>OV656866.1:62682974-64078673 GCA_927399465.1 Sarcophaga caerulescens
TATCGGTAAATACTTGTCGAAGTGTATTATTCGAAGTTTGAGCAATCTGAATTTTATTTTTATCAAAAATATTCGATTCCAACCATTCTCTCTGAAAAACCGGCAACATATATTACCGAATTTATATGTTTGGTACATCTAAAACTAACACTAAATGTAATATGTCGTATGTTGGTACGACAAAGAATAAATTAAAGACAAGATTAGCTGGACATAGATCGGATTTTAAAAATAGAAAGAACGTAATTAACCAAAAAACAGCACTTACGACCCACTGTGCGGAGATGAGTCATACACCAGATTTGGAAAAAGTTAAAGTATTGCAGAGGGAGAACAGATATAACAAACGGTTCATTTTGGAGTTACCATCTCCCAAACAGTTTATTTTGTAAATTACATTATGTTTTTCCATTACTCCAAGTTTTGATTTTGTATCGGTAAATACTTGTCGAAGTGTATTATTCGAAGTTTGAGCAATCTGAATTTTATTTTTATCAAAAATATTCGATTCAACCATTCTCTCTGAAAAACCGGGAACATATATTATCGATTTATATGTTTTGGTAACATCTAAACTAACACTAAATGTAATATGTCGTATGTTGGTACGACAAAGAATAAATTAAAGACAAGATTAGCTGGACATAGATCGGATTTTAAAAATAGAAAGAACGTAATTAACCAAAAAACAGCACTTACGACCCACTGTGCGGAGATGAGTCATACACCAGATTTGGAAAAAGTTAAAGTATTGCAGAGGGAGAACAGATATAACAAACGGTTCATTTTGGAGATGCTTCATATAATGAACACACCGAGAGAAGAGAGAATGAATTACAAATCAGACACGGAAAACTGCGCGCGAAGCTATAGACATATAATAAATAAGAAAATTAATAAATAAGAATCAGTGCAATATTGTATGTGATAGCGAGCAGTGATAATGTTTATATTTTAGATATTGCTACTCTCTTTTTGTAAGCCAGATTTTGTTGTTGCTTAAATTTGTGTTTATGTTATTTTCGGTGTACATTTTTATTTGACTACTTTTTCATATATTTACATTACAATTTTTGTTGTAACATATGATTATTATTATTTTGAATAGTTGTTTTTGTAATATTGGTGAGGGGAGAAATGTTATTCCTTTTATAAAAGAAAGTGTATGACAAGATATTTTATCTGTTTATATTGTTATTTTTATTTATAGTGAATCCTGAAGATGATATCCGATGGATATCGAAATATCGATATATAATAAAGAAAATTGATATTTAAGAAATTGACCTCGAGCTAGAATATTTTATTGATTGGATCATAAAGGGAACAGGTCAAAATAATATATATAATTTGAATTTATAAAAAAACGGAGAGCACGCCGGAAAAATGGTTTACCATGACATAAAGGGAAATAATAACCACCTTAGATGGGACATAAACAGACATAATAAACTTAAGAGACGACAATTGAACATCATGTCCACTATCACATTTCTAATAAGATGCAGAAATGAAGGAATAACACCGGATTTCATTAACAACGTGACAAAAAATGTACGAATGATCTTTGATAACCGAAGTCTGTCTGACAGAAAGATAAGTAGCGCATTGAAGACTATACTTGGTAACTTTAATAGGAAGATATTGAATCTGTTGATAAGGGTTAAACATGAAAATTTGAGACATACGAAGGCTGACGTAGAAAAACAGAGGTTGGTTATTAATGAAAATTTAAAGGCAGATGAACAAGAAATCTTATGGAGAAGTGAAGGAATATTGTCGAAGAAGGAGAACCAGAAAATTAAGGAGAAACATAAAAGGAAATATGAGAAACTAAGAAACGAACTGGAGGATGAAATGGGTTTAAGATGGAATCAAAATTGGTTCGTTAATAAGACGAAGTTGGAAATTCCAAGAGCTTCTCAGTGGCTTCTATCACTGGGTGAAAAATTTGCCGTCCCGACGGACAAAAATGATTTCCCGCTTTTTAAGATGATAGCTGATGTTGAGGATTGTATTCAAACCTTTGATGATAAAGAGGAGCAAGAAACTGCCAGGACAAAATTCACGTCAATGTTGGAAGACCATATTAATAAAAGAAAACCATCTATAAGGGAACCATTCATCCTAAAAACATTCCAACGAACGAAGAACTTTTTGAGAAAGAATAAGGATACTTTAATATTAAGAGCCGATAAGGGGAATGTTACTGTCGCAATGGAGAGAAAAGATTATGAGAATAAGATGAGCAGTATCGTAAACGATATAATGTCGTATAGAAGAATGAGAAAGGACCCAACATCCAACCTACAAGCGAAAAATAATAGCCTAGTGGATGAATTATTTTCATGTAAATCCATATCTGAAACGGAACGCAGGAGATTAAAGAATGACGTGGCATCTGCACCTAGAATTTATGGACTACCTAAGATACATAAGGATGACTGTCCTTTGCGTCCAATTTGCTCGTCAGTTAACTCACCATCAAATGAACTATGTAGATTCTTGGCTGCGATTTTGAGAAAACTTACGCAGAATTCAAATTTCAATGTTAGAGATGCTGTACAATTTAAGAATAAGATCAACAATAGTACAATAGACAGTGATGAGATAATGGTTTCATTCGATGTAGTATCGCTTTTTCCAAACATTCCGGTGGATTATGCAATGAAATTGATAGAAAGAAGATGGGATGAAATATCGGAACATACTAGTATACCAAGAGATCTATTTCTGAGAATTCTGAAATTTTGCATTAAGGATAATCGATATTTTAAATATAAAGAAAAATTTTACTTCCAGTGTAAAGGGTTACCAATGGGTTCTCCGGCGTCTCCTATTGTAGCTGACATTGTGATGGAAGAATTGCTTAAAAACTGCTTGGAAAATATGGAAGATAAACCTAGGTTTTTGACAAAATATGTAGACGACCTGTTTGGGATAGTCAAAAAATGTACAATAAATTCAATTCTGACTAAGCTCAATGGCTTTAACCAACATTTAAAATTTACCATCGAAGAGGAGAAAAATGGAAAATTACCCTACCTAGATGCTTTACTTATAAGGGAGAATGGTAAAATTAAAACGAACTGGTATCAAAGACCTACATCATCTGGTAGATTGATAAACTTTTATTCAAGCCATCCAAGACATATTACCATCAATACGGCCAGGAACTTTATAAGGAGAGTTTTCTCTATCAGTGACGACATGTTCCATTTGGAGAACAGCCAAAAAGTTACTGATATTTTGATAAAGAATAACTTCCCATTGGGGCTCATCCAAAGGCTGATTAAACAATTTGAACATGATAGTAACGGAATGAAGGAAAAACAAGATGTTACCAAAACATATAAATCGGTAATATATGTTCCCGGTTTTTCAGAGAGAATGGTTGAATCGAATATTTTTGATAAAAATAAAATTCAGATTGCTCAAACTTCGAATAATACACTTCGACAAGTATTTACCGATACAAAATCAAAACTTGGAGTAATGGAAAAACATAATAGCCCAATTCACGATCTAGTGTAAATGGTCTTGCATCATTGCATTTGCAAAATGGTATAGTATATTTTTACACTACAATAACAAAATATACAGAAATACTCTTGCTACAGTTTATAAAATAAACAATACTCAAAACCATAGTTTATATTTACTCAACATTTTGCAACACTCACAGCTGACAATTTATTTATTAAAAATAATAAATTTTGTTGACGAATGGAGATCCAAAATATAAAAAAAAGAATAAAAAGGGATAAACCCAACAAAAAATGGTCCGAAGAGGAACATAATCTCTTCGGTAGCCTCGTCTATTAAAGAGTCCAATATTTGTTCCTTCACACTTCCATTAGACATTTTTATAAATTGTTAACAAATATCATAAAATTAAAATCAAATATTTATTTTTGACAATCAGCTGTGTATTTGTGTTTTACAATTAGTGTTGCAAATGTAACCAGTAAAATTTGTTCACAATTAATAGGAAATATTTACAATTGCATAAATACAATTGCAAAAATACACGAGATTGTGAATTGGGCTAATGTAATTTACAAAATAAACTGTTTGGGAGATGGTAACACTAAATGTAATATGTCGTATGTTGGTACGACAAAGAATAAATTAAAGACAAGATTAGCTGGACATAGATCGGATTTTAAAAATAGAAAGAACGTAATTAACCAAAAAACAGCACTTACGACCCACTGTGCGGAGATGAGTCATACACCAGATTTGGAAAAAGTTAAAGTATTGCAGAGGGAGAACAGATATAACAAACGGTTCATTTTGGAGATGCTTCATATAATGAACACACCGAGAGAAGAGAGAATGAATTACAAATCTGGCACGGAAAACTGCGCGCGAAGCTATAGACATATAATAAATAAGAAAATTAATAAATAAGAATCAGTGCAATATTGTGTGTGATAGCGAGCAGTGATAATGTTTATATTTTAGACATTGCTACTCTCTTTTTGTAAGCCAGATTTTGTTGTTGCTTAAATTTGTGTTTATGTTATTTTCGGTGTACATTTTTATTTGACTACTTTTTCATATATTTACATTACAATTTTTGTTGTAACATATGATTATTATTATTTTGAATAGTTGTTTTTGTAATATTGGTGAGGGGAGAAATGTTATTCCTTTTATAAAAGAAAGTGTATGACAAGATATTTTATCTGTTTATATTGTTATTTTTATTTATAGTGAATCCTGAAGATGATATCCGATGGATATCGAAATATCGATATATAATAAAGAAAATTGATATTTAAGAAATTGACCTCGAGCTAGAATATTTTATTGATTGGATCGTAATTTAGTATTTTTATCAACAACTTTAACGACGGAATTAAGATTAATTACTAAAGCTGTATTATCTGAATCAAGGTCATCATTATTCACAATATCCAACAATGATCTTGAAATGCCATTAAATACAGCGAAATCCAAGAGATCTGGAATTTTATTGCAATCAGATGGCCAATATGTGGGTCTGCCTGCTGATAATGTGGAGAGATTATTTTTTAAAATACATTTATATAGTTCCCGACCTTTCGGATTCATTACTCTTGAGCCCCACCATGGGTGTTTAGAATTAAAATCTCCTGCTACTAAATAACTATTACTAAATTGTCTAAATAAATTTTTAAAATCCTGACATTTAATATTATGCCTTGGCGGAATATAGATCGAGTATATAGAAATAATATTATTATTGAACTTTATTTTAACACCAGCTGCCTGAACGTATGGTTTTCTGATTTCTTCAGCTATTTCATATTTAATAGACCTCTTGATAAGTACAGCCGCTCCAGCGTGACATCTTTCATCAGGATGATTTGCAGTAATTAAGTCATACCCTCTTATTTTAAAATGGGATTTCGTATTCACGTGTGTTTCGGATAAAAGAAATATATCAATATATTGAGAAAAAGATCAATTTCATTATATTTTCGCGAAATACCATTGGCATTCCATACTGCTATTCGAGGGTTTATTTGCATAATTTGGTTATTAAGAAAGACAACATGCACATGAGCTGGGAGAACATACTTTCAATATTTTTTAAAGCACTAGTTTCAGTTTGATGGGTTTCATTATTTTGCTTAAGTACTTCGCTATAAGTTAGATTTGCTGAATTTGTATTATTATTAGGATTATTATTTTGATAATTTATAGAATTAAAATTAGAGTGTGGAAATTGTCCTGAATTCGCAAGGTTACTAAACTGACGATTGTTTCGCTGAGTGTAATCGAACTTTTGCCTGAGAGATTTATATACTTGACATCCTTTATAATTAGCCGTGTGAGTTTGCAGGCAATGAACACATTTAGGTGGAGCATCTTTAGGTTTTTTGCATTCGATAGTTGAATGATCCATTCCGCATTTAACACAAGCAAATGTTTTTTTTTACAATATGATTTTATATGACCATATTCTTGACAACGATGGCATTGTACGATATCATTTGATTTACGTTGAGGTTCAAATTTAACAACAGCATTGTTTATATATCTTATTTCATATATTTTGTTGTTTTCCGTGCAAGGATCCAAATCAACGAAAAACATAGGTAATGGTTGCTTCGTTATCTGGCTCTTAACGTTAAAAACGCTTCTAACTTGGTGACCAAGTGATAATAATTCAGCTTTAATATCTTCAGGTGGAGTTGTATGATGAAGACCTTTAAGAACTACTCTATAAGCACGTTCATTCTTAAGCTAATAAGTATGAAAACAAATTTTACTGCTATCTAAATATTTTATAATTTTTCTATAAGACTCCACTGTTTTAACTATAAGTTTAATTTAGCCATCTCTTAAGGATTTGTAACTAAAATCATTTTTAGGAATAACATTAGCAAAACACAATATCATTCTATTTATTTTATCTACACATGGTATAAATACTGGCGGTGGCTTTGGGGTTCTTTCCTCTGATGTTTGCTTTTCGCCCTCTTCGTCTTGAGAATTATTTTTATCATCATTGACAGTATTGGAAATTTGTTGGTATTGGAAGTGCTGGGTTCATCATGTTTTGGCTTCTTATCAATGTTTTGTCTAATTATTTGTTTACGTTTACTGCTATTCATCACTTGCCAGTCCATAACACTGTCTTCACTTCTATCACTACTATCAGAATTCATACTGCAGAATTGTAATTGTTAATAAATGTTTTGTTGAATATATTGTTGTTTTTTATTCTTTTTTTGTGTTTTTCCTTTTAAAATCTTTTTGTCAATAGCTAAATCTCGTAGCACGTCCGAACACGATTATATTTCTTAGGTGATGATTTTATTCGTTTTTTATATCCACGAAATAATTAAAAATTTTAGCATTATTATTGAAATTTTATAAAAAGTTTCGTATTTTATTTTTTTTTTTATTCCGTTTGACATGATTTTTAGAGAAAAAATTACTTTCATTTCTCATCAATTTATAAATAAGGGCGTACGTGTGTGTTTGTATATACATACATACATTTTCAAATATAAAAATATTTAGCAAAAATTCTAGGAAAATATTCATCATAATTAATATTTCATGATTTTTAGATAAAAAATTACTTTCATTTCTCATCAATTTATAAATAAGGGCGTACGTGTGTGTATGTATATACATACATTTTCAAATATAAAAATTTTAAATTTGAATTATTGTTTTCATACAATTTGTGCATAAATAAATAAATTATTGTTGCAAAAAGGAAACTACATATATTAATTGGCTGTAAAATAAATCGTAATTTTTAAATAATTCAAATATACAATGCAATATATGTATGGAACCAAATGGTAAAAAAACGGCTTCTTTTTTATTATTCATCAGAGATCAGCAATGAGTATTCAAAAAGATGAATAGAATCGAATCATACTCATAATTTCTGATACTTATTCACATTCATATTTATTTTAATATCATAATCTCTTATATATAAAATTCTCGTGTCACGGTGTTAGTGGTTAAACTCCTCCGAAATGGATCGACCGATTTTCATGAAATTTTGTGTGCATATCGGGTAGGTCTGAGAATCGGACAACATCTATTTTTCATATCCCTAAATGTTAAGAGGGCGTGGCAAATAGTTAAAATTGAATATTAGGTACATATTGATCGTAGACGAAATTCATTCATTTCACCTAACGCATTCACCATATCATTATGAATTTCTTGTCCCGATAAACCTTTTTTATGTAAATATTTAATGACAGCACGCATTTCAAATTTTTCCATTGTAAAAAAATCGCGGATGCGTTTTTTTTGAACACCTGTTTCTATATGAAGGAGTTGCCAGATCGAAACAAAATTTAACATGTGTTCATAACAGAGATGGAAGTCTCCAAAACACTTAACTTTTTTCTGTTTATACCGCGCTTTTTGTGCTAGGCTAAGAACTTTCTGAACTGCCCTCGTATATCTTTGCTGTTTTTCTGTTCAGAATAGAATAATAGTATAACCGTCAAAAAACGCTGGACAGTATTTTAGCACAAAATAAAAAATATTTATTCACATTTAGAAAAACTAACAAAACAAAAAACTTTTTTCACTATAAACTTAGTACTTAGTTCGGTATCCATTATTTTTTATTATAGCTGCCAATCTCCTTAGTATACTTTCCACAAGTCCCATACAGCGCTCCACTGAAATAGCATACCAAGCCTTTTCTATTTCTGTCCATAAATCGGACACATTTTTAGGTTTTGCTCTCAACCAGCGTTTTTTGACGGTTATTCTATTCTGAACAGAAAAACAGAAAAGATATATATAGGAATGACAATGAATATATTGTAACGTGATCTTAGGAAGATATGTTACGCGGGGCAGAGTGGTATACCCATTTTCACAGATGGGTCTAAGTTAGGTGGATGTACAGGTGCTGGGGTTTTCTGTAGGGAACTCGGTCTTGAACTCCACTTCAGGTTGAATGATGACTGCAGCGTTTTTCAGGCGGAGATTTTCGCAATACTGAAGGCTATTGAGGCCATAGCTGGTGGCCCATCTTCGGATTCGGAATCTTACATGATCTTCGTTGACAGTCAGGCTGCCCTTAAGGCCATTGCGTCGGTCTGGTGCAAATCACGACTGGTTCGCGAGTGCAAAGAGTCGTTGAGGTCTTTTGGACCGGACCGTATCCGTCTATGCTGGGTTCCGGGTCATAGCGGAATACTGGGCAATGAGACGGCGGATGCCCTCGCTAGGTTAGGTTCCCTTTCGGGGGGCGATTTAATAGTTGGTCCTGAACCCCCAGTCTGCCACCTCTATGGCCTCATCGATGGATGGGTCAGGGAGGAAGAGCAGAGGCGTTGGAGGAACGGATCAGGTTGTTCTGTCTCCAGACGTCTATGGCCTGCTGTGGACAGTAAGAGAACAGATTGGCTGCTGGGCTTGGTTAAGGCCAGCGTAAGGTTGGTTGTCGGTTTTATCACAGGGCACTGCGAGATTAGGTCGCTGACGGGGATCTGGAACAGATCCCAGCCGGACTATTGCAGGGTATGTTGCGATGAGGAGGAGTTAGAGACTATCGAACACCTCCTCTGTAACTGCCCAGCCCTTGGTAGGTTGAGGTTGAGGACCCTTGGCAGAGCCTTCTTTGAGAGCTTGAGTTCTGTGTCGAGAGCCGACATCAAGGCTCTCCACAGATTCATTAGCAGTTTGAGCTGGTTGAGAGGTGCTAGGGCTTCATAAGTGTAGTCGCGCGCTCAACCCTTGTTTGTGTCTGTTTCTTTCTGTGTAATTCCCATCCTCCCCTTACCCTTATGCCCTCCTTTCATCCTATTCCCTCTATTTCCTTCCCTCTCCAAGGACGTTGTACAATGGGTCAATTTCGACCTCCGGGTATTGTACTTGTCTTAACGGACAAGTACTCGTCCTCTAACCTAACCTAACCTACGCGTATAAAATGAATGAAAAAGAATTATGAAAAAAATTAAAGAAATACAGGAAATATTTGCTTTTAAAGGTAGGCAGTCGCAAGTGTGCTGACCTCATGGCCACAACTGTATGTATGTACATATACAATATGTATGTCTGTTAGTTTTTGTTTTGCAGCGAGTACAACAACTACAACTTCGTCAGCGATATCCATGGTTCGGACCTCTTGTTGTTATTCTTTGTATGCCTCACCTAAATAACGTACCGACTTCGATTAAATTTTGAACTAGATAGATAGATCCACACACTTATTGTAAGTTAGTTATTTTTATATAACTGTTTTATGCAGCGTATTACAATAAATATAAAATGTGACCTGTTTTGGACAATAAAAAATCTATTTTGGGCGGGACGAAGTTCGCAGGGTCAGCTAGTAATAATATAATATTGTTACGTTTTTACCTTTTTAAAAAAGTTTAAATATGAGTTCGTTAATTGCAAACAAAGTAAAAACAAATATATGTTTAGTTTCAATTAAACTCTTTATTGTACGCACTATCTTATGTGCCACTGTCCAAACTTATACCACGTATACAACAATAATTGCTTAGTTCGCTATACTTCTTTTACATACAACTATTCGCTATTCTGCTCACAACGGCGAACTTCAAACCACGACTGTTTTGTTCACACGCAACTTCACACAAGGCTGACTGAATTCTTACTGACTCGTTGCCTCGTTTTTATATGCGAACGTATTCAGTCTGATGATGGTTCTCGAAGTGGAACGTTCGGGGTTTCGCCTTCTCGAGAATTCTTTTGCGACTACATTGTTTGTTGTTGTGTTTGCTTACTTGTCTATCCCTTTTTCTCTCATACTTGTTGTTGGTTTACTTGGAACAAGTTCGATGTATTTGTGTGTAGCTTTTGTTTATCGTTAATGTTAAACGATATTCGGTCGTTTCCATTTGCGTAACAATATTATTTTAAACTCATATTCAAAGTTTGAAGTTCTCATCATATTCATACTTAACAACACGTAGGTTAGTTTAGAGGACGTGTACTTGTCGACAGAGACAAGTACAGTATCCGGAGGTCGAATTGAGCCATTGTACAGCGTGCTTGAAAGGAAGGATAACAGAGGGGATAGGAAGCGGAGGAATTACACAGTCCGAAATCAAAACAAAAAATGGGAGAACGCGACTACACTGATGAAACCCCAGCACTTCTCAACCATCTCAAGCCACTAATGAATCTGTGGAGAGCCTTGATGTCGCATATCGACACAGAATTCAAACCCTTAAAGAAGTCCCTGCCATGGGTCCTCAACCTCCACTTGCTAAGGGCTGGGCAGTTACAGAGGAGGTGCTCGACAGTCTCCAACTCCTCATCGCAACATACCCCGCAACAGTCCGGCTGGGATCTGTTCCAGATATCCGTCAGCGACCTAATCTCGCAGTGCTAAAGCCGATACCCAACCTTAAACTGGCCTTATCCAAGCCCAGCAGCCAACCTGTTCTCATACTGTCTATAGCAGGCCATATACATCTAGAAACACAACAGCCCGAGCCGTTCCCCCAATGCTTCTGCTCTTCCCTTCTGACTAATCCATTGATGAGGCCGTAGAGGTGGCAGATTGGGCGGTCAGGATCAACTATTAAATCGCTCCCAGAAAGCGAACCTAGCCTAGCGAAAGCATCCGCCGTCTATTAACAACACGTATGATGTTGTTGATTTCGACTCTCCATAACTCAACATATACACAAATCACAAAATAAGAATGATTCGCGTACGAACACTAAAATACTCACTAGAAAGTTGTGTGTTTGCTCTGATTGCTGATATTTTTTTTATTTTTTTATGAAACCAGCACTCAGGGAATGGCCCCTACTCATGCAGTGCATTGTGCAGGTTTTTTAGGAAAGGTGGAAAGGGGGAAGATGCGAACGGCAAGGAAACGAGTTGCTGCTAGGTGACTATAAAATGGCCAGTGCTATACCTTCACCATTAGACAGTCTACAGGCAATTGTCCCCAAGAAGCCCGCAGTTTCTCACACCACTTATGTTGTGTGTGTTAATTTTATACATAAGTGGCGGGACCTACAGTTTAAAGTCGACTCCGAAAACAGCTTATGTGTTTTTTTTCTTTTTTTGTAAATGCAACAATAACTAAGACTGAAAATTTTGATGAATGATTCGAGTCGCTCGAACCATTTATAAGTATTTTTCTAAAGTTATTAATCTAAAAGAGTAGGCTTATGAATCAAACATAAATATTTCGAATGGTATGAGTTTGGTGTCAACGTTGTACGCATACTCATTGCAACCTGTACTTATAAATCAACGTTGTAGTGAGTACGAATGAATCAGAGTAGTTAAATTTCAATATTGTTGACTCACTTATATTCAAAAATTCATGAGTGCTTATCAGTAGCGAAAAAACGATTCATTGCTGATCTCTGCTACACTAAAGCCCCGACTTGTGTCGTTAATGGGGACCGAAGCATTGCGACGCAAATCGAATCAACTTTTTCTATACAAATGCATTGAAATTTAATTTATTGGGACCACTGTTGCCAATTTAGCTATTTTCTCGTCAAATCTAGTGATTTTTAAATCCAATTTGAGGGAAAAAACACGATTTAGCTATTAGCTATAAATCTAGCGATTTTTATGTTGCTACAAAGTAACACTCAAATAACGGTTTTTAAAGAAAAGAAAAACATAAACAAACAACGCGAATTCTATCTACTGTATTTTTGTGACAAGTGTTTAAGTGAATAAAAATTATGTTGTAAGCTTTTAATAATACTAGATGACCCGTGCGAATATTTCGCACCGTTAGTTGTCATTTTTGTAACATAAAATGAAAATAATTAATAGAAATTTTATTAAAAGTATAAAAATATTAGAAATCATAATATATTGTTACGTTTTTACCTTTTTAAAAACGTTTAAATATGAGTTCGTTGATTGCAAACCAAGTAAAAACAAATATGTGTCTTGTTTTAATTAAACTCTCTTTATTGTCCACACTTTCTTATATGCCACTGTTCACACTTAACCGATACAACAATAATTACTTGCTATTATTCACACACAACTATTACTCGCAACCGATATCTTCCAACACGACTATTTATTGTTCACACGCAACTTCACTCAAGACTGACTCAATTACAACTGACTCACTTGTCTGCTTTGTCTTGCCCTTTTATAGTCCAACACGAACAGTACATCGAATGTTCTTGAAGAAGAACGTTCGCGGTCTCGCATTCTCGCAATTTCTATGGTGACTGTATTGCTTGTTGTTGCGCTTGCTTATTTGTCCATCCCTTTTGCTCTCATGCTTGTTGTTGTTGGCTTATTTAGAAGATGTTCGATGTATTTGTTAATGTGTATTGTGTACACATTGCTTCTTGTTGTGTTCGCTTATGTTGCGTTTGGGTTATTCATCTCTCTCATACTCATACTGTCCCAACAAACCAAATGTATTGAGAATAATATTATATTAAGCTTACCAACATAAGCATTAAGCTTGAAAAAGTCTTGAGATAATCTTGAAAATGGTTATCGTAACAAGTGTAAAAAAATCAAAACGGAACCCTCGTGATAATATTATATGTGTAAGATTACTAAAAGCTTATTCTTGCAATTGTAGAATAAGCTTACAAATGTAATATTATATTAAGTGTTGTATATAAAAGCTTACTCGTCTCAATATTTTCATAAGCTTTTCAACATAAATGTAGAAAAAGCTTGACAATAATAAAAAAAATATTTTCTTTAATTTAATTCAATTCAATTTTTCTTTTATTAATATTAATATTATTGTACAATGTGTATTGGTAACTTTTCTATCGCCATTTGGGTGTTTGTTGTATGGTGATTTTTATATTGACGAGCTCTAAAACTTTCATCACTCCGTAAACTATTATTTTCCAGTTTGAAAATCATGCGCTTCTGAACATATTCCCCACTTTGCGTACACTTATGGCAGCAATTGTAGCCTGTATGGCTTTTGATACCCATAACAAGGGACCTTGCGGGGGCATCGCATATAAATGGTCGACAGCTAACCTTAAAAGTTTTGTTGTTGTAAGAAAAATTAGTCGCAATAACTTCAGTTAGTTCCTCAATAAATGGTGCTAAAAATGCATTGATGTCTGTCGGTTTACTGTTGCCTGTGTAAACTCCTACAGTGTTTACCTGTTTTGTACCATTTACATTTACTAATATAGGCCAAGCTTGGGCCAGCGAACTTTTTGCTACCGGTAGCCCGTCAACATTTATATTTAACGCAATAATGTCACTTTCATATGATGAATAAGTCAAGAAATCTGTCAAGCAGTCTTTTAGACCATAGTGCACATATTCACCACCTGCAAGCGGAATAATTGGAGCATCTCTAGGTGTTTTTTTTAATGTTCTCGCGTCGTTTGACAGATTTGGTTCTATTTTTTTTATAATTACTAACAGTTCATTCAACGCATTGTTCGAAATTAAATGTTTTACACTCCATTTAGCCAGTTCATTGCGAATATTAAAGTTTTCAAAAATATTATTTATTGACGTTTCTTCACTTTCACTAGAACTTAAATATTCTAAATTATTTTCTTTAATCTTCGTCAGATTTACTTAGTTTTTGTTTTTTATTATTTAGAAAAAGTTCCATTACTTCTTTTGTTTCTCTTCTTACACTTTTTTTATATTTATTTGGCATTTTTATTATTTCTTACCAGCTTTTATATTTTTTTTATTTCACTTAAAATAGACGTCTGCACACGCGCTTTTAAAATTTTGTAATAAATTTACAGGCAAAACAAAACAAAACAAATTGCATGAGAAAAAGTAACGGTAGCTGTTTATATATAGTTATAACTATCGCGTGGGTAAAAGAAAGACAGCATGACTATAAAAACTATTGTGAATAATAAGTTTCTTTCAATCGTCAGATTTCTTTGACCATACTTTAGAAACAGTTGTGTTTAACAATAGTTTCTCAAGCATAGTTGAGAAAATGCTTGTGAATTCACATTTTGAAAACATTATTGTAATATTAATAAAAAAAAAGCTTGAAAACAACTATTATTATAAGCTTGTTCTCAAGTTATATTGCGGTTTGATTGCTAAATGGTATGTTGGGGTGTTATTGTTGCTTTATGTATGGTTCGGTGTACATATGTGTTGGTGTAGCTTGTAGCTTTTGTTTATTGTTCTTATGTGAAACGATATTAGGTCGTTTCGATCTGCGTAACAATATCATACATATTTACATACATACATACATATGTTTAAATGCTTTTATAATACATCTTTGAATACAATGTTAGAGGTAATGACATGATCATCGTTAACTTTTTGCCCGTACGAATCCTTAATACAAACAAAAATATCTTTAAACGTTATTTTTATTCTTATTTTTCTTAAAACCTTTTTAACTGTTAAATATCAGCTGACACTATATATATGTATATATTAAAAGACACCGTATTACTACACTTCATAAAACAAACAATGCCATGACAATAACGACATTACCAAAATGGCTTTTAAAACTTTATATATTATGTGGAATAGCATTACAATTAAGCGACACTGTTTATCGTACTTGATCTAACAACTACCGCAAAGTATTGCCAAAACAGCTTTTTTCAACTTAATATGCATATTACATATCACCGAATACACAGAAGGGAAACGAAAAGTTTGACGTTTACATAACTTTTATGAAAGGGACAGCAATATTACCAAAAAGTATTTCTGTCTCTGTCTGATTATTTCTGTTTTGTTTATTTATGTTTGTTAATTTTTAGGGTGGGTTTTTATTTTCTATTTTGGTAGAAATTGATGATATTTTTGTAGAATAATAGAATAGTTTTGAAAGGAAATGAACTGTTTTATTGGGGAAACGTAATACAGAACTAATGTATTTGGCGACACCTTTCATCGATTGTCACTAACTTAGTATTTAATCAATTTAGAGGTATATTCACTGTTTAATGATGGATGTTTTTTCACTGGTTCGTTTGTCTATTGTTCTTTTAATTTGTTTTAAAGAAAAAATGCTTTTGTTTTTGTTGTTTCTGGAATTTTAATTTTGTTGATTTTATTAAATTCAATGTTTAGTTCTTATGTGTTTTTTATGTTATTTTATTTACAAAATTGTTTTGTCTGATTTTCACTTTGTGTCTTTATTTTATGTTTTTACTTAAATTTAATTTGTGTCCTTATTTTATGTATTGTTGTATTTGCAAATCTGTTTTGTTCACACTTTAATTTTCTATGTATTTGTTTTTGTTTTTTGTTTTCAATTTGTTTCACTTTTTGTTACTTATGTTTATTGTTCTGATCTTTGTCGTCTTGCTGTTGAAACTAGAGTGAGTGTCTATGCAAAAAATATTTTAATGTTAAGTTGTAATGAACAAAGAATAAGAAAAAATGTAAAAAGTACAGAGAGCATAAATATATAAAAAAAGAACCGCTAACTAATTTACAGGGTGTTCCTTCCTGATGTGAACGTTGAACATTCCGGCCCCCATGCCTCGGTGAAATCTACCACAGGTTTTGAATGGGTCCTGTTTGCAGGTTGTGGGTCGGTAAGTTGCAAAGCCTCATTGTGAGGTTGTTGACAGATATGGCACCATGATGTACATAAACGTATACCGCAAGAAAAATGCCAATGTTTGGGGCGTTGAGATTGTTGGGATGCCATACCTGTAAGTATAAAGTTAGAACAATATTAGTGTATGTAAATGATTAGGGGTTATACTAATTTGCAAACAAAACCACAATTTTTGTAATTGGTCTGGTGATGACTCCATTTCTTGTTTTGATGTCGACAACTCTACAGTTCTGGTCAGGTCCAAGATATGTTTTGATGATTCGACCCATTTGCCATTCATTGGGTGGCAAGTTGTTGTTTTTGATGACTACAAGGTCGTTGATTTTAACATTGTCCCTTTGAATCTTCCATTTGTATCTGCGTTGAAGTTCAACCAAATATTCGGACTTCCATCTTTGGCAAAATGAGTGGTAGATGACCTTCAAGCGTTTCCAGCGGTTGATGAGAGTCAGATTTTCACTGCTTACATCTGGTTCAGCTGGGGTCAATAATGCACTACCAATAAGGAAGTGTCCAGGGGTCAATGGATTAAGGTCATTTGGGTCGTCGCTAGCAGGACTTAAGGGTCTAGAGTTCAGGCACGATTCTATTCGAGCAAGAATTGTAGATAGCTCTTCAAACGTGAATTTTAAGTTCGGTATCATCTTTTTGAGGTGTGTTTTTAATGATTTTACACCGGCTTCCCAAAGGCCGCCCATATGTGGGGCTCCCGGGGGGAATAAACTTCCAGTTAAGATTTTGATGACTAAAATGATGGGTGGCTTGATTTTGAAGAGTCTTTATGAATTCTAGACGTTCTTTTCTGAGTAGTTCTGCTGCTCCGACGAAATTTTTCCCATTGTCTGAGTAAATGAGAGCGGGACATCCACGTCTTCCTATGAAGCGGGAAAAAGCTGCTAAGAACGATTGGGTCGATAAATCACTTGCTGCTTCAAGATGTACAGCTTTTGTGGCGAAGCATACAAATATGCAAATATACCCTTTTGTAATGAGACACGCTCGGCCTGTGAAATTTTTGATGTCAAAAGGTCCTGCGTAGTCTAATCCAGTTGTAGCAAAGGGTCTTGATAATGTTGTACGTTCTGGTGGTAATGAAGCCATGATTTGATTTTGTGTGTGTTTTTTGTACAAAACACAAGTTTTGCAGTTGTGAATTACGCTTTTGACCAAGGGTTTCAATCTGAATATCCAATATTCTGTGCGTATGACTCGAGTCATTAGTTGGTTTTCTCCATGAAGAGTAATTTTATGTGTAAATTCTACTAGGAGTTGTGATAACTTCGAGTTATGAGGTAGCAATATTGGGTAACGTTCATTGTACGTTAATGCGGGTGATTGAGCGAGTCGTCCATTGGCTCTAATAATGCCGTGGCGATCCATGAAGGGATTTAAGGTCAAAAGACTGCTGTTTGGGATATTTTCTGCTTAAGTTTCAATTGTTTGTACTCATCTGGAAAATGATTTTGTTGAGTCCATATGATGAGTCGATGTTTGACGAAATCTATTTCTTCTCGCGAAGATGGGATCTGTTGCTTCCAGTATTTCTCCATAATCGTATGACATAAGCAAGCACTCGATAAGCGCGTGATAGGTCTGAAAATCGATTTAATGGGTCTTCGCGTGTTGTGGTTGTAAATGCTTTTACAGTTTTAGCTTCTAAGTTTGTGTCACCTGTTTGTGATGGTATCGGCCATTGATTTTTTGGCAATTTTAACCATGAGGGTCCAAACCACCATAGGTTGTGGTTTTCCAGTTCTTGTGGACTACATCCTCGGCTGGCTACATCTGCTGGGTTATCTTTTGAATCGATGTGTTGCCAATTTTGATTTCCAACTTTATCTAGGATTTCAGAAACACGATTTCCAACGAAAGTGTTCCATGAGCAAGGGGGTTTCTTTAACCAAGAAAGCACGATTGTTGAGTCTGTCCAATAATATGTTTCGATATTTTGAATCTGAAGATTTGGTATAATTCCACATGCAAGGTTTGCCAATAATACGGATCCACAAAGTTCTAAGCGGGGCAAAGATATTTGTTTAATGGGAGCTACACGGGTCTTTGAAGTCAGAAGAAATGTGAATACTGAGTTTTCCGATTGTATTCGAACATAAAGAGCCGCTGAATAGGCTTTTTCTGAGGCGTCACTGAAACCGTGAATTTCCACATTACAATTCGGGCTAAATTGGATCCAACGGGGAATTTTCAATATATTTATTGCGTGGCAGTTTTTTATGAATTCTTGCCACTGTAGACAAGTCAAGGGTTTTAGTATGTCATCCCAGTCAACTTTATCTAACCAAATCTTTTGCATAATTAATTTTGCTTCTACTATTATTGGGGCTATCCATCCACAAGGGTCAAAGAATTTGGCAATTATAGATAAAACTTCTCTTTTTGTGTAGTTTGCTTTTAATTCGACATCTGGTGCTGTAAACGTAAATGAGTCTGAAGAAATGTTCCATTTGATTCCTAGAGTTTTAGTCTCAGTGTTTTCTGACAAGTTTAACCAATCGAGAGGTAGTAGGGCCTCATTTGGTAGATCTTGTATGACTCGTGGGTCATTTGACGTCCATTTCATCAGGTCAAATCCAGCAGATTTCAAAACTGTTGTAAGTTCTTTTCTTGATTTGATGGCGTCGATTAATGTGTGACCACCTGCTAAAACATCATCCACGTACATGTTTTGTTGTAGAGTTTTTGAAGCGAGTGGGTGAGTTGATTTTACATCTTCTGCTAGTTGAAGAAGCGTTCTAATGGCCAGAAACGGGGCGCAGTTGACACCAAAAGTCACTGTCAGGAGTTCGTAATCCTCAATAGGATCCTTTTCCGTTTGCCGAAATAATATCCTTTGATATTTGGTTTGAGTCGGATCAATGAGTATCTGTCGATACATTTTTGTGATATCTGCGTTGTACACAAAACGGAAGAATCTCCACTTCAATATCAGATGCACTAAGTCCTGTTGAAGTATGGGTCCTGGATATAGTATGTCATTCAAACTCTTCTTGTTTGAAGACGGGCTAGAAGCGTTGAAAACTACTCTAAGTTTCGTTGTCAACCGTTCGGGTTTTATTACTGCGTGATGCGGCAGGTAATAATTTGGGTGTGTGTTGATTTCCAGGGGAGAAATTTTCCTCATATGTCCTAACTCGAGGTACTCAACAATTACTTGGTCGTATTGTTTTTTGAGTTCGGGTTTCTGGCTAAGGGTGCGTTCCATTCTCAAGAACTGTGCCATCGCTATGTTTCTCGAAGTTCCTATTTCTTCGCTATTTTTAAAGGGTAGGGTAACTATATACCTTCCTTTGTCGTTTCTTCGTGTTGTCGACATGAAATTGTTTTCGCAAAATGTGTCCTCATCTGACCTCAAAACCCGTTTTGGGGTCTCCTCCACCTCCCAAAAGCGTGTGAGGATTCGGTCAAGGGACGTAGTGTTGAGTAGTGACACTGTTGTACTAGGTTGTGTCGTTGTTGAAATTGGTCCCCCCACAATCCAGCCAAATACTGTTTTTTGTGCCAAAAGGGATCCAATAGACCGCATCGGTGTGTCCATGCAATATATTGAGTGGCCTAAGTCGAGGCCTATAAGCAAGTCGATGGGTCTGCTCTGATTGAATTGAGGATCTGCAAGTTCTAGTTTAGCAGTCTCATTGAAATGTTGCAAATCTAAAGTCTGTGGTGGTAAATTAGATGGAAGAGTCTTCAGGACTGGTGCCCAGACTTCTAATTTAAACTGTGAGTCCACCTTGGAGCAAAGATTGAATAAGCATGATTTGGTTGAAGTCTCTGAAACTGTTTGACTCAAGCCTGTAACATGTACTAAATTTCTCTTGGTGGGTAAATTTAGTTTATTTTTTAACTTTTCTGACATAAAAGTTGATTGTGAACCAGGGTCGATGATTGCTCTTGCCTGGTACTTTTCGCCTCTAGTTTCGATCAGTACAATTGCAGTAAATAACAAGGTTTCTTTCTCATTGGGAGACTGATTGCAATGTTTGCTCTCTTGCAGTGTCAAGGAAGTGATATTTGGGACGGCAAAGTTTGATGCTGATGTGGACTGTATATTGTTGTTTTGTGTCGCGATGCTCCTGCTAGATTGGGTCGCGTCACAATTCTGAACTAAAGTGTGGGTTTCTGATCCCTTATGTAACAAAGTGTTATGTCTTTGCTTACATAATCTACAACTAAATTTACTTTTGCAGTCCTTAACACTCTGATCAATAGAGAGGCAATTGTAACATGAATTTGTGACCTTTACAATGTGAATTCTGTCGTTAACGTTCTTCTCTAAGAACTTGGGCAAGACCACAATTGGTGAGACTCTTTACAATGTTGGCATTTGTAATTTGAGTCATTTTTCTGTGCCCTATTTGTTTTCAAAGATTTTATATTTTTTGACCCAGTTTCATTTTGGGTCGTGTTTATGTGAAAGGTGTGAACTCGTTTTGGCTTAGATTCAAAATTATCTCTTCTATGTTGTTCTGATTTTGTGACCCCAGGGACATTTTGGGTAAATTTATTTCTCGAAACGATATTTTCTATGGATTCTAAAGTTTTGAACTTATGGGTCAGAAATTTGTCGAATTCAGTCCAGGTGGGGATTTCCGCGCAGTCTTCTCGAGAATTCTCAAACTCCTGCACCAAACTTCTCGGAAGTTCTTGAGAACAAATATATATTAGGAACGACTCCCATGTTCCTGTGTCGACGCCTAACAGTTTAAGGGTCTGTCTACAATCATTTATTGTGCGCTGTAGTTTTTTAATTGATGAACCTGCATTTACAGTTGCATGAGGGAGGTCTAAAATTATCTTGTATTGTTCATTAACCTGCATCCATTTGTTCTCGTAACGGTCCACCAAATTCCTCCAAGCTAGGGTGAAGCCGTCATTTGTCAAGGGTACGTGAGCTATTATCTCCCTTGCCTCGCCGCCAGTTTTTTGGGTCAAGTAGAATAATCTCTCGACATTACTGATTCTTGAGTTTTTGATGTATATAGCCGTAAATAAATCACGAAAACTGGGCCACAATTTATAATCGCCAAAAAATATATCGGTGTCGCAGGGAGGGAGTCTTACTGACAAACTTTCATTTTCCTGAGCGATGGTCGATTGACGTTCTGTTTTCTCTACGGAGTCAGATAGCGCCTGAATTTCCGCGTTAATAGACGACAGACACCTTTTGTATGCCGATAGAGTCTGTTGGTATCTTTCCCTTAGTTTCCTCATATCCATTGGTTTATCACCTTCAATTTCTATATCTCTGCATTCCTCATAGGACCTTTTCACCTGGGTCCAGAGTGAGTCTAATTCTATACGTAGAATTTGTAATGTATGAACATTATCCTCAGCATGACTTGCCGAAAAAACTTTCTCAAATTCGATTAAATCGTCAGTGCAATTATAAAATTTCTTAAAAGCCATATTGAAATATTTATTTGAGGAGAGGTGATTAAATTTCGAAATAATTATGTCAAAAAATGCCTGCTAGCGATTTAACAGCCAGTAATAAAGAAACAAAATATTATTTATTAATTCCTAATTTGAAATTAATTTTCCTCGGAATTAATTTCTTTTGGGCTCGTTGGTAACCCTTTTTTGTTATTCTTTCGTTGTCTTCTTTAAACCGTTTTTAATGTTTGTTGTTGTTCATAAATATTCAATATATATATATTTTGTAAATGTTTTCTTTACTTACTGTTGTTGTCGGTTTTTTATTACTTGCTATTGTTGTTGGTTTTTTAGTAGCTTTGATGAATTTTTTCAACTGCTGGGTCTGTGTCAAATGTTGTTGATTTTTTAACAGCACTGATCTTCCTTTTTTTTTTTTGTTGTTTTGTTTCCACTCTGCTTGTGGATTGTATTTTTTCCAAAAAAATTTAACTGTTCTTGGCCCGTTATGTATTTTGTGTATTTTAATATTTTTCACTTTTTAAGAAACTTTTTGTTCTTGTAAAATACACTTCACTTTATTCCACTTTATACGGTTCGAAGTGACCAAAAAATGTTTAATGATGGATGTTTTTTCACTGGTTCGTTTGTCTATTGTTCTTTTAATTTGTTTTAAAGAAAAAATGCTTTTGTTTTTGTTGTTTCTGGAATTTTAATTTTGTTGATTTTATTAAATTCAATGTTTAGTTCTTATGTGTTTTTTATGTTATTTTATTTACAAAATTGTTTTGTCTGATTTTCACTTTGTGTCTTTATTTTATGTTTTTACTTAAATTTAATTTGTGTCCTTATTTTATGTATTGTTGTATTTGCAAATCTGTTTTGTCTTTAAATTGTTCACACTTTAATTTTCTATGTATTTGTTTTTGTTTTTTGTTTTCAATTTGTTTCACTTTTTGTTACTTATGTTTATTGTTCTGATCTTTGTCGTCTTGCTGTTGAAACTAGAGTGAGTGTCTATGCAAAAAATATTTTAATGTTAAGTTGTAATGAACAAAGAATAAGAAAAAATGTAAAAAGTACAGAGAGCATAAATATATAAAAAAAGAACCGCTAACTAATTTACAGGGTGTTCCTTCCTGATGTGAACGTTGAACATTCACAAACTCCTGAAACAAAAAGTTATGAGTATATATTTTGTTATATTTTTCTTTTTACTTATCTTTTACACACGGAACTTGTTTCATTGTGAAGAGAAATTGCTAAGAGTTCGATTAATAATAAAAAAATTACCGAAATTTAACTTTTTCATTCAAGAAATTAATAAATACTGATAATATACACAAAGTTCTGCAAGGAAAAAATTTTATGAGCAATATGTCTTATTTCATCTTGATGTATTTAACTTCTTACTTATCTTTTGCACAAGAAACTATATTCATTCTGACCAAAAACCAGTCACTTTTCGATTAATATTTAAATATTTTAGAACTTTTAAGATTTTCATTGAAGAAATTAAAAAATATTCCAAATTTGCTCTTTTTTAACACAAAATCAATGTTTGTTTACATTTAATTTTGAACTTTATCCGCCAGTTTTCACTCTGTATATCTGTTGCTTCTAACACATTAGCTTTGCAAAACTTATAATTCATTTTTTTTCTCCCTCTAAAAACTTATGTTATAGTGCTTTCACACCGAGTGGTTTTAACGTAAAAGTTGGTTTTATCGATAAATCAAAAATAAAACATGGTTTTACCATACAAAATTATTGCGTTAAAAGCATCTAAAAACCTTTTTTGAATTGCTTTTAAGTATGTTTTGTGAAATACAACCTTGTTTTCGATGTACTAAATCAGAGCTACCAACATAGAAATGTTGAAAACAGCTGAGAAATAAATAAATTTAAATAAATATTTATTTTGTGTTAAAAAAGGGAAAATTTGGAATATTTTTTAATTTCTTCAATGAAAATTTTAAAAATTTGTGAATATTTAATTATTAGTCGAAATGTGTCTGGTTTCTTGTCACAATGAATATAGTTTCTTGTGCAAAAGGTAAGTAAGAAGCTAAATATGTCCAGATGAAATAAGACATACTGCTTATAAAAATTTTTTCTTTTAGAACTTTGTGTATATTACTAGTATTTATTAATTTCTTGAATGAAAAAGTTAAAATTCGGTAATTTTTTCATTATTAATCGAACTATAAGCAATTTCCCTTCACAATGAATAAAGTTCCGTGTGCAAAAGGTAAATAAAACGAAAAATATAACAAAATATATACTCATAACTTTTTGTTTCAGGAATTTGTGAATATACCTCAAAATTGGTTAAATACTAAGTTAGTGACTATCCGAATTACGTTTCCGTAATAAAATGGTTCATCTCCTTTCAAAATTATTCTATTATTCTACCAAAATATCATTAATTCTACCAAAATAAAGAAATAAAAATCCACCCCGAAAACTAACAAAACATAAATAAACGAAAAAGACAAAATCAAAACAAAAACAGCTGTTGCTACTTTTGCCACAACAATAAATACATTGATTGTTAAAACCTGATTTAAGAAAATTTGCGGTGTGAACGCAAAATCAACTGCTTATGGTTTTAATGCTAAAATCAGGTTTTAACTTTTGGTGTGAAAACACTATAAAATAATGTTATGAGAGTTTGTCAAACGTCATTGCTTTCCCTTCTGTGTATTCGGTGTTACATGTAACTGACTTATTAATAAACGGCATTATAGTAAATAGCGGTATTGCCAGAATGGATTCTAATGCATTTCTATTAAGCGACCCTGTATTACCACACTTGAACAAAAACATATAATCATAATGACAACAGTATTATCATGCAGTTCTATATAAAATATAATTTTTATCAATGAAAATATAAATTTTTCAATTTCTAATTATTTTTCGTCATTATAGCTTATATCTAGCTTTAAAATGAGATATCATTCATTAAATTTGATGCGGTGGTATGGGAGATATTTGCAACCGACAAAAAAAGTGCTTTAGAAATAATATATATGATGATGATTGTCAAAAACTATAACAACTTAAGGCCTAAATATAACCAAAAATTTCGCCTTGAGTGGCTAAATCACGAAAAATTGAAAACGTGGGTGGCTCAAGACGAAATAAAAGGATTCTGTAAGTATTGCAGATGCTCCTTGTCTGGAAAACTTTACGACCTATTGAGTCACGCGGGAACTAAAAAAACACATATCAGCCTCATCGCTTAGGGGATCATGTTGGAAAAAATTGGAATTTTCCCCATATGAAAATATTGTTGACAACGTTAAAATGCAGCAGAAAGCGGCTTCTATATATTTGTATGTCAACATACGTCGAACAATGCTATTGATCACCTTAGTGATATGTGTAAAAACAATTTTGATGATGCCAATAAAATCCGTGTTCATAGAACCAAATGTACTGCAATAATTAAAAGCGTTTTAGAGCCCCATACTTTAAATATATTATAGTTGTGGGTGAATAAAACACGAATATATACACTTACAACTATTTACTATTTATTAATTATATAAAAAGGTAATTTACATTAATTTGTACAAAAGACTATAAAGCTACATGTGTAGCAGCAAAGACGACGCGAGGAATTAATTTCTGTTTTCGTCTGTCAATTAGTTTGCTTCTCTCTGACGCGTTGCCAGACAGTTGGTTTTGTGAAACAGGCAGGCTCGGTGCTGCCACATCCACTCCCTCTCCAGTGACCAAGTCAGGATCTGATTGGAACGATATTTCTGTAGGCGTTGGACTACGTTGCGCAACATTCGTGGTGGACGGAGTAGCAGTTGAGGTACTTTGAGAAGTAAAATTTGTACCTTGTTGATCAGGTGGTGTGTTGGGAGTTTCTGAAGTGGTGTTTTGTTGAGTATCATTTATGATGAAAGCTGGTTTCAATCTATCTGCGGATACGTTTACATCCTTTTCCTTGATACGAATTGTGTATAATCGATCTGAAAGTCGTTTCACTACCTTGTACGGACCTGTGTAGGGTGTCTGTAGAGGTTCTCGAACAGCATCAGTACGTAGAAAGACGTGAGAGCAATCACGGAGATTTTTCAAGATAAACATCTTGCCTTTATTGTGATGCGCTGTTGGTGTAGGTCGCAGAAGATTAAAATATTCTCGAAGTTTTTGTAAAAATTCAGAAGAATCAACAGGTTTATCGGCTTCATCAAAGAAATCATTCGGAAGACGCAATGAACCACCATAAAGTAAATCGCAAGGTGATGCTTGAAGATCTTCCTTGAAAACGGTTCTAAGTCCAAGTAGGACTGTCGGTAGTATATCAACCCATGATACGTTAGGATGACACATTAGAGCAGCTTTAAATGATCTGTGCCACCTTTCAACCATGCCGTTGGATTGAGGATGGTAGGCAGTTGTTCGTGAACGCTTTGAACCTGTAAAATAAACAAGTGATTTGAACAAACTGGACTCAAATTGTGTACCCTGATCAGTAGTAATAGTTCTAGGACAACCGAAACGAGATATCCAATTTGACCAAAACGCTGTTGCGACAGTCTGGGCAGACATGTCCCTCAACGGTACAGCTTCAGGCCAACGAGAAAATCGGTCGATCATTGTAAGGCAATATCTGTAACCCTGTACAAGCGGCATCACTACGATGTCTAAATGGACATGGTCAAAACGATTGTCTGGAACATCGATTTTATTTGGCAATAATCGGTTGTGCCTTGTAATCTTTGCCCTTTGGCAGGACAAACAATTTCGGGACCAATCAATGATTTGTCTTTTCATTCCAGGCGTACCTTTTCCGAATTTGTTGAAGAGTGGCTTTGCCACTTGGGTGAGACAGATTGTGTATTATATCAAAATTTGTTTGCGAAGTTGTTCAGGAATATAAGGTCGTACATATCCAGTTGATACGTCGCAGTATACCGATGTAGAATCAAAATGAACGATTTGAAGTTTTAGTGAATTATTACCTTCCAGTAAGGTTTTTAACTCTTCGTCTAATTCTTGGGCTGATTGTAGTACTTCCATTGATATTGTTGATGACATAGAAATTGCATTAAGACGAGACAGTGCATCTGCTACTGTATTTTCAGGACCGGACAAATAAATCATCTCAGTTGTAAACTGTGAAATGTAATCAAGATGTCTCAATTGTCGAGGAGAAGCTTTCTCCGGTTTTTGAGAAAATGCATAAACTAGTGGTTTATGATCAGTTTTAATCACGAAATGTCGTGCCTCAAGCATGTGACGGAAATATTTCACGGCTTCATAAATCGCAAGCAATTCCCTATCATATGTGCTGTAATTTCTCTCGGCTGATGATAATTTTCGAGAAAAGAAACCGAGAGGTCTCCAAGTATCATCAAATTTTTGTTCAAGGACAGCTCCAATAGCTGTGTCAGAAGCATCGGTACTTAGAGCTAGGTCTGAATTTGGTGCTGGGTGTGCTAGCATTGTGGCCTCACTGAGACTACGTTTACAAGAAGTAAATGCATCTTCAGATTCAATCGTCCATGGAACTTTCCTCTTGTCGTTCTTTCTTGAATTGGTTAGGAAATCGTTGAGTGGTGCCTGTAATTGTGCTGCATGAGGAATACATCGCCGATAATAATTAATAACACCCAGGAATCTACGAAGTTCGCAAATGGTTTCGGGTTTGGTGTAATTCATAATGGCAGTGACACGATCGGTTGGAGGTCGGCAACCACTACCATTAATCATGTAGCCAAGGAACTGTACCTCTGACTGACCAAAGTTGCATTTGTTAACGTTGATGGTTAAGCCATGATGTCGAAGGCGCTCAAATACTTGTCGTAAATGACATTGATGTTCATCAGCAGATTCAGACATGATAATAATGTCGTCAATATAGCAATATACAAAATCAAGGCCCCTTAACACAGAATCCATAAACCTTTGAAACGTCTGTGTGGCATTTCGTAGCCCAAAGGGCATAAATAAAAACTCTACCAAACCAAATGGAGTACAAACGGCTGTCTTCTGAATGTCCTCTGGAGCCATTTGTATCTGGTAGTAGGCTCTGACAAGGTCAGTAGTTGAAAAAATTGACTTACCGTGTAATTTTTCAGAAAAATCGTTAATGTTGGCTATAGGGTACCGATCCGGAACTGTTTGTGAGTTAAGCTTCCGGTAATCACCACACGCTCGCCATCCACCAGTTTTCTTAGCGACCATGTGAATTGGACTGGCCCATGGACTTTTGGAGGGTCGACATATGCCATGATCCAATAAAAAATCGATTTCGGCTTTTGCTGCAGCTAGTTTATCACCAGACAGTCTTCGCGGACGATCAGCAACTGGTTTGCCTGTAGTTTCAATGTGATGGATAACTGTTGCCTCAGCATTAGGTTTACGAATTAAAGTTGTTGTTGTAATATCAATAAATTCTGCAAGTAATTTTGAAAAATTATTATTTGTTGTCGATAATGTTGAAATACTAAAATCCTTAGTTTCACGAATTTCGCCATTGCTTATTAAGTTTGTAGTATTATCAATAAGACATTTTCGTCCGAGATCAATAAGTAAATTGTAATGACCCAAAAAGTCAGCCCCAAGTATGGGCGATTGAACATCAGCAATAATAAATAACCATTTGAATTCACGGCGGAGACCTAAGTCCAATTTAAAAACACAATGACCATAAGTCTTGATTTCACTACGGTTTGCAGCGAGAAGCTTGACAGTGGTTGGGGTTAATGGTGCTTTGATTAAAGATTGGGGTACTACTGATACCACTGACCCTGAATCAATTAAAAAACGAGCTTTAGTCGATTTGTCGAAAATATGTAGACGATTCTCTTGTATTAAGTTATTATTGCCGCTGTCGCCAACCGTGTTGACTGACGACAGCCCCATTAGTTTTCCGAATTAGGTTTCCAGCGGGGACAGGTTGGTTTACAATGTTGAGCTGCGTCACCAAATTTCGTATGATACCAGCATAATTGTGTTTCAGTTGAATTCTGATGAGGATTTCGTGAACGGCTACGAGATCTGGACCGCTGTCGATTAAATTTGCCTCTATTGTCGTTCTGCTGTAGTTGAATCTTCTTAACTTCATCTGTTAAATTTTTTATCGCTTGGCAAACGTCCGAAAAACTCATGAGGGGAGCAACTGCATCCACAGGAACATTTGCGTCGAAACGTAAAGGTGCTACTGGCACGGAACTTTCCATATTGTAATTAGCATCTAGCATTTTGTCGGCCGTTTCGGAAAGTTTTTCCAAATCATCGTCTGTCCACACGGATAAAATTGGACGAATTGAATCTGGCATTTTGCCCAGAAATAGTGTGCGAATAATTGCCTCATTTTGTTTACCTGGAGCTAGACGTTTCATAGTTGACAATATTTCTGAAGGTTTTTTACCTGCGGTTTCACAACCCTGCAGTAAACGTCGTAGTTTAGATTCAGAAGTTTCAGCAAATTTTGCAATCAGACGTTCCTTCAACGTACCAAATTTATTAACCTGAGGAGGATTCGTTATCAGGTCCTCAATGGATAAAAGTATTTCATCTTCCAGACGTACTGAGACAAGATCAAATTTGTCAGAGTCTGATGTGATGGCACACAAAGCAAATGATCTCTCAATTTGTGCAAACCACAAATGCGGATTGTGTTTGTTGAATTTCGGAATGTGAACTTTCTGGAGATTTGATCTAGATGCATCATTCACATTTGCCTGAGACTCTCGAAGAGTGTTGATTTCATGTTGTAAAGCCTGCATTTGTGCTAACATATTTTCCATTTCGGCCATGTTAACACTACTTGCACCAAAAGAATGAATTCCCTCACCACCTGATGTAACTTCTTCTTCGTCGGCCAATTTTCGTTGCCTCAAGTTGTAGGGGTGTTTGTTCATAAGCAGAACTCGTTTTGTTCGAACAAAAATCAGCAAGCCATTTGCTTGAAAATTCGTTAGAATTCAAAAAGTACGTCGCTGCGCTGCTTCCAGGAAAAAAATTTCTACGTCGTTGAGAAATTTGATAAAGTTCTCTGCTTCTCAGAATTTGCGTAAAATACGGGAGTCACCAATATAGTTGTGGGTGAATAAAACACGAATATATACACTTACAACTATTTACTATTTATTAATTATATAAAAAGGTAATTTACATTAATTTGTACAAAAGACTAGAAAGCTACATGTGTAGCAGCAAAGACGACGCGAGGAATTAATTTCTGTTTTCGTCTGTCAATTAGTTTGCTTCTCTCTGACGCGTTGCCAGACAGTTGGTTTTGTGAAACAGGCAGGCTCGGTGCTGCCACAATATGTACATAATACAAAAAAAATTGAATTTAAATTTATTGCGAGTATTTTTTCAGAATTAAGCGATAAATCGTTGTCTTTTTTACAAATTATTAAAATTCCCAAAAAATTAGCTATGTTTTAAGTAAATTTTCTTAAAAACTTTTTAAAATTTATTGTTGTGGCGATTTATCGCTAAATTTTTAATTTTTTTTTTTAAATTTAGCTATTTTCTAGCTATTTTTTAGTCGACTTTAGCGATATTAT
The DNA here is from genome assembly GCA_927399465.1 of Sarcophaga caerulescens. Taxonomy (NCBI): domain Eukaryota; kingdom Metazoa; phylum Arthropoda; class Insecta; order Diptera; family Sarcophagidae; genus Sarcophaga; species Sarcophaga caerulescens. The sequence continues at coordinate 62,712,921 of OV656866.1, forward strand.
TTAGAAAAAAGTTGGCAACAGTGATTGGGACCAAGAATTCAAAATAAAACAAAAAACTTAATATTTCGGATAAAAAAGAAGTATTAAAACATTTTTCATTATTTTATTTAGTTCAGTAAATGTTTTTTTTTTAATTATTATAAAGAAATAACAAAACAATGAACAGAAGTTGCAAAAATTTTAAAATGCAAAAAAAAAAAATCTAAATATGTACCACAATACAAATAGTAAAATGGTAATACTCAATGCTGTAAGAAAAAAATTAAACGTATGTAGCGTCCCAAATCGAAATTTAAAACACGCAAGTTGGGATCCAAACGACACAAATCGGGGCCGAAACGACGCACATTTAATCGACGCAAGTTGAAATTACAACAACGCAAGCTGAGTTTTGTCAATTTTTAAAAAGCAACGCAAATCGGATTTACGCAAGTCGGTGCTTTTTATTAAATTTGTTTGACCTTAAATAGTTTAATATTTTAAGTTTTTCAATGGGTCTTGACTTGGGTTTGAGTGCTTCTCAACGTTACGTCACGTTCATACGTTATTCTCATGGAACTAAAAGGAATAAGTTTTATCTTTTTACCCTCATAACAAATTTTTTAAATGTTTGTTATTTTAATGTTTATTTAAAAATTAAAATGGTTTTTCAAAGACGTTTGTATGAAGATTTTATTTTTTCCAAGAATAAGTAGCATGCTTTATCAAAAGTTTCGACGTAGACAAAGTTTTCTGAAAGGGCTGACAAAATTAGAACTGCGGTAATTGACGAAATATCGGTTGACTTCATAAACGCAGTTTGCAATTCATTTACAAGGCAAAGCCAGTGTTCGAAAAAATACTCTAAAGTACGCAACGTTTATATACTGTACTGAATGTCGTGTGTAAAGAACACAAACACATTCCCTACAACGAGAGCAAAACTCTTCGTTTCTATACAAAGAATACAAAGAAAAACTGTGAATTTTTCTCATTGTAAAGGAAAGGAAAAAATTCATTAAGTTGAAAATATCATTATGGAAAGTTTTACATAATAAGAATGTTTGGAAATGTTATGGTGACTGGTTTGCGAAACAGAGGACTTTAAAATATCCCAGGTACCTGAAATATTTAATGATATTAGGTAGATTATTGGCGGGTTGTGAGGCTCAAACTCCAGGTCAGACATTTCCAACAAAACGAAATAGAAAAAATATTTCTTCTATATATACATAAATAAATAAATTTATTAAAAGATTTCAATTTTCATAATCAAGGGTGCGTTCGTAAATTCAGCAAATTTGTGCACGACTGCGGCAGTAATGCCAAGTTTTGTTGCTAATGCGTGATCAGATGTTGCAAATGCTTTGCTACTGCACAAAAACTAAACAGAATTTGCTTTTTAGAACGTTCTGCAAAAGTTAAAAAAAATTTATCAAAATTAACAATATTATTGAAAATTTAGACGGTGGGTTAATAGAGTGTTTTGTACCATATATGTGGTGTGAAAATTCAAAATTTTCCCCACAATACTGACCGACTCCATATCCAGTCTAGTCCGTATTATTAATTTTTGTATGTTAAATGTGAAATCTTCCTCGGAACTAAAAATATAAATAATTAAAATTTTCTATAACAATATCGGTTAAATTTTATTAGTTTTCCATTTTTCTGCAAATAAAGCAAAATTTTCTTTTGTTTAATAGCTTTTATATCACGAAACTACAATATTGTCGAAGAAATGGTTTACCGCAAACTATTGCAACTGAAATCTAACTGTTGCTATATTTGCAAAAATTTGCGACAGTATTGCAATTTGTCTGCAAAAAAAAACGTTCGACACAAGTCAGTGCTGCCAAGTATTGCATTTTTGAACATTTGATTTTTATTATGCTGCAGGTTGCACAACTACTGCATTTACGAACGTACCCCAAATTTTCCATTGGCTTTGACCACCAATATATGTTCAACATTAGTTGCTGTTAATCTGTTTCGCTGATCTGATAAAATAAATTTAAGAGATGAGAATAACCGTTCCACGCTTACTTGGGAAGAAGGTACCGCCAATATTATTTCAGCTAAGCTGTACGAACGGGAATCAAGGCTTCCGCTGAACTGTAATATTTTGGAATACTGGAATAACAAAAATAATATTGTTTCAAGCTTAGCTGAAATAATATTGGCGGTACCTTCTTCCCAAGTAAGCGTGGAACGGTTATTCTCATCTCTTAAATTTATTTTATCAGATCAGCGAAACAGATTAACAGCAACTAATGTTGAACATATAGTGATGGTCAAAGCCAATGGAAAATTTGATTATGAAAATTGAAATCTTTTAATAAATTTATTTATTTATGTATGTATATATAGAAGAAATATTTTTTCTATTTCGTTTTGTTGGAAATGTCTGACATGGAGTTTGAGCCTCACAACCCGCCAATAATCTACCTAATATCATTAAATATTTCAGGCACCTGGGATATTTCAAAGAGTTATATTTTAAAGTCCTCTGTTTCGCAAACCAGTCACCTTAACATTTCCAAACATTCTTATTATGTAAAACTTTCCATAATGATATTTTCTACCTAATGAATTTTTTCCTTTCCTTTACAATGAGAAAAATTCACAGTTTTTCTTTGTATTCTTATTCCTCAAGAAAAATAAAAGGCATCGAAAACCCAACGCGATCTCTAAAAATACTGAATGAGAACATAAACTCTCGCGTACACTAAAAATGTTAGTGTACTCAAAAAAAGATCACTAAAACCCAATTTTTTCGTTGTGTACTGATCTTTTTAGCGTACTTTGTACACAAACACTAAGAAATAGGCCGACTTCCTAAACGCAAGTTGCAATGCATATTTACAATGCATACACTTCGTAAACGCATTTGTAAAGTTATTGGCAACGTCTAATGTTCCTAATCGTTTGGCAACGCATTTTAATGAGTATCAGCAGTCAAATTCGCGCATCATTTTTATTTTGTATGCAAACACTTGAAGTGCAATGGCTGAGTAAGTATTTTCTTTTCTATATTTAATAAATTATTTAAAATCGATAGATTCTATACACATAATTAAATTATAATTAAATATTTTATATTATTTATTATATTATTAACAAATCAATGTTTTTTGAAGATGTAGTCTGAGATAATTTCTCAGCATTTGCCAACAATATTGGTAAATAATTTTGTGTTACCTCCATTTTACTACATATAAACAAAATTTCAATTTAATAACATATGTTTTATGGATGAGTTGCATAGCGACGTTCCTAAATGCCGATAAAATGCTAAAAAATGTATGCAATGCAAGGTTGCATTTAAGGTATGTTTTGCATTGCATACGCATTTTTTAAAATTATGAATTGCAACTTGCGTTTAGGAAGTCGGCCATAGTGTTTCTGAACTCTGTTCATTACGTTATGTTAGAGTTTGCGTTCATTTGTTTTGTGGATGTTGTGTACGTAATGTGTTTGCGTACGAGTTCACAAACACTTAAATGAAAGTTAAAAGTATTTTATCAGTTACGTACACAATGCTTAGTGTACAGTATTTTTTCGAACACTGGGCAAAGCAATGTTTTATTGTAACACTACTGCTTTGTCAAATAATGAGATGGCATTTTAGTACATTTATGAACGCGAAAACTTTTGGTCCTTGTGTGACTTAAAACTTTTGTATAATTAAATTTTTTAAAATGAATATTCAGAAAAATGTCTTTTAAAAACCGCTTTCGATTTGGCTGATAATAAAAATTCAAGAGCACTTTGATCAAAAGTATTTTAAACAAAATAAAACGTTTACAAAACATCTTGTGGTTTCATCTTTGGTAAATGGAAAAGTGCTATCTATTTCCTTGATATCCCGCATTATGTGTTCCCAAATTGAGTTTCTTTTCTTTTTGTTCCGCTATGAAGTCTGGCTCATGCCTTAGTGAGTAGCTTTTTCCATTAATGATTCTATTTCTTTTTTACTATGTACAAAAATTTATATGTTAAATCACATTGGTACTTAAGGTACGGTCACATCTAAAAAATATTTGACTCAAAACAAAATATTTCTTTGCCCTAGTGTGACCACAAAATAATTTTGAGTTCCAAAAAAAAAAAAAATTGTTGATTTCGGGCAAATAAAATTATTTGTCGTCAAACAAAAATGTTTTAAATGTGACCACCCTCTGTCAAATATTTTCATGATTTTTGGGCAAATATTTATTTGCTCTTACATATTTTTCGTAAGGTCAAACAGTGGCAAATAACAGCTGTTTAAGGCTGTGTTGCCTACTAGCAAAACTAAAACTACCAAAATCGCAAAAAAATTTATGAAATCAAATTTGAAGAAAATAAATAATTTATTTTATGGAAACCTTTTTATTTGTTGTAGATGTATTCTTTATATATGTATAAATATTTGGGTGCCTGCATATACAGAGATACATTCAGAGTCTGAAATTTAAATACACGTTAATGCATATATCAATTGCTATACCTTTCTAGATCAAAGCTGTTCAGGGGTTGTAATGATTTTTTCAGTAACATGGTTATTTTTTTTAAATCTCATTAAAGAAAAAGATCTCTGAAACGACCTAAATCTTCAGTACATAAAAATAAGGAGTTCTTGTTTTTGTTATAGAAAATTTTGAATTGCAATTATTTTGATTTGTTCTCCTAATTATCACGACAAATTTTGTTCCTGAAAATAAGCAGGTTAAAATATTTAAAGTACAATGTTATGAATGGAACTCTTGAAGTGGACGGTACGAGTCATTATAATGGAGAATTGTAATTCAACGCAGCAACATAATTCCAATTTTCCTTTTACACAAGTATAGTTCATTTTCGAGGATAAATTTTCAACCAAAGTGAAAAAATCTCTACAAAAAAAAATTTCAAATTAGACCTAAAACGAATCCTTTATATATATTCGATTTCTAATTTTTAGATTTAACATCTATTTTAAGGTATGTACTTCATTTCAGCGATTTTCAAATATGGTTATTGGCTACACTTGAAAAATGTAAACATTTGTTTGTGTTAATTTTATTGTGATTAAAAACAAAATTTTCTCTGCGTCCTTCTTCTTTTCTACCCTGACCCCATTTTCGACCCCTAGCCGTTTTTCTTTTTTTCTTCGCAAATTTTCACAGAAGCTCCGCAACACAAAACGAAAAAATATTCGCCTTCTATTACGTGTGAAAATGTGTATACGTATTTTTGTTTTCCAACATTCTGGTCAAACATTTGTTTTGTGTCAAATATTTTTTAAGTGTGACCATATGGCAAACATGTTTTCCCATATTTCTGTTTGCCGCTATTTGATGAAACAAAAATGGGAAAATAAATGTGCGTAGTGTGACCACAAAACAAAATTTTAGTCATATTTCGGACAAACAAGGGAAAACAAAATTGTGGCAAACATTTGCCATATGTGACCGAACCTTTACAATATAAAAAAATTAAATTACCAAATTTTTGCCGCCAATAAATGTAAATGTTTACAAAGAATCACAAATAAGAACCATGCACGAAATTGAGAAATAATGCGTACTGAAAAGCATTGCCATGCAATAATGAACATTAGACATTGTCAAAACAAATTTTACTGCTTTTATGAACACCATGCATTGTAAGGTTACATTGCAAACTGCATTTATGAAGTCAGCCATCACCTTGATAAATCTTCGACACATTGTTGGAGTTAAGACTTCGAACAGTTTCATTAAAATCTTTTTCATTTTCAACCTATATATCTGGGCTGTGAATAGTTCAAGATACATAATACTGTAAGGGCCATTATTACAACTTGCCGTTAACTAAAGGGAGGATTTTAACGGAGAGATAAATTGTTTTTCATTATTACGAGTACCCAATAAGGTAGAAGTGAGCGTTAAGCTAAAGGGAAGATCATCCTACCTTTAACATTTAAAGGTCACTTTATGTTTGAACTTGCCATATCATATACTATTTTCGATATGGCAATTTCAAATTTAAACAAAATGAGCATATACAACAACCATTTCGATATGGCAATTTCAAATTTAAACAAAATGAGCATATACAACAACCACTGCGTTAAAAAAAACTTGTTTAATTGAGCAGTTTTATCGACTTTGCTCCGGCACTGCCATATTTTTGAAAAAGTTAATTTTGTTTTATCTGTAAGTTGTAATAACCAAAATAAGTTAAAGCAAAGAAAATAAAGTATAAAGAATGTGCATCTTAACATATTTTGGAATATTTTTCAAAAATATTTCATGACGCGGGGGGGAAAAGATAGGAGGGAAGTAAACAGAAACGAAGAGCGTAACAATGCGTTGCTCTCATTCTTTGCTCTCATCGCGATGAGATCAAAGACTATAAATATATGAAGATGTTGCACTGCCAGTGCCAAATTTGTCGATGGCAGTACGGCTACTGCCACTTATTGTACTCAGAGAATTTATTATACTCAGAGAACGTATTGTTCTCTTCTCTAATTTATTCTCATATGCGTGTATACGTGTGTGCTTGTACATTGCCAAATAAAATAATAAACAAACTGAAAGATGTCTTGTTTTCACAAAATGTATGTGCAAATAGTCTGTGGAAAAGAAATATTACCGTTTGTTTTATTGTAGGGTAAGAATATGTGTTTTATTGTTGTAGAAATGAAACTATATCGATTCGCACCGAAATAAAAAATCCACATTTTGTGTGGACATTTGAAACTGAAAAACTGAAAAATTGTTTTATAAAAAGTGTGAATTTAAAAATTGTAATGCATGCTCAAACAAAACGTTTAATAAATATAAAATTAAAATCATAAATCGAATTTTTAGAAGATATTGATAGGACTGGAAATATATCAGAAAGTACACATACCCCTGATATAGATGTCGCAGATATATACGATGAAAATAAAGAATATTTTAATGAAGGCACCGATTGTCCATCAAGTCGATATTTTGTTGGTTACATAGCTCAACGAATATCTTGCGTTAAATGTCGTGTGGATATAATCAAACCAGCGCAAATTTTGTCATATCCTTCAGAAATGTTCGTTTATGCAAAAAATTATGTAAAAGATTCCGACTTTGGAAGTTTGTGCGCTCCATCTGATTTATTTTTTGAAGTTTGCAAAATTCATATAAGTCTTCGAAAAATTTTTTTTAGAAAATAAATCTATAAAAAACAAAAAAACATTTGTAGTTGACCAAAAATACAAAAAATGCACAAAAAATACAATTTATTCCTTGGTTTGATGAAAATAACGAATGTTATAAACACAGAATGGAGATGCTTAATTTACTAATTGTTGTTTTACTACGGAAGCATTCCACATGGGAAACATACAAATTCAAATTATCCAGTATGGAAAAAGTTAAAATTTTGAACCATTAAAATGATAAATAAATTTAATAAATACTAAACAGAAAAAGCATTCGTTTTATCACAACTTCATTCTATACAAAAATAGACACATATGGTAAATACATACATACATACATAATTGAATAGTAATATATAATTCGGTGCGAATCGATATAATTTCATTTCTACAACAATAAAACACATATTCTTACCCTACAATAAAATAAACGGTAATATTTGTTTTCCACAGGCTATTTGCACATACATTTTGTGAAAACAAAAAATCTTTCAGTTTGTTTATTATTTTATTTGGCAATGTATGTATACATACATGCACACACGTATACACGCATATGAGAATAAATTGCTTAGAGAAAATAACAATACGTTTTCTCTAAGTATAATAAGTTCTCTGAGTACAATAAGTGTACTGAGTCTTTTTTGTTTTCTTTCTCTCAGTTAACATGAGAGTGAGAACGACGTTTCAGCACAAAAAAAAGCACAAAATTTTGTCAATTTTAAATACACTGTGTGCAACATCTTTACATATTTATAGTCTTTGGTCAAACAATAACAACGATCATACATATATAATCGTACATACGCATATACATACGTACGATGAGAGCAACACATTGTTACGCTCTTTGTTTGTGTTTATTTTTCTCCTGTCTTCCCTCCCTCATCAAGAAATGATTTTTAAAAGAGATTTTGGTGAGAGCGGGTGTTACTGGTACATCCCGCCATAAGAAATTTTACTTCTACATGATGCGCATTCTTTATATCCATATTCTTTGGTTAAAGGTAACTTTGCCGTTCACTTTAGCTAAAGGTACCTTTAACTAACCCCAACTTTAACGTGAAGTTGTAATAATGGCCCTAAGTCTAAATTCTAAACTTCTTTCGAAATAAACAAAATATAAAGTGGTGGCCACGAATTTAAGACACGACGTATGACTGACTTAGTTTACAACTCTATAATATCAAATTAGATATTCTTTATTCTTCTATGTACCCTGTAATATTAAGAAAAAGTACCGTAATTTTATTTCGTTTCTTTTTACATTTTGTTGCTTTTTGATCATATTATTGTAAAAACGTGTATTTGAAACTGGCCACGAATTTAAGACATTTCAGAAATATCTGTTTTTTAAGTGATTTTTTGGTGTTTTTTAAGCTAAATGGTGTGTAACGAATGTTTTATTTTATTTTACGTTGGAATACATTGAAATATTTAATTAGAAATGGCCAGAGGTATTTGGAGTTCCGATGCCGAGCGAAAACTGATCCAACAACTAAAATCTGACGGAAAAACAGTAATGGAGATATCCAAGCTGCTTAAATGTTCTAGATACAATAATTGATTACAAAAATTGATACACAAACTGTATTTAGTACTCGTAAATTGATCTTTATTTCATAAATGGTAGCTTAAGACTAACAGTCTTATGCAAAAAAACTTACAACATGCTTACTAACAGTTGTTAAGCTAAATTCGATAAAAGTATATGCAAAAACGATAATTAGCTTAACACACGTGTAGTAAACCATTGTTAAATCTATGAAATTTATGAAATGAAATTTATGAATATGAAATTTAACAATGGTTCAACCCTACTTTAAACCTACAATAAAGTCATATGTCATAATTTTATTAGAATTTTTGACATTTTGTGAAAAATATTCTAATTTTTTAAAAATAAATTAAAAAAAAATTTAAAAACACAAAAAACAATTTTCAGATCTTTTCCTTTTATTTTCATGCTTTTTCTCCATATTTTTTCTATTTATTCTTTTAAAACTATTCTTTTTCCCCAAAATAAAAATTTTGTTTACAAAATAGTTTAGTGATGTCTAAATTATCAAAACAAATTTTAAGAAACCGGTACTCGAATACTTTCTTTAATCAAAATATAATATTTTAATTACATTGGTTGTTTTATTTTATTTGTACATTGTTGTTATTAAAAAAAAACAAATAATAAATAAAAAACAATTAATTATTAACAATTATTTTGTATAAAAACATAAAAAAAACAATATTAGACACGAATACCAAATGAACTAATAATCGTTCATACACAACATTAAGGAAAAATTGACAGAATAAAATAATGGTATTGCCAGCATCAAAACAAAGAAAACCTTAAAATGGATATTAGTTAAAATACTGTTTTTGCATATACTTTTTTAATAATGGATTATTAAGCTAAAAGTCGTTGTTAACTAATGTTGACTTGAAGGTCATAATAAGGTTTTTTTTTGCATAAGACTGTAAATTCTTATTTAAATTACAAAGAAAGTAAAAGTTAAGTACATGAATTCATACATACATACATACATAATTGGCCATTACAACCCTTCAGTCAGAATTACGGCCTAGCTTCTCACACCACTCATGTTGTGTGCGTTCATTTTATACGTGAGTGGCCGGACCTACAGTTTAACGTCGACTCCAAACGAGAGATTTTTGAGAAACTTTTTCATGGCAGGTTTATTTACTCTCAGAGTTTTTGCCAGAAATCTGCGGAGAGGAAATCGCCGAAGAAATATTTTTTTCATATTTCGTTTTGATGCCTGACCTGGGATACGAACCCGGGCTTTACGTCTAATAAGCCAACACACTACCTACTAGACTACGACATGAATTCATATTAATCATAAAAGCTCTGTTATTTAACATAAAGTGAGATTTATATCGTAACTATTCCCCCCATTAAATTAAGACACTCCACAGTCTTAAAAATTATATACAGATTAAAAGTTCTTATACTAACGAAAAATGTTGTATTATAATTTAATTTAAAAAAGTTAATATAATAGAATTTTAAATTATTTCTACTTTTATTTTATTATTTAAATTTTCTGTTGTTATTTTTTATTATTTTTCTATTATTTAAATTTCAATTGTTACATAGGGATAGATAAAGATAGATAGATTTAAGGAACAAGTATTTACACAAAAAAATAATGAGGTTCAAGAACAGAATAATGAATATTTTAATCTATACTAATTGTTGTATTGGTTTATGTTCAAAGCACCATCATATTTTGTTTTCCTTTTAACATTTGAGCTATGTACATTTTCCAATTCATTAATTCTAAATTTTGGTTCCTCTTTATGCCTTAAAGCCCTATAATTTCTGATATATCCTTTTCTTCTTCGTTCAACATAATTCTCTCTATTCACATTCCTTTTATGTATAATATACTTGTTTTTTAATTAACATATTATAAATCTTAGTCTTATCACAGTTGCCAGATTCAACATTTATTGGCCTCTCCTTAATAACCGAATGATAGCTGTTATTGTAATATTCTATACATTTGCTAACCTTGTCCTTAATATTTAAATCTTTCCGTTCAATAGTTAAAGTTCGAATTTTCTCACTAAGAGTGCTGTGTAGCCTCTCAATATCAGCATTACCTGTATGATTGTTAGGTTTCATGAGATGTAAGGCAATGTTCTCCTCTCGTAAATAATCTTTTATGTTCACACTTTTAAACTCGTTCAGTCTTATGCAAAAAAAAACCTTATTATGACTTTGATGTGAACATTAGTTAACAACGATTTTTAGCTTAATAATCCATTATTAAAAAAGTATATGCAAAAACAGTGTTTTAACTAATATCCATTTTAAGGCTTTTTTTTATTTGATGCTGGCAATACCATTATTTTATTCTGTCAATTTTTCCTTAATGTTGTGTATGAACGATTATTAGTTCATTTGGTATTCGTGTCTAATATTGTTTTTTTATGATTTTATACATTTAATTGTTTTTATTAATTGTTAATTGTTAATAATTAATTGTTTTTTTATTTATTATTTGTTTTTTTTAATAACAACAATGTGCAAATAAAATAAAACAACCAATGTAATTAAAATATTATATTTTGATTAAAGAAAGTATTCGAGTACCGGTTTCTTAAAATTTGTTTTGATAATTTAGACATCACTAAACTAATTTGTAAACAAAATTTTTATTTTGGTGAAAAAGAATAGTTTGAAAAGAATAATTAGAAAAAATATGGAGCAAAAACATGAAAATAAAAGGAAAATATTTGAAAATTGTTTTTTGTGTTTTTAAATTTTTTTTTAATTTATTTTTAAAAAATTAGAATATTTTTCAAAAAATGTTAAAAATTCTAATAAAATTATGACATATGACTTTACTGTAGGTTTAAAGTACGGTTGAACCATTGTTAAATTTCATAGATTTAACAATGGTTTACTACGCGTGTGTTAAGCTAATAGTGCTTTCACACCGAGTGGTTTTAACGTAAAAGTTGGTTTTATCGTTAAAATCAAAAATAAAACATGGTTTTACCATACAAAATTATTGCGTTAAAAGCATCTAAAAACCTTTCTTGAATTGGTTTTAAGTATGTTTTGTGAAATACAACCTTGTTTTTGATGTACTAAATCAGAGCTACCAACATAGAAATGTTGAAAACAGCTGAGAAATAAATAAATTTAAATAAATATTTATTTTGTGTTAAAAAAGGGAAAATTTGGAATATTTTTTAATTTCTTCAATGAAAATTTTAAAAATTTGTGAATATTTAATTATTAATCGAAATGTGTCTGATTTCTTGTCACAGTGAATATAGTTTCTTGTGCAAAAGGTAAGTAAGAAGCTAAATATGTCAAGATGAAATAAGACATATTGCTCATAAAAAATTTTTCTCACAGAACTTTGTGTATATTACCAGTATTTATTAATTTCTTGAATGAAAAAGTAAAAATTCGGTAATTTTTTCATTACTAATCGAACTATAAGCAATTTCCCTTCACAATGAATAAAGTTCCGTGTGCAAAAGGTAAATAAAACGAAAAATATAACAAAATATATACTCATAACTTTTTGTTTCAGGAATTTGTGAATATACCTCAAAATTGGTTAAATACTAAGTTAGTGACTATCCGAATTATGTTTGCGTAATAAAATAGTTCATCTCCCTTCAAAATTATTCTATTATTCTACCAAAATATCATCAATTCTACCAAAATAAAGAAATAAAAATCCACCCCGAAAACTAACAAAACATAAATAAACGAAAAAGACAAAATCAAAACAAAAACAGCTGTTGTTACTTTTGCCACAACAATAAATACATTGATTGTTAAAACCTGATTTAAGAAAATTTGCGGTGTGAACGCAAAATCAACTGCTTATGGTTTTAATGCTAAAATCAGGTTTTAACTTTTGGTGTGAAAACACTATAATAATCGTTTTTGCATATACTTTTATCGAATTTTGCTTAACAACGGTTTGTAAGCCTGTTGTAAGTTTTTTTGCATAAGACTGGTTATCTGTAACCAATTTCCCGAAATGACCCTTTTGAGATTTATACAGTCTTAATTTTTCTATTATTGTTTGGTTCGTCCTGTCTTCCAAATAAAACACTGTCGCAAATTTTGAAAACTTATCAATAAATGTAATAAAATTTGATTTCGAGTTTGTATATACATCCATGTGAATTATTTGTCTCATATCGTTGGGAGTCTCTGTCAATTGAAATTCGGGTTTTATAGGATTACGATCGAACTTTCTATTGCATGTATCGCAATTATTAACATATTTCTGAACTAAGAGTTTCAAGTTCGGAAAATATATATTTCTCTTTAGCCCTTCATAGTTTTCGGTAATTCCAGTATGTCCTGTCTCATTCTTATGATAATGGTGAATTTGTGCATATGTCTCATCCTCAGAAGTCATGTCAATAGCGTTGTATGAACATCTTACAAATTTGACGCTATTGTTTCTTTCAAATAACTCAATAAGTTTTTACTGAAGTATGTTATATTTACGATCGTTTAATTCTGTGATAATTCCTATTTTGCCTTTCTCAATATGTCTTTTGAGTATGTTTTCAAAATTTTGATCTAAATGAATTTATGTACAATTTCTTATTCCCATGGACCATGCGAAATTCCTCAGATTTGTTGTCTGTTAAAATGATTTGTGTTTTAAATCTATTAACTACCGTCTCTAAAATGCCTATATAATTAGGACTATCCTCCGCTTGAGAATGGACAGTAACCAAGTCGTCATTATCATCGTTATTATTATACATCGAATCGGGAGGACTCTCCAGATGGTATATTTCACCAGAATCGTTATTTACCCTACTTAGAAAATCTGCGACCTGATTATCCTTACCCTTTATATAGTTAACAGTTATATTGAATATATAAAGCCTAGGATTCAATTCTCTGCTCTGGGATTTTACAAACAGCCATCTCAGTGATTGATGATCTGATAAAATATTGAATTTGACACCAAATAAATAAGAACGAAAATAATTTGTGGCCCACACAATAGCAAGAAGTTCTTTGTCAGTAGTTCAATAATTTCTCTCATGGTTGTTAAGAGTTCTACTCGCAAAGCAAATTGGGTGTCCGTTTTGTTGCAAAACAGCACCAAGCGAATTAAGGCTCGCATCTGTAATGAGCTGAAATTGTTTTTTGAAATCTGGGTACTTAAGTACAGGAAACTCAGTTATAATTTTTTTTAGTTTTTCAAATGCATTTATATAGTTCGGATCATTTATGTTCAATTTCATATCTTTTTTAAGATATTTTATCATTGGATATGCTACCTTCGAGTAGTCCCGTATAAATTTTCGATAATAACCAGTCACACTTAAAAAAGATTTTATACCCTTGATTGTATTAGGTAATTTTAGCCTCAAAATTGCGTAGACTTTATCTGGGTTGGATTTGACTCCTTCAGGTGTTAAAACATGTCCTAAGTATAAGGTCTCTTTGGCAAAAAACCTGCATTTATTTATTTGGATTTTAAGATTTGCGTTACGTAGTTTTTCAAATACTTTATTTATATTGCATATATGTTCATCATAGCTTGTGGAAAATATGAGGATATCATCCAAATAAACAACACAAATTTTATTGATGAGATCACGAAGGACGTGGTTTATTAGCCTTTGAAAAATTGCCCGAGCATTTTTTATGCCAAAGGTCATCCTGACAAATTCATAATGGCCATATGGGGTTGAAAAGGCAGTTTTGCAACGGTCTTCCTCTTTTACCAAAATCTGGTGAAAACCTTTAGCCAAGTCAATTGTTGAAAAATACTGGGCACGTCCCAACTTGTCTAAAATATTGTCTATGTTGGGAATGGGGAATTTGTCATCAACAGTAATGTCATTTAATTTTCGGTAATCGATAACGATTCTCCATTTCCGTTTTCCCGAATTATCTACCTTTTTTGGGACTATCCACAATGGACTGTTATATGGTGAATTGCTTTGTGTTATAATACCCTGTTCTAGCATTTTATCGATCTGTCTACAAATTTCATTTTCGTGTACATGAGGATAACGATACATTTTGGTGTAAACATGACTATCATTTATCGTTCTTATCTTATGTTGAATAATATTGGTGTTACCTAAAGTTTGACCTTCTAGAAAAATCAACTTATAGCAACTTAATAAATTATTCAAGTCTTCTATTTCCATGGCATTCAAATCCTTGTATAAATTATGCAAAACCCTATCGTCAATGGTCGTAATTTCCAACTGATTTATTTCATTTGCAACATATGGGCATATTTTATAAAAATTTATAGTGGAATTATTAACTGTCAAAGCTTCATTTTCCATATCTATTAAGCCCCTAGAGGTTTCAAAATATTTTGCCCCAAAATCGCATCAAATTTTTTTCCAATAAATTCAGTTAATTTCCACGACATTGTGGCATTTTCGGGAAACTCTCTTGGCAATTTAGTAATAATTTCAAGATCTATATCTGATTTACCATTTAATGACGTGAATGAAATAGGATTCTTTAATTGTAATCGTTCGTACTGAGGTAGTTTATTTTTATCTAGCAAAGAAGTAGTAGATCCAGTATCAATAAGTGCTAGAATTCTATCATTACCAATGGAAAGTTTTACTAGTGGAAGTGCCTCAGTGAGGCTGTTGTGTGAAAATTTACTTCCTCAGTGTTATAGTCAATTTCCTCATTCTCCTGAAAGTGATCTATTTCCATCTGAGAATTTTCATTTTTGACCACCATTTCGTGTCTGGTTAGATCCACGATCGTTTCGAAAATTGGTACTATTATTATATCTTCTAGCCTGAAAACTTGTACTTGGCATTTCCAATCTATTATTACACCCAAAAAAATTTATAGGTAAATTTAACCAATTTTGTTGGTTAAAATTGCACCAACCAACAAAAATAGTAAAAATAACCAATATGAAATTGTTAAAAAATTAATTACAAAAAACTTGGTTAGAGTACAATTTTTGTGGTTAGGCTACAAATTATATTAGCGCAGTTCACAATCTTGGGCATTTAGATGGTAAATTTATACCATTGTAAATATTTGCCATTAATTGTGAACGGGTTTTTTGTTTAACTTTGCAACACTTATTGCAAACTTCTTAAATGAAAAGACAAGCCATGTATTCATTTTGTTTTCTTAAATGTTGTCATTTTATATTTAAATGTTTATTTATTTCGCCTTCTGTCCATTTTTTATTCAACTTTACTCTTTTAATTCGTTTATTTATGTTGTACGTTTCCATTTTTTGTGACTTTATTTTTCAATGTTTACATTTTTATGATCAGCTGTTCATTTGCTTAAGTATGGCAAATATAAACTACGGTTTTGAGTGTGGCATATTTGCCATACCGTGGCAAGGGTATTTCTGTGTATTTTGTTAGTGTATGGGAAAAAAAATACCGAACATTTGCAAATGCCATGATGCTAGACCATTTGCCCAAGATTGTGAACTGCGCTATTGTATAAAATACCACGGATTATAGTATTTTTACAGAAATAATTGTAAAATAACTTTTTAATGGTAAAATTACCATTAAATTTGTATAGTAACAATTTTTTTGTAACAATACAATTTTAATGGTAACATTACCGTAAAACTGTAACCATACTATTTTTACAGTAAAAGTACAATTTTAATGGTAGCTTTACCATAAAACTGTAACCATACTATTTTTACAGTAAAAGTACAATATTTTTTGTAAATCTACTAAAATATAGTTTTTATACTACCTTTTATGTTTACAGTAAAAAAAATTATTTTGATTTACTTAGTAATTTTTTATTGATTTATATGTATGTACATATATTAAATATATTACATTTTATTATCTTTTAATTCAACAAAGGAGATACATACATACAGTGAGCGTCAAAAGAAAGTGTACATAAAAAACTATACATTATTAAATTATCGTTATTTGTATTTTAAAATTGTTACATTGCCAGTTTTTAAAATTGAAACAAAAAAATTCCAAATTCGAAATATTGTCAAATTTTTTCGGGCACTCTCCTACAAGTGATAAAAGTTGAGTTTGTTGATTGTTAGAATTTTTTCCATATTGTACACTTTCTTTTGACGCTCACAGTACGTTTAACTTAAATCTAGATAAGAAAATTAATAAATACTACTTGTATTTTAATAATACTTAGGTCGAATATATTTGTTTCCATTGGAAGAGTAACTTAAATGTAGTGGCGATTTAAAAAAAGCAGTTTGTTTTAACATATATATTTTCTACATCTAAAACAGAAAAAGATTGGTAGTGCTGCAGATAGGAACTAGTTTTATGTTTAAGACAAATGAAGACTACTTCAGTGTCACTAGTAACTAAAATATCTTTTATTTCATATAAAATCATTTCCTTGGAAAATAAGAAATAGCCGACTTTGTACATAGTTTCCTTAATAACTACTTTATTTGTAAAGTTTTTTAATTCTTCGTGGTAATTTTATGGTGTATTTTTTCTGGATGCGATCGAGTTAGTATATAATTTTAATTTTTTCATAGTCACCGGTGGGATGTTCATTCAGAATACTTTGGAAACCCTAAAGTAAAAAAAAGTTATGATATTATTAAATATATTTTAAAAATATTGCACAATACTACAAATTCGCCAGAAGCAATAATGCGTTCAGACTCTTTGAAGCTTAAATTTGTAGAATAGGTTGACTGATTTGTGCTTAAGGCAACGGTGTCAAAACAGCCCTAGATAAATTGACATATTTTAAAAAGTTGGATAAATTTTTTATGTATATTTTGTATTGTAAATAGTATGTTACCTTTTCCTCCTTCCATTCTAATAAACGAAAACGAAATTCAGCCTTTTCTCCAATCTTTTCGTTTTTAAATAAGTGGTCCAAGTCGGATTCAGTTAAAAATCGTAGTCTAGTCAAAGTTACGGCTTCAGCTAGGAGCAAAAACAGTGAATATCATAGATTAATAGTTTTTTTTTTGTAAGTCCAATTTTACTGTGGAAATTGTTATTTTACTGTCTATCTATTGTATGTTTACTATAAAAATTGTTAAATTACCGATCTCGCTGTAAACAAATTCTAAGTCACATTTTTCACTACAAGAATTACAACAAAAGCATAGCACACAAAAGAAATGCCGTTATGATGCTCATGTACTTCACATGTATGTACATATTAAGGTATTTTCTCATTAATTTGTTAAACATAAACACTTTTTTTTATTAAAAAGTTTTAAAATCTAACAATTAGAAAGAATTTTTATTAAACTGTACTCACATTGTAATTTCTCCAGCATGTGCCCAAAATTCCATTCATCCAACAATTTAGACAGCTCCTCTTCCTGGCTAAAAAGAGAACAGGTTGATGAACACGAACTTTTTTCCATACTACACTGAGTATTACCACTTTTGACACTTTAATTTTATTTATTTATTTTAATTATTTATTATTTTTTTATTAATTTAATATTTTTCACTTCACAATAATGTTAATGTAGAAAAAAGACGCGCCACAAACTAAAAAAATTTATACAATATTTTAATAATGAAAACGATATAAAGTGTACTATGATTAAAAATACATTAGAAAAGTCAAGTACTAAAATACAAAGTAATTTTAAATTCTTTTCAGCAGTACATAATGTATGTATGAATAAATAAGTTATGTATTTTATATTTGCTTTTCTATTAATTTTTAGTACATCTACAATGGAGCTTCTGTAAAGAAAACGCTTTTCTTAACAAAAACAATATAAAATCCGTTATTTCAAGTATTTAACAATTTTATTTGTTAGTTTAACCAATAATAGTTAAATTTTATTTTTATATGTTAACCATGAGTATTGGTTAAAATTTAACAATTAAAATAGTTAAAATAAAATAACAATTTATAATGAAAGTTCTTTGACTAATTTAATAGTTATTTTAACCAACAAAATCAGTTTAAAATACAACAATAATTTACATGAGGGTCCTGTAACCATTTTGTCATGGTTATTTTAACCACCAAAATTTGTTAAATTGCAACAACAATTTACATTTGCAGTTATGTTACTATTGAAAGTCGGTTATTTTTACCAATCAAAATTGTTTGTTTATAAAAATTCCAACAACAATTTACAGTAGTAGTTCTGTTACTGTTAAAACTTGGTTATTTTAACCAATAAAAATAGTTTAACCATAAAAATTGCAACAACAATTTCCATTAACAGTAAATTAACAACTAAAATTGGTTAGATTAACCAACAATATTTTTTTGAGTGTAGTATTATTAAAATTTGAGTTATTAATAATATTTGAACTATTTCTGCCAACATTAGAATTAAAATTTGAATTTTGTACATTAGCATTATTTTTGAAGTCAAAATTTTTTCGAATGGCTCCTTAATACATATTAGAGTTAGTATTCACATCATTATTCAATCTTATTAAACCTTCTCTTTCCAATAGACTGTAGGCATCTCTTAAATTTGAAATATTCCTATTAATTGTAACAGAAGCCAAATTAACGTCAATGTTACTTAAAAATGTTTTTAAAATAATTTTCTCAGCATATGCTGGGCTAAATTCTAAAGGTATCTCTGAATCGTATTCATACTTCTCATTTATTTTACATAAAATACTTATTAGCTTATTATAATATATAGTATATAAACTTTAAACTTTAACACAAATTTTGTACAGCTTAATGATGCGGGGGACAAGTGGCAAGGGAAGGGAAACAAATTTGCTCTTTTTCTCATTTTTTGCAAAGATAAATTTTTTGTAGATAACAAATAACGGGGGAGAGCGAAAGCACTTTTATTTTGCTGTCTTGCAAGATAAAGTATTTGATATTATTGTTGTTGTTATTCTTACTGTTTATGTTATTTTATTTTTTTTTTAATAAAAGCTGTGGTTTATTTTCGTAATTTTTTAAAAAGAGAGATTGTTCTTTCTATTAAATGTGAGATTGAAAAATAGGAAGAAACAAGATGACTTCGTAGGTGAGTGTAGGGAAAATCACATTTGTTTTGTTTTTGTGAAAACGAAAATAAATTGATTCGCACCGAATTTATGATGCCCATTGTATGAAATTTATATGCCAAATTTTTAAAAACTTAGAAATATATTTTCTATTGTAGTAGAAAATTAGGTTTACAAGTAATGTTAAAAATGAATAATATTTTACATTTTACTTATTTGATTTTGGAATGGAAACACAATGTACGGCAGTGTGCTATCTTTATAATTATATAGTCTTTGATACAAGTCTAGTAAACCACCACGAGCCCTGATTATTGTGCTTGTAATACGAGACGAATAATGAATAAATGGTAGCGGTGATAAGCTGTAATCCAGTTTAGAATAGAGACAAAGACTATATAATTATAAAGATAGCACACTGCCGTACATTGTGTTTCCATTGCAAAAATCTGCATGGGATTTATCAAAAATCCCATATAAAAGAGAAAATCATTTATAGTCTCTCTTAAAGATAAAAGGGAGACGAATTTTGCGAAAAAGAGAATAAGCTATAACAAGCAGACGTACACATGCATATCGCACACCCAGTTCGTAAGTGACACAACTCAAAATTTGTATTTTTCGAGTTTATGTATTAATACGTGTAGTTTTAATTTTTGAGTTATGCCACTTTTGAACTGAGTGTGTGATATATTTGTATGCATATATGTGTAGTCTACTCATAAGTTCTTTTTGTGTTTTGTTTCTTTTTAATACTTTTTAATAATATTTGTAGTAAACAAGAAAATGAATTTTATAAAAGTTGATATTTATGTAGGGTAAAGAATATGTGTTTTATTGGTGTACAAAATAAAAATTAATCGACTCGCACCGAAATGCTGATTTCTTATAAATAACAAAGATTCAGCATCTCTAATCTATGTTTATAGCATACGTCATTCTCCTCATACCAAAAGGAATATGTTGTATTTTTGGTGCATTGTATGCATTGTTCGACAATAGTTTTCTTAATATTTCGTATGCTTTTGTCTGCTGTGAATATTTTTTCAAATACTTTTATTTGTATCTTGCATATTTCAAAAAACAAATCGGATGGTCCACACAAACTTCCAAAATCAAATAAGTAAAATGTAAAATATTATTCATTTTTAACATTATGTACTTGTAAACCTAATTTTCTACTACAAGAGAAAAAATATTTCTAAGTTTTTAAAAATTTGGCATATAAATTTCATACAATGGGCATCATAAATTAGGTGCGAATCAATTTATTTTCGTTTTCACAAAAACAAAACAAATGTGATTTTCCCTACACTCACCTACAAAGTCATCTTGTTTCTTTCTATTTTTCAATCTCACATTTAATAGAAAGAACAATCTCTCTTTTTAAAAAATTACGAAAATAAACCACAGCTTTTATTAAAAAAAAAAAAAATAACATAAACAGTAAGAATAACAACAACAATAATATCAAATACTTTATCTTGCAAGAGAGCAAAATAAAAGTGCTTTCGCTCTCCCCCGTTATTTGTTATCTACAAAAAATTTATCTTTGCAAAAAATGAGAAAAAGAGCAAATTATTTCCCTTCCCTTGCCACTTGTCCCCCCCCCCCCCGCATCTTTAAGCTGTACAAAATTTGTGTTAAACCAAAATATACTGAGTGGAACATCTTTATATTATATAGTCTTTGATAGAGATCATGAAACTGCGAAGCTCTAGCATCTTGAATGTATTCGTTTTTTTCCGACGCAATCACCAACCGCACTGTGTTTACATAAAGGTCTATAGTTATCTGGGTTAACATTGATCATATTACAAAGTTTAGACCATTCATCAGACCAATATGTGTTATTAGAAATTATTTTTTCAGCTATTATACATGTCAATCTATTCGCGGGTAAAAGTAGTGCTCTATTAATATATTTAAAGTGAAGTTTTAGGGTATCTGCAAATAGAGAGTTTAGACCAGTTTCTAAATAAAGCATACAGTTTGGAGTATTTTTGGGCAGCAACAAAACTTTCTTGATGAAGAATCTGAAAAGAATCTCCACTTCATCATACTTTAAAAATCCCCAAATCTGGGCACCATAGAATAATATGGATCTAGCAGCAGCATTAAAAATTTTAAGCTTGTTAACATTTAATATCTTTGGGTTGTTTATAAACTTGGACCAGGTAGAGGCAATTGCCATTTTAGCAGTAACTAGTTTGTTCTTTAAATGCTTCCTGAACGATAAATTATAAGTAAGCTCTATTCCCAAGTATTTGTAGCTGTTAACAATATCTATACTATCCTCGCCGAAGTTCCATTTAAGGTTATGCGATATTCTAGGTCCATTACGAAAGACAAGAATTTTAGACTTATCAAGGTTAACGTTCAGGCTCCACATTTGACAGTAATTAAAAAGTACATTTATCATATTCTGCAGTTGAGAAGAAGAATCAGATAAAATTACAATGTCATCAGCAAACAAAAGTACTTTAATGTGAATGTTATCAACAACCACTCCACCAGGAAGAACATCATTTAAATCATTTAAATACATTGCAAACAAAATTGGACTTAGTATGCAACCCTGTTTCACACCAAGATCAACATTAAACGATTCGCTGTATGTGTTCGAATAAAATATTTTACTTGTAGTATTTTCATATGATAGCTGCAAAATGCGTATAATTTTAGAGGATAAGCCCATACAGGATAATTTGTAAAAAAGTGAATTCCGAGGTATCAAGTCAAAAGCAGACGAAAAATCAACAAAAAACGCATATGTATTTTTCCCACTTATTTTGTTCAGGTGAGCTATGTTAGCAAGATTAAAAATATTATCTATTGTAGAGTAGTTTTTCCTGAAGCCAGCTTGATATTCATTAAGAATATTCATTAAGAACCCAAGTTGTAAGACGATTCAAAATAATACTGTTAAAGATTTTACAAAAAGTATCCATTAGGGAAAGTCCACGATAATTAGTTAGACAATTAGGATCACCTTTCTTCAGAAGCGTGATAAGAACAGACTCTTTAAATCTTGAAGGGATTACCTCTCTTATAAATATGTGGTTTAAAACAGTCAATAACTCATTTACAAAACAAGCAGGAGCATACTTATAAAATTCGTAGGGAATATCATCACCACCTGGAGCTTTATTATATTTTAACCTCTTCAGGACAAAAAAATGATTAAATTTTAATTAACTTTATTTTAATAGGAATTCAAAAAGCAAAAAAAAATGAAAATTCACAAAAAGGGGTAACGTCCACATTTGTGGCCACTGAGCGTTAATGGTAATAATTCGGGCATATCAGACATATATATTCTTAAATTTCTCACAAATGTAGAGAGTTGGTCTTACACAATTTTTATCGTGACACCCGGTGGGATTTTTCAGTTCCTTGTATTTAGGATAATGACTTATACCGTCCAGTCTGATTCCAGGATTAAGTTTAGTGCAGCTGTTAGATTTTTTAGGTAGTGATGGTAAAACTTATTATATTAAATATATCTGATATTATTTTTTTCAAATTTTAACGATTTCTTGATATAATCCAATAAAACAGATTGCCAAAGAATTATTTCACATTTTTTTTAAGTATCCAACTATGCACCGGAAATAATATCATCAGTGCAGACAAACGGTAAAATGTTTACTTCTCTTGTTAGAAGATTTGGTAGTCAATAAGTTATTATCAACTTTTTGTTGTTTTTATTATTATTACAATTATAATTATAAAAAATTAAACGTCCACATATGTGGCCAAGGGCGTGAAGAGGTTAATGATCTTAACACCAAATTTAGTTCATAGTACTCAATAGGAGAGTCCAGAAAGGGATCAGTATTACAAGGCATCGCCCAAAGTAATGCCTTTGAATCAGCTGCAATTTGTAGTTTCGAACGAAAATGAACAAAAAAGTCATCAGCTGTTAAATTTCCTCTTACAGATCTATTACGCGATTTCATTTGATTAGCCAACTTCCACCAATCCTTGCTGCAACTAATAGAATTCAATAAGCTTAGATTGTTCTCATAATGCTCTAATTTTCTATTGCGAATAATGTTGATGTACTTAAATTTAGCACAAACATAGGCAGTTCTATTACCCAATGTATGGAATTTTCTATATTTGTTGAGAGCTTTTAACATGCATTTACGGTAACGCTCACATTTCCAATTGAACCAGCTTTGCATTGGGTCAAAACGATATTTATTATTAGGCAATACATATGCCAGTTTTATTTTGCACCTAATGAACGTTACCATATCATCAATGAGCCAATTGTTATTGATAAAATTGTAATTAGAGAGGTTTTGAATATTTTCTGCGTATTTAAGAGCAGTTTTATCACACCACTGTAGTCTTTGATTATATGCAGTAGGTGAAGTAAAACTATAATTACATGAAGGTAGTACTAGGTTTAAGTGAAGCGGCATGTGATCGGAATAAGGTTTGCAGGCAATAGTAAAGTCATCAATATATTGCAAAAAACTATGTGAACAAACGCATAAATCGATCACACTACTTCCTCTGCCACCATAGAAAGTAAAATCACCTTAAAGATCACCATTCATTCGGCCGTTAAGTATAATACCACCAAGATTTTCCACAGTGTCCAAAAGTCTAAGACCTAGAGAGTTTGTCTTTTTATCCTTAGAGCAACGATATTCATTGATGTGTGGGCAGTCATATAATAATGAAGGATCTAGCTGCTGTTCCTCTCCAACACGAGCATTGAAATCACCAATCAATTAAAAATTCTCAGGACAAAGGTAATTTAAAAATTCTTCAAAACTATCCATCTCCACTTTCTAATTAGTAAAGTTAATGTAGCGAGGGATAAAGTAAAACAACTTTTCCTTAATTTTCGCTGATAGTTGCTGGGAGCATTTTTCAAACCGAAGGGAAGCCTGACAAATTCGTACTTCCCATTTCCAACAGAGAATGCCGTTTTTCCCTGTCCTGCTCTGCTAGCGATATTTGGTGAAAGCCTGATTTGAGATCAAGCGTTGTAAAATATCTTGCTTTTCCAAGATTTGACAAGATCACTTTAACGTGTGGTATAGGCTACCTGTCGTCAAAAGTTTTTTCATTTAGTTTTCTGAAATCTATAACGAGCCGTTTATTGATGTTTTCATGTTCGTCTTTGCTTTTCTTGCCAACAACCTATATAGGATTGTTGAAGGCTGACCTAGATAGCCTAATTATACCATTTTTCAGCAAATTCCGAATTTCATTATTGACAAAGTCGGCTACATCCATCGGGTAAGGGTAAAGCTTTGAGTAAACCGGGTCGTTATTATTCGTGCGAATAGTGGCGACGATGTTTGTATTAAAGGGTAATGATTCATTAAGGCTTAAAAAACTCCTATTATGTTTTTCATCATTTTCTGAAACGTTATGGGGTACTACTACATCCTCCACTTGTGTGAAATTCACATATGCACACTTCAAAAATTGTATTGTCTCCGAGCCGCTTTGGGTTTGGATTTGTTTGTTTTTAAAATCGAATTTTGCGCTCACTTGCGTTAGCAAATCGATCCCTATTATACCATCGAATGTTGAAAGCGATGGCAAAATAAAAAAGGTACTATTTATATCGAATACGTTAACGATACATTTTTTATCAATGGTATTGAAAGACACTATTTAGCTCCCGCAGGGGTTTAATGTAATTTTTGGAAGCCCCTGTGTCTATCAGAAGTCTAATGATTCTCCCCGCCACTACCCTTTCTATGAATGGTAGCAGGGAGTTCTGCCCAAAAAATTTATCTTGTCAAATTCTTCTTCGTCTTCGATTTTCGACGCAACTGAATTTCTTGAGAAATGTGGTTAATTCTCCGTTGCTTCGGTCCAGTAAACCTAGCGGAACCTTCGTTCTGACGCTTATAAATAATAACCTCGCGTAGGCTCTCTGCACCGCCAAAAAGGGGGACCATTGTTATTTCCAGTTTGGAGTCTCGCGGATTGCCTGATGCGAGATGAATTATCTACTTCCATCGGCACGACTTGTTGTTCTTCTCGAGGGGCCCTATTGGTATAACCTTGTCGTTTGAAAAAATGTGGGTTCCTGTTTGTCTGGTTTCCCGCATCAAACGCACTGTTTTGCGACTTAAACACAGCTTTCTGTTTTTCTTTTTCATCTAGACATCTAGCATAAATACTGGCAAATAAATACCGTTCATCGTTAGCCTCAACCTCCTGGGCTAAAGCCAGAGCCGAAGGTAAATTACTCGGCTGAGCCGAAAAAAGCACATCACATAATCCCTTCTTTGTTCCCGATATAAACAACCGAAGTGCGTCCGTTCTATATTTTTCATTAATGGTCATTATTTGTTAGCAAAGTCAGTTTCTTATCAATCTCGTCGTAGAGAATTGGAGAAGTGTCATGTTTCCTTGGCGAAGGATTGAGAGTTCCAAACAAATTGGTTTGGAATTTGATTGCCTTAAAATTTAAGACTGTATTGAAATTTAAGACTTTATTTTATTACGAATGATGGCTACAGCCTGATAATGTTTGGAACTACCATTGAAGTTCTCAAATTGCTTGTAGGCCGCATGTACGGCCTGACGCCATGAAACATAAGTTTCTGGCCTGCCATCAAAATCTGGCAAAGATTTTACGACGTCAAGTGACTCGTCACATTGACGCCCTTGCTCTATTACTACGTCCTCATATGTTTCGACCTCAGGGGTTTGACTAGCGCTTTCCTCAAATTTTTCCCTAATGCTTTTAATTTCCCTGTCAAAAGCGATTTTCTACGATTTTAGGGCCGTGGTGATGGCAACCTCCACTATCGCTCTTAGTTGTTCTGTTGTCACTGTCGCCATTTTTTGTTTATCAGTTTCACCCGTGCAAAGATTTACACTTTAAATTTTTACATTTATTCTTTACAGATTCACACAAGTTTTATTTTACTTAAAACTATTTACTAATATAATACAACCATAACTCTAGGGCAGCAAATATCAAAGTCCAACGTTGGACGCAGGTATCGTTGTCAATTCTTCGGAAGAGGGTTCATTTGCCTGTTGCAGAATTGAAGACTAAGTTGTAGTTGTAGTAGAAACAATTTCTGATGGATTGCTATGTTCTTCTTTCACAGTGATTTCGCTTAAGGCTGATTTATTTCCTTCCGTAAGGAACATGTAATACATTTCTTTTTTTTTCACTTTTTTATTTTAATTTTTCAAATTTTTAATTTAAAAATTGTGTTTAAGGTTTTTTTAAAGTTTTTTTTAAATTAGATTTTACAACCACGTTGGGCGTCAATTAATTAAATGCTAAATGCAATTTTCTATTTTCTGTTTTATTGTATGATGTGATTTGTTTGAGTTTACTTATAAAACTAAACTTAAACGTCTAACTTATAAAATAGAGTAGCCAACCACAACCACATCCGTTGTAACAGACGCAAAGTCAGCAGAACACCATTGAGCATTTAGTGGGAAACAAATTATGAATCTTAAATCTTTTACAACTAACAAACAACACTCCACAAGACAGATTAACCCACCATGAGCCGAACGCAACATTTAGGAATCAACGTCGATCACGTTAACTTACATACTGTTACGTTTTTACCTTTTAAAAACGTTAAAAATATGAGTTCGGAGATTGCAAATAAAATAAAAATAAATCTGTGTTTAATTTTAAGTCAATTCTTTATTATCGGCACAACTCTTGTGCCACTGTTCGAACTTCTTCCACTTATTCAACGATAACTTTCACAATATGTGCTTTTTTTCGTTATATTTCTCTGCTTACAACCTTCTTGTAAGCAACAACAGTTATTAGTTATTCTTCTTTGCTCACAACCTTTTTTTTGTAAGCACTACACTAACAACTGTGTTCTCAAACGCAACTTGTCTGCACACAAGTCTGACCGAATTAAAGCTCGATAGATTTAATTCTCACACCGACGTGACGTCGTCTTACACGATTAAATTCAAACTCAACCATTGCTCGCTTTGTCTTGCCTTTTTATATCGCTGGATCATTAGTGTGATGAATGCCCTTGAAGGATGATGACGACCTTCGGGAACAATCCAAAAATGTAAACAACTTGTTTCCATTTTTGTTGTTCGTGTATCTTGTTTACTTTCGTCCAGGCAGAGTTGTTGTTGTTTGTTTGTCTTTCTGCTATATTTTTTATACACGGACGTTGTTGCTATATTTTTGTTTATTCATCGATCTTGTAAACAAGCCTGTTGTTTTTGTTGCTATATGCTTACTCATTCGTTGATCACGTAAACAACTGCATTGTTTTGTTTTTGGAGCTTTTGTTTTTATGCGTGATCAAGTCCATTGTGTTGTTTTTGGAGCTTTTGTTTATTATTTTAACAACACCATTTCCACTTTCGTAACACGTCCCGAATAGGCTCATCATCTCCTCTCCCATATTTCGCAAGTCGCTCTATATGCACGACCTTCATTTTGGCTCGGGGGCTGTTGGCTTTTTGTATCCTGCATACGACGTCATTTATCCTTTTAATTATTTTATAAGGTCCCTCCCAGCTGGTTTGTAGCTTGGGAGACAACCCTTTCTTCCGATTTGGGTTGTAAAATAGAACAAGCTGTCCCTCATGGAAGCCCTTGTTATTTGCTGCACGATCATATCTGGCTTTCATGCTATCGCTTACCATTTTAATACGGGTGCGCACAAATTCATGAAGTTCATTTAAACTTTCTTGTTTTGCAGTATGTGCGTCATCCCTCTCTGTGGCGGGCTTACAACCAAACTCCAAGTCACCGGGCAGTTTTAACTCAGTCCCAAAAATAACCTTGGCGGGTGATCTAGATATGGAATCATGGACCGCGGATCGGTACGCCAGTAGGAACCTCGGAATGTGTTCATCCCAATCCCTCTGTTGCTCGCTCACTACTTTTCGTAAGTATTCCTCCAGGGTTCGATTAAATCGTTCTACCATTCCGTCGGACTATGGGTGAAGTGGCGTCGTTCGAGTCTTTTTAATGCCGTATACTTCACACATTTCCTTGAATACAGCTGACTCGAAATTTCGGCCTTGATCGGAATGTAGTTCTATCGGAACCCCATAGCGACATACCCAGTTGTTCACAAAAACATTTACTACGGTGTTCGCCTCTTGATTGGGTATGGCATACACTGCCGGCCATTTACTGACGGGAAACAGCGTTGCTGACGGGAAACGGGCCTGCTACGTCCATCGCTATCCGCTCGAAAGGTGCGCCCGAGTTATATTGTTGCAGTCGACCTCTACTTCTCCTTACGGGACCTTTAGCTGCCATACACTTGGTGCAGTTTGCAATCCAATCAGCCACAGCTTGCTGACATCCAACCCAATAGAAACGTTGTTTAAGTTTTTCCAGTTGTTACGCCAAGGTGCCCTCCACTGGCTCCATTATGGAACTCATTTAAGACTTCTTTCTGTCTAAAATAAATTTTTCCCCTGGGACTGGATACGCCAAAACTGGTGCGGCACATAATAAGTCCTTTAATGTCTGGAATGTCTTCTCCTGTGCCTCACCCCATTGATACACCTTTGACTTCTGGGTGAGCTCATGCAGGCTTGCCGCCACACTGGCAAAATTAGGCACAAAGCGTCTATAATATGTGCATAGTCCCAAAAAACTGCGTAATTCATGAAGACTCTGAGGACGAGGCCAGTCCTTTACTGCTCGTATTTTATCTTCATCCGTGGATATGCCATCTGCTGTAACGAGATGCCCCAAATACTTCACTTGTTTTTGGAAGAATGTACATTTCTTAACGCTCAACTTTAGGCCAGCCATTGATATTCGTCGCAGAACTTCTGCCAAGTTTTCGAGGTGTTCGTTGAAAGTTCTGCCCATCACTATTATGTCATCGATATACACCAGACAAGTCTTCCAATGCAGTCCCTTTAGTACACGTTCCATAAGCCGCTCGAACGTAGCCGGAGCATTACAGAGCCCAAATGGCATGACTTTAAACTGCCATAAGCCGCCATTCGAACTGAATGCAGTTTTTTCCTTGTCCTTGTCTGCAATCTCCACCTGCCAATATCCGCTTTGTAGATCCAATGTGGAGAACCACTTTATTCCGGCTAGCGTGTCAAGCGTGTATTTAATTCTCGGTAGCGGGTAACTGTCCTTTTTGGTGACGTCATTCAGCTTCCTGTAGTCTACGCAAAATCTTGTACTGCCATCTTTCTTTTTAACTAAGACTACAGGTGAGCTCCATGGACCAGATGATGGTTCGATTACACCGCTCCTCTTCATTTCGTCGACTAGCTCTTTGAGCTCATTACGCTTCGCTAGCGGTATACTTCTGGGTGCCTGTTTTATTGGTCTTGCTTCGCCAGTATCAATCTCATGTTTGACCATGGCTGTCCTACCTTGACTTTTATTGTTCGTGGCGAAAGCGCAAGCGTACCTCTTTAGCAGCTTTTTGGCTTTATTTCTTTCTGAAGCTGCTAGACCTGCCACCCATTTCTCCACATTTTTACCAAATTCCTTTTGGTCATTGGCTGACATCTCGGCAGGTTTCGGCGATGGTTCACTGTTTATTACTGCCTCTACTGGAGCGCATTGACCCACCTCGGAGTTTTTAGAGATAACTTTTTCTTGGCCTGATAGATTTAGTACCCTCACCGAGACTATTTTCTGTTCGGTGGATTTGACGAGGGCTTTTTCTGATAACAAGTCCGTCTGAATTTCCGCTGGTTCCACAACCCACAAGCGGTTTTCCTCACAATCTCCCTCCATTCGTGCCCATATCAGCGTTTCACTCTGTGGTGGTAATTTTTGTGGTTCGACAGCAACTAACCTTCTGACGTGCACTCGATGCTTGTACCCCACGTCAAGAGGTATCTCTACATTCCGCCAACTCATTATCTGTTGCCCCATATTCAAATTGATGCCATGGGCTATCATGAAATCGGCACCAATGATAACCTCGTCCACAATATCGGCAACAATAAAAACATGGCTGACGCTGAGGTTGGCTATCGTCACCTTCGCCTCTGTTTTTCCGTGGACGGTGGCAGACTCTCCAGTAGCTGTCCGTAGTCTTACGTTACTAAGTGCCTCACAATTTCCCTTCACTACATCTGGTCTGATGATAGACTGCGTCGCTCCGGTGTCTATAGTGAAGGTGTATTTTCTGCCGTTTATGTATCCGCACGCCGTAAGGTTGTTGTTGTCTTGCTGCATCACTGATATGGAGATTGTGGGGCCCTTGCTTGTGGGAGCCAGCACTTGCCCCTCAGTGCTAGCTCATTTTAGTTTAACGGGGACTCTTGTGTAGATTGTTGGTGGTTCGCCCGTTTATCATTCCTTGCTGGCGAGACGGACCTTGACCTTTTTCGTGGCTCTTTGCAGTTCCGTTGGAAATGGCCGCCCCTTCCGCAGTTGAAACATTTAATCTT
Organism: Sarcophaga caerulescens; assembly: GCA_927399465.1. NCBI lineage: Eukaryota > Metazoa > Arthropoda > Insecta > Diptera > Sarcophagidae > Sarcophaga > Sarcophaga caerulescens. The sequence continues at coordinate 62,743,897 of OV656866.1, forward strand.
AGCCTTTTGTCCAGTTTCTGCCAAAACTTGTTTAATCATTTCTTTGAATTTATTTAAAAGGCTTTCGTCTTCATCCACGACTTCCATCTTTCGAACCTTGCCTACTGATGGTCTAGAAATCGTTCGAGCGGTCTCCTGAGCTAATGCAAAGGCCACGATCTCTGCAAAGGTTGTCTTTTGTGCAGAACATACCGCCAATTTGATGTCTGAGTCGCGTATTCCGTTAACAAACGTCTCGGTCTTGAAGTTATCTATCAACGGGTGGTTTTCAGCGGGGTATGTTAGCTGCACCAATCTCTCGACCTCCATTGCAAAGGCTTGGAGTGATTCATTAGCCTTTTGCACTCGGCACCTTAACTCCATGCGGTACAGTTCTCGTTTATGCTCGTCGCCGAATTTGCGCTGTAACGCCACCATTAAATCATTGTAGTTGTTTCTACGGCTGACTGGCATGACCTCTAGAACCTCGGCTGCAGCACCTTTTAACGCCAGGATTAGTTCCCAAGCTTTTTCTTCATCGTCCCATCCGTTTCTGCTGGCTACTGTCTCGAATTGGAATTTGAATACGGACAGGGGTGTGCTACCATCAAAGCAAGGAGTTCTAATCCTGCTGGTTCCGGTCGCTGACTCTGGAGGTTGTTGATCTTTTCCTCCATTTTAACTAGTTTTCCCTCAACGGACTTCTCCAAATCAATTACTTTCGTGTCAACGGTCTTCTCTAGGCTTGTCACCTTTTCCTCGACACTAGTAACCCTTTTGCTGACCGAACTATACATTTCTTGTAGCTTCGCCGCGTCCGCTTCTAGTTTCTTCTCAAGTTTTGAAAATAGCTTTTGTTGGATTTGCTCATTTTCTTTCCGAGACTCCGCCAGAAGTTTTTGATTTTCGGCTCTAGAAGTTTCCTGCGCTTTCTGGTTTTCGGCTCTAGAGGCTTCTTGAAAATCAGCAAATTGTTTTTCAAATAGCTTTTTCTTCTCTTCCTGTCCCTCCGTTAATACTTGTATTTTTTCCACTAGTGCGGCTAGCACCGAACTTAAACCAGTACCACTGGGGGTTACAGGCGCCAGTAACTCGCGTTCCTCTTCGTCTTCGAAGTCGTAGGTGTCGATATCAATGCCACGATTCCGAAGCTCTTCCCTTAACCGCCTTTGAAGCTCATTCTTCGTGCCCATTGTTGGCAGCGCCAATTTAGCCAATGCTTGTTTGAGCTTTTCGACTCTTAGCTCCGAGAGTTTCATCTTGATTTATTTTTTTATTTTTAAATTTTGCAATCCCACTTCTGACACCAATTGTTACGTTTTTACCTTTTAAAAACGTTAAAAATATGAGTTCGTAGATTGCAAATAAAATAAAAATAAATCTGTGTTTAATTTTAAGTCAATCCTTTATTATCGGCACAACTCTTGTGCCACTGTTAGAACTTCTTCCACTTTTGGACGAAAAAAAATTTAAATCATATAAAACAAAAAGTTTTTTTTTTGAGGAAAAAATTTGAAAAAAGACAGTGAGTAAAAAGAACATAATTTTGGAAAAAAAATAGGACAGTTAAAACAGTAAAAAAATTTTTTGAGAACAAAAAGTGAAAAAAAAAACCAAATAAAAAGACAGTGAAAAAGACAGTGATTAAAAAAGAACATAATTTTGGAAAACAAAATTTTTTGGAGGAAAAAATTGGAAAAATACATTGAGTAAAAAGAACATAATTTTGGAAAAAAAATAGGACAGTTAAAACAGTAAAAAAAATTTTTGAGAACAAAAAGTGGAAAAAGAAATAGACAGTGAAAAAAAGAAAACCAAATAAAAAGACAGTGAAAAAGACAGTGATTAAAAAGAACAGAATTTTTGGACGAAAAAAATTTAAATCATATAAAACAAAAAGTTTTTTGAGGAAAAAATTTGAAAAAAAAAACAGTGAGTAAAAAGAACATTATTTTGGAATAAAAAATAGGACACTTAAAACAGTAAAAAATTTTTTGAGAACAAAAAGTGGAAAAAGAAATAGACAGTGAAAAAAAAGAAAACCAAATAAAAAGACAGTGAAAAAGAACAGAATTTTTGGACGAAAAAAAAAAAAAATTTTAATCATATAAAACAAAAAGTTTTTTGAGGAAAAAATTTGAAAAAAAAGAAGTTGATTTAGGAAAACAAAAAATTTTTGTTGGAGGAAAAAATTTGGACAAAAAAAGACAGTGAGTAAAAGGAACATAATTTTGAAAAAAAAAAAAAATAAAGCAGTTACAGTAGTTCCCGCTTAATTGAATCAGCCAAATTGCACAACTTTTGTTGCAATTAACCGGGTAAATCATTTAACCGATACTCGCCTAATTGATTTACTGACGCAATAAAAAGAACTCCGTTTAAATGAACTCTGGGCTCAATAAAGCAGAATTTCTGACGTAAATGTATAAGAATTTACGTATACAAAATAACTTAAATGCATCTTTTTTAAAAAAATAACGAATAGTTTATTGAAAGAAAAAAAATTGTGCATACTTATATATTGTACTGTGTATAAAATAAAATATGTTTATATTATAATTCAATGATGTTAAACATCGTACAATATTTGTACATTAAGTAAAAAATAGAAACTGAATTAACAAATAATTATTTCATTACACACTGAGATCCATTTTCATATCACATATACATCATACATACATATGTATATACATAGGTATATGTTTGTAGTTTTATGCTGTATCTAGATAGGCTTAAAAAATCGGTTATTACAGCTTGAACCTGTTGTTTGCAAAATTGTTCAATAGTATATTTTTCTATACTATCGAGTTCATGTGAAAAAAGATTTTTGGGCAAGAAAAAATCACGAAAGTTGTTCAGACAAATCAAAACATATTTAGTTGAAAGAAGATTGCTGACTTCTCTTATGTCGTCCTCTTCTTCGGACGAAGAGTCCGAAGTTAAATCGTTCACCACTTCATTTATGATTTCCGCATCCGTAAGTTGTCCACAGCATGGAAAACTATCATCAAAGGAAATAAAATTTTCGAATTTTTGTTGTTGTTCGCCACCAAAAGAGAATTCTAAAATATTTTCTTCTATGTTGCTACATGCAGAGGAAGACATAAACTTTGCCTAAAAAAATAAATTTTAAAAGCAATTAAAATTTTGCGTTCTCTCTTTATTGTAATGTAGTCAGATTCCAAAAAGCTCAAACTTTCTGATTACTGATAAAAGAGCGCACCTTAATGACGTCTGAGTTTCAAAACATTACTTCGACTTAAAATGGTGTCATATTTCATCAAATGCAATTCTTCACGAAACGTTAAATGGTTGAAATATGTAAACAAATTAAAACATATGGGGGAAGAGTTACCAAACTTTTACACAATATTCACATTACCATATTTTAGGAAAGAGGCCAATTAACCGGGTATTTTTGTATACATTTATCAAGAAAGAGGGAATTTATGATTCAATTAAGAGGGTAACGCAATTAACCGAAACTCAATTAAACGAGAGTTTTTCAGTATATCTTATATGGAAAAACTTCATTGCTAATTTTTTAAAGCAAATAAGCGGGCAAATCAAATAACCGGGAATCAAATAAGCGGGAACTACTGTAAAACAAAAAAAATTTTTCTTGAGAACAAAAAGTTGAAAAAAAGAAAATTCACAGTGGACAATAAGAAATAAAACGTTCTCGAATTTAAAACAAAATTTTTTCCACAAGAAACAAAAAAAGTTCCAAAAACAAAACCAGAAACAAAAAAAAAAAAAAAAAGTTTACAGTGTACAATAAGAAATAATACGTACTCGAATTTAAAACGAAATTTTTTCCACAAGCGACAAAAACAAATAATAGTTCCAAGAACAAAAATAAAACCAGAAAGATTTACAGTGGACAAAAATAAATAACATTTAATCAAATTAAAAAAAAAAATTTTTTTTCTCTAACAACACCCAGAATATTTGTTTACCAAGTACATACAACAACAATCAACTCACAAAAACGCTTCTCGCGTGGTAAGAAACGAAGAAAAAAGAAAAACAACGGTAAATCAACTATTGGACAAGATTTTATTTGAAATTAGCCTTTTTCGCCTATTTTCTTTCAAATTTTTAAGTTTTCAAAAATTTTTTAATTTTATTGAAATTTGAAATTTTTTGTTTGAAATTTATCGCGCTTTCGAAATCTGTAAATCATTATACTCCGCGCGGGAATTTCATATTTAAGTTATTATAATACGGACAGTATTACGGTTTTTACACTATGTCGGTGAAACGAAGGTGTAAGTTCGATATACACCAATTGACAGCGTTGTGTACCGAGTTTGACAATGGAAGTGAGGATGATCAAACTCCAACGTTTCTTCAAGTGAAACTGGACGAGTTGGAGAGACGGTGGGGCAGGCTTATGGAAAGCTATGAAGGATTTGTAATGGACGAGAAAAGTGAGGTTATTGGCGACTTCAAGGATGGAGTCTCACTACAATATGAAGCAGCGGCACAAATGTACCAAAATTTGAAAGCGAAACTCATTGATATGATGGCGAACAAATCGATAGTGGATCAAAGCGCAATGAATCAAACAGAGACAACAGTCGTTCAGCAATCAAGGTCCGGTTTAAGGTTACCCCCATGTGACATGCCAATCTTCGAAGGTGGTTATACTAAATGGCCGGAATTTAGGGACATGTTCACATCGTTAGTGTTAGGAAATAAGGACATATCCCAAGTCGGAAAACTGCAATACCTGCGAACAAAGGTAAGAGGGGAGGCTTACCAAATCGTGAAAAGATTTGATTTGGTTGGACAAAATTTTGAATTAGTTTGGGAAGCCCTTCAGAGTCGGTTGGAGAACCCAAGAATTTTGGTCAACCAACAGATAAAACACATTCTGTCAATCCAAACTGCTCAGAACGAATCCTCAAGATCAATACGATTAATTGTGGACACCATAGATGAAAAAATCGCTATTTTGAAAACCTGTAACATCAACGTTTCTTCGTGGGACCCTATCTTGACTTATATTTGCTCTTCAAAGTTGCCGGAAAATACCTTACGGGCATGGGAAAACTCTGTCAAAAATCATAAAGACATGAGCAATTTTCTGAAAGGAAGGATCGAGATGTTGGAAACTGTTTTCGATATGAAGAAGCCAAATTGGAAAGAAAATTTAGGTTCAAAGTCGAACGCATTTCACTCCCAAGCGGATGCAAGTAGGGGGAAATTTAATTGTAGAAAATGTAATGAAAATCACCCATTGAAACAATGTCAAAAATTTTTAGAATTATCCGTAAAAGTCCGAATAAAATTTGTATATGCTAACAAATATTGCGCCAATTGTTTTTCTCTTAATCATTTTAAATCTAAATGTCCCAGTAAAGTTCTTTGTTTTCGCTGCAAAAGGAAACATCACACTTTACTTCATGTAGACGATGGAAACACTCGAACACTTAAGGAAGTTTCTCCACGGAATGAGGAAACCGTTTCATACAACACCCATGTAATTAGTAAGAGAAAAGCAAAATCAATTCCTTTTAATCTATGTTCCCTTCCGCATGAACGCACAACAATTTTACCTACGGCTCTAATCTATATACAACAAGCAGGTGAACTATTCACTGTTCGGGCGCTACTCGATGCGGGATCCGAAAGGAGTTTCGTATCCTCAAAGGTTCAGCAGCAACTAGCAATTCCTGTGGAAGTATATCACACGAGCATTTCTGGTCTAGGAGGAACGGTAGTAGGAAGGTCAAAAGGAATATGCAGTCTTACCTTCGAACAAAAAGGTCCGATTTTTCAATCATAATTAAAGCAATCGTCGCCCCAAAATTAGCTCATTTTCTACCAAGTTGTCCCATACGGAAAACCAAATGTATCGCCAAATTTTTGTTCACGAAGATGATAGACCTTATCAAAAAATTTTATTTCGAGTTAAACCAAATGATGCAGTAAAAGTTTTTCAGTTGAAAACAGTTACCTTTGGAGTTAATAGCGCACCATATTTAGCACTAAGAACACTTCTTGAGTTGAGCGAAGATTGTAAAGAAACCCACCCATTAGCCTCTTCAATTCTTTTATTATTATTATTATTATTTATTTCTTTATTAGTATCAAAAAAAATACTTTATAAATTTACATAATGTATTTACATTCTCATATATTATGCAATTTAAATAACCATCCCTATATTACATTGTTCTTAACAAGTATTACAACATTTTTCCTAAATCCGCTATTGTTGTGTTCATTTTTCACATAATCAGGTAGTTGGTTATATAATTGCAATCCCTTATAGAAAAGCGAACGCTGCATCGCCACCGTTTCTGCCCGTTCAATACGAAAATCGTTATTATTTCTCAAATGGTATGGTTGCATTTCTCCGACGTAGGCTATTTGATCTTTTATATATTGTGGTACATTTTCATTTTTTATTTTTTGAATAAAGTTTAGGGTATTTAGTTTTAAACGCTGTTTAACATTAAGCCATTTTAGTGATTCAAGCATATATTCAATTGACGTGTATCTATTGCATCTTAGTATGACACGCATTGCCTTATTTTGAAGCCTCTGCAGTCTTTCAATTTGTTGATTTGTGCAACATGAGTACATAATTGTCGACCCAAACTCAAAATGAGGCTTAATCATCGTGTTGTAAATATTTATTGCTGTCAGCGCAGTTGTATTTTTTCTTAATCTCTTAAAAAAACCAATTTTTTTCCCCAATTTTTTGCATATGTAATCGATGTGACTCTTTAAGTTTAGGTTGTTGTCTATGATAAATCCTAGGTACTTAATTTGGTTAGCTTTTTCAATTTCTTCGTCATTAATTTCAAAAATTATATCGCTGTTAGTCTTTATTTCCATAATTTTAGTTTTACTTTCATTTAATTTTAGTTTATTAATTTTCAGCCATGTATTCACATTATCAATATCTGTCTTAAGTCTATCATAACATTGCTCTACCGTATCAACTTCTATGTATATAAGTGCATCATCCGCATATAATATTATCTCACAATCGTTTAATACGTTTGGCATATCGTTGATATATATAATAAAAAGTAGAGCTCCTAAGATTGAACCTTGAGGCACGCCATATTCATTATTTGCTGTTGGCGATATAACATTGTTTACTTTTGTAACTTGTCTTCTATTTGTCAGATATGACTCAAACCACTTTAATTCAGTCCCCTGAATGCCGTAATTATAAAGTTTCTGTAGCAGTATACCTCTGTCAACCGTTTCGAACGCCCTTTTAAAATCCAAGAAGATTGCTATTACTGTCTTATTTTTTTCGGTTTTTTTCCATCTGTTGATAATGTAATTGACAGCTGTCTCACATGAAAATATCTTTCTAAATCCAGATTGGTATTTATGCAGTAAGGCGTTTGATTCCATGTACTTTTCTAATTGGCTTTTTATTACTTTCTCAATTATTCTCTCGCATGTTTTCAGTGTATTTACTGGACGAAATTCTTCACATAGTTTTGTCTTTGCGATCTTTTGAATTGGAGTTATCATTGACTCTTTCCAATTGTCTGGAAAGCTTCCCGTTGTTAATGATTTATTTACTATGTCCAACAATGTTCTTCCTATTACGTTCCAGCTATTAAGTATAATCTTACTCGATATTCTATTAAAGTCTGGCTTGTTGTTCAAATCCTTACATACTATCCTTAATTCATCTATTGTTATTTCACGAAACTTAAATCTAGAGCTTATCACAGGTATGTAGTTGAAATATTGCACATTTGGTATCGTGTCTCTTATGGCTCTAATACTTTCAATAAAAAATTTATTAAATTTATCCGCTATTTGTAAATTTTCCTTACATTCTAGTTGGTTAAATATCACAGATTTGATTGCAGTTCGGTCTCTTTTCAGTATTAGATTCTTTATCTCTCTCCACATCTCCTTTTGATCTTTTGCTCTATTAATTCTGTTATTTATAAACTTTTTTTCTCATGTTCAATTCGAACTTTATAATAATTCCTAATGGTCCTGTATCTTGTCCACGCAACGTAGCTATTTTCCAAGATTGCTGTTTGATACATATTAATCTTTTTTCTTTTTATTCTTCTCAATTCATTATTAAACCATATATTACAATTGGTGTCCAATATACATATATTTCTTAAAAGTCATGCTTCTAACTGCACTTTCCAAAAAATTATCGAAAAATATAACATTGTTATTCAGGTCATTATTTCTGTCAATCGCTGTTATTCCATATATTCTCCTATTGAAATGAGTTTTATTGTATTTAAATAATTCAATTTCCTTTGTTTCTTTACTAGCCTTTATGGTCGTGCCATTGCTTCTGATTATTATCTGGATTGCTTCATGATCTGATATTTTATTCGTGTTATTGATTCCGGCTGTAATATTTTCATTATTAGTAATTATGTAATCAATTATCGTCTTTGAATTTATTGTTATCCTGGTGAATTCTGTCATTATTTGCTCAAGTCCATAATCATTTATAACACATTGTATCTTATCCTTATAAAAACCATTTCTTCCCCAGTCTATATTAATGTCACCTGCTATAACTATATCACAGTTTCTTTCAGTTATCTCTTCTAGAATTTCCTCAAATTTTACGATAAATTCAGATTCTGCACTGCTTGGCGATCTGTATATTGCCGCTACAGCAAATCCATAATTTTTGTATCTTCCTTCGTATGCGCTTATCCAAATTTTTGATTCAATAATTTTCTCTGATATTTTTTTAACCTCCCACCTTTTTTCAAAATATACTATTACTCCTCCAGTTCTTTTTGAGTTTGATAACGTTGCGTAATGATTATAATTTTCAAGCATTATTTCTCGTTCTTCAATTACACACGTTAAATGGGTTTCCGCAAGAATAATAAATTCAGGTTTTTCATCCACCGCTATTGTCTCTAATTGATCAAAATTGTTAATTAGTCCCTGTATGTTCGTGTATATTCCATATATTTGCTCTAGTTGTTATGCCACTAGACCTACACTTCTCTTTTTGGCATTCAATTTGTTCATATAGACTGGACATTCTTTACTTAAAGTCGCATGGTTTTCATCCAATTCCAGGTTCAATCTTTTATTCATATGGATACAATTTATACATTTGTTTATGATATCCTTATTGCACTTATCTGATCTGTGTTCACCGTGACATTTATAGCATATATCTTTATTTCTACATTCTGCCGATTTGTGATTATATCCTCTGCATTTAAAACACTGTATAATATCAGTGCCGTCGAATATTCTGCATTTTTCCCATCCAATATTAACTTTTTCTTCATTCATTATTTTGGTATATGATTCATTATCTATTTTCAATATTGCATTATAAAATACATGACCGTTTCTTTTATATTCATAAGTTTTTACTACATTTAGCACACTATTTTTCAAAATTTCATTTTGCTTTCTTAGTTTCTCAATAATTTCTTCTTCCGAAAACTTAAATGATATGCCAATGACTTTTATTTTCAATTCTGGTTGATTCAGTGCCTTAATTTCGTATTTTTCATTCATTTCATTTTGTACCGCTTGTCTAATTTTTTCTCGTTCTTCATTGCTCTCACTTTGTATAACCACAGCTCCATTTTTTCTTTTTTCAACATCAATAATTTTAAACTTGGTTGGATCTACTTTTTTTATTAAGATCTTCTTTAGTTTTATCAATACCTTGTTTTTGTTTAGGTTTGATTATTAGCGGGTTTTGTTTCGTTTTATCTGGCATCCCAGTTTTACTTTTCAATGTATCTGCATATGTTATTTGTTTATGTACATTAGATGTTTTGACATTCGCTTCTGTAATTGTTTTTTTTATTTCATTGCACATCACTTTGTTTTTCTCCTCTATTATGTTACATATTTCTTTATTTTTGTTTTCGTGATCGTTTATTGCACCATAAAGTTTTTTTATTTCTTTTACGTTTGTTTCGCATGATTTTTGTGCTTCATCTATCTTTTTCAGTCTCTCCTCATATCTCTTTTCTATTGCTTGCAGTAGTTGTTTAATTTCGTTTTCATTTTGTTTTAATGCAGCTTTGAATTCGCCTTTATATTCTACCAAATTTTCTTTATTTTTTAATACACTGCTCTGAATTTCTCCAAGTGCCAAATCAACATTGTGTATGTATTGAAGGCAATCGTCACACATAAATCTTATAGAACCACATGAATCCAAAATACCAATCGAATATTGGTCTATTCCCGAGCACTTTTTAGCGCTATGGAAAATTTTTTTGCAAACACCTGCACACATTATGCCCGATTCGCCGCGTATTGTTGTTTTACAATGATGGCATTCAGCCATTTTTGTATTTTATTTCCACCTTTGCACACTGTTTAAAGATTTTTATTCTTTTATTTACATATAACACCCCAGTGGGCACTTTATTATATGTTTCTAATAGTCCTGTCTATTTAAATTGTTTGTTTATTATTTTCTCTTTAATCAGACTTTTATGCTTTGTCGCACCGCTCAAACACGTCCGCACACTTCCGCACTCTTTGATTAAAGTTCTTAAGGAGGAAATCTACATAGATGACGTTTTATCTGGAGGACATAGTCTGGAAGAAGCACAAGAAAAACAAATGCAGCTTTCTAAAGCGTTAATTTCGGCCGGTTTCCCCTTGAAGAAGATAACCAGCAATAACAATGCTCTTTTGGAAAATTTGGCCCGGGAAGATCTTCTAGAAGAAGATTTTTTGAAATTTTAAAACTCTAGCTCATTAAAGACTTTAGGTACACGTTGGAATGCCAAGGAAGATATATTTTACTACGTAACAGAAACAATAGGGGTTTCACCGTCCACTACTAAACGACAAATTTTATCGACCATAGCTAAGTTATTTGACCCTCTAGGCTGGTTAGGACCCATTGTTATTGTAGCTAAACTTATTATGCAGGAGCTATGGGAATGCAAATCGGATTGGGATGAAGATATACCACCGAAGATATTGGAAACATGGAACGTGTTTTCGGCTAATCTATCACAAATTTCGACCATTAAAATAGCTAGATGGGTAAAGTTCTCACCTCGATACCAGGCTCAAATTCATGGGTTCTGTGATGCATCGGAAAGGGCATATTGTGGAGCAGTTTATTTGAGAGTTTCTACTCCTGAGGGAGAAATTTTTTGTAATTTATTAGTTGCGAAAACTAAAGTAGCGGCTTTAAAAAGGATAACCATTCCAAAACTTGAGCTCTGTGGAGCGTTACTATTATATAATTTGACGAAGAGCCTAATTAAACGATTAAAATTCCCCTATGAACTATTTCTCTATACCGATTCTTCGATTGTCTTGGGCTGGCTGCAGAAACCTCCGCATACTTTGAAAACTTTTGTAGCCAATCGCGTTAGTCAGATCACCCAGCTTGATCATTGGAGATATGTAAAGACAGATGAGAATCCCGCCGATCTTGGAACTCGAGGATGCACTCCTCAGGAACTTTCGGAAAGTAAATTATGGTGGCACGGTCCTCCATGGCTAAGTCAATCCCCTGACTGCTGGCCCAAACCTCGTATTTTTGGCCCAACTGATTTAGAATCCCGGAACATATCCAATTTTCATTTACAAACCCAACAGGAAGATATTTTGAGCGAATTTTCATCATTTTCCAAAGCCCTAAGAATTCTCAGTTACCGCTTTCGGTTCATCAATCGTCTTTTGAAACGTCCATATGAGACACAGAAACACATCACCTTCGAGGAAATACAATTTGTGAAAAATTTCGTAATTTTGAATGCACAACAAACTCATTTTTATTTTGAACATGATTGCCTTAAGAATAATCAACCCATAAGTCGTAAAAGTCGCATACTTTCTCTCAATCCCTTTCTGGATCAGGATGGACTACTACGCGTAGGATGCAGACTCAATAACTCAGGATTAAGTTTCAACGAGCAAAACCCTATCATAATTCCGGAAAAATCGTCATTAGCCAAACTTCTTATCGGTTATACACATCAAATTTTACTTCACGCGGAACATCACGTAATGCTAAGAGCAGTTCGACAGGGCTTCTACATTCCGCGGTTGAAAAACCTTATTAGGCAGTGTGTCAGAACCTGCAAAACGTGTACAATTTACAAACACAAAACACAAGAGCAAATAATGGGCGCGCTTCCCCGTGAGAGAGTTACATTTTCTTTACCCTTTACATACACCGGAGTAGATTTTGCCGGTCCCTTCACCTTAAAAGCCTCCAATTTGCGGAATGCAAAACTTTTGAAAGGATACGCAGCAGATTTTGTTTGTTTCTCTACACGAGCAGTTCACCTTGAAGTCTGCTCGGAATTATCAACAGATGCGTTTCTTGCTTGTTTTACTAGATTCACCAGTCGTAGAGGTCTACCAAAAACAATGTTCTCCGACAATGGCAGAAACTTCTTAGGCGCTAAACATTCACTGTTAACCACCCATCACGACTTTATGAAAAATGCGGAAAAGCCCTTATCGAGAAATATGGCACACATGGGTTTAGCTGGACATTTATTCCACCATATGTACCCCACATGGGCGGCCTCTGGGAGGCCGCAGTCAAAAGCATGAAATCTCATTTAAAAAAGGTAACTGGTAACCTATCATTCACTTTTGAGGAATTCTTTACTATACTCACACGCATCGAAGTGCTTTTGAACTCTCGTCCAATTTCCCCTTTGTCAGAAAACCCCAACGAACTCCTTCCCTTAACTCCAGGACACTTCCTAAGAGGCGCTCCGCTCGTAGCTGTTCCAGAATCACTTAATAACCCCTTTGTGGAAAACATATCCTTCATGAAACGCTGGGATCGACTTAAGGCCATACAACAATTATTCGCTCGCCGTTGGAAAAATGAATACATCACCGAGTTGCAACGTAGAAGCAAATGGAGAAGAGAAAAGGACAACCGGAAGGAAAACGACTTCGTCCTCGTTAAAGAAGATCTGCTACCAGCTACTGAGTGGCGACTTGGTAGGGTAAAAAATGTTATTTGTGGTACAGATCAAAAAGTTCGTATTGCCGAAATACTGACCAGTAACGGCTTGATTAAACGTCCTATCGTAAAACTTTGCAAGTTACCCATTGAATCTAATACCCCCTGTAAACCAAACTAATCACTTAATTTATAATTTCATCCCCAACACGATCTTAGAGATTTAAGTCAAACCATATTCTATTTGTATTGTGCACATTTTCTTTGTTTTCTCTTTCCAGATCATGCTTAATAAGCCGCGGTGTGAATTGTGCAGGCGGAACCATCCCCTCAAATACTGCGTGCCGTTTCGGGTTATGGCTCCCTCAGAGAGAAGAGCTCACGCTAAGTGGCACAACTATTGCTTAAATTGCCTCGCACAATCGCACACCCGGTATTGGTGCGAATCCTTAAACAGATGCACAACAGATGAAGTCTCCACGACGGCCACCTTTCTGTTGCAAACATCCAGCCAGTACAGCTTTCTCCTGAAGTCCAAATCACGTGATTTTCCTGAACTTCCCACCTCAGCGACCAAAGGAGTGTTTCAGGTGACTCCCAGCTACGATACGATGAACGTGGTTACAACTTGGGAACTGAACATCAAGAACCAAGCCACATTCACGTTCCCACCACCCCTCGCGGATGAGTCCCAGATAAGACGTTTTCAGCATCTTCACCCTAAGGCGCATCCTCATTTCTATGACTGCCGTAAGGTCGACGGAGTCATCGGGCGGCCATTCATGCCCCAATTTATGGTGCGCCAGTTTGACAGCTCCGAGCCAACGCTGCCCCAGGCACAGAATTCAGCCTTTGGCTGGATTGTGCATGGAAAATGGACGGGATGCCCATGTCATTAGAAAGAGCCCGGAGGATGTTGAACCGTGTTCAACATATTGTTTTTTTTTTATACATTATTGTGAATTATTGTTCTTTTGTATTAATTTCTCATTTTTCAATTTATAATTATACTTATACTTAAGCTCCTATACTACGATTTCTTTTATATATATATATGAATTTCCCCTTGAATTTAACTGTTTTTCCTTATGTAGTTTTTAAACTAAATCTGTCCTAAAGATCTTTATCATTTTGTAACTTTAGTTGATAAGTAGATCCCTAACAGCCAAGAAGGCAATAAATTTTAAGTAATAAAAAACCCTCAGCCTTCTTATTTCTTTGGGGGATATATACATATATTCAAGAGGAATATACATATCCCAATCTTGCTCGTCAACTCATCCTTTGTTAGACCCTAGGAGTTTAGTTGACTCCTAGAGCCTACAAAAACTATATAAATATATTTAATAAATAATAAAAAAAGTTTGTTTTTATTTTTTGAAAATATTTTTAGATATTTCTATTTTTCAGTTTTTTACAGATTCAAATTTAAAAATACGTTATAAAGATTAAAAAGTTTAAATGGTAACAAATATTTGGGCAATTCGCACGACTTTGTATCGTGTATGTTGTATTGAATACTCTTGGTTGTTTGTGAACTTTCAATGCTATGCTGCATTGTGTATTTCGTATTCCAAATGTATTTTTTGGCATTCAAACAATTTGATAGCACGAAACCAACACAACTTTTCAAAACATATACAAATTTTTTTCATTCACACAATTTGATAGCACGAAACCAATACAACTTTTAAAAACATATGAAAAAAATGTGTATGAGTGTATCGAATTTTTACATACAAAATTATCAACAACAAGCATACACTGTTGTATAATCGTCCAACAATATACTCAATACAACGATACAACGGCTTGTGTGAATTGACCAATTGTGTATAGAATGTTTGACATCGAAAAATATTGAAGGATTGCGAATAAGTATTTTCACAGTTAGATCCATTTATGATATTATTAACACGTATAAATGGGTGATTTACATAATTACAAATTCTTAATCCATTTATAAATTTCATAAATAAATCTATATGTTCTTTATCAATCTGATTACTATGTTTTATTAATAGTTCTTCCAATTCAGCTGATAACATGTATACTGTATAAAGGTAAGGATGAACTGAAAATAAAATTAACAACTTTAAAGGTTTTATTGATTAACAATGTTTTCTCTTTTTAACAAAATTTCTAAGTAAAATTACATTCTTTTCAGCACATGTATGATTAAAATTATTATGATTTTCACAAATCTTTATATTTGGATTATCTTTATACAAAGTTTTTATGTTCGAACAATCCCAATAATCTAAATTAATTATATATATTTGTATTTCATTTCCATGTACATAGTTCTCTTAACCATCTGACTTTTTCATATCCTTTAACATATGCAACAGGATATTCTTCTTCTTCCTTTTTTTATAGTTAGTATTAGATATTCGATTAAGTCTTTCATTGTAGACTCTCCAGTATTCCAATGTAATCCATGAAAGTGATTATATAGCCATTTATTTGTAATTCTATCCTTTTTACTTAATTCTGCATATTTTGCTGTTGATTTAATGTGAAAAGTTTATTTTTCGAAATCACTGATTGAAACACAAACTTCTTTAGCATAAATTTTATTATTATATTGCTCCATTATAACCTCTTACAAAAAACTAACATAAAGATTATATGAAACATATTATATTTATAGTTTTTTTTTCTTTTACTTTGAAATAATTACTTTTAATTTAATTTATAGTAAATTCCATCCATAATTTTTTTTTAAATAATATTTCCAGTTGATAAATCGTTCATAACTTGCGAATTCTCATGCTTTGCCTGACCAAACTGTGGGAACAAAGAAAATAATAAATAGATTATTGTTTTGATTAAAAATGTTATATGTTATATGTATTTAGATTTTTCCTGTTGTTCTATGATTGTTGAAAAAATATAATTTTGATAAGGAATTTTGAAATACTGTTTTCTTGTTTTGAAATATGGTTTTATTGAAAAATTTGTTTATTGTTTTAGTTAACAATGTTATATGTTAACATGTTGTTAACATGTAACTGATATCATCTTCAACATTATTATAATTAGCAGAAGGAATGATTTGATTATCTTTCTTTACTTTTTTAGCTGAATTGTTAATAGTCCAAAACTAATATTATCATCTTGAAATGATTCGTCTATAACATCATTTATTAATGAATACTTAATTAATTTTTTCTTATTGTTACTTTCAAGTTTTTCAATTATATGATTTTAAGGTTTTGTTATAGGTTAAAATGTATCTTCTAATATATTTACCCTATCTATATTATTTAATTTAATATTTTTTAATTTTTCTTTTAATATTGTTCTGGTATTTATTTGTTTGTAATGACCTGCTTACAATCTGCTTATGATCTGGTTAAGATCTGATAACAATCTGTTTTATATCTGTTTACAATCTGCTTTGTATCTGGTCACGATCTGCTTGATGTCTTGCATCTATATCTTTTGGTTTTGAGTATGCTATATCGAGCTCTCTACAAGCTGCATTCGATAAATTTATCCCTTTGCCTCCTCTTGCTAATCGTTTTGAAGTTTTGTTCCTGGTTAAAGTTAATATACTTATACATTGTGTATATACTTGCTGAATCTTAAATCTAAACACGTACAGCTTTTTTCTCTAGTAGACATTTTCTAAAATCATTAATACTTAGTCTAGCTGTTACACTATTTCTAATTTTTTTAATTTTTAATTTCTTTGTCTACTCTATCTATTTTAACGGAATACATTTTAGCTCGTAAACCAATGAATTCTCTAATAATTTTTCCATTACATTCATCTTTCATCATTCCCAATACTTTTTTATTCATTAAGGGGAAATAATAAATATTTTCTTTCGAATAAGCAGATGTATCGAAATGTGTTGGAATATCATTTCTAATACCATCATATATATCATTTGTTCTCACATCATATATAAATGAGTCGGTATCCATATAGCAGAGATTAATATTTTCAAGATATTTTGACTTCATATAATCGTTATGAAAATTATACATTTTCTATTTTGATAGTTCTAGGACAGAAAAAAAACCCAATATCAATGGGTTTATTATATTCCGTTCGCACTCTACTCATTTCAACGGCAACCATTTCTTCAGTAATTTTAATACAAACTATGAAAATTTGGTTTCGCAAGTAGTGATCTGGCTCCTAATCGTTTTTTTGTTCTATTTTCCCATCCATTTACTACTTTGATGTCTTTTCTCTTATCGACATTTTCCATAGTCTTGCCATAGACAGCATTATTGAGTAATTTGAAAAAGTTTTGTTCAAATGTGTTTTTAGCTAATGTTTTATGATGGTTATTTATATCAATATCATAAATGGGCACTTTGCAGTACCAGTAAATTTTCAGTAAAAATTGATTTTTACTGATTACTGAAAAAAAATCAGTATTCAGTAAATTTTACTGATTACTGCAAAAAAAAATGCAGTAAATCAGTAAATTTTTACTGAATACTGAAAAAAATCAGTACCAGTAAATTGAAATCCATTATGCATTACCAGTAAATTTTTATTAATTATAAAAAAATTGTCAACATTTCTAATAGATGTTATTAGTAGAAATATTTATATATTTGTAAAAAACAAAAATTAAAATAATGTCAAATATGAATTAAAAAAAAGATGTAGCCCACTGGGTTTAAACCGACGACCACCCGATTTCTGATCGTCGTTGTACTCACAACACCACCGAAATATTTATTTAAGTGTGTTGTTTCTAATACTAATTTATTTTTTTTTTTCGTGTGAAAAACAGTTCTAAAAATAAATACATATATACAGCCATGTCACAGAACGCAATTCCGATCGAAAGTGGTTTCAATTCCGAAAGTCGAGTCTTTAGAAATCGAAAAACGAAAAATTTCTTCGGAATGAAACCACTTCAAATTTTCAAAGTGGTTTTGATATTTTTGATGATTTATTAAAGAAAAATATTAACAAAACTTAGTCAAACTGAAAGACAAAATGGTATGTTTTATTATTACATAGGTTTTCTAAGTATTTACTTAATATTTATGCTTAATAAATTAAATTTTGTAAACTTGCTGAGAAAAATAAAACAAAGTGATATATTTTTTCATCGAAGTATTGCCACGTTATTTTATTGAGCAAACCACTTATTTTTGAGAACAAAAATTTATTAAGTAGAACAAATTTAAGCGATGGCAACACAAACGATGAACAAAAGAAAATACAAAAAATATTTTTACGTTGCATTTAATTCAGTTTTATAAAAATGTAAGTACAAATTTATTGAAATTTTTTTGTATTATTAACTTAAATTTTTTAATGAGTAAAGGGGCATTTTTCATATAAAATTTTTAATTTTTTTTTTTGATTTCAATTAAAATTTTTGTATCAGCGCCTTTTTCTTCTTTTGTTTTGGCTCTGCTTTTTATTCACCAATTATGTTTGTTTTTCTTTTGTCATGCACTACGTTGCCATACTTCATTTGAAAAGCAGCAATTTTATAATTTTTGGGAATGAACAAAATCGTTCGGAATCTGAAGAACCTAAAACAAAATCGTTCGGAATTGCATATACGGAATCAAAACCATTCCGATCGGAATCTGTGACATGCCTGATAAATAAATAGGCAAATTGACAAAAAGTAACTGTTCAATTTTTTTGTTTACATACATATTTTGATTTTTTATTTTAAGTTTTTTTTTGTAAACCTATTGAAATTATATTTATTTTTAGTTTCAGGCTGTAAGTTGTTATTTATTAAAACATTGCTTATTATTAAAAACGACACCTCATGTTAAGCAATACTATCTGGCAGTGTTGACAACATTTTTATAGGTAAAGTGCTAGATTTAAAAAAAAATAATATTGATTTAAAAATGTATACATAACGGTCGTCTAAGTAAGTAAACAAC
Source organism: Sarcophaga caerulescens (assembly GCA_927399465.1). NCBI lineage: Eukaryota > Metazoa > Arthropoda > Insecta > Diptera > Sarcophagidae > Sarcophaga > Sarcophaga caerulescens. The sequence continues at coordinate 62,762,675 of OV656866.1, forward strand.
TCACATTTTTTTAATATTTTTTCGACATAAAAAAGAATAGGTGTACTTGTTTATCTTTAAAATAAAGAAGTAAACTTGAAAATTGGATCAAACCAAACTTCAAATTTTTTCAAGTTGCAGCTTCATTTTATTACTTTTGCTATAAAAGTGCTAAATTGGCTATCTAGACTACTTCTATGATACTATTATAATGATAGTAAGTGAAGTTTTTGTTGGGAATATAAAATGTTACAAAATTTTAAATATTCTTAAACGTAAAATTCAGAAAAATAAACATATTTTAAATGAAAAAGGGTTTAAAATGCCCATAGCATTTATATTAAGTTACAATTGTATTAAAAACGCAAAAAATAATTATTTAATGTATTACAATAAAATTACATTCGAATTACTTTCGACTAGATTTGTGTGAGAAAAGTTATGTCATTTAATTGTAAAAATTAATTTAAAATATTCGGAAATTACTCGGAACTTATAAATTTAATCACTTTTTCACTCCTAAAAATTCTTTGATCTCGTCCCCAATTCACGAGATAAATTCTAGTGATGAAAAATATATTTTACCATATGAAGGCAATATGATCCTATCATCTAGTGATGAAAGTGACGTTGAACCAATTTCAAAACAATGCAGACAATTCTTCAGTGATTCAGATTAGTTATACATATTAACAGAATTTTCTTAAAAGAAACGTTTCAGCTTATTTTTTAATCATTTTATATGAAGCTAGAGTAGCGTTTTATGCTAATTCAATTTATGCGATTTTTTTTGGAACGCATCTATCGCATAAAACAAAACCTGAGTGTATATATTTCTGTGTTTATCGAGCCACAAATTATTGGCTTCCGATATCTGTTAGACCATTTTTTCTTCCTGATCCAGGTTTACTTTCAATGCTCAAGCCTTCCTTATACTGTTTCATGGCTTTGTTGAACCAGGCAGAAGTTTCGGCTGAAATAGTGTGTATAAGATTTTTCTGAAACAGTTCTTAATTTAGATTTTTAGACGTTACTTACAAAGTGAAAAAATATATTTAAATCATATACAAAAGTCTATTTGAAGTGTTATATTCCAAGTGCGAAATAAAAAATGAGTGATTTAACAGATTTTGATACTGATGATTCTATAAAAGATCCAGATTTTACTTGTGAAGAAAGTCTTCCAAGTTGTGGACAAAATGATTTAAATGAAACTTTAAGTGGATCCCAAAATTTGTATGTTAATGAATTGACTGGTGTTAATACAATTCCATTTACTGAAGAATTTTTTAAAATTGTGGGAAAGGTAAGTGAGAAATATGCAATGTCGGAACAACTTAAGCACTTAATTTTATTTATTCAAAAAATTTAAAAAAAAATTAAAGTCTTGATTATTTCAAAATTATTTTTTAAAAGAATATACACTTGTTATTTTAAAAATAATGAGAATACATAATGGTTACAATAAAATAAAATTTGTTTAACAAACTATATGAATAAATCTAAAGTAACTAAAGCACGTACATATGTGTGTTATAAATCCGGAAATTTAAAATTTTATTTAATTAATAATTATGTATTAACAAAATTTGATATTAGACTTTTTGAAACTTGAAAAAAATTCACTTATTAAAATTAATTTTTTTTATAAAAAAAAAGTACCACAAAATAGTGTAAACTATTTTTTTCAAAATAACGTTAATATATATTTTTAAGTAAAAAGTATTCGCAAAAGGATTGATAGAGCATAGTAAGCAGCTAGACTAGGAAACATAAAAAACAACTGAGTATCCAGGTTCAAGTCTCAGCTCATGAAAGTTTTGTAGTATTCTTTATTATTCCCAATATTTTCTTTAATAACGTGTGAAATATTAATTTTTCCAAAGTAACATTGATTTATATTTTTATTTAAAAAACAGTCCCGGGTTCAAATCTCAGCTGAGTATTTTTTTTATTTTTCTATAGACTGAAGATCATTACACACAGAAAAATGATCTTATGTATTTTAGGATGTTAAAACCGAATTTGATATCAGTTTTTCTTTATTACCCACAATTTTCGCGTAAAATAGCATCGACTATATATTCATAAATTACGGAAATTTTATATTAATGTAAAAATATATTTACGTTTTAGGGTTAATTTCAATTTTTCGATGTTTTTTGTCCAAAAAAAATGTTATAACTGTTTGCGTATGGAGATATGACAATTCCATCCCCGGCCATGTCACTTGAAGATGCCTAGTCACCAACAGAGGGCGTTATATTATAATCTAAGCTTTATCTAAAATTTAATTTTTGTTTTGTTTTATCTAAGCTTTGATATATTTAACATTGTTCTGTAACCTACTTAATTTAAGCCTCTTGTTTGTTTAAGTCAATCCTTTTTGTTCAATCTCATTATATATATCTATCAAATAAATAATAAATGGAAAACAGAAAAAATAGACAAATTCTTAAACTTTAAAGAAAAAAGCTAAAATATATTTAAAATACAATATAATATCATATAAAAAAAAGATTAAATTTAACCACAACAAAAAAAAAAAGAAAAAGAAGCAAAAAGACAATAAATTGTGAAATAGCTATAGTGAGCAACAAGAAAAAGTCACAAGAAAATTCTTGAGTGAAGCCGAAAAAAAAGGATGCTACTCTATTGAGACAAGACTCTTGTCCCATTTTGTGAGCTCGCCCCATACAGTCCACGAGTTTATCATTTGGTCCTTCGAGCCGGATTTTGGGACCTTTTTTTTCTGGATTTGTAACCTTGGTTTTTTGTATTTGTCATCCTGTGACCTTCATCCCATCATTTTTAAAAAAGTGACCTTCATCCCAACATTTTCAAAAAAGTGACCTTCAATTGAAATTATAAGGTAAAGTTGTTTTGGTTTTTCCTTTTATATTTTTTGTATATTTTTTTTTTTTTTGGTTGTAATTTTATATACTCGTACAAGTAAAGTTCGGTAGAATAGACAACAAAACTTTGCGAGTATATAAAATTTATAACAGTGCATATATATTTACAAAGTGGTGTGTTATAATTTGGATAGCACAGACACACTTTGGGAATTTATTGAGTATAAGAACCTAAGTGTTCTCTTATGCACTGTTATACAAACTTTTCTTGACTTGTAGCAAAGTGACTAGGATATTAAATTGTGGTGTGAATATCACAGTTGAGATCAACCACACAATTTGATATCAGTTGTAAGTCAATAGTTGTGTTATAATTGGACATTGTGCTGTGGCTAAATAGCGAAGCACATTACCTTTTATAACAAGTCTTCAAATCCACCGGATACATAAACAGGTACCCATAACTAAATGTTTTTCCCTTCTATGACTTATAAATTCGGAATTTTAATAGATCAAATTATTTGCATTAATTTACATTAAAGTGAAGTGGAAGAACATATACTATTTATTTATCCGTTTGTAGATGTGATTTTCCCTATTATTTTGTGAGAACTTAAATTATTTAAAGTTAAGCTATTTTTCGCAATAAAGACGTGCACAGTTACAACTGTTCGAACATGTTGTGTGTCTTTGCTGAACTGAGTGTGTATAGTAAAGACGTGCACAGTTACAACTGTTCGAACATGTTGTGTGTCTTTGCTGAACTGAGTGTGTATAGATAAATGGTTCTGCGTTGCAGATATAAGTTGGTATGGTTATTTTTTGTAGCAGTTAGGGTATGAATGGATAAAGAGAAAATGAGAGTAACATATTGGTTTTCCTATATTTCTCACAAGCAAATACTTGTAGTTGATGGTGGAATACAATAAGTAACTTATTGTACTATGCGAATAAAATTTTATATGTATAATTTATATGATGATTGCTGTACAGTGAAGGTAGAAATGAATAATTTTGAAAAATAGGGTAAAAAAAATTTTTTGGGGCAAAAGGAGGAATGGAATAGGTAGGGCCTGGAGACATAGTGATGTGAGTTTGGCGGGCCTAGGTTGAGGGGAAAGTGTTTTTCCCCCTTAAAGTGTCGGCGGGTCAGTTGATGGTGAAAGGTTCTTCCATCAATTGTTGGCCTCGCGACGGTCTGTTGGTGGCCTTTTATCCGAGGAAGATTGATGAAAGCGTTCCGGAGATAAGGCGGTTTCAGTAAATTGTTTTCTGGACGCATGCCTTGTTGTTGTTAATAATATTTACTTACAACACCAAAGTTTACTTGTATATTTTTGTCACCATAAATATTTAAAAATACCTAATAAGTAAATCAAAAATACTTGTAGTACAACAGTTATTTGAGAGCAAGAAACAAATACAATACAATACTCAACGCAAAACCATAAAGAACTGTTATTGTTTTTGTGGGTAGAGTAGATGAGTAAAAGCAAAAGCAGACAATATCAGTTACACTCATTCTCTCATTTATACCAATAGTATATGGTATCTACCATGGTGTATTTGTTTTACAAATACTTTGTGGTGTACTACTGCACGTCTTTATTTCGCAAACTTTGAAATTAATAAGGAACAAAAAAAAATTTTTTTTTAAACTCATTATTTTTTTTTATTTATTCTCAATTTGAATTGAATTTATCTCGAAATATCCCTTTATATACATATTACATATACATATATATTTACAAAAATTATAAATTTGTTATTTTCATAAATTTAAATTTGATTTTTTCATATTTATATACATATTGTACACATATATTTGCGTGTAGAATACAAAGTGAAACCAAGGAGTGGTTTGGTACTACTGGTTCACCTTTGTATAGTTTCTTTGTTTTTTGTTCTTATTTCTTTTTTTATTTTTTATTTCGCGACTCGGAAATAAGTATCGGCTTATTGGTCATTGGGAATTCGGCCTATTGGCTTAGTTTCTCGAAGTGCGTTTTTGTTTGAAATATTCGTCCGTTTTCTTTCGGACGTTTTAATATTTTATTGAGTTTGCGATAAGACGCTAATTTGGTCGCGGTAGTACGTTGTCAGGGTAATCGCGGTGACCTGTGTTTATTTTTTTTTTTAGTATTTTCGCTTTAGTTGCGTATCGTAAAAATAGTTTACGATCGGGACAACAACCTGTTCGAGTTTCGCTGTGGTGCAATTTATTATTTATTTAAATTTTGAGTCTCTTGTGAGTGTATTTTCGCTGAGGATTTTAGACTTTCAATAGTTAGGAACAGAAGCTTAGTTCTGTTAATTTTTTTTGAGTTACGCCTTCACTCTTACTTGTCGATAGATATTTTTTATTTTATTATATAATCGAAATGCCTAAGTCAAGGAAATTATTGACGTTTGAGAGGTTTGCCCAGATATTCCTGGATTTTGAGAGGGTATTTAATGTTACTCCTCAGGAAGGTAATACTTCCTTCTCCATCGAGATTCAGAAGGAGGAGTTCAAGTCGCTAAGGGCAAGGGTTAGGGATTCCTATGAGGCCTTTGCTACAGGTGATGAGGAGGATCTGGAGGGTGATCGGGAGGCGGCACGTGAACTTTTTGGACACTGTCGGTGAGGATACATAACTGTCGCCTCATTAATGGGCGAACTCTTCCAGACTTTGGTCAACCGAGCTGGGATGTCATCGACACAGTGTGTTAACGGTCAGGTCGGCGAGAACCGCATTCGGCATAGTATGCAGCTACCCCCTTGTACCATGGAGGTGTTCATGGGGATTATAAATCTTGGCCATCATTTCGCGACATGTTCACTGCTGTGTATGTGAACGGGGCCAACATTTCACCAGTGGAACAACTTTTTTATTTGAGGCAGTTCACGCGTGGTGAAGCCTTGGAGATTGTGAAGAAATCTCCCTTGACTGTTAATGGATTCCAGGAGGCGTGGAATAACCTGAAGGACAGGTACGAGAACAAGAGAATTTTGGTAAATTCTCAACTGAAGGTTTTGTTCACACTCGCACCGGTCAGATCCGAAGCAGCCCAGGACATCAAGAGGTTTCAGCGAGATATTAATAATTCGATATCGGCACTTCGGATGCACGATATTAATATCTCCAGTTGGGATCCAATTTTTGTTTACTTATGTTCCACCAAGTTGCCAGTGTTTACTTTGTCTCTCTGGGAACAAACGATTCAAAATAAGGTGGAGATTCCCAAATGGCAGGATTTGGACAATTTTTTGACTTCACGGTTTCAATCTTTAGAAACTGTGTCTGAAATTCGGAACTTTGAACCAGTTGGTAGTAGTTCTAGGCCTGCCCCTGAGACTCTTTCTAATTCTAAAAGAGGCGGTCGATCGTTCTCAACTCGGCTGAATAGGAGAGTTTGTGCATATTGCTCCGGGGATCATTTGTTAAATATTTGTCCGAATTTTTTGGACTTATCGCCTGAGGGACGGTATACGACGGTGAAAAGGTACAGTCTTTGTATCAATTGTCTCACAGGTGGTCACAGAGTCAGTGAGTGTAAGATTACTTTGGGTTGTTCTGTGTGCAAGTTGAGGTACCACACTCTTTTGCATCGAGAGGTGTCTGGATCCTCTTCGGGCGTTTTGGATGCGCCAAGTTCTAGCGGTGCAATTAGGTCGGATGGTGAGGTCCAAAATTGTTTTGCTGCTACTTCGAGGCAGATTCTTTTGGGAACTGCGGTTGGTATCTACCATCGAGGGGAAACGTTTAGAGCTAGGGCTCTAATAGATTCAGGGTCTCAGGCTACCTTCATTTCGGAAGGATTACAGAGGAGATTGGGGTTGCCGGCGGTGAATATACATGCTAAAGTCTCTGGTTTAAATGGAGCATGTGCTGGTGCAGTCCAAAGACAATGTTCGTTTGGCTTAACTTCTCTGTCGGGCGATCAACCTCGTGTAGAGGCAACAGGTTTGGTGTTGCCAAGGTTAACCGGAATGCTACCCAGTTCGACTATAAGCATATCGCTACATTCAGCCTTTTCGGAGATCACATTGGCTGATCCTAAGTTTTATGAGAGCGATCGAGTAGACATCTTAATTGAAGGCGACATTTATCCTAACGTCATGTTGGAGGGCGTTAGGAAGAATCTTCTGGGGAATTTGATGGCCCAGGAGGGTATTTTTGGGTGGGTTCTGACGGGGTCATTACCCGAACCGCCTTCCAAGAGCTATACGACTCTCGTGTCGTATTGCACCGAACTGGAATTGGATAGGCAGCTGGAGAGGTTCTGGAAATTGGAGGAACCTCCAAGGCACTTGAAGATGTCGCCTGATGATGAGTACTGTGAGGAATATTTTATAAAAACAGTACGTAGGAATTCGGCTGGGCGATACATCGTATCATTACCTATTAAGACGCAGTATGAATACCTGGCTTGCCTCGGCTCTTCTCGCCCAAGGGCCTACAAACAAATTTTGAGGAACGAAGCTTCCCTACTTCGAAACCCATCTCTCAAATTGAGTTATGATGTGGTTTTATTGGAATATGAGTCTTTAGTTCATATGGCGAAGGTGAATTTTAAGGATGTGAGGGAAGGAGAATCGTATTACTTACCTCATCACGCGGTACTCAAGTCTGAAAGTTCTTCCACCAAGGTTAGGGTAGTCTTCAACGCGTCTAGTAAAACACCGTGTGGATTGAGCTTGAACGACACCTTATTCACTGGGCCGGTTTTGCAAAATGATTTGAAACTTTTGATTGTGAGATGGCGTTTTTTCAGATATGTCTTCAACGGAGACATTGAGAAGATGTATCGCCAGATTCTTTTGGACCCTGAACAGGTGCAGTACCAACGATTAGTTTTTCGTAAGGAAGCGGATAAGGAAGTGGAGGATTTCGAGTTGAAGACAGTCACGTTCGGAGTAAATTGTGCTCCATTTTTGGCAATACGGACATTGCTTCAACTCGCTGATGACGGTAGTTCTGAATGGCCTTTGGCTTCTGAAATTTTACGTGATATGATGTACGTAGATGACGCGTTAGCTGGAGCTCATGATGTCTCTGGAGCGATAGAGGCTGGATGGTTAGGTCCAATTATTATCACCGCGAAGATGCTCATGCAGCAAATATGGAGCGAGAGGACTGATTGGGATGAATTTTTGACCTCGGAGAGCCAAGCGAAATGGAACCAATTCCTTAATGAATATAGTTTCATTAACGAAATAAAAATACTTCGATGGGTAGGTTTTCGGCCCGATTGTACTGTGGAGGTTCATGGGTTCTCTGATGCTTCGGAGAAAGCATACGGGGCGTGCATATACATACGTATAGAGGATGATTTAGGCGCTATTCAATCCCATCTGTTGTTGGCTAAGTCGAGGGTCGCTCCTTTGAAGACAATTTCCTTACCTAGGCTGGAGCTTTGCGGGGCTGTCTTATTGGCTGAGCTGATGGAAGCTAATTTGAAATTTGATGCGACAAAAACAAAATTCTATGGGTGGATTGATTCTACCGTAGTTTTGGCTTCAAAAACCACCCAGTTCGTGGAAAACCTTTGTTGCTAATCGAGTTGCAAAGGTAACGGAGCACATGAGCAAGGCCTGTTGGAGGCATGTTCGGTCGGAACAGAATCCGGCTGTGGTGGCATGGTCCCACCTGGTTAGGTTCTCTGACTGGCGAATGGCGTTATCCTATTCCCGAGAAATATGACACTAAGGAAGAGGAAAAGTGTCACATGGTTTTCTTCATTTATTTTAAGGAGTTCGATGACCTCTTGAATCGTTTTTCGTCCTACTCAAGAGCGTTGCGTGTGATGGCCTTAGTGTTTAGGTTGTTCGATAGAGAACGATCGACTGGTAGTCCTTTGGAGATTGCTCCACACGAAATCCAGAGGGTGAGAGGAAAGCTAATAAAAATAGCTCAACGAGCTTGGTACCCTCAGGAATACCGGCGGTTGTCTGATGGGGAGAAGATTGTAGAAGGGGAGCTTTTGAATTTTAATCCCTTTTTGGATGAGGATGGTCTGATGAGAGTCGGTGGCAGACTGGCGAATGCGGTGAACCTCAAGTACAACGAAAGGTTTCCGATTCTTTTACCGACAGCGAGTCGATTCTCTTATCTGTTGGTCGATTTCATCCACAGAATGACTTTGCATGGCGGAAACCAATTAATGCAGAGAGTCTTGAGAACCGAATTCTATATGCGCAGGTCTAAGAATTTGATAAAGACCGTCATAGGGCGTTGCAGGACTTGCACTATCTATAAGGGAATGACTCAGAGTCAGATAATGGCGGCTTTGCCTACGTCCCGTACTGTTTTCATTCGCCTTTTCGCTAGCACTGGTGTTGATTTTGCTGGGCCCTTTGACATTCGTAATTATACTGGCAGAGCGTGTCTTATAACTAAGGGCTACGTTTGTATATTTATTTGCTTTGCTACAAAAGCTATTCATCTGGAAGCCGTTAGTAATTTATCTACGTCGGCTTTCCTAGGCGCTTTGGCTAGGTTCATTTCTCGTCGAGGATATCCTACGGATATATATTCCGACAACGGGACCAATTTCGTAGGAGCATCGAAAATCTTGAAGAGTGAATTTCGCAATTTTCTAAAGGAAACAGGTTCCCAGGTCAATGCTACTTACGGACCGAGGGGGTTGACTTGGCATTTCAACCCTGCTGGTGCACCTCATATGGGAGGTCTCTGGGAAGCAGGTGTCAAAACTTTAAACACCATTTCAGAAGGCTGGCAGGGAGCTTCAAATATTCTTTTGAGGAGTTCTCCACTCTCCTAACACGTCTCGAAGCGTGCTTAAATTCGCGCCCATTATGCCCTTTGGCAGATAATGCCAGGTCATTTCTTAATCGGTGGTCCGTTGCTATCCCCACCGGAATTGGAAATTGCAGATCCTTTACCCTCGATAACAAACCGATGGCAGAGAGTTAAGGCTTTGAATCAACGCTTATGTTTTCGTTGGAAAGAAGAATATTTGAAGGAGCTGCAGAAAAGGAATAAGTGGAAGTGTTTGAGGAAGGACTTAGAGGTCGGTGATATGGTGGTCATTCGCGAGGACAACGTGCCTACCAATGAATGGCGCCTAGGTCGTGTATTGAATTTACATTCAGGTAGGGATAGTCATGTCAGGGTAGTGGATTTGAAGACTTCCCGTGGTACAATTACTCCACCAGTTGTGAAACTGGTAATTCTCCCGACATATTGAATTTAAAATATTAATAATTTCAGCTAGTGTATCATGGTTTCTGCAAGAATATAAGCAAGGCGACAATGGTAAGAAAATTGTGTGTCGCGTCTGTTTGAAAAACCACCCATTGCGATTTTGCGAACGATTCTCGAAAGCAGACTACGATGAAAGAATGAAGTTGGTGACGATCTACAAGTATTGTGCTGGCTGTCTGAGTCACGATCATACCTGGCGGACGTGCGTTAGTACATACTAGTAAATGTAAACGTTGCGGTGATATGCATCATACGCTGCTCCATAAGCCGGACAATAGACCTCGTTCGTCTGTTCCGGCAATAGCAGCGAAGTCGAAAGGTAAGCGTCATCGCAATCGCATATCACCTGCTCGCACAAGTAATAAAGGACCTCGTTCGTCCCGAAATTCCGCCAGGGGACCTCGTTCGTCCAATGATTGTGAGAGTCGCAGACCTAGTCCGTCTAACGCTCTGGTTCCGAGTCGATCGAGGAACCTCAAATCTCACCAGCCAAGAGAAATATCTCGTTCGACAGCTTGTAGAATTTCACCATCCACGTCATATTCGTTGACGGATAGCGTCCTTCAGAAGCCAACGGCGATGATCAATATTATAGCGCATGGACGATACATTACGGAGAGAGCGGTAATCGACCCTACTGCAGAGCGTACTCTAATTTCCGAGAAGGTGGTGCGCAGGCTTGGCGCGAAGACTATTAGAGTCGGACGCTCGGAACGAGTGCTTGTGGTTATTAGAGGTAACCACGGCAGCAGCGACACAATTGAAACATATGCGGAGGTGCGAAGCAAGGTGGAAGGTCTCACACCAACAAGGTCGTTGGACGGGAAGATAGTAGACGAGTTTCCGGGACTACAGCTGGCAGACCCGATGTTTTTTGTAGCAGCCCCAGTTGGAATTAAATTAGGCTGTGACGTGTACAGCAAAATCATACGCAATGGTGTATTTGGTGGTACGATGGGCAAACCTTTAGCCCAGTTTTCTATTTTTGGTTAACTGATTTCTGGACTATGTTCTTTGTAATACAAAAGTATGCAACACTTCTCTTGAACCATGATACATATTTAACAAATTTTTTTTTTAATAATTTATAGTTTTAATTATAATTTCATGATGCAGCTAAAGGATACCCACTGGAGTTTGTGGATCGTGAGCTGATCAAGTTTTTCTTGCTTTTGAATTTTTATTTTTTTTATTTAAGGGAAATTTTGGGAAAAATAAAATGAAACAAATTTGAATTAATATAACAGTTTTCCTTGTTCTTTGATTTCCTTCACTATAGAGTTAACGTGGGAGCCATTTCTTCCTTGATTGCAGTACTGCAAGGGCGGCGGAATGTTTGCGTATGGAGATGTGACAATTCCATCCCCGGCCATGTCACTTGAAGATGCCTAGCCACCAACAGAGGGCGTTATATTATAATCTAAGCTTTATCTAAAATTTAATTTTTTTTTTGTTTTATCTAAGCTTTGTTATATTTAACATTGTTCTGTAACCTACTTAATTTAAGCCTCTTGCTTGTTTAAGTCAATCCTTTTTATTCATTCTCATTTTACTAATCTAAAGAAACAGATTGTGGTGTTAATCGAAATCTACCAAATTTAAGTTCAAATTAACTTTAACATAAAAATTGTTGTTTTATGGAAGATGGAACATTAAAAAAAATATATATCTATCAAATAAATAATAAATGGAAAACAGAAAAAATAGACAAATTATTATAATTAAACTTTAAAGAAAAAAGCTAAAACATATTTAAAATACAATATAATATCATATAAAAAAAAAGATTAAATTTAACCACAACAAAAAAAAGAAAAAGAAGCGAAAAGACAATAAATTGTGAAATAGCTATAGTGAGCAACAAGAAAAAGTCACAAGAAAATTCTTGAGTGAAGCCGAAAAAAAGGGTGCTACTCTATTGAGACAAGACTCTTGTCTTATTTTGTGAGCTCGCCCCATACAGTCCACGAGTTTATCAATAACTTTAATGTCAATGTTATATACAATTACTAAATTTCTTTCTTTTTTAAATGTAGATGAATTCAACTCCTCATCAAAAAAAAATGTGTAGTTTAATTGCTGTTTGTCAAGTTTGCGGGAAAAAAGTAAGAAGATCTCTGCGTGTAAGCTCCAATTTTATAAAACATTTGAAAAATGAACATCCTCTAAAATTCAATACTTTCAAATCAAAAAAGGAAAAAAAATGTTCTTTTAGCCGCGACATTCTGAATTTTATTTGTGAAACTGCATCTCCTCTCTCCATTGTCGAAGAACGAAGTTTTAAAAGATTATTTCCTGCCAAAAGTATTTCTAGCAGGCGTACAATTATACAAATACAATGTATTTTGGATACTTCGTTCCAACTATAGGCTCTTTAAGAATAAAACTTAAGCGTTTTGAGGTGTCAAACTTTAAGTTTTTAGCCGAAGTATGCGCCAAAACGCAAGAGGCTGATGCTTGTGATGCTATTATTGCAGCTATTTCTGTTCCAGAAATAAAATTAAGATTTCTAAAAGCTCTTTTAGAAACTGCTACAGAACAATCAGAAGATGAGGTGAAGAAAATGTTTAATAATTACGTAATAAAATATGGCAAAGTACCCGATGCTGAAACTCGTGTTTTACCACAAAAACCGCAAAAATCATTTCTTGATTTTGGGGAAGAAAGCCATGGTATAGTTTTTATACTTATTTTTTATTTAAATATTTGTTTTACTGTATTTGTAAATCTATTTACTTCTTTCAAACAGATGTTAGTGTACCGTGTGTTTCCAGTGAATCGGAAAATTATCTACAAGAAACCATTCTTTACCTGGCCGAAAGAGACACGACGACCAAGTGCTTCAAGACTCACATTGCAATAAAAAATTTGTTTCTTAAATACAATACCCCATTGCCTCGTCCGCTCCTGTAGAGCGATTATTTTCATTCGCTGGAATTGTAAATCGTTCAAGAAGGCAGAAACTCAGCGATGCAAATTTTGAAATGTTGATCTTAAGAAAAGCAAACGGTGGACACTAATAAAAATTTTGTGTATTTGAATTTTTTTTTTAAGTATGTTCATTAAATTCCTATTAAGAGAGTGAAAATAAAAAAATATGGATAATTTCTATTTTAAATAATCAAAAACTATATAGTAAATGAAAACTTTATTAGTAAAAACTTGTAAAAAAAAAGGTAAATGTATAATTTTTGATTAGTCGATATTGTAAAATATTTTGATTTTAAATTGTTCTGACAATAATGTAATTCAAAATAGAACTTGTAATAATTTGCAACGATAAAAATTGTTGACAATTTTAGTTTTTTGAGTTAATGAATGCTTTTCCAGTAACAATTGTTAATAATTCAGCTTATTGATTTATTCGAATCCTTGAACTGTAGGCAATTTTTCCAGAAAATAATTCCACTAACATGTAATTAATTAATTTTACTGATACTGATTTTTTTCAGTAATCAGTAAAAATTTACTGACTTACTGCATTTTTTTTCAGTAACCAGTAAAATTTACTGAATACTGTTTTTTTCAGTAATCAGTAAAATTTTACTGAATACTGATTTTTTTTTCAGTAATCAGTAAAAATTTACCGTTAAAATTTACTGATTACTGATTTTTTTTCAGTAATCAGTAAAATTTTACTGGTAATGCAATCTAAATTTGATTACCAGTAAACATTTACTGAATACTGAAAAGCTTAATGCATTAGAATTATAATGCAGTATGCCCATGTATGACAATATGGAACGATCTATATAAAACAGAATTTCTTAACGTATTTACGTGATATTTGAACAAGGGTGATGGAACTGTTGTATGTAAGGTTGCATTGCGGCACAAATGTTTATTTATATAAAACTTGCGATTTTTAAAATGTATATAATGATTTTTCTTTAATTTTTATTAAAATAAAAATAAAAAAATTATTTTTTAAGCAAGAAGTACTTATTGTTATGATACTATTGTGCACAAAAAAAAAACTGAAACAAAATAAATAAATAACATATTGCAACATAGTCATATCTCAAAAAATTAAAAATTTGTAGTTACTTAAGCAAAACTGCTCTTTTAGACCTTCTGTACATGTTGAAAAAAAAAATCAGTTTTATATCCCAAGCTGAACCGAAGTTATAGCAATTAGAAGTTAGGCAATTAGATCATAGGACTTATGTCTTGAAAACTTAAATCGCATTTTGCCAAGTTCAAGTTTTTTTGAGATATGACTATGTTGCAATAAAGGAGCGATATGTGTATTTTGAATGATGAAGTGGTACGAATTCCCGTTTTGGTGCTTTCATAAGTACATATATATTAATCTCTTAAATTTGTACATTCAAAAATGAGTTTTCTTTGATTATTATTATAATTGTAATGTGTAAAAAAAACTTTGAAACAAAATAAATAAATAATAGGTATTTACACATAAATCTTTTAATCTTTAAAACTTTTAAATACATATTGTTATGATTATAATGTGAATAAAGAATTATAAGAGCGTTGTTTTATTATTATTATAGCTAGAAGTATTGTGTTGAAATATAACAAAAAAAATCACATTCAATCAATAGAACAATATTCGATTGTGTACTTATGTACATATATGTAAATTCGGTAAATATTGACACAGATTAAAGGAAAAATGCAAATTTTTATTTGGTACATTTTTAATTTTGCCCAAAGACACAAAAGCGGTCAGAAACAATGTCTACCATTCACAGAGAAGAAACTGCAATAGTATCATACTTACTGTGCAGAACCCGACAAACTGTTTTAAAAATCATATAATTTTAAATGAGGGTATTGTTTTGAAACTTACAAGCAAAACATTCTTCCAAGACTAGATATTACAACTAATATGCTTTACGGATCTACAGAGGGCGGAAACTATGAGAAGTTGTTAATTGCCACAAGGTGAATTCCATACGATAGAATAATAAACATAATCTAGCACAAATACGGAATCACTTAGTAAAATCATTTGTAGCGACAAAATTTATGCTCTCGAAGAAACTAGTAATTATTACTCAAAATATCGATGATTAGAAGAGAGTACACGAATTGCAAATTTCTTTCCAAAACCATACAGTAAGATATTCGACGATGAGATATCCTTAAATTGCCATACAAGTAAAACACTCGTACAAATTAACTTTGGCAATAAATTTTTCTAAATTTCATCGGCGCATAACTCAAACAATGGTCAGCTTTTCATTGAAATAAATTTAAGGCTGGTTTGCCTTATTTAATATGTAGTAGTATCCAAGTATTTCACAAGTATAATAGAATTCCATATTTCTCATCAATGATTTATTCTATGTGATACCCCGAAAGAAAAATCACCGTAGTCAAGTGTGTTGGTCAGACATCTCAAACAAAAATAAATATGAAAAAATACGAACAAATATTTCTGCGGGACTTCCTCTCAAAAACTCTGAGAGTAAATAAAATTGCCATGAAAAGTTTGTCAAAAAATCTATCGTTCGGAGTCGACATTAAACTGCAAGTTCCACCACTCATTTATAAAATTAACATACACAACATAAGTGGTGTGAGAAACTGGGTTAATGTTCTGAGCTTAATGCGAGGTGATGTTGATTTAGAGTTCCTGCTTAGTCAACTGAAATTCAATGTTCCTGTAAGAACAACACGTAATTTTGAATTGCTATCACTAAAATATTATAGATCGGATTATGCTAATAATGATTCTATTCGACGTGCCTGTAAAAACTTCAATGAATGTACATTTTTTAATTGTTAAGAACGTTTTGTTTTTGTTGTATTCGTATAAAACTCTGTGTTTGGATATATTTTGCAGTAAGGATAAAACCATCTATTAACATAAACAAATCATTATAGGTTACTTGTTCCTAAAACAAGTGAGAAGGTGAGAACCTGTATTTTAGCTAGGGGTAATTTGGACTTGTTAATCACTCCTTCCTTTTGTACTGGTGACGTAACAACTGTGGCGTACAGAGATGACCTTGGGATCGATCTGATGCTGTCATCTGTGTATATGCCGTATGAGGCTGTATCTCCTCCTGATGACTTAATTGGACTACTGGTGGAGCATGGGAAGAGGAAAAGATGTCGCATTTTCTTTGGTTGTGATGCCAATGCTCATCACACCCAATGGGGCAGTGCTGACATAAATACTAGGGGTGAGTTGATTCGAAATTTTATTATTCTTAATATTCTCTGATCACCAACTGATATCCTTCAGTATTAATCTATCTAGTGGAATTCATAAGCCTTTCAGGAATCCAAGAAGAATCGACTGGATCAGATATGAGAAGACTGTGGAGGAGGAACTTAGGGCCCTCAGGGGCCATTCCACTCCTGGCATCAAAGATCGAGTTGGATCTTTGACAGATATTTTGTTGTCTTGTTATAGAGATGCTTATCATATTACTTACCCGGGTAAGAGGAGCCAGCCAGCCTGGCATGCTGCCGAAGGATGCTGTCTAGGGATCCCAAAATCCTAGACTTCGTCCAAAAGAACGATGGCACGTGGACAGCTTCGAGAAAAGAAACCCTAGAGGTTCTATTAAACATGCATTTTCTCAATTGTGTGGATCCAGATAGCTATCCGTTGGGAGTAGCTGATCCCTTCTGTAATACTGTCATGATGCCCGACTTGGAGGATATAATTACCAGTTATAAGGTCAAATGGGCTTTAAGTAGCTTTGAGCCTTTTAAGTCGCCTGGTCCGGATGGTATCTTTCCGGCTCTGCTTCAACATGCTGATAATATATTACACGAATATCTGGTGGACGTGTATATGGACTGTCTCCGGTGGTGTAATATACATGACGGTTGGAAAGTTGTGCTTGTGGTGTTTACAGCAAAAGCTGGTAAAACCAGTGTAGTGTATCCACTATTTGTTAATAATAAATATACGGTTATTGCCCGCTTACTCATAATGTTTTCAGCAGTACAATATACAAATGCACTGTTTTGCTGATCTAGCACAATTCTCCAATTCTTTCATAATAATAAATATGTGTCAATTGAAACATAATAACCTAGATATTTATAAAGCCTAAAAGTATGCGTTAATAATTGCAATTTTAATATAAGAATTAATTTTAAGTAGATTAGAAAATTATTGAGTGACTTTTGTAAATCACTCAATACTAGAGAAGTAAAATTCTTTTCATAATTAGTATATAAGAAAACCAAAAATTTGGAAATAAAATCAATAATTAACTAACAACAGAACCTGCTTGAGTTTTTATTTATTAAGAACATTACAAGATATTTGTCGCTTGGAGATAATTTTCCGAAAGTCCACGCAGTAAATGGTGTTTAATTCTCGATTTGATTAATATTGCGGAGCCACCACATGATCTATCTCTAGGGTCATTAGTGTCATAAAAAGTGTATCCATGTATTTTAAAAAAGCTTCTAGATGTCATATGGGTCTCAGAAATCAAAATGACATCTATTTTTTGATTAATTAGAAAACATTCCAACTCGTCTTTATGTTGGCGAATGTCGTTTGCGTTCCAGAAACAAATTCTTAAAGAGTTAATGGCCTACTTAATATGGCTTGCAGAAGAGAAGTCTGCATTTCCTGCATCATGCTAGTCATACTCGTCATGAATTGATTTATGGTTTGTAAAAGATTTTCCATCATCCCTTCAAGACGGCTGAAATTGGAGTTCGATTTTTCATTAGTTGGTAACTCTTTTTGCGCTGTTGGTTGATGAATGTTGGCGTATGAAAACTGGCTATTGACTGCCTGTGCTTGTGGCGGATTAATTAGCGTAGATATTTTTGCTGGCTGGGCAGGTACAGTTTTGTGTACCGAGTAGCGTTTGAAATTGGCATTTTTTCTTTGTTTCTTTCAAATTTTCGGTAAACGTTTTTAAAATTTATTCGCTCAATTTGGAAAAAAATTGTGAACTTTTTTGAAATTCGAAATTTTTCTGAAATTTATTATTGATAAGTCGCTCTTTCGAAATCGGTAAATTACTTACACTCCGCGCAGGAATTTTGTACTCAATTTATTATAACACGAAATCGATACATCGTATAGTTTTACGATTTTTACACAATGTCGGTTAAACGAAGGTGTAAATTTGTGCGGAATTCGAAAATGTGAGCGAGGAGGATCAAACTCCAGCGTTTCTTCAGGTGAAAAATGATGAGTTGGAGAGAAGGTGGGGTAGGCTTATGGAAAGCTATGAAGTGTTTGTTATGGACGAGAAAAGTTAGGTTAGTGACGACTTCAAAGATGGAGTCTCACTACAGTACGAAGCAGCGCCAGACATGTATCAAAATCTGAAAGCGAAGCTCATGGATAGGATGGCGAACAAATCGATAGCGGATCAAAGCGTAATGAAACAGTCGTTCGGCAATCAAGGTCCTGTGTCCCCATGTGACATGCCAATTTTCGAGGGCGGTTATACAAAATGGTCGGAATTTAGGGATATGTTCACATCTTTAGTTTTGGGAATCAAAGATATATCTCAAGTCGAGAAACTACAATACCTGCGAACCAAAGTAAGGGGGGAGGCCTGCCAAATCGTAAAAAGATTCCAACTAAATCGGACAAAATTTCGAGTTAGCTTGGGAAGCGCTTCAGAGTCAGTTAGAGAACACGCGAATTTAAGTCAACCAACAGATAGAACACATTCTGTCAATACAAACTGCTCCGAACGAATCCTCAAGATCAATACGATTAATTGTGGATACCATAGATGAGAAAGTACCCATTTTGAAAACCTGTCACATCAACGTTTCTTAGTGGGACCCTATCTTAACTTATATTTGCTCTTCAAAGTTGCCGGAAAATACCTTACGGGCGTGGAAAACTCTCTCAATAATCACAAAGAGATGTCCTCATGGAAAGACATGAGCAAATTTCTCAAAGGAAGAATCGAGATGTTGGAAACTGTTTTCGATATGAAGAAGCCAAATTGGAAGGAAAATTCAGTTTCAAGGTCAAACGCATTTCACTCCCAAGCGGACGGAAGTAGGGTGAAATTGAATTGTAAAAAATGTAACGAAAATCATCCATTGAAACCATGTAAACAATTTTTAGAATAATGCGTAAAAGACCGAATAAATTTTGTGTATTCTAACAAATATTGTACCAATTGTTTTTCTCCTAATCATTTTAAATATAAATGTCCCAGTATAGTTCTTTGTTTTCGCTGCAAAAGGAAACATTACACTTTACTTCATGTAGACGATGGAAACACTCGAGCACTTAGGGAAGTTTCTTCACGGAATGGGGAAACAGTTTCATACAACACCCATGTAATTAGTAAAGAAAGAACAAAGTAAATTCCTGTTGATCTAGGTTGCCTTCCGTATGGACGCACAGCAATTCTACCTACGGCTCTAATCTACATACTACAAGCAGGTGAGCTATTTACTGTTCGGGCGCTACTCGATGCGGGATCCGAAGAGTTTTGTATCCTCAAAAGTTCAGCAACAATTAGCAATTCCTGTGGAAACATATCATACCAGGATTTCTGGTATAGGAGGAACGGTGGTTGGAAGGTCAAAAGGATTATGCAATCTCACTTTAAGAACAAAGAGGTCTGATTTCTCAATCACAATTAAAGCAATTATTGCCCCAATTTTAGCTCATTTTCTACCTAGTTCTCCCATACAGAAAACCAATCTTCCAGATATTGAGGCTTTAGATTTAGCAGATCCTTATTTTTACAAACCTGGTCCAATAGATCTCATTATAGGAAGCGATTATTTAACCTTCATCAATCTAAGTGGTATAAAATCGAACATCGAGAACACTTTAGAGGCAAGGGAATCCCTTCGGATGGCATTTGTCAGGTCCTGATCCCAGTCACACGTATAATTCATTTTCTACCTTAGTCACATCAGAAGAAGAAACTGCCTTACAAGAGCAAATGAAAAAATTTTAGGAATCAGAGGAGTTAGACAAGGTCGACTCAGAGCACGATGTATATTGTGAAATTTTTTATAGGAATACGGTTAAACGTCGACCAGAGGGAAGGTACATGGTAAGACACCCTTTTAAGGAACATTACCCCTCGGAAATCTTTTTGGGTTCATCGAAAAGAACAGCCTACGCACAATACCTTCAGATGGAGAGGAAACTCGATAAAAATCCTGAGCTAAAATCTCAATATTAACAGGTTCTTCAAGAGTATATCGATTTGGATTACATGGAAGAAGTAACTCATTATAAACCTTCGACGACAAAACATTTCTCTTTTCTTCTACCACATCACGCAGTTATTCGTCCAGAAAGTAAATCTACAAGATTACGTGTTGTATTTAACGCATCCAAGAAAACCTTTAGTGGATTTTCATTAAACGATGTTTTATATCAAGGACCAGCCCTTCAAGGAGACCTCATACAAATTATTCTGTCATGGAGATATTATAAATATGTATTCTCTGGTGACATTCAGAAAATGTATCGCCAAATTTTTGTTATTGAAGATGACAGACCGTATCAAAAATTTTTATTTAGAATTAAACCGAGCGATTCAGTTAAAGTTTTTCAGTTGAAAACAGTTACCTTTGGAGTTAATAGCGCATCGTATTTAGCACTAAGAACACTTCTTGAATTAAGCGAAAATTGTAAAGAACCACACCTATTAGCCTCTTCAAGTCTTCAGGAGGAGATCTACGTAAATGACGTTTTGTCAGGACGACATAACCTGGAAGATGTCAAAGAAAAACAAATACAACTTTCTAAAGCGTCGACTTCTGCCGGGTTTCCCTTGAAGAAGATAACCAGCAACCACCAAGCTTTTTTGGAAAATTTGGCCCGGGAAGATCTTGAAGGTTTTTTTGAAATTTGAGAATTCTAGCTCATTAAAGACTACCAAACGACAAATTTTATCTAACATCGCTAAGTTATTTGACCCTCTAGGCTGGTTAGGACCCATTAATATTGTAGCTAAATTTATTATGCAGGAGCTATGGGAATGCAAATCAGATTGGGATGAATATATACCACCAAAGATATTGGAAACATGGAACGCGTTTTCGACTACTCTGCCACAAATTTCAACCATTAAAATAGCTAGATGGGTAAATTTCTTAGCTCGATACCAGGCTCAAATTCATGGGTTCTGTGATGCACCGGAATGAGCATATTGTGGAGCGGTTTACTTGAGATCTCTACTCCTGAGGGAGAAATTTTTTGTAATTTATTAGTTGAGAAAACTAAAGTTGCGCCTTTAAAAAGGATAACCATTCCGAAACTGGAGCTCGGTGTAGCATTATTATTGTATAAATTAACGAAGAGCTTAACTAAACGATTAAAATTCCCCTTTGAACTATTTTTATATACCGATTCTTCGATTGTCTTGGGCTGGCTGCAGAAACATCCGCGTACTTTGAAAACTTTCGTAGCCAATCGTGTTAGTCAGATCACCCAGCTTGATCATTGGAGATATGTAAAGACAGACGAGAATCCCGCCGATCTTGGAACTCGAGAATGCACCCCGCAGGAACTTTTGGAAAGCAAATTATGGTGGCACGGTCCGCCATGGCTAAGTCAATCCCCTGAATGTTGGCCCAAACCACGTATTTTTGATCCAACTGATTTAGAATCCCGGAACATATCAAATTATCATTTACAATCCAACAGAAGATATTTTGAGCGAATTTTCATCATTCCCCAAAGCCCTAAGAATTTTAAGTTATCGCTTTCGCTTCATCAATCGTCTTCTGAAACGTCCATATGAGATACAGAAACACATCACCTTCGAGGATATACAATTTGTGAAAAATTTTGTAATATTAAATGCACAACAAATTCAATTTTATTTAGAACATTTACGAACAATCAACCCATAAGTCGGAAGAGTCGAATACTTTCTCTAAATCCCTTACTTGACCAGGATGGACTACTACGCGTAGGCGGCAGACTCAATAATTCTGGATTAAGTTTCAACGAGCAGCACCCTATCATAATTCCTGAAAAATCGTCACTAGCTAAACTTCTTATCGGATATAAGCACAAAATTTTACTTCACGCGGAACACCACGTAATGTTAAGAGCAGTTCGACAGGGCTTTTATATTCCGCGGTTGAAAAATTTTATTAGGCAGTGTGTCAGAACCTGCAAAACCTGTACAGTTTACAAACACAAAGTACAATAGCAAATAATGGGCGCGCTTCCCCGTTACCATTCACTTACACCGGAGTGGATTTTTACGGTCCGTTCGCATTAAAATCATTTAATTCGCGTAATGCAAAACTGTTGACAATATATACGCAGCAGTTTTTGTTTGTTTTTCACCTCGAAGTCTGTTCGGAGTTATCAACAGTTGCGTTTCTTGCTTGTTTTGCCAGATTTACCAGTCGCAGAGGTCTACCGAAAACAATGTTCTCCGACAATGGCAGAAACACCTTAGGCGCTAAATATTCGCTGTTAACGACCCACAACGACTTTATGAAAAATGCGGAGAAAACCCTTATCGAGAAATATGGCCCACATGGGTTTAGCTGGACATTTATTCCACCATATGCACCTCACATGCTGTCAAAAGCATGAAATCTCATTTGAAAAAAGTAACCGGTAACTTATCATTGATTTTTGAGGATCTATACCATGCTTACACGCATAGAAGCGATACTGAACTCTCGTTCAATATCTCCTTTGTCTGAAAACCCCAACGAACTCCAGGTCACTTCCTGAGAGGCGCTCGCCTCATAGGCTCATATCTGTTCCAGAAGCACCTAATAACCCCTCTGTGAAGAACATATCCTTCATGAAACGCTGGGATCGACTTAAGGCCATACAACAATTATTAGAATTAGAACAATCGTTAGAAAAATGAATACATCACCGAGTTGCAACGTAGAAGCAAATGGAGAACAGAAAAAGATAACCTGAAAGAAAACGACTTCGTCCTAGTTAGAGAGGATCTGCTACCCGGTACTGAGTGGCGACTTGGTAGGGTAAAAAATGTTATTTATGGTACCGATCAGAGAGTTCGCGTTGCAGAAATACTGACGGCTTGATTAAACGTCCTATCGTAAAACTTTGCAAGTTACCTATTGAAACTAACACTCCTTGTAAACCAAATTAAACACTTCACTTCTACCTAGAACACGATCTTAGAGTTTTAAGCCAAACCATATTCTAGTTGTATTGTGCACATTTTCTTTGTTCTCTCTTTACAGATCATCATGCTCAACAAACCTCGCGGAAAATTGTGCAGAAGCAATCACGCCCTCAAATATTGCGTGCAGTTTCAGGCTATGGCCCCATCCCAAAAGAGAGTCCATGTCAAACGACACGTCTACTGCCTAAACTGTTTCGCACAGAGCCATGATCGGTTCTGGTGCGAATCCGAAAATAGATGCAAAATATACGGAGCCAGATATCACACCATGTTTCATGAGGAAGGTAGGGAACAAGCTGCATCTAGTTTCGAAGAAGACCCAGGACCAAGTAATCCGCCAAATCTTACCGGTAAGCGAGACAGAGGATTAATCCCACCTCTGATTAAAGTAAACCTGACGTTCCCAGGGTGGCCACCTTTCTCCTGAAAGCATCAACTGATTGTAGCTTCCTCTTGAAGTCGAAAGCCACAGAGTTTCCCGAACTGTCCATATCATCGACCAAAGAAGTGTTCAAGTGACCCCGGCATTCGATTCGATGAATGTAGATGCAACTTGGGAGCTTAAAATCAGAAGTAGGGCCACCTTTAAGTTGCCTGAAACCTCAATACCTGAAACCTGAGGCGCACCCCAACTTCTATGGTTGCCGTAAGGTCGACGGAATCATCGGGCTGCCGTTAATGCTCCAATTTATGCTACGAAAACATGATCGAGCCGACGCAGCCCCGAGCACAGAACTCTGAATTCGGATGGATTATTCATGAAAGATGGAGGGATTGCAGTTGTCATTAAAGGAGCGCGGAGGATGTTGAACTGTGTTCAACATATTTTTCTTAGTGCATTGCGAACATATTGTGAATTACTTTTCTTTCTTAATCTATTATACGAATGTTATTTAATAATTACACATTTCTTAAAACCTTTTTTTCATTACTAAGTTTAGTTGTTAAGAAACCGCCAAGAAGGCAATAAACCTGAAGTTAAACCAACACCCTCAGCCTTCTTAATTTATTGGGGGATATATATCTTCAAGAAGAAGAAGATATATGTATATCCCATTCTTCAACTCATTTTTGCTAGACCCTAGCAGTCTTATGCAAAAAAAAACCTTATTATGACTTTGATGTGAACATTAGTTAACAACGATTTTTAGCTTAATAATCCATTATTAAAAAAGTATATGCAAAAACAGTGTTTTAACTAATATCCATTTTAAGGCTTTTTTTATTTGATGCTGGCAATACCATTATTTTATTCTGTCAATTTTTCCTTAATGTTGTGTATGAACGATTATTAGTTCATTTGGTATTCGTGTCTAATATTGTTTTTTTATGATTTTATACATTTAATTGTTTTTATTAATTGTTAATTGTTAATAATTAATTGTTTTTTTTATTTATTATTTGTTTTTTTTAATAACAACAATGTGCAAATAAAATAAAACAACCAATGTAATTAAAATATTATATTTTGATTAAAGAAAGTATTCGAGTACCGGTTTCTTAAAATTTGTTTTGATAATTTAGACATCACTAAACTAATTTGTAAACAAAATATTTATTTTGGTGAAAAAGAATAGTTTGAAAAGAATAATTAGAAAAAATATGGACCAAAAACATGAAAATAAAAGGAAAATATTTGAAAATTGTTTTTTGTGTTTTTAAATTTTTTTTTAATTTATTTTTAAAAAATTAGAATATTTTTCAAAAAATGTTAAAAATTCTAATAAAATTATGACATATGACTTTACTGTAGGTTTAAAGTACGGTTGAACCATTGTTAAATTTCATAGATTTAACAATGGTTTACTACACGTGTGTTAAGCTAATAATCGTTTTTGCATATACTTTTATCGAATTTTGCTTAACAACGGTTTGTAAGCCTGTTGTAAGTTTTTTTGCATAAGACTGTAGGAGTTTAGTTGACTCCTAGAGAGCCTACAATTCATTATTTGTGTTGCTCAAATCATTAAACTTTAAATTTAGTTTTAGGATTCATAAATAAAATAAATATTACTCAAAAGATTTTAATTTTAAAAAATATAAAGGGTCCGCCAAATAACTTTTTTTTTTTTGAAAATGCTTTAAATAAAAACTACTGAATATTTTCTCAAATTTCTTTTTTTTATTTGAAAGTACAATCCTTCCGGTTAATAATGGAATATAATTTCATTCAAATGGCTGCCTCGGCTGGCCATGCAGTAGCCTACACGATCGGTCCAATTTTTAAGCACATTATCGAATGTGTGCAGCTGTATTTCACCAATGGCTTCACGAATATTGTCCTTAAAAGCGTCAATTGTCTCTGGCTTGTCGGCGTAACACTTATCTTTGACGGCACCCCACAAATAATAGTCCAACGGTGTCAAATCGCAGCCCCGAGGTGGCCAAACGACATCAGCTCTGCGGCTGAAAATGCGATCTTCAAAAACAGGGCGCAAAACATTGAGTGCAGCTTCGGCTGTGTGTCACATAGCGCCGTCCTGTTGAAACCAAATGTTGCCAATATCCTCCTCTTCAATTTTTGTGAACAAAAATTCGTTCAACATGGTCCGATAACGATCGCCATTGACTGTAACGGCCACTCCTTGCTCATTTTCGAAGAAAAATGGCCCAATTATGCCTTTGGACCAAAATCCGCACCAAACAGTGACTCGTTTTGGGTGCGTCGGCTTTTCAATGTATGCGTGCAGGTTTTCTGTGCCCCAAATGCGACAATTTTGCTTGTTTACATACCCGCCAAGATCAAAATGAGCTTCATCTGAAAAGATGATTTTTTTTTTCAAAATCGGCATCTTCTGTTGCACTAGTTGAAAAAAAAAACGTTAAATGGCGGACCCGATATATACACTTATACATATATTACATTTAACTGGCGCATGAAGATTTTTTGGTAAATCACCTTTTTTGATTAACATCGCATACAGAAACGCTTTGAGCTTTATGATTAACAATGTTGTGATGCAACAGTCTGCACTAAGCTATCCTCTGGACAAGTTTCACATCTACGCCTACAGCCGTTCTGCTAATATAATGAATATTTTTATTAGAGCTAAATATAAGTGTACCTCCTTTCTAAGTAAATACATATACGCTGTTGAGATAAGTGTGGTTTTAGAAAACAAATTGGCTATATGAGCTTACCTTGTTAATGTTACCAATCGCCCTCTGATGATCTAAAGTTTCAGACAAGTTATGAAAGGGAATTTGTAGATTTTTTTATAGTTAAATTTAATTTTATGTTTGTTATATTTTAGAGTTAGAAGAGAAGTTTATGTCGAGTCGATTTAATTTAGATAAATTATATCTAATATATACATCTTTTGGACTTTGAATTCACTTATTAAAAAAGGGTAATATTTTCAAATGCTCAAAATTTGCTTATTTATTTATACTGATATAATACATTTGAATAAATTAGTACTCATTTTTCTTCTCAGATTTTTCACAGTCTCTTGGACGCCTGCGTCTGGTATGAATTGTATCTCTTCTCATAGAAGGTGGCCTACTAAATCCATGTAATTTAAAATACAAGCCACATGCATTACAGACAATTTCACCACGTATACTTCTCCTCCATATCGTTGTGTTTAAGGTCCCACAGTTCGAACAAACCATGTCCCTTTGAGATCCACTTGGCAAAGAGCATACTTTCAACTGAAAAGAAATTTACATGTTTTTATTATTATTTTTAATATGTTTTCATAATATAGACACGTTAGATTTCTTTGCCAATCCGTTGACATAATAATAATAAATTTCCATTTCGATTTTGTTTTTCATTTTGAATATAAATAATTGGATCATGTTTAGGTACTATATATGTATATATTATTATGAAAGTTCTCTTTTTGGTATAAAAAAGATACTAAATTGATGTCTTTGTCAGCGTTTGAAAGTTGTGTAGTTACACATAGTTGCAGTAAATACGTAACCAATTTTGAGCAGACATTAGTTTAAATGGAAGCTTGTGCTCTTAAAGCAAATAAATGAGTCGAAAAAATATTAATTACGTCTTTTCGGCAAATATTTTTCCGCATTGGTTAATACTAGTTTGAAAATTATTTGTTTTTTTAATAAAAACTTTTATTTACAATACAAATTTGATGTATTGAAATAATTTTGTTTGTTGGTTTCCATTGAGAACACATACTTAATACATATTTAAGCAAAATATGTATAACGGTAATTAATATCTAAAAATAACTTTCTTGTTACATACATAAAATTGAAAAAAAATAAATTAATTAAATAAATAATTAATTCCTAACTTAACCGACCAAAATAGCAACCCATTTTGAGCCTAAGCGCCAAAATAGGCGTTTTGTTTTTATATTAAACTGCTGTTTTGTCACTTGAAACCTTTTAGACATTTTGTCCAATATGTATATTGTTATTGAAATAGTGTTTACTATAATATATACATAAATATGTCGTTTACACCTCTAATTTGTTAATGATTTTTGTTAAATTAAACCGCTTTTGATATATAAATTTTTATAGGGCTTGCCAACAAAGTTGCAAAATTAGTTTCGAACGTTGTTGGAATTGATTCATCCTACATAGTGAAAATATATGCATTTATACAATAAAAACATGAATGAAGTAGATCCCAAACATTAAGTGCTTCATTACATCAGAGTTAGAATCTAGTATCTCGTAAAAAATATATTCTCTGAATCCCGAACTTCTTAACAAGTCCGCCAAAAGCTACAGGGGAAAGTATTATGCCGACAACATTTAGTGGGCTTATGTAATATGCTCTCAAAAGTAAAGTGCTCTTATTGGGGAAGATCGACGCGATCACACACATCCATTTACAAGAAGTTTGGTAAAAGTCAACTTCAGGTTGATATAAAAGTCAACTTCAGGTTGATATAAAATGTAAAATTTAAGTGTAAGGTTTATTGATGTATAAAACACGAAAGTAATTGCTTGGTAAATTATTACACAATTACACTCATAATTGTTTTTATTAAGTCTTGCTTATCGTCTAAAATGTTATTTATGAGATACATGATACCTGAGCAACTTCAACCAATATATTGGACATCACATGTTTGCCAGGTAAGGCGACATTGCAATAACATGACTTTAGATTCGAAATCCACAGGCTTAAATTTGCTCACAGTTTCATTTTCAGAATTTTATTTCAACTACTTCCTAATAACTTAATTTAAGAAATGAGTTCAGACTCACTGAGGGAAAGGAAATGTGAGATGTAAGGCTTTCTGGCTGTTTACCTATATGTTCCACTTTAAATAAGCTTTAATAACATTCACTTCTGTTCGAAGAAGATTTGATGCGGTATATGGACAAGCATCAGGTGTTATATTTGCAATATCATTCGCCTAGGAGGCAACTAAAACATTTCCGATAGCCTGTGGGACAAGTATTTTTATAGCGGGAGAACGAGTTATTTACCATCATGTAAAAATTATCACCACGTAAAATCTATCAAATATGATTTTAAGGGTACATTAAATGGATTCGGAAGTATTTTTTTCGGCTTAAAACACAACTTTTATTTCATACTTTTTAATAGCTTGATTTACATCAAAGAACACTCCTAAGCAAGGGTTAAAACCAAATGAGCGGTCAGAAATGATATTAGACTCTTTCAAAGTGGCAATAATCTTTTTATAAATAACTTTTTGTGGGGAATAAAGCCAATAAGCTGATAGGTCTAAATCAGGGGTTACCAAAATTTTTTTGGTTGTGTATTAGTGAGTAAGAGAGAGAAAATAAGTTGAGAGCTTACAGTCATAGATAAATGTTAGTAATATACCCTATTTTGATTTTTATTTCATCAACATACACAAAGTTATACATCTTTGACTTAATAATTAGGTAATGTTTTTTAGATATTTGCTGGATACTAATTTTGGTTCATAAATTTCCTCTCCTGCTAATAACCAACCTTTTAATTTTTCCAAAATATTGCTTTATGTCTATAAAAAAGTTGTTCTCTTTATATATCACCTAAATTATTCACCCTTATTCTGGTTGTCGTCGTCGACGCAAGACGAAGTCGACTTCCGTCGACAATTTAAAATTGGTATTCTGTTTGTCGTTATTGACAGTTATCGATGACTGTCGACACATTTGGTATTCTGTAAGTCAATACGCCGTCGATATTGTGTTGTGTCGACTCTGATTTTGTCGACGTCAGTTTTGGTAACGACAAGTTGTTATTTTAAAGTTAAAAACAAAAAAAATATATCAAAATGGAAAAAAAATGAAAAAATTAAATTGACAAATTCAAATCAATTTGAGAAGCTTGTGGAAGAGTTGCAGAAAAATCCATCTCTCGCAAGAGGATTTATTAGAGGTAAAGTTCAGAGCAATTTTAAAGCACAATGGGAAGATATTGCCAAAGTTTTAAATGCTCTTGGCTCTCCTAGGAGACTTTCTGATGGATGGCAAAGGTATGGAAATTATTAAATGTATATGTATATCATAAATTTATCTATCATATTTTTTTTAGGTCTGGAGAGACTTAAAACTTAAAGTTAAAAAAAATTTTAACCAAGAAAAGTGAGTGTAATGCCACAGGTGGCGGTAGATTTAAACAGTTGACACTTACCCCTTTGAAGGAAGATGTAGCAAATCTGCTGCAGTTTGGAAAACATATTAATCCGGAGGACATTGTACAAGGTGTTCAAATTCAAGCTAATAATGTTGAGGTCCCAGTGTCAGAAGGTTATTTGGAAGAAGGAATGGCTAATGGGTTTGAGTTGGACACAATTGATGGCGCCATTAACCAAGAGTTACCTGGAACATCATCACAAAACAACATGGATTCAATGCCTTCAAGCTCCAATCATCAACAACTATATTGTACTCCTAAAAGGAAAAGAACTAGTTCCATTTCAAAAACCAAAAACAATTCCGATGCTCGCAATGAATTGCTAGAGAAGCACAGCGATAAGCAGATAAAACTTTTGACTGATATATCTAACACTTTGTCGTCAGTAAAATACAGTCTCTGTGATTTCAATAAATACCAAGAAAACTATCGATAGAAGAAAAAAATTTAAAAATTATGGAAGAAAGAGCTAAAAGAGAGGAGGAATTGCACAAAAGTGAATTAGAAATTAAGGCAATCAAAATTATGATTGAAAAAAAGGAGCTTGAACTTCTCAATAAGGAATAGAATAAATAAGAAATAGAATAAATCTGAACTTGTAACACACATTAAAAACATTTTTAAAAAATAACGCTCGTACCACGGAAAGAAAACACTTTTTTTTAAATAAACCATAAAATGAATCAGCTGACTTAAATATTAGAGATGTGTGTTTTGTGTTATTACAAATTTCGATAAACAGTCGACGTCGACACAGTACTGTTACAGAATACCAAAACAGTGTCGACGTGATGTCGACGACGATAGAAAACGATGTCGGCTCAAAAAAGACGACGACGACAACCAGAATAAGGGTGATTAACTTGACTATTAAAACAATCAAAACGTGTTTTAAGAACATATAAAACTTTGAATTTTAAAAACAAGGATTTTTTAACATAAAATATTTTTTGAGTGTAAACCTAAAAAAAAATAACATAGCATCCGCTGACATGTGTGCTTGTCGCAGTCTGATCGACGACTAAATAAAAGAGCATAAGCAATGTGTGTGAATTCGCTCTGCACAATTGTGCTATGAAATGGTAATCCCTGGCCTAATGATATTTTCAGACTGGTGCTCTTTGTTTACTAGTACATTGCTACAGAAATGCGTTCAAGATTGTCATTTTGCCTTCGTGATTAGATATTTGAACCCATTATATGAGAATTTGTATGTTGTCTATTAAACATATTTTAAACCTACAGGTATAAAGTGCAATCCCAATGCGGCAAGTGTTAAAATTAAGTTATCGATTTAAAATTTTTACAGATTACTTTTTTTGCTACAAAGAACAATTTAAGAAGTTCCCATTAAAAAAATTTAAGAAAATTTTTGGGTCATACTATAAGGACCAGCAATTAATTTATTTCGTCGACCAAAAAATTTGTTTTTGATAGGTAGTGATGGTTAAAAATCCGTATGGAGGAAGACGTGTTGAGTCTTCGCACGACAAAACACATCATTACACGGATTTGGAAAAACAATGGTTTTGGGCTCTTTCCGCGAAAACGGAGTAAACAACTTAAATATTTTGGAAATTAATTTGGTTCAATGCAACGCTCTAAAACACAAATTTGAAAATAACGGTTATTTTTTGATCACACCTTATTTTAATTTGTAGTAAAATTGAAAAAATATAAATAAATTTTCTTTATTGGATCTTTCCGAAGAAATAAATATATTTGATATTGCAAAGCTAGGTCGAAATCCTGACTGAAGGGTTGTAATGACCAATTATGTTATGTATGTATTGCAAATGTAATAACCAACGTTTTATTTGTATAAATATTAGGAAAAAATTGTATGCCAAACCATAGTTTGCAGCATTTTAAGACGCAGATTTCTTGTAATATAGAAATCCTTATGGATGTTGTTGCTTCTGATGTACCATGGAGCATTCTTAAAAGTTGACACCCTTATGCTGGAATCCGAATTGTCATGTGGTTCTTCGCTGAAGGAAATTATCAAAATGGTGTTGATAAAGATCGTGATGTGGGGTTGGCACAGTTCACAGGACAAATCTTTTATTGGCGAGCACAAACTATTTAACTGCACAGCGAGACTGTTCTCGAAAGTCCCCTTTTGCAAATCCGCGAATAATGTTCGGTGTTTCGCTTAGACTTTCCACCATCACTACAGCAATGTTTTAAATACATACTTACATGTAAAAAAGCAGATTTTATCGTATTTTTTAACTTATATGTTAGAAATTATTTCTTCGTGTTATTTGAAAATTATTTTTGCAAAATTAAAAAGAATTTACGTAACAAAATCGAAAGTACAACGGATTCTAGCATAGGGGTGTTAGACTGTCTTTTCAACAATTTTTTTACATGTGATGATGAGACTGTCTCCCATAACTGGATGCGATTTGACCATATCGGCTTTGTAATTGCTTTACACAAGAGCACCTTAAGATTAAAATCCAGACTTGATCAAATAAGTCAGTGCAGTTGGGCGGATTTTAATTTTATGAGTTAATTTTGCCGCAATGTGATGAGTCCATATAAGACGACGATCAAGGTGCATATCGAGGTATTCTTAAACGATTAACCCTCAAGGGAAGTGTTGAAGTGCAAATACAAGAATGGCCCTAGATGCTTCCCTGGGGAACGCCTCCCTCTTCCGGGAGGATACAGTAGAATTCCCGGGTTAGGTGTCATAATTATCTCCGAAGTCTTCTATGACTCCGGAAATGAACCAACTCGAAGAATAGAGTTAAATATGAACAAGATAATTCGTATAGCTGAGGTAAGCAATTATCATTAAGGCGGTAATTTTGTCATATCCGAGAGTTTTTTTTTGGCTTTTTGCAGACTCTTAATGGAGTCGAAAGTGGAAAGACGAAAATTTAAAGGGCTTTATACATTGTCGTTAATTACACTATACGACAAAATAAAAAAAAATTACATACACCCGTCTAATGACATAGTGTAGGTTGTAAGTTTTGTTGAGTAGATCTCAAAAATATTTTTTGTATATTTCTCGAACCCTCCAAACTTTTTTTATTTGACAAAAACTGTTTTTTTAGACTTTACGCACAAATTTTTAGATTACTCAAACTTTTCTGACCCGATTTCCAAAATTTAAATCTTGTTGGAAAGGGCAGAGATGGGCCTTTAAAACGGTATACATATATCTATTATTATGCTATGAATTTTGATGAGGTAAACTTGGAAAATGCGAATTTTTTTCATATTTTTTCAAGTTTGTCCGTTCATAGTAGCAAACTTTACTTAAAAAATATGAAATAAGTGATGGCATTCTGAAAGTGCATTATCCTAGTTTGATCATATCGGACAAAAATTACCGTAGTTATTATATAAATAGTATAACAGTCATCTTATCAAATGAACTTTTAGTTCAAAAATTTTTAGAATTTTTGATGGATCTTGATTGTTTATCACAAAATGTGTCAATTTCACGTTTGAGCGACCACCAGAAGTTGGCCAATGTTTGCGCAAAGAGAAATAATAATAATTGCAAAATGCCTTCGGAAACACCTGGAGCCATCTTATTTGCACAAAAAAGTCAAAATTTGCAGGGCTGTGTTCTTCATCTGTGTATTTATATAATTTACCTATTATTATTATTGACATATCATTTTCACTTTAAGGCACGCTTTTATAACATATTATTTATCCATTTCATTTCCAATAACATTCCCTATTTTCTCTATTATCTCATTATTTTCACTTTGTATAATAATTGTTCTATTTTCAATATTCGGATTTATATTTTCAGTTCTTTGTTTTTTTCAATTTTTTTTTTTTTTTTGGTTTTATTAGTAATACTATGTTCAGACAGTCACTTTTATTGCGTAAATCGCAATAAACGCCATTATTGAACTCAATATTTCATATAAAGTTTCAATTAATTATTGCGCAATAAATACGCAAAATGTATAATATTGAGAAAAACTTAAAATACAACACTGTCATAAGTACGTTCAGTGATCATATTACAATTTTCCGAACACTTTCAATTGACACACAAATATCAACTACAAAAAAATTTGAAACAACCAGCTGTTTTGTTTACCACACTCAAATAAATATTGCGTATATTATGTTTCTGAACTCACTCTCAAAATATTGTACTCAAATAAACGAATATTGACTCAATAAAAGTGCCTGTCTGAACATAGTATAATGCTTTTGCTTATTCAATTTTGGCAACATCATATTATGTTTTGGTGTATCAGCAAATGACAGTTTGTTCTGTTAATTTTTTTTCTTTTGTTACTTTTATTAATTAAATAAAAATAAAAATTAAT
Organism: Sarcophaga caerulescens; assembly: GCA_927399465.1. Taxonomy (NCBI): domain Eukaryota; kingdom Metazoa; phylum Arthropoda; class Insecta; order Diptera; family Sarcophagidae; genus Sarcophaga; species Sarcophaga caerulescens. Next base: position 62,796,701 of record OV656866.1, read on the forward strand.
TATTAAATAATAATAACAATCATATAATAATAATAATAAATAAACAATAATAATAATTAAATAATAATAACAAGGTGCGACAGTGAGAATACACCCGAGTAACTACCTAGTCTAAGTTATGCACTAGGTTAAATAGAACTCAAAAAAACTTTTTTTTATTTTTCTCGAACCCTTCAAACTTGCTTCATTTGACAAAAATAGTTTTTTTGATCTTTTCACACAAAATTATTGATTACCCAAATAAGTTTGAACCTATTTTAAAAATCCAATTATGTATGTATACTCTTTAACAGGATTAAGTAAAAAAAAAATCAATTTAAAAACACTCCAAAATTACATCATATTTTAAGATTGCCGCTGTTATTTGGATAATGTTTCGAGCAGAGCAAAGTTTTTTGTTGAAAATATGTTCCTTTGACCATAGTGAGGATTTCTATATGAAATCCAAAGAAGCGCTTCAATGGCGTAACCTGAATATCCTAGTAGCCATGCATTTTTTTCACCACTTCTTCTCTTAAAAAAATTTTTGCATCTGACATACGCCAAATGAAGGAATCGTGTATAGAATCTGGTGTACATGCATCAATCACATGTCTTTATACTAACCTAACCATTATTAATTCGTACACCATGCATTTTTGTATATTAGTATATCAAACAAAACTGCGTGGTGTACGAATTAACTGTGGTTAGAGTAGTGTTAAAAACTTATTTTGTTAGTCAATCTAAGCATACTTAGGGACATTATATTAATACTAAACCTATGGCGACAGGTAATAAAAATTTTGTAAAGAAATGTGATTTCAACTTTTTAATTTCATTGCTTATCATCTCTAAATTAATCCATAATGGATACAATATATTTTCCAAACAACATTGTAGTCTGCTTAATTCGCCACAACACCCTAAAAAGAACCTACTGATAAATATCGAAGTGTTGCTGCAAGCTGAAAGATTTTTGGAATACTTCCCTCCATTAAAAGCAGTAAAATTAAAGGAATCTTAAAAAGAAAAAATAACTTGCATATCACTTTTGTTTCTACTCACGTGTCATCTGTAACACTCATGTTAAGGTATATTTAACTCGTATATTTTACGCTTTTTAGTATCATCATAACTTAAAATAAATACTTCATGCATTTTATTTATTTTTATCTAAATAGACTTGTTTTAATTTTTTTATTAACAGCTGACTGTGAAGTTTAAATGTTTTACTCGAATTTTTTTTTTAATGCTATCAAATTGTGTAATTTTCAGAACACCATATAGCAAAACACTTGTTTTTAAAATCGATTCGGTTTACAGAATTGGTCCCTTAGCTTCAAATATATTTAAATTTTTATTTTTGTTTCCCTAAATTTTATTGTACAAAATTAATTTTTATAATCTTCATCAACGCCAATAGAGACAAAATGATTTAAAGGCAATAAATACAAATAAAATGTAAAAAAAAAAAATTTCTTATCCATTATAAATAATATATATGTTAATATACTACCATTATATGTTAATATACTACCATTATATGTTAATGTGTATACTACCGTAACTATTATTAATTCGTACAACGTAAATTTTTTTGGTATGTACATATATTTACACTAAATACAAATTCATTTCTCATCAAATATGCTGACAACCTGTTTGGGTGTCACATTCGGTGCACATTCCAGGATTATTTCACATATGCAACACGAGCCGCCATAAGTGGCGTGATCATACAAAACTGCAGGTATAATGTTGGGGTAGAAGATGAGAAATTTTTACTGTTGATTTTACTTTTGAATAAACAAGTTGAGTTGTCTCCAACAACTCAACATAAAAAACTAATTTTTTAAAAAAATATAAGTTTTTGTGAATTTAATTGGCGCCCGAGCAGGGACACTTTCGTTGGAAAGTTTTAAAGTCCTTTTGTAAGGTAAAATCGCAGTCAAGCCTTGGCAGGTTCCGCAGTATTCATTTAAAAGGGGGATTGCGGGTGAAGCCATCGCCTGCCAAGCTCGCGGAAAGCGAAGACTTAGTTAAATAAAATTAAGTAAGTTTAATATAAATTAATTAAAATAAATTACTTAACTAAATAAAAAGAACAATTAAAAAACATAAATAAAAATTAACTAAATAAAAAACAACAAGAAACTAGAATTAAAACTAAAAACTAATAATAACATTTTATATAAAGGAGTGTTTAATTTTAATATAAGGTCAAAAAGAACAAATTTAAAGGACATCAGTAAAAATTAAAGGAAACAGAGGGACAAATAAAGAAATAATAAAACACACATTAATATATATAAATTGAAGCAGTGAAACTGACGGAAGATGAAGATGCTGATAGAACTATTTTTGGTAACTGTTTCGGCAGACCTTATCATTCTCGACTACTCTAACACTAGACTCGTAGCAATCCATACTGGGATAGCAAGAAGACAAAATGGAACATTTAAGGTTGTTCGTGCAATGAATATCGATCAATACCGAGATTTATTAGACAATCTGGAATCTGTATTACATAATGATATTGCATATGGTCATCCGATCCGTCCGTTCTTAAAACAACAAACCCTTGGGATAAGAGGATTTCTCAATCGTCTGAGTCCGAATAAAGCAAAAAGGGCAATAGATGCTATTGGTACTGCATGGAAGTGGATTGCAGGCAGACCCGATAGTCATGATTTTGAAGTTTTGACACAAAAAATTAACAATCTCTTGGAGAATAATAATAGACAGATGGTAATAAATGAACTGACTGTTGATAGAATCCAAGAAATATCCAATATTACTAATGAAATATTGAAGGTTAGAAGAGAAGATTGGAACACTGAACTAACAATTAGCTTAGAATGTGAATTAAACTTAATTGACAAAGAATTACAAAACATTGAATATGCCATACAATGGGCAAAGGTTAATATTGTAAATTCATTTATCTTATCTAATAGTGTTTTCACATCTAAAGTTAAAACCTGCTTTTAACATTAAAACCATAATCAGCTGATTTTTATTAAATCTGGTTTTAACATTCATGACAATTATGACAGCTGTTTTTGTTTAAGAAAAAATGAAAAATAAGAGAAATTAAGAAATGAACAATAAATTAAAAATTATTCTAAATATTGTAAAAGAATACTTTAAAATAGTGGGTCTATTTATAAAAAGTGAAGAAGTGCTTGGAAATCAAGTAGATTTTTTTTCTTTTTTTCTGTATTTATTTTGTTTTTAGCTGTTTGCAACATTTCAATGTTGTTAGCTCTGATTAAGTACATCGAAAACAAGGTTGTATTTTATAAAACCTACTTAAAACCAATTTCAAAAAGGTTTTAAGATGGTTTTAACACAATAATTTAGTATGGTAAAACCAGGCTTTAATTATGGTTTTAACGTTAAAACCAACTTTTGCATTAAAACCACTCAGTATGAAAACACTATAAAACAGAAATCGAAATTTTGAATAATGTATTAACAAATTATATACTTTTGGAAATGGAAAAATTGTAACGAATAACAAGAAATTTTATATATCTTAAGCATTCCAATCACACGTACTGATACTTGTAAAATGTACATATTTAACAAAATCTGTAAAATTTGGTAATCTGAGAGATAAAATTGATTTCGATAAAATACTGAAATGTCAGAATGTTCTATTTGCTATTAAAGAAAAATATAAAAATTATAATGACATAACCATATGTAGTAAAAATGATATAGTAGAGTCAAGAGATGATTATTGTACAACTAACTTATTTAACACAAGAGTAGGGAACTGCTCTCAGATAAAGAATGATCACGTAGCCCCTGTAGAAGAAATCGGAACCTTATATTACTAAATCAAATCAACGGCAAAATCACAACAAACGATGAAGAAATAAAACTAAATGGAACAAATTTTTTGTAAAATACTATAATATAACAATAAAAACTGATGAACAAGAATACTTTTCACTCGAAATAAGCGGTGCTAAAAAAAAGTAAATAAAACCTACACACACATTGCAATACTAATTTCGTTGATGCAAAAAACCTAAATAAATTAAACAATTTAGAGAATTCATAAATTAAAAGACAATGTTTAGTGATATGAGTGAGACGTAGAGGCTTGTTTAACCATTATTTTACCAAAGAAGTTTAAAAAAGCATAAAAAACGGAAATGGATGAAGGTAGAGACACATTTTCACACGTTTATTATACGAATACATATATTTTATTAATCAGACACACGCAAACATTGAATTTTATTATCAGATGCTGTGCTCTTTTTTGGTGGGAAATAATTATGGTACACAATGTTGTCAACGCATTACACAATATTTCGTTTTTTGCAATAAAAATTGTTTACGATGGTCACCCTAATTTTAAGTTAATAGAATTAAGGGCCATTATTACAACTTGCCGTTAAACTTTGGTTTAGTTAAAGGTAGCTTTAGCTAAAGGGAACTGTAAAGTTACCTTTAACTGGTAAATTCGTTATTACAATTTACAGATTACATTATTCATCTGATTGTTGAAGTGATCGGACGTGTTATGTTTGTGCTCCTGCAAGATTTTTGTGAAGTGCCAGTATCTGTGTTTTTGAAATTTTATATCCTATAAACAGTTTATCCTAAAATATTTTTTATGCTTACATTTTGTACAATAAATATTAACATAAAAATAAGTCAATCCTACAGTGTACAATAACAATTTGAAATTTATCAAATTGAAATAACGCATAGCAACAGAATATAACTCTTTATGCATTTATTTATAATTTACAAAAACTAATATACAACGGACAATCTTATTCTTATTTTTGGTGACTCATCCACAAAATTTAAAACAAAATTAAGTAACTGCAATTGAACAACAACAAACTTACACAGTATCTTTAATCCTACCATCTACATAGCAACATTATCCTATACAAAATAAAACAAAAACAAAAGTACATAGCAACATTATCCTATACAAAATAAAACAAAAACAAAAGTAAACAAATTAAAAACAACCAGCTGTTTACACTAATTACCGGTTTATTAAGTGCTGCCAAATTTATCTAAAGTATTGACAGTCAAAATATATTTAAACATTGTAACTTTTTGTTATCACTACTATTTATTGCAACTGCCTTGGTTTGTGAACTTGCTAAAGTTCGTATATTGCGGTTTATACTTTTAAATTAATATAATGGAGTGTTCAAAAGTAAATTGTTCAACTACTGGAAATCTTAGGATGGTCTCATGCTGGCTATGTATGAGCCTCTATCATATAACTTGTAGTGGTCTTAAGGCTCGTGATGCGGATGCGTTGGCTGATCCACAGAAGTTCCTTCAATGGACTTGTCCTGATTGTAGAAAGGTCAATATTGAATTCTACAAACTATTTAAGGATTCTAAGGTTAAATTTAACACAATTAGTAATGATCTCTTGGAATTGCAAAATAAGTTTACAGAGTTTGGTGAGTTATTTGCTAAATATCCTGATTTGGATAAATTTGTTGGTAATCAACATCCTGCATCACCTAAACGTAAAATGATGGTCTGAGATCTGCTCAAAATGTTTCTCCATTACTACCACCTGCTGCTGATCCGAATGAGAATGTTGTAATGACTCCATCTTGTGAATTGCAACCGTCATATTCTTTGAATAATAATTGTACATCACCGTCCACAAATTCAATTTCACCATTACCTCGTGCTGCTGATATTTCGTCCGTAACTGTAAATTCTAATAACTCACAACCTACTTCAAGTTACTCGAAAGCTGCTGCAAATGTCACTGATATTAATAACACCTTGATAACCTCACCTAAGCCGTTAAGAGTCATACCACCTGCTAGAAGCATTTTTATCTCACGTTTAGCTTCTGACACTGCCATAAGGGACATTGAATTTTGTATAAGATCTAAAATAGGTGACGGGATTAATTTATCGACTCATAAATTTGCATACTCGCAACCGAGAACAATATCGTCTTTTAAAATTACAGTTCCGGACGAATACTTTCAAAAAATACTTGATATTAATTTTTGGCCTGCAAAAACATATGTCCGGGAATATGTTTCTTCTGAGAGACAAAGGAATAATATTGTACGTCTACCTACACCGCAAATTACAAAAAACTAAATATTCACTGCGATAGTTTATCAATAAAATAAAATTAAAATATGGCAGTGCCGGAGCAAAGTGATAAAACTGCTCAATTAAACAAGTTTTTTTTAACGCAGTGACAACAGCGAACTTCGTCTTTTTGTTGTATATGCTCATTTTGTTTAAATTTGAAGCTGCCATATCGAAAATAGTATATGATATGGCAAGTTCAAACATAAAGTGACCTTTAAATGTTAAAGGTAGGATGATCTCCCCTTTAGCTTAACGATCACTTCTATCTTATTGGGTACTCATAATAATGAAAAACAATTTATCTGTCTGTTAAAATCCACCCTTTAGTTAACGACAAGTTGTAATAATGGCCCTAAGTAGTGTAAGTACGCTTAAGATGTGGATTGTAAGGAAGAAAGAAAAAAGAGAAGAAATAAAAGAAACGATTTGATCATTCTCTCGATCAACCCCCAAACACGAAGGTATGTTTTATTTGTAAAACATTTTTATATATATTTTATTAATACTTTTTTGTATTTTTCTGTGGCTCAACAATATTTTTTTTTTTTTGGTTCTCTACCCCAATTCCCCCCGAAACATTTGGTCCTTCGAACCGGATCAAGCCAAAATAAATATTTAATTTGAGCACTGTCTTTGCAGGTTTAAAGAGACAGCCATATTGGAATTTTTTTGTGAATTCTCCCCAACAATTTTGGAAATTTGCTCATCATCCATCACTCAACAAACCCACCCCCCATTTAAAAATATTATTTTAAAAAGGTATGTTTTTGGATTTTTAAAGTGCAAGTGGAAAACAAGAAAATATAATAATAAATAAATAAAAGTGTAAGAATATAAGTGCTGAATTACGGGAAAGTAAAGTGAATTGTTGTTGCAATATCAATAAAGTGCGTTTTGTTGTTGGTGAAAGCAATAAGTACACAAGTATTGTTGGTTGTTTACTTCGTTGTAAAGTAAACGGTTTTATTGTTTTCTGCGTGTGATGTCAATCTTCGTTATTGACATTATTATTTTTCCTTTTTTTTTAGGCAATTCAGCAGTGAAGTAAATAATTAAATATATTCTTACACTTAACAAAATTTATTCGTAATTTTTTTGGAATATTTTAGTAATTTTATTACTTTAATTTTTTTTCCATATATTTTTATATTGTGAAAAAATTTCACATTTAAAATCCATTTATTTACTTATTTTATATTTAAATATTATTTTTATTTTAACCATTTCGCGTGATCTATTCTGTTTGAATTTTTTTGTTTTTTGCACGAGTTAAAGTTTTGCGTCTCGAATGTTTTTTATAATTCGTTTTCTTGAACATTCGTGTATAAATATTGAGAAATTCTCGTTAGGTACCGCGATTTCTTTGGTTTCTTTTTTTACGAGAAGTTTTCGTAAACCTACATTTCGTGTCGAAATATTGCGAGATTTACGTTACGTTCCGCGATTTCTCCTTTTTACGGAAAGTTTTTATAACCCTAGTTTAAAGATCCTTTTGATTCATTAATTTGATTTGTTAAAGAGAGAAAAGTCCCTTATTGCGATAGAATGGAACGAAAATTTAAAAATTTCGGTAAAAATTTCAACCGCCTAGCAGATTTTGAAACCTTTGTTCGGGCTATTCCGAAAGAGGGACATTCTGTTCATTCTCTAAACACCCATCGGCAGGAATTAGTCCGTTTGTGGGAGGACTTCCGCGATAGTTATGAAGAGCTTCGGGAGAATGCCGAGGACACCAAGATGTCCACAAAGGACGTCAAGACAAAGTATATGTCAGGATATACTTTATATTTTGAACTGGTGTCATTTCTCGATAGTTTAGTTGATAATTTTCAATCTAAACCCGCGAACCCTAATGGTACTATCCCCATACACCTTCCCCCGTGTGACACCCAAACATTTTCTGGGGATTAAGCGTCCTGGCCAACTTTCAGGGACATGTTTTCGGTCCTTTACGTGACTAACCCCCACATTAGTAATATTCAGAAGATGTATTATCTTCTACAAAAAACAGAAGGCGAGGCTAGGGATAAAATCCGAACCTGCCCTATGACAAATGATGGGTTTGATATGGCGTGGAAAAATCTGGTAGACCGGTACGAAAACAAGCGAGTACTGGTAAATTCCCAGTTGAAAACCTTATTCAATCTTTCTGTCATTGAAAGAGAATCGGGTCCTGCAATTAAGCGATTGCAGAGGACAATCAATGATTGTATTACTAATTTATCCTTGCCCGGGATTGAGACGCAAAATTGGGACATCATATTCGTTTATATTTGTTCCACCCGGTTACCTAAGAACACTCTTGGTGTTCATTTCAATGAACATACCGTTTCATACAACTCTGATGTAAAACACCCACCTCCTAACTGCAGCCAACTTCAACCTAAAAACATAAAAATCAACTGCACCTTTATTAACTTCACTTGAAGAAAATCTAATGTGAAAACCACAAGTGTGTGTGCGTAACAAAATTATAAAATTGAAATCTTATTAAATTTAAAACTTAGTGCTAAAACTTATAAAAATTAAAAAATTATAAACCTTAAACTAGTGATAAAAAATTAAAATATTATCAAACGTAAAAACGAGTGTTAAAACTTACCCTATTTCTAAACTTTAAAATATTGTTACGAAAATGGAAATGGTGTTGTTAAAATAATAAGCAAAAGCTCCAAAAACAACACAATGGACTTGATCACACATGAAATGATAAACAAAAGCTCCAAAAACAAAACAATGCAGTTGTTCACGTGATCAACGAATGAGTAAACATATACCAACAAAAACAACAGGCTTGTTTACAAGATCGATGAATAAACAAAAATATAGCAACAACGTCCGTGTATATAAAAATATAGCAGAAAGACAAACAAACAAAACAACAACAACTCTGCCTGGACGAAAGTAAACAAGATACACGAACAACAAAAATGGAAACAAGTTGTTTACATTTTTGGATTGTTCCCGAAGGTCGTCATCATCCTTCAAGGGCATTCATCACACTGTTGATCCAGTGATATAAAAGGCAAGATAAAGCGAGCAACGATGATTCAGTTAGAATTCAGTCAGTCGTGTATGAAGACACGTGATTCTCGGAGTTCGAGTTAAGTTAGTCGTGTGACGACGTCGCGTTGAATTGAGTGAGAATTCAACCAGTGATGTGTGAAGATACGAGATCGAGTTATAATTCAGTCAGACTGGTGTGCAGACAAGTTGCGTGGAGAAAACAGTTGTTAGTGCTGTGCTTGCAAAAAGGTTGTGAGCAAAGAAGAATAACTAACAAGTGTTGTTGCTTACAAAAAAAAAGTTGTAAGCAGAGAAATATCACGAACAAGCACATATTGTGAAAGTTATTATTGTATACGTGGAATAAGTTCGAACAGTGGCACAAAAGTTGTGCAGATAATAAAGAATTGACTTAAAATTAAACACATATTTATTTTTATTTTATTTGCAATCTACGAACTCATATTTTTAATGTTTTTAAAAGGTAAAAACGTTACAATATTATAAAAACTTTGAACTTATATATATATGTATATAAATCTTAAACTAGTTTTAAAAAAATTAAAATATTATCAAACTTAAAAATTAGTGTTAAAACTTAACCTATTTCTAAACTTTAAAATATTATAAAAACTCTGAACTTATATATATAAAAACCCTTAAACCTAATTTAAAACATTGAAAACTTGTTAAAAACATTATTGAAAAAGAAATCTTAAAACAAACCTAACCTAAAAATAAATCACCTATATAACGTTTTCCTTTTAAACGGTAAATTAAATCTATATACTTTAGTTTCTAACCCGTTAAAACATTGATCCTCATGAACTGTTACAAAGTGAAACAGTGAAATTGAAATACAGTCCACAAATTAAAAAGAATAAATAATAAATGTAGGATGTCCATTCAGAACACAAACAATACACAACCCTTAGTTTCATACTTCAGTTCAGTCACACTTGATAAAGTTTTGACCAAATTCTGGGAAATTGAAGATGTACCCACCCAACCCAAAGTTTCAGCGGAAAGTTCCTTTTGTGAGGAAACTTATATGACCACTACCCGTCGATTACCGAATGGCCGTTATCAGGTTAACCTTCCATTTATATATCCTCCTGTGGAGTTAGGAAACTCGCGACACATGGCTATGGCTCAATTCTTGAGAAATGAGAAAAGTTTAATGAAAAAGCCAGAACTAAAAATGGAATATGATAACGTGCTACAGGAATACATCGAACTGGGTCATATGAAACTTATAAAATATAACCCAAACACACCTTCAAATACCCATTATTACTTACCCCATCACGCTGTTGTTAAACTTGATCGTGTTACGACAAAAGTTCGAGCTGTTTTTAATGCATCTAGCAAAACCTTGAACAGCAACAGCCTCAATGATACCCTATACACTGGTCCTACCCTACAACAAGATTTAGTTGTACTTATTCTGAAATGGCGCTTTATATAGTTTATAATGCCGACATTACAAAAATGTACCGGCAGATTATGCTAAACCCTATATACACTCCGCACCAACGGATATTATTCCGCAAAAGCGTCAACGAGCCCATTCAGGATTACGAACTGCAAACAGTCACTTTTGGTGTCAATTGTGCGCCATACTTGGCTATTAGAACACTGCACGAATTAGCCAAGGACATTCAAAATACCCACCCTATCGCTTCTCAAATATTGCGAAATAATATGTACGTTGACGATGTCTTAGCCGGATGTCACACCATTGATGAAGCTAAAGAGGATCAAACCCAATTGATCACAGCTCTTGACTCTCCTGGATTTCCTTTAAGAGAATGGATCTCTAATTCAAAGGAATTGTTGAAAAACTTACTTGATGTGGATTTACTCAACCTTACGGAATCAAGCAATGCCAAAACGTTAGGAATCCGGTGGAATGCGAAAGAAGACACATTTTTCTTTAATGTACCCTTAATTGAAAGAAAATCAACATACACAAAGCGAACTGTTTTATCAGATATCGCTCGTCTTTTTGACCCAGCTGGTTGGTTAGCGCCAATTATAACATCTGCAAAGATTATAATGCAACAAATTTGGCAGGATAACACAGCTTGGGATGAATGTCTCAATCCACTCACCCTTATGAAATGGCAAAAGTTTTTGCAGTTCTATGATAATATTAATAAAATTCGTATACCAAGATGGATTAACTTTTCACCAACAGCTAAATTTTTCAGATGCTTCTGAAAAAGCATACTCTGCATGACTATATGCACGAGTTACACCCATAGACGGGCCTAATTCCGTAACCCTACTCTTCGCTAAAACGAGAGTTGCGCCAATCAAAGTAATCTCGTTACCAAGACTTAAACTTTGTGGCGCAGTGTTGTTGGCAAATATTACAAAAAATTTACTCATCCAACTTAATCTACCTTTACACCAGTCATATTTTTGGACCGACTCATCGATAGTCTTGGCCTGGCTCAGCAAAAACCCTAACACTTGGAACACCTTTGTGGCAAATCGAGTTTCAACAATTCTACAAACAGTTGGAGTGGACAACTGGAACCATGTAGCCTCTCATGATAATCCTGCCGATGTGGCTAGCCGAGGATGCAATGCTGATGAACTAAGAGAGGATGATTTATGGTGGAATGGACCATCATGGCCATCAACACATAAAAACTTCATAACTCAAGCTGAAGTGAAAGATAGTCAGTCGTTTACTACGACCGTTAATACCCACCCTTCCTTGGATACGAATACTGAAAACCCAGACATATTATCAAGATTTTCAAAATTGTCAAATGCTCTACGAGTAATGACATATGTCTATCGATTTTGTGATCGCGCATCGTATAAACGTAACAGTACAATTCGAAATGATAGAATTATTCTTGATCGAAATCACCCACAACTAGTCAACGAAAGACTACGTTTGTTAACAACCCACCCAAGTATAGAACTTGATGCGTCAGAAATCAAATCTACCCGTGATAGACTTATCATTCTTTGTCAGACTGAATATTTTAAAAGCGAATATCACAGTCTGAAAAAAAGAAACCTTATACCCAATAAAAGTAACGCCATTTTTAGATTACGCAAATATAATGCGAGCAAATGGTCGACTAGCAAATTCAAACGGTTTGTCATATTCTGAAAGACAACCGGTCTTATTACCCTACGGCAGTTCATTTGCTAAATTATTAACCCAACACGTGCACCTGATAACTCTACACGGCGGAAATCAACTTATGTTGAGAATAATACGCTCAGGATACTGGATTCCAAAACTGAAGAATCTTGTTAGCCCTGTAATTAACAAATGCGCACCGTGTATTAGATACAGGAATAGACAGAGAAGCCAATTTATGGCAGCATTGCCACCAGAACGTACCCAAATTAATAAACCATTTAGCAGTTGATTTTGCAGGAGCATTCGACATTAAAGTATATAATGGCAGAGCATGTAGAATAACAAAAGGTTACGTATGCGTTTTTGTTTGCTTTGCAACAAAAGCTATTTACTTGGAGCTTACATCTGATTTGTCAACCCAAGCCTTTATGGCAGCTTTCGCACGATCGCACAATTTTTTTCGAGGCAGGGATGCCCTGTCGCTATTTACTCGGATAATGGAACAAATTTCATTGGAACTAGCAAATTGCTGAAGAAAGAGCGACAGGAATTCATTAAACAATTAAAAGGTTCCGTTATATCTGCTAGCAGTTTCCAAAATTTGACGTGGCATTTTATACCTCCCGGTGCACCACACATGGGTGGTTTATGGGAAGCGGGAGTGAAAAGCTTTAAGGCTCATCTAAGGAAAATGAATACCCTGAAGTACACATTTGAAGAACTAGCCACACTTCTCGCGAGAATAGAAGGATGCCTGAATTCAAGACCCTTAAGCCCGTCAAGCGGGAACCCACAGGATCTTAACCCTTTAACTCCAGGACACTTTTTAATTGGATCACCCATTTTAACCCCAGCAGAACCCGATGTAAGCAATGAAAATTTAACCCTGGCAAAAGTTAAAGATTCAACATCATAACTTTTGTAGAAGATGGAAAGATGAATATCTTAAAGAGCTCCACAAGAGATACAAGTGGAAGCACCCTCAACGTCAAGTTGTAACAGATGATATTGTTATTATCAGACAAGACAATTTACCTCCAAATGAGTGGTTACTCGGTCGAGTCATTAAAACACACACTGGCTCTGATGGACGAAACAGAGTAGTCGATATACGGACATCATCTGGAACGTTAACTCGGCCAATAACAAAAGTTGTCATTTTACCCACTAGTTAGTTTAACACTTCTAGTATAACCCAAATAACATTTAGTTGTTTACTTACCCTTTTTTAACCCATTTAACCCACTTATCCACTTGTAACTATTATTCATAACTAACCCTTCACCCCAACAGTCTAACCCGCTAACACATTCATTACACTTCATTTCATTTGCACATAATTTCTTTCACACAGAATATGGCACCCAACAACAACCGTAGTGGAAGTTCCAACCGCAATGGAAAAAACGAAAGGCGTCAACCAAAACGCCATTTTGGTTGCGGTATATGTAAGGCCAACCACCGCTTAAGCGACTGCCGTAGATACAAGCAAATGAATCTAGCCCAAAGGTATCAGAATGCTTGGCCGGGAATCATTTGATTCAAAATTGCACCAGTTCCGCTAGATGTAGCAAGTGTAATGGTAAACATCATACCACCTTACATGAACGCATTATAAAGGAATTAGCAACATCTTCAAAGCTCATCGTGAACAAAGATACAGTGCCAATACCCGCACCACAGACAAAGTCAACCACAAATACACCTTTGATAATGCCAACATCAGCGAAGACATTTATCCCAACGGCCATGGTCCAGATTGATGGTAGACCGATGAGGGTCGTCCTTAACTCCACCATAGGCACATCTAACATCGCACAGTGTAAGATTTTGCTAATCTAGCTGGACAAAACTCGTTATTTTGAGTTTCGATTTGAGTAAATATTTTTATCCAATATGAAAGAGAACTTGTTATAAAATAAGAAAACGCCAAAACTTTTCCTAATTTGTCAGCAATAACATTGTCTCGTAATGGTACTTCAAACTTCATATTTTTGAGTGAATTAAAAACAATAAAAATATCTACATTAAGTTGCTTATTCTTAAAAGCGTGTAACTTTTTATTGGATCGGAATTTTTTAACTATTTTTGTTTTGTTTTGAAGCTCAACATATTCGCTATCAACATCACGAGAATTTACGGTTCTAAAAGAAAAATTCTTTTCGTTCAATTTCAATTAAACAATTACTTTTTTTTTTTTTTTTTTTTTTTTTTTTTTTTTATTTATTTATTTATTAAGGAGTATTTGTAATACTTTGTTTAAAACATTGTAAAATAATTTAACCAATTGACAAAAGCTCTTATGAAATATTCCTGATATAATAAATACATTTTCTTTTAAATACATTTATATTATTCTCATTTTTTACTTCATTAGGCAGCTTATTGAACATTTGTAGACCCTTGTATAGTAGACATCTCTTCATTGCGGTGTTTGTAGCTTTATTTAACCTAAAATCGCTTGCGTTCCTGAGGTAGTATGGCTGAATTTCGTCTACATAAGTTAATTGTTCTGTTAAATATTCCGGTGCATTTCCTGTTTTCATCTTATATATATATAAATACGTATTTAGTTGTAGTCTTTGTCCAATGTTAAGCCATCGCAGCATATCCAACATAAATTGTATTGGTGTATATCTATCACACTTTATAATTGTTCTCATAGCCTTATTTTGTAGTTTTTGTAGCCTTTCTATTTGACCATTAGTGCAGCACGTATATAATATTGTTGAACCGAATTCAAAATGTGGTTTGATAATTGTATTATATAAAATTATCGCAGTTAATGTTGATATTTTTTTTCTTATTATTCTAAAGAAGTTAATTTTCTTAGCAATTTTCTTACAAATATAATCTATATGGTTCTTAAAATTCATCTCATTGTCTATTATAAAACCAAGATATTTAATTTTTTTCACTTTTTCTATAACTTTATTATTAATCTCTATATCTGAGTTACTATTCATATTTAATTCCATAATTTTTGTTTTGTCTTCGTTGAGTTTCAATTTATTCATTTTCAGCCACTTATTTACGTTATTAAGATCATACTTTAAGTTCGCTTGACATTCTTCATCCGTTTCCGATATATTAAATATAAGAGTATCGTCCGCATATAAAATTATTTCAGATTTTTGTAAAATATTAGGCATATCATTAATATATATTATAAATAGCAGAGCACCTAGGATTGATCCCTGTGGAACCCCATAATCATTTTTCATTTCACTTGAAGTTACGTTGTTGGCTCTAGTTATTTGTTTTCTATTTGTCAGATAAGACCTAAACCAGTTCAATTCATTATCTCGTACTCCATAGTTGTATAATTTTTGTATCAGAATGTCTCTATCTATCGTTTCAAAGGCTCTCCGAAAATCAAGAAATATTGCCATTATTTTCCCATTTCTGCTAATGTTTTTCCATCTATTGATAACGTAGTTCACCGCTGTTTCGCATGAATATCGTTTTCTAAACCCAGATTGATATTTAGATAAAATATTGTTATTTTCCATGTATTGTTCGAGTTGTTTTTTTACTACTTTTTCAAGAATTTTTTCACATAATTTTAACGAATTTATCGGCCGAAATTCTTCACATTTATGTGTTCCCGATACCTTCTCAATAGGTGTTATCATTGACGTCTTCCAATTTTCCGGGAAAATACCCGTTTCCATAGACATATTTATAATTTTCAGCATTCTATCACCAATTGTATTCCAATTATCTAAAATCATTTTAATATTTACGCTGTTATAATCCGGTTTCTTATTTATACCTTTGCAAATTGTTCTTAGTTCGTAATTTGATATTGCACGAAATTTCAATCTATAGTTTATCACATCCTGTTGATTAATATATCTTACATATTCTATTTTATCCCTAATTTCCTTAATACTATTTACAAAATATTCATTAAAATTGTTTGCTATTTCGGCATTTGTTTTATACTCTACATTATTAAATATCACAGTTTTTATCACATTTCGATTACTTTTTAGTACTAGATCCTTAATATTATTCCACATTTGCTTTTGATCCGTAGAATTGCTTATTGTTTTATTAATATAATTATTTTTTTCTTGCTCAAGTTTTGTCTTATATAAATTTCTTGTTCTTTTATACTCATTCCATGCTGCATAATTATTTTGTCTTTTAGCGATATTATATTTTATTACTTTTTCCCTTTTTAAGACTTCCAGCTGCCTATTGAACCACTTATTCTTTATACTTTTCTCGTATATTGTTCTATTTATCGAAAGTTTTCCAATCGTTTTTTCGAAAGCCTCATCAAGTAAATTTACATTGTAATTTAAATCGTATCTCTCTTCATTTCCCAATATGTTGTTTATTTCCCTTTGGAATATGTTTCTTCTGTATTTAAACATCTTTGCGCCATTTCTAATCATTTTCGAGTCATTAACATTCTTTATTTTAATTTCTATTAATTCATGGTCCGATATTTTATTTGTACTGCTAATATTTGAACTAATATTTCTCATATTTGTTATAACATAATCAATAATTGTTTTTGAATCTTTCGTTACTCTAGTGTATTCATTTATTAACTGTTTTAATCCATTATCATTAATTATGCATTCAATTTTTCTCTTATAAACAGTTTCTTTTGACCAATCAATATTAAAGTCTCCAACAATAACAATGTCCTTGTCCTTTTCATTAAGTTCTTCAACTATTTCCTCAAATATATCACAAAATTCAGCTTCTTGACTTCTTGGTGATCGATAAACGCCCACTATTATCATCGAGTAATTGTTGTATTTTACGCTATATGCACCAATCCAGTAATTGAAATCACTAACTTTTTCAAATATCATTTTCACCTCCCAACATTTGTTATAATACAAAATTATTCCTCCGGTTCTCGTTGAATTGGATAATAATGCCATTTGAAAGTATTCCGGTATCACTATTTCTGATTCATCCACATTGTCAGTTAGGTGTGTTTCCGATAATATTATATAATGTGGTTTCTCTATATCTGCAATTGCTTCTATTTGATTAAAGTTGTTAATTAATCCCTGAACATTTGTATACATGCCATATAACTCCTTTAATTGTTATTCAACTATGCCCATTATTCGCCTTTTTAAGTTCAGTTTGTTTTTATAAACAGGACATTCTCTATCAGTAGTTGCATGATTTTCATCTAAACCCAGATTCAGTTTTTTATTACTTTTTACACAGTTGATACATTTTTTTATTTGTTCTTCCTTACATTGCTTTGTATTATGATTTCCGTGACATTTGAGACATACTTCGCTGTTCTTGCAGTTCACCGACTTATGGTTAAATCCATTGCACCTATAACACCTCGTTACTTCCGTTCCATCAAACACTCGACATTTTTCCCACCCAACATTTAATTTTTGTGCCGCAATTACTTTTTGGTAGGATTCACTATTTATTTTTAATTTAGCGTTATATATTAATCTATTGTTTCTTCTTGTTTCATACATTTTTATTAAATTAATTTTACTATTTCCCATGACCTGATTTTGCCTTATTAATTTTTCAATAAGCTCTTTTTCTTCATATTTAAATGTCATATCCGTTATAACTATTATCATTTCAATTTCACTTGGCACTTTTATCTCATATGTTTCGCTCATTTTGTTCTCGATGGCACTTTTTATTTTATCTCGTTCATCTTTGTTTTCACTTTGAATGATCACTGTTCCATTTCTTCTACTTTCAATATTTGTTATTTTAAAGTCTATTGGGTCTACCTTTTTATTTAAATCTTCTTTTGTTTTTTCAATTTTCTGTTTTTCCTTTGGTTTAATTACCAATGGCACTTGAACTTTAACCTCTGGCAACACTGAATTATTTTTAACTGCATCTGCGAATGTCATCTTATTTTGTTTTACATTTGTTTCCTTTATCACTTTCTTTATTTCACCGCACATCTTTTCATTGCTTTGCTCTATGTTTTTTTGCATTTCTTCATTTCTGTTTTGGTTATCTTTTACATTTGCCATTAGTTTTTTTATTTCTACAACATTCTTTTCACAAGACTTTTGGGTATCATCAAGTATTTTAAGTCGATCCATATATCTTTTCTCAATTGCTTCCAATAATTGTTTCATTTCGTTTTCATTTTGTCTTAATGATGACTCAAATTCTTTTTTATATTCTTTTAAATTCTGCTTGCTAACTCTAACACCATCTTGAATTTCGGCTAATACAAGGTCAACATTTCTTATATATTGGATACAATCCTCACAAATAAAACGCACAAAATTGTTTGCTTCAAGTATCCCAATAGAATATTGGTCAATTCCCGAACACTTTTTTGTACTGTGATATATTTTTTCACAAACTCCTTGGCATCTTATTCCCGTCTCGCCTCTAATAGCTGATTTACACGCATTGCACTCAGTCATTATCGCGCGATTTTTATTTTCATTTATTATTAATTAATTGAACTAATTTCTCAGTACTTTTTATTTCCCTTAGAATATGTTTATTATTAAAATGTTTAATAGTCCTTTTTCTATTTTTTTTAACACTTTAATATTTTAATTTATTTATTTATTTAGAGCTTAATTTTTTTTGCTTCTCTTCTATACTTCTCTTCTTCTGTGTTAAGTTAAGAAAAAAATAAAAAATTCTGTAATCGATAACTTTTTTGGTTCACACCGGATCAACACCAAATTAGTGTTATACGAACGCCGGAAGTGTCTACTTTAAGGCACATATAAAATTATCTGCCGAGATTTGCCGGATAAAGAAAAAAAACAAATAATGAGTGATAACACCACATATCACAAACTTTTTGACATATGGCTTAAATCACCCGAAAATGAAAGGCTTTCCGTAAACTATATTTGTGGAAAAATAAACAGTGGTTCTAATTCTCATATTGATTATGAGCAATTAGAAAGTTTTGTAAAACATGTGTATAAAAGATTTAAGCTAAGGTGGAAAGCGGTAAACCGAACGAAACGTGATTTTATAAGTCGCTATGATAACTGGTTAAGTACAAGCATTGAAATTTCTCAGTTTATTTATAAGAAACCAAAAGAAAATTTGGAAGCTGGAAGACCAATAAAGGCGTTCAATGAAAGTTCCCAAAAAACAAAGGCAAGAAGAGCAAAAGAAGTCTTGAAGTCAGTAAGTACTGAAGAGCTATATTTGGCAGCCGAAAAAAAATGCGGTCAACAGGTAAACGAGATTCTGCAAGTATAGTAAGTGAACTTTTTAATACCTCACCTCAGAGAGGTACCAATATAAAAAAAGCCAGAATATCTAATATCAAAGCAAATTATTGATACGTGCATCCTTCCCATTGGGCAATTGTCAGAGGAGGCCTTGGAAGCCAGAAATAAACACCAACGAAATTATCGGGAATGTTTCACTCGTAAAATTTCAAGAACTGACACCAACAAAGATTTAATAAACAGACTTTTAGTAACATCTGATCCATATATAAACAGTTTGCGAAGACCTCCTGTATATAAAAAAGCTGCATTGACCCCAGAAGTTCTACATTAATTGAAATTTCCAAAATTAACAGAAGACAACTATGACTTTTAATATTTTATTCATACTTTAATTTATATGTACTATGTACATATGAAATTATTGAAAAATTAATAAAAAAATTAAAAAAAAATTAATAAATCAAAGTTAATTGTTACTTCTACCTCTTTATTATTTATTTTAAACATTATCATTCATACTTTTTTACTTTTTGATTATCCTTCGCGAATAATATCAAAAATAAATTTTTTAGTTGTATGGGAAGTGGGAGTGGCAGTGGTCCAATGTCGCCCATATTTTTGGCAATGGTTCATATTGGCCTAGTAACACCTTGTACCAAAATTCATAAGTCTAGCATAATTGTTTTCCAAGATATTTAATTTTGTCTACCTAGAATGGCTAAATCGTACACTGTGCATCGCTGCATCAGTGGTTCGGGACATAAAATTGATCTCATTCATGGTTGAAGATCAGACCTATGTTAAGGTTAAGATGGAGCCGAACATGGGTTCGTCTTGTTATGAAATTTGTATGAAGGTTGTGTTTAATTTGCCGAAATTGCTATACCCCGTGGAAATGAATCCAGCCATCAAGCAGAATTTTTGCCGAATATCCCTGGCTGACCCTGAATTTTATAAAACTATCCCGGAGTCTATTGAGATTGGCGGTGATTTATATACCACCATATTGCAAACAAATGTAATCCACATTGGAAAAGGTTCCCTTATAGCACAAGACTCAACGCTTGGTTGGTTGGTCATGGGATCCATTTAATTTTTAAACTTTTACTCAAGTATTTTTTTTTTTTTTTTACTCAACACTACCCTTACTCCTCAAACGAACACAGAATAATAATTGTCTTTATTCACAGGTTGCCCGGCCCGGGAGGATGTTCATTTCAATGAACATACCGTTTCATACAACTCTGATGTAAAACACCCACCTCCTAACTGCAGCCAACTTCAGCCTAAAAACATAAAAATCAACTGCAGCTTTATTAACTTCACTTGAAGAAAATCTACTGTGAAAACCACAAGTGTTCGTGCGTAACAAAATTATAAAATTGAAATCTTATTAAATTTAAAACTTAGTGCTAAAACTTATAAAAATTAAAAAATTATAAACCTTAAACTAGTGATAAAAAACCCTTAAACTAGTGATAAAAAATTAAAATATTATCAAACGTAAAAACTAGTGTTAAAACTTACCCTATTTCTAAACTTTAAAATATTATAAAAACTTTGAAGTTATATATATAAAAAACCCTTAAACCTAATTTAAAACATTGAAAACTTGTTAAAAACATTATTGAAAAAGAAATCTTAAAATAAACCTAACCTAAAAATAAATCACCTATATAACCTTTTCCTTTTAAACGGTAAATTAAATCTATATACTTTAGTTTCTAACCCGTTAAAACAATTGGTCTTTGGGAACAGTCCCAGGGCCCTAACTCGTGCTTGCCCAAAAGGAGCAGCATGGACTAATTTTTGACTGCGAGATATCGGACTTTAGTCTGTTTCTGATATTATTGGCAGTCACAATCCGAACCAAGCGAGTAATCGTACTCGAAATTCTCCTCAGGAGAATCGAAAGTTTAGGAGTTTTGGGACAACGGTCACTCCTACTATACCCCCGAAAAAATGCCCACTGTGTTCGGATAATCACCCCATTCGATTGTGCTCCAAGTTTCTCAGGATGTCAGTAAGCGAAAGGATAAATGTTGCTAAAAGGAGCAAGATTTGTACGAATTGTTTGGCAACCTCCCAGAAGATGCCAGAGCACTAATGTTTGTTATATGTGCAAACAGAGGCATCATTCGCTGCTTCATCGCACTGAAGCCCCTAATCATTCTCGACCCAAACCCGAAAATCATTCGGTATCCCCCGCGACATCAAGTCACTTTGCTCCTATTCCGGAGCACACTTCTCGTCTTGAGCAAAATTTGGTGGAGAAACCATCAAATTCTGCCGAAGGCCGCTCGTTCAGAATTTTTCGATACAACTACAGTCCACCCCGTATTCTACAGTCTTGCTGGCCACGATATCATGCTCAACGACGTAAGATATTCTGCTAGAGCATTGATTGACCCTGCCTCTCAGACCACATTTGTCTCGAGGAGACTTCAGAGAAAGCTGGATCTTCCAACATTCTCTGCCCCTGCTGCTACGATACTCGGCTTGAACGGAGCGATAGCAGCTAATTCCACTAAAATCTGGTCAATTTCCTTGGGTTCATCTATTGACCCAGAGTTTCACTTGGAAACAGATGCATATGTGGTCGAGCAACTTACTGGTCGTCTACCCACCTGTCCACTGAAGGACGCAATTGATTTCGATTTGTCCGAAATCCTTGCTTCGAATCTCAAATGCTGTCATATTGACCAAATATTGGGAGCAGACGTATATTCTCAAATCATGTTGACCGATGTGAAAAGAGACTAAGGTTTCACTCATAGCCCAGAAGACCGTCTTTGGATGGGTCCTTACGGGGAGAATTCCCCACCCGCACTTCTTGAACTCTATAGTTACATTTTTCAGTCATTTGGACTTGAACAACCAAATCACTCGGTTTTGGGAAGTTGAGGAAGTTCCCCAATTAAAGAAAGCCTCGGCTAAGGACAAATTTTGTGAGGATTTGTACCGTCGTACCACCACTAGAAATAGGGAGGGACGTTATGTGGTTACCCTACCCTTTAGGTCCGAATTTCCGACCAGTTAAACCTTGGGTTCTCCCGAAGAATAGCTCTCTCGCAGTTCATAAGGAATGAAGCGAGATTACTGAAATCCCCGGGGGTTAAGAGTCAGTATGACTCCGTTATTGAGGAATATTCTACCATGGGTCAAATGACAAAGGTCAGCGCCGATTTAGCTCATTCTCCCAACTCTAATTATTACTTGCCACATCATGCTGTTTTTAAACCCGATAGTACTACCACTAAACTTCGGGTAGTCTTTAATGCCTCAAGCCCGTCATCAAACGGTGTTAGTCTCAACAATGTCCTACACCCTGGACCAATTTTGCAGTCTAACCTGACTTTACTTATTTTGCGTTGGAGACTGTTCAGATACGTTTTTAATTCTGACATAGAGAAGATGTATAGGCAGATACTGATCAGACCGGATCAGTCACGTTTTCAACGAATACTATTTCGTCGAAACCCCGAGGGAGATTTAGAGGATTATGAATTGAGAACAATGACAGTCGGAGTGAACTGTGCCCCTTATTTGGCAATTAGAACGTTAATTTTAACCCTGAGTATGAAGTACAGCTTCATGCATTTTGTGATGCTTCTGAGAAAGCATATGCTGCCACCCTTTATAGCAGAATCAAAACCCCGTCAGGTGAAATATTCACTCATTTGCTCGCTGCCAAGACAAAAGTTGCGCCAGTAAAGATGCAAACCTTACCCCGTTTAGAGCTCTGCGGTGCAACTCTGTTGGCAAAAATGGTACATTCACTCCACACAGAGCTGAATTTTACCAATTCGGAAGTTTTTTATTGTACAGACTCGACAATAGTTCTGTCCTGGTTTCAGAAATCCCCGTGCCATTGGCCAACTTTTGTGGCGAATAGAGTTTCGTTCATTTTGGATACTATTGCCATCGATAATTGGAATCATGTCGAATCACATCATAACCCTGCTGATCTGGCTAGTCGAGGTATGACAGCCAGAGAACTTGTCAATTCTGATATCTGGTGGAATGGCCCTACTTGGCTCAGTCTTCCACGTTCCGAATGGCCGAAATCATAATTCAAGCCCTGTACCCAGCTTGAAACACGTGTGGTTCGAGTGGACGTCAATACCACAACGTTCACTGAGGAAATTTTGAGCCGATTTTCAGACTTGTCTCGCGCGTTGCGAGTATTGTCCTACGGTTTCCGGTTTTACCATTCCGCTAATAAAAACTTATGCACTGAAGCATAAGATTGTATCGGAAAACTTTTTTCAATCAGTCGAATGGCACTTCGTTCCTCCTGGAGCCTCGCATATGGGCGGCCTCTGGGAAGCTGGTGTGAAGAGTTTTAAAACTCATCTGCGGAAAGTATCTAATGCTCAGAAGTTTACTTTTGAGGAATTCACTACCATGCTGGCAAGAATAGAAGCTTGCTTGAATTCCCGTCCACTCTGTCCCATGACGGATAACCCCTCGGACATTAACCCCTTAACCCCTGGTCATTTCCTTGTAGGAAGTGCCTGAACCGGATTTATCATTAGAATCTCTCAACTACGCTAATAGGTGGCGAAAATTGAAGGTTCTCCACCATTTGTTTGCGCGTCGATGGAAGGACGAGTACTTGGTTGAACTCCATAAGCGCAACAAATGGAAATGTCCCCAACGCGATTTCGCGGTTGACGATTTTGTTGTTACGTTTATGTAGGATCGGATTCGAAAGTACGAGTGGCTGACGTTCGAACTGCCAATGGCGTTCTAACATGGCCTATTGTTAAGCTCGTATTACTCCCTAACCCTAGTCAGAACTAACTCGTTCTTTCTTTTTTTCCCTGTTTGTTTTGTCCTTTTATTTATAGATGTCCGAAGCCGCGCCCAAGAGATTTACCGTCGAACGATCGGAAAATCAAAGTTTGAATGAAGTAGCCAAACGTAACATCGCGAAGTGCCCTTTATGTAAAGGCCAACACACACTTCAGAAATGTGATACATTCCGCCGCCTAAACCCCTACAGGCGACTGGGCGCAATAAAGAAACACAAATACTGCGCTAACTGTTTGGCCCAGTCCCATTTTTCCAAGAATTGTCGTAGTAGGGAGCGGTGTATGGAATGTCGCGGAAAACACCACATGATGTTGCACTTCCATCGAAGATTCGATAGTAAGCCAACCAATAATAACAAAAGGGTTGGTCAACGAAAAAGCAATAGTAAGAGCACGACCCGAAGCCAAGCTCATGAATGTTCCTGCCAGCCTCGTAACAACAAGAACAACAATAATGTGGTTGCGACACCCAATTCGACTGGTGCCACAATTGTGATAAATGTGTTAAGCAGATAACTAATTTCGTTCCCTTTTTTTTCTCTTTTGAAATGAATTGGTTTTCTTTAAATGAATTGTTCTTAGTAAATAAGTAACTCTCTTTCTTTTAATTGAATTGTAAATTAAATGAATTTTTCTTTAAATGAATTTTGTACTTAATGAATTTTATTTATTTTTATCTATTGATACTCTTTGAATTGAATTGTTATTGAATTGAATTTTGTTATTTTTTATTCCTATTTGGCCAGGTAACTCCCGTTTCTCCTTGTTGCACCCTTGCAAGGGGGGCGGGATGTTTACGCTGGTCACTCTAATTTTAAGTTAATAGAATTAAGTAGTGTAAGAACGCTTAAGATGTGGATTGTAAGGAAGAACGAAAAAAGAGAAGAAATAAAATAAACGATTTGATCATTCACTGGATCATCCCCCAAACACGAAGGTATGTTTTATTTGTAAAACGTTTTTATATATATTTTATTAATACTTTTTTGTATTTTTCTGTGCCTCAACTACAATATTTTATTTTTGGTGGGTCCGCCAAATAACTTTTTTGTTGAAAATGCTTTAAAAAAACTACTGAATATTTTCTGAAATTTCTTTTTTTTATTTGAAAGTACAATCCTTCCGGTTAATAAAGGAAAATAATTTCATTCAAATGGCTGCCTCAGCTGGCCATGCAGTAGCCTACACAATCGGTCCAATTTTTAAGCACATTATAGATTGTCTGCAGCTGTATTTCACCAATGGCTTCACGAATATTGTCCTTTAAAGCGTCAATTGTCTCTGGCTTGACGGCACCCCACAAATAATAGTCCAATTAGATAGTCACAAATTGTTAAGTATTCTTTGGGGCTGGAACATCATGGCAGCTCTATGATTTTTGTTCTTTAAATTTTTCTTAATGCAATTGAAGCATTTGTAGACAGAGGGGCTGCCTTGTGAAACTTTGTTAACTTGGCAGTTGGCTACGTCATGGTCGCCTCCGCAAGCAATGCATACACTTTTTCGGATACAATTCCTGGCACCATTGTCGTATATAACACATTTTGTGCATTTTGTCACCATGTAAATAGCATCATCAACTGAGTTGTCTTTATTTCATTAGTATTAACCACTTTGATGTTGTATGAATTTGCTAATTTATCTTTAATCTTATTAGGATTAAGTTGTGGTTGACCATAAAGCACCAACGTGAGGTACCCATACATTTGCAATATTATTGTGCATTAATTGACATTGCTTAATAACATTGCCTGTTTGTATGTTATTGGCAGACGTCGGCACAAAGAGAACATGGTAAAAATGTGAGTGTATTTGTGAGAGGCATGTGTATAACCCAGAGGAAAATTGTTAGTAATATTTTCAAGTGTAACCTAATAATATGTTTATGTAGTACAAAATGGAAAATGTACAGCGCCAAATCCCTAATGACTGCGTATTTAACTTGACTAATATTCTTCCAAAAAAGGAGATTATTAGTGAATCTCATTAGAAAATAGTGAATCCTACTATAATTTTTCTTTGGGTGTATAATTGATATACAAAAAAATTTCAAAAAGAAGCGAATTTCAAGAGAACCTGCTTCACTGAAAGCTGACAAGCAACTGAACGCATTTTTACGCTCTTTTTAACGAACATTGTTGATGTTCGTGTCCTATGTGTGTAAAAATCCAAAGATGATCTTCTCCTGAGGGACATTAGTGCCTATGTTGCATAATATCGGGTCCGCCATCTAACGTTTTTTTTTTCAACTAGTGCTTATTTCGTGAATGGTAACACTTAGCTCATGTCTGATTTGACAGATAATTAGTTTTATCCTTCCGCTGAACGAATATGGTTGCATCCAATGCGTTTTCGCTTCGCTAAGTGGGCCTGCGATCGACTTACAAAAGATGCCGATTTTGGCAAAAAAAAAATCATCTTTTCAGATGAAGCTCATTTTAATCTTGGCGGGTATGTAAACAAGCAAAATTGTCGCATTCGGCAGCACAGAAAACCCGCACGCATACATTGAAAAGCCGACGCACCCAAAACGAGTCACTGTTTGGTGCTGATTTTGGTCCAGAGGCATAATTGGCCATTTTTCTTCGAAAATGAGCAAGGAGTGGCCGTTACAGTCAATGACGATCGTTATCGGACCATGTTGAACGAATTTTTGTTCACAAAAATTGAAGAGGAGGATATTGGCAACATTTGGTTTCAACAGGACGGCGCTACGTACCACACAGCCGAAGCTACACTCAATGTTTTGAAGATCGCATTATCAGCCGCAGAGCTGATGTCGTTTGGCCACCTCGGAGCTGCGATTTGACACCGTTGGACTATTATTTGTGGGGTGCCGTCAAAGATAAGTGTTACGCCGACAAGCCAGAGACAATTGACGCTTTAAAGGACAATATTCGTGAAGCCATTGGTGAAATACAGCTGCAGACAATCGATAATGTGCTTAAAAATTGGACCGATCATGTAAGCTACTGCATGGCCAGCCGAGGCAGCTATTTGAATGAAATTATTTTCCATTATTAACCGGAAGGATTGTACTTTCAAATAAAAAAAGAAATTTGAGAAAATATTTAGCAGTTTTTTTTAAAGCATTTTCAAAAAAAAAAGTTATTTGGCGGACCCTTTATATACTTAGAAGACAGTTAAACATAGAAAAGTTATATAATGAAATGGTAAGTAAAGTTATATAATGAAATGGCTTTCATATAGCATAGTTATATAATGAAATGGTAAGTAAAGTTATATAATGAAATGGCTTTCATATAGCATAGTGTGGGTTCGATCGTAAGGATGAATCGATGAGTTGATGAATGAACATTTAACTCTACATAGTTTGGAGATATATTTGATTTCATTCACTCGTGAAAACTTGTATGGAAAATTGATGTTTTGTGGAACGTAATGATGTTTAACACACCGCAAAATTAGTAAATAATATTTAGGGGAACAATCGCTTCACGTTATACCATGAATTTGATTTCATTCCAGTTGGGAATTCATGGAACGATCTTGAGATTAAAATTAAACAAAACAACAAATAATTATTAAGACCTCCGAAAATTGGTTGGAGCGACATGAAGTGACAAACAACTTGGAAGATGTCAAAGTCCTCTTAGAAGTCTTCCTAACAGTTTACTATCGTTTATTAAATAGAAAGGGTGCCCTAACAAAATACTAAAAATAATGCACAAATTATGATTTAATTTTTTATTAAATTCTTTTATTGAATTTCCCTTTACTATATACGTCCTTAAATTAATTTTTAAATAATATTTTCTTTGTTTGTTAATGCAAAAAGGGCATTAAAATGGATCTGGACCACTACTGTATAGTTATTTTATTAAGGGCCATTATTACAACTTGCCGTTAAAGTTGGATTTAGTAAAAGGTAACTTTAGCTAAAGTAAACTTTAAAGTCACTTCTTTCCGTTATTACAACCTAATGGTAAAATAAAGTTAATTTTTTCAAAAATATGTGCAGTGCCGGAGCAATGTCGATTTTATATATATTGCTCAATTAAACAAGATTTTTTAAACGCAGTGGCAACGACGGGCTTCTTTTTTTGTTGTATTTGCTCATTTTGTTTATATTTGAAGTTGCCATATTGAAAATAATATATAATATGGCAAGTTCAAACATAAACTTTACTTTTAGCTTAACGCTCACTGCTACCTTATTGTCCACTTATAATAATGAAAAACAATTTATCTGCCCGATAAAATCCTCCCTTTAGTTAACGTAATATTGTAATAATGGCCCTAAGTAATATACATACAGTAAAGGAAAAAGTCTGTATACACCCTCTGATTTTGAAGTTTTAGAGGATTAGAGGCAAAAATTGAAAAAGCGTTGTTTAATTCATTTACAATTAAGAACGTTTGAAAAAATTTTAGTTTCTTTTTTAGATTGGGTCTTAAACGGCTAACAGTGGTCTGTTGATAGCAAATTTTGGTCTGTTAAATCCAAATTTTGTTCTGTTAACGCCAAAAGTGGCGATGTGGGTTTGCGTCTTTGGTGTTTTAAATCGAATTTATTTTCTCAACATTGTCAACCTTATTGGTGACTGAAAAGCACAACTGGGCCACAATAATACTGCCATCGAACAAATAATGTGCCGTCACGGAATTGGATCAATGATCGAACGCCTACTCTCGTATCCTATCGTCACCATACAGCTCTGTCATAAAGTGATAAAGAGTTTGCCGAAGAAATTAACATAGTCCAACAAGAGTAGCAAGATGGTGAAAAAAACCAAAATAATTGCAACTAATGCAAAAATTGTAACTGACACCTATCACAGTCGAGACCTTTTCCGATCAGTGCGCCGCTTATACATTACACTAGCGCAAAAATTTAATGGATGCCAAGTACTACGTTGAAGAAGAGACAAATATATATGGGAACAATATATAGATGGGAGGTGTACTATAAGTAACATCTTTCAACAACACCCCAAACATCGACGACGAGCAACTGCTAAGCACAAAACTACTGTAACCACTAACACCGGATTTCTGGACAGTAAAAAAAATATAAAAAAGATATCCCATTTTCTTTTTAAAAATGTTATAAAAATATAATGATATAATAATACATTTGCACTAATTTAAGTTCTAATGTAGTTCTAGAGTGGTTAATAACACGGTGCGACAGTGAAAATACACCCGAGTAACTACATAGTCCACGTTGTTTAGTTAGTTGAGTAGAACTCAAAAATACCTTTTTTTATATTTCTCGAACCCCCCAAACTTGTTTTATTTGACGAATTACAAATTTCTGAATTACTCAAACATTTCTGACCCGATTACTAAAATTTAAACCTTGTTGGAAAGGGGAGAGATGGACCTTTAAAACGGTGTACATATATCTATTATTTGAATTAATATGCTATGAGTTTTGATGAGGTAAACTTGGAAAATGCGAATTTTTTCATATTTTTTCAAGTTTGTCCGTTCATAGTAGCAAACTTTACTTAAAAAATATGAAATAAGTGTTGACATTCTGAAAGTGCATTATCTTGTGAAGAGATTGGCATTTCGTTTGATCAAATCGGACAAAAATTACCGTAATTATTATATAAATAGTATAACAGTCGTGTAATATTTTTTATGTATGTCATCTCATCAAATGAACTTTTAGTTCAAAAATTTTCAAAAGTTTTGATGGATCTTGATTGTTTATCGCAAAATGTGTCAATTTCACGTTTACACGACTGCAAGAAGACGGCTAATACTTGCGTTTTTTGCAAATATTATTATTTCTCTTTGCGCAAACATTGGCCAACTTCTGGTGGCCATTCAAACGGGAAATTGACACATTTTGTGATAAACAATCAAGACCCATCAAAAATTCTGAAAATTTTTGAACTAAAAGTTCATTTGATGAGATGACATATATAAAAAATATAACACGACTGTTATACTATTTATATAATAACTACGGAGATATATGTACACCGTTTTAAAGGTGCATATCTCCCCTTTCCAACAATATTTTAATTTTGGTAATCGGGTCAGAAATGTTTGAGTAATTCAGAAATTTGTGCGTAGTGTAAAAAAAACAGTTTTTGTCAAATAAAAAGAGTTTGGAGGGTTCGAGAAATATAAAAAAAATATTTTTGAGATCTACTCAACAAAACTTACAACCTAAACTATGTCATTAGCCGGGTGTATTTAATATTTTGTCGCATAGTGTAATTTGTAAGGACACTGTTGTAGATTAAAACTGGTAGGCAATTGCCTAAGCTATGGTCAACAAGATTTTGGTATACCGAATCCTGAATGAATTGCCAAAGCTTTGTGTTAAACTTTCCCCTGATTGTTGTTTTTACTATATTGCACAACAATCACTTGGATTTAGATCTGAAGATAATGTGGCTCAGTCTAATACATTGATGTTTTTATCCTCGAACCATTACTTAGTCGTTTTTGCTATATTCAGGGTCATTATACTACTGCAATAGGTATTAAGTAGAATATTTTTATTCCACATAATCTAGCCTGAAATTTCCAAGGATTATAACATAATCCGTTAGTTTCTGAATGCTTACTGGAAGATTTTGTAACTATTTTTAGATCCAAATCCGATAGATAACTTGTGGAATATGATAAAAGCAACTGTTAGAGGACAGTGTTCCCCTATTTGCGATAAACTTAAGAAATTAATTCAGGCTACATGGTATGATATACCAGATTCGGTATGCCAAAATCTTGTTGACCATAGGCTTAGATAATGTCTATTACTTTTGAACAACAGCAGAGTCAAATACAAAATATTAACCACTTTAAGAAAGGTTAGAACTTAAATTAATGCAAATGTATTATTATATTATTGTTTTTCTATAATTATTTTAAAAGGAAAATGCAGTGTCCTTATTGTTTTTAACAGGATAAATTTATATTAATAAAAACATTTTAAATAAAAACCAAACAAAACCTCTACGAAATTTGTTTTTGTGAGATAAGAGCTGAGAATAAGTGCAGTTACTAATCAGCAATTTTTTGTTTAAGTTACTTTCTGTCTTATTGGTGTCCTTATTAATTTTCACATAACTGTACTGTATTTCACATAACTGTACCATCGTTTAAAATTAAAACGATAAACAAAAGCTATACCAACAACTACAACGAGCATGTTACACAAGTAAACCAACAACAACAGTGTGAGAGAGAAGGGGATAGACAAGTAAGCAAACGCAACAACAAGCAATGTGTACACAACACCCAAACAACAATGAAGTCGCGATAGAGTTCTCGAGAAAGCGAGAACACGAACATTCTACTTCAGAACGTTAGTCAGACTGTTTGCGTAGGCCTATAAAAAGGCAAGACAAAGCAGACTACGAGCAGCAAGAATTCAGTCAGCCTTGTGTGAAGTCGCGTTGCGTGTGAAGACAACAGACGTGGTTTGAGTTGTGTGAGAAGAATAGCGAACAAGCAATTTTTGTTGTACATATACGACAAGTTATAAACAGTGGTACTGTATGAGAGTTCAACTTTTTAACTACAGTTAAACTTAGAACCACTTTTTATTTAAAAGACACTGAAGTTTTAATGTATAGTTTTGTTGGAATTTCAATTTATTAATGATAATTAAGTTTATAACAATGATGATTTAATTTTGAATATTAAGACAAAACTTCTATTCGCAGCAAGACAGTAAAAGTAAGTGATTTTAAAATATTATTTTAAGTAAGAGCAAACATTAAAAGAATCAAAAAATGTGTAACAGTACTTACATATTTTCTTTTCTGTTCAATCTAATAACAAACGCATATTACAGGCGTACTAACAAATGTATTAACATACGGACTTACATTTGTATTAAGGCAATGTAAAAAAACCAGTATTTTACTAATTTGCAATGATATCAGTTACGAAAAGAATATATAAAATAAATAACAACAACAACATGTTAATATGCGCGAAGTATTATGTACTGTTCACACTAGCATTGAAATCAAAAATAAGCCCAATTAAATAAATGAAAGAAAAATTACGTAAATTATTAAATATAAAATACAAATATTATTTTATTAAAGTTGTTCACCAACATTCTCCCCCACTAAGGACGACAGTACTTAAACCAGGGAAGAATTAGCGTTATCATGAAGTTGCGATCTGTAACCGTTCTCATAGGCATCAGAAGAATCATTTATAGGTAGTAGTGCAATTTTTGAAATTGGACGTTTAAAGTTTTTACCGTGTGACAATAGAGTGACTACCGTTGCACAATCATCTTTGCCAGGATGAACTTCCTGGATGCGAGCAAGTGGCCATTCACCTGGGGAGCTACGTTCATCGAGTACCACCACTAAATCTCCAACTTTAGGGTTTTCTTTTATTTTGAGCCATTTGGGTTTAGATTGAACTCTACATAACCATTCGTTAGACCACCGTCGCCAGAAGTGCTGTTTTAGCTTTTCTACAATCTTCCATCTATTTAGTCGATCAATGTTGACATCAAGTAAATCTTCTTCTGGTATACACAGACTAGGTTCTCCAATCAAGAAATGAGCTGGAGTAAGCGCATTGCAGTCTGTTGGCTCTGAGCTTAGAGGGCATAACGGCCTAGAATTTAAACAGCTCTCGACTTGAGCTCAAAGCGTGGAAAGCTCCTCAAATGTTAAAATACGACCATGCATCAGTCTCTTTAAATGATATTTAGTAGATTTAACGCCGGCCTCCCAAAGACCACCAAAATTTGGAGAGGCTGGAGGTATAAAGTGCCATTTTGTACCATTTTTTGCCAGTCGATCAGTTATTTCATCTGGGATCGATGATTTGCTTCGATTAAAAAGAATTTGTAACTCTTTATCGGCTCCAACAAAGTTTGTGCCACAGTCTGAATATAAGTCCGTGCAACAACCACGACGGGACACGAAACGTCTAAATGCTGCCAGAAAAGTATCGGTTGATAAGTTTGTTACCGCCTCTAAGTGTAGTGCTTTCGTAACCATGCAGATAAACAGACATATGTAACCTTTAGTTGTTACAGAATTCCTTGCAGTTGACTGCTTTATGACAATTGGACCAGCATAGTCAATACCGCTGTGTTTAAATGGACGTGCCAGTTTGAGGCGAACATTAGGAAGGTTTCCATCATCTGCTGGGCTGCCTTTGCGTTATATTTAAAACACGTTACACAATTTCGCAAGATTAGCTTAGCAATGCTTCTACTTGAAATTATCCAATATTCACTTGAGACATAAGTTAGCATTTGGATTAAACCGCCATGTAAAGTTTTTATATGTGCATCTAGGAATTTTTTTTTTTTTTTCGAATGTCCCCGGCCTCACACTAACCCACCCTCACCCGACCGCGGAGGGCTCGTCCCCATTACGTAGGAACACGTACACACTGCAGTCCGGACTGTAGCGGGTAAGGGAAAAGTAATGGCAACGAGAACATAAATCAGCTACAGAACTTAATCACAAGCTGAGTAAAGCTACAACAAACCAGAACTACCTAAGACAATAACGAGAATACATTTTTATATAATAATTTACAAATTAAATAAGTTAAAGGATTTTGTTTCTTTAATAAAATTGGGTGTTTGGAACTATAATTTAAGTTCGAATTTTGAATTCT
The DNA here is from genome assembly GCA_927399465.1 of Sarcophaga caerulescens. Classification (NCBI taxonomy): domain Eukaryota; kingdom Metazoa; phylum Arthropoda; class Insecta; order Diptera; family Sarcophagidae; genus Sarcophaga; species Sarcophaga caerulescens. Next base: position 62,830,510 of record OV656866.1, read on the forward strand.
ACCACCAACTCTAAGTAATTGAGAGGAATCAAAAAATGGGCAGTTGTGCCACAGCGTTGTTCTTAATTATTCGACCCTTCTTTTGTATCTCGAAAATTTCCTGTGAGAAATCTACCTCTTGAGAAATTTTAATAAGTCTTATACGAGCAAGTTTAAGTTCTTCAGTTGAAAGGAACCCTGTCATCTTACCATTACCTTCAATTTGTGATTTCTTGTTGTTCTGAGTGTTGTGTTTGAAGCGAAAAATATATGCAGTGACACGTATTAGCTTACAAAACGAAGAAAATCTTGTTAATAAATCTGGATATTGTTTTATTTCTGTCACTACAGAGTGAGTATTAAAATTTGATTTGGGTGAAACTTCCCTAATTTCATTACAATTTAATTTGGGTTTTGGCCAGTATTTCAATGGTTTAACTAACCATTTAGGGCCGTGCCACCATAAGTCATGTTCAACTAATTCATTCGACGATATGCCACGTGAAGCGCAGTCAGCAAGATTTTCACTTGTTGATACTATGTATCGCCACTGAGAAATACGAGAACTGCGTTAATTTCCGCAACTCTATTGCCAACATATACGGGCCACTTAGACGACTGACCACGTATCCATGAGAGCACAGTTGTGCTATCAGTCCAATAGTAAACATTTGAAATTTCTTGATCAAGTAAAGATATAATTAGATCTACGAGTTTTACCACTAAAGTTGCACCACATAATTCCATCCGAGGTATAGTTAACCGTTTAATAGGACCCACCTTAGTTTTTGCTTGAATTAAATATATTTTTGTTTCTGAACCAGAAAGAGTTTTAGCATAGACTGCAGCAGCGTAGGCTAGTTTGGACGAATCCGAAAAACCATGAATTTCAATTTTAGTACATTTAAATGTTCCAAGCCAACGTGGTATTTTAATATCCTCAAGATATTTTAAATTTGTACGATATTCTAACCACCTTTTTTCAATATCATCAGGGAGGCGATCATTCCATTCAACGCCAAGTAACCACAAGTTTTGCAAGAATTGTAGTAGGGGATAGCCAGCCAAGTGGATCATATAATCTCGCTGAATCTGAGAGCAAACTTCTTTTCGTAACTATTGAAGTATTTTCAAAATTAATTTTAAAAGAGAAACAATCATCTATCGTGTTCCATTGTAGACCAAGAGCCTTCACAGTATTGGGTTGATTTAGTTCAAACGTTTCAGAATTTTCTCTAATCTCTAAAGGGATCAAATCTAATAATTCTTTTGAATTTGTTGTCCATTTACGCAGATTAAACTTTCCTTCATTGAGCAAACTGCATAACTGAGTGTGTAATTGATAGGCATCTAATAAGCTGTCAGCGTCAGAAATGACGTCATCGACGTAAGTATCAGAATTAAGAACACTGCAGGCCAAGGGATATTTTTCTTTTTCATCTACTGCTAACTGTTATAGAACTCTAATCGAAAGAAAAGGCGCGGGCGTAGTACCATAAGTAATCGAAGACAGCTTGTAAATTAAAATCTCTTCAGAACCAATATTTCTCCATAAAATCTGTTGATATTTTCGTTGCTCTTGAACCACAAGTATTTGTCGTAACATTTTCTCCAAAACCAATTTTGAAACGTCTCCATCGATTTATAATTGTCGGTAAATCATTTTGCAATGCAGGGCCAGGTGCTAGTTCCTCATTCAACGAAGATTGAACAGAACGCTTACAGCTACCGTCAAAAACAACTCTTAATTTAGTAGTAGAGCTACTTTCTCTCAAGACACCATGATGAGGCAAAAAGAAACCATTTTTATTTAAATCACGAGGATAAGTGCCAATCTTTTCCATATGCCCAAGACGTTCGTACTCTTCCATAAAATCCGTATAAAGTTTTCCATAATTTTTATTAAGTTTACATTTTGATTCAACGTTTTTCAAGCGAGAAAGTGCAGCGTAGTCTGTATGTTCGAAAACTGGAAGCGGGAGACCCCTAAGCAGTGATTTGAATAGTAGTGAAACAGTATAACGGCCAGATGAATCACGTGTAGTAGTGTTTTTAAAATGTTGCTCACATAGTATTTCTTCCTCTGTCATAGTCCTTTTTTCTAAAATTTTCTCCTGCTCCCAAAATAATTGTAATTGCTTATCTAATGAGCAAACCTCAGCAGTAATAGCATGTAGATATGAGTTATTAGGAGTAGGGCCAGAAACTATCCATCCGAAATGAGTTAGTTGCAAGAATAAGCCACCGTCAAATTTATGGTGCTGAGGTAATACAATATCTCCCTAAACATCTCCTCCTAACAAAAGGTCAACCTCACCAGGTTTTGAAAAATGGGGATCAGCCAAAGAAAATCTATTCAAATTGGGTAACAAGTTTTCATTTATTGCCATAGGTTGATAACACGATATCTTTGGTAACACTACAGCTTCACAAAAGATTTTAAAATTAGTTTCAGTCCTCGAATAGATTGAAAAATTAACAAATTTTCTTGAAATAGTAGGTTGCTCTCAACCTACTCCACTTATTTCAGCAAAGCCCTTTTTGAAATGTAAGTTTAATGCATCCGCAGCCATTTTAGGTATAAATGTAGCCTGAGCACATTGATCCAGAAGAACACGCAAAATAATTTCACCCCGCGGGGTTTTAAGAACAACACGCAATGTAGCGAGGAGAACTTGGGGCCTTTTTATACTACTAAATGTTCTACCATAATCGGCGACATGGGCAGTGACGTTATTAAGCGGTTGAGAAGACGAAGATGTTTGAACATTCATTACAGTTTCAGAGGGTTTAGATATAGTTAAACGGTCTATAAAATATTCATTGCGAACAGTGGTATGATGGTTTTGTTGACAGACTTGACAACGTGAAGCTACACAACAATTGTTACTAAAGTGGCCTGGTGTTAGACAATTTCTACATATTCGCTTAGTATTTATAAAATCTTGTTTCTCAGAAGATGGCATAGCAGAAAACTTAAAACATTTAAAAAGAAGATGGCGTTTATTGCAGCAAGGGCAGTTAGAATCAGAAGTTGTAGAAATAGCATTTACGTAACGTCGAGGATTAATTTTGCCTTTATTTGCCTGTTGTGGATTTTTTGGTTTTAAACGAGAAACATTAGGGATTGAATCAGTCTGATCAGAAATAGTTTCTAATGTTCGAAAAGTAGACTCCAAAAACTTAAATAAATCTTCAATTGGAGGGATTTGAGTCGATGCTTTGAGTGACTGCTCACACTCCTTACGCGTTTGTACATCTAACTTATTTACCGTCATATAAATAAGCATAGCATGTTCTCCTTCGGTATTTACTTCTAATGTATGCAGTAGAGCGATACTAGTTCTGGTTGTATCCAAAATTGTTTGATTACTCTTTGAAGTGCCATCAGAAATAGGTATAGAAAATAATTTCTTAAAAATAGTGTCGACTATTTTCCTTTTATTATGATACCTATTTTTAAGAGCGGTCCATGCTAGAGCATAGCTTGAATCCGTTTGCTGGATACTCATTCAGGATATCCAATGAAGTTTCTTCACAAGAACTTTTCAAAAAACCAAATTTTTGTACACCAGTTAGGTTAGAGTTATTGTGTACTAGAGACACAAACATATTCTGATAGGACATCCAAGTTAAATAATCACCACTAAAAGTTAGTAAATCAATTTTCGGTAAACGAGCCTGAACCGAAAATGAATCATTTCTAGAATTAGAGGGACCAACAAAAGTGCTTGATTGAATTCCAGGAGAACTAGAGCCAGAAGTTTCCAAAATTTCAAGTATTTGGCCTTTCAGAGCAAAAAATTCATCTTGAAATTGATAATATACATCGTCTTTGAAATATGGAATATCTTCCGTATTAATGGTATTATCACGAACTACAGAACATAACTGAATATATCCCTTTTTAAACTCAGAAAAATTCGATTCTATTTCATCCAAAATTGATTGCGCAAAACCATGCGTTTTATGCTCTTTTGAATTATATAACCTAGCCGTTCGCTTTAAGTTCGATAATAAATCCTTTTGTTCTTCAATGATATGGTGAAAATCCGCCATTTTGTTCGAAACACTAATACTAATACTGTTCACTAATACTTTCATATAAAAATACAAAATTTCTTTTATACATACAGTTTTCCAGAAAACAAATTTCGGCAACAGTAACGCAGAGTTCAAACCTTTTCCTTTTTTATTTTAGCAGGTTCCACCTTCCAAAACACCTTCCAATAGCACAACCAATAGTAGAAATTTGCCAAAGAATTCCGAAGCCAAATCCAAACTTTACAGCAACAGTTCCAAGTTAAGATGTTTCAAGTCGTTCACAGTAATGAGGTTCCAAGTTGTTGCTCCAATTTCCAATCACTAAATCACCATTCACGGGGACCTTTAGATATGTCCCGGGTTTCGGCACCAAATAATGTATGAGAGTTTAACTTAGTTAAACTTAGAATCACTTTTTATTTAAAAGACACTGAAGTTTTAATGTATAGTTTTGTTCGAATTTTATTTCAATTTGTTAATGATAATTAAGTTTATAACAATGATAATTTAATTTTGAATATTAAGACAAAACTTCTATTCGCAGCAAGGCAGTAAAAGTAAGTGATTTTAAAATATTATTTTAAGTAAGAGCAAACATTAAAAGAACCAAAAAATGTGTAACAGTACTTACATATTTTCTTTTTTGTTCAATCTAATAACAAACGCATATATCAATTACGAAAAGAATATACAAAATAAATAACAACAACAACATGTTAATATGCGCGAAGTATTATGTACTGTTCACACTAGCATTGAAATCAAAAATAAGCCCAATTAAATAAATGAAAGAAAAATTACGTAAATTATTAAATATAAAATACAAATATTATTTTATTAAAGTTGTTCACCAACAGGTACAATAAAGAATTTAATTGAAACTAAACACCAATTTATTTTTATTTTTCTTGCAATCAACGAACTCATATTTCAAACGTTTTTAAAAAGGTAAAAACGTAACAATATATATTTCAAGGCCCGAGTTCAAACCCCAGGTCAGACATCAAAACGAAAATATGATAATATTTCTTCGGCGACTTCCTCTCAGCTGATTTCTGGCAAAAATTCTGAGAGTAAATAAAATTGACATGAAAAGCCTCTCAAAAATCTGTCGTTCGGAGTCGACTTTAAACTGTAGGTCCCGCCACTCATGTATAAAATTAACGCACACAACATAAGTGGTGTGAGAAGCTAGGTCGTAATCCTGACCGAAGGGTTGTAATGACCAATTATGTATGTATGTATATATTTCAAAGATAAAATATTAGATATTAAAAATTATAAATAGCAAATAGGCAAACGTGAATTTATCGAAAATAAAACCGAGTAATATAGTAGTCAAAGAAGTATTTGCCCAAAACAAATATAAATTTTTATGAATTGCTTGCGATTAAAAATTCACGAATTGTGCTTATTTTTAAAAATAATCGGAAGAGCATGCGCGCAAATTTTTAAGCCTCCTGCTCAGATAGTTAAAAGCGAAACTTGTAGAAGTTCTAAAAATGTATCTAAAAGCACAAAGTTGAAACAAACAGAAGAACGGAGGAACAATATTGATCATTTGATACCATTTGACATGAGATGATGTTGTGCTCCTCATGACCCAAATTTCTACAAACTACGTCAGCCAACTACAGGCAGAAACGACTGTTCTTCTGAGAATTATATACTATCCGTCGAAATATTGGTAAATATTTTCTAGAATCACCTTTTTATTTGAAAGAAATTAAAAAATTCATATAGACATTATATCCGAAATATCGAATGTTCATATTAAAATTTTTCAGCGGATATTTATAAATTACTAAGCTCTAAGTTTTACAAAATACAATCACCTTATTCAAAATAAAAATAACTAAAAAAATTGTTTTACAAAATAAATAAAAACATTGAGAGTACAAGGCAGCAATGAAGAGAACCAACTTTTTGTTTTGGAGTTACAATGACAGTTGTTGTCGACAGTAAAAAATGTTTAGTTTTCAGTTTATTTAGTTTATGTTGGAAAATAAATTCAATGCTAGAATATTTATAGCACAACATTAAAAAATGAAGTGAATGATCAGTTCAAAATATAAATATTATTCAAATTTATGTTATGAGACTCTTAGAACGGGAGTACACCGACAAAGATTTTGTTGAATTACTAGAATGGTCTGTAAATGCATATATTAATTTCTTTTCATCTTGTCATAAGAAAGTTAACTTATTTGTTAACAAACCTATTTGACCTAATCAATCGGTTTTAGAAAGAGTTAGAAAATAAATGGATCAGGGTGCAAGAGAGAGAGACATGAAAACGACTTGAAGAATAGAAATAATTTCGTCAAACCGAAAAAGTAATTGTCAAGGAAAATGCAAATAGAATAATTACAACAAAATCTGACAACGTAACCAAAAAAAAACGCATAAGTTTCGCCTATGAAGAAATCTAATTTCTAGACCATTCACATTTTAAAACTACTGATTGTGGTATCGACAAGTTCTGAACCGGAATTTTCACAACATATACTAGATAGTATTTAAGATATAAAAACTGACTGCATCAATTCATTTTTTACATTATCATTTTATTATAATTTATTAATTTTAAAATTTGTTTAACCTCACAAACAATTTTCAATCTTATATCTAATAAAAGAAAAGATTATTTATACTCGATTGACATCAAAAATGTGCGAAGCAGATCCCCATTACTGAAAAATATATTTTACAATTTTAATTTAATTTATGCATCATGAAACGCGAAACTTCAAACCAAAACACTTTTTAAGGCTAACACCACGATATTTTATATGGAAATGAAATAGTTTTCTTTAATTTCAAATTTAAAAGTATAGCGAATATACATACATACATAAATAGTTTCACTTTGGAAGTAACTTATCACTATAAAAAACCTGCGGATCGTTATCTTAGTACAAGACTTATTAATTGTAACCTACCCTTTTATCGCGGTAAATTTCTCCACATTTGATTTCAGAGACGTATACATCGTCTGGTTTTTTCGTTAAAATTTCGCTGTTGCCACTCTGTAATTAAAAAAAAAAAAATCGTTTAAGCTTGGTAAAAGAAAAAAATCATGTATAACATTACATTAGTACATTAGTATTGAGTATTGATTGATTGATCAAAATGTCATCTTATTCCACATATATCGTATTCTTTATGTATGGAAAACAAAACACGAACTTAACAATTATGTAGAAATTCTGTGGATTAATTTCCACTTCTGTTAGCTTTTGCGCTACATTAGATTAAGCATGTAAGGTTTTCGTAAGTTTAAAAAAGTAAAGAAAATATTACGTTTGCTGGTCGAAGGCGGTTTTGACCGTTTGCACTAAATTGTTGGCTTGTTCAATAGTGCTACGTTCCTACCGAAATTAAATTGATGATCCGGATACAGGGGATATACTATTATATTAAGGCCAGTTTTTGAATGCAAGTTTAAACTCGAGATTAAGTTAATCTCCGGTTAACCTTCGTTTTCAGTTTTTGAATTTACTTAATCTTAAGTTTAACTTTACGGTTAATCTTAAGTTTAAACCAGCAACGTTGGTGGTTTAAGTTTAAGATTAACTATGAAAAGTAGTTGACAAATTGTATTTAAAAAAAAAAGCTTTTAAGTGAGAGAAAGCCGAATAAGACACATTTTTAAGTGATTATGAATTATATAAAACTCAAATTGACAATAGACAGTCTTAATTTATTTATTATTTTTCAAAAATTATTTTTTTACTTAAAGATCAATACGCACACCCAGTACAAAAGTGACTCAACTCAAAATTTTCATTTTTCAGAAATCGATTAAAAACTATTTTTGACTTAATTAAAAATAGTTAAAAACAAAATCTTTGGACCATTTTTAGTATCAGTCAACAACAACAAAATAAACTGATATTTGTTTTATAAATAAACAAGTGTATTCTACATAGTTTAAGCATATAAACTCGAAAAATTAAAATTTTGAGTTGTCACTTTTGTACTGGGTGTGCGAATAGTGTTCAGCTTTTGTTTGTTTTTATTTGTTTTTGTTTGTTTGTTTTTCTTCTAAACAAAAGCAAATTGTTGTGAAACACTTTGAAATTTTTGCATATAATTGTGGCAGCCCTACAAAGATTAAACTACCATTCAAAAACTGAAAATTAAGTTAACGAAAGATTAACTTTAACTGGAGATTAACTTAATCTCGAGTTTAAACTTGCATTCAAAAACTGACCCTTAGACGTTACCAGTTTCCTAAAAAACTTTAACACTGCTGGTAATAAGGTCATATACTCTTCGGTATCAGTTAAACTACTGCAACTTTACATTGACGAGTGAAATAGCTAAAACCGACTAGGACTAAATTTCTTTAACTTAGTTGCTATCCAAGGCAGCTCAATAAGCAACATAATGTATACACCCCGAGTTGTCTTCGTACTGAGTATAGCTGGATTTCTGTATCTCTCGAAACTCAAAATTTAGAGGCTGCAATTCGGTCTTATCGCTGCCCGAAAGCTAACTTTCAGATGGTCAGCAAATCTTTTTCAATATCGTTTCGTAAAGAGGGGTTAAGGATAACAGGTAAAATTTTCAAATTTTCAATTTTACACCTCAATGAATAATTTACCTTCAAATAATTTGTCTTCCAAATATTTTGTAAAACATGTCGTTTTTTCTAAGTCCAGGAGTTCTCTAAGCTAATTTGTGTATTGCATTAGTTCGATTTTATTTTGCAGAGATCTGTCTTGTCGTCTTTCTGAAATTAATATTTAAAAATCTACGGATTTTGTTATATCTGCGAATAGATATGTTCACAAAAGTTTGCTGTCCTCAACCGTATATTTTCTGCGGAATAAGCGCTGAGATATTTTTAATATCCTAGGAATTTTAAATTATAATAGTGGTAAGTGAGTGATCCGAAGTCAAATCTAGTGAAGCCTCAACTGAAATATGTTCTCTGAAGACACCCTAATCACACCAAAATCAATTGCATGTGGAGTCTTTTGTCTATCTGTTGGCTAACAAATTAGTTGTTCGATGTTCCTACCCTGCAAACGAATATATAGGAGACGGGATCGCTGATGTTATGGAATTGTGATGGAAGCTCTCAACGCAGATATTCGTTACAAGAAGCTGATGGGTCTCACATACTACCATTACGCCAATTTGTTCGGTGTCCTTTTATATTTGCGAATGCCGCTTATGTTCCAGTAACAGATTTTCAACCTGCTTGCAGATCGTCGCTTACAAAAATTAAGACTGCAATTAGGAACGCTGAGGCATTTTAGCAGGCTCCAGGCAACTAAAATGGTGACCAGGTGTCCACTTGTTGGTAAATGTGTCGGTAATAATTTTTGTGCAAGTATTAAAAATTGTTTTCATTAAACAGAGTTACCATTGGCTTGTTAGCAGGAGAAAAGAAATTGTTAACTCTAATGTATTATCTACATAAATTTAAATTAAGTAAATTTAAATGAAACAAGTTCCTTACGAACTTGTAAAACAATGTTTCAAAAGTTTTTTCTCTTTAATTTATGGTTTTCATCAATAACAATTCTATTCAGAATTGTGGAGAAAGTAAATTATTTTATTAATATTATTATTAAAAAATTCATTATACATATTATTAAAAATTGTTTATAAATTCTTACTTGATATGTACCCGCTTGTCAGCAGGAGAAAAAAAATTATTAACTCTAATGAATGAGCTAGATAAATTCAAGTTAAATAATTTAAGTAGGACAAGCCTTGCGAACTTATAAAATAATTTTTCAAAAGTTTTTTTCTCTGCCATATTCAGTAAAAAATTGCCCAATTTTATATCTTTTTCTTTATATCTGTTATATGCGATGTTGTTATCGTTGTATGATTGCGTTTCGCCGTAATTTTGTGTTGCATATGGAGTGATATTGTCTCTTTCGTTGTAGAATTTGTTGTTGTGTTTGATATGGTGTTTGTTGCTATTAGTTGTTATGTCTTTGTTGGTTGTTCTTAGTTATATATTGCCTCTTTGTTGTTGCTTGTGTTGAATGATGTATCATGTAGTGTTGCATTTGGCACTATGTTGTTGGTTATGTTAGATGACATATTGCAGTAAATTGTTGTGTACCGCTGAATTATGTTGCTGTTACTATCTCTTGAGTGAGTGTTGCCGTATATTCTATTGGAAAAGTGGAAATTTTTTGAATGTTTGTAAGTATTTGATTTTGTGTGTTCTTAAGTATTCTGCAATGTGTTGAACCGCCACATGCTGTAAAGCCGTGTCATATATACGATTCCATCAATAATACTAATATAATAATCTGCTTTTCTTAATAAGAGGTGATTTTTTAAGAGGTATAGGAAAATTTTTCAAAAAAAAAAACATAAAATTCAGAAAAATGCATGAAATCTTTATTTGAATCGATAGTACGGTCCATATAATTTAATGTTTGAAGATTATTTCATGCAAATGTTGACCGCGACTGCGCCTCAAATGGTCCATCCGCTTAGTCCAATTTTGGCATACTCTTTCCAACGTTTCGGCCGGTAACTCAAGCTCTGCTCTCCTACTACTATTGCAGTATCGAACCTTGTGGTGCACCGCAATCTATTGCCACCTCTTCGCTTATTGCATGTTTTCACACGATAAGCACTGCAATCGAGATAGTTTTTAAACCAGTTTAACGTCTTTTTCCCGATTGTAATTATTTCTAGCTTTTGTAAAAGTTTATTATGTGTGAGCGTGTCAAAGGTTTTACTGAAATCTATAAATAGTGCTAGGTAGTGCAAATGTTTACTGAGACAACAGTTGATGTAGTTTGAGAAATTTCCCAATAATTTGTTTATATTTTTCCCTTTTTGAAAGTCAAATTAATTTCCATTCATTTCCATCAATTTCTTCTTTCATTTTTAATATCAAAAATTTCTTCTTTTTGTATATACATACATATACTATTTGTTATAAATTTCTCCTATTTGTATAATCCAAATATAGTGAATTTTGAAGTACTGTTTCAACACTTTTTATTGTTTTTATATTGCAGTTATGTATTATTTTGTTTTCTTTATAACGTTTTCTTTAAAATTCAATGTAAAATCATTTAATAATTTGTTTGTATTACTGTTTTTAAAATTTCTTGTTAAGTTTTCATCGAAATTGTTTGGTTTTTTGTTTTTTTTTTTTTCAATTATTTCGTTAATTTTGCCATGTAACAAAAATATTATTTCCATTTTCCACAATTTTTTTTTTAAATAATTACTTTTTCCATGATTTATCTTCTTGTGTACTGCGTTTCTAAATTTTTTATATTCTGACACATAATTTTCATTGTTTCGACATCTTCGATAAAGTTTACCCAGATAATCACAGTATCTGATTAATTCTTCCCTTATCCTTGGATTCGGTGATCTTTTTTTTTTTTATTAATTTCGGATATTTTCATCGATTCACTGCAAATTTTACCAAAATTTTTTGCCTATTTTATTATATAAACCGCTAGCGTTTTCTGTTCGATACATTAATTCGTTCCAATTTGTTTCTCTCATTTCATTATTAACTTTTACATTATTTAATTTTTAAAAATGTTCTTGTGTACTTAGAGTGCCACTACCCTGTATTATTTTTCTTTATTTTTAGCAAAAAAAAAAAAAAAATTTGTAATGATCACTTGTAGTTGTTGTTATTATTATTGCATATTCACTTGTATTTATTTGTTTTATAAATAAGTGGTAATAACTACAAGAGCGTTTGTTTCTGTATATATCTTTACATGGATCAGATAAAAAGCAGTACGTTTGGCGTAAGCCAAGTACTGTGTTTTTGCGTAATAATATAGGGGAGAGTCAGTACTGGTGTGGGGATGTGTTTCCAGTGCAGGAGCGCAGGGTATATTCATTATAAAGACAGTAAAATGGATCCATTCCAATATTTGGTCATTTTAAAACAAAATGTGTTTGCAAAGTGCCGATAAGTTAAATATATTATCCATAATTGTTGAAAACTACTCCAAATAACTCGGCCGTAAGCTCTATAAATCCAGTATCAGCACAGTGGAGCAGTTGAAACAAGTAATTAGGTAAGAATGAAACAACATAACTGCGCAATTGTACGCCGATCTCGTGCAGTCGATGCCTCGACGTTTGGAAGCAGTAATAAAAGCAAAAGGTTTTGGTTCCAAGTGTTAACACAGTGCCTTATTTTGGCTGTCCAATTATGCGTTTGATATGAAAATTGTAAATTTTGTTTCACTTTTTGTTTTAAAAATATTTTTAAATAAAAGGTGCTAAGTAATATACATTGTTTAATAGCTTTTTAATTATCTATACATCTACTCAATTTTTTTTCGAAATATTTCCGATGAAGTGGAAAATGGCATTTGTATAATCTCATACCTAGTGCCTAATTATACGTGTGAACCACTATATATTTATTATTATTATTGGTTTTTGATTTTCTACGTTGTTTATTATAGCTCTTGTTTTTTAAGAGATATAAATTCAAGATAAGTCTTCTCCTTTTGTGTTTTGTGCCTATAAGCATTGCTTATATCGTTTTCATGTATTTCTGGACCTAATGAGGATGCTATTGTTTTTATTATCTCATTTGGAGACATCTCTTTATTAGTAACATTTTTTATTGCAATATTTTTAAAAATATACATACATAATTGGTCATAACAACCCTTCAGTCAGGATTACGACATAGTTTCTCACACCACTTATGTTGTGTGCGTTAAATTTTATACATGAGTGGTGGGACCTACAGTTTAAAGTCGACTCCGAACGCCAGATTTTTGAGAAACTTTACATGGCAATTTTAATTACACTCAGAGTTTTTGCCAGTAATCTGCTGAGAGGATGGTTAGGTTGGGTTAGAGGAAGTGTACTTGTCAACTGTGACAAGTACAGTACCCGGAGGTCGAATTGACCCATTGTACAACGTCCTAGCTTCTCACACCACTCGTGTTGTGTGCGTTAATTTTATACATGAGTGGCGAGACCTACAGTTTAAAGTCGACTCCGAACGACAGATTTTTGAGAAGCTTTTCATGGCAATTTTTACTCTCAGGGTTTTTGCCAGAAATCTGCTGAGAGGAAGTCGCCAAAGAAATATTTTCATATTTTCGTTTTGATGTCTGACCTGGGATTTGAACTCGGGCCTTTCGTCTAATAAGCCAACACACTACCTACTAGACTACGGCGACTTCTAATCTGCTGAGAGGAAGTCGCCGAAGAAATATTTTGTCATATTTCGTTTAGTTGGAGATGCCTGACCTGGGGTTTGAACCGATGCCTCACATCTAATAAGCCAACACACTATCTACTAGACTACGTCGACTTCATAGAACTCAAAAATACTTTTTTATATTTCTCGAACCATCCAAACTTGCATTATTTGATAGAAAAAAAAACTATTTTTTGGAATTTTTCATACTCTTTATTTTCATTTATTTCTAAAATTTTATTCAGCACTGTATTGTTTATTCCTTGAACAACTGTTTCAATTGTTTGTACCCTTTCAGTTATGTTCTTTATTTCACTCTCCTGACGATCTTCACACTCTCTGAACATTGTTTGCATTGCTGTTTGTAACTGTTCGGTTAATTTATCAAATCTCTTGTCCAGTAATCACCCCTATCGCATAGTTATATAGTATAGAATAGTATAGTATAGTATAGAATAGTTATCCCATAAAAAAATTCCCAAATTTCCTATTGTGAATCATTCCCAAAAAAAATTTTTGGGAGTGAGTTCACAAACATAAATAATATGGCATCGCCAATGTTTATTCCCAAGAATTATTTTGTAAAATTAATTCGCAACACGTGCTAATGGGAACAAGAAGGGAACATGTAAGTTATAAATAGTTTTGGTGTTGATTTTTTAAAACTAAGTACATTGTTTTATTTAAGGAACGCAAATGTAAATAAGGAGCAGATTAATTGTATGGTGGAAGCGATGGTAGCAAAGCCTTGATACGCGAAAGGATTCCAAAAGGAGAAAAAGAGGATGTGGCAAAACTTTGGAGTGATTTAAACATGACGTTGAACAGCCTATGACTACCAACTAAATCTACAGCGGAGTTAGATTTCCTCAGGAGACGGCCACACAATCCACTGAGGACATAAAACTCTTTCAAATGTTGTTAATACTTCTGAAAGCACTTCGCGGAATGAAGAACCGACATCAATTTGCCTAACTAGTCCTTTTTGATAGCTGCCTTCCGCCAAAAATCTCAAAGTGCCGGCGAGTTTCACTATGAGGGCGTATGGCAAATATCTTACCGCTGGGGGGCAAGTTTTCTATCAACACATTCAGCAGGTATATGAACCCTTCTTCGTTCACCCTATTGTAGTGTAGACCAGTATTGAAAAATTCAGTACTTTTGTACTTTTTTTAGTACTTTTTCATTTCAAAAATACCGCAGTACCCCCGATACGCTTTCAGTACTTTTTTATTATTACATATTTTATGTCTTGCTCTTTTTAACTATTAATGCATTAGCAACACGTTCAACGCAATGCTAAAATAGAATTAGACTTTAGCCCCAGTTAGCCAAACGTCCACAGAACGTGCGTTCGTTTTTAGAATACGATAAGCAATGAAAACGCTTGCCGAACCGTAAGCATTTTCGGTAAGCATTTTCATTGCTCTTCAAACGAACGTACAGTGGCTCCCAACTTATTTCAACCAGCACCTTTAAAAAAAATTAAGCTCGTATAATTCCGAAACGAAACAAGACATTAAAAAAATTTGAATAAGAGTTTATAGAATATGTTTAAAAATTAAGAAAAAAAGTTTTATTCAGTCTCAAATCTAAACTTACAAACTAAAAACAAAAAATATAGGAACCCAATTCGTCACAGCTTATTTCAACCACTTACTATAAACAAACAATAAAACGATTAATTAACTAATAGTTTTAATTTCAAAATTTAGTATGACCTCCTATTTGCTTAATTACAGCTTTCAACCTTTTTTGCACTGATTCCCCTTCCTAGTGGTTTGGATAGTTATTTTTGCCCATTTCTTTTTCAGAGCTGCTATAAGGTCATTCTTGTTCGAAATCTGGTGTTGGCGGACGTTTTGATCACAAATTGCCCATAAATTTGAGACTGAATAAAACTTTTTTGTTTAATTTTTAAACATATTCTATAAACTCTTACTAAATTCTTTTTTTAAAGTTGCTGGTTGAAGTAAGGTGGGAGCTACTGTATGTTACATCGACGTATCTAAATGGGTCATCTCCATCAAAACGAAACATGTAAAAATATTTCTCCGGCGACTGCTCTGGCAAAAACTCTGAGAGGAAATAAAATTGCCACTATAAAGTTTCTCAAAAATCTGTCGTGCGCAGTCGATTTTAAACCCGCCACTCATGTATAAAATTAACACACACAGAATAAGTGGTGTAGAAGTTAGGTTATCAGTTATCCTGATTGAAGGGTTATAATGATCAATTACAGTAGGACCTTGATAACTGGAGTTTTTTTTTTATTTTTCCTCAAAAGAAAACTTAGACCATTTCCTTTAAGATCTTTGTGCGCACTTAGTAGCAAGAGGCATATCTATAAAAAAAAATATTTTAACTCAAAATCCAAAGTTTTTAAATTTTACCATATGCACTATATTTTTTTTAATGGATGTTTTTTTTTTGCTCAAAGAAATCTTAGTTCTTTTCCTTTAAGAGCTTTGTGGTCACTTAATGGGATTTGTGTCTGGCCTACTATTAAATAGTACTAACCTTGGTGCAAATTTTATCCAAATCGAAAGACATCGATTTTAGAAATTGAATCCCTTGACACTAAATTGTGTTTATTTGTTTGTAGGTTTGTTTGAAGTCTATAGACGGCTAAACGACTGGACCGATTTTCTTGAAATTTTAGCAGTACCTTCCTGTATGTCTGGAAGGAACTACATATATACCCCATACACATACCCCATAAGTATTTAATGTCGCATATCTCATAAACTGCAACAGCTAGAGTCCTCAAATTTTGTATGGACGACTTTGACGTATATATGAACAAAATGGGATCGGATTGGCTATAGTGGGCGTGTCACCTCCCATATAAAAAATATTAAATTAGTATATATATAACAGACTCCTAAAATTTTGTCGAAGCCACTTTAGTATCAATATGAATATTTTAGATAAAAATGGACTGACTGGCAATAGGGGGCGTGGCACCTCCCATATGAATATATGAATCTATATATTTAAAAACGGCCGGACCGATTTTCTTGAAATTTTAACTGTACCTTCCTGCATGTCCGGAAGGAACTATAGGCTACTTTTTATTTTAAATTTTCAAGTAGGCGAGGTGACACCCCCTATACCCAATAAGTATTTAATGTGGGATGTCTCATAAACTGCAAAAGCTAGATTCCTCAAATTTTGTAGGGACATTTTTGACATCTGTATAAACAAAATGGGCAGACTTGCTGTAATGGGCGTGTCATCATCTTAAAAATATTAAATTAATATATCTAAGAAAATATAACAGTTAGAGTCCTAAAATTTTGTCGAATCCACTTTAGTATCAATATGAATATTTTAGACAAAAATGGGCTGAAAATGGGGCGTGGTACTTCCCATATAACTTAAATTTAAAACTTCTTATATCTGGGAAATCATTATAGATAAAATCATCAAATTGTACACGGGCAACATTGAAATCCATATGAATAATTTTTGAAAAAATTACCGGACTAGCAATAAGAGCGAGACCCTCCCATAGAAATATGATACAAAAGTTCGTGTACATGGAAAACTATTAGAGCTAGAATCTAGAACCTTTAACACACATATGAACATTTCGGGTTAGGGAAATAAATGGACTCTATTTTTATATGAATTCTTAGACAGAAAGTAAATACTAAACATCATATATCTGATAAACTATTGCAGCTAAAGTCATGTGTATTGCCTGTTCATTCCAATACCCATTTTATTATCTGTTTGTAAAAATACGCATAGAGGGACATGTGTAACAGCCCAACCTACATTACGGCGTAAAGCGCAAAATAAATGTCAAAATTTCTCATGCCCATATAAAATGTATGAGACCAACCATAATTGCGCAGCGTTACCGCTTTGCAATTGGAAAATCCAATTTTGACAGAGCGTAAAGAAGTGAAGTTTGTTGTAAAACAAGTGATTTTTTTATTTGTTTACTTTTATATTTGTTGAAAAATTAAATGTAAACAAACATTGATTTTGTGTTAAAAAAGGGAAAATTTGGAATATTTTTTAATTTCTTCAATGAAAAGTTTAAAGATTCTTAAATATTTAATTATTAATCGAAATGTATGTGGTCGCAATGAATATAGTTTCTTGTGCAAAAGGCAAGTAAAAAGCTAAATATATCAATATAATGAAATATATCTTTTGTTTAAATGGTTTCATTTGTCATTGATAAGTAATGACATGTTAGCTGCTTTCAGTCCAGTTTTGCGATTTTATCTCTATTTTTTATTTTCATTTGGCGATTTTTATTTAACATGGTAATATTAATAAAAAAAAATTAAAAATAATTAATAAATAAATATATAAATAAATTTATTTAGTATTAATAATTAATAATAATTATATATTTGTTAAATATTTATTTTAGTTAAAAAGTAATAATAGAGTTTTCATGTGTTTATATAATATTTGCACAAAAATCGTTTCAATGTAAATGAAATGCTTTACTGAATAAGCTTTAAATTGCATTCTAGGTATAAAGGTTCTAATCCTTTTCTTTTTAATTTTTAATAATTCATCAAAAATTGTATTTTTCATAATTTTATTAATATTTGTTAGTTCAATAATATTATTATTAGTCCGAATTTAATTAGAATTTTATTTTACTGTTCTTGGCACAACGTTGACGCTTTTATTTAGGTTGCTCATTACAGCGTAAAAGCTGGGCGCTAAATTACCATTAACAGTAGACACAGACCATTGATGACACTATACTGCCTTAATTTATTAACTACCTACAGCATACATAATTTTTTAAAGAACCAATTGTTACCTGTGGTTATATAATACAGACCAAACCTTTAAGGTCACCCTAATAAAAAATATTAAATATTTTCTATTGACCAAAATTTTTAATCTTAAAAACAAAAAAATTTGACCTGTTATGGTATATTTGCCTAATAATGATTGAAAGGAAGTACTTAAATAGTACTTATAATCTTTTTCGCAAATCATTTGAATCCCAGAGTTTAAACGAGTTAAACATTTATTTTGTGAGTGATCATATTGTGATAAATTAAAAACCAAAAAAATGCCACCTAAAAATCTTCGCTTTCTAAACGCACCAAAAATGCAGTTAATTTACAATCACAAAGGGCTGACGAAACTCCCGAAGAACGTGCTGTTCGTCTGAGTGTTGAAAGGTCTAGAGCCTCCACATCTAGAGCTGCTGAGGCTCCAGTTCAACATGATGAACGTTTAGAAAGGGAAAGGATACGATTGCAAAGAGCAGTAGCTGCAGAAACACCAGATCAACGAGATGTACGAGCATCAACATCTAGAGCTGCTGAGACACCTGATCAACGTGATGTACGCCTAGAAGGAGAGAGACTACGAGCATCAACATCTAGAGCTGCCGAAGGTACTGTTAAAATTTCAAGAAAATCAGTACAGCCGTTTAGCCGTCTATAGACTTTAAACAAAAAACCCAAAAACAAATAAACACACATTCATTTTTATATATATAGATATCGATAGGAGTAGCGAAGCACACCGGTTTTTAGCTAGTTTAAAATAAAAATAAACACTACCTACTTAATGTAATAGTAAAATAGTGCTTATTTTTATTTTAAATTATAAAAGTTAATAATGAAATAAATTATAATTTAGGTTTTTAAAATATGTGAAGTTTTATTTAAAGAGGTGCAGCCCTTGCGCTGACCAACTTCTTCCTTTTCCCTGATTGTGGAGGAACTTGGTCAGTACAGGGACTGCGTTCACCTGTGGCATCACAACGGGCCGCTATGCGTGCTCAAGTGAGCTTTGTGACATCAGAGCTACCACTCCGACCTATTTAAAGAGAATTCCACATACAGACAAATATAACATACGTACACAATTTAAATTCTGTTTGTAATTTCAATTTTCATTTTTGGTTGTTTTTAATATTGACATGTTGTTAACACTGCTAAACAGATGTCACGTAAAAATGTAAGAAAATTCTATTTTTTACAGATTCTTACGTTCCGATTACGTTACATTACATTTCTATAACTATTCGTATTGCTTTATACTTAACAAAAACGATCAGCTGTTTCCTTCTGTTGCGGTTACATTCCGTTACGGTTGCATAACTGAGCCTTAAAACCATAATCAGCTGATTTTGCGTTCACACTATAAGTTTTCTTAAATCTGGTTTTAACATTCATGACATTTATGACTGTGCAACAGCTGTTTTTGTTTAAGAAAAAATAAAAAATTAAGAAATGAACAATAAATTAAAAATTATTCTAAACATTCAGCCTTATCATGAGTGTCGTTGTCGTATCGTTTTTGTGTCGAAAATTAGTCGCTTTGTTCAAATGGTACCATATTTGTCGAAAAACGACAAACTATAAAAATTTTCTACAAGTCTATTACAATTTTTGGTACCACGAGTGGCGTCAATAAATGTCAAATACTACAAAAATCGTCGTTAAGGTTTTTGTTAACGACAAATAAAAAAATTAATTAAAATCTATTTAAAAAATGGATTTAACCAAAAAGTGGCTGTTAGTTGAAAAATATAATCATAACAAATATTTTTACTTTTTAACACTTTTTATCAAGTATTTGTAGATCAAAAATAACAAACACTAAACAGTTCATAAGGATGGTAGAACTGTTAGAACAGAATCCAAATTTGGCAAAAGGATACACAAGTGGAATAAATAAGGTAAACGTGAAGAAAGAGTGGAGCAAAATTGCCGATCAGCTAAATGTTTTAGGACCACCAACTCGTACAAATGAAGGCTGGATAAAAGTTTGGGCTGATTATAAGTTTAAAATAAAAAAATTGGTTCACAACAAATCCGAATGCCATGCTACAGGAGGTGGTCCATATAAACAGTTTACATTGTCACCTACAGAAGAAGCTGCCGCCAATTTATTACAACTAAACACTATTGTTTACCCATCTGACCCTTCATTTGATATTCGAGGCATTAATTCGGAAAATGATAAGAATGTATCACAAATTTTAATGGATGTGGGGGTCATACAGCATGAAGATTCAAACTGCTCATATTCGATTTACCTACCACACAAAACAACGATACCCTTGAGGATGCACAAACACTGCAGTTAACAGAAAAAGCAATACAAAATCATGAAATTTCGGCAAATATGTTAGACTGTTGTCTTAACTCCCTATGCATACTATTTAACTCAGCAGTAGTATATTCTTCCTCATTTTCAGAAGAAGAACATGTAGCAACACTTAACATTTTATTTTAGTTGAAAATGGTCTTAAATCAAAATAATTTATAATTTGTATTATGTTATTTCTTACCGCCAACAGTTTATTTTTTGACAGCTTGTACACAGCGTCCCTCATAATTTTTAAAAATTATGAGAATTTTGAAACAATCTGTGTTTTTTCATCTATAGTAATGTCGTTGTAGTAAATTTTACATGGTACCGAAAAATATTAAAAACGCCAACGACTACGACTACTGTCGAAAAACGACTTCGACACTCATGATAAGGCTGATTGTAAAAGAATACTTTAAAATAGTGGATCTTTATAAAAAGTGAAGAAGAGCTTGCAAATCAAGTAGTTTTTTTTCTGCATTTTTATATTTGTTTTGTTTTTATTTTGTTTTTTTCAGCTATTTTCAACATTTCAATGTTGGTAGCTCTGATGTATTGTATTTCATAAAACCTACTTAAAACCAATTCAAAAAAGGTTTCAAGATGGTTTTATCACAATAATTTTGTATGGTAAAACCAGGTTTTAATTATGGTTTTAACGTTAAAACCGCTCAGTGTGAAAACACTATTATATGCGACTGGATTTTTGTTTTGATCAGCTGTTGTGGTAAAATAATTTGCAAACAAAAACACTTTTGGGAAAAATTAAAAATCCAATTTTGATTTTAAAAGAATTTATGTCATTAATTACATGTGGCAAAAACTCTGAGAGTAAATAAAATTGCCATGAAGAGCTTCTCAAAAAAATCTGTCGTTCGGAGTCGACTTTAAACTGTAGGTCCCGCCACTCATGTATAAAATTAACGCACACAACATAAGTGGTGTGAGAAGCTAGGTCGTAATCCTGACTGAAGGGTTGTAATGACCAATTATGTATGTAATTACATGTTTATGAAATTATATATATGATATTTTGTGCTGCTAGAGCCTACAAAAAGGTTCAAAAGAACACAAGACGAGTGTTTTTAATTAATTCCATTCACAATAGAATATAATGCATGAGTCGCATAGAAAAGTAGAAAGTAAACCTACTTGATGCGTTCTATGCATTCTATGCGTTTTCTTCTGTAACTTGTCACAAACAACTACACTGATTCTACTTTTTTGACACACGCATGAAGCGCAAGGTCCCATGAAACGCATGGTATGAACTTTCGGCTTTAAAGAGAATCACTGCGAAGAAAACAAGGATTTTTTGGAGTGCTTTCTATTATCGCTTCTTTTAAATGTTATTGTTCGGTACATGTCGTTTGATGTGTGTGTGAGGTTAGTTAGCTACGAAAGTTATATGATTTTTTTTGCATTCAATGTTATATTAACAGAGAGTGTTGAGTTAATATACATAATTGAAAGTACTGGAAAAGTGAATAAAGAAAATATAAAATAATCACAAAAATGGATATAAGTTGGAAAAAAGTGAAAGGAAGACGAAGAAAATCCTTAAAATTTTACAAAAAAAATATTAAAATAACAAATTTTGGAGACTTGGATCCAATAGCTATACAATCCACTAGGTTGGAAAAACGCACATGGGAAGCATATTTAGTAAATATACTTGATTTTGCAACTTTATTATCTCCAAATTGTTACTTTCACATTTTTTTTTTGTTTTTTAAACTTCATCCTCCTTTCTTTTTTTCTTCAATTTATCTCTATTTTCGTGATTATTTAAGATTTCCTTTCCTCACGTTTACAAATTTTTCAATTATGTTAATAGTCGCTGTTAACATAATATTCACTGTAAAAAAAGAAAAAAACTAATTTCACACATAATTTTAATTATTTTAATATAAATGCACATATTTTGTCGTAAATTCACACGTGGTTAGCAATAGGAATCAAACAGAACTCGAAAAGAAGAAACAAAAATAATACATCGCACAACAGATCAAGATCTAAAAATATTAAAAAATAATTCACAATTTTCTTTAAATTTCCAGAGCTTGGTTATTTAAGGCGGGTTCACCCACAAGTTTCTGAAACATTTTTGGTTAGCACAATTTTTTTTTTTTTTTGTAGTTTGACGTTTCCCTCAGAGAGCGAGAGAAATTATTTTGTGCGAACAACTCTCAGTGTGAATTAAATTAATTTTAAATTTGGCCCGAACCATTTTAGAAAAGGTTGCCACACCATATGAAATTTATGAATTCCATGAAATTTCATGGAATCGCCACTACCTAAATATCTAACGATACAAAATTAAAAATAATTTTTTTAATCATTTAGATTATTACTTACCTTAACGTTAAGGAAAGCCTTTCTGACGGAGTAATATATTCCTGTGTGCGAACATGCATATCTTTTAGGTAAGGCCCCAATATTTGCAGAAGTACATCGAAAGTTCATCGATGAAAATTTATAAATGAATCTACGTCATTTAAACGCATTTCGGAAACTAGTGAGTGAAAATACCCTTTGGCTTCTCTTTGTTTCAAAAGTGGTCTTACAGCCGTCCTCTTGTTTATCTTTGATTTTCGTTTTTCATAAATATATTTTGCAAGTAATTTTACTTGCATTGAAGTGACCAAAATGGCGAACAAGAGTAGCAAATGATTTATATCCATTTTATCCATCGCAGAACAAGATGTTTTTATTCTTACCAAATAATTCACCACAAGTACTTTTTATTTTTTGTTATAAATATTAATTTTTTATTTCTTTATTTTGACATAAATATAATTAACTTTCATAAGTTTATGCACATATATATGTATTTACGTCATTTTCAATTAAATATGTTTGTTTTTACGAACAAAGTTTCTGAAATGGGTGAATCATTTTGCAGAAAATTCTCAGTAAACAAGAAATTTCTCCGAACCAAAAATGTTTCAGAAACCTGTGGGTGAACCCGCCTTTACTTTTTTTCTTTTTTTTTTCTTTTTTTCTTTTTTCATTTATTATTTATTGAATCTTCATTAATAATGAACTAACAATAATTATTCAAATCTTAAAACTAAAAATTTATATATTTATTTAGCCATTGCCAAATAAAATAAAGTATTCAAAGTATAAAATAAAGTAAAAATAAAATAAATTAAAGTAGCATTGGGCCTCATTCATCTCTCTCATCTTCGGCCGAGTGCAAGAGTATCCTTCCTTTTTAATCTAATATGGCCAGTGTGACGTTAAATACCACGGACTAATGGATTTGTGTGGTCATCTAGGTTATCTAAGTATTTTTCAGCGTGTCTTACAATTTCCATTTTAACCAGCGGGACATCTAGATCTTTGTGAATATTCGAGTTTTTGATATACCAAGGGGCGGCAGTGATCATTCGTAAAATTTTATTTTGGCGCCTCTGAATTTTCTCTACGTTTGAAGCTGAGGCAGTACCCCATAGCTGTACTCCATAACACCAAATGGGTTTTAATATTGATTTGTATATTAGGAGTTTACAATCTAACTTAAGTGATGAATTTCGACCAATTAACCAATTTATTTGGGCAGTTTTCATAGTTATTTGCGCCAGTTTTGACTCAATATGCAATTTCCACGTTAAACGACGATCAAGGTGTATACCCAAGTACTTTACATGACTGCTTTGTGGTATTGTCTGATTATTAATGCATATAGCAGGGCAAGTCTCTCTTCGCAATGTAAAGGTTACGTGGGTGCATTTTTGTTCGTTAACTTTTATTCTCCATTTCTTCAACCATTCCTCCAGCAGGGACACTTGTTCCTGGAGGAACTGCGATGCAATCTGTGGGTTCATATGTACGCTTAAAAATGCAGTGTCGTCAGCAAATGTGGAAGTATGTATGTTTTCACTTATTTTCATATCAGCTGTAAATATCAGGTATAAAACTGGATCTAGTATGCTACCCTGAGGAACACCGGAGTTAATTTTTTGAGGGGAACTTAAATAATTACCTTGTTTAATTACAAATTTCTTATCACTTAAATAACTCTTCAATATTTCATATATATTTCCAGGGAATATTTGCTTCAATTTGAGTATAAGACCATCATGCCACACTTTATCAAAAGCTTGAGAGACATCAATGAAGAGTGCAGAACAATACTTTTTTTCTTCGAATGCATTTCTTATTACATTAACTAGACTATGGGTTTGCTGAATGGTACTATATTTTCTCCTAAACCCAAATTGGTGATTTGGGATACAACCGTATTCATTCAACTAAGGTGTACCAACAAGGAATACCTTCTCGAATAATTTGGATAGGTTAGGCAAGAGACTTATCGGCCTATATGCATCAACCTTGGTATGATCCTTACCTGGCTTCGGTATCATGGTTATGAGTGAAATTTTCCATTGTGTAGGGTAATATCTGAGTCGAATAACAGCATTCATAATGAATAAAATAATTTTTACAGCTATGCTAGGTAAATTCAACAGCATTTTGTTGCTTATTTTGTCAATACCTGGGGCTTTTCTTGGGTTAAGATTTTTAATGGCATTTACAATATCATGAAACTTAAACCTAATGGGTCTGGGAGTCTTCGCAACAACAGTTGGTAAATTAATTTTTTCGGTAGATTTGTTAGGGGTGAAAACAGTTTTCAGGTGATTCACAAATAGCCTACCATTTTCAGCATCACTTCTTGCCCAGTTACCATTTGAGTCACGTAAAGGTGGTTTATGAATAATTGGCCTTTTTAGATTCCTGGTTGCACGCCATAATGAATAATTTGTTTGGGGAGTCGCGTCCAGATTTTCCAAATAATTTTTAAAGGATTCAAGTATCTTTTGAAGACGTTTTGTGCACTCATTTAGTTTTCTTTTAAGTTGAGGTGATCTCTGTATTTGCCACTCTCTACGGAGTCTTCGTTTTTCTAGCACAAGGTTTTCGATATCAGCGGAATAAATTCTGTTGTACCTAATTCGTTTTGGGACCTTAACAGCGCTTTGGGTGGCTAACGTAAGGGTTTTTTCAAAATCATATACTGCTTGGTTCAAACCGTCGACAAATCTTAGAGAAATATTTTCTGAACAGTGAGAGCTTATGTATTTCTTATATTTCAGCCAATTCACTGTACACCCAAACCTGTTTTTACACGGTTTTTTTTTACGCGAATTTGAAATAATACGGTTTTTTTAACAAATTGACGAGACTGATATTGAGCCACCCCAGCAAAAGAGAATGCGCTTGGTATAATAAACTGACTCCGAATAAAATGAAAATTTTTTTTATTGAAAATAATTCCGTTACTGATTGTCTTAAGAGTTTGATAACTAATTTTATTTTTATAAATGGAAGAGAATTTTTAAGTTTTTTCTTTATTTTTTTATAATCATAAAATGAAATAAAATAAAAACTCTGTGTATACTATTGAACTAAATCTGTGCATTTTTATAAAGTTATTCAATTTTATAGGCATATGTAGGCTGCTGCACCAATCCTATGTATATCTTTTCAGTTTGTTTATACACTTATATACATACATAATATTTGTCTTTTTTTACGCGTTTTTTTTTTACACGGTATCCACTGGATCGTATCTACCGTGTAAAAAAGGTTTGGGTGTAGTCTCTTTTTCCATTAAGTAGCCAGACGGGGACACGTGATTATTCCATAGTGTTATGATTGTAGGCGTAAATCTTCAAGGCAAATACTCGCAGCATGAAGGTATTCTTCACTAAGATTATTCATTTGGTAATGTTTTATTCGAGACCTTATTAAGACTGCGGAGCCTCCACATGATCTATCACGGGGATCCTTTGAGTCGTAAAATGAATAACCGTTCATTTTAAATAAGCTTCTTGATGTTAGATGAGTTTCCGAAATAAGCATGACGTCAATTTTGTTGCTTATTAGGAAGTGTTCAATTTCATTTTTATGCTGGCGAATACCGTTTGCGTTCCAGAAACAAAGTCTTAGGCAATTCACGGCTTATTAAGTACCGCTTGTAACAGCATTGACTGCATTTTTAACATCTCCTGCATCATGTTGCTCAAAGTATTTGTAAAGTTATTTACCGATTGAACTAGTGTCTCGATAGTAGTCTCAAGCCGACTCAGGTTGGGAGCATTAGGGGTCTGGTTATTTGTCGGCTGTGAATTTGGTGCTGAGTTAGACTTCAAAACGCTGGCGTACGAGATGTCATTTGTGCCTTCGTTGACTATTGGTGTATAATTACGTGTTTCTACTCTTTGTGTCTACATTTACTACATTTCTTAAACTAGTATCGCTTTTAGGCCTGGAACATTTAGCGGTACTATGTAATTCCCCACAAATTACGCACACTGAAGTTAACTTACAGTAAGATCTAGTATGGCCGTATTCCTGACAATTTTGGCATTGCACTGGTCCTGACCGCTTATATGGTTCTTCTACTACAATTCTTCTATGCAACAGGTACTTAATATTATATATTGGATGAACTTCATTTTTGTTTAATTTAATATCGTTCGGCTCTAGTTCAACGCGAAATATTGGCTGAGGCACACTCTCACGATTCCTAATGTTTACAACTGACTTGATCTTGAATCCATTATGTTATAAGCTACTTTTTATTTCTTCGGGTTCAACGCTGGGATCTATACCCTTAAGTACAACCTGGAGCCCCTTACCACTTTTCAATTGATAGATGTAAAAAATTTTTTTAACCTTTTCAAATTCTGAAACTAATTTTCGGAAATTATCTTCAGTATTTACCTGGATCTTACTTTCAAGTATGATTCCACGTTTAACTGTGGCCACATAAAAAGAGTTTTGTTCCCTCAAGTACACTGGAGGGGGTTTTGGCGATTTGTTGGTTTTAATCTCCTCTTGAGAACCATCATCTAATGCTGCGAAGCGATTCTGCGACTTTGGTGAATTGGGACTGGGAAAAGGGGTAAGGGGTAGATTCGGATTTGGCTCAACACTTTCTTTTCTTTCGCTCGTTGAGTCGCTAACGTAGCGTACTCGTCATCAATTTGTTTGTTCATATTTACTGTTTCACATTCTTTTGCAGTAATGACCACGTAAGCATTTCTTTCATTTAAGCTCAGTCTGCGTTCATTAGCACTTGCGTTCATTAATTAGGTTAAAAGCCTTTATTCTTTTATTTATTTTTTTGCTTATTTCTTTGTTGTCTGTCTATATGCAGTTTATTTTTATTATTATTATTTTTTTTAGAACTTTGTTAAGTTGTTTCTTTTTTATTTTTTTATTTTAGTCGCTTTAAAAATAATATCACTAAATATTTTTTTTTGCCGACTGCACGTCCGTACACTTTAAGTGTCGGGGTGATTTTTTAAGAGCTATAGGAAAATTAAAAAAAAAAAACGCATAAAATTCAGAAAAATGCATGAAATCTTTATTTGAATCGATAGTACGGTCCATATAACTTAATGTTTGAAAATTATTTCATGCAAATTTTGACCGCGACTGCGCCTCAAATGGTCCATCCGCTTAGTCCAATTTTGGCATACTCTTTCCAACATTTCGGCCGGTATCTCACGAATAAATGCTTCAATGTTGTCTTCCAATGCGTCAATTGAAGCGGGTTTGTCTGTATAGACATGAGCTTTAACATAGCCCCGCAAAAAATAGTCTAAAGGCGTTAAATCGCACGATCTAAGCGGCCAATTGACCGGTCCCGAACGTGAAATAAAACGTTCACCGAACTCGCCTCTCAATAAGTCCATTGTTACGCGTGCTGTGTGGCATGTGGCGCCGTCTTGTTGAAACCACATGTCATGCAAGTCAAGCTCTTGCATTTTGGGCAAAAAAAAGTTGGATATCATCTCACGGTAGCGCTCACCATTCACAGTTACGTTACGATTCGCAGCATCTTTGAAGAAGTACGGTCCAATGATGCCAAATTCAATGATTTGCAAGCGTTGTTCGTTTGTAAGACGATTCATGGTTAAATCATAGACCAAACTAAAGATGTTTGACAGTGAAACAAAACACGAAACGTGCGTGAGCTGTTTAAACCAGTGTTGCCAGAAAGATAATAGCTAAAAAATCACCCTTTATAACCCGCCTTTACTGCCGTGAACTTTTTGATTTTGAGTTTATTTGTAACGTATTTCATCAGAAGAAATGTAGTTTTGTAGAATCAAAAGTTCTTACCAATTAATTATTAGATTGGAAATAAACGCAAAAAATTAAAAACAACAAATTTTATACACATACATATCTGTGGCATTAAATAATAATAGCTTAACTCGAAATTTCGTGTTTAGAGATATTAATGGTGTTTTCTTTTCTACAAAGAAAATGTCACCCCCTTACAATGTGCATTAAAAATATTGCTGACCAACCCTGTTATAAAGTAATTTTTTGTTTGAGAAGAACATAACACAAACATTTAAAAAGGGTATGCCCTGTGTTTACCACGGCGGCTGTTGATTATGTTGAAATAAATTCAGTAATTCTTCATCAGATGACGAAGATGAATCTAAAACTGATTTATTTAAATTTTCGCATATTAAAATAGATGCACAATTTTATGCACAATCCTAATATATTATAAATATATATTATAAATCTTTCTGTAAGTCTGTTTTTTTGTTTGTTTGTTTGTTTGTTGGTTTGTTTGTTAGCCAATCACGCCTGAACGCCTGGACCGATTTTCTTGAAATTTGGGATATAGATCGAGCCATTGTCGGTGCAGGTTATAGGCTATAAATTTTTTCAAAATTTTGACCAAAAGGGGGAAAAAAATGGGACAAAGGGAGAAAAAATGGGCAAAAATTAGTACTTTTATGCATAAATGCTGTATTTTATCTATTTTATAGGTAATTTTTTACGATTTAGATTTGTTAAGTTTCCCAAATAGCTATTGGAGGTGTTCCATTTCTAAAGTTGGACCAAAAGGGGTCCAAAAAGGGGGAAAGGGGCCAAAAACGGGCAAATTGAGTGTATAGCCAATCACGCCTGAACGCCTGGACCGATTTTCTTGAAATTTGGGATATTGATCGAACTTTTGTCGGTGCAGGTTATAGGCAATAAATCTTTTCAAAATTTTGACCCATAGGGGGAAAAAATGGGTCAAAGGGAAGAAAAAATGGGCAAAAATTAGTACTTTATGAATAAATGCTATATTTTATCTGTTTTATAGGTAATTTTTTACGATTTAGCTTGGTTAAGTTTCTCAAATAGCTATTGGAGGTGTTCCGTTTCTAAAGTTGGACCAAAAGGGGTCCAAAAAGGGGGAAAGGGGCCAAAAACGGGCAAATTGACTGCATTTATATTTAGGACTTAGAGTATTCAAAAAACTGGTTTGTTTGTTAAACCGGTTTCCGAATAATTTAAAAAATTTGATTTTTTAAGAAACCGGTTTCGAAACCGGTTTTGAAAACCGATAAACCGGTTTTTTATTTATTGTTATTTTTAATGCAAAAATTACCCAATAATAATTTTTTTTAATTTTTTAAACTAATCCAAACTACATAACCCGCGCAACGCCGGGTACAATCTGCTAGTATATTATAAATCTTTCTGTGTCTGTTTTTTTGTTTGTTTGTTGGTTTGTTTGTTAGCCAATCACGCCTGAACGCCTGGACCGAATTTCTTGAAATTTGGGATATAGATCGAGCTTTTGTCGGTGCAGGTTATAGGCTATAAATCTTGACCAAAATGGGAGAAAAAAATGGGACAAAGGGAGAAAAAATGGGCAAAAATTAGTACTTTTATGCATAAATGCTGTATTTTATCTGTTTTATAGGTAATTTTTTACGATTTAGATTGGTTAAGTTTCCCAAATAGCTATTGGAGGTGTTCCGTTTCTAAAGTTGAACCAAAAGGGGTCCAAAAAGGGGGAAAGGGGCCAAAAACGGGCAAATTGAGTGCATAGCCAATCACGCCTGAACGCCTGGACCGATTTTCTTGAAATTTGGGATATAGATCGAGCTTTTGTCGGTGCAGGTTATCTGCCGGGGAAGGTTTCTAAGTTGGTATGACCAATTTCCGACAGGTGGCGCCACTGAAAATTACTAAAAATGATTTAAATCGTAAACTGTGGATTTGATCATGTTATGATATTTAGCAATGTTGTTGTGCATGAGCCGGCGAAGGTTTCTAAGTTGGTATGACCAATATCCGACAGGTGGCGCCACTGAAAATTACTAAAAATGAATTAAATCCTAAACTATGCATTTGATCATGTTATGATTTTTAGCAAAGTTGTTGCGCATGAGCCGACGAAGGTTTCTAAGTTGGTATGACAAATATCCGACAGGTGGCGCCACTGAAAATTACAAAATATGAATTAAATCGTAAACTGTGTATTTGATCATGATATGATCTTTAGCAAAGTTGTTGCGGATGAGTTGACGGGATTTCTAAGTTGGTGCGATTAATTTCCGATAGATGGCGCCACTGAAAATTATTCAAAATGAATGACAAGTAATTGGTCGACCTACACCTCAAGCACGGAAGAAAAGAGCATTACGAGCCTCAGAATCAGACTAGCAACGAGCATTGAGACTGGAAAATCTTCGAGTACATGCCGCTGA
This sequence comes from Sarcophaga caerulescens, assembly GCA_927399465.1. Taxonomy (NCBI): domain Eukaryota; kingdom Metazoa; phylum Arthropoda; class Insecta; order Diptera; family Sarcophagidae; genus Sarcophaga; species Sarcophaga caerulescens. Next base: position 62,861,347 of record OV656866.1, read on the forward strand.
GATCCGTTCGAGAGAAGTGAGATTAGAAAATGAACGAATGAGTATTACTCAGGCCCGTTCGTCTGAATCATCTGGACAACGGGAAACAAATTCAATAAAATGATTCAAAATTAATTGGATATTTGTGTAATGTCTTTCCTTCAAATTTATTTTAGTTGGTGGAGCAGCAACGCGCGGGGTACAGCTAGTATTTATATATTTAAAAAAAAAAAAAAAGGTTTTATAAAGGGTGATTTTTTAGCTATTATCTTTTTGGCAACACTGGTTTAAACAGCTCACGCACGTTTCGTGTTTTGTTTCACTGTCAAACATCTTCAGTTTGGTCTATAATTTAACCATGAATCGTCTTACAAACGAACAACGCTTGCAAATCATTGAATTTGGCATCATTGGAGCGTACTTCTTCAAAGATACTGCGAATCGTAACGTAACTGTGAATGGTGAGCGCTACCGTGAGATGATATCCAACTTTTTTTTGCCCAAAATGCAAGAACTTGACTTGCATGACATGCGGTTTCAACAAGACGGCGCCACATGCCACACAGCACGCGTAACAATGGACTTATTGAGAGACGAGTTCGGTGAACATTTTATTTCACGTTCGAGACCGGTCAATTGGCCGCCTAGATCGTGCGATTTAACGCCTTTAGACTATTTTTTGTGGGGCTATGTTAAAGCTCATGTCTATACAGACAAGCCCGCTTCAATTGACGCATTGGAAGACAACATTGAAGCATTTATTCGTGAGATACCGGCCGAAATGTTGGAAAGAGTATGCCAAAATTGGACTAAGCGGATGGACCATTTGAGGCGCAGTCGCGGTCAATATTTGCATGAAATAATCTTCAAACATTAAATTATATGGACCGTACTATCGATTCAAATAAAGATTTCATGCATTTTGCTGAATTTTGTGTTTTTTTTTTTGAAAATTTTTCCTATAGCTCTTAAAAAATCACCCTATATTTAAAAATATGTTGTATTCTTTGATTTGTTTTGAATAAAATATGTAAGTATGAAAAGATCGCTAATTTTTCGACTTTTTTGAGCGCTTTTTTTTATAACCAAAAAATTTTTTTTAACACTGTTCTAAGACTGAATGCAATTTTTTTATATTACTGACCATGTAGCTTTAATAATGTAATGTTTCCTTAAGGTTACTCTACAAAACAATGAAAAAATTAACTTCAAAATTGGATAACAATACCAGGAGACTTTTTTTAATTTCATCTAGTAGCCCTATAAATAAACAAAAGTCATCTGCTTTACAGGGCATTATCAGCACTCTCGATTTATACAGGGCATAAAATGCAATGCCCTCCACCATTGGCAAGTGCGAATTATTTAGAATAAAACATACCACCATCTTAGGGGGCGAAACATTTTTAACAAACAAACACAAAATTGCATTTTTTTAAATAAAATGCACATTTTTTGGTAGAAAAGAAAACACCATAAGGTTTTTGTCTAAAATAAATGGTGTTTAAGTTAAGTAAAGTTAAAATATAAATGCGTATATTTTTATTAATAATGGCATTTTATACATGAAATTTAACTGAGTGATAAATCTTGAAGAAGAGAATAAGAATATGTAATAAAATGAAAAAGCAGTTATGTTAACTTAAGCTATTATCATTTATTGCCACAGATATGTATGTATATCAAACAGAGTGATAAGCGACGAATAAATATTGTAATTGATTTGGAAGAATCGAAAGGTTGTGATAACTTTCCTTCAACCTAAATTTCTATGTCATGAAGCTGGAACAAGGGGTAATATTTATATATGGGAGAATATTGGTGTTTCAACATTTGTATGATAAACAAACTTTTGTCCCACCAACAACTTCCACAACTACGGTTGAATTAAAAACGCATGGTTATCATACAACACAGTGAGTATTATTAAACATGACAGACAGAAGTAGAAAGATATCGGCTCAGCTAAAAATTATATCATTAACATAATTTGACCACAGAACATTATTGTCCAATGAGTAATACATTAGGTATTAAGTGTTGGACTTTGTCAGAAATTCTAACCTAGTTTTGTCTTAAATTTGAATAATTAAAATAAAAAGTAGAATTTTAGTAAAAAAAAAAAAAGAGCTTATTCGTGACTCTTTCGTAAATTTTTTTTCACTTGAACGTTTGTATTTATGGCAATAAAAGGTTTAATAGTTCCACAGTCGTATCCCAAGAATATTCGTACTAAATAGCAATACGTATCACTCTGCCAGATATATTCTCTTGCAATATTTTATATATTACGTCTGAGCCTACCTATTGTTTCAATAAGAATAATTACAACAAAATACTAGTTGTGTCTGCTTAATTTTTTTAAAAACCATTTGCAAAACAACATTTGCGGGTGAACCATATACCCGCAATCAGTGAAGCAAGCATTTAAATAATTATAAAAGTAATTACCTTTAAGAGAGCAATGGGTTCATCAGGTACTGCTTCACAAACCGAAGATATAAGGGATCCACTGGGATAGGCAAATGATGTATTAAGTATATTTAAAAGTTGTGTGGTTCCATTACAATTCGTGCTATTTGCTGAAAATATATTAATACTTTAATATAATTTTTTATCGTTAGGCAAAAAATTATACATAAACTTATAATCTATATACAGAGTTGTCAGGATTCTCTAAATTTAATGTAAAAAAATTTATAATGTTCTGAATTATTTATTTATAAATAATAAAAGAAATTACTACGAATCTCTATTTGCCTGAAATCTTAATGGCGAAATTAAAATTCGCTATCCAAATTTATTTAAAGCGAAGCAAAAATGGCTGGTGTACACAAAAAGGTAATACAAAATAATTAAAGCAGTGAAGAAATTATGGATTTTGGACATATTGTAACAACAAAATACAAGAAGACGCTATAAAAATGAATGCAGTCCATTATTAACTAGTTTGAGAGTTGATAACTATCGTTCTGTTGAAGTCACATCTTTCAAACTAGTTGTCATTTGTTCAGGCTATTTTGCCAAATCACCATTCATGGATAGACATGGGCCATAGAAAACGAAGTGTGTTCACTGAATGGACTTTGGAGCAGTTGATAACTGATCCTAACTTCCATCGAAAAATAATTTCCAGCGATGAGATCCATTTCTGAATGAATGGTTTGGGATGATAATATATTGGTATCAGAGATTCATATCGAAAAAAACACTGTTTGGTGTGGATTTTAAGCGGACAGCGTTATCGTCCATATACATAGGTCGATGATTTCCTATTTTAGCACGTGGCAATATGTGGTTTCAAGAGAACGGCGCTACAGTTCATGCCATATTGTATACCCTGCACGTGCGATTTGAAGGCATGACCGTCTAACGTGGAGGTGGTATGAATTGATCAACGTGCGATTTGAACGCGTTAGATATTTCCTTGTAGGGTTTCCTTAAATCTCAGTTGTATAGGATTAAGTCACATACGACCAACATAAGCCATTCCTATTAAACTCAGCCAAAGTAATGGAAAATTGGATATTTAAGATGCGCTCCACCCAGAGAAGCAAAAAATACATATTTCATCGTTCGTCTCTGATAGAGCGATTAAAATGAGTTCCTTACTAGGACCTTCGGTAGTCCAAAGAAATGTTATCGATACACTTAGGGCCATTATTACAAGTTGCCGTTAAACTTGGGTTTAGTTAAAGGTACCTTTAGCTAAAGGAAACTGTAAAGTTACCTTTAATTGATTTTCGTTATTACAACTTACAGATAAAATAAAATTAAAATATGGTAGTGCCGGAGCAAAGTCGATAAAACTGCTCAATTAAACAAGTTTTTTTTTTAACGCAGTGGCAACAGCGGACTTCGTTTTTTTGTTGTATATGCTCATTTTGTTTAAATTTGAAGTTGCCATATCGAAAATAGTGTATGATATGGCAAGTTCAAACATAAAGGGACCTTTAAATGTTAAAGGTAGGATGATCTTCCCTTTAGCTTAACGATCACTTCTATCCTATTACATACATAATTGGTCATTACAACCCTTCAGTCAGGATTTCGACCTAGCTTCTCACACCACTTATGTTGTGTGCGTTAATTTTATACATGAGTGGCGGGACCTACAGTTTAAAGTCGACTCCGAACGACAGATTTTGTTGAAAAGCTCTTCATGGCAATTTTATTTACTCTCAGAGTTTTTGCCAGAAATCTGCTGAGAGGCAGTCGCCGAAGAAATATTTTTTTTTTTTCATATTTCGTTTTGATGCCTGACCTGGGGTACGAACCCGGGCTTTTCGTCTAATAAGCCAAAACACTACCTACTAGACTACGGCGACTTCTATCCTATTGGGATACTCATAATAATGAAAAACAATTTATCTGCCCGTTAAAATCCTCCCTTTAGTTAACGGCAAGTTGTAATAATGGCCATTAGTTTGTTAAAAGAAAAAATATTGTAGTTTCATAAATTAACTGTTATATTAATTTTATATCAATATAAGTTAGTGAATTTTTAATGTCAAAATTCAACATGTGATTTTCTGTCCGTTTTGTGTTAAAATAAATAGCAAAATTATAAAAATTTGGCGCAATTTAACGAAGAGCCTCTTCGTCTGTTATTTATGCAATAAAGAATATTAATATTAAAATAGTCATTAAAGCTTTTCTTAAAGTAAAATAAAAATAACACCTAAAATTTTAAAACATTTATCTATCAAGCCTACCACATGCAACAAATTCGCGATTATTATTTTGGAACTTTAAATCAAACTTTAACTTAAAGCAAACCAAATAATCAACCGACTGTTCTCACAGAAAAACCATCAACAATTCACAATCTGACATTCCCCAATCCAAACAATTAGCCAAAACTTATTTACCCACTGGTAACTTTGAAATGAATAAACTCCATTGGTTATTTCTATCATTGTTAATATGGAAATCGATAAGTAATATTTATTGCTTAATTATTGCCTTGTCAGACTTCTAATGGAATTATAGCATCTTTGCACCTTACGTATTTTCTGTGCTCTCTAAGTTTAAGTCAGATATACATACGGTGACCATTATTTCCATGAGAAAAAAGCGGACAAATATATAAAATTGAAAAACAAAAAAATTCATTTATTATAGTTAATGTTTTATATAAAGATTTTTAAAACAGACATAAATAGCTACTAATAATATACACATATCTCCCACCTGGGTAACAATCTTGTCGCGATGTGGGGGCTTAAGTGTACCTATCCCCAACCTTTTGGGGATGTGGTGCATGACTAAAGGTTACCCTAATATCGTGAGAGGACGGTCTTCGAATTGATGTCTCTGTGCGATCTCTTCGACTCCCCCTATCACGTATATTTCTTCTATACCCCTAATCCGATTGTATTATAACGGAGCCTCACTGATACCTGGGCGCCTCAGTGAGTATTAAGTTTTCTACCAAATCCTTGCCATGCTAGCGGGGGCTATGGCATGATCGACCTCCTTTCCCCCTCACTCGTGGGACTTATATGGACAAAGAACATAACGACAAGGATTTGAACGTGACGAACGATGATGATAAAATGGCTACTGAAATTGGACTAGACGCGTCCCAGCTCATTGCGCGAATCCAGACGAGTATTGTTGACAACAACAATGAAATCTTCAGGAATTTCGCCCCAGCTGGTTTGAGGATTACGACTGTAGAGGAGTCCTTTAGTGAGGCGACTGCTTTGGCAATCCCCACTTCAACGGAATAAATGTGCGTGGAGTCAGACTCTGTCTCCCACTATCGGATGAAGACGGTGACAATATGGTCATCGAAAGGCTCCCCTTCACTCGTATCCAAATTGCTACTGGGAGCAATGAGGTGGTGACTTCCCCTTTAAGGAACCCACTTGTCAGACAGGATGCTTCGGACCCACTAGTACAATCATTTACTGATTCGCACTGCATGGGAAAAGGTGACTCGTCTGACAAGGGGGGTAAAACTGGGCGGAAACTTTCCTCTATGTATAAGGAGAGGAATTCATATCGCAGGGCTTGCACGGTCTTGAAGAGATTTGCAAGCTGTAGAGCCAATTGCTTCTACCTCTCAAGCCGCAAGCAAGGGCATGAAGGTTCTACACCCTTACTCCCAACTGGAGCAAAGACCACCCAGGTTTTCAAACCTCCGGTGAAGAGAAAGGGTGATGGTGTTCCTTCTATAATGGATGAAGGAAAGGATGTAGAAACTACCGCTAATCCTTTATCTTAGAAGAAGGATGTAAGGTTGGAGGCGGGGGGGACTTCGGTGGATAAGTCTTCTATGCAGGTTTCTCGCAAGGGAAATCACATGAAGAGAAACAGGTCTGACGAGGTGCCTTCCTCCGGCTACAAGCGTCCTAAGAAACAAGGTAGCCTAGAAACTAACCCTTCCCTTCTGCTGGCTTTCATCGACAGGTCGGATTTAGATGGCAAAATCTCTTCTAAAAGATGGGATCTAGTTGAAGAAAGGCTCATTGAGTTTATGACGGAGGAGAGTTGTGATGGCAGAAATACCATCGATCTTCCATCGGTTGGTCCAAGGGCATCAAGGTAGTGGACTGTGAAAACGAGGGAACTTTAGAGTTCCTTGTGGAATCAGTGAAGCGCCTTGGTGAACTCTGGCCCGGTGCTCGCTTGGAGGTGATCCCTCAATCCGACCTCCGTCTACGTCCAATAGCGACGGTACGGGTCCCGCCTACTTTTAGACAGGTGAATATCATACCCAAACTTATTGGAAAGCAGAATGACGGATTGAACACCAGCTCGTGGGCAGTTGTCAACTCCCTGACTGGTGATGGTAAGAAAGGCTGCGATCTTCGGATCGCTATTGATCAGGATTCGCTTCAGTGGCTTCGGGCAAGGGGTGGCGTAGTGTTTGAGGGTTGGCACACCTAAAATTCCGTTATCCGGACATGGGTGGTGCCAGGAACCCAGAGGAGGCTGAAAGTGGTGCAGATTAATCTGCATCACTGCGAAACCGCCTCACACAACCTGCTAACCACCCTGCGCCGTCTTGAAGTTGACATCGCTCTCATCCAGGAACTTTGGATCCTTAGGGATAGGATTCTGGGTCTGAGCGATCCTGATTATAGGTTACTTGTTCCTAGAACAAGTGAGAAGGTAAGAACCTGTATTTTAGATAGAAGTAATTTGGACTTGTTAATCACTCCTTTCTTTTGTACAGGTGACGTAACAACTGTGGCGTACAGAGATGACCATGTGATCGATTTGATGCTGTCATCTGTGTACATGCCGTATGAGGCTGCATCCCCTCCTGGTGACTTAATTGAACTACTGGTGGAGCATGCGAAGAGGAAAAGATGTCGCCTTGTCTTGGGTTGTGATGCTAATGCTCATCACACCCAATGGGGCAGTGCTGACATAAATACTAGGGGTGAGTCGATTTTTAATTCTATTATTCTCAATAGGCTTGACATTTGTAACTTTGGTAACACGCCAACGTTTAGGAACCGCGTTATGGAGGCGGTAATTGACATTACGCTCTCTAACATGGATAGGTCTATGATTAGGGACTGGAGGGTTTCAGATGAGTGTTCTTTCTCTGATCACCAACTGATATCCTTCAGTATTAATCTATCTGGTGGCTTTAACAAGCCTTTTAGGAATCCAAGAAGAACCGACTGGATCAGATATGAGAAGGCTGTGGAGGAGGAACTTAGGGCCCTTAGGGGTCGTTCCACTCCTGGCATCAATGATCGAGTTAGATCTTTGACGGATATTTTCTTGTCTTGTTATAGAGATGATTGTCCTCTCACTTACCCGGGTAAGAGGAGCCAGCCTGCCTGGTGGAATGCGGAACTCCGGAGACCCGCTGTTGTACTAGGAGACTCTTTAATAAGGCTAAGAGGTCGGGCAAGGATTTTGACTGGTCTGCATATAGATCCAGTTTTAATGATTATAAAGGGGCAATAAAGCGCTCAAAGAGAACCACCTAGATGAGTTTCTGTGGGTGCTGTCGAAGGACCCAAAATCCTAGGCTTCGTCCAAAAGAACGATGGCACGTGGACATCCTCGAGAAAAGAAACTCTAAAGGTTCTATTAAGCACTCATTTTCCCAATTGTGTGGATCCGGTAAGCTATCCGTTGGGTGTAGCTGATCCCTTCTGTGATGCTGGCATGATGCCCGTTTTGGAGGATATCATTACCAGAGATAAGGTCAAATGGGCTATAAGTAGCTTTGAACCCTTTAAGTCGCCTGGTCCGGATGGTATCTTTCCGGCTCCGCTTCAGCATACTGGTGATATATTACACGAATATCTGGTGGACGTGTATAGGGACTGTCTCCGGTTGTGTGATATACCTGATGGTTGGAAAGATGTGCTTGTGGAGTTTATACCAAAAGCTGGTAAACCCAGTCACATTGGCCCTAAGCATTATAGACCGATATCGCTCTCATCCTTTCTTTTGAAAGTTTTGGAGAGACTTACCGATCTATATTTGAGGTCAACCATGGACCGGTCTCTGTTAAGTAGGTCGCAACATGCTTACATTAACGGTAAGTCGGTTGAGAGCGCTCTTCATGATGTGACAGGTTTTGTTGAGGCGAATTTGGCTAGGGGTGAGTACACACTGTCGGCTTTCCTTGATATAGAAGGGTGCCTTCAATAATGTTACCACTTCTTCTATTGAGAATTCACTCAGAGATATACATGCCCCAGATTTTCTGGTGCGGTTTATCACCCACATGTTGGGTAATTGACTAATCCGTTCGAATCTGGGTGGATGTTCTATCGTCAAGCGTGCGACCAGGGGTACACCGCAGGGGGTGTCCTATCCCCTCTCTTGTGGCTCTTGGTTGCTAATGTTGGTCTGAGGCTTCTGGAAAGTAGGGGCTTTAAGGTTGTGGCATATGCCGACGATGTAGCTATTCTGGTGGGTGGAAAATTTTTGCCGACACTGGGGGAACTGATGGAGTCTGCTCTTGGAATTGTATCCTCTTGGGCTACGAACTGCGGTCTGGAAATAAATCCGAATAAGACGGACCTCATTTTGTTCTCGCGTAGGTACAAAATTGAAACCTTCAGGTTGCCGAGGTTAGCTGGTAGGGAGCTTCCGTTCTCTTCTGAGGTCAAGTACTTGGGTGTTGTCCTGGACAGCAAGCTGAACTGGAAACGAAACACCGAGGAAAGAATGAAGAAGGGACTGAATGCTTTCTACCAGTGTAGGACCTCCATAGGTAAGAGCTGGGGTCTTCCGCCTAGGGCCATTCGCTGGATATATCTGGCGATTGTTAGACCGGTTGTTACTTATGGCTACGTTGTATAGTGGTGTGCCTTGGATAAGAGTTTTCAACGGAAAATCCTAGATAAGGTTCAGCGGATTGCCTCCTTGAGTATCACTGGAGTGAGGAAGTGTTGCCCTCAGGCTGCTCTTGACACTATGCTATGCCTGACTCCGCTTGACTTGTATGTCAAGTGGTGTGCAGCGCGTAGTACCATACGTCTGAGGGAATCGGGCTGCTGGAAACAGCGCTCGATAGGTCACTCCAGAGTTCTGAATGTCGTCTTTCCTGACGGGAGGTATGGACTTTCGGAAAAAGCCACTGATTATATTGTGCCTGAGGCTATGTTCCTGCCTGGTTTAAGGATACTTATACCGGATAGGGCACAATGGAATGTGGATAGGGGCATAGGGGCATAGAGGTATACCTATCTTCACAGATGGGTCCTAGTTAGGTGGATGTACAGGTGCTGGGGTTTTCTGTAGGGAACTCGGTCTTGAACTCCACTTCAGGTTGAATGATGACTGCAACGTTTTTCAGGCGGAGATTTTCGCAATCTTGAAGGCTATTGACGCCATAGCTGTTGGCCCAGCTTCGGATTCAGAATTTTACATGATCTTCGTTAGGGCCATTGCATCGGTCTGGTGCAAATCACGGCTCGTTCGCGAGTGCAAAGAGTCGTTGAGGGCTTTTGGACCAGACCGTATCCGTCTATGTTGGGTTCCGGGTCATAGCGGAATACTGGGCAATAAGACGGCGGATGCCCTCGCTAGGTTAGGTTCGCTTTCAGGGGGCGATTTAATAGTTAGTCCTGACCCCCCAGTCTGCCACCTCCACGGCCTCATCAATGGATGGGTCAGGGAGGAAGAGCAGAGGCGTTAGGGGAACGGATCGGGTTGTTTTGTCTCTAGATGTCTATGGCCTGCTGTGGACAGTAAGAGAACAGGTTGGCTGCTGGGCTGGGATAAGGCCAGTTTAAGGTTGGTTATCGGCTTTAGCACTGCGAGAGTAGGTCGCTGACTGGGATCTAGAACAGATTCCAGCCGGACTATTGCAGGACATGTTGCGTTGAGGAGGAGTTGGAGACTATCGAACACCTCCTCTGTAACTGCCCAGCCCTTGGTAGGTTGAGATTGGCAGGACCTTCTTTGAGAGCTTGAATTCTGTGTCGAGAGCCGACATCAAGGCTCTCCACAGATTCATTGGTGGCTGGGGCTGGTTGAGAGGTGCCAGGGCTTCATCAGTTTAGTCGCGCTCTCCCCATTCTCCCCTTTCCTACATACCCTCCTATTCCCTCTATTATCCTTCTCTCTTTAAGGACGTTGTACAATGGGTCAATTCGACCTCCGGGTACTGTACTTGTCTTAATTGGTAAGTAACGTCCTCTAACCTAACCTAACAATATACACATATTCTGATATTTGTCTACAGAATGTATATTTTAAAATATTGGGCCTGTTAGATAAAAATGTTATAAATTCCGAACAGTCCATTTCAAAATTGCATTTTATGGTCAAAAGAGATTCTAATGTTTCTAGTCCCATTTGGTATTTTTCGGAACACCAAATATTGTTAGATATAAAAAAAACTCTTTCTGTTGGTGCGTTAGACGCTGGCAAAGCAAATGAACAATCTACTAATTTCAGGATGTTTTTATATTTTTTTTTTTTTTTTCAGTTTATAAAAATCATCTTTATTTACACTACATACTTTGTACATATATTTACAATTTTCGGGATTCTATCATAAGATATTACATCAAATAAATCTGATAATTAGAGATCTTAATTACATTTTATTAAATTATAATATTTTGTGCAAAGGAAAAAAGGGAAAAACCTTTATATAAAAGAAGGCAAGTTTAAATATAGGAAGAAAATATACAAGTATACATCACGTTATCCTGAGATAACAATTGTAAACGAGTCATTTTCAATTTAATAATTTACGTTTTTAAGCTATTTAGCCGATTTGTATACATTCTCTTATCAGTGGATAAGTAGAATTTTGAATGGAATCATAATATTTATTGTAAAGATTTTTCATGAAGTCAACAATTTGATCATATCCGGTTTCTCTGTGGAGCAGTTTAGTCGAGTATCTCCATTCTATGTTGTGTATTATCTTAAGACATTTGTTTTGTATTATTTGAAGTTTCTTCAAATGTGTTTTTTGCATTGTACCAAATAGGGCTTGCATATACCATTGTTGGTCTAATTACACTCTTGTAAATAAGATTTTTGTTAGTAAGGTTTAATGTTGAACGTTTACAAAGAATAGGCCATAAAGCTCTAACAGTTTTCATTGATTTTTTACATATTTCATCTATGTGCTTTGCAAAATTAAGTTTCTTGTCGAGACAGACACCAAGATATTTGACGTTGTGTTTTATCGCAATTCGTTCGCTTTGGAAGTTCAATGGACGGTCTGGTAAGCGTTTTGGTGATTTGTTATAGGGGAATATGATGGCCTGAGTTTTTGTAGGATTTTTATTTTCCACTTATAAAAGTATTTGTTACATGCTAAAAGTCCTCTTTCCATTTTCTTCAACAGTGCTTTTGTAAGCTTACTAGATGTTATGAGAGCGACATCATCAGCATAGTAGGCAACTTCCATGTATGTGGGAGGGGAAAAGTCTGAGGTGTAAATTGAATATAATAGTGGAGATAACAATGACCCTTGAGGTAGGCCTGCAGTAATTTCCTTCGGAGACGATAAAGTGCCGTTGACAGCCACTACGTAAGATCTGTCCGTTAGAAAATCAGCAACTATCCTGCACAAATATTTTGGTATATTTGCTTGAAGCAATTTATAAATAAGACCGTTGTGCCAAACGGTGTCGAAAGCCTTCTCTATATCCAATATTACCAAACCCGTAGATCGCTTTGTTCGCTTGTTGGACTTTATTATGTTTATGATACGGTTTATTTGGTGAACGGCACTGTGCTGCTTTTTAAATCCAAACTGTTCATTTACTATTGCTGATGTATTCTCAATGGCATTATATATTCTGTTTTGAATAGTTTTCTCGTATATTTTACCGAGGTTACTCAATAAACTTATTGGTCTATAACTATGTGGGCACTGCCTAGATTTACTAGGTTTTGAGATAGCAATTACTTTTGCCATTTTGAAATGTTTGGGAAAATAGTTCATTTTTAAGCAGCTGTTAAAAATTATAAGTAGCAATTTTACAGCCTTAAGAGGGAGCTTTTTTATCAGTATGTTCGAAACATCATCTAGACCTGGAGATTTTGAAGTTTTGAGAGTAGAAATTAAGAAATTTAACTCGTTTAGTGAGATCGGGGTTAGATTTTCAGAGTATGTACCAGTAGATTTAAATTTATTGACTTGAGAGTTTACGATTTTGTGCAAAAGAGTGCTTATATGTGGACGTAAGACTGTTTGATGCTGAAAAGGTATTAGATAAAAGTTCTGCCTTATCTGTATCTGTGTTAATTGTTATATTTCCATCTGCGAGATGTGGGATTTTTCTACCTTGTTTGCCTCTTAAACATCGACTTATTTTCCAAAACGCTTTATCACCTCGTTTTAATTTTGATAAGAAGTTATTCCACCTTATGTTGTGATAAGAATTGATATCCTTGTTGATGATATTAGTTAAAAATTTTATACACTGTTCATAAAAATTTACATCAGATGGATTCGAAGATCGTTGGCTTCTTCTTTTAAACATTTTTCTAGTTTTGATTAAATTTACAATATTTACGGGCAAAATTTACCTACTGCTGGATTCGAATAAGGGAGTGCAGTTATTTCGAGCTTCTAAAACAATTTTCTCGAATTTCTTTATCTCCAAATCAATTGAGTTCTTAGTGTTATAAATGGGTGTATTGATATTGATTTTGCTGTTGATTGTATTTCCAAACGCCGCCCAATCTGTAAGCTTGTAATTGTAATGCCTAGTTTCTATTTCGTCTATGGTTGTATTTTCAATTCTGCAGACAATAGGTCTGTGATCAGAAGGAATATCATATGCAAGCACATCTAAATTAAGGTCTAGTGCACTATTGCTTAAGACTAAGTCTATAATTGACGCATTTCTATTCCTTTGAGGGGGGTAAAAAGTTGGACTAGTAGGATAATGAATATAAAAACTGTTGCATTGTTCAAGTTGAAACAATACATTCCACGCAGTATTATTATTTATACAATGCCATGAAGAATGCCTTGCATTAAAATCACCCAGTATAATGTAATCTTCATTAAATGAAGTAAGCTTAATTATGTCATTTGCGAAGCTATTTTTATATTTTGGTGAATAAGCTGTACAAACAATTAATTTTCTATTGTTAACTTTTACCTCAATGGAGATATTTTCTATTCCAATTGTATTTGTAATCGGAAGTACTCTGTGTTGGACTGACCTGCGTACAATTAGTGCTACACCTCTTCCTCTTGCGTTTCGTCTATCGTTACGATGAATAAAAAAATTTTTAAAATATGCTTTGTGTCTTTCCTTTAAATGTGTTTCATTTAAAGAGGCGACATGAATATGTTCTCTTTCAATTAGCTCTTCAAATTGAATCAAATGTGAGAAAGTAGAAATGCCATTCGCATTCCAATGAAGAATTTTTAAGTCATTATTTTTAGTGTAAGTCATATGCATATTTTACCATAGACATAATACCTTGTATTTGTTGTACTTTTGATGTGCATTTTTGGAGATCACTTAATGTTGTCGTAAAAATATTAAAGAGTTCATCTATGCTGAAGAGATCGTTGTTACCTCTCACGCAGTCTGCATAAGAGAAAGTATTTCGATTAATGTTATTGTTGGGAGTGTTAATATTGGAATCATTATTAAAAAACCGTGGTGAGTTTTGTGTATTGTTTTTACGATTACGTGTAATTTTTCTTGTTGCTTTAGCTCTTGTCTCTAAATAAAGTGATCGAAAAGGGCAATTAATATCATTTGCAAAATGATCTGTTCTCTCTTTACCATTCTTTTTACAGTTGAAACATGAAAAAACTGCTGGTATTTTATCTTGATTCCTTAGTGGGCAATCGTTTGTGTGATGCTGGTTGGCACATAACATACAAGCGGGAAGACGATTACAGTGATCACCTCCATGGCCATACATAAGGCAATTCCAACACTGTGTTGGATTGTCATTTTTCCTTGGCTTATATTTTTTCCATGACACAATAATATTACACAGTGAGGACACGTTATTCAGTGATTTTGGGTTAAAATTTTTTCTTGCAAATTGCACCTTATATACGGCGTTGTTAATGTTAAATTTTGTGTTTACTTCAATCACAGAAGATGGAGTTAAATTATATTCCTGAATATCCCTTTTGATGTCTTCAACACTAATTTTAGGAAGTCCATAAAGGAACACTGTATACAGACGACTTTCTTTCGAATTAAAGCTATGAAATTAAATTTTTCCATCTAGTAATACTTTTTTACATTTTTCGTATGCTTCAGTATTTTGGGGAAATACTTTAGTTCCAATTGATGTCCGTTTGTAGACTGCATCCTTACCCAGTAATTTCTGAAGATCATTTAAATTGATTTTGGCATCGACTACCAATGGTGGAGGTTTTCCTGTTTTAACCTCTGTTATGTTGGATGTAGAATCCAATTCCATATCATTGAGTTTGGCTAGTTCGCTAAACCTGTTGCTAGATGTAGGTAAGTTAAAGAACCTATCCATTGGAATGACTCGTGACCTTTTTGGTCTCTTCATATTAGATTTTTTTAAATCTAAACTATGAGATTTGGCCCCCGGGGCCATGTGTAATATTTATAATATTATCTGGAGCAATGAAACCAAGATAAATTTGGTCTTCTGACATTACGCCCAGCATTATTTACAAATAAATTTATTTTGGTTTCATTGCTCCAGAAAATATTATGCCAGTTTTTGATACCTTCTGATCCACACCATATCTTGAGATTTTGTGCAAAACTGTTGCCTCTTCTGCAAATATTTTTTTCTAAGCAATGGAACTTTGCGAGCTATTCTTCCTGGAAGTTTAATGTCACATAGAAGACGCCGAACAGTTCTTTTCGATATTTGATTATCTATTTCAGCGGCGATCGCTTTCGAAGATTTAAAAGGATCTCGCTTAGCTAGCATCGCGATGTAACCGTCCGTAATAGTGCTAGTTTTTCTCACTGCACCACGTTTTTCTACGAGTTTTTGAGGCTAGAGAGCATTAAAAACGAAATTTTTAGATCGCCCAAGCCCATCAGCTATAAATTTATACGATTTTTTCTGTTCTCGAAGCTTTTGAATGAGTCTTCTCTCCTCCAGTGTACAATGTTCCGCTCAACCCATCTATTGATAATATTAGTATAAAACGGAAGTCTAATTACCTCAATATTAAATTTATTTTTGATAACAAACCTTAAAATGTTAATTTTATGACAAAATTTGCAAAAATCTCCTCGCATCCCTATTTCAATGGCCAGAAATTTTTCTTAGTATTTTAAAAAACCTTTCATAAAAAATAGCAAACACATTGAAAGTTAACAGAATTTGTTATGTCAAAAGAAAACGGTATTGAGAATTAAAAAAACATAACTTTATTACAAAATTTTGCGATTGGCAAAAAAAGACATGAAATTCGCGTCAGTTAAAGGTCGTCCCTATGTGTACATAATTGGTCATTATAACCCTTCAGTCAGGATTACGACCTAGCTTCTCACACCACTTATGTTGTGTGCGTTAATTTTATACATGAGTGGCGGGACCTACAGTATAAAGTCGACTCTGAACGACAGATTTTTGAGAAGCTTTTCATGGCAATTTTATTTACTCTCAGAGTTTTTGTCAGAAATCTGCTGAGAGGAAGTCGCGCAAGAAATATTTTCATATTTTCGTTTTGATGTCTGACCTGGGATTCGAACTCGGGCCTTCAGTCTAATAAGCCAACACACTACCTACTAGACTACGGCGACTTCTATTCTATTCTTCTATTAACTTTGATTAAAATTCTTTTAATATTATAGCCGCTTTAAGGCGTTGTCATTATTATTATCCAAAATACGGAACTTTAAATATTGAGTTATCAAACAAAAATGCGTGGAGTATAAATTAATAGAGCATAACACTTTATGGTAATTAGCGGTTCGTATACGTGAAGTAGAAATTGGATGCAGACGAGGAAAATATTCTTCACAATGTCTTTTCTCTTTGTGAGAATATGAAGCAAAACCAGATGTCACTATTTTACGAATTTTCAAGTAATCCTGTTTACATTCACATTTGGCATTATCATCTTAGTGGTTCACATATCTGTAATTTCTTTTTAACCATATTAAATATTTGCATATTACAAGACCCTCATTGGCAGTTTTACTTAGGTTACATATGATCACCAACAAATGCAGGACAGGATGTACGGGGGTAGCAGATACTTGCACCATGGCAAAACATGGAACACTTGTCGCCGTAGTCTAGTAGGTAGTGTGCTGGCTTACTAGACGTAAGGCCGGAGTTCAAACCCCAGGTCAGACATCAAAACGAAAATATGAAAATATTTCTTCGGCGACTTCCTCTCAGCAGATTTCTGGCAAAAACTCTGAGAGTAAATAAAATTGCCATGAAGAGCTTCTCAAAAAATCTGTCGTTCGGAGTCGACTTTAAACTGTAGGTCCCACCACTCATGTATAAAATTAACGCACACAACATAAGTAGTGTGAGAAGCTATGTCGTAATCCTGACTGAAGGGTTGTAATGACCAATTATGTTTGTGTGTATGTATTGTTTCCTTTAACTGGGCTTTTTCCTTTCACTACAATATTCCGGAAATATGTAATTTTTTGATTTTCTCTTTCAGAATAAATTAAATAAAGTGTATCCTCAGCAGGTTGGTTTTAACTTTTTTTGCACTTCAGCATTTGCACTTCATATTATGAGAATATTTTAACTTGTCTGTAATTGGTTTGATGTCATTAAAAAATAGTGACAACGATCATACTTATTTTTATTGCACTTTAGTTTTGTTGTAATATGTTACAATTTTCGGTTTTGCAAATATGTTCGATTTCACATTAGATTCGTGATGCATAACCACAGGCTTTTATATGTAAAATCATTATCTAAACTATGCTAAATTTTTAAAAATACTTCAAAATGTATTTCAAAAATTTATAATTAGATAAAGTTTGTCTTGGAACATATAACCCAATCAATTATGAATAATAATCGCCCGACAATTTTTTCCAAATGTGCTAGAAAATGTAAGTATTTAACAATTTCTTCATGCTTGTAGAAAAAAAAAAACAAATAAGAAGTAGTTTGACATTTATCTAAATGAGTGGTCGGCACCAAGAGAACATGATTAAAATGTGACTGTAGTTGTGAGAAGCATGTGTATAACCCAGAGGAAAATTGTTAGTAATATTTTCAAGTATTCTTATTAACCTAATATGTATATGTAGTGGAAAATATAGAAAAATGTACAGCACTAAATCCCTAAAGACAGCGTATGAAACCAGTGACAGAGAAACAATCCAAAAACCACCGGCAAAAGACTTAAAGAAAGATTCGCATACTTTCGTCGCTCCTAGCGAGGTTGTCACTATATGTTAGATATAATATAAATTGTATATAAATATAAATGGTTTTCGTAAGTTAAAATTCTTGACAACCGTGGCATTGTACTTTTCAGTGCTTTAATTTTAACCACAATATGATTTATTTCACGTATATTAAATTTGAGGTAGGGTCCACGTAACATAGAACATTGGTATTGTTTATCAAATCGACTTCTAACATTAGTTATATTTTTATTCATATCAATTTTAACTTGTTATGCATAATAAGTAATATAGGTTTTAGGTTAGAGGACATGTACTTGTCAAATGAGACAAGTACAGGACCCGGAGGTCAAGTTGACCCATTGTACAAACGTCCTTAAGAGGAGAGGATAATAGAGGGGATAGGAAAGAGGAGAAAGTATGAAAGGGAGAATAAGGAAGCGGAGGAATTACACAGACCAACAAACACACAAGAAAGAGCGCGACTACACTAATGAAGCCCTAGCACTTTTCAACCAGCTCAAACTAATAATGAATCTATGGATAGCCTTGTTGTCGGCTCTCGACACAGAATTCAAACACTCAAAGAAGCTCCTGCCAAGGGTCTTCAACCTCAACAGTTACAGTAGAGGTGTCCGATAGTCTCCAACTCCGCCTCATCGCAACATACCCTGCAATAGTCCTTCTGGGATCTGTTCCAGATCCTTGTCAGCGACCTAATCTCGCAGTGCCCGTAATAAACCCAATAACTAACCTTAAACTGGCCCTAGCAGGCAACCTGTTCTTACACTGTCTATAGCAGGCCATAGACACCTAGAAACATAACAATGCGATGAATTCCCCCAACGCACATTAGGGTTTTTGATGCCTAAAATGGGAATTAATTGGAAAATGAAATTCTTGAGTACCAAATATTTGTTTATATGAGCTAAAAGTACACAAAATTCTGAGTCACTATCTTAAAAAATGTGTCTCTAGCAAGTACCGTTACATTACTACATCTTTTTGAAGTTTGAGTTTTTTGATGTTTTTTAATCTTTCGTGAAAAAACTAAATTTTTAGTGTTTTCAAAATTAGTTTTCGGCAAGTTTTTAAGAAAAATATTTAAAAAAAAATATGGAGTCTTCAACAACAGGTGATTGAGATTATATTAGTTTCGTTGTTTTTTAAGTTTATAGTTCTGTTATTTTTAAAAAAAATTTTTGAGGGACTATAAATTTGCAAGCAAAAATTAGAGAAATAAATAATAATTGTGAAATAAAAAAAAATGTTTGCACTTTGCACACCTGATTAAAAAAATGAAAATATATTTGTGCACCTATATAATTTTTATCTATTAATTACATATTTTTAATGAAAAGCAACACAATGCAGTGGATGTTTGCATTTATTTTGTGGATCATATTTTAGAATACAAATATGTATGTAAATTTTTATTCTAGTAAGAAATGGGTTCCACTTCAAAATACTTATTTAAAATACAGTGTATCCTCGGTTAATGCAACACTCGGTTTACACAACTGCTCTATTATTTTTTATATTGGTGATTCGGTAAACGTAACTTTAAAAAAAAAAAAAAAAAAAAAAAAAAGATCTTCATTAATGTAACTTCGTATCAAAATTGCACCAAACTTTGTTTCATTTTTATTATTTAAGCATTATTTTAGTTTATAATAGCGTTTAGCAACTTTGCAGAAGCGTCTAAATTTTTACAATAACGGTTTTGGGTCATTGCTTTTTAATTAATTGCGTTAATCAAGATTGCACTGTATAAAAATAAAGCACTGTATAAAAATAGCAATAGGGCAGTTAACTGAGGAAGCGCAAGAACCCCGAAACAAAGACTTCAAAAATTTTAGGGAGAACTATTCTCGGGGAAGCTCACTAGAAAAATCTAATGAAGATATTTTTAAAAGATTATTAATTACTTCGGATCCTGTCATATCAAATATGAGAAAATTAAAAGAAAAAACCTCTCATAATTTGCATATAGAAGCAAAGCGTTTACTGATATTTGATTCAAATCTAGATGACGATGAAGTCGATGTCAGCGATGATAATAGTGATTCTTATAACAATCAGACAATCAATCAATGTGATAACATAATAGGTAACAAACAGCGTTGCCGTTTTGGTTATTTTTAACCAAATTTGGTTATTTTTTTTTTGTAATGTGTAAATGTGTATTTTATCTTCATTTTGGTTATTTTTTTATTATGGTTAATAAAGCAATCACTTCTTTAATTTTATTTGAAAATTTGCATTATAAGCTTTGCAATCGTTAGCAAAGTGTTTTAATTCTTTAAGCGTTTTTATTACGTTCAATTGAAATATTAAAAAATTTTAATACAAATAAATAAAAACCTTAATTTATTATTTGTAGTTTAACCCTCTCATTCCCGATGTTGCGTATATGCAACATTGTGTTTATGAGCCTCTAAGTACAGCTATTTTAAATATTTTATTCTGATTCTTTCCCAAAAATATAGCCTCATGTGTTGTTTAAGCTTACAGCTAATTGGTTGGTAGTCAGCTGTGCACGTGCTCACTTAGTAGTTATTATCCCGAGAGTGAAATTGACAAATTCATTTTGCAAAATAAACCTTATTTTAAAAAGTTTTAAAACACATTAATATAATTAAGTCATTCTAAAACCAAGTTCGACAACTATAGTAAATAATGAAAGGTAGGTGAGTAATTTAACATGTTGACTGCCGACTACGAGATAGCTCGTAGATTGCGTTCCCTTCTAGGGAGCCAAACTACTAGTTATCTCGTAGTCACTAATGTGAAAAAAATCAAGTTGTCATTTTTGGCTAGTTTTTCGAAAATTGCCGCGGCAGTCAACGTGTTAAAAAAACCCGGCTTGAAAATATTATTTAGTTTGTCTGTAATAATTTTATAAATGTAGTGTTGCGTATATGCGTATTATGGTAAGTTTCGAAAAATAAAAACTTATTTTTGTATTCACATTCTAAGATGAGCCCAAATGGTCTGACACAGGATGAAATTGAAAAATTTGATTGGGATGATTCGGCTGACGAGGAAAATGAAGAAGAAGAAGATGTAATAAGAGGGTACAACTAGTTTCAAACTATGCAAATAAGAATGCAAGTGAATGCAAGAGTTGGTACCGCAAAGACAAGAAGTTCATAACTATACCTCGTCCAGGTATAGTAGAATGCTACAACAAGCACATGGGAGGTGTTGATCTTGCGGACATGATGCTTGAATTGTACAAGTCAAACTATAGTTGTAGCAAAAAAGAAAGTTTGTCCATCATCACTCCTTTTGACAATTTGACAATGAATTCAGGAACTTCATCACCTTCTCCATCGACCCCGTCATCACCAGCTCCTTCTACGGGTTCTGAATCAATTCCCTATAAAAGAGCATATGTTGCACAGCCTGCTAAATCCATACGATTTGATGTTATAATCATTAGGCGGAATGGG
This sequence comes from Sarcophaga caerulescens, assembly GCA_927399465.1. Taxonomy (NCBI): domain Eukaryota; kingdom Metazoa; phylum Arthropoda; class Insecta; order Diptera; family Sarcophagidae; genus Sarcophaga; species Sarcophaga caerulescens. Next base: position 62,882,543 of record OV656866.1, read on the forward strand.
GAACAAGGGGCAGATGCAGACTTTGGAAAGCCTGTAAATGCAGCAGATGCAATGTGCACTTGTGCTCCAATCCTCAAAAAAATTGTTTTGTATCCTTGCATACATAAATTGAAATAAACGACATTTGAAAAAAAAAATCAACTTGTATTTAAATTTATAACACCATTGCCCAATGTTGCCTATACACAACATCCTTAGCTCTTGAACCAGGACACCTAGGAGATTGAAATTTTTACCAGTTGATACTGAGGTCAACTCTATCTTATATGTCTACTCAAAAAAATTTTAGCCACTCCCGTTTTAATTCGGTTAAGAGGTTAACTACACAGAAAAAAATAAAATTTTTATATTAAACCTTAAATTTGTTAAAAACAAATACATTTATGTATATAAAAAAAATTTTTTGGTTATTTTTTTCCTTATTTGGTTATTTTTTATTTTAATTTTGGTTATAAAATTTTTTTGGTAGTGGCAACGCTGGTAACAAATGAATATTGCTGTTTTAATATTTATTTTTGTTTTATTTTAGCAAATAAAGTAGCATTTATACATCTAGTAAGTATGATAACTTATATTATAAAAAAGTAGCTTCAAAAAATTCTAGTAACATATCGTCACCCAAAATCCAGAAGGGCGTAACAACACTTTTCAAAATTTTTCAGGAGAGGAAAAAATCAAATAAAATGAAAACTTGTTTGATACTCAAAATGATTTATTCTAATTTGTATTAACATTTCTATGTTCAATTCTAATTTTATCTGGTTGGTAGATAATCTTTGAGAGTAGGATCATAAAATTTTGTCAGAACATATATTTAGAAGCAGTACGTCAGAATCAATCAAAAACTCAATTTTGAATGTTTTGGTTGTTAGACTCTTATGCATTTCAGGTCACAATTTTTTTTTATTAAAGAAGCTAAATAAACCAAAAAAAGTTAAAATAAGCAACAGGAAAGCTCCCACGATTTAATTCCCATCTTAGGCATCAAAAACCCCAATGTGCAACGCCACTGCTCTTCCCCCATTGATGATTTGATCTCTGCCTGAAACACGCTACCTGAAGTGAAGTTCAAGACCAAGTTCCTTTCAGAAAACCGCAGCACCTGTACCTCCACCTAACTGCGACCCCCCTGTGAAAATGGGTATACCTTTCTGCCTCTGGAGTACCCCACCGGTGCCCTATCCGGTATGAGTATCCTCAAACCAGGCAGGAACATAGCCTTAGACACAATATAGTCGGTGGCTTTTTTCCGAAAGTTCGTACCTCCCCTCAGGAAAGACGACGTTCAGAACTCTGGAGTGACCTATCGAGCGCTGTTTCCAGCAGCCCGATTTCCTCAGACGTATGGTACTACGCGCTGCACACCGCTTGACATACAAATCAAGCGGAGTCAGGCAGAGCATAGTGTCAAGAGCAGCCTGAGGACAACTCTTCCTCACTCCAGTGATACTCAAGGAGGCAATCCGCTGAACCTTATCTAAGATTTTCCGTTGAAAACTCTTATCCAAGGCACTCCACCAAGCAACACAACCATAAGTTATAACCGGTCTAACAATCGTCAGATATATCCAGCGAATGGCCCTAGGCGGGAGACCCCAGCTCTTACCTATGGAGTTCCTATACTGATAGAGTCCATTCAGTCCCTTCTTCATTCTTTCCTCGGTGTTTCTTTTCCAGTTCAGTTTGCTCTCCAGCACAACACCCAAGTACTTGACCTCAGAAGACAACGGAAGTTCTACCTACCACCTAACCTCGGTAACCTGAAGGTTTCAATTTTGTACTTACGCGAGAACAAAACGAGGTCTGTCTTATTGGAATTTATACCCAGACCACAGTTCGTGGCCCAAGGGGATAAAGTTCCAAGCGCAGACTCCATCAGTTTCCCCAGCGTCGACAAAAATTTTCCACCTAGCAGAATAATCACATTATCGGCGTATGCCACAACTTTATAGCCCCTACTTTCCAGACGCCTTAAACCAACATTGGCCACCAGGAGCCACAAGAGAGGGGATAATACTCCCCCCCTGTGGAGTACCCATGGTTGCAAGCTTAACGATAGAACATCCACCCAGATTCGAACGGATTAGTTTATTACCCAGCATGTGAGTGATAAACCGTACCAGAATATCTGGGGCATGTATATCCCTAAGCGAACTCTATATTGAAGAAATGGTAACATTGTTGAAGACCCCCTCAATATCTAAAAAGGCCGACAGTGTGTACTCACCCATAGCCAAATTCGCCTCAACAAAGCCTGTCACATCATGAAGAGCGCTCTCAACCGACTTATGCTTAATGTAAGCATGTTGCGACCTACTCAACAGAGACCGGTCTATGTTTGATCTCAGTATAAATTTTTTTCGGTATAAACGACACAAGAATATCTTTCCAATCATTAGCTATATTACACCACCGGAGACAGTCCTTATACACAACCATATTATATTATTCGTATCAAAATATTTAATTAACTTTCGGTAAGAATCCACAGATTTTACATTGACTAATTCGACAGTTATATAATACTTTAAAATTAAAATCAGTATTGTCAATTACTATGCTTACAGTTTTAATCATTTTTTTATTTATATTGGTAGAGGCTTTGAGGCAGATTGTCTTCAACATTATTATCAACAACTATATTGTCATTTTCAATAGAATTGGCAAAGTCAGCAAATTTACTCTTGTTTGAGCAGCACAGTTCTTAATCAGAATTCTTTTGTTTCATTTTTAGTTTAGTTTCTATACTTAATTTCTTGCGGTTTGTGGTAACGCATTGCCAGTTCAGTAAATTATCTGCACTAAACCTAGAATCATCGTCGTCCTCAGAAATTATTGCTCAGCAAGAGAATTTTGTTTTTTAGTTTAACCGATAATGTCTATATTATTGTTATTTTGCTTTTAACTTTTATGAACATTATTTGTTTTTATAGAATAAAGCCCATAGAGTAAGCTTTTATTTAAAAAATATTAGAATACTATTTTATTGGTATTAAATAAATACATATTTTTGTATTTTTCTAGAAACAACCGTTTGACATTAGATACAAAATGAATTTGTTAATTAAAAACAAAACTTAGTCAAATAAATAATATAACAAAAATAATAACGTTTTAAATAGCGTTGCTTTTCTGGTTGTTTTTAGGGTTTATACTAATTGGTTCCAGAGACAAACTGTATTGATGGAAAATTACTGTGTAGTAGCGGATCTCGCCGTACATGATCCGGGCGAAAAAGATCAGGAACGAAACAAGTGAAACTTTGCAGATGGGGGCAGAGATAGGATTGTTAACAACGTATTTGGTTAAATAAATGTTGTTTCAAATATAAGAAAAAGGTTTAATTTTTGTTAATATTTTTGACCCAAGCTTCAAGTACTAATGAAATCATAAACAAGATGGTATAGCGACACATTGCTTTATAATTTATTGTCTGAATGCTATTTTACTTTTCAAATATTATATTTAAATTGTTTAACCAAACAGAAATCAATATTTAAAATAACTAAATGATTTAAACGAAATGGAGATTTAGAAGAATGCATATACAGTGGCTCCCAGCTTATTTCAACCAGCACCTTTAAAAAAAATTTAATAAGAGTTTATAGAATATGTTTAAAAATTAAACAAAAAAGTTTCATTCTGTCTTAAATTTATGGGCAATTTGTGATCAAAACGTCCGCCAACACCAAATTTCGAACAAGAATGACCTTATAGCAGCTCTGAAAAAGGAATGGGCAAAAATAACTCCCCAAACCACTAGAAAGTGGAATCAATGCAAAAAAGGCTGAAAGCTGTAATTAAGCAAATAGGAGGTCATACTAAATTTTGAAATTAAAACTATTAGTTAATTAATCTTTAGTTAGTAAGTGGTTGAAATAAGCTGTGACTAATTGGGTTCCTATATTTTTGGTTTTTAGTTTGTAAGTTTGCATTTGAGACTGAATAAAACTTTTTTTCTTAATTTTTAAACATATTCTATAAACTCTTATTCAAATTTTGTTAATATCTTGTTTCGTTTCGAAATTATACGAGCTTAATTTTTTTTTAAGGCGCTGGTTGAAATAAGCTGGGAGCCACTGTATGTATTATGTACAATATACTTATTAATCGTGAATTCGAAGATTGCAGTTAAAATAAAAGAAATTATTTATTTCAAATCCTTAATTTATTTATTTATTTTAATAACACACTTTAACTGACAACACTATGCAATCAATTTTATTCACGATGTTTTTAATCAAAAATCAAACTTTCGTTGTTTAATACCACTGTTAATACAACTCGATTACAGACTCACGTCTCAACATTTATTTTCATGTATGCGATCTTTCTTTAAATGTAGTTGTTGCATTTTTGATCTTTCTTTTGTTTCCTTCTCGTAATTTCATAAGCATTTGTTTGCGTACTTTCTGTTTACAGTATTAAATATAATTTTTGTTGTTGCCTGTTTGTCTTGTTTGCTTGTTTTTGGTTAGTTTCTTGTTGTCCACGTAACAATATGTATAACATACTAAAAAATGTAACACTTCTCTAAAAGTATCAAGTTTAAGAATTTAAATGTATGTTCTTATATATTGTTTATTTAAGAATATATTTATATAACACTTAAAGTAATAATTTATAAAGTTGCACATCATACCTGCTGATCGCGCTAAGGCTTGCCATAGCTGTGTAGTAGCTGCATCAGTACCATGTTCCTCAGAAGTAAGACTGTCAGGAGTTTTACGATCTGATTCCAAGTTGAATCTCCTTGGATTTAATTGGCAATGAGAATTTGAAGGTGAAATGTGTTTTTCATTAGAATAAAAACTCTTTGTTTTGATACTGTTTTCGAATTTGTTAATATCAGATATTTCAGTTTCCAAATATGCGTTGTGAGAAAGTAATGATTTGTCCTGAATATGAAAATCTACGATATTTCGTAAATTACACGTTGAGCTTTTTATTGTTAAATTCATTTCAGAGTTGTAATTATCGTTTGGTAAACTCTTTTTTTGTATCACAGAACTTAAAATACTAGATTCTACAGATGGGCAAATACTTGGAGATTGAGGATTTGAACATGGCGGAGATATTATCACCTTCTTACTGATGTCCATGAGAACGGCAGCGGTTTCTAGCTGTTGTTGCAAACTTTGATTCTTCTCAGAGCTCTTATCACATTCATTTAAATTTAAATCTATTGTACTTAAAGGAAGTTCCTTTTGTTTATCGTTGTTCTCGGAGTTTAATCCATGACTGTTTTGAAATATGACTGGTGTCTTATTTCTTTTCAATTTTCCTCTTAAAAAACAATTTCTTCTAGAAAATGAACTTAATTCTGTCAGCGCTTTTGCTGCCATTTGTTCTGATGTGGATTTGTATGAAGAGGTGGAATTTAAAAGGTCATTAAAACATAGGTCAATATCAGCCGAACTCTAAATGAAAAATAACAATAATTTAATGAAAATAAAAATCTTAATTAAAATAAATGTGAAACCACTCATATTATTTAATTAATATTCTAAATGTATGCAAAATTTTCATTATCGCAGTTAAACCACGTATAAAATTTTTTAATACCATTATTTTAATAAAAATTATTTTCAAAAAGTTAAATTGACAACAACAAAATTGTGACAACAAACAATTATTACATAAATACAATAAATAAATAAAATGTTAAAAAATACATCGTAAGTTTACTTGTATTATAGGGCAATTAGTCAGCAAATGGTGTTGGCGACGTAGTAAAAAGAGATGATGATATGTATAAATAGAAGAATTTATCTATGGTTAGAAATATAAAACTTGGTCCAGAAAAACTTGAAATTTAAGGATCACAATTTGTATGCTCACGTAGACCTCCGTTATACTGCAAATAATTCAACAAGTGTAAAAACTAAATCCGGATTAAGAATTTTCAAAAAAGTTTATTTTCCATGGATTCGACGATTGCAAATTAAATGAAAGTAATAGCTTATTATTATTTACTGTCGTCTATTTTTTTATTTAAAAATATATTTCGTTTCGATCGATTGTGTGTTTTGTTTTTTTATTTATTCATTCTTGTGGCAACATGTATCTTCAACATACACCCAATTCTGTTTTTACACGGTCTTTTTTTACATGGTTTTGTAATAACACAGTCTAGAAAAAAAAAATTATTCTGTTTTTACACGGTGATATTTGATATAGCACGGTTGAGGAAAGTTTATGAAAATTTCAACGTGATCTGAAACCTTGTATGGCTCGTTACTATGAGTTATACAAAGAGCTGTCCAAAACTAAATCACTACGGCTAATAACAGATTTTATTATTAAACGCAGTGCTATCCAATCGGAAACTGAAAATGCTAATCTGGAGCCGATGGATGTTGGAGTCGATAGCTATTCTGAACCAGCCTTACGTAAGCGATCACGTATGACATCCGATGATGATAGCGAATAGAATTCTGTTATTTTCATCATCGCATCTTAATTTTTAATTTAATTAATTTAATTTTTTACTTATGAACTTTTGATGATTTTTAGTTTGTTTAAATTACCTTTAAGAATTGGTGAACGTGCCTTTTGTTTATCAACTTATATTATTTTTTTGACTTCCTGAATTACAGTAATTTTAAATTTCTGTTACTTTTTTTAGATTTGAATTGCTTTTAATTTTATGAAATAAAATATGCATTAATGCTTAAAAAAAATTTATTTAGTTTTTTATGACTCTCGTATCAGTTTTTTACTTTTTTTTTTACAAAGTTGAAGGATATGGAACCAATCCCCTTCTTTTCTATGTATTTCTTGTCTTTTTTACACGGTTTTTTTTTACACGGTTTTTCCTGGAACGTATCTACCGTGTAAAAACAGAATTAAGTGTATTATGAACTAACAATATAACCATAACAAAAAATTTTATTTATTAATTTAATTATTTTCCATTTATTTAATTATTATTCTTATAAAAGGATTCACCATAATTTGAAATATTACGACTTAATAGATTTGGGCGGCTTCTAGTTTATTCAAGAATGTTGACGCGTATCTAACAATACCCCATTTTTCGTCTTACGTATTATGTACGTTCGAATTTTAACATATACCAGCGGAAAGATTTTATATTTTACAGGATTATACTTAGTCGCTTTTGAATTTTTTCTATATTCGACACTGAGATTCAGCCCCGTAACTAAATGCCACAACTCCATATTAGTTTTAATTAGACGTACAGCAAAAAATTTACAATCCAAACCTCTTTAAGTTTCTACCAATTAACCCATGAATTTGTTCCACAATGTCACCTTTGCCTATATGTACATATACATATGTACATACACTGAGCGCCATAAGTGAGTCAACACCCACTATAATTTTAAATTTTCTATTATAAAAAATATACTTGTAGCACAACAATAATTGAATTGTTGTTTTTGTTTTAACATTTTATAAGTAATAAATAAACGTTTTTATTTTTGGAAATTTATTCGACTATTCTCATTTACTTTTCTCGCTCTCCTAAGAAAATGAATTATTTCAGTGGTGTTTACTCACTTTTGGAGCTCAGTGTATATGTTTTCTACTTTAAACTAATGTCAACATAAATACCAAGTGTAAATTCTAGGGTATCACCTGGCTGTTCATAAGTACAAAAGTGTCTTCGCAGCATAAACACTAGAGGTCTGCAACGAATAACTTTTTTGCTTCATGTGTTTAACTCGTTGTCGGATAAATAGAGTACTTACTCTCTCTCTAACAGCTCAAGCAGTGAAGAGAAGGGAATGTGTGCAAGACAAATACGAGTAAGTATTTATCCGAAGCTGCTTATGTTCCGTAAAAAGAGTACTCATTGAAAAATATATCCGCAAAAACAAGTACTCCTAAAATTATGTTCACTTCATGTGGTACTTCAAATACTCGCAGCATAAAACACCACATAACTGATGTTTTTTTTATATATAAATGATTATGTGTATGAACAAACGACATGTTAGGCATATATTTATTAATTATTGAAATAAAAAATAGAAATCGAAAATAGTAAATTTTTTTGAAAAATATTTTTTTTTCGCTTTTTGATTTAAAAATTCTTTATTTTCAATGAACTAAAAACAATTAAAATAACAAAAAAATCACTTAAAATTACTAAAACGTAAAAAAAACATAGTTTATATTTCATATTTTCAGAGATCATTTAAAATGATAAAAGTATGTAAGTAATAAGTGTAACAAATAAAGTTAAGTATATGTATATAGAAGAGAAGGAACTTTAAAAACTTAAATATTTTGTTTACTTTTACTTTTGTTTTTGTTTTATTTTGTATAGTATAATGTTGCTATGTAGATGGTAGGATTAAAGATACTGTGTAAGTTTGTTGTTGTTCAATTGCAGTTACTTAATTTTGTTTTAAATTTTGTGGATGAGTCACCAAAAATAAGAATAAGATTGTCCGTTGTATATTAGTTTTTGTAAATCATAAATAAATATTGCATAAAGAGTTATATTCTGTTGCTATGCGTTATTTCAATTTGATAAATTTCAAATTGTTATTGTACACTGTAGGATTTACTTATTTTTATGTTAATATTTATTGTACAAAATGTAAGCATAAAAAATATTTTAGGATAAACTGTTTATAGAATATAAAATTTCAAAAACACAGATACTGGCACTTCACAAAAATCTTGCAGGAGCACAAACATAAACACGTCCGATCACTTCAACAATCAGATATACAGTAGTGGTCAAAACATATGGAACTGAATAAGCATTTGTTCTTTTCTTTGATTTATTTTCTTCAAATTACACATAGTTACTAAAATTTATTTTTTTTATTTTCTTCATACAGTCTTTTTTGTTAAACAAATAAAAAGAAATTAATTCCGTTAAATTAAAATAACAAAAAAACTAAAAATAATGGATGTATTCTAAATTCAGGTGTTCAAAACATTTGCAACTTTTGAAGTAATTAATAGGGATAATTTAGTGCTCAGTATTTGGTAGCGTAGCCATTATTTTTTATAACTTCTGAACACCTTCTAGCATTGAGGATATTAGCTTTTCAATATAATCCTCAGGAATTGCACTCCATTGCTTCTCCAACTCAGCGAAAAGTTCATCACCATTTCGGAATACTTTATTGCCGATATTTCGTTTTATGATCATCCACATGTTCTCAATCGGGTTGAGATCGGGAGATTGGGTCGGCCACAACATTACATTAACTTCATTTTCCTCCAACCATACTTTTAAAACCCCTGCCGTGTGTTTTGGGTCGTTGTCGTGCTGGAAGGTCCATGTTAGGGGCATTTCCCATTCGGCATACGGAAGCATAACTGAGCTCTAAAGATCTCTATAGATTGTGGCCGTCATTATGGTAGTAATGCGATGAATTGGGCCAATTCCGTTTCCTGAAAAACACCCCCACACCATAATATTTCCACCTCCGTGCTTCACTGTAGCGGTTGTGTATTTGGGATTGAACTTTTCGCCTCGTGGTCGTCGAACATTGGCTCTTCCATCTGATCCCCGTAGGTTGAATTTAGACTCATCTGACCACAATACATTCTTCCATTGCTGTTGAGTCCAATTCAAATGAGTACGAGCAAAGTCTAGCCGAGCTTTTCTGTTTTTTTCTGACACGAACGGTTTTTTTGTACATCTGTAACTTCTAAGACCATACTCTCGGGCTCTTCTTTTAATGGTTGAAATACTGGCATCTATTAAAAGTTCAGTTTTAGCTTCTCTGGGGACTGCTTTGGGATATTTAGTAAAAAAATTCTTTATTTTCCGATCTTCTCTTACAGTTATAATACGGGGTCTTCCACCCTTATGAGTTGTGTGGATGTTACCACTTTTAACAATGGGGCAAATCGTAGATTTTGGAACAGAGTACTTCAACGAAATGAATCTCATATTAAAAAGAAATGCGATTACCGTTACATCCTAGCATTTATTAGTATAAATTGCTTCGTTAAGAGCGAGAGAAATGAGAGTTGCAAATGTTTTGAACACCTGCATTTAGAATACATCCATTATTTTTAGTTTTTTTGTTATTTTAATTTAACGGAATTAATTTTTTTTATTTGTTTAACAAAAAAGACTTTATGAAGAAAATAAAAAAACTAAATTTTAGTAACTATGTGTAATTTGAAGAAAATAAATCAGTGAAAAGAACAAATGCTTATTCAGTTCCATATGTTTTGACCACTACTGTATATATCAATATATTTGTGAATTTATTTAAAAAGAAAAACAAAACATAAAAACATTAATCATTAAATAAAAAAAAAATAAAAATTCATGTCCATAAAACTCAAAACTAGAGATCACTTTCTATTCTTTCTATTTCTTCGTATATTTTTATTTTATTCAGATTAGAGTGTAAAAACATTATTTTGTTTATTGTAGTTCCATTAGTTCCAAGAGCAGACCCCTTCTCAGAAATAAGATTTCTTGCCTTCGAAAAATACATACATACATAAATGCATACATACATAATTGAACAGCCTAAAATATAACATTATAATTCGGTGCGAATCGATATAATTTCATTTCTACAACAATAAAACACATATTCTTACCCTACAATAAAACAAACGGTAATATTTGTTTTCCACAGGCTATTTGCACATACATTTTGCGAAAACAAGACATCTTTCAGTTTGTTTATTATTTTATTTGGCAATGCATGTATACATACATGCACACACGTATACACGCATATGAGAATAAATTGCTTAGAGAAGAGAACAATACGTTGTCTGAGTATAATAAGTTCTCTGAGTACATGTTACTTTTTACACTGTGTGCAACATCTTTACATATTTATAGACTTTGGTGTAGAATCCACACTGTAGATCTTTTCTTTGACAACCTTCTTTGTTGTATTTGCAGTACTCATTGGTATTTGAAGTACTACGTGAAGTTTGGTGGTACTCGTTGTACTCGACATGTTTTGTGCCGGTATTTTCGAGTAAGAAGGAAAGTTGAACATGTATTTGTATGAAGCGAACGGAGTCAAATAACAACAAGAAGTTATTCGATAATTTTGTTGTTCTCAAAAAAGAGTACTTTTCTTCTTCGGATACTTCGGATAAGTGTACATGTATGCTAGATCTTATGTACTTTTTGAAGTCAAATACATTTGTGCAGACCTTTAATAAACACTATATGAGTACATATTTGTTCGTTTAATTTTATTCTCCATCAACTCAATCGGCAACTACCTTTTATACGGAATATGTAGATATTGTTTCTTGTTAGTCGGCAGCATACAACAAATTCAAAAATGGTCCAAGTATTCTATTTTGGAGAACCCCACCGTATTCTGATTTTAACTTTGCCAAAAACTTGTTTCACGTAAATAAAAAGTGCTAAGCAATATTTCATTTTCTGAAATATTTTTCTCACGACCTGTACTATTCTGTGAATTCGTTCTACCGTACAAATATTTTCTTCTAAAACTGAATTGTTTGTTCGAAATGCAATCAATGTCAATTATTATAAGTTAACTTTGTCACTATGGATAAGAGGCATAGTAAGGCCTTTTACTGAGTTAGTTATCATTTTAACAAGGGAAAAGATTCAGAGCAGAGAACTGCAACCGGAGATTGAAAAACAATCATGATTTAATCAGTACTCCAAACATAATACTTTCACTCAAAGAAGCAAAGATGCATTAATACTCGTTGTGATTCTTCATTTTCAAATCAATCAAAACAATGATCGTATGAAAACTTTGTTGATCAAATCATACACCGCGTTCAAACCAATCATTTCGAGTGTTATGCAAATGTTCGATTGACACTCATTTGAAATAGACATTATTTTTGAGGAATCTGGATTGTTCGAAACCTAAAACCAAAATGCATTAATGCAAATATCATTTCGAGTGTTGAGCAAATGTTCGATTGAAACTCGTTCAAAACTCGTTTGAAACAGGCATTATTTTTGAGTAGTGTTGGGAATCCCGGGATCCCGGGGTCCCGAAATCCCGGGATCCCGCAGTTTTTAACAATCCCAAAATCCCGGGATTGAGCACTTAATCCCGGGATTTGACTTTTTAAGCCGCAATGAAAAAAATTGTATATTAGAACTCTCACTAATTCGAATTTCCAGAAATTAGAATCTGTTGTTTCGATGCATTAACCGCTATGAAATTAGAAACAAAACTTCAAATTGCGATTTTTTTTTTTGAGATGTAAACACTTAAATTAAAATTAAATTAAAATCACCAGAAGCAGATGAACCACCAACAAAAAAAAACTAAACCATTAACCAAGTATTTTCCTATGCTGGGGCTAGAAGACAGATCACTTTCTGCTACACTTGCACGACTAACAGCCCTTGATGGGATTTCAATTAACATTATATGCCGCTCTAGTGACTTACGTGCAGGTCTTACAGCAATGGGATTTAAAGTTTACCTACGACTGTTAACACAGTCCGCCAAATGGTTGTATATTACAGCAACAAAATAAGATGTCATGCAAAAGTATGTTACGGCTGAATTTGGAAAGCAACTAACTCTAATAAAAGACTATAAAACTAGGTGGAGCAGCCTTTTGTTAATGCTGGAACGTCTTTATTTATTAAGAAATTGTATACAAAAGGCATTAATAGACATAGGTCCACCTGAAGGTGAATATTTTGCTTTATCCAAAGATGAGATTAATATGGTATCCGCAATCATTAGTGTTCTTATCCCAGTTAAAGCAACAGTTGACGCCCTTTGCCGTCGGGATGCTAATCTGTTCACGGACGATGTTGCCATAACTTTTATGTTAAAAAAACTTAAAGATGCTAACAACGTTATGAGTCAAAAACTACATTCAGCCCTCATCCATCGCATGCAACAAAGGAGAACAGATATCAGTGGGGTACTTCAGTATCTGCACAATGGTAGAACAAATGTTCAGTCCGAATCCGAAACAGAGTTCGTAACGGTTCCTTCTTCCATAAAATGTCGCAAATTAATAGTTGAGTTACTCGGAAGACTAAATGCTTCAAGTCCAGCTACATCACTTCTAATAGCTTCTGTGTCAGAAGTTACACCTTCTTCTTCAGCCAGTGTAGAGTCTGAACGTACTTTTTCTGCAGCTGGATTTTTCACAACTAAAATAAGAAGTCGTTTGAGCGATGAAACTTTGGATGCTCTGTACTTCCTCAAAACGTATTTTAAAAATAATAAAAAATAATAACATATCGCACTTGATCAACAAAAGAGTATATATCTATAAAAACAATTTACTCTTTATAATTAATTTAAAAATGTGAAAAATTAAAAATAAAATTAATTTTCTTATAATTTAATAAATTCTTTCTTATAAACCTATTTTTGGATGTGTCATGTTATTAATTTTATTGAAATAATATGTTAATATCTTTCAAGAATAAATTTTTTAAAATCCCGGGATAAATCCCGGGATCCCGGGATTAGGTAAATGAAATCCCGAAATCCCGGGATTGAAAATATAGAGCGGGATTGCCAACCCTATTTTTGAGGTATCTGGATTGATCGAAACCAAAAACCAAAATGCATTAATGCAAAATATATTTTCTATTCAAAGACCAAACATTGTTTTGCAATTATCAAACGAGTAAGATTGTAATCATGTTAGTGCACCTGTCAGTGATGGCCTTAAGAATTTTCAATTACTATTCTAAAAAAATTAAATAAGACAAAAGTGATTGTAAATGTATTTATTTATATATGTAAATAAATTTAAATTTATATTTTTTAGATTTATATTTTTATGTTTATGTTTTTCTTTATATTTAAATTTTATGTATATATTAGTGTAAGGAAGTCACCGTAGTCTAGTAGGTAGTGTGTTGGCTTATTAGACTGAAGGCCCGAGTTCGAATCCCAGGTCAGACATCAAAGCGAAATATGGAAAAAATATTTCTTCGCCGACTTCCTCTCAGCAGATTTCTGGCAAAAACTCTGAGAGTAAATAAAATTGCCATGAAAAGTTTCTCAAAAAATCTGTCGTTCGGAGTCGACTTTAAACTGTAGGTCCCGCCACTTATGTATAAAATTAACACACACAACATAAGTGGTGTGAGAAGCTAGGTCGTAATCCTGACTGAAGGGTTGTAATGACCAATTATGTAATGTATGTTATGTTATGTATATATTAGTGTTTTTAACGTTTCAATTAATTCAATTCTCGCTAATCACTTGACTTCATTCATTTATTGCTGAGTATTCAAATTTTTCAGAATAGATAGGTAAATTGCCAAAGTACTAAATTGTAGGCCAAATTGTAATTGTAGCCAAGAGTGCTAAAAGGGTCGAAATTGAGAAACGGGTTTATTGTGGTTATGCTACCTACCGTACAAGTGTGACGCCACACAAAACAAATGTTATTCTTACTAAGAATTTTCTTCTCCCTTCATATTTTTTTTTCTGGAGAGAAACTTTCAACTTACAGAATAAGGGTAAAAATTTAAAATGAGAGTTATTTGTATTACACATTTTCTTTCTCAAGAAGAGAGCCACATACATATGTATAAAAATGGACAACATATGTGAATCAAGCATTAGTTATTTGAAAGAGTTCATATTGGTATAATGTCGGATGATTAAGCTGAAATCGTAAAAAAATAAATGAAAATGGTCAACACACTATTTCAAAACAACGGTAAGGCAGGAGTAGTATATGGAATGTATTGGCCAAAATACAAAAAGAAGATGGAAGCATATTAGAAGGCCTGGTATATTGCACGGAGTGTGCTAAGACTTTAAAATATTTAAATGACCAAACTTAAAATCTTATAAGACATAAATGCTGCCAAGATTAGAAGGAGGCGGCGGTACAGGAAAACGTGGCACCTGAAGACAAAAGTGCTACCATCGATACTTGTGCATCATGAGTCGTTGAAGATTGTCGGCCATTTTTATCTGTTACCGGTAGTTAAGTTTTTTATAAAATTAGACGCAAAGTACGGTGAAAACGACGGTTTCTCGTATGGTATAGAAGCTAGCAACTGACTGCAAGTCAAAATTAAAGGAGGAAATACGCGAGGTGGTGAGCATTGGTGGTGCAACCTCAACAATTGATATTTGGACAGACAATTACGTTAAAAGAAACTTCGTTAGAGTTACTTTGCACTACCGCAAAGGATTGGCTCTAGTTGACATTGTTTCAGGAGTGAAATCGATGGATTTTAAAAGCTCAACTGCAGACAATATAAATAAAAAATTTAAGAAGTTATTCTGTGTGTTTGGAGTTTCTAACATTCAAAATTTGTTACAGATAGGTGAAACAACATACGTTTAAACTGCAGCAGCCACCTGTTATCAAATATTTTAGACAAGTCCTTTAAGGAAACAGCAGAGTTAGCAGAAATTTTAGTTGAGTGTAAAAAATAAAAAAATATCATCAAGTAAAATGTCAACATCTTTAAAGAGTCCTTGTCCTACCCGCTGAAACTCTAATTACATAATGTTGAAATCAATAATAGACAAGTGGTTTGCTATCACTGAAATACTTTCAGAGAAAGGGGAAAGTCAAAGGCTATTATTTATTAATTATTCAACACTTAAAGATTTAGTAGAGCTTTGCCAACAACAACAAAATTAAAAATCCATGCGATTCTGACAATTCCAATATAACGGCAATTATGGCACTAAAAAAATATTTCCGATAATACTGATACAATTTGGGAGAGTAACATATTTTTTTGTAGGGATTGTAACAAGGAAATGATGGATAAATGCTTTAATTGCATAAGGGAAAATAAGAGACTGAATTTAGGTCTAGGTGAAAACCATAATACGAATCATAGGGATTGTCCAGTATATCTGAATAAACTTAATTTGAAGAAAAAGAGAATAGGATTAGCTGTTTAGCAACCAAGCTGATTGTTGAATAATTTTTATCAGTTGGAGATAGTGATGCATGCAGTAAGACCTGATTTTATAGTTCTATCGGAAACTCATCAAACGGAGGCAGTAAGTGATGAAGAAATAGGAATAGTGGATTATGACCATTACTATTTACTATCACGTTCGTGTAAAACCGGGGAACTCATATTATATTTAAGAAAGTATTGGCAGGTAAGGGAACATCAATTTTGGATAGGTGCATTTATGACTAAGTATGGAAAAATTTCGATAGTTATAATAGCAGTTTACAGATCACTAAGTGGCCAAAAAGGGAAATTTTATGCGAAGGGAATTATGAGATTGTAATAGCAGGAGACTTCAACATTGACTGGTATAGGGACTATTATAGAACTAGATTAGTCAGCATACTTAATGATAATGGCTTGAAACAGGTAGTGAATGAATTTACTAGGATTACACAGAGCTCTAAAACGTTGATAGATTATATTATTACCAATACGGAGAATATTACGGCAAAGACTAATGTGGATAATAAGATAGCAGATCATGAGTCTATTGATATATTAATGGAAGTAGGAAATGAATGTCATGTGCCTGAAAATAAGGAATGTTGCCTTTTCAGATATAACAAGAATAGATTTAGAAGCAAACTGGGATCGATGTTGGAATTTGAGGAAATGGATGATTTAAATGAGTATGTGGGCAAATTTGACTTGTGTTTGGATAATACGGTGGAACATTTTACTGTTAGATCGAGAATAAACAGGGAGAAAAGGAATGAGTGGGTTAATAGCGAACTCAGGGCCTTAAGAAGGGATAAAATTATAAAATACAAAAATCCCATTATGAAGAACAGTATTGATGCATGGTGCAGCTATAGGGCAGCGAGGAACTTATATAAAGTTAAAGTAGTAAATTCCAAAAACCAGTATATAAACACGGCAAAAGATCAGAAGGAGACGTGGAATAGGATTAAGAATTTAGTATTAGGAAAACCAGGAATGTGATAAGAAATGTGATATTTTAGGGCATAGAATATACGGAGAATGTGGAAATTGGTGAAAGGTTCAATGAATATTTCATTAATAATAAATAATAATAATACTATGCGACAAAATAAAAAAAATTAAATACACCCACCTAGTGACATAGTGTAGGTTGTGAGTTTTGTTGAGTAGATTTCAAAAATATTTTTTTTCTATTTCTCGAACCCTCCAAACTTTTTTATTTGACAAAAACTGTTTTTTTAGACTTTACGCACAAATTTCTGGATTACTCAAACATTTCTGACCTGATTTCCAAAATTTAAACCTTGTTGGAAAGGGGAGAGATGGACCTTTAAAACGGTATACATATATCTATTATTTGACTTAATATGCTATGAGTTTTGATGAGGTAAACTTGGAAAATGCGAATATTTTCATATTTTTTCAAGTTTGTCCGTTCATAGTAGCAAACTTTAATAATAAAATATAGGATAAGTGATAATATTCTTAAAGTCTGTTCTCTTGTGAAGAGATTGAGTCATCATTTGATAAAATTGTATAAAAATTAACGTAGTTATAATTTAAATAGTATAACAGACGTATTCATCAAATGAAACGTGGACTATGTAGTTACTCGGGTGTATTTTCACTGTCGCACCGTGTAATAATAATAATGTACGAACTTCAGACTATTAATTTAATTTTCGTGCAATATCTTTAATGGAATTAGAGCATATATGTAGGAATATGAGGAAAAAGAAAGACTACAGGAGAATATCAACAAGCATTTTTTTAGACAATTGGAACACAGTTGATAATATTTTGCTCAGAATTATAAATAGATCTTTGGAAGCTGGAATATCCCCAGAGGACTGGAAGGAATCTATGGTTACGTCTGTTGAGAAGATTAAAATACTATTAAATGTGAGGAATATCGCCCGATAAATACCCCAAGAACATGTGAGAAGATTATTGAGAAGATAGTTAAGAACCAATTGGAAGAATATTTTGAGAAACATAACCTACTATCAAAATATCAGTCAGGCTTTAAAAAGAGGTATTCATATGAGACGGCAATTAACTATGTAATAAATAGATGGAAATTTATAGGAAATGATCGCAAAGCTCTAGCAATTTTTTTGGATTTCAAAAGAGCTTTCGAAACAAAATATGCTTAGGAAGCTTTCATGTTATGGCATTAAGCATAAAGAATTAAAGTGGTTTAGTTCATATCTCACGAGACGTAGACAGATAACAAAGATAAATGATGTTGAGTCGAGTATGAGGGAGAATGATTTTGGTGTCCCACAGGGTTCGATATTAGGAGCTTTATTGTTCATAATATATGTACATCAACGATATTGAAAATGTAATGGAGAAATGAGAGATAGTTTTATACGAAGATGATACTCTCATTTTTACTGAGTGTACGACGTGTGAGGAATGTTATGAAAGGATTGAGAAAGATATGGATAATATAAATAAATGGTTGAAGATAAACAAATTGAAATTAAATGAAAATAAAACAAAGTTAATGGAAATTAATATGCACACTAATGGCTATTTCTTTTCTGGCATAAATTTTGCCTTTATTCTGCCTTTTTGCCCTTTTTTTGTTCTTTTCTGAAAAAAATGCAATTGTATAAATTAGTAACATGTTCTTTTCTAAAAAATATGATGCATTTTGGACCCGCAATTTAATCAAAGGGTTGGAAGTGAAGCACCATTAAAACAGCTGTTCTTGTTATTGTTTTGAAAAAAAAACAACATAAAATATTTGTTTTAAAAGTGTTGAAATGGAAGCAAAAAATATTATTTTGAAAGATTCTATTGTATGTTGTTGGGGATTCAGGGGTCTCGGATTCCATTTTCCGTGTTTTTGTGTATTTTATTTAAATTTTTTTTTTAATATTTGATTTGAATTGCGCCAGGTTCTAGTAACAAATTTATAAACAAACAACAGCTGACTATATGTGTTGATAATTTTATTTTTGTAAAAGCAAAATGAGCTTTAAAATCGCTAAAAAAAATTTTCATTTTATTTTAGCGATATGAAATTTACTAGTCGAGGACTACAAAGAAACATATACATATGTATTATTATCTCAACAAAAAAGGTTTGAGATGAGTTAACTTAAAAATTAACATTTTTTTAAATTATTTTTTTATTTATTTATTAAAATATATCTTATAAATAAATTTACAAAATATACAAAAGGCGCCGGGTTACTAGACCATATGCGCACATTTAAAGTAGTTAACTCTTATATACATATATACATTTATACAAAAGGATTAAATTAAAAATAATATGTATTTACAAAAAAAAATATTTTTGGAATATTAAACTTAACTAAACATCAGTGATACCATGTTTCCGAAGACTGACTCTGATTGATTGTAAGTTGACACACGTCGTACAATTCAAAATCTCCTCAAGGTGTTCGCCAATTTTAGAAATTGGACATTCAATCAAAATATGTGGAATAGATAAAAAAACATTACAATGAGAACATTTTTTTGGGTCAGAGTGATTGAAATAATGTTGAGTATTGAATATAGCTCTACCAACCCTAAGTCGCAATCACTTCTTGTCAAATTATAATTGTAATTGGGTCTTGGCTGTGTATGATGAAGTTGTTTTTGTATACTACGAAATTGGTTCGAAATAATATTCGGAAAGCATGGTGTTACAGTAATTTCCTGAAGATTTTGAGCATTTTTGGCAACACGATCAGCATATTCGTTTCCCTCAATGCCTATATGTGACGGAATCCATAATATTAAGATATTCGGGTTATCAAAAGGCAGTTTAAGCACACTGTTGTATGCTCCATTGTAATTTTTAGCCAAAGCTTTAGTTACGCTTAGGCTGTCCGTACAAATAATAGTTTTTGCTTTCTTTTCAATAGCACATGAAATTGCGGATTTTATGGCACTTAATTCCGCCGAGAAAATTCCAGCATTATTAGGTATACGTGCCTCCACCTTAGTTAAAAATCGCGTTTGACTTATTTGTTCAATAACTGAATATGTTGTTACACCATTATTAAAAGAACCATCAGTGTACATTATCATATCAGGAGAAAAAGTATACAGCTTTTGCTGCAGATTTTTCCTGAAAATTAGTGGATTGATATTATTTTTGTTGTGAATACTTAAACTCGAATCCGTGATAGCATAGTTTGTAGTGTTTAATTCTTCAGAGGGTTTTTCTGGAATGGAGATGTTATGTCTTCTTAAAAGTGAGATTATTTCTGCAACAGCAGATGGTGGGACAGCATTGAGGGGTTCGATATGATCCCAAAAGGTTTCATGAAGCCCATCCGTTGGAATTGTAATGGCTCTTGAAGCCATATTGACTGCACTCTTTTCCAAGATGAATTGGAAGTCCTGATATCCAGCTTCAATCCTAAGCTTTTCTAATGGTGTTGGTCTTAATAAGCCAGAAGCAATTCTGTAGCAGTTATTTACATCTGTATTTAATTTTCCTATATTCTTTTTTGAAGTCCACCCATATATTGTAATACAATGTAATAGAATACCTGTCACCAGAGACCGGCAAATTTCAAGTGCAGTATTAAAGTGAGGACCTTTGTTACGTGAACATATTAGTTTAAGGAGGTTTTTAATTTTGCCTAATTTTGATGATAAATATTTAACATGAGCATTCCATAGCAAATTTTTTGTAAATATTATACCCAATACCCTCATTTGATCATTAATAGTAATATCAATGCTTCTGATGTTAATTTTTTCATCGCAACATCCTCTTTTTCTGCAGACATGGAGTATTTCAGTTTTATTAATTGGCACCACCGCGCCTCTATCAATTGCCCATTCGTGAATTCTGCGATCAAGATGTGTTAGATTCGTGTGCACTTCATTTTGAGTACCCGATGCAATAGCAAGAATATTATCGGCATAAATACCGACGTAATCTATACCAGGAGTGTTTTCAATAGCCTTCGATAAAGAGTTAGCGTAGATCGTGAATAAAACCGCCGACAATGGTGATCCTTGTGGAACACCATTATCTAAATCATAAGTTTCAGAAAAATATCCGTCGATTTTGACTGTGACCTTTCGAAAAGAAAGAAAAGACTTTATGAGTTTCATAATAATCCTGGGAATACCCCATTCATTCATTTCCAATATTATATATGTTAGCACCACTTTGTCGAAAGCCTTTTCTATATCCTCAGATATGACGAGACTATGGCTCCGTTGTTTAAGGTTTCTTCGCAAAATTACTTCCATCTGATGACAAATACTATGAACACCATGCCGAGGTATAAAAGCATGCTGTATTTTTGAAACGTAAACGCCAGCTAACTTCCACAATCTCTTTTGGAAAGAACCAGTAATAACGAAATTGGGCGGTAACCTTCCAAGCGACCAGGATCCTTACCGGGTTTAGGGATTGGTGCCAAAATTGCGGTTTTCCAATCTTGAGGAAATACTCCAGTTGCCAAAATGTTGTTATAAAGTTCGCATAAGCGCAATTTCAATTCTACGGGAGATTTTTTGATCATTGAATATGTTATTTTGTCTCGTGCCGGCGTAGAACCACTTAAGGTTCTCAATATTTCATCTAATTCATAAACTTTTACTTTATTGGCAAGAAAAACTTGTTCAGCGCAACACCTTGGTAGATTATTGATATCCAGGTTCTGTTTTGCAACAACTACATTTGGATCAAGTGTTGTATCCGAGCTAATTGAAGTCCAGAATTCAGCAAATTTGTTAGCAATTATCTGAGGGTGGCTAAAGCTCTCATTGTTGATAACTAAACTGGGGAAATTACTCATCTTTTTAGACCTTAAATTGTTAACTTTTCTCCACAGAAAGCGAGCATCCATTGTTGGTTTTAATGAGTTCAAGAAATTATCCCAGGTTTGTCTTTTTGCGATTCTGCATTCTCTTTTGACTTTAGCACATAGTTTTCTGTATTCCAAGATATTAGACTGATTGCGACACCTTTTGAATTCTCTCCAAGCTAGTTGTCTTGATCGAATTAGTTTAGCTATATTTGAGTTGAACCAAACGGGATTATTTTTGTCCTTAGGTTTACGACTTAAAGGAATACTTTCATTTGCTGCCTTTCTTATAATGTGCTTAATTTGGCTGGCTTCTCTGTTTAAGTTCAATGATGTGGGATAATGACTACAATTACTAGATACCTTTTGCCCAAAAAGTTCCCAATATATTAAAAAAATTAGAGGAAGAAAATATTTCTGATGATTTTATTAAAAAAGTTTCAGAAAATGTATACTTTTTATGCAAAAAATTAGCAGTGAAATGGGAAAACACTCACAGAAAGTTGGACAGATTTTGCAGCCGTTATAATGCGTGGATTACATTAGAAACTGTTTTTGAACTGCAAGAACCCGAACTTATAGCTCGAGAAGAGAAAAATGATGAAGAGCCCTGTCCATCAACAGCTGGACGTCCAAGACTAAAATTCTGTGATAAGTCTGAACGAAGCAAAAGAAGACAAGCATCAGAATTTTCAGCGTCCAATAATAATGAAACAGATTTGTTTATTCACGCTGCCGCAATGTCAGCCCGTAAGTTAGGTAACGTGGACTTAGCCACCGTTCTTGCGGAATCTGTAAAAAGCCCAACAAGACCTTCAAAAATTCGAAAGCTTTGTTCAAAAGACAATAAAGATCCAATTGCCTTTTCTGCAGAAGAGGCCTTAGCCTTCTTTTTAGAAAATAATTTTTAAAAGCAGCAGTACTGCAACATTCGTGAGGAAAGTAAACAAAGAAATTCGGATATATTTCCATCATACCATAAAATATTAGAATCCAAACGCAAATGTTTTAAAAAAATTTATTTTTTTAACCTAAATAAATACATATATAAATTGAAATACATATGTTGTGAATGTTTACTTCAATCATATTTTTCCAAAACTCGTTATTTGCTGTAAAAAAGGATTTTTCTTTTGTTTGTATATTTATAAAACTTTGCATATTTTTAAAGAAATAAAATTTTAAGATGCAAACCACTGTTTAATTAGCTGTAATAATTTTGGCCACAAAAAGTGGTCATTTGAACCATAGTGCACTGGGCAGATACCTATCAAATTGACAACACGCAGTTTAATTTGTAACATAAAACTTTATTCATGATTTTTTTTAATGAAACCAAATTAGTTATTCGAACTACACTAAATTATAATAAACTAAACATAAATTTCTATTTATTTATATGAAATTCTTGAAAACAATAATTAGCATGAAGAAAAATTTCGCATTTTTTGCATATACGACCAGGACAAACTTCGCAGCGATGGTATTTTGATTCACCTCTTATAATAATGTGATCCTTTATATCAAAACGAAGGCTATTTATTTCTAATTATGCGCGAAAATAAAATGCAAATACTGATTTTTCACAATACAACACATCACAGCATAAAAAGTACACCTAAGTGCTCAGTGGCAACTTAAGATGCCACCATTACAAAACATTCAATTATAAAAAATATTAAATGCAAATTGATAAAATTCTAGTTTAAAACAAAAGCTAAGGTGTATTTCTATCTCAAACATACTTCTTCTTTGCAAAAATATTTATAATATTCGATAAACTTACATTTGAATCCAGCAGCCTCGGTTAAAAACCGACAAAGAAATACTTTAAAAATTAACAACTTTTATCTTCCAAACTGCAAAAGCAATCGATACAGAATAAAAAGTAATAAAGAAAACCACATGTTATTTAAAATTTCTAACGGTTACCGTTTTGTTTTTTACTCTCAATTTCCTTTCAGAGTATAAAAACTAAGGCAACCTCTGCTGGGCACTAATGGGTTAAAGAAGCACTCAAACTAATTTTTATGTCGACATATTCCGCTTAAGTTCCAGAAACAAATTGTTACCCAGTTCATTTTTTATTTAGTGCATTGTTTTAAAAATTCATTGCATCTGTTAATTCTTTAGAATTCTTTTATTTTGGCAACAAAATAAAAGAATCTCAAATTGAATTAAAATAATAATATTTCATAATGTTCTTGTTCCCACAGTTTGGTCAAGCAAAGCGTGAGAATTCATACGTCGGCAAGTGTATCATATATTTATGTCTACACGCGCCAGACAGTGTGTAACTCAATATGCGTTTTGCATTGAGCAACCTGTGGGAATATGTTTTTCAATTTTTGCATTTTAAGTTTTGTATTACTTATTATTTTTTGTATTATTTTTTGTATTATTTTTTGTATTATTTTTTGTATTATTTTTTGTATTATTTTTTGTATTGGATTAACTTTATATAAATGCATTAACTAACAGTAATAAAGATTTAGTGTACTACAAACATTCAAATAATTAACTTGTTTGATTTAGAAACTTCGTCTTGGTGCAACACCCTGACAAAGTGAAAAACCAAAATTTTATCCTTGTGAACCACTAGGATAAGTAACTATTTTTTTTTATTTTTGACCGTTCGTCAGGACAAACGAGCCCTGATCTGAACATATTTGGCGACCGTGACAGGACGTTCTCTAAAAATGGAGCAATCTTCGGTTCTTCTCCGCCAGCTCAAAGAGACTGGCGAAAATATTGCCACCATAATCAGAAATTTCAACAAGGACTCCAGCAGCCGCAAAACCTTAGTCTATTACCAGGACCGACTGAAGCGTCTTCAGGAAGCATGGGCTGAGTTTGACGACTTGGATAATAAGTTGCGGAGTCTAAAGGACCTCGACAAATCCGATGAGTATTTCACATCAGACTATTATTCCACAATTCAAGCCCATTCGTTCAAATATATCTCGTTAATGGAACGTGAGCTTGAAACCCAAAAACAAGCATCAGACGACAAAGGACTCCTTCAGCCCAGAAGCAAGTCACCAGCAAGTGGAACTGGTGGGCACGATGGTCTTATCAGCCGTTCTCTTGGCAAAATGGCAGCACTTTCCCGACAACTAGAAGATCTTCAACTGGAACCAGGTCAAGAAGAATCTTATTATGATATAAAAAGGGCCACAATCTCCCAGCTATGGCAGCAATTAGAACATCTTAATGATGAAGTGTTGGACAAATATCCCGATCCAGACCGAGCTGGTTACGACTCAAAGAGATATGTTCGCCTCGAGCAGAATGCCCAGTCAGCAATCATCCAGCTCACAAGTGCCAACAAAAAATTATCCCATTCAGCCAAAGAAGCATTGACGAGGCAAAATACATTACCCTTGCCTACGGTCACCATCACTAAATTTGAAGGCGATTACATGAAATGGTCATCATTTTCAGACTTATTTAAAAGGATTGTCAATGAACAGCAGATGTCTGACGCTCATAAAATGTGGTATCTTAAGACGAACGTGATTGGCGAAGCAGCAAAACTCATCAACCATCTTCCTATAACTGAAGAAAATTACCAAGCGGCATGGCGGTTACTTGAGGACCGCTACAACAACAAACGTGTTATGGTGGCTACGGCAATTCAAAGGCTGCTCGATCAGCCAGCCGGAGCTTGCACATTGAGTAGCATTAAGCGGATGCACGATACAACAAAGGAGTGCCTGGCAGCTCTCTCCAATATGGGACTCCAGATTACGACATGGGATCCACTCCTATTACATGTCTTAGTCAAAAAACTAGACAAAACAGTTCATACTCAGTATGAACAATCTATCTCTAACCCCAAAGAGTTACAATCGATCAACCAATTCCTCACTTTCCTCGAGAACTATTTCCACACTCTTGAGGCAATGGGATATAAGGAGCGAACGTCTCCCAACAATAACAAAACTTGCGCACTTGCAACACATGAGCTCGCCCGATGCTTCATGTGTAAGCGGGATTCTCATCCGTTATATCGCTGCAAGGATTTCATGCTACTCAGCCCTACAAAACGGCTCAACCTTGTGCAGAAACAGAAATTATGTGTCAACTGTTTCAATAGCAACCACTCAGCCAAAAAATGTACCATTTTAGGCCGCTGCCAAAAGTGTGGAAAAAGGCACCACACCTTAGTTCATTTAGAACAAACGTCACAAATACGCACAAAACAAGGTACATCCAACAAATTAGCTTCTTTAACCAAAGTAGACCGCGAAACTTCAACGGAACAGGCGACATCCCTTGTTACCACTCCATTCTTAGAAGGCGAAGACATAGCAGTTAGTTATGCACACAAAAAATCCTATGTCCTGTTAGGAACCGCGTTGTTAAAGGTTAAGGCTAATGGTTTGGAAACCGAATGCAGAGCAATCCTGGACTCAGGATCACAAGTCAACCTAATAACCGAACGATTAGTGGCACGGTTAGGACTCCCACCAAGGGCTACCTCCATATCAATCAATGGTATTGGAAAAAACCGAACTAAGGTTCAACACCGAGTCAACGTTATCATTCAATCTCGACTCAACAACTTTTCAGCGCGTTTAGAGGCATTTGTATTGCCGCAAATAATTGCTCCTCAACCTGCTCAGCTTCTTCATATTGATAAGTGGTCAATTCCCAGCAATGTGACTTTGGCTGACCCAACCTTTAACCGTCCAGACAAAATCGATATTCTATTAGGGGCGGAATATTACCATCAATTGCTCGCTATTGGGCAAACTAAATTGGCTGATAACCTTCCAGTGCTGCAAAATACAACCTTAGGCTGGATAGTATCAGGTAAGGTATCTGGCCAACAATTATCAGTTGCAACATGCGGGGTCTTGACTGAAGATGATAAAATGGATATCGCTATTGAACGATTTTGGAAATTGGAGGAGATTGAAAGCACACAACAACAATTGTCACCTTATGATGCACAATGTGAAGCACACTTCAATCAACACACCACACGTGACAAAGACGGAAGATTCGTCGTACGACTTCCATTCTGCGCCGAAACATCTGCATTAGGAGACTCACACAGCATTGCGTTCAACCGATTTCTCTCCTTGGAACGCAGACTATCAAAAGATCCGTCATTGAAAGAACAATATACACAATTTATGCAGGAATATGAAGCTTTAGGGCATATGACCAAGATCGCTATAGAGAAGGTAGAAGGGAGTAAATACTTTATTCCTCATCACTGCGTACTACGACCTGAAAGCAGCACTACTAAGCTTCGAGTGGTATTCGACGCTTCATCGAAAACATCATCTGGAAGGTCATTGAACGATATTTTGCACATCGGGCCATCACTTCAGAGTGAGCTGTTTACTATTTTGCTGCGATTTCGGCTACCGCGTTTCGTGTTCACTACCGATATAGAAAAGATGTACCGTCAAATATGGATCCATCCTAAAGACAGGCAATATCAGATAATCCTGTGGCGGAAGAATGTCACTGAACCAATAAGCTATTTCAAATTGAACACCGTCACATATGGAACCAGACCAGCCCCATACCTCGCAATAAAATGTTTAAAGGAAATAAGCCATGACAACAAGATACATTATCCCTTAGCAGCAAGTTTTTTGGAAAAGAATTTCTATGTGGACGATGGACTAGGTGGAGCTGATAGCTTAACCATAGCTCTAGAAACTCAGCGGCAACTCCAGCAAGTCATGGCAGGATACGGATTTAATTTACGAAAATGGTGCGCTAACCATACTCAACTACTCAGTAACATTCCCGAAACCCATCAAGAAGTCAGCCTCGACTTCTCTACAGATAAGACCGAGTACACAAAAACATTAGGATTAGCTTGGCTACCCAAATGTGATCAACTTAAGATTAAAGTTGACATTCAACCAATAAAGGCTGTAACTAAAAGAACAGTCACCTCAGATTTAGCACGCATTTTTGATCCGTTGGGTCTCTTATCACCTGTAGTCGTCAGGGCCAAAATGTTTGTCCAGGAGTTATGGACCTTGAACCTCTCTTGGGACGAAGCTGTTCCTTCAGAATTCGATTCTCGCTGGCGAAATTTTCGAAATAATCTTAAAGAACTCGAAAGCTTTCAAGTTCATCGGCATGTTTTCAAGGGTGAGATTCCCAACAATACCCAACTACACGTCTTTACAGATGCATCAGAGAAGGCATATGGGGCAGCAGTTTATGTCAGAATGATTTTATCTAATAAAACTATAATTGTATACTTGTTGTGTGCAAAATCTCGTATAGCTCCACTTAAACAGCAAACCCTTCCAAGACTGGAGTTATGTGCTGCTCAATTAGGTGCTACCTTAGCTGCAAGAGTTAAACAAGATCTGGACATGAATACCGTACCAACGTTCTATTGGACTGACTCAAAAATCGTGTTAACATGGATAAACTCCAGGTCATCTTCTTTCCATACATTTGTGGCAAATCGAATAGCTTCAATTCAAGATAATACAACACCCGAACAATGGCGGCATGTAAGTTCCAAAGATAATCCAGCGGACATCATATCTAGAGGATTAGAACCCCAACAATTACAACAAGCACCGCAATGGATGTACGGTCCGTTTTTCCTTCATGGAAATGAAAAACATTGGCCTCCAACTTTTTGTCAAGCTTCTGAAGCAATAGTTTGTGAAATGAAACAGAACCCTAAAAGTTTGCTGATATCAGTCGACGGTCAAAACCTGTTGCATAGTATAAACCACCGAAATTCGTTTAAAACGCTTCAACGAATTATGGGATATGTTTTAAGATTCATAAAAAACGCTAAAACTATCAAGGCAGATCGACAAAACCGGCCAACTCTTACACCTTTCGAGCTCCACGATGCGCTGGGCATCATTGTCCGAACTACACAGCAGTCAAATTTCAAGGAAGATATTCAACAATTGCAAAGGCAAAAAGAACTCAAAGCATCAAGCCAAATTAAAAGCCTAGCACCATTTTTGGATAAAAATGGTATCTTAAGAGTTGGAGGCAGATTAGAAGCATCTACGTTGAGCTTTGATGCGAAACACCCAATGCTCTTGCCGTATAATGACATAATTAGCAGACTAATATTCGAGTCAATACACAAGGAAAACAAACATTGTGGTCCTACAGCACTCCTTGCAACCGTGAGACAACGCTTTTGGCCCATCAAAGGCAAACACTTAGCACGAGAAACTGTCCATCGATGTGTACACTGCGCAAAGTCAAAACCAAAACTTCTTCGGCAAATAATGGGAAATTTACCGGAAACCAGGGTGACCCCAGCAAGACCCTTCATCAATGCAGGAGTGGACTATTGTGGCCCAATATGGGTTCACTTTAAAACCAGAGGAAAACGACCCCAAAAGGCGTATATTGCGGTCTTTTGTTGTTTTTCGACGAAGGCAGTTCATTTAGAACTAGTAACGGACCTTACAACCAATGCCTTCATTGGGGCACTTAAAAGATTTATAAGTCGTAGAGGTCACTGTCAGAATCTTTATTGCGACAACGCAACAAACTTTGTGGGAGCTCGCAATCAACTAGCAGAATTGTCAACTGCCTTATTTTCTACACCAGCTCAAGAAAAAATTCAACAGGAATGCGCGGATAGAAACATTAATTTCCATTTCATTCCTCCACGTTCCCCGCACTTCGGTGGACTATGGGAAGCCGCAGTCAAGTCCGCCAAAAGGCTTCTGGTTAAAGAAATAGAAAACGCATCCTTGACCTATGAGGAAATGGAAACAGTAATTATAGAGGTTGAAGCGATCCTCAACTCGAGACCAATTGCGCCATTGTCGAGTGATCCTAGTGATGAGATGGCCTTAACTCCTGGCCATTTCTTAATTGGAGAACCTTTGACTGCTCAAGTTGACGCAACAGCACAATCAACATCAACCTCTTTAGTAAAACGATGGGAATTGGTCTCTCGAATAAAACATCAATTTTGGAATCGATGGTCGATGGAATACCTCAATGAACTTCAGCAGCGGAACAAGTGGCAAACCAAATCTCAAAATTTGCCACTTGGCACCATAGTCGTAATTAAGGATAGCCCATCACCTGTCATGACATGGCGGCTCGGTAAGGTGATCGAAACATACCCCGGGCCCGATGGATTCGTCAGGACAGCTGCTATTAAGACATCTACCGGTGTCATTAAGCGAGCAATTCATTCACTAGCTCCGCTTCCTCTAGAACCACCAATAACTAATGCCGAAAATAACAACCTAGACATTGAGCCACTCGTTAAAAGAAGCAGGGCATCCAACTACAACGATAAAAATTTGCAACCTCCAAAACGCTCCAATTTGACCACTACAAGCATGCTAATGCTCTTAGCATTGTTCGTTCCATTAGTAATGTGCTCTCATGTTACTTACACACAAATTGCTAGTAATCCTGGTATACATTTTGAACATATTGGTCAAATCAAGCCGATCATATCAGAATGGAAGCTGCATATATACTTTGAATTGGCACCATTCTATAATGAATTGCAGCTTTTGGTTAACGGAACAGCTGCTTTGGTGGAAGCCTGTAACCATTCAACATTCCTCAACACTCAATGTACCGGATTAATTAACCATTTTAACAATCTCAAGGACGAAATGGAGGCCGGTTTAAATAATCTCGCAAAACGGAAAAAACGCGGGGCAATAGATATCGTTGGCAATGTGGCGAACTCCTTATTCGGGCTACTTGATTCAAAATATGCTGAACAAATGACCGACACCATTAACACCATCAAAACCAATGAGGCCCACTTGCAAGGTCTTCTGCGGAACCAAACATCATTTCTCGACTCTACCCTTAATCTTATGAAGCAGACCGAAGCCCGCACTCAAGCCAATTTTGAAAAACTTAATTTTAAAATCGGTAGACTCAGAAACTTCACAAATATCAATACAAACCATCAATCGCAACTAATCTTGTCCCTCAGCATGCAGTTGTTTGTCATAGCATACAATTTACAACTAATGCACACGTCCATGATTAATTTATTAGCGGATACTTATCATGGTCGAATCAGTCCCGTTATGTTGACACCACAACAATTTTCTACTGAAGTTGATAATATAAAAGCAAATCTACCAGCAGATGTAACACTACCGGTGGTGAATATCATCCACCTATATGCCATTGTGACAGCTCAAGCATCAATTTCAAACCAGCACATTATTTGTACATTGCGCATCCCCTTGACGCATCAAATTGAATATGATCTATTTTACCTTACTCCAGTTCCACAACCAGTAAATAATACCTTAGTAGCTATTATACCGACCACAAAAATGATGGCACTCAACCCTCACCGTGATGAATATTTTCCCATGGATAATACTAAGCTCAGTGAATGCAATACCCTCGAACACAACACTTTCTTATGCTCAAATACCCAAGCAATATACTCTAAAGGTGCACCAATATATAGCTGCGAAATACATCTATTTAATAATGAAACTGACTCAAGTTGCAAGATAGAGTTGATAGTCAACAACAACGTGTGGTACCAATTATATAAAAAGAATCAGTGGCTGGTGGCAACCAAACAACAACTCAAATTAAGTACAGTGTGCAAAGGAAGAAGTAGTTACAATCTTTTGCAAGGAACTGGGATACTCACAATCCCAGCAGGGTGCACTATGAAAAACGATGTGATCACGATCCACGGGCATCAAACTATCATTTCAAGTCTGTACCAATCCCATACTAGCAACGGAATGTCATTCTCAAAATTACTCCAGAATAAAAATAACTTGACACAATCCTTACTATATCGTTCGAGTATTGAAGACATAAATCGATTGCAGGAAGAAGTAAAGGCGCAGCTACACGCTATACCAACAACAATAGCCGATCATAAGGTACACGGCTTGACGGTCAGTTATACAGGGCTGGCTCTCATTTTAACAATCATCATTATCCTTCTGATAAAAACATTATTGAAGAGGAGAACTAAATCCCCCCCTGGAGTACCAGAACCTGCGCTGAGGTCAGTCTGGAATATTTCCTTAGACCCAGTAGCTTAATACGACAACTTAGTGAAACATAAATTGCCTGCTATTAATGCTAACCTACTAGAATTCATGGTCCGCTGGGGGCCGCAATATGTTAATTCTTTAGAATTCTTTTATTTTGGCAACAAAATAAAAGAATCTCAAATTGAATTAAAATAATAATATTTCATAATGTTCTTGTTCCCACAGTTTGGTCAAGCAAAGCGTGAGAATTCATACGTCGGCAAGTGTATCATATATTTATGTCTACACGCGCCAGACAGTGTGTAACTCAATATGCGTTTTGCATTGAGCAACCTGTGGGAATATGTTTTTCAATTTTTGCATTTTAAGTTTTGTATTACTTATTATTTTTTGTATTATTTTTTGTATTATTTTTTGTATTGGATTAACTTTATATAAATGCATTAACTAACAGTAATAAAGATTTAGTGTACTACAAACATTCAAATAATTAACTTGTTTGATTTAGAAACTTCGTCTTGGTGCAACACCCTGACAAAGTGAAAAACCAAAATTTTATCCTTGTGAACCACTAGGATAAGTAACTATTTTTTTTTATTTTTGACCGTTCATCAGGACAAACGAGCCCTGATCTGAACAGCATCATCGTGGGAGTAGCTATTGCAAAAATGTTTATTTTGTGCAGTAATGTTTCTAAAAACGTTTCGAAACTGTAATAATAATTTAAAATACTAAGGGCCATTATTACAACTTCCCGTTAAAGTTGGGGTTAGTTAAAGGTACCTTTAGCTAAAGTGAACGGCAAAGTTACCTTTAACTTATTTTCGTTATTACAACTTACAGATAAAATAAAATTAAAATATGGCAGTGCCGGAGCAAAGTGGATAAAACTGCTCAATTAAACAAGTTTTTTTTTAACGCAGTGGCAACAGCGGACTTCGTTTTTTTGTTGTATATGCTCATTTTGTTTAAATTTGAAGCTGCCATATCGAAAATAGTATATGATATGGCAAGTTCAAACATAAAATGACCTTTAAATGTTAAAGGTAGGATGATCTTCCCTTTAGCTTAACGATCACTTCTATCTTATTGGGTACTCATAATAATGAAAAACAATTTATCTGCCCGTTAAAATCCTCCCTTTAGTTAACGGCATTATGAGTGGACAATATGGTATTTATTTCCATCTAAGGAAGGAAATAAAGCCATTATGGTGTTATTGCTCATTTAAATTTATTTATTTTTTATATAATTCTAATTCGCTAAACGCGCGCCGTGTTCGGCAGCCGAACCAGCTCACCTGCCCCCATTCCACCACAACTACACTGTTATGCTGGTCATAGCAATAGACAAAAATGCTTTCAATATATTGAAGAACGGCGGTTGAAATGCAATATAGAGCGCACCTGCCTCGTATGTTGCGAGCAACCAGCCAGCCGAACCAGCTCACCTGCCCCCATTCCACCACAACTACACTGTTATGCTGGTCATAGCAATAGACAAAAATGCTTTCAATATATTGAAGAACGGCGGTTGAAATGTAATATAGAGCGCACCTGCCGCGTATGTTGCGAGCATGACGCGCGCTAAGCGCGCGCCTTGTTCGCCAGTCGAACAAGCTCACCCCCCCCCCCCCCCTTCCACCACAATTACACTGTTATGCTGGTCATAGCAACAGACAAAAATGCTTTCAATATATTGAAGAACGGCAGTTAAAGTGTAATATAGAGCGCACCTGCCACTTTAGTTATGGCTTTATTGCACATGGGTGTAGGAAATAAAGCCATATGGCCTTATATCTCAATAGAATGAGAAATAAAACCATATGGCTTTATTACCTATGGCTTTATTTCACTGCACCATAAAAATCGCTGGATTTATAGCTAATAGCTAAATCGTATTTTTTCCCGCAAATTGGATTTAAAAACCGCTAGATTTGACGAGAAAATAGCTAAATTGGCAACAGTGATCACAGGTATTTGGTTCTTATGGTGGGGTGTCACAAAGCCATGGGACATAAAGCCATATGACGTTAAGTCCCATTCCATTGAGACATAAGGGCATATGCCATTAAGTCTCATTATAATGGGACTTAACGCCATAAATTTTTTTCCGAAAATGAGACATAAAGCCATATTTTTAATAATGATTGCATGATAAAGCCATCATGGCCTTAGCTCACATTAGCAATATTAGAAAGCGGCTTTATCTCTCATTTCAGTTCCTGAGACACTAAAGTTAAGTATTGAAATCTGGCTTCGCATAATAAAGTTTTTCTGCGTGGCGGCCTGCGGCCGCGCTTAGGGATTTTTTCCTCCAGTAGGACCCGGCAGGTGGCTTCGCTGAATAAAGTTTTCCTGCATGCGTCACAAGAATAAAAAAATGTTTTCCAATGATAACTAAGGATTTTTCCTTTCACAAAATGTTTGCAGCTGTAATTCCTGGAGCCTAGAAATTTTGGATTTTTTTAAATCATTAATTTCATAGATAAATAGGCATATTTAGTGAAATAAAACATTTGTAACGCAAAACATCAAATGGGACATATAACCATGTCCCATTTCACTAAAATTGATATGAGACTTAAGGCCATATCAAAAATATGGCTTTATGTCCGTTTGGATTGAGACATAAAGCCATTATGGCTTTATGTCCTATGGCTTTGTGACACCCCACCGGTTCTTATATTACACGTCTTCTATGGAGTATCTTATTTTCTTAATACTATTTACGAAGTAATTATTAACGTTTTTAGCCATTTCAGAATTAATATTATATTCTATATTATAAAATATCACAGATTTTATCACATTTTTAGGAGTTTTTAGGACTAGTTCTTTTATTTTATACCACATTTCTTTTTGGTTGCTGGTATTCGTAATTTTATTGCTTATAAACCTATTTTTTCATTACCAATTTTAACTTTTTATATGTTTCTTATGAATTTATAGCTATTCCACGCCGATGTTGTATTTTCAAATAAAGCTTTTTGATATTTTATAATTTTTTCCCTTTTCAACATTCTAAGTTCGTTGCTAAACCATTTATTATTATTGTTTTCGCGCACTTTTCATTTCACTATGAATTTCTCAATTGTTTGTTCAAAGGTTAGGTTAGGTTAGAGGACGTGTACTTGTCAACTGTGACAAGTACAGTACCCGGAGGTCGAATTGACCCATTGTACAACGTCCTAGCTTCTCACACTACTCATGTTGTGTGCGTTAATTTTTTATACGTGAGTGGCGGGACCTACAGTTTAACGTCGATTCCGAACGACAGATTTTTGAGAAACTGTTTTTATGGCAAATTTTATTTACTCAGAGTTTTTGCCAGAAATCTGCTGAGAAGAAATCGTTGAAGAAATATTTTTCGTTCATATTTCGTTTTGATGCCTGACCTGGGATACGAACCCGGGCTTTACGTCTAATAAGCCAACACACTACCTACTAGACTACGGCGACTTCAAAATCAAAATTATAAACGTATTCATTTATGTTATCTATTTCATTAAATTATATTATTGCACTTAGTTCGTTATTAAATCTGTCTTTATTGTACTTGAATATGTCTATTTCCGTGTTCTGTATTTTCCGACCGTTTCCATTCTCGATAAAAATATCTATACATTCATGATGCGATATTTTATTGTTTATATTATTTCTTGCGGACACCATTTCATTATTTGTGATTATATAGTCTATTATATATATATATAATATTTCGTTATTCTAGTAAATTCCTTCATTATTTATTTCAGCCCGTTATCATTCAATATGCTTTCCAATTTACTTTTATAAAAATCTGATAGCCAATCAATGTTGAAGTCACCTGCTATTATAATGTCATTACTGTTCTCCCACAATTCTTCTAAAAACCGTTGTAAACCTTCACAGAATTCCGCTTTACTGTAGCTTGGTGATCTATATGTTATAACTATTATAAATGATATGCTTTCACATTTCGCCATATATGCGCTAATCCAATGTTTGGAGTCCTTTACGTCTTCCTTAATTTAATTTAATTTCCATTGGTTTTTAAAATACAATGTTACTCCTCCTGTTTTTCGTGACTTGGACATTGTTATTGATTGTACAGACCCAATTCTGTCTCACATTCATTTTTTCCGTTAATAATAAATGGTTTAGCAACGAACTTAGAATGTTAAAAAATTAAAAAATTATAAAATATCAAAAGGCTTTATTTGAAAATACAGCATCGGCGTGGAATAGCTATAAATTCATAAGAAACATATATAAAGTTAAAATTGAATATGAGAAAAATAAGTTTACAAGCAATAAAATTGCGAATACCAGCAACCAAAAGGAAATGTGGCATAAAATAAAAGAACTAGTCCTAAAAACTCCCAAAAATGTGATAAAATCTGTGATATTTAATAATATAGAATCATCATATATATTATTTCTAAAGCACTTTTTTTTGTCGGTTGCAAATATCTCCCATACCACCGCATCAAATTTAATGAATGATATCTCATTTTAAAGCTTATATCTAACACTAATGACGAAAAATAATTAGAAATTGAAAAATTAATATTTTCATTGATAAAAATTATATTTTATATAGAACTGCATGATAATACTGTTGTCATTATGATTATATGTTTTTGTTCAAGTGTGGTAATACAGGGTCGCTTAATAGTAATGCAGTTCTACAAAATATAGTATGTGTTCAACGTTCACATCAAGAAGGAACACCCTGTAAATTAGTTAGCGGTTCTTTTTTTATATATTTATGCTCTCTGTACTTTTTACATTGTTTCTTATTCTTTGTTCATTACAACTTAACATTAAAATATTTTTTGCATAGACACTCACTCTAGTTTCAACAGCAAGACGACAAAGATCAGAACAATAAACATAAGTAACAAAAAGTGAAACAAATTGAAAACAAAAAACAAAAACAAATACATAGAAAATTAAAGTGTGAACAATTTAAAGACAAAACAGATTTGCAAATACAACAATACATAAAATAAGGACACAAATTAAATTTAAGTAAAAACATAAAATAAAGACACAAAGTGAAAATCAGACAAAACAATTTTTTAAATAAAATAACATAAAAAACACATAAGAACTAAACATTGAATTTAATAAAATCAACAAAATTAAAATTCCAAAAACAACAAAAACAAAAGCATTTTTTCTTTAAAACAAATTAAAAGAACAATAGACAAACGAACCAGTGAAAAAAACATCCATCATTAAACATTTTTTGGTCACTTCGAACCGTATATAGTGGAATAAAGTGTATTTTACAAGAACAAAAAGTTTCTTAAAAAGTGAAAAATATTAAAATACACAAAATACATAACGGGCCAAGAACAGTTAAATTTTTTTGGAAAAAATACAATCCACAAGCAGAGTGGAAACAAAACAAAAAAAAAAAAAAAAAAGGAAGATCAGTGCCGTTAAAAAATCAACAACATTTGGCACAGACCCAGCAGTTGAAAAAATTCATCAAAGCTACTACAAAAATCAACAACAACAGCAAGTAATAAAAAACCGACAACAACAGTAAGTAAAGAAAACATTTACAAAATATATATATATTGAATATTTATGAACAACAACAAACATTAAAAACGGTTTAAAGAAGACAACGAAAGAATAACAAAAAAGGGTTACCAACGAGCCCAAAAGAAATTAATTCCGGGGAAAATTCATTTCAAATTAGGAATTAATAAATAATATTTTGTTTCTTTATTACTGGCTGTTAAATCGCTAGCAGGCATTTTTTGACCCAATTATTCCGAAATTTAATCACCTCTCCTCAAATAAATATTTTAATATGGCTTTTAAGA
Source organism: Sarcophaga caerulescens (assembly GCA_927399465.1). Taxonomy (NCBI): domain Eukaryota; kingdom Metazoa; phylum Arthropoda; class Insecta; order Diptera; family Sarcophagidae; genus Sarcophaga; species Sarcophaga caerulescens. The sequence goes on from OV656866.1 coordinate 62,919,986, forward strand.
AATTTTATAATTGCACTGACGATTTAATCGAATTTGAGAAAGTTTTTTCGGCAAGTCATGCTGAGGATAACGTTCATGCATTACAAATTCTACGTATAGAATTAGACTCACTCTGGACCCAGGTGAAAAGGTCCTATGAGGAATGCAGAGATATAGAAATGGAAGGTGATAAACCAATGGATATGAAGAAACTTAGAGAAAGATACCAACAGACTCTATTGGCATACAAAAGGTGTCTGTCGTCTATTAACGCGGAAATTCAGGCGCTATCTGACTCCGTAGGGAAAACAGAACGTCAGTCGACCATCCCACAGGAGAATGAAAGTTTGTCAATAAGACTCCCTCCCTGCGACACCGATATATTTTTTGGCGATTATAAATTGTGGCCCAGTTTTCGTGATTTATTTACGGCTATATACATCAAAAACTCAAGAATCAGTAATGTCGAGAGATTATTCTACTTGACCCAAAAAACTGGCGGCGAGGCAAGGGAGATAATTGCTCACGTACCCTTGTCAAATGACGGCTTCAACCTAGCTTGGAGGAATTTGGTGGACCGTTACGAGAACAAATGGATGCAGGTTAATGAACAATACAAGATAATTTTAGACCTCCCTCATGCAACTGTAAATGCAGGTTCATCAATTAAAAAACTACAGCGCACAATAAATGATTGTAGACAGACCCTTAACATGTTAGGCGTCGACACAGGAACATGGGAGTCGTTCCTGATATATATTTGCTCTCAAAAACTTCCGAGAAGTTTGGTGCAGGAGTTTGAGAATTCTCGGGAAGACTGCGCGGAAATCCCCACCTGGACTGAATTCGATAAATTTCTGACCCATAAGTTCAAAACTTTAGAATCCGTAGAAAATATCGTTTCGGGAAATAAATTTACCCAAAATGTCCCTGGGGTCACAAAATCAGAACAACATAGAAGAGATAATTTTGAATCTAAGCCAAAACGAGTTCACACCTTTCACATAAACACGATCCAAAATGAAACTGGGTCGAAAAATATAAAATCTTTTAAAACAAATAGGGCACAGAAAAATGACTCAAATTACAAATGCCAACATTGTAAGGAGTCTCACCAATTGTGGTCTTGCCCCAAGTTCTTAGAGAAGAATGTCAATGACAGAATTCACATTGTAAAGGTCACAAATTCATGTTACAATTGCCTCTCTATTGACCACAGTGTTAAGGACTGTAAAAGTAAATTTAGTTGTAGATTATGTAAGCAAAGACATAACACTTTGTTACATAAGGGATCAGAAACCCACACTTTAGTTCAGAATTGTGACGCGACCCAATCTAGCAGGAGCATCGCGACACAAAACAACAATATACAGTCCACATCAGCATCAAGCTTTTCCATACCAAACATCACATCCTTGACACTGCAAGAGAGCAAACATTGCAATCAGTCTCCCAATGAGAAAGAAACCTTGTTATTTACTGCAATTGTACTGATCGAAACTAGAGGCGAAAAGTACCAGGCAAGAGCAATCATCGACCCTGGTTCACAATCAACTTTTATGTCAGAAAAGTTGAAAAATAAACTAAATTTACCCACCAAGAGAAATTTAGTACATGTTACAGGCTTGAGTCAAACAGTTTCAGAGACTTCAACCAAATCATGCTTATTCAATCTTTGCTCCAAGGTGGACTCACAGTTTAAATTAGAAGTCTGGGCACCAGTCCTAAAGACTCTTCCATCTAATTTACCACCACAGACTTTAGACTTGCAACATTTCAATGAGACTGCTAAATTAGAGCTTGCAGATCCTCAATTCAATCAGAGCAGACCCATCGACTTGCTTATAGGCCTCGACTTAGGCCACTCAATATATTGCATGGACACACCGATGCGGTCTATTGGATCCCTTTTGGCACAAAAAACAGTATTTGGCTGGATTGTGGGGGGACCAATTTCAACAACGACACAACCTAGTACAACAGTGTCATTACTCAACACTACGTCCCTTGACCGAATCCTCACACGCTTTTGGGAGGTGGAGGAGACCCCAAAACGGGTTTTGAGGTCAGATGAGGACACATTTTGCGAAAACAATTTCATGTCGACGACACGAAGAAACGACAAAGGAAGGTATATAGTTACCCTACCCTTTAAAAATAGCGAAGAAATAGGAACTTCGAGAAACATAGCGATGGCACAGTTCTAGAGAATGGAACGCACCCTTAGCCAGAAACCCGAACTCAAAAAACAATACGACCAAGTAATTGTTGAGTACCTCGAGTTAGGACACATGAGGAAAATTTCTCCCCTGGAAATCAACACAAACCCAAATTATTACCTGCCGCATCATGCAGTAATAAAACCCGAACGGTTGACAACGAAACTGAGAGTAGTTTTCAACGCTTCTAGCCCGTCTTCAAACAAGAAGAGTTTGAATGACATATTATATCCAGGACCCATACTTCAACAGGACTTAGTGCATCTGATACTGAAGTGGAGATTCTTCCGTTTTGTGTACAACGCAGATATCACAAAAATGTATCGGCAGATACTGATTGATCCGACTCAAACCAAATATCAAAGGATATTATTTCGGCAAACGGAAAAGGATCCTATTGAGGATTACGAACTCCTGACAGTGACTTTTGGTGTCAACTGCGCCCCGTTTCTGGCCATTAGAACGCTTCTTCAACTAGCAGAAGATGTAAAATCAACTCACCCACTCGCTTCAAAAACTCTACAACAAAACATGTACGTGGATGATGTTTTAGCAGGTGGTCACACATTAATCGACGCCATCAAATCAAGAAAAGAACTTACAACAGTTTTGAAATCTGCTGGATTTGACCTGATGAAATGGACATCAAATGACCCACGAGTCATACAAGATCTACCAAATGAGGCCCTACTACCTCTCGATTGGTTAAACTTGTCAGAAAACACTGCGACTAAAACTCTAGGAATCAAATGGAACATTTCTTCAGACTCATTTACGTTTACAGCACCAGATGTCGAATTATAAGCAAACTACACAAAAAGAGAAGTTTTATCTATAATTGCCAAATTCTTTGACCCTTGTGGATGGATAGCCCCAATAATAGTAGAAGCAAAACTAATTATGCAACAAATTTGGTTAGATAAAGTTGACTGGGATGACATACTAAAACCCTTGACTTGTCTACAGTGGCAAAAATTCATAAAAAACTGCCCCACAATAAATATATTGAAAATTCCCCGTTGGATCCAATTTAGCCCGAATTGTAATGTGGAAATTCACGGTTTCAGTGACGCCTCAGAAAAAGCCTATTCAGCAGCTCTTTATGTTCGAATACAATCAGAAAATTCAGTATTCACATTTCTTCTGGATTCAAAGACCCGTGTAGCTCCCATTAAGAAAATATCTTTGCCCCGCTTAGAACTCTGTGGATCCGTATTATTGGCAAACCTTGCATGTGGAATAATACCAAATCTTCAAATTCAAAATATCAAGACATATTATTGGACCGACTCAACAATCGTGCTGTCCTGGTTAAAGAAACCTCCTTGCTCATGGAACACTTTCGTTGGAAATCGTGTTTCTGAAATCCTAGATAAGGTTGGAAATCAAAATTGGCAACACATCGATTCAAAAGATAACCCAGCAGATGTAGCCCGCCGAGGATGTACTCCACAGGAACTGGAAAACCACAACCTATGGTGGTTTGGACCCTCATGGTTAAAATTGCCAAAAAATCAATGGCCGATACCATCACAAACAGGTGACACAAACCTAGAAGCTAAAACTGTAAAAGCATTTACAACCACAACACGCGAAGACCCATTAAATCGATTTTCAGACCTATCACGCGCTTATCGAGTGCTTGCTTATGTCATACGATTATGGAGAAATACTGGAACCAACCGAACCCATCTTCGCGTATCTTCCGCAGAAATCACCCGAGAAGAAATAGATTTCATCAAACATCGACTCATCATATGGACTCAACAAAATCATTTTCCAGATGAGTACAAAAATTTGAAACTTAAGCAGAAAATATCCCCAACCAGCAGTCTTTTGACCTTAAATCCCTTCATGGATCGCCACGGCATTATTAGAGCCAATGGACGACTCGCTCAATCACCCGCATTAACATACAATGAACGCTACCCAATTTTGCTACCACATAACTCGAAGCTATCACAGCTATTAGTAGAATTTACACATAAAATTACTCTTCATGGAGAAAACCAACTAATGACTCGAGTCATACGCACAGAATATTGGATATTCAGATTGAAACCCTTGGTCAAAAGCGTAATTCACAACTGCAAAACTTGTGTTTTGTACAAAAAACACACACAAAATCAAATCATGGCTTCATTACCACCAGAACGTACAACATTATCAAGACCCTTTGCTACAACTGGATTAGACTACGCAGGACCTTTTGACATCAAAAATTTCACAGGCCGAGCGTGTCTCATTACAAAAGGGTATATTTGCATATTTGTATGCTTCGCCACAAAAGCTGTACATCTTGAAGCAGCAAGTGATTTATCGACCCAATCGTTCTTAGCAGCTTTTTCCCGCTTCATAGGAAGACGTGGATGTCCCGCTCTCATTTACTCAGACAATGGGAAAAATTTCGTCGGAGCAGCAGAACTATTCAGAAAAGAACGTCTAGAATTCATAAAGACTCTTCAAAATCAAGCCACCCATCATTTTAGTCATCAAAATCTTAACTGGAAGTTTATTCCCCCAGGAGCCCCACATATGGGCGGCCTTTGGGAAGCCGGTGTAAAATCATTAAAAACACACCTCAAAAAGATGATACCGAACTTAAAATTCACGTTTGAAGAGCTATCTACAATTCTTGCTCGAATAGAATCGTGCCTGAACTCTAGACCCTTAAGTCCTGCTAGCGACGACCCAAATGACCTTAATCCATTGACCCCTGGACACTTCCTTATTGGTAGTGCATTATTGACCCCAGCTGAACCAGATGTAAGCAGTGAAAATCTGACTCTCATCAACCGCTGGAAACGCTTGAAGGTCATCTACCACTTATTTTGCCAAAGATGGAAGTCCGAATATTTGGTTGAACTTCAACGCAGATACAAATGGAAGATTCAAAGGGACAATGTTAAAATCAACGACCTGGTAGTCATCAAAAACAACAACTTGCCACCCAATAAATGGCAAATGGGTCGAATCATCAAAACATATCTTGGACCTGACCAGAACTGTAGAGTTGTAGACATCAAAACAAGAAATGGAGTCATCACCAGACCAATTACAAAAATTGTGGTTTTGTTTGCAAATTAGTATAACCCCTGATCATTTACATACACTAATATTGTTCTAACTTTATACTTACAGGTATGGCATCCCAACAACAATAATCTCAACGCACCAAACATTGGCATTTTTTCTTGCGGTATACGTTTATGTACATCATGGTGCCATATCTGTCAACAACCTCACAATGAGGATTCAAAACTTACCGACCCACAACCTACAAACAGGACCCATTCAAAACCTGTAGTAGATTTCACCGAGGCATGGGGGCCGGAATGTTCAACGTTCACATCAAGAAGGAACACCCTGTAAATTAGTTAGCGGTTCTTTTTTATATATTTATGCTCTCTGTACTTTTTACATTGTTTCTTATTCTTTGTTCATTACAACTTAACATTAAAATATTTTTTGCATAGACACTCACTCTAGTTTCAACAGCAAGACGACAAAGATCAGAACAATAAACATAAGTAACAAAAAGTGAAACAAATTGAAAACAAAAAACAAAAACAAATACATAGAAAATTAAAGTGTGAACAATTTAAAGACAAAACAGATTTGCAAATACAACAATACATAAAATAAGGACACAAATTAAATTTAAGTAAAAACATAAAATAAAGACACAAAGTGAAAATCAGACAAAACAATTTTGTAAATAAAATAACATAAAAAACACATAAGAACTAAACATTGAATTTAATAAAATCAACAAAATTAAAATTCCAAAAACAACAAAAACAAAAGCATTTTTTCTTTAAAACAAATTAAAAGAACAATAGACAAACGAACCAGTGAAAAAAACATCCATCATTAAACAGTATGTATTAAAATCCATTCTGACAATACCGCTATTTACTATAATGCCGTTTATTACTAAGTCAGTTATATATAATATGCATATTAAGTTGTAAAAAGCTGTTTTGGCAATACTTTGCAGTAGTTGTTAGATCAAGTGCGATAAACAGGATCGCTTAATTGTAATGCTATTCCACATAATATATAAAGTTGTAAAAGCCATTTTGGTAATGTCGTTATTGTCATGGCATTGTTTGTTTTATGAAGTGTAGTAATACGGTGTCTTTTAATATATACATATATATAGTGACAGCTGATATTTAACAGTTAAAAAGGTTTTAAGAAAAACAAGGTCAAACCCTTCAAAAGGTAGGATTGTATTTACCAGAACCTGTCTTTTCACATGGGCAGTTATACGTGGCTTTTTCTCGAGTGCGTACGTTTTAAGATATTTTTGTTTGTATTAAGGATTCGTACGGGCAAAAAGTTAACGATGATCATGTCATTACCTCTAACATTGTACTCAAAGAAGTATTATAAAAGCATTTAAACATATGTATGTATGTATGTATGTAAATATGTATGATATATTATGATTTCTAATATTTTTATACTTTTAATAAAATTTCTATTAATTATTTTCATTTTATTTTACAAAAATGACAACTAATGGTGCGAAATATTCGCACGGGTCATCTAGTATAATATTAATTCTGAAATAGCTGAGAATTTTAATAACTACTTCGTAAATAGTATTAAGGAAAGAAGATGCTCCATAGAAGACGTGCAATATAAGAATCAAATACCTGTGATAGACTGTAGATTTAAATTCTGTGCAATTTCGTTATTAGAATTAAGAAATATATTTAAAAATATTAAGAAGAAAAATGATTATAGGAGAATATCGAACAACTTAATATTGGATAACTGGGATTTAGTAGGTGGCATATTGCTTAAAATTATAAATGAATCCCTGAAAACGAGAATTTTTCCTGATAATTGGAAAGAGTCATTGGTACCACCTATTGAGAAAATTAAAAATACCAATAAATGTGAAGAATTTCGTCCAATAAACTCACTGAAAACATTTGAAAAAGTTTTAGAAACTGTGGTTAAGCAGCAATTGGAAAAATACATGGAGGAAAACAAATTATTGTAAAAATATAAGTAGGTTTCAGAAAGAAGTTTTCATGTGAAACTACTGTTAATTATTCGTAAGTCGATGGAAAAATATGAAAAAAAATAAGATACTGGCAATTTTTCTGGACTTCAAACGAGCATTTGAAACGATTAATAGGGATAGCAAAAAATTTGAAGTATGGGATAGAGAATGAAGAGCTGATGTGGTTTAGGTCATATTTGACGAACCGTAAACAAATTTCAAGAGTTAACAACACTGAATCTAGCCCAATTGAAAATAAATATGGAGTACCACAAGGATCAATATTAGGAGCTCTGTTATTTATTATTTACATTAACGATATGGAAAAGGCATTGGAGAAGTGTGAGATAGTACTATATGCGGACGATACTTTAATTTTTACGATAATTTATCAAAGGATATGGAAAATATAAATAAATGGTTAATGATGAACAAGCTAAAACTAAATGAGAATAAAACCAAATTGTTAGAGATTAATATGGACAATAATATAATATTTAAAATAAATAATGTAACAATAGAAAAAGTTAATTCGATAAAGTACTTGGGTTTCATAATAGATAAAGAATTAAAATTTCATGATCAGATAGAGTTTATTTGTAGGAAAATCGGTAATAAATCGGATTTTTCAAACGCATAAGAAATGAAATGTCAATTATAACATTTTAGTGTTCTCAAATTCTCCTTTTGGAAATTTTATAACTTTACTTCAAGTTTATTTGTCGATCAAGGTGCACTAATTATTTCTGTAAGTAAGAGTACATGGTACACTAAAAACTAATGACGCCGTCAAAATATACGTTTTATTCAAACATGTGTCAGTGGATTAGTGAGATGTCAAATGTTAGAGTTGCCATGTCATATACAAGTGGGTGTGCACACTACACCACCCCCTTCCAGTTTCGTGGTGCGACATATATGGAAGCTGGTCCAAAAATCTGACCTTACGTGGTTTGTACTCCAACTCGGATAATTCCATAGGGATGTAAGCTGGTTTCAATCTGTCTACAGAAACGGTTTTCGACCTGGTTCCGACGAGTATTGTATAGGTCTTTGGGTGTCTCTCCAGTACAGCGTAGGGACCGTCATATGGTGCCTTTAGCGGAGCACGTACGGTATCGTCCCTCAGAAAAACATGGGTGCAAAATCTCAAGTCCCTTGGAACATATACTGATTTTCTCCCGTGTTGTGTTGTTGACGTTGGTCGTAGATTTTCAAAATGTTGTTGAAGCTTTGTAAGAAATTCGCTCTCGTTGATATGTGCGCCAGATTCCTCTGATAGGAAGTCGCCGGGTAATCCGATCGCTTGTCCATACACCATTTCGGCTACCGATACCCCTAAGTCCTCTTTTACCGCTGTTCTTAGACCCAGCAAAACGATAGGAAGCACCTCAGTCCAATTGGTATTGGCATTGTGACATTTCAACGCTGCTTTAAAAACCCGATGCCAACGCTCTATCAGACCATTAGCTTGGGGATGGTACGGAGTCGTTCTAATATGTTTTATGCCCAACATTTTCGAAAGGTGGTTAAAAAGGTTGCTTTCGAATTGGCGACCCTGGTCTGTCGTTATGAATTTTGGTACTCCGAAACGACTAATCCACCCATTGAGTAGTGCCTTTGCCACAGTTTCCGCCGTGATGTCCGTAACCGGAATAGCCTCGATCCATCGGGAATACCTGTCAACACATGTTAAACAGTAGCTACAGTTGTTCGACATAGGTAGCGGGCCGACCAAATCGATGTTAATATGCTCAAACCTTTTGTCTGGTACAGCGAATGTTTCCAAATCGCTTTTCGTGTGTCGTGTTACCTTGCATCGCTGACATTGTTGACAATTTTTTACAAATGTCCTTACCTCGGCCTTCATCTTGTTCCAAACGAAATTTCTAGCGATTAATTTTGTTGATGCCCTTATCCCTGGATGTGATAGTCCATGTAATGATTCAAAGACGAGCGGTCGTAATGAACTCGGAATATATGGACGTGCTTGGCCTGTGGATGTGTCGCATATTATCTCGCCGTCACAACCTGGTACCTTTATTTTCTGCAGGGTAAGTGAAGTAGAATTCGATTGTATGAGGCTTCGTAGCTCGGGGCATTTCGCCTGTTCCTCAAAAAGCAATTTGTAATCAATAGTGGCTGGTATTCGTAATGTCTCTAAACGCGAGAGGGCGTCTGCCACAATGTTCTGTGAGCCGCTTATGTGCTGTATATTTACGCAAAATTGGCTGATGAAACTCAATTGTCTCGTTTGACGTGGGGATGAGCGTTCCCATCTCTGTTCAAAACAATGCAGTAATGGTTTATGGTCTGTGAACACCGTAAATTGTGTGCCCTCCAAATAATATCGAAAGTATTTAATGGCTGAGTATATAGCCATAAGCTCGCGGTCGTACGTACTATAGCGTTGTTCCGTCGTAGTAAATTTCCTGGAGAAGAATCCTAAGGGCTGCCAATGACCATTTACTCGTTGCTGCAGAGCTGCACCCATGGCCTTGTCTGATGCGTCTGTCATTAATGCAATGTCGGCCCCCCTACGGGGAAATGTCAATAAGGTCGTGTTTGCCAGTTCGGCCTTAATTTTCTCGAAAGCTTCTTCGGTTTCGGCGGACCACTCGAGTTTTGTCCGGTCGCGCTTTTTGCATGGACCCATCATCTTTTGTAGGGGTTGTTCTATTTCGGCCGCATGTGGTAGGAATCTTCTGTAGAAATTTATGGCACCCAGTAGGCTTCGTAAATCTTGCACTTCCGCTGGCCTTTTTCGATTAATGATGGCTTCGACTTTGCGAGATATTGGTTTAATGCCGTTTGCGGTTATCAAATGTCCTAAAAATTCGACTTCGGATTGGCCCAACTGACACTTCTCTATATTAATGACCAGGCCTTTTTCCCTATATATTTCAAAAAGTTGTCGTAAGTGGGATAAATGTTCCTCCACCGATGATGATGCCACGAGCACGTCATCTAAATATGGGAAAACGAAGTCGAGGCCCTTAACTGTATCCTCCATGAAGCGCTGGAATGTCTGCGCGGCGTTCCGTAACCCAAATACCATATATTTAAATTCGAATAAGCCGAAGGGCGTTATAACTGCCGTCTTCGCTACGTCACCAGGGTTAACGGGTATATGATGGTATGCTTTCTTGCAATCATACATAATTGGTCATTACAACCCTTCAGTCAGGATTACGACCTAGCTTCTCACACCACTTATGTTGTGTGCGTTAATTTTATACATGAGTGGCGGGACCTACAGTTTAAAGTCGACTCCGAACGACAGTTTTTTGAGAAGCTTTTTTTTTCTTGCAATCTATTACCGAAAATACTGTCTTACCATCAAGTTCACTCGTAAAATCCTGAATATGTCGTACCGGGTAATTGTCGTGTATTGTTCTGGCATTCAAAAGTCTGAAGTCGCCACAGGGCCGCCATGATCCATTAGGTTTTTTGGCCAAATGTAAGGGACTAGCCCATTGGCTCTTCGATCGTACGCAGATGCCGCGGTCCAACATGTAGTCGAACTCCTTTCTCGCAATCTCCAATTTTTCGGGTGATAATCGTCTGACCTTCTGCGCTACCGGGGGCCCCTTTGTCTCAATATAATGTTTGACCTCCGAAGGTTTCTTGGACAAAGCATGAGAATCATCTGTGAGGTCGATGTATTGTGTCAGTAGTTCATGGAAGATGCCATTTGTCTTACGTATCGTAACGACTGATGAATCGTTGTTGGTTATCTGGCACACTTGACGTAGTTGTGTCGTTGCGTCTACTAGGGACTTACCTTTCATGTCCACCAAAATGTTAAAATTCTGCAAAAAATCCGCGCCGATTATAGGGTGCGACACGTCGGCCACCGTAAAAAGCCATTTAAACTGACGTCGCAATCCGATGTCCAATGAAAGGAGTCTTTTACCATATGTGTTGATTTCCGTGTTGTTCGCCGCAAGTAATTTTATTAAAGATGGTTGTGGATGAACGTTCGTTGGCTTGGGAATTACAGATAATTCCGCCCCTGTATCGATTAAAAACTGCAATTTCGAATTTTTATCCTTAATATAAAGACGGCGTGTGTTGTTGTTGTGACCCTCTTCGTTTGCCGTCGAAAACGGAGGACTTACAAGTTTTCCGAATATCGTGGTCGAAAGCTGCAAAGTGATCGGCACTTTGTTGCCCTTTCCCCAAATATTCGGTGATACCAACACATTTCATTTGATGGTGAACGGGACGTACGTGAGCGTGAAAGGTTACTGCGTCGTGGTGATCGTTGTCGTTGATGGGTCGTATGGTGGTTACGGCTGTTCTTCTCTAGGCGATCAAATTTCTCCGTCAATTCGGCTATGGCCTTGTGCAAATTTCCGCTTTCATCGATGTTGTTGACTTTCGGTTGATCTTGTACCTCCATCATACAATCGGCCTTTTTCGCCAGTACACTGACGTCACCCTCAACCGTTGCTAAGATTTGTTGAATTTGTATTGGCAATTGACGTAGCCATAACTATTTCAAAATTTCCGAGTCTAACTTATTGCCAGCCAGTTCTCTTATCTCACGTAGCAATATTGAAGGTTTTTTTTCCTTCCATAGCCAAATTGTCGAATAAACGTTTAAATCGGCTGTCATCGGATTCACAAAACTCGTCGATAAGTCTCCTTTTGAGTGTTTCGTATTTCCCAATGGCCGGGGGCGTTGTTATTATATCAGATGCGCATTTCAATATAGATGAATCAATTTCTGACACCAGCGTATAATATTTTGTGTCGTCTGTAGTAATACCAGCTCGCATGAACTGTGCTTCCACCTGTAGAAACCATAGCTTGGGGTCGGGTTTCCAAAAAGGTGGTGGTTTAACAGCTACTCGGGATACTTGTGAGGACGCTGCGTTATCCTCCGTATTTACTGTGACGTTTGCGTTAGTGTTCTGCATCGTAGCAGTCGGTGGTCACCACTTTAGTGTTCTCAAATAAAAGTCCTTTTGGAAATTTTATAACTTTACTTCAAGTTTATTTGTCGATCAAGGTGCACTAATTATTTCTGTAAGTAAGAGTACATAGTACACTAAAAACTAATGACGCCGTCAAAATATACGTTTTATTCAAACATGTGTCAGTGGATTAGTGAGATGTCAAATGTTAGAGTTGCCATGTCATATACAAGTGGGTGTGCACACTACAACATCAATAAATATCTACAACACAATAATTAAACCACATTTCGAATTTGGATCAACAATATCATATTCATGCTGTTCAGATCAACAAATAATAAGACTACATACAGAAGTTACAAAATAAGGCAATGCGTGCAATACTTAAGGTAAATAAATTAACATCAACAAGATGGATGCTAGATACTTTGAAATGGTTGAATGTAAAAGAAAGACTACAAGTTAACACCATATATTTTATTCGAAAAATGAAGATAGGCGATACACTATCTAACAGAACAACTACGTTATGTTGGGGAGGTTCAACCGTACAGTTTGAGAAACGTCATGGACTTCAGGATTCAACAAGCTAACACCACTGCAAGGCAAAAATCGCTACTTTATAAAGGACTAAATCTGTACAATAAGTTGCCATTTGATGTTAAAAATGAAACTAATACTAATGTTTTTAGGAGAAAAAGTGTAATTTTTATAAAGCGCATTAATTAGAGCATATGTGTATATTGATAGTATACATTTTTTAATTTAAATGTAATTTAAAAGTATTAAGAATACTACTTAATATCAATAAAAAAAATTATTGTACCCTTTAAAAAAACAGGTAAAAGTCATAAAATTGATATGAAACCATGTAATTCTTTAATTGTTGTTGTTGATTTAAAAAAAAAATTAATTTTAATAATTGTTAATTAATTGAATAATGTAGAGTTACTGACTTTTGGAAATGTAAAAATTGTAACGAATAACAAAGAAATTTTATATATCTTATGAATTCCAATCACACATACTGATACTTGTAAAATGTATTTAATGTAAAATGTAAAATTAATGTAAAAATTATAATGACATAACCATATGTAGTAAAAATGATATAGTAGAGCTAAGAGATGATTATTGTACAACCAACTTATTTGAGAATAGAATAGGGAACTGCACTCAGATAAACAATGATCACGTAGTCACTGTAGAAGAAATCGGAACCGATCTTATACATATTACTAAATCAATACAACGGCAAGATCACAACAAACGATGAAGAAATAAAACTAAATAGAACATATGTATTTGGTAAATACTTAATACAACAATAAAAATTGATGAACAAGAATACTTTTCACTCGAAGTAAGCGGTGCTAAGCCCCTTCCAGCCTTTCTACAACCAAAAGGGATTAATGCCAAGATATAGGAAGTACTTTCATTAGAACGGTTGCAGAAAATGAACATTGGAAATATCAAACGATTAAATTTATTGGATATAAAAAATATTATGACAATAATTTTGGCATTTGTACTGGTTGCTGGTATTGGAAGCATTGTAGGAGTAAAAATGTGGAAAAAATTTTATCACCCAAAGAAAGAAAAAGATATATGTAAATCCATCCAGATATATGTAAATGAAACGTCTGATGCAGACCCAAAAATGGAAAAACAATTAAGCATCTACAATATTCATGTATTTTAAACAATTGGGACGATTGTATTTAAGGAGGGAGGAGTTAACACAAAATAGTTTAAACACTAAATACAAATTCATTTCCTACCACATATGCTGGCAACATGTCTGGGTGTCACATTCAGTGCACATTCCAGGATTATTTCACATATGCAACACGAACCGCCTTAAGTGGCGTGATCATACAAAACTGCAGGTATAATTTTGGGGTAGAAGATGAGAAATTTTTACTGTTGATTTTACTTTTGAATAAACAAGTTGAGTTGTCTCCAACAAGACACTAAACATAAAAAAATATTTTTTTAAAAAATATAATTTGTGTGAATTTTATTTATATACATACATATACATATACCTTAGAGCGACTCACCAAAAAAAGTCCTCGATGTACCCCCCCTAAAAATGAACCTTGGACTTTTTTTAAGATGACATTTAAAATATTTCGGCTCCAGCTTTGACCTCTCGTGAGCTGGACCATTTTGAAAAAGGGTATATTTTTGGATGTTTTGTTAATTTGAGGATCTGTTTCCTTACCAACATATACAATATGTATATCATGAGAAAGGTTTTTTTAAGGCGCGTCCAACTGTATATACAATTTTTCCAAGGAAGATCATCCATGTCCTTTTTTTAAGGATATTCTGTGAAAAAAAACGGTTTTTGAATTTTTTGTTCGTGGTTGTTTGTAATAATAATGCCAAATTAACATATTTTAATCTTTAGTCGATTTAAGTAAATACGGGTCTCAGCTTTTTTTTGAAATTCACGCTTTATGGGTATCAAATTTTTTCTTTTACCAAGTACATCATCTTTGTATGTAAATAATTTAGATTTTTGCAAATTAGATGCATTTTACACGGTGCTCTGGAATATATAAAAATGCAATTTTGTGGTAACTCTAATTATTATTTATTATTATTATTATTATCTTTATTAGTATTCTTGAATACTTTGAAATATCACAATAATATAAATATCACAATAATATAAATATAGATTTTACATAAAATATTTCTCTAATTTACATCATTTTTAACAAAATTTACACATTGTCTTTTAAATTCATGATCATTCAGTTCATTTTTAATATTATTTGACAGAGAGTTATATAGTTTTAGTCCTTTGTAAAAGAGTGATAGTTGCATTGCCGTTGTATTAACTTGTTGCAATCTGAAGTCTTCCGCATTCCTCAATCTATAAGGTTGAACATCTCCAACATATCTTATTTGTTCGCATAAGTATTCTGGCGCCTTTCCTCGTTTAAGTTTTCGGATAAATATAAGTGTGTTTAATTTTAACCTCTGTTTTATGCTCAACCACTTTAGTATATTCAACATGAGTCGAACAGACGTGTATCTGGTACATTTCAATATTGTTCTCATTGCCTTGTTTTGTAACTTCTGTAGTCTTTCGATTTGAGATTCATTACAGCATGTGTAGAGGATTGTTGACCCAAACTCAAAATGTGGTTTTATTATTGTATTGTATATATTAATTGCCGTTAGTGTAGATATATTCTTTCGGATTCTTTTGAAAAATCCTATCTTACCAATTTTTTTTTGCAGATGTACTGTATGTGCTCTTTAAATTTAAGTTCTTTATCCATTATAAATCCCAGGTACTTAATTTCATTAACTTTTTCTATAATTTTCCCATTTATTTTAAATTCTGTTTCACTAGTCATGTTAATTTCTATGATTTTTGTTTTGATTTCATTTAATTTTAATTTATTCATTTTCAGCCAAACATTAATATTATTCATATCATTCATCAATTTATTTGTGCATTGTTCTTTAGTGTCTCCTATTGTGTATATCAGTGTGTCATCCGCATACAAAGTAATTTCGCTTCCAGTTAAAATCTGGGGCATATCATTTATATAAATGCTAAATAGTAAAGCACCCAGAATGGATCCCTGTGGAACACCGTGTTCATTTTCAATAGGCTGCGATCTTACTCCGTTTATAATTGTTATTTGATTTCTATTGCTCAAGTATGATTTAAACCATTCGAGCTCAGCACCTTGCACTCCATATAAATACAATTTTTCAATCATGATTTTTCTGTCGATTGTCTCAAACGCTCTCTTAAAATCTAAAAATATTGCCATTATTTTCTTACTTTTTCCTATTTTCTTCCATCGATTAATTACAAAGTTGACTGCAGTTTCACATGAAACCCCCTTTCTATATCCAGATTGGAACTTCGAATGAAGTGAATATTTTTCAAGATACTCTTCTAGTTGTTCCTTCACAACTTTTTCCAAAATTTTTCACATGTTTTTAAGGAGTTAATCGGTCGAATTCTTCACATTTAATGGTGTTGGCTACTTTTCTTATTGGTGTTACTACTGTTTCTTTCCAATTGTCCGGAAACACGCCATTTTCAAGAGATTTGTTGATTATACGCAATAAAATTGTTACAATTATATTCCAGTTATCAATAATCATTTTCTTCGATATCTTAGAATAATCCGGTTTATCATTCAGACTCTTTACAATCTCCTTAAGCTCTAATATAGATATTGCACGGAATTTAAATTTTTGATTTACCATTATTACATTATTTATGTATTGCACATTCTCGATCGAGTTTCTTATTTCCTTAATACTATCTACAAAATAATTATTAAAATGACTAGCTATCTCTATATTACTTTTTTTTTTTATTAATTATTAGTCGTATTTTTAATACTTTTACATTACATTTATTATATAATATTTAAATCAATCATTAATTTAAAGCTCTAATTTATTTAACATTGTTATATCTAAAAAAATTCACAATTTTCTTTCTAAAAATATTAATATTTTCTTCATTTTTTATACTAGATGGAAGCATGTTATACTCTCTAAGTCCTTTGTAAAATAGTGAACGTTGCGTTGCATTAGTATCTGATCGTTGTAATCTGAATTCACTGTTATTCCGTAGATTATATGGTTGAGAATCGCCAACATATTGTAATTGCTCAACTAGATAGTCAGGTGCATTGCCCATATCCATTTTCTTGACGAATGTCAGTGTCGTTAACTCTATTCTTTGCCGAATGTTCATCCATTTTAAGGTGTCCAACATATATTGTATTGAAGTAAAACGGTTGCATTTTAAAATAGTTCGCATAGCCTTGTTCTGTAATTTTTGTAACCTATTTATTTGCTCATCTGTGCAGCACGTATATAATATAGTTGATCCATACTCAAAATGAGGTTTAACAATCGTATTGTATACGGTTATCGCTGTCATTATTGAGAGTTTATTTCTAATACGTTTAAAAAATCCTATTTTCTTTCCAATTTGTTTACATACAGACGTGTTCGAAATAATAAGAACATCCAAAGCGAAACAAAAGATCGTTTTAAAAAATTTTTTGAGAAAGATTTGAAAATATGGCTTTCTGTTATTTTTATTGTAGGCATCTTTAGCTTTTTAAAAATATTCAAAGTTATGTTCTAACTCATTTAATTTTTTTGTACTGGCAATAATGTTGAACTAAGTCGAAAATCGGCTGTTCGAAAAAATAAGAACAAATCATATTGGTCCCACTTACATTTCTCACATGAGAGAAAAAGTCCAAAATTTTGTTGCAAATATAATCGTTGAGTAGGCGTTGATCATTTTTTATGCAGAATATTAACTTATTTTGGTGAAAAATTCTTCTAAAATGGGCAGAAGCAAACATTGCTCTATCGACCAGCGTAAGGTAATAAAAAAATTGCTGAGCGAAGGGAAAACGTTTGCTTTCATAAGAGAACAGCTTGGAATTTCCAACGGAATGATAACAAATGCTAAGAACTGGTCACCGAAGATCGAAAGTCGCGGTAGGCGCAGGAAAACTAGCAAAAGGCAGGATAATGCTATCACACGGATCGTTAAAAAGCACCCCTCTATAACGTCTTTACAGATAAGTAACGAGTTAGACCTCCCAATTGCTACATCGACGATAAGAAAACGTTTGATTGAAGTCAATTTGAAAGCACGAAGCCCGAGAAAAGTAGCATTGTTGAAAAAAATACGTCTAAAGAACAGACTTCTGTTTGCAAAAAGTATATCGATGAACCTGACACTGTTTGGCGTAATATCTTATGGACTGATGAAACACAAGTAGTCCAATTCAGCCACGGCAAAGATAAACAGTATGTTAGACGTCCTCCTAATCAACAATTCAACGAAAAGTACACTATTAAAACTATAAAACATGGCGGTCTCAGGCTCATGCTATGGGGGTGTTTTGGGTGGAACGGCGTTGGATCTTTAGTTCAAATCGTTGGGAAGATGATGCCACCTATTACGTTCAAAATATTTTAGAAGCCGTAATGTTGCCTGACGCTGAAGAGGAAATGCCTTTGCGATGAGTCTTTCAGCAAGACAACTACCCGAAACATACCACAAAGAAAGCAAAGCGTTGATTCCAGGACAATAATATTCATGTTATGGGTTGGCCGGCACAATCGCCGGACCTAAATCCAATTGAACATCTTTGGATTGTTGTAAAGGAAGGTGTTAGAGATGCAAGGCCCAAAAATATGAAGGAACTTTGACTTGCAGCGAAGAATACATGGGAAAATATTCCACTCCACAGATGCCAGACTTTGATAGCTCCTATGAGGTCCAGATGTGCCGAAGTAATCGCTAATCGTTGAGGAGCTACTTCATATTAATTACCTACAAACAAATAATACTAATCTGTAAATTAATAAACATTAAAACTGAAATTATTACCAATTTTCCAATTTGTTCTTATTTTTTCGAACAGCGGATTTTCGACTTAGTTCAACATTATTGCTAGTACAAAAAAAATTAAATGAGTTAGAACATAACTTTGAATATTTTTAAAAAGCTAAAGATGCCTACAATAAAAATAACAGAAAGCCATATTTTCAAATCTTTTTAAAAAAAATTTTTAAAACGATCTTTTGTTTCGCTTTGGATGTTCTTATTATTTCGACCACGTCTGTATATATTCTAAATGTTCTTTGAAATTTAAATCTTTATCTATTAAAAAACCCAGATATTTTATTTTATTTACTTTTTCGATTATCACATCATTTATCTTAAAAGGTATATTATTGTTCATACTGATTTGCATTATCTTTGTTTTACTTTCGTTTAATTTTAATTTGTTCATTTTCAGCCACTTGTTAATCCTGTTCATGTCCATTTGCAAATTTTCATAGCACATTTCATCTGTTTGTGCTTCTGAAAAAATCAGAGTATCATCAGCGTAAAGTACTATTTCACACTTTTCCAAAACTTTCTCCAAATCATTGATATATATGATGAACAAAAGTGCCCCCAGAATTGATCCCTGAGGTACACCAAAATCGTTTTCTACTTCCATTGATTTTACGTTATTAATTTTTGTAATTTGTCTTCTATTGTTTAGATATGATTGGAACCATTTCAATTCGTTATCTTGTATACCGTAGTTGTATAGTTTTTTTAATAAAATTTCACGATCGATTGTTTCAAATGCCCTTTTGAAATCTAGAAAAATAGCTAAAATTTTATTGTTTTTCTCCATATATTTCCCTCTATTTATAACGTAACTTAAAGCAGTCTCGCATGAATGTGTCTTTCGGAATCCAGATTGATATTTTGAAAAAATTTTATGTTTTTCTATATATTCTTCCAATTGGTTTTTGACAGTTTTCTCGAGGATTTTTTCACACGTTTTTAGACCATTGATAGGCCGAAAGTCTTCGCATTTCATTGTATTTTTCACTTTTTCAATAGGTGTAATTATTGATTTCTTCCAGTTATTAGGAAATGCTCCAGATTCTAAAGACTTGTTTACTATATTCATTATTCTATCGCCTACTATGTCCCAGTTATCCAATATTATGTTGTTATTTATTCTATTGTAATCTGATTTTTTATTTAATTCTTTACATATAATTTTTATTTCTTGTAGATTTATTGCACGAAATTTAAATTTAATGTCTATCACAGCTATTTTATTTTCATATTGGAATTATTTATTTCCTTAATACTATTAGCAAAATATATATTAAATTCATTAGCTATTTGTATATTATTATTATATTCTATATTGTTAAAAATCACAGTCTTATCACAGATCTGGGTTTCCTTAAAACTAGTTCCTTTATTTTGCTCCACATTTCCTTTTGGCCATTTGTATTACATATTCTATTATCTATAAATTTATTTTTTTCGTTCTCGATAGTCACTTTATATTTATTCCTTATTATTTTATAGTTTTCCCATGCCTCAATAGTATCTTCAGTAATCGCTCTTTGATATTTAAAATTTTTTTCCATTTTCATAATTCTAATATCATTACTGAACCATTTATTCTTATTATATTTTTCATTTATTAGTTTTTTAAAAGTAAATTTTTTTATTGTGTCCTCGAGACATTTATCAAGATGGTTTACGTAACAGTCTAAATTATTTATTTCCTTATTTTCTATTATTGCACTTAGTTCATTTTTGAATCTGTTTTTATTATATTTAAATATTTCTATTTCCGATATTCTTTTATTAGCAATACTTTCATTATGTATAAATATGTCAATAGTTTCATGATCGGCTATCTTATTATTTATGTTAATTTGAGCTAAAATATTATCATTATTCGTTATCACATAATCTATTAATGTTTTTGGATTATTTGTTATTCTAGTACAATCGTTCATTTTTTGTTTTAGGCCATTGTCATTTATTATGCTTTCCAATTTATTTTTATAAAAATCTTTCATCCAGTCAATGTTAAAATCTCTTACTATTATGATATCACAGCTTTGCTCACATATTTCCTCTAATACTTCCTAAAAATCATTGCAAAATTCACCTTTGGAACTACTTGGCGACCTGTAAACAACCGTTATCAAAAATGATGTTTTTTCGTAGTTTGCTTTAAAGGCACTTATCCAGTATTTTGTTTCTTTTACATATTCTTTAATTTTCTTGATGTTCCAACATTTTTTAAAATATACAATTACACCTCCGGTTCTATTGGAATTTGATAATGTTCTAAATTGATTATATTGTTCCATTTCAATTTCGGATTCATCCACTTCATCTGTCAAGTGTGTTTCAGATAACATTATAAAGTCTGGTTTATTTTCCTCGATTACTATTTCCAGTTGATTAAAATTATTTATTACTCTTATATTCTACACCATTAAATATCACATTTCTTATCACAGTTTGGTTCTTTTTTAGGACTAAGTTTTTAATTTCTCTCCACATCTCTTTCTGGTCTTTGGCATTACTTATTCTGTTATTAATATATCTATTTTTTTCGTTCTCAATGTTCACTTTATATAGATTTCTTATCGATCTGTAATTTAACCATGCTTCATCGGTGTTCTCGATTGTTGCTTTTTTGTATTTATTAATTTTTATTCGTTCTAGTTCGCGTAGCGGATTTAGTTTCTAGATCATGTATGGATGAAAATAGGACTAAAGAAAGAAAAAAAGAAATGATCCACGACCTTTTGGCGGCATTTTTGTTTCCCAAACTAAAAAAGTTATAAAATATTATTGTTTATATTTACAAAACTACAAACTACAACTACTACAAAACGCAAACTGGCGCGAATTTCAAAAAAAGGTGAGACCCGTATTTACTTAAATCGACTAAAGATTAAAATATGTTAATTTGGCATTATTATTACAAACAACCCCGAACAAAAAATTCAAAAACCATTTTTTTTTCACAGAATATCCTTAAAAAAAGGACATGGATGATCGTCCTTGGAAAAATTGTATATACAGTTGGACGCGCCTTAAAAAAACCTTTCTCATGATATACATATTGTATATGTTGGTAAGGAAACAGATCCTCAAATTAACAAAACATCCAAAAATAGACCCTTTTTCAAAATGGTCCAGCTCACGAGAGGTCAAAGCTGGAGCCGAAATATTTTAAATGTCATCTTAAAAAAGTCCAAGGTTCATTTTTAGGGGGTACATCGAGCACGAATTTCGCTTCCATACAACTTGAGTCGCTCTAATATACATATGTATACATTATTTTTTTATGACTCGTTTATTACGTTAATCTCTTTGTAGATATTTCCACTGATTTGAATAGTTTTTTGCTCTTGTTTTCAACATCGTTTACAATATTACAAAATTTTTTGTACTTTCTCGATGTTTTGTTCACAATATCTTTGATATTTATTCATCCTTTCTTCATACCGTTTTATAGTGGCTTCTAATAATTGTTTATTTTCTTTTCGTTTTGCAGCTTCAAATTCATATCTAAATTCCACTAAATTTAGTTTGTTTTTATGCACATCATTCTGTATTTCTTTTATCATCATATCCACCTTGTGCATATACTGCATGCAGTCATATTTGTAAATCTTGGTCATTTATGCCATCTTGCTTTAGGATAATGCTCCTTGTCATCTTTCTGAAGAAGAAATGATAAACAGAACAAAAGCTTTAAAAATATGAGTGCCTTACATGTCACCAAATGTAACACTTGATTCAGCCAATGGATTATAATGCCAGTGGCTTGCTAAAACTGCATTACTAGAACAGTATTTTATCCCGACTTTTTGCAGTACCTGGGCAAATAGTTAATACATTTTTAATACAATTTAGCCTATACGAAGCATCGATGGCATTATCATCAGCATCACACGAGAGGAAGATTTACAACATATTTTAAGGGGGTGAAAACCATATACGTCTAGAAAAAGTGCAAAATATCACTATTAGTTATAAGAACCACAAGGAATACATCAAATGGCCGCAACTGAAGTAAAAGGAAGCAAGACATACGCTGTTCCGCTGCTCCCAGAAACATTCGGCATTATCGCGTGATCAAAGGGATCTAAACAACATGAATATGAAAATCGGGACAACCTTGACAAGATATAAATATCACCACCCAAAAACATCAGTGGAAAGAACATACAAGAACAAACATACCTCAGAAACCGGGACGGAGAGGAATAATCAATAATTTTGACGTACATAAGTTTATTTTTAATTTATACCAATTTTTACCTAATTTTTTCCATAATTTCAGACTTTAGTAAGTAGAAATTGCTTTAAAGTAATAAAGACCATTTAAATTTAGTAGTATTATTTGTTAACTAATTAGTGATTCGACTTGGTCAAATATACTTAAACTAAGAAACAATATTACTCACTATATCTGAAGATCTGCACAGTTTCAAAAATTCTTTCAATGCTGCATTTGTTCTGTGTGCCATTGCTCTGAAGTTCCAGAACGTCTCTAAGTAAGACTTGCAATTACAGCATACTAAATCAGGTAAACCGTCAGTTGGTAAGACCTAAAATTAAATGGAGGAAAGTTATATTTTTGCAAAAAGAGGAGGCACCAATCTTTCTGAAAATCACTATTTTCAATATTTTTAGTTTTGTTAGTTTAGACATTTTACTGCTCCAAACTAAATTTTTAATAAGTTTATTTCGTCGCATTTCATAATCGCCAACCAAAGTGATAAGTTAAGTAAATTTTGTGTAGTTCTTGCAACTTTGAAAATATACACATTTGGGTTTACTTAAAGATTTACAACATTTTATAAATTTATATAAACATTTTTGTAATTATAGTCATTATGAACATTGTTTTTTTATTGAAATTAAAAATCTTATGCATGGCATAATCATTTAACAGGTGGGAGTATCTAAACAGCTGATAACATTTCGATTGTCAAAATTTTGTTGTTTTTTTTTTTTGTGTTTTGTTTCGATAATCATTTTCTCATTTATAAACCCTCATTTGTACCGGATGTGTCCTTAACGATACGCACTCTAGAAATTCTTCAGGATTACTATTTCAAAGCCAATTTTATTAAAATTTTTGCAAGAAGATTAATAATATTTAAGCCTTTAACACTAAATACATATATCTTTTAAACTACAACCTAGATTTACTATATTTATATTTATTTAGACGAGAGTGATGAATTGCCCAAAAAAAGATTTCGGTCTCTCCAACTAGGTGCCTAAACTATGAGCAATAACAAATAACGTTTGCATCTGCCATTTTTCTCGATGGCCATATAAAAACATGTTATTTACATAAAGTGGAAATGTTATTGACTGCATGGAATAATTTTTTTTTTAATTTATAGTTGCCCCACTTTGGCGTAATTAAGCATGACATAAAAATCAAAAGAAATTTCAATATATAAAATTTATTTAGTTTTTTTAATAGCTTTTATTAATTTCCTATGGAGGTTTGAGGGTTAATCTTTTTGACATTCCGCGTGTTAGGTTAGGTTAGAGGACGTGTACTTGTCAACTGTGACAAGTACAGTACCCGGAGGTCGAATTGACCCATTGTACAACGTCCTAGCTTCTCACATCACTCGTGTTGTGTGCGTTAATTTTATACATGAGTGGCGGGACCTACAGTTTAAAGTCGACTCCGAACGACAGATTTTTGAGAAGCTTTTCATGGCAATTTTATTTACTCTCAGAGTTTTTGCCAGAAATCTGCTGAGAGGAAGTCGCCGAAGAAATATTTTCATATTTTCGTTTTGATGTCTGGCCTAGGATTCGAACTCGGGCCTTCAGTCTAATAAGCCAACACACTACCTACTAGACTACGGCGACTCCTAAATGCCGTAATTCGTTGTTTCCGTAATCTGAAGAAATATTACTTCGTAATGTCGTTCATTCCGCGTGTACTTTAACAACTTTTTTTTTTTCATTTTTCTTCCTATTGTCATTCTTCAGTCAGCTGTTTCTGACAATCGAAGAAGTTTTTACAAAAACAAAATGCCTGTTGTTTTTGCATTGTTGTACTTGTTGTAGACATAAGGTCACCTATTGAATGATTACGCCATGATCTTATGTGTGTGAAGAGTAATTCGAATTTAAAAACCAAATTTTATTTTTATTTTATTTATTTATTTAGTAGTATTCATAATACTTTAAACATTTTCAAAAATAAAATTATTTTACTAAATATTATTAATCTCGTTATTTCTTACAAATTGAACAATATTTCTTTTGTATAAATTAATATTTGTTTCTGCCTTTATGAATTCCGGTAGCATATTGAAAAGTTTAAGTCCTTTGAAAAAAAAGTGACCTCTGCATGGATGTTGTTGTCGCCATTGGTAGACGAAAATCTCCAGTGTTTCGCAGGTGATACGGTTGAACATCTCTTACATATCCAAGTTGTTCGGTTAGATAAGTAGGCGCTTTTCCCATTTTCATTTTTTGAATAAATTGTAAAGTGTTAAGGACCAGTCTCTGTTGGATATTTAACCATTTTAGTGTGTCCAGCATAAGTTGAATTGGAGTGTATCGGTTATATTTAAGTATTGATCTCATGGCCTTATTTTGCAATTTTTGCAGTCTTTCTATTTGTGTTGTTGAGCAGCAGGTATATAAAATTGTAGATCCGAATTCAAAATGCGGTTTTATCATTGTGTTATATATATTGATTGCAGTCAATATCGATATTTTATTTCTAATTCGTTTTAGGAATCCAATTTTTTCCCCCAATTTTTTTGCATATGTAATCAATGTGTTCATTTAATTTTAAGTCCTTATCTATTATAAACCCGAGGTATTTTATTCTATTAACTTTTTCAATTGTTTCATTATTTATTTTAATTACTGAATCGTCATTCATGTTTATTTGAAGTAACTTAGTTTTGCTTTCATTTAGCTTCAGTTTATTCATCTTTAGCCAATAATTTATGTTATTTATGTCGTGTAGTAAATATTGTTTACATTGCTCATCCGTTTCTCCTTCCGCATATATTAGGGTGTCATCTGCATATAGTATAATTTTACATCTTTTGAGTATTCGTGGCATATCATTTATGTAGATTATAAATAGCAAAGCTCCCAATATAGAACCTTGAGGTACTCCAAATTCATTATTCACTTCACCAGATTTTGTAACATTTACCTTTGTTATTTGCTTTCTATCTGTAAGGTATGATCTAAACCAATCAAGTTCATTTTCCTTAATGCCATACATATTTAATTTTCGAATAAGTATTCCTCTGCCAATTGTTTCAAATGCTCTTTTGAAATCTAAAAATATTGCCATTATTTTTTTTTTCTTCCTATAAATTTCCATCTGTTTATCAAATAATTTACCGTTGTTTCGCATGAGAAATTTCTTCTAAAACCTGACTGATATTTTGTGAATAAATTATGTTGCTCCATATATGCTTCGAGTTGTTCCTTAATTACTTTTTCCATTACTTTTTCGCAGGTTTTTAGTGTATTTATTGGGCGGAACTCATCACATTTGTTGGTTTTTAAAATTTTTTCTACCGGGGATATCATAGAGATTTTCCAGTTATTTGGAAATACTCCTGTCCTCATTGACATATTTATAATATCACGTATATTTGTCCCCAATATATTCCAGTTATCCAATATAATTTTAATTGTAACATTGTTGTAGTCTGGCTTATTTTTCATACTCTTGCAGATATTTTTAATTTCTTGAGTTGTTATTGCACGGAATTTAAATCAATTTGTTATCACAGGTAAATTGTTTACATATTGCACATCTTCTATTGTATTGTTAATTGACTTAATACTATCTACAAAGTAATTATTAAATTGAGTTGCTATTTGGTGGTCGTCATTCTTATATTCTATTCCATAAAATATCACATTTTTTATCACAGTTTTATTTTTCTTAAGGACTAAGTCTTTTATCTCCTTCCACATTTGTTTCTGGTCTTTGGCATTACTTATTTTCTTATTAACAAAATTGTTCTTTTCGAACTCAATTTTAGTTTTATATATATTTCTAATTCTTTTGTAATTAGCCCATGCTACTTCCGTATTTTCCATTTTTGCAATCTGATATTTAATTACTTTTTCTTTTTTAATCGTCTCAGTTCTCCATTAAACCATTGGTTCATATTATCTTTTTCATTTATTGTTCTCGTAATCGTAAATTTTCTTATAGAGTCTTCGATGGCTGCGTCAAAATGAGCAACTTTATTATTTTAATCATTGTCATTATTTTCTCCTAGTATTGCACATATTTCATTATTAAACAAAGTTCTATTGTATTTAAATATTTTAATTTCTTTTTTGCCAGTATACTTATTGCCTGTTATATTTATTTTAATATATATCGCTTCATGATCTGTTATCTTATTCGAAATATTATTGATTGCTGTAATGTTTGTGTTATTTGTTATGACATAGTCTATTAGTGTTTTTGTGCTTGCCGTTACTCTGGTATAATCATTGACTATTTGTTTGAGTCCATTATCACTGAAGGCACACTTCAGTTTGTTCTTATAAGTTCCTTCTTTGCTCCAGTCTATATTGAAATCGCCAGCAATTATTATATTGTATGGAAATTCACATATTTCTTCGATTACTTCTTCAAATACTTGACAGAACTCTACTTCACTGCTGCTTGGTATCTATATACCGCTGCTATTATTAGTTGATTGTTCCTGACTGTAACCTTGTATGCACTTATCCAATAATTGTAGTTAGAAAACTTTTCTCCAATTTTTATAACATTATATTGTTGTCTGAAATAAACAACAACTCCGCCCGTCCTATTTGAATTTGAGTGCGTAATGTAACTATTATACCTATTAAGTTGTATTTCCTGTTCTTCAATATCTCGTGTTAAGTGTGTTTCCGATAGAATAATAAAATCAGGGTTTTGTTCATTGACTATAACTTCTAGTTGGTTGTAATTGTTAATTATGCCAAAGACACAAACCCACAATTTCAGCAGCGCTGTCTTTGGCGTTTACAGAGCAAAATTTGCCTATAACAGGGCAGAATTTGCATTTAACGGACTACTGTTAGCCGTTTAACAGAACCAATCTATTTGAAAGTCGCCGTAGTCTAGTAGGTAGTGTGTTGGCTTTTTAGGCCTCGGAAAGTCATCGGGTCAAACCCCAGGTTAGACGTCAAAGCGAAAATATGAAAAAGTATTTCTTCGGCGACTTCCTCTCAGCAGAGTTCTGGCAAAAACTCTGAGAATGATTAAAATTGCAATGAAAAGTTTCTCAACAAGAAATCTGTCGTTCGGAGTCGACTTTAAAGTGCAGGTCCCGCCGCTCATTTATAAAATTAACACACACAACATAAGTGGTGTGAAAAATTAGGTCGTAATCCTGACTAAAGGGTTTGACCAATTATGTATGTATGTAATCTATTGGGAAGAATGCGAAAATTACAAAGTAAAGTAAATAACGTATACTCATATAAATGAAATGCTAAATAATCTTAAATGGCAGAATGTGAACCAAGGATTCGAATTCAATCCGCTAAAATTTATAAGGAAAATGATAAAATATATAGGATCAGATAAAATACGTGGTACGACAACGCTAAAGCAAGATCATTATTCTATAATGCGGACCTTACACGTTGCGACTGGTTATACAATTATTGAATTGTGTACAAACAGTTATGTTAAATGGTTGGTTGAAGGTCAAAAAATGTTCATTCAACCGACGAAAAATATGATGCTAGAATAACAATTTATAAGTAAATTTAGTTGAAAAAGAAAAAACCAGTAAAGAAGACGCTCAAACACCGATTCAACTTGTTGTACAACTAATCGCAAACCGTAGGGGCCGCAAGGGTTTCCAATTATTTAATTATTTGCAAAATATAAAAAATTAAAAATAATGCTGCATTTTTAAAAAAGTGTACTCTATGAGATTAAAGAAATAAAACAGGAAATTATTGTATTTTTATCATTATTATTCTATCGTTTGAGGCCATCTATCGTAAATCTATCGGTTTAAATTCGAATCATCGGTTATTTCTACTCTCGCAATACTTATGTTATTCTATTCTGTCTCAAAATACAGTATATTATCTCTACTGAACGTAATAAATCGATTTACGCTTGAACAAAGTTGGGATTTATAGGTAGTTTTTTTCCAAAATAAAGACAATTGGTTGGAAATTGAACGAAAGTGTCGTAAAAAATTTGGTCGCAGAGATGGACAAACAGTACCCTGTATACGCTGTTCATTGCTAAAGTTTGTGAAATTGGTTTCATTGTAAATGTGCCAAGATCTTTTCGCAATCTCATTGCGTTACCCATATGAGACGTATTGAAAAATGAACCTTTAGGAAAAGTAATATTTGTCAGTAATTTGTCTCCAATTTGAAGGAGAATAGTTTCAGTTTATACTACAGTCGAACTTCTATAATTTGAACTTCTATTACTTGAATTTTCTATAAGATGAAGCACAGCAACAGCATCTTGGAGAGAAAATCCATCAGGTTTTGCTTCTTTAACTTGAAGTTTCTATAAGTTGAAGTTTTTTTCTGGATAATGGTGATTCAATTTATAGAAGTTCGACTGTATATGACATAACATCCAGGAGGTTAGCACTTAAGCATTGACATTGCGAATAAACTAATGACGTACTAAGTATACATTTTAGTTATCAAGCATACAGGTGTTAACGGATCCCATGTACTGAGTACTGTATTCAGTGAATTCAAATAAACCCATTGTGCCAATAATGATCCTTGATGAATCATCTTAGCTAGCACACAATCTACTTAGTTTTTAGTCATAAATTATGATGGCTGTATTATAAATAAGGAACCGTATATCTGTACCGTATATTTGGTAATACCTTCGTCATATTTTAATTATATATAACGTTTATCACATTTGTATTTCAAAATTGACATGAAAAATATTTCAAAGTTTTTAAAAATATCTTCTGCGTAACTACGTTTTAAATCGAAATTCGAAATATTCGTATTAATGATTATTAAAACAATGGTTTACAAGCATGTAAATTCTCTCTGTCGGATCATAAAGATAAAAATTTCAATTCGAACTGAATACGTATACATAATATTATTAAAACTGGAACTTTAGTATCCAAGGTTTTAAAACATTGACTTCTGTTATAAAACATTGAAATTCTATTAAAATGAAATACAGAAATTAATTACAATGAAACAAGAAGATTTAAATGTTGTTATTTAATATTCGTATTAGGAAATGTTGTAAATTACATTTATGTTCAAAATTAAATTGATTTAATATTATTTTTTAATATTTGACTTACTTCCAATGATAGGCAATTCAGTATTTGTACAGAAATATTTGGCAATGACTCATCTAAGAATTTCTTGTTAGGCCCTTCGGCTTTATTTCTCGGATGTTGTGAGTTCACATCAGAAGATCCTCTGGATAAATCAGATGCTATGTTAAACATAGGAAATGACTCTGAAGGAGTGTCAATTTCATGCTCATTTACTTCTGGACATTTATTATCTATTGCAATGTTTTTAGAATATATTTGAAAATAGTTTGACGATAAAGGCACTCGCGGTAAGGACGAATGAGTACTTTCTCTGAGTTGATTTTTTATATCATCATCCCTGAACTTTGCACAGCTCTGGCATTTACCAATACTTTCGGAGGCAATAGAATTACTACTACTTTCATGGTTAATTACAAATTTCTTGCAAGAAGCACTTGATAAACTATTTGAATTATATATTCGATGTGCTGATATATCATTTTCTTCTATTAGCATTAAACATAAGCGGCAAACTTGAAAAAACTTTGGTGGAACACTACACATAATTAACTAAAACTCTTAGAAACTTGTAATCCATAAAAAACAAACACATAAAATACAAAATAAAAATTAAAACAAACAAACTTTTATCATGTTATGAAGTAAACGAAACATCAAAATGATTTAGAGAACCCAGGCTAAACTAAATGTCATTATTAAAGTCCATAATGCTGCCAGATGAAAAATATGAACGTGTTTTGCAATGAAGCGGAATTATAAAAATGTATGAAATTATTGTTTACTTAATTAATTACTATTCAGCCCAATCATGAATAAAAATTCCGCATGAAATTTCTCTCTTTTCCCTTCTCTCCTATTATGAATAAATATTCCGCGTGAAATTATTTACTTTTCCTTTTTCTCTGTTTTAATCCCATTTTTATCAACCGTGTAAAGGGAGAAATATTAAAAAGTGAAAAAATGTATTTTAGTTTGTATTTTCCCCAAAAAAAATTCACTTATAAAACACAAGGGAGTTTGATTAAAAATGTAAGTATATTTTGTACAACTAAATTTAAATAAATAAAAAATATTTAAATGTTCCTGTAGGTCTAAAACAACTAATAAAACTCAAGTTCAACATTTGGTTACATTAATGGAAGCCAATCTGTAAGCACTTTGCTCAAAGTCGACTGGCCTAAACACACATTGAACTCCGAAAAAACGTAAGCTCGCACTTAGCTTTACAATTAGTGAAACTCCAAATTGCTTTTTTGTTGGTTGACTGGGAGTTGGTAAAATTTCTAGTAAATACCGAAAGGCCGGTTTATTTACTCTGTAGTACTTTTGAGACCTGTTGCAAGATAAAATTTAAACCAAACACTTTCATTTTTATTTATTTACTTACAAAGACAGCGGCTACTCAAGAGGATTAATTGTCTTCTGGAAATACGTTGGCTGTTTTGTTGTTGCTTTTCTAAACTACCAATTTCCTCCGCAAGGACACACATGATGGCACTATTCATTTTTATTTTCTTGTATTACATACATACATATATTAAACTCTTATGTATTTTTTAAATTGTATTGATTTTACATACATACATACATAATTGGTCATTACAACCCTTCAGTCAGGATTACGACCTAGCTTCTCACACCACTTATGTTGTGTGCGTTAATTTTATACATGAGTGGCGGGACCTACAGTTTAAAGTCGACTCCGAACGACAGTTTTTTGAGAAGCTTTTCATGGCAATGTTATTTACTCTCAGAGTTTTACCAGAAATCTGCTGAGAGGAAGTCGCCGAAGAAATATTTTCATATTTTCGTTTTGATGTCTGAACTGGGATTCGAACTCGGGCCTTCAGTCTAATAAGCCAACACACTACCTACTAGACTACGGCGACTTCTATCTATATTGATTTTAGTTAACTTTAATTTTACTTTATTTTTACAAATTGTCAAAAAAATTTAATATCAATAAGAAACACAGCTGACTTAAAAATTCGATATTGCCACTTTTCCAAACTTTTACTCCCGCGGAATTTGTAATTAGAGGATTTCTTTCTCGAGAAAAACTTTTTCCGTGAGAAAGAAATTCCTTGAGAATATTCGTGATTGGGCTGATTATGACTTGCTATTCAATACAATTTCAATTTTTCAGCAATGTCTGTTGCATAACATGTCAAAA
Organism: Sarcophaga caerulescens; assembly: GCA_927399465.1. Taxonomy (NCBI): domain Eukaryota; kingdom Metazoa; phylum Arthropoda; class Insecta; order Diptera; family Sarcophagidae; genus Sarcophaga; species Sarcophaga caerulescens. Next base: position 62,951,987 of record OV656866.1, read on the forward strand.
AAATTTTGACAGTCTACAATTGATATTAACTCCTCTATAATAAGGAAGACAACATCGGCAAGGAAGCGCAACTGTCATGTACATATATAGTTCTCTCCATTTATGTATTCTTCTATAGGTACCCATACACGTAATTTAAATAATAGACAGTGCACAATAAGATTGCCCGTGTGTACGTTATTTTAGATGGCACAATATATTGAATAAAATCAAAAGCATTTGATTTTTATTGCGTAAAATGAAATATTGTGTAATGTGTTAACAAGATTGTGAACAATAATTATTTTCCAACAAAATAGAGCACATTTAAAATTCAGTGTGTGTATCAGGGATTAGCAATGAATCGCTTTTTCGCTACTTATAAACACTCGTGAAATTTTGAATATAAGTGAGTCAACAATATTGCAATTCAACTACTCTGATTCATTCATACTCACTACAACGTTGACTTTTAAGTACAGGTTGCAATGAGTATGCGTACAACGTTGACATCAAACTCATACCATTCAAGCAGAGCAAACACACAACCATTTAGTGAGTAATTTAGTGTTCGTACGCGAATCATACTTATTTTGTGATTCTTGTCAATGTTGAGTTATATACGCATTCATACTTATTTTAATATCATGCAACCTCTACTCATATTCAAAGTTTGAAGTACTCATCATATTCATACTTAACAACGCGTATGATGTTGTTGATTTCAAGTCCATAACTCAACATTTACAAGAATCACAAAATAAGTATGATTCGCGTACGAACACTAAATTACTAACTAAATGGTTGTGTGTTTGCTCTGCTTGAATGGTATGAGTTTGATGTCAACGTTGTACGCAGAGTATCAGAAATTATGAGTATATTCGATTTTCTTTTTGAATACTCATTGCTGATCTCTGGTATAGATATTATAAGTGCATTATTACCAGCTTATATTAAAATTCAGTGTGTATATGTAAGAATAATAAATATACAGGCATGTTCTGAAAATCACTTTTTGTGAAAGTGAATTGAAATCACAAGAAAGGTGTTCTGGATACAAAACTTTTGTAATTTTTGTGATTTCAAACCGGTGAGCTAAGTGGCTGCCGATTTAGAATCACTTGCTTATTTTTTCAACCATTTTATGTTGAACTTCACAATAAATGAATTAAATGAATAGCTTAAAATGTTTTTTATTAATTTTTATAGTAAAATGAACAAGTTTGGACCAAAAAAGTATAAAATTATGATAAAATTAAAGACACTTCGCATTTCAAGAAATTTTGTTATTTGGTTTGTGATTTTTAATTTACTTTTTAGTTGTCAGCTGTTTCAGAACTTCGAAAATACACCTGAGCTTGCCAGATTTGCAAAATATTTCTATTAAAGACAAATGTATTTGATTTTTTTAAATAAATGAACTATTTCCAATGAAACTTAATTAATTTTGTTAAGTAATATTTAATTTAGTAAAAAACTATCAATTGTTTGCCTAATTTTAAAAATATCTACATATAAAGTAATAACAAATGGCAACAATAAGCAATTACGAACAGTGGCAGCTTCGGTGTTAACTGTGGCAACTTCTTATGTTTGCCAAATTTAAATTTTTTGACTTTCATTCATTCATTTCTTAATTGCTTTCTTTTCAAATCTATTATTGATAATAACAAAACTCCAGGCATTACAATGTTTTTAATTTTTGTAAAAAAAGCTAATTTTAGTTTATTTTTCCCTTGATATTTTTACCAAAACACTGACTAATTTTCAACTCTTAAAAAGTGTCACCAAATCTAAACAAAAAATCAGCTGTTTTCTTGTGTTTTCGATAGGGTAAAATCACATCGAAAAGTTAAAAGTTTTGTGATTTTCAGAACACCTTTAAATGACAAGTGATTTGAAATTTTGTGATTTTCAGAACATACCTGTTTAGTAACATATAATAAATGCATTATTAACAAAAATTTTAAATTATTTAATTTGTATTACCAAATTAATATTGTTTTTTTACTTTTTCATGCTATATATGTGTATTATAGGAATAATTGCACCATATATATCTCTTTAATATTGTGCAAGTTATTAAATACCTTTACAATAGGAAGCTAGGTCGAAATTCTGACTGAAGGGTTGTAATGACCAATTATGTTATGTAACAATAGGAAGACGTAATTTTACATATTAGGCTATTTCAAATTTTCAGAAAGAAAAACACAGTAATTTTTTAATTTTTATTGCATCGGATTCATTTTCTGAATAAAAAAAAAATATATATTATAGTTCAGAGAGCTTCGACAGTCTATATCATAATATTGTTTTCATAACAGATATTATAATCACCACCCTAATACTTTAATACATATTATTAAAATGCTACAACATTGATTTGAACACATGGCGAACTCAATAAGGTGATAGCAAAATTACAACAACTCAATTCGCAGTTTTTTTTTAACAAAAACAACATGTATTTTTTGTTTTTTTTTTGGGTGACCACAATTCGAATTCATATAAGGTGGTGTTATCAGCCCAGGTGAGTGCTTTTTTAAGTACACGAGATTGTCAAGTGTTTTGTTTACGTACAGTGAGCAAAAAAACTTGTACACTTAAATTAAAACATTTCTGTATTGGTTACGTACAAAAAAAATGTAAGAAATTCCAACATTTTTAGGCAAAAAAAGTGATGATTCTTTAACTACGGCGACCGGATTCTCTGGAAAGTCATCTTGAACTAAATTCTGTGGAATAATATATTTGTTAGTTTTTTATAATAAGTGTACACATTTTTTTTTTTTGGTCACTGTATATACATTCTTTTGTTTATTTATTTTTTATTTCCTTTTTTATTTGTATTCTACACAATTTATAATTCATTAAAATATTCTTCATGTTCTGGCACAACTTTTATTGTAGAATCCGTTCTTATGCTTCCCAGTATCCCTCTGAAGCATGGCGACCTTAGTGGTAGCGCAAATCAGCACGTATTTAAAAAAATATATTTTTTAAAATTTGTTTTTTAATTTTTTTTTTTTTATAAACAAACAGAAACAAAAATGATATAATGACAACTTTATGTCATTATATGAATTCGCCTCTGTCATTTCAGCCATAAGGCGAATTTTATTTGACATAACCGGTCACCCAAAAAAAACAAAAAATACATGTTGTTTTTGTTAAAAAACACTGCGAATTGAGTTGTTGTACAATTGCTATCACCTTATTGAGTTCGCCCTGGGTGACCAAGATCGTCAAATGAAATTCGCCGTATGACAGAAATGACAAAGGCGAATCCATATAATGACATAAATTTGTTAATTTGTGTCATTATATCTCTTTTGTTTCTTTTTAATTGTTTAAAGAAAGATTTGTTTTTTGAAATACGGACTGATTTGCGCTACCACTAAGGTTGTCATACTCCAGGGGGAAACTGGGAGCCATAAGAACAGATTCTACATTAAAAGCTGTGCCAGTACATAAAGAATATTTAAATAAATTTTAAAAATGTGTGAAATACAAGTATAAAAGGAAATAAAACATAAACAAAGGAATGTATATATGTACAGTGAGCAAAAAAAGTGTCCACTTATTATGAAAAACTAACAAATATATTATTCCACAGGATTTTGTTCAAGATGACTTTATAGAGAATCCGGTCGCCGTAGTTAAAGAATCACTACTTTTTTTCCCAAAAAAAGTTGGATTTCTTAGTTTCGACGATTATTTTCCTTATACGTAACGAATAGAAAAATATTTTAATTTATAAACAAAATATAGTTTTTAATCTTTTATTTAGTCTTAAGGACAATAAATTTCCTTTTATAGATAATTTTTTGTTCAGAAATGTATTTCGAGGTAGTAGGTGTACAAGTTTTTTTGCAACAAAACATTTGACATTCATGTGTACTCAAAAAACCACTCACATGGGCTGATAACACCACCTTATATGAATTCGCCTTGACTTCACAGTTCTATCCACTATTAAATTTGACGTTTGCAATTAAAAATATATTTAGTTTTATACCTTTAGTTAAATATATTATTCGCGAATTAACAATACAAAAAGCTTTTCTGTAATAATTAACGGTTGAGTCATATGGATGGTATAATTGAAAAAAGAAGAAAAAATTAAGGAAAACTCAAAATTTTATGTATTTCGTGTGAAAATTTTGTATATTTTTGTGTTCCTATCGTGCAAAAATTTGAACCCAAAGAACTGAAGGAGTGAAAAGATGGCTAAATGCCACCAAGGCAGAGCCGAGATACGCGGGGAAAAATATGTGTGGGTTTGTGTAAAAAGAACTTTGGACTTTGGCGGATTCATTCACTTTATACGTGATTGTTATCGCAACCGAATTGAAACTTTTGAAAGCTCACCAATAAAACCTTCTTTTGATGTTGTGTCATTGTTCACTAATATCCCAGTTCAAACAGCAATAACTAAAATAATGGAAAATTGGGACACAATGAAAAATAAGACAAAAATAACTCGATCCAAATTTCACGACATTTTAAGATTTTGTTTACTTGACAACAACTACCTTATGTATGACAACAAAATATATAAACAAGTTTTTGGCATGCCCATGGGGAACCCTTTGTCACCAACAATTGCTGACATAGTACTGGACAATTTACTAGACGTAGCGTTAGCTGAATTGAACAGAAAAAACATCAATATCAAATTTATAGCCAAATATGTTGATGATATCTTAGCCATTATAAATGCTGATGAAAAGAATGAAATATTAGATTCGCTAAATAATTATCATCCTAAAATTCAGTTCACAATAGAAATTGAAGATGACAGGAAAATTTCATACCTGGACACCAAACTATACAGGGCCGAAGATAAAATAATTTTTAATTGGTATACTAAAGAAACATCCTCTGGTCGACTAATAAACTTCTATGCAACGCAACCAAGGCCACAAATTATAAACACGGCAAGAAATTTTATAAAAAGAGTTTTGGATATAAGTGACCAAAAATTCCATCCAATAAATAAGGAAAAAATCAAAAATATACTGACGAAAAATGGGTTTCCAATCAAACTAATAAGATCGTTAATTAATTCCTACAAACCTAACCAGAGTAGAGAGCATAACAACCCTAATATTGATCGTTTGTTTTTTAGTGTTAAATATATACCAGGCCTTACTGACAGCAAAAATATGAAATCAACAATTAACAAAAACAATATCAATTTCGCCTACAAACCGAACAAAACATTGAATACCATTTTTACAAAAACAAAAACACCAATAGATATTCTACAACAAAATAATGTTGTTTACGAAATTCCGTGCAAAGGAGATAATAAAAATAGCTGTAACCTTGTTTACATTGGCACGACGAAGAGGAATTTAGAAACAAGGGTGAAGGAACATAAAGCAGACATAAATAAAAACAAAGAAAGTACTGCTTTATCACAACACATCACACGAACAAAACATAATCCTGATTTTGACAATATTAAGATACTTGACAAGATTAATAATATGAGAAAACGCTACACAGTTGAGAGCTTACGTATCCAACAAAAAATACACAGGACAATGAACATAAAGGAAGACACTGATAATTTGAGCGCCAATTACAAATTGGCGATAATGTAATAAACAGCAAACAATCATAAACAGCTGTTTTATTAATTTGTTGGTATATTTTGTTATATATATATTTAATTGTTTTTTTTTTTTGTAATATACATATATATAAATGAGTAAGACATTTTAGGGATATTAGTTGCTTGTCTAAGTCTTTCAAGTTAAGGTTAAATTTTTAAGTTTTTAAATTTTAAAAAATTTTTTGTTTTTTAATTAATTTTATATATGTAAAATAAAATTAATATTACATGTAAGTGATTGTGAAAATTGTTAAGTGATTGTTGTTCTAAAATATTAATTTTTTTAAAATAGATAAAATCTCCCTTGATAAAGTGAACAAAGAATTCACGAAACGTTGGGAAAAAATATGAAATAAAAAGTTGTTTTTATTTGCATATAAGAAAATTGGGCCATATTAGCTAAATAATTCAAAGAAGACATATTGAATATAAAAACCTCATTTGGCCGATAATAATCTTACATAATTACCAAGCTCCACAATTTAAAAGTAAAATTAATTCACGTTTTATTATATACTTAGTCGAAAAAGAGTATTAATATAAAAATAATAATTATGTGGTAAAATGAAGTATAAACAGTAACAAATATGAGTATATAGAAAAAGATATGGCCGTCGTGGCAGAGGCAGTGGCTATGGTGGCTTCAAAATTTATATTTCTGCTCGGCTTGAATTTTCGCGACTAACTGTCACTTGCAACACAACAAAATCTTATTTGACATTCAGAGCACGATGTTAGTTGAAACATTCTACGGCGCCATCAACTATTGTTTGGCGGCAACATTCCCCCCTCCATAAGTGGACGGAATCTCCTCAAACTTACTCACGGAATAACCGACGTCCAAAACAGCTAACTTACTCGCTGGTCGCTGTAGAATACCATTTATTGTCTTAACAATTGCTCGTCTTACTTGGCCCTCCTTAGCAACAACTGTTTGCTTGACGATACCTTTCAACCAACAGTTTCTCGGTAAGTTTACATCCACAATTAGAACGACGTATCCTTCCTTTATTGGAGTCTGCTTAGTAAACCACTTGCCCCTTCGTGTTATCATTGGAGCGTATTCTTTCACCCATCTACGCCAAAACTGGTCTGCGAATACTTGTGTCTGGTGCCATCTATGTCTCAAGTTAAAGTTGTCAGTACATATAGGTTTATAGCCTGTAGCTGAACCAAGTAACAGATGATTGGGAGTAATAGCTTCATCATCGCATGTCTCCAAAGCCACAAATGTCAGTGGACGAGAATTTATAGTAAATTCAACTTCAATAAGTGCGTTCTTCAAAGTTTCATCATTGAAATTCATTTTGGGGTGTGCGTTGTGTAAAACTGTCTTAACGGAACGATCAAGCCCCTCCCAGGCACCACCCATGTGGGGAGCTGCAGGTGGGTTGAAGAACCATTCTATATCATCAAAGGTTTTCACCAATGTTGAGTGATCCAATTCATGAAGTTACTCACGCATTATCCTTTCCGTAGCCTTAAAATTGGTGCCGTTATCGGTATAAATTTGTCTGGGGTATCCACGACGTCCAATAGAGTTCCTTAAACACATTATACAGGAACCTGTATCAAGGCTATGTGCCACTTCTATGTGCACAGCTCGTGTAGTTAAACAAGTATAAATTACGCCCCATCTCTTCTCAGATCTTTTTCCGATAGATACAGTAATAGGGCCGAAATAATCTATACCAGTAAAGGTAAAGGGTCTCTCAAATATTCCAAGCCTAGCTGGTGGTAGTGATGCCATTTGAGGGACAATTGGCATGGCTGTCTCATTCTTACATCTTTGACACTTATTCCGTACTTTACGGTATAGTGCTCGTAGTCTTGGAATGTAATACAGGCTTTTCAGGTTATTGACGACCGTTTCGTGGGATACGTGATGGTGACACTCATTGACGTATTTTATAAGCAACATGGTTACATTATGATCCTACGGCAGAACAATAACATCCTTATGGCAACTAAGATGCTCAGTTCGTCCACGAACTTTCAAAAGGCCATCATCGTCTAGAAATACGTTCAGGGAAGTTAGTGGAGAATTCTTGTCTATGTTCTTACCCGATTTCAAATAGCATATTTCATCTGAATAAACATCAGACTGAGCTCCCATGTACAATATATTTTTGGCTTTACGAATCATCTCGTAGGTAACCTCATTTGGGACCACTGTTTTTCCACACTTAGATCTTAGTTTCTTCAAATAAAGCAGGAATGTTGCGAGTGCTCGATATAAACGTTTCCAATCAGAGAAATATTCGGTATTCAACAATACAGTATGTACCATCATGTGTAGGTGTAGATCATGGCTTCTAACCTCTGACATATCTGGCAGACCTAGGTCGTCACATTGCGGCCAACCATTTTCATCACCCAACAGAAAAACTGGGCCTTTCAACCACAACGATGTATCAACCTTAGTAGTAACTTTGGTTGCAAGGTCAGCAGGATTCATTTTGGATGGAACCCACTTCCATTGTTGTACCTCGGATGCATCCTGGATCTCGCTCACTCTGTGCATTACAAATTGTTGCATTTTTCTTGGGTCCTTACATAGCCATCTTAGTACCGTCTTAGAATCATACCACCAGTAACACGTGTTTATCGGTATGCGTTCAATTCCGGTTATCCGTTGAGCTAATCTAATTCCCAGCACAGCTGCCTGTAGCTCCAACCTCGGTATAGGTACTGGTTTCAATGGTGCAACCTTCGACTTGGTCAATACGATAATGGTAGAAACATCCTCACTGCATTGGATTCTCAAATAACATATTGCGGAATATCTGAGCTCTCCAGCATCGACAAAAGTGTGTAGTTGAATGTTTTCCGTAGACTTCAACCGAAGCGAATAACATCGCGGGACCTCCAGCATAGTAATGAGGGACATATTTTCTCTCCATTGCTGCCATTTCACAACAAGATCGGGAGGCAGTTCTTCGTCCCAGGTAATACCTGATCGCCCAATAGTCTGCAGCAGTATTTTCAAACCTATTGTGTAGCAGGATACGAACCCCATAGGGTCATAAATAGACATCAAATCTTTCAAGACTTCTCTTTTCGTAGGCACTGTCTGCTCACTTAAATTATTCCGTTGCAATCTAGGAAAATTTTACATAAATTTAAAGACATCTTTAGTTGGGTCCCAGTAGACACCTAGAACCTTCTTAGTCGTCCCCAGCTCAATAGGGACTTGCAAAACATTTTCCTGACCATTCAATTCTTCCAAAACGGCTATAGAATTTGATGACCAATTGCGTATCTTAAAGCCAGCGGAATCGTGTATTTCAAAAACCTGTTTTGCTAGGATCTTAGCCTCTTCCTCACTGTCCACGCTATCAATCAGATCGTCTACATAATGGTGACTCTTCACGGCCCTTACAGCTCTAGGATATTGCGCCTCAAATCTATCAGCATTCTTGTTGCGAACAAAGTGGGCTATACATGGTGCACACTTCAGTCCAAACGATAAGGCGTCCATCACATAGATAGAAGGACCGTCAACATCATCTTCATTCCACCAAAGCAATCTTTGCACGTTGGTGTCCTCTTGCCTGACCAGAATTTGATGAAACATCTCAGCAATGTTGCCGCATAACGCTATTCGACCAATTCTGAAAGATAGAAGGACATCAATCAATGGAGTCAATAAGTCTGGTCCGCTTAATAGAAAATCATTCAGGGAAACTCCATTCGTCTTAGCGGCAGCGTCCCACACCAATCTAATTCTAGGCAGAAACCATACGGGCAAATCCATGATGGTAATATCCTCTGAATTAAGTTTTCTTGCATTGCCTTTATCTATCAAGTTGTTAATTTCCTTTTCGATTTTTGTTCTTAGGTTGACGTCTTTGCTCATCTTCTTCTCAAGGCATATGGAACGTTTGTAGGCTGTATCATAACTTTCAGGCAAATTCACTTTTCCATTTCGCCATGGCAGACCAATTTCAAAACGACCATTTCTATATTTACAAGTTGACTCAAGAATGGAAGTAGCCTTTTCATCCTCATCAGACTGAATGGTCTTCACAGCTGACGACTCAAGAGCATACATCTGCTTAACTGCCTCGTGAATCTCCTGTAGTTAATTTTCACAATGACATATGTGTACATTTACCTGATATTCTCGCATATCCCTATTGGATCTACCTTGAATTGACCATCCCAAAGGGGTTTTTGTAGCTATTGGTTGGTTCCATGGACACTCACGAACCTTTTGTGGTAAAGCCAGACTCCAGTTGTCGCTTCCTATTAAAATAGCCGGCTTTGCATTGGCGTATGACTTCAATGGAATTGTCGATAGATACGGATATTCAGCCTTACTTACATCGGCATCAATTGTCTGGGTTGGAAGTGAGAGATTCTTCACGGTACGAACATCCTTCAATGTGTATGTTGATTCATTTTGCTGGCCCGATATTCTCAGAGAAGTTCTATATGATGCGGCTTCCATTCGTGTACTATCATTTGTCCATCTGAGGCATAACGGCTCTTTCACACCCTGAGCACCTAGAGATTTAAATGTTTCCTCATCTATTAACGTAATTGAAGATCCTTCGCCCAGGAAGGCGTACGTGTCTAAGCTTTTGTCTCCAACATGAAGTTTTACAGGTATTATTCTAAAGAAGGTTGCATTTTCACTCTCACGGTGTGCGTTTACGTTGGCAGCTTTACTAGCCCTTTCAGTCACGTTCGGCACTGCTTCTGAATGAGATTTATTGTCGTGCAGTAACGGATGATGTTTTGCTTTACAACCTTCAACACCACAAATCCTGTACGCAAAACATTTACGTTTATGTATTTTCAAACATTTTCTGCAAATATTCTTATCCCGAACAATTGACCACCTTTCATCAATAGACAACCCAATAAATTTCGAACAATTCGATAATTTATGACCTGGTTTATTACATGCAAAACATTTCGGTTTGTTTTTCACCTCGACTTTGGTATGCGCGTTGATAACTCCACTCTTCTTTGAGTACACTGTGGACGTTAACTGCGATGCAGCATCCGCTATAGAATACAACCAGTCACTAAACACCTTCAGAGTTGGGATACCATTTGGCTTTGGTAACATTACCCATTGCAATTTATAGTTGTTCGATAATTTCTCCAATAACTCTTTCACCAACATTGGGTTGTTAAGATGATCGTCTAATTTACAAGCTTCAATCGTTGAACATATATTTCTTACACACATAGCAAAATCAATAATTGCCTCTAATTTGTCCTTTGGGTATGGCATTTGTCTTGCCTTTTCGATCATACGTTCCAGGATAAACTCAGGGCGACCAAAGTACATTCTCAATATCCGTACTATCTCTGGAACTACATCGGGTAGCAAAAGTTTGCTGCGAACAATTTCACGAGCCTTACCTTTTAGACATTGTTGCAAACGAATTAAGTTTTCCGCATTAGAGTATCCACCATTTGCTGTACTATTCTCAAAGCTACTTATAAATATTGGACACTCTTCTGGATCACCGTAGAACGTTGGTAATGCTTTCGGAAGTACTTGCCTTGCAGCTATCTTACACTTGCGTCATTGAAATTACGTAGTCGATTTGGAGGATTTACAGTTGAATTATCATTCCATCGATATTCATTGTTCTTCTTCCAGCATTTCAAGCTCCAATACCCTTTGACGTTGTATAAATGAATTGTCTACATTCTGATTATCAACATATGTTGCATTTTGTTCTGCTGGCTATTATCAACACGAACTTGGTGCATTCTGTTAATATGTTGATTGTTCACATAAACATTCTGTGGCACATGTTGCTGAAACATTGTTGCCGAATTCAAACTAGAAGGGCTGTTAATGTTCGTTAATGTTTCTGTGCATGCTGTTGCCTGCTTGTTCATATATCATGCGTTGTTGTTGTATAACAGTGAATTCTGCGTTACTGCTGTGCTTGCCAATACTTGTTCGTTGTATTTTTTGTTGTGGTTAACGTATACCTAGGAGATCTGCTTAACGAAAAATTGCATGCGTCGTTTTGTACATTTTGTGGTACAGTAACCAAGCCAATAGTCGATGCTACATTTTTCATGGCTGTCGCCCGTGGTGACTGTACCTTGAGTACCTCCAAAAGAGTTCAGTTGCCCACCACTGCCTTGCATTTCCATGTTAGAGCCATCAACCTGCTCTGGTGGTGTACCATAATCTGCCATTGGGGATAAAGTGCCTTCGTTTACGTTCATTGATTTGCCCAGTGGGTTTTCCTGTACTTCAGCGCACACCTGGCAATTCCAGCTCATGTCGTTTATTTCATCACCTACACAATCAAAGTGGCACCAGCGGTCGCAGGTGTCACATTGAACCATTCAGTCATTGTCCATCTCTTGGCACATTATACAGCTGCACGTCTTATTCTTTCCAGTCTTCTTAGGCATTGTTAAAGTCGTTTCAAATCGAGAGAGATTGTCTCCACAGATTCTCGTTGAAATATAAATTTTGAAGAATTGTTATCGCAACCGAATTGAAACTTTTGAAAGCTCACCAATAAAACCAAGCTCCACAATTTAAAAGTAAAATTAATTCACGTTTTATTATATATTTAGTCGAAAAAGAGTATTAATATAAAAATAATAATTATGTGGTAAAATGAAGTATAAACAGTAACAAATATGAGTATATAGAAAAAGATATGGCCGTCGTGACAGAGGTAGTGGCTCTGGTGTCTTCAAAATTTATATTTCTGCTCGGCTTGAATTTTCGCGACTAACTGCCACTTGCAACACAACAAATTCTTATTTGACATTCAGAGCACGATGTTAGTTGAAACATTCTACGGCGCCATCAACTACTGTTTGGCGGCAACAGTGATGATTAACGGAAACACATACGACGGAAGATACTGACTAAGACAACATAGCTGCACAAGGTTATAGCCATAACCATAACATATAACCATATAGTATCATTTTAAAATTCTTCAAGAACTGTTACTTCTTAAAAAGTTGCAAAAATCTTAGAGAAAAGGTAAATTTGATTTATTGTATTATAGTTTTTAAAGTATTTCGCCAAAACGTGCACCCGATAATTGTAGCAGTTTACAGATCGCCTTGTGGTCGTGAAGCGGAATTTTGGGAAATTTTTCAAGAAACGTTAGAGAACTTGTGAGAGGAAACTAACGAAATAATTATAACTGAGATTTCAACACAGACTGCTCAACAAATACTTTCTATTAAAATAAAATTTCAAGATCATTAAATGACAATGACGTTAAATAAATGGTAAATGAATAGACTCGGGTAAAGAATAAATCCAGAGCAATAATTGATTACGTTATTGTGAACAGTTTTAGGACAACAGAGCAAAACTGTTATCAAAATAAGATATCAAATCACAAAGAGATTAAGATAATGGTAAAAGACGAGAAAAGGAAAATACAAATGTAGAGTTTTTTATATATAACAAGAACGAGCTCACGAGTGAACTGATTAATGAAATTATTTTTCGGGTAAATAAGGATGTTGATGAAAATGTATTAATGTTTGGTAAATTGTTAGAGGAAACAATACAAAAATTTGCTTTTAAAAAGGTAATTAATGAACAAAGTAAAGATAATCGGCTTTATCATGACTGTCGAAGTCGTTTTTCGACAGTTGTCGTAGTCGTTGGCGTTTCTAATACCATGTAAAATTTACGACGACATTTTTTGTAATAGATGAAAAAACACAGATTGTTTCAAAATTCTTATAATTTTTAAAAACTATCAGGGACCCTGTGTACAAACTGTCAAAAAATAAACTGTTGGCGGTAAGAAATAACAAAATACGAATTATAAATTATTTCGATTTACGACCATTTTCAACTAAAATAAAATGTTAAGTGTTTTATTCTTCTGAAGATGAGGAAGAATATACTACTGCTGAGTTAAATAGTATGCGTAGGGAGTTAAGACAACAGTCAAACTCCAAGTAAGTAATTCTGTGGTATTCCAGCGCATTGAATATAAGATCATCAATAATGCAGTCATTAAATATTTAATTCATTTTTATTTCTTTAATATTACGTCTTTTAATAAAAAAGTAGTAAAAGGAACAAAAAATTAATTAAATTAATTTAAAAAAAAAAAATGTACATACATATATACATTCACATTTGTTTTTATCTTTTTCAAATAAAGTAAAAAATAAAAAATTTAGTTATTTTAGCTTTGTATTCCATTTTTTAGTTCATCCAATTCAATTCGTCGTTTTTCAATATCTATTGCCTCTGTTCTAAGTTTTAAAAGTTTTCTTCTATATTCTTTTTTGCATTTTAAATCCTTCTCGTAAAGTTTAAGCTTTTCTTTCTTATTTTTTAATAATTCTTTATAAATTTTTAACTTCTCTTCGTTCAGCTGAAAGTTCTTGCGTGCGTACCTCTTAATTTCAGTTAAAGGCTGTCTCACTTATGTGTACAATAATGTTTGTACTCTCAGCTGCTGCTCCAGATGATCAATTTTTGAGGTTTATTTGATCGGAGCTTTTTTATTTAACAAAGAAGAACTTTGTAATTTCGGAACTTAATTTTGTTTTGCTTTTTCTGTTAACTGCAGTGTTTGTGCTTGCTCAAGGGCAGGTCGGAAGTTTTTTATGCTAAGATTTGTGCTACATTCTAATTGTTAAATTGAATTGTTTTGTGTAGAATGTTCTGACAAGCACTTTAACTTGCAGAACTTTAATTTAATTATTTTCTGGCAAGCACTTTAACCTGCAGAAAGTTTGAAAATAAAAAGAATAGGTGAATTTCGCACAGCAGTGGTTCTTTCAGCAACTCACTGTCCAGATTTTATTCATTTTCTTTTATACTAAAATTATGCTTACATATGTATAATAATTAAATTACAAAATATTGACAAAAATGCTCAACTGAATTATTATTTACACAATAACAAAAAATGCAAGCTTAGCTAAAGTGTCATTGGCCTATTAAAGAATAATTTAAATAATGTTTACCTAACAGAATGTTTGTACACACATATACATATAATATGACTTTAACCAAAGAATATGGATATAAAGAATGCGCATCATGTAGAAGTAAAATTTCTTATGGCGGGATGTACCAGTAAGACCCGCTCTCACCAAAATCTTTTTTAAAAATCATTTCTTGATGAGAGAGGGAAGACAGAAGAAAAATAAACCCAAACAAAGAGCGTAACAATGTGTTGCTCTCATCGTACGTATGTATACGCGTATGTACGATTATGTATGTATGATCGTTTTTATTGATTGACCAAAGACTATAAATATGTAAAGATGTTGCACACAGTGTATTTAAAATTGACAAAATTTTGTGCTTCTTTCTTATGAGGGGGGTAGGTAACAGGGAAAGCTGAATCGTCGTTCTCACTCTCATGTTAACTGAGAGAAAGAAAACAAAAAAGACTCAGTACACTTATTGTACTCAGAGAACTTATTATACTTAGAGAACGTATTGTTCTTTTCTCTAAGCAATTTATTCTCATATGCGTGTATACGTGTGTGCATGTATGTATACATACATTGCCAAATAAAATAATAAACAAACTGAAAGATTTTTTGTTTTCAGAAAATGTATGTGCAAATAGCCTGTGGAAAACAAATATTACCGTTTGTTTTATTGTAGGGTAAGAATATGTGTTTTATTGTTGTAGAAATGAAATTATATCGATTCGCACCGAATTATATATTACTATTCAATTATGTATGTATGTATTTACCATATGTGTCTATTTTTGTATAGAATGAAGTTGTAATAAAACGAATGCTTTTTTTGTTTAGTATTTATTAAATTTATTTATCATTTTTATGGTTTAAAATTTTAACTTTTTCCATACTGGATAATTTGAATTTGTATGTTTCCCATGTGGAGTGCTTCCGTAGTAAAACAACAGTAAGTAAATTAAGCATCTCCATTCTGTGTTTATAACATTCGTTATTTTCATCAAACCAAGGAATAAATTGTATTTTTTGGCCAACTACAAATGTTTTTTTGTTTTTTATAGATTTATTTTCTAAAAAAATTTTTTCGAAGACATGTATATGAATTTTGCAAACTTCAAAAAATAAATCAGATGGAGCGCACAAACTTCCAAAGTCGGAATCTTTTATATAATTTTTTGCATAAACGAACATTTCTGAAGGATATGACAAAATTTGCGCTGTTTTGATTATATCCACACGACATTTAACGCAAGATATTCGTTGAGCTATGTAACCAACATCAACGACTTGATGGTAATTCAATTGGCACATTGTTGGACGTAAAACAATCGGTGCCTTCATTAAAATATTCTTTATTTTCATCGTATATATCTGCGACATCTATATCAGGGGTATGTGTACTTTCTGATATATTTCCAGTCCTATCAATATCTTCTAAAAATATGATTTATGATTTTAATTATATATTATATTTATTAAACGTTTTGCTTGAGCATGCACTACAATTTTTAAATTCACACTTTTTATAAAACAATTTTTCAGTTTTTCAGTTTCAAATGTCCACACAAAATGTGGATTTTTTATTTCGGTGCGAATCGATATAGTTTCATTTCTACAACAATAAAACACATATTCTTACCCTACAATAAAAAACGGTAATATTTCTTTTCCACAGGCTATTTGTACATACATTTTGTGAAAACAAGACATCTTTCAGTTTGTTTATTATTTAATTTGGCAATGTACAAGCACACACGTATACACGCATATGAGAATAAATTAGAGAAGAGAACAATACGTTCTCTGAGTATAATAAATTCTCTGAGTACAATAAGTGGCAGTAGCCGTACTGCCATCGACAAATTTGGCACTGGCAGTGCAACATCTTCATATATTTATAGTCTTTGATCTCATCGCGATGAGAGCAAAGAATGAGAGCAACGCATTGTTACGCTCTTCGTTTCTGTTTACTTCCCTCCTATCTTTCCCCCCGCGTCACGAAATATTTTTGAAAAATATTCCAAAATATGTTAAGATGCACATTCTTTATACTTTATTTTCTTTGCTTTAACATTTATTCAAAGAGTAAGAATATATATGTCAGTAATGCCCAAGCCCTATACACTTCATGCACATTTGTTTTTGTAAAAGCGCTTAGCAATAGGCTGTGTATTTTATATACACATAGAGCACACTCAGTATTAGCAAAGAAAATAAAGTATAAAGAATGTGCATCTTAACATATTTTGGAATATTTTTCAAAAATATTTCATGACGCGGGGGGAAAGATAGGAGGGAAGTAAACAGAAACGAAGAGCGTAACAATGCGTTGCTCTCATTCTTTGCTCTCATCGCGATGAGATCAAAGACTATAAATATATGAAGATGTTGCACTGCCAGTGCCAAATTTGTCGATGGCAGTACGGCTACTGCCACTTATTGTACTCAGAGAATTTATTATACTCAGAGAACGTATTGTTCTCTTCTCTAATTTATTCTCATATGCGTGTATACGTGTGTGCATGTATGTATACATGCATTGCCAAATAAAATAATAAAAAAAACTGAAAGATGTCTTGTTTTCACAAAATGTATGTGCAAAAAGCCTGTGGAAAAGAAATATTACCGTTTGTTTTATTGTAGGGTAAGAATATGTGTTTTATTGTTGTAGAAATGAAACTATATCGATTCGCACCGAAATAAAAAATCCACATTTTGTGTGGACATTTGAAACTGAAAAATTGTTTTATAAAAAGTGTGAATTTAAAAATTGTAGTGCATGCTCAAACAAAACGTTTAATAAATATAATATATAATTAAAATCATAAATCATATTTTTAGAAGATATTGATAGGACTGGAAATATATCAGAAAGTACACATACCCCTGATATAGATGTCGCAGATATATACGATGAAAATAAGGAATATTTTAATGAAGGCACCGATTGTTTTACGTCCAACAATGTGCCAATTGAATTAACATCAAGTCGATATTTTGTTGGTTACATAGCTCAACGAATATCTTGCGTTAAATGTCGTGTGGATATAATCAAACCAGCGCAAATTTTGTCATATCCTTCAGAAATGTTCGTTTATGCAAAAAATTATATAAAAGATTCCGACTTTGGAAGTTTGTGCGCTCCATCTGATTTATTTTTTGAAGTTTGCAAAATTCATATAAGTCTTGGAAAAAATTTTTTTAGAAAATAAATCTATAAAAAACAAAAAAACATTTGTAGTTGGCAAAAAAATACAAAAAATGCACAAAAAATACAATTTATTCCTTGGTTTGATGAAAATAACGAATGTTATAAACACAGAATGGAGATGCTTAATTTGCTAATTGTTGTTTTACTACGGAAGCATTCCACATGGGAAACATACAAATTCAAATTATCCAGTATGGAAAAAGTTAAAATTTTGAACCATTAAAATGATAAATAAATTTAATAAATACTAAACAAAAAAAGCATTCGTTTTATTACAACTTCATTCTATACAAAAATAGACACATATGGTAAATACATACATACATAATTGAATAGTAATATATAATTCGGTGCGAATCGATATAATTTCATTTCTACAACAATAAAACACATATTCTTACCCTACAATAAAACAAACTGTAATATTTGTTTTCCACAGGCTATTTGCACATACATTTTGTGAAAACAAAAGATCTTTCAGTTTGTTTATTATTTTATTTGGCAATGTATGTATACATACATGCACACACGTATACACGCATATGAGAATAAATTGCTTAGAGAAAAGAACAATACGTTCTCTAAGTATAATAAGTTCTCTGAGTACAATAAGTGTACTGAGTCTTTTTTGTTTTCTTTCTCTCAGTTAACATGAGAGTGAGAACGACGATTCAGCTTTCCCTGTTACCCACCCCCTCATAAGAAAGAAGCACAAAATTTTGTCAATTTTAAATACACTGTGTGCAACATCTTTACATATTTATAGTCTTTGGTCAAACAATAAAAACGATCATACATACATAATCGTACATACGCATATACATATGTACGATGAGAGCAACACATTGTTACGCTCTTTGCTTGTGTTTATTTTTCTCCTGTCTTCCCTCCCTCATCAAGAAATGATTTTTAAAAGAGATTTTGGTGAGAGCGGGCCTTACTGGTACATCCCGCCATAAGAAATTTTACTTCTACATGATGCGCATTCTTTATATCCATATTTTTTGGTAGAAGGCAGAATGCGATTTATTCATGAAAATACCGCCTCTTATATACTAAATTTTACATAGAGTTGTATTTGAAAGTATTAATATTTACATAGGGTTGTATTTAAATTTAATAATAATAAAATGGTTAACGGTTAATTGGTAATTGATAATAAAAATATTATATTGAAAAAATAGTAATAAAAATATGTTAATTAAAATAATGGGCTGCTTCAGTCTCCCCCTTTGATGCTGAAAACGACCCGGTGAGGCATCAACAAAACTTCATTTTTTGGGGCGTCCTCTAGGTCTCATCTTCCTAATCGGGTTTTTGGCTTGGTTGGATACTCCCATCACTGGTGTTAAACCTGAAGCATGGTAGGTTCCTAACGGCAAATTAAGGTCATCTTCTTGGGCAATCACGTATGTAGTAGTTCCTTTTCTTGCAATTATCTGGTAGGGGCCATCTCTTTTAGGAACGAATTTTGAGGTAACAGCTTTATCGCTATTACTCAAAACGTGGGTAGTCACCAATACTTTCGATCCTATTTCCAATGGAGGTAATTCTCGCCTGTGTCTATTGCTGTTCTGCTTGTTGTGATCCTGTTGCTTATACACATTTTCCTTGGCATTCCTAAAAACATTAACTAAGTTTAGTAGATATGGTGTTATTTCAACTAAAAAATTTTCCGACTGAATAACGGATTTCAAGTCATGTTGTACATCATCAAACGTTCGAAGTTCACGGCCGAATGTTAAGAAAGCTGCTGTGTATTTTGTACTTTGGCATAGTGTTGTGTTCATTGCAAACCGAATACTATGCAACTTGTCTTCCCAAGAATGATGATCATTTCCGACCAAAATAGCAAGTTGAGCCTTCAAATCCCGATTTTTACGTTCAACTGGATTAGCCTCAGGATGATAAACCGGCGTGAGTATCTGTTCAATGTTGAAACAGTAGATGAGTTTCTGCATAATAGCTGAGATGAATTGAACACCGTTGTCACTAATAACCTTTCTAGGTACTCCGTAACGTAAAAATATTTCGTCGATTAAAGTTTTGGCGCACGCCTCCGCTGTAGCAATTTTTAAAGGAAATAATTCCACCCATCTGCTGGCAATATTCTCTGTTATAAAAATCCACTGAAATCCTTTAGAGGTAATAGGCAGAGGACCAAAAAGATCAATGGCAATCACTTCAAATCGCTGGTTACATGACACTGTTTGATAGAGACCGGCTGGTTTTAAGTTTGTTGCTTTGTATCTTTGACACTCCATGCATTCCTTGACATGCTTCTCAATGTCCTTTCTTATTTCAGGCCAGTAATATCTTGCCGTAATTTTACGCATGGTTCTCTCTATGCCGTAGTGACCCGCAGTTTCGTCATTATGGTAGTACTTCAGGATTTGTTCTCTTTCTTCCATGGGTATAACAAGCTGGGCATCATCAGAATCTTCATTATTGTAACAGTAGAGAACACCATCATTCATAATATACCCCCTCTTCATCCAGTAGGCTAGGTCTTCGGTATTGTCTTCAAAACAACCAATAATATTCTTGAGTTGAGGATCGTTTAGCTGACCCTCTCTTATTTCACTTGGATTCTTTTTTGGTAATTCGATGGAAAAAGCACAAATTTCACATTTTGAATCATCATGGTCGACTTTACATGGAGGCCTAGAAAGAGTATCAGCAATAACATTTGTCTTACCTGCCTTATACTCAATCTGAATGTCGAAAGGTTCCAGTTGTAGAGCCCAACGGGCCAACCTTCCAGTCGGGGTTTTGATTTTCATTAGCCATTTTAAAGGCTGATGGTCAGTGACCAATTTCACGGGGGCACCTTCAATATAACCACGATATTTTTGGACAGCCCAGACAATAGCAAGAGCCTCACGCTCAATCGTGGAATAGTTGCGTTCTGCATCAGATAAAAGCCTGCTGGCGTATTCAATTGGGTGTTCATCCTTGCCCTCCCCCTGGAGTAAAACTGCCCCCAGAGCGTAGCCACTGGCATCTGTTTTCAGGATAAATGGCTCACCATCAGTAGCTTGTTTCAATATTGGTGCCGATGTTAATAAAGTTTTCAAATGTTGGAAAGATGTTTGCTGATCCGGTCCCCAACACCATAAAGCATTTTTCTTCGTCAAAACGGATAGTGGTTTCGATATATCGGCAAAAGATGGTATGAATCGCCTATACCATGAACATGCTTGCAGAAACGACAGTAATTGTTTTATATTTCTAGGTTCCTTACGAGAGTATAAAGCTGAGACTTTTTCGGGATCTGTATGTATACCTTCTGGAGTTAGAACATGACCCAGGTATTTAACTTCATCACATGCAAAACGACACTTCGTCAAATTTGCCTTTAGGCCAAATTCCTTAAGTTTTCGGAAGATTTTGTTTAAATCACAAAGGTGTTGTTCGAAACTAGATGAACAGGATATAATATCATCCAGATATGCTAGTACTATAGTTTCACCCAGAGATATCTTCAAACGATCAATAAGCCTCTGAAACGTCGCCGGGGCATTCCGTAATCCGAAAGGCATACGGGTAAATTTATACATCCCAAAGGGTGTAACGAAAGCAGTCTTATCCTGGTCAGATGGATGAATTCCAATCTGCCAGTAGCCACTCTGCAAATCAATTGTTGACATGAACTTAACTGTAACCTTTGCCTCATGAAGTATGTCGTCAATTCTTGGCATCGGATATCGATCAGGTTCTGTAATGGCATTAAGTTGTCGATAATCAATACATACCCGTATCCCACCGGTCTTCTTAGTACCAATAACTACAGGAGCGGCCCAAGCGGACTGACATTCCACGATGATCCCAAACTCAATCATTTTCCTTATCTCATTCTTCAGAGTAATCTTCATTGTCGGCGATAATCGATATGGGGGCAAAGCTATTGGTTCATGGTCCCCAGTGTGTATTCGATGGAAAGCGTAAGGTGTAGCACTGTTAAGTTCACCGAATATTGTTCCATTTTCAACAAGTAATGCATCCAGTTTCTTCCTTTCGTCATCGGTCAGACTAATACCATCAGACTCTTTCAATATTTTGAGATCCAATGAAAATAACGGGATGTGGTATGGAGAGTAGTTAATAGATGTTGAGCGGCCCCCGGGTGATGAAAACAATTTATCGAGCCATTCTTGCTCAGATGTGGCAACTGCTCAGGGCAGCAACCGATGTTTCAAACAGGGGTCCAATGTCTCATTACTACTGGTGAATGAAGGCGTCTTCGGTAATGTCGGGGAGGTACTCCTTTTAGTTGTAGTTTTTGGGGTTCTTTCTTTTGTTTTCTCGCTTCGGTTAACCGGAAGCGCTAATGATAGGGCGATGGAACTTATGCGTTGCATTACGGAGGCCTGCGACGCGTCTATGTCGAGGAAATTTTACCGGACGGGCAGGAAACACGTTTATTGGTGGAACGCGGAGATCGCTGATCTAAGGCGAAAATGTAACCGAGCGCGGAGGATATTCTAGAGAGCAAGGAGTCGCAGTGATTTTACTGAACTTCGTGAGAGATTCAGAGTGCTCAGAGCTAGCCTTAATTGGGCCATTGGCAGGAGCAAGAGAAGGTGCTATAGAGAGATGTGCGCCGACGTGGACGAAAATCCCTGGGGTACGGGATATAAGGTGGTAATGAGGAAGCTGAGCTGCTTTCGATCACCGGCTACGGAAAATGCGGAAATACTGCTGTCAATTGTTGAAGGCCTCTTTCCGAAGAGGGCCGAGATCACGTATGCTGTTCGAGACAGTAGGTCTCACGAGGACATTCCTGAGATCAGCGGCCAGAAATTCGATGCAGTCTGGAAGGAGATGAAACTTAGGAAAGCGCCGGGGATTGATGGGATCCCGAACATTTCACTTAAGGTGGCTATAGAGAACAACGTTGATGTGTTTAGGAAAGTCGTTGACACATGCATTCAAGAGAGAAAATTCCCTAGGATATGGAAGAGACAGAGGTTGGTACTCATACCGAAGGGCAACGGCGCGCATGATGCAACAGGTTACCGCCCACTTTGTATGATTGATACCGTAGGTAAACTGCTGGAGAAAATAATATGTAGAAGACTGGAAATGATATTGGAGAGAGATGGCTTGTCGGATCGCCAATTTGGCTTCCGGAGAGGTCGCTCCACTGTGAATGCAATTGAGGCGGTCATAAACGTAGCGAAAGAGGCTATCAGTGGGGACCGCTGGTTTGGTGGTGATAAGGAGTATTGCGCAATCATCACTCTGGGCGTCAAAAACGCATTCAATTCGGCAGATTGGGATGCCACCCTGGCTGCACTCGATGAGAGGGGCATACCTGGATATTTGATGGAAATTATAGTATAGGACTGAAACTTGCTGATCACAAAACGGATGTCGTATTGGTAAGCAGTAGGAAGAAAATAGAACACATCGCCATAACCGTCGGCGAACAAAGGATAACATCGAAGCAGTCTATCAAGTACTTAGGAGTTATGATAGACAACAGGCTCTCATTCAAGGAACACCTGGCGTATATTAGTAGGAAGTGCGCGGCAACAACAGGTGCACTCGCGCGGATAATGCCTAACTTGGGAGGTCCGACACAGGAGAAGAGGCAATTGCTGATGAGAGTGGTCAGATCGATTGCTCTATATGCAGCTCCCATATGGGCCGAGGCCATGGATGAGAAGACTTATAGGATAGGAGTGGATGCCGCCTACAGGAGATCTGCCATCCGAGTAATTTCTGCCTTCCGCACAGTATCTACGGATGCAGCCTTGGTGATTGCGGGGATGATGCCGCTTCGATTATTAGTAGATGTAGAGAAGAAAAATCATTTGACAAGTAGGAGAACGGGACTAGTGCGCCCTGATCGGGTGGATGTTGATGCGATGTATAAGTGGCAGCGCGATTGGACTTCTTCCACAAAGGGAAGATGGTCTTACCGGTTGATACCAAACATAGAAGAATGGACTAGAAGAAGACATGGCCAGGTAAATTTTTACCTCACACAGTTCTTGACGGGCCACGGATGCTATAGGTCATACCTCTACAAGTATGGGAACGATGTGGATGAAGCGTGTCCATCATGTCATAACACGAGCGAAACAGCGGAGCATGTATTCTTTGCGTGCCCGCGCTACGAATACCAACGAAATTTCTTGGAGAGGACGATTGAATCCCAGGTGACCCCCGATAACGTGGTTAACCTGATGCTAACTGTAGGCTCTAGGAGTCAACTAAACTCCTAGGGTCTTACAAAGGATGAGTTGACGAGCAAGATTGGGATATATATATTCCTCTCGAATATATATATCCCCCAAAGAAGTAAGAAAGCTGAGGGTTTTTTGTTTAAACTTAAAATGTATTGCCTTCTTGGCTGTTTTAGATCTACTAGTCAACTGGCTTTAAAAATTAATAAAAGGTTTTAAGAAAGGTTGATTTCATAAAATACATAACGAAAACTAAGTATATATGTAAGATTCATTAACCGTTAACAGTTAGACATGGGGAATTCAAATATATAACAGAGGTACATGAGCTTATAAGTATAAGAGATTAAGTATAAGAAATTGAGAAGAATAATAAGAAATTAAGAACTTAAGAAAAAATAAAATAAATAATTCACAATATGTTTATAATAAAAAAAATATGTTGAACGCAGTTCAACATTCTCCGGGCTCCTTCAATGACAACTGCATCCCGTCCATTTCTCATGAATCACCCATCCGAATTCAGAATTCTGTGCTCGGGGCAGCGTCGGCTCGGGGCGGATATATTTTTGCAGCATAAATTGGCGCATTAACGGCAGCCCAAGGACTCCGTCCACCTTAAGGCAATCAAAAAAGTTGGGGTGCGCCTTGGGTTGTAAGTCTTTGTAGTGCTTCAGCAGTGACTCGTCCAAGATGGGCGGTGGAAGCTTAAATGTAGCCCTGTCTTTGATCTCCAGCTACCAAGTTGCCACTACGTGCATGAAATCAAATGCTGGAGTCACTTGAAACTCTTCTCGGTTTGCTGATTCAGGTAGTTCGGGAAATTCTTTTGCTTTAGCCTTCATGAGGAAGCTGCAATTGGTTGAGGCTTGCAGGAGGAAGGTGGCTGCCCTGGGAACATCATTATATATCAAGTTTACCTTGATCAATGGTGGGATTAACCCTCGGTCCCGCCTAATGGGAAGATCGGTGGGGGTACTTAGTGCTGGGCCCTCTTCGAAACTAGACGCAGCCTTTTCTCTACCTTCCTCGTGAAGCATAGTATGATGCCTAGCTCCGCATATTCTACATCGGTCTGCTGATTCACACCAGAACGGATCGTGGCTCTGTGCGAAACAGTTGAGGCAGTAGCCGTGTTGCTTAACATGTGCTCTCCTTTGTGCTGGGGCCATTACCTGGAACTGAACGCAATACTTTAGCGGATGGTTGCGTCGACACAATTTACATCGGGGTTTATTGAGCATGATGGTCTGTAAAGAGAAAACAAAGAAAATGTGCACAATACAAATAGCTATAGTTTGACTTAAATCTCTAAGATCGTGTTCTAGGTGGAATTATAAATGAATTATAAATGAAATGTTTAATTTGGTTTACAGTGAGTGATAGATTCAATAGGTAACTTGCAAAGTTTTACAATAGGACGTTTAATCAAGCCGTTACTGGTCAGTACTTCGGCAACGCGAACCTTTTGATCTGTACCACAAATAACATTTTTTACCCTACCAAGTCGCCACTCAGTAGCTGGGAGCAGATCTTCTTTAACGAGGACGAAATCGTTTTCCTTCAGGTTGTCCTTTTCTATTCTCCATTTGCTTCTACGTTGTAACTCGGTGATGTATTCATTTTTCCAGCGACGAGCAAATACCTGTTGTATGGCTTTAAGTCTATCCCAGCGTCTCATGAAGGATATGTTTTCCACAGAGGGGTTTGTAAGTGATTCTGGAACAGCTACGAGCGGAGCGCCTCTTAGGAAGTGGCCTGGAGTTAAGGGAAGGAGTTCGTTGGGGTTTTCTGACAAAGGGGAAATTGGACGAGAGTTCAATATTGCTTCTATGCGTGTAAGTATGGTATAGAATTCCTCAAAAGTGAATGAAAGGTTGCCGGTTACCTTTTTTAAATGAGATTTCATACTTTTGACAGCGGCCTCCCAGAGGCCGCCCATGTGGGGTGCATATGGTGGAATAAATGTCCAGCTAAACCCATGTGTGCCATATTTCTCGATAAGCGATTTTTCCGCATTTTTTATAAAGTTTTGGTGGGTCGTTAACAGCGAATGTTTAGCGCCTAAGAAATTTCTGCCGTTGTCGGAAAACATTGTTTTTGGTAGACCTCTACGACTGGTAAATCTGGTGAAACAGGCAAGAAACGCATCTGTTGATAATTCCGAGCAGACTTCAAGGTGAACTGCTCGTGTAGAGAAACAAACAAAAACTGCTGCGTATCCTTTCAAAAGTTTTGCATTCCGCAAATTGGAGGCCTTTAAGGTGAAGAGACCGGCAAAATCCACTCCGGTATAAGTAAAGGGTAAAGAAAATGTAACTCTCTCACGGGGAAGCGCGCCCATTATTTGCTCTTGTACTTTGTGCTTGTAAACTGTACAGGTTTTGCTGGTTCGGACACACTGCCTAATAAGGTTTTTCAATCGCGGAATGTAGAAACCCTGTCGAACTGCTCTTAGCATTACGTGATGTTCCGCGTGAAGTAAAATTTGATGTGTATAACCGATAAGAAGTTTGGCCAATGACGATTTTTCCGGAATTATGATAGGGTATTGCTCGTTGAAACTTAATCCTGAGTTATTGAGTCTGCCTCCTACGCGTAGTAGTCCATCTTGATCAAGAAAGGGATTGAGAGAAATTATGCGACTTTTCCGACTTATGGGTTGATTATTCTTAAGGCAATCATGTTCAAAATAAAAATGAGTTTGTTGTGAATTCAAAATTACGAAATTTTTCACAAATTGTATTTCCTCGAAGGTGATGTGTTTCTGTGTCTCATATGGACGTTTCAAAAGGCGATTAATGAAGCGAAAGCGATAACTGAGAATTCTTAGGGCTCTGGGAAATGATAAAAATTCGCTCAAAACATCTTCCTGTTGGGTTTGCACATGAAAATTTGATATGTTTCGGGATTCTAAATCAGTTGGGTCAAAAGTACGAGGTTTGGGCCAACAGTCAGGGGATTGACTTAGCCATGGAGGACCGTGCCACCATAATTTACTTTCCGAAAGTTCCTGAGGAGTGCATCCTCGAGTTCCAAGATCGGCGGGATTCTCATCTGTCTTCACGTATCTCCAATGATCAAGCTGGGTGATCTGACTAACGCGATTGGCTACGAAAGTTTTCAAAGTATGCGGAGGTTTCTGCAGCCAGCCCAAGACAATCGAGGAATCGATATAGAGAAATAGTTCATAGGGGAATTTTAATCTTTTTATCAAGCTTTTCGTTAAGTTATATAATAGTAATGCTCCACAGAGCGCGAGTTTTGGAATAGTTATCTTTTTTAAAGGCGCAACTTTAGTTTTCGCAACTAATAAATTACAAAAAGTTTCTCCCTCAGGAGTAGAGACTCTCAAATAAACTGCTCCACAATATGCCCTTTCCGATGCATCACAGAACCCATGAATTTGAGCCTGGTATCGAGGGGAGAAATTTACCCATCTAGCTATTTTAATGGTTGAAATTTGTGGCAGATTAGTCGAAAAGACATTCCATGTTTCCAATATCTTCGGTGGTATATCTTCATCCCAATCCGATTTGCATTCCCATTGCTCCTGCATAATAAGTTTAGCCACAATAACAATGGGTCCTAACGAGCCTAGAGGGTCAAATAACTTAGCTATTGTCGATAAAATTTGTCGTTTGGTAGTGGACGGTGAAACTCCTATTGTTTCCGGTAGGTAGTAAAATATATCTTCCTTGGCATTCCAACGTATGCCTAAGGTCTTCAATGAGCTAGAGTTTTCAAATTTCAAAAAATCTTCTTCTAGAAGATCTTCCCGGGCCAAATTTTCTAAAAGATCATGGTGATTGCTGGTTATCTTCTTCAAGGGGAAACCGGCCGAAATTAACGCTTTAGAAAGCTGCATTTGTTTTTCCTGTGCTTCTTCCAAATTATGTCCTCCTGATAAAACGTCATCTACGTAGATTTCTTCCTTAAGAATTGAAGAGGCTAATGGGTGGGTTTCCTTACAATCTTCGCTTAATTCAAGAAGTGTTCTTAGTGCTAAATACGGTGCGCTATTAACATCAAAGGTTACTGTTTTTAACTGAAAAACTTTTACTGAATCATTTGGTTTAACTCGAAACAAATTTTTTTGATAAGGTCTATCATCTTCGTGAACAAAAATTTGGCGATACATTTTTTGAATGTCACCAGTGAATACATATTTATAATATCTCCATGACAAAAAGATTTGCATGAGGTCTCCTTGAAGGGCTGGTCCTTGATATAAAACATCGTTTAATGAAAATGCACTACACGTTTTCTTCGATGCGTTGAATACATCACGTACTTTTGTGGATTTGCTTTCTGGACGAATAACTGCGTGATGTGGTAGGAAAAAAGAGAAATGTTTGGTCGTTGAAGGTTCATGATGAGTCACTTCTTCCATGTGACCTAAATCAATATATTATTTAAGGACTTGTTGATATTGAGCCTTTAGCTCAGGATTTTTATCCAGTTTCTTTTCCATCTGAAGATATTGTGCGTAAGCCGTACATTTTGATGAACCCAAAAAGATTTCTGAGGGGTAATTTTCTTTAAAAGGTAGTCTAACCATGTACCTTCCCTCTGGTTGACGTTCAACCGTATTTTTATAAAAATTTTCACAATATATATCATGTTCTGAGTCAACCTTTTCCTTTTCTACCTCCTCTAATTCCCAAAATCTTTTCATTTGTTCCTGTAAAGCCGTTTCTTCTTCCGATGTGACTAAGGTAGAAAATGAATTATACATGTGACTGGGTTCAGGACCTGACAAATACCATCCAAAGTGGGATTCCCTTGCCTCTAGGGTGTTCTCGATGTTCGATTTTATACCATTTAGGTTGATGAAGGGTAAATAATCGCTTCCTATAATAAGATCTATTGGACCAGGTTTGTAAAAATAAGGATCTGCTAAATCTAAATCCTTTATATCTGGAAGATTGGTTTTTTGTATGGGACAACTGGGTAGAAAATGAGCTAATTTTGGGGCGACTATTGCTTTAATTGTGATTGAGAAATCGGACCTTTTCGTTCGCAAGGTGAGACTGCATATTCCTTTTGACCGTCCTACTACCGTTCCTCCTAGACCAGAAATCCTAGTGTTCCACAGGAATTGCCAGTTGCTGCTGAACTTTTGAGGATACGAAACTCTTTTCGGATCCCGCATCGAGTAGCGCCCGAACAGTGAATAGTTCACCTGCTTGTTGTATATAGATTAGAGCCGTAGGTAAAATTGTTGTGCGTTCATGCGGAAAGGAACCTAGATAAAAAGGAATTGATTTTGCTTTTCCCTTACTAATTACATGGGTGTTGTATGAAACGGTTTCCTCATTCCGTGGAGAAACATCCTTAAGTGTTCGAGTGTTTCCATCGTCTACATGAAGTAAAGTGTGATGTTTTCTTTTGCAGCGAAAACAAAGAACTTTACTGAGGCACTTAGATTTAAAATGATTAGGAGAAAAACAATTGGCGCAATATTTGTTAGCATATACAAATTTTATTCGGTCTTTTACGGATAATTCTAAAAATTTTTGACATTGTTTTAATGGGTGATTTCCATTACATTTTCTACAATTAAATTTCCCCCTATTTGCATCCGCTTGTGAGTGAAATGCGTTCGACTTTGAACCTAAATTTTCTTTCCAATTTGGTTTCTTCATATCGAAAACAGTTTCCAGCATCTCGATCCTTCCTTTCAGAAAATTGCTCATGTCTTTCCATGAGGGCATTTCCTTATGATTTTTGAGAGAAGTTTCCCATGCCCGTAGGGTATTTTCCGGCAACTTTGAAGAGCAAATATAAGTCAAGATAGGGTCCCACGAAGAAACGTTGATGTTACAGGTTTTCAAAATAGCGATTTTTTCATCTATGGTGTCTACTATTAATCGAATTGATCTAGAGGATTCGTTCTGAGCAGTTTGGATTGACAGAATGTGTTTTATCTGTTGGTTGACCAAAATTCTTGGGTTCTCATACCGACTCTGAAGGGCTTCCCAAGCTAATTCAAAATTTTGTCCAACCAAATCAAATCTTTTCACGATTTGGTAAGCCTCCCCCCTTACTTTTGTTCGCAGGTATTGCAGTTTTTCGACTTGGGATATGTCCTTATTTCCTAACACTAACGATGTGAACATGTCCCTAAATTCCGGCCATTTAGTATAACCACCTTCGAAGATTGGCATGTCACATGGGAGTAACCTTAAACCGGACCTTGATTGCCGAACGACTGTTGTTTCCGTTTGATTCATTGCGCTTTGATCCGCTATCGATTTGTTCGCCATCTGGTCCATTAGTTTCGCTTTCAAATTTTGGTACATTTGTGCCGCTGCTTCGTATTGTAGTGAGACTCCATCCTTGAAGTCGTCACTAACCTCACTTTTTTTGTCCATTACAAATGCTTCATAGCTTTCCATAAGCCTGCCCCACCGTCGCTCCAACTCGTCATGTTTCACTTCATGTCATGTTTCACTTCACTACATTATCAAACTCGGCACACAACGCCGTTAATTGGTGTATATCGAATTTACACCTTCGTTTCACCGACATTGTGCGGAAAATTTGAACTTAGTGACTTCAGGAAGAAAATATACAAAAAAAATTATAACTTGCGTACGAAATTCCCGCGCGGAGTATAAATCATTCACAGATGTCGACTACCAATAAAATTTAATTTAGCGACTTATCCGGAATAATTTTTTAAATTTCAGACAATTCAATGACTTTGAAGTTAGAGAGAAGAAACATTCCAAATAAAAATATTGTCAAACAGTTGACTTACCGTTAATCCTTGCCTTCCCGTTCTTTTCCCGCGAGAAGAGTTTGTTGATTTTGAAAAAAAATTTGACTTTTATTTTAAATTTGATCTGATTTTCAACGAAATTTTTTCCTTTAATCTTTATTCCTTTTGTTTAATTCTTCCTATTCACTGTCTTTTGTACTTACTGTAGGTTTTTATGGAAAAATTTTAATTATTTTTGTTCACTGTTTTTCCTTTTTGATTTTTGTTAGAGAGAAATTTTGTTTTTATTTTTTGTGAAATAATTTTAATTATTTTTGTTCACTGTTTTTTCTTTTTGTTTTTTTTTTTGAGAAAGAAATTTTGTTTTAATTTTTGGGAAAATATTTCTAATTATTTTTTTTCACTGTTTATTCTGTTCTGTTTATTTTAAAAATAATTGTAAATAATTTAAAAAGAAATTTTTCCTCTTTTGTTCTAATTTAGAAAAAAATTTTGTTTTTATTTTTTGTGCTATAATTTTAATTATTTTTGTTCACTG
This sequence comes from Sarcophaga caerulescens, assembly GCA_927399465.1. Classification (NCBI taxonomy): domain Eukaryota; kingdom Metazoa; phylum Arthropoda; class Insecta; order Diptera; family Sarcophagidae; genus Sarcophaga; species Sarcophaga caerulescens. The sequence continues at coordinate 62,983,184 of OV656866.1, forward strand.
TTTTTGATTTTTGTTTAGAAAGAAATTTTGTTTTTATTTTAATTATTTTTGTTCACTGTTTTTCCTTTTTGATTTTTGTTTTAATTTAGAAAGAAATTTTGTTTTTATTTTTTGCGAAATAATTTTAATTATTATTGTTCACTGTTTTTTCTTTTTGATTTTTGTTCTAATTTAGAAAGAAATTTTGTTTTTATTTTTTGTGCAATAATTTTAATTATTTTTGTTCACTGTTTTTGATTTTTGTTTAGAAAGAAATTTTGTTTTTATTTTTTGTGAAATAATTTTAATTATTTTTTTTCCACTGTTTATTGTTTTTTGAGAAAGAAATTTTGTTTTAATTTTTTGGGAAATAATTCTAATTATTTTTGTTCACTATTTATTCTGTTCTGTTTATTTAAAAAAAATTATAAAAAATTTAAAAAGAAATTTTTGCACTTCACTTTAAAAAAAATTTTATTTGCTGTTTGTTCTTTTTCCCGTCACTGATTTTGGTTTAATTCACTTTTTTTCTCTTCTCAAAAATTTTGTTCTTTTTCTTTTTCACTGTCTTTTTTTTTTACTGTCTTTTTATTTGGTTTTTCACTGTCTTATTATTCTCACTGTTTTTATTTTATTCTTACTGTTTTTTTTTTTTCTTTCACTGTTTTTATTTTATTCTCACTGTTTTTTTTTCTCACTTTTTTTCTGTTCCTTTGAACTTGCCGCGCCGACTAACTTTATATCAATGAACACAAAAATTTTGTCAATCGTTTGCGTAGGCGCATTGCAATGGAGATGCGAATTGAAACATGCGAAACGACGATCATTTGAAACATTGAATTTTTGTTGTTTTCTTTTTTTCTTTATCTTTTTGATGTTTCCCGTTGTAATGTGTAGAGTTTTGTTCTCTTTGTATGCAGTTGATATTGATGATTTATGTTTTTCTATGTTGTTTCATTTCAATGTCGTTCTAATTCTTTTTGTTTTTTGTTGTCTTGTGGAATTTACTAGAAGCTTATTATGTGTATTTTTGAAACTGGTGTTTTTTCGTTTACCGTTGCCCTTTATGCGTTTTTAATTTTGTTGGTATTTTCGTATGTCTATCACAATCGCGTGATACTGACCTTTTTTGTCCTTTGATCTTATTGGTGTTTTTTATTTTACTTTTTGTTGTTATGAAAACCGGTTTTTTACTTTTTTAACGTACATATATATGTGTATATATTTGTTTTTTTTCCTTTTTTTCTTTCTTTAAATTCCTACACTGTTCTCTTAGAGATTTTTTAAGTCAAAGCAACAACTACTGTACCGTACATACCTCTTGTTCTCTTACCTTTCAAATGCCCTTGATTGACACTTGTAACCTTTGATTTTCTGCACTTGTTGTATTGTACTTATCTTTTTTATGATAATTTCATCCAGTGCCCTTGATTTAACCTTTTTCGTGGGGATGAATTTGTTGATAATTGACCTCCTGTCTCTTTTTTTCCTGGGGATGAATTTGTTGATGGTTGACCTCTTGTCTCTTTTTTCCTGGGGATGAATTTGTTGATGATCGATCTTCTCCTTATAATTTCTGTAGATTTTGATAATGGTTGTTTGACTTCTTGTCTCTTTTCCTCTTGATGGTTGTTGGGATTGATGCTGGGAACGCACAATCGCCTTTGATGTTTAGTGGACCTTATGCCACTCTACGTTTCTTGGGTTTGATGATAAGCCTTGGTGTAACCTGTGGATCTTATGCCACTTCACGGTTGTTGGGATTGATGCTGCTAGCGCACAATCGCCAGTGATGCTTAGTGGACCTTATGCCACTCTACGTTTATTGGGGTTGATGCTGGTGACGCATAACCGCCTGTTGTGTCTAGTGGACCTTCTGCCACTGATTCAAATCACAATCCTAGAACGCTAGGATCCGGCTCGAAGGATCAATTTTGTAGGCTCTAGGAGTCAACTAAACTCCTAGGGTCTTACAAAGGATGAGTTGACGAGCAAGATTGGGATATATATATTCCTCTTGAATATATATATATATATTCCTCTTGAATATATATATCCCCCAAAGAAGTAAGAAAGCTGAGGGTTTTTTGTTTAAACTTAAAATTTATTGCCTTCTTGGCTGTTTTAGATCTACTAGTCAACTGGCTTTAAAAATTAATAAAAGGTTTTAAGAAAGGTTGATTTCATAAAATACATAACGAAAACTAAGTATATATGTAAGATTCATTAACCGTTAACAGTTAGACATGGGGAATTCAAATATATAACAGAGGTACATGAGCTTATAAGTATAAGAGATTAAGGGCCATTATTATAACTTGCCGTTAAACTTGGGTTTAGTTAAAGGTACCTTTAGCTAAAGGGAACTGTAAAGTTACCTTTAACTGATTTTCGTTATTACAACTTACAGATAAAATAAAATTAAAATATGGCAGTGCCGAAGCAAAGTCGATAAAACTGCTCAATTAAACAAGTTTTTTTTTTAACGCAGTGGCAACAGCGGACTTCGTTTTTTTTGTTGTATATGCTCATTTTGTTTAAATTTGAAGTTGCCATATCGAAAATAGTATATGATATGGCAAGTTCAAACATAAAGTGACCTTTAAATGTTAAAGGTAGGATGATCTTCCCTTTAGCTTAACGATCACTTCTATCTTATTGGGTACTCATAATAATGAAAAACAATTTATCTGCCCGTTAAAATCCTTCCTTTAGTTAACGGCAAGTTGTAATAATGGCCCTAAGTATAAGAAATTGAGAAGAATAATAAGAAATTAAGAACTTAAGAAAAAATAAAATAAATAATTCACAATATGTTTATAATAAAAAAAATATGTTGAACGCAGTTCAACACTAACATCTAGCGAAAACTGGAACGCGGTATGTTTCTTCGCGAAGGAAGTTCTGATACAACAGAGAATATTAGAGAGAGCAAGAACAGCAGAAATAGATAGCAGCACTCGCTGAATCTTTACCTCCCCCGATGTAATACTTGATTGTGGTCCCGGGGGGGGCGACTTAATGGAAGTGTGACGAACTTGGCTGGGTTTAGTACGTATGCGTTTAGCAAGCCGAGAGTAAGTCTTGCGGCTAATCGTGCACATTGGTAGACCGGGCTACCAATGTCTTTCGAAGATTCCCAACCTTTAGCTCGTAAAGCCATAAAAAAACCCTTTCTGCAAGAGATTCAGAATTGTTTTTTAACATCCTTGACCAGGCAGTTGACTATCGATCCTTGAACAGCACTAAACATAAAAACAAACCCTACGTGAGTTGATTATCGATCCTCAAAGAAGACAAAAGTGAACAGGGAACAAAATTTTTAAACATTGTTAATCAAAGATTAAATTTGTATTCTCAATAAATTGTAATATAAACGTAGAACAATTAAATTATAAACATTGTGAACATTAACAAACTAAAAACAAATTGTGAACAAATAAATTGTGAGAAATTGAATATTATAAATTAAGGTCATACAAACAAATATACACATTATAACGTTTACAGAAAATACACAAATATAAAACTCTAAATAACATTTATTATTAACCTATAGACACACACATAATTATATCAAAAGGTTTGTACATCCACATACCCAACACTCTCTTACCCTAATACTAACCCTACCCTATAACCCGTCAAACATTGGTCCTTCGAGGAAAAGAAGACAGTGACACATATACAGTCCACATTAACCCATTGTGCATATTCTACCCCACCCTAAAAAAGATAACCCATAAACCCCCCCAATTTATGCAAATTTTACCCTACCCTAATATAAAATTTTAACTAAAATCAAAAAATTTTAACATAATAACAATAATAGAGCAGTGCATTAAATATCAGTGCAAAACAGACAAACAAATTAAAATAAACACTGATACACTAACAAAAACAGTGAAACATAAATCACCCTATACTAAAAACATAATAAAATATCATACAAACAAAAACCAGTACTCGATAATCAACAACAAACATAAATAAATTTTGAACTAAACACAAGAAAAAGAAAATACTTAAATACATAACTCAGAAAACACAAATTAACAATTAACACAAACAGTAATCACAGAAGGTCACACTAAATGAAAAAGTACATTAACAAAAACAAAATACATATAAAACAGTAAAAAATAAGACATTGCAAGGTCAAAAATTCTAATACATTACATAGTTAAAATTGTCACACATATTAAAAGTACAAAAAGAAAGTGATATTACATAGAACAGTAAAATAAAAGTTAAAAACAAATTTAAATTAATTTAATTTAATTTAAATTTATCAAAAATAAATTACAAAAGTTCATAAAAAATAAAAACATAAAACATATTCAGCCCAATCATGAATAAAAATTCCGCATGAAATTGCTCTCATTTCCCTTCTCTCCTATTATGAATAAAAATTCCAAGTGAAATTTGTTACTTTTCCTTTTTCTCTGTTTTAATCCTATTTTTATCAACCGTGTGAAGGGAGAAATATTAAAAAGTGAAAAAAGTAGGTATTCTCAATGTATTTTAGTTTGGTTTTTCCCCCAAAAAAATTCGCTTTTAAAACACAAGGGAGTTTGCTTCAAAATGTAAGTATATTTTTGTACAATTAAATTTAAATAAATAAAAAATATTTATATGTTCCTGTAGGTCTAAAACAACTAATAAAATACAAATTCAACATTTGATTGTATTAATGGAAGCCAATCCAGGCATTGCTTGCGGCTTTCATAAAGGCAGCAAAGAGGCCCTATCAAGGTTTTGGAAAAATGTTGAAAACGAGCTTAACTCCATGGGGCCTCCAACTAAGTGTGCTGCTGAATGGAAAAAGGTTTGTTAACCAACGTGCTTAAAAATAATTTACTTCACTAATGTTTTTTCAACAATTTAAAGGTGTGGGCAGACCAAAAAAAAAATGTACGCCAGAAAGCGGCACAAAATTTGAACAACAAAAAGCGCACAGGAGGTGGCCCAAACAAGGAGCAAACCTTTTCTTCTACAGAAGAGGCAATTTACCAATTAATTGGGATGAAATCTTCAGTCGAGGGTGTGTCGGTGAAGCCTGTTGGCCTAACCGACACATCTATCACAGAAGAAGAGTTAGCCTCACCAGAGTATATAGACGAACAATTAGACATGACAGAGGGGAAACAAAGTACAACACCAGACACTGCAGAAACAGTTGACAGCAGTCGCAGAAAATATTTGATTAGCCAGAAGGACAGCCTAAAGAGTTCTTATGAAGCACTCCAGGCTGAGCTAGAGATACAGAGAGAGCTTCTAAAATCGATCAAATTAATAGAGAGAAATCAACAAGAACAAAGTCAAACCACCAAAAGAATTTATCAATCACTAGATAAATTAACTGATGTTCAACAAAACCATTTTAAAGAAATGGAAAAATTAAAGCGAAAGGAAATAGAAGAGTTACAGCGACACCACGCCTTTATAGAGAAGCTACGAGTGAGAGAGGACGAATTTAATTTGTAAAGGGCGGAATAGTGAATTTTTTATGAATTATTTTTTAATTTTTATTTATTTTTTAATTTTTATTTATTTTTTAAGTTGTAGAAATATGAATTTTTTATGAATAATTTTTTATTTTTTAAGTTGTAATTAAACTGAATTTTTTTTTGTTAAACTAAAATAACATTTGTCCTATATTGTTTCTAATTGTTTGAGCAACAGTTTGGTATTGAGTACATATTTGTGGTGTTATTGTGTCCTCCTCTGGTATACTAAACTGCACGAAATCGCTGGGTACTTCGCTTACTTTGTAGTGTATACAAATATTATGTAATGCACAACATACATTTGTAATTTTTGCTGCCTTTTCTGGCGTGTAGTGCAATTCCCTTGCGCCAAGAAGGCATCTCCAACGGTTTTTTAGTACGCCATTAGTACGCTCGATAATGTTGCGGCATTTTGCGTGTGCTTCATTAAATCGCATTGCATGCGACCCGTCCTCGGGAGTTCGATGTGGAGTTAAAAGCCATGGTTCAAAGGGATATCCAGTCAAAGAATAAATAACATTTTTTTTTACCTAACAGCCAAAAGTTCGTTTGACCTTGCAAATAATTCTGCTCAAAATGCTTTCGTAGGTCACTTGTATTCCATATAAAGGAATCATGGCATGCACCTGGATGTGATGCATCGACATACCGAATTTTTAATTGGTGGTCACAGAGCTGAAAAATTTCCAATTGGTTTTTCTCTTACATAAACATATATCATATTGGGCAACTTACTAGCAAAACATTCATGCTAAATTTTCCTTTTCTATTATAGAAAAGATGTTTATTATCTGATGGTGCTATATGCACCCTACAACGCTAGGAATATTGTACTTCGTGTAGAAAGCTACAGCAATCTTTCGTTTTTCTTCAGTGGCATTCGGTACCTGAATCCAAAGTGGACAGAGATGAGTCCCAAAAATATCCACCACTTCCGTAAGCATTTTGCTCAAAGTAGACTGGCCTAAAGCCACATTGAAATCTTTTCCTACACCAGTCTGATACCCACCTTCTGCGAAAAAACGTAAGTTCGCACTTAGTTTTACAATTGGTGGAACCCCAAATTGCTTTCTTGTTGGTTGACTGTGCGTTGTCAAAAATTCTAGTAAATACCGAAAGGCCGGTTTATTTACTCTGTAGTACTTTTGAAACCTGTTGGAAGCCAAAAATTTAAACCAAACAAGTTCATTTTTATTTATTTACTTACAAAGACTGCGGCAACTCAAGGGGATTAGATTCATCCCTTAACTGTCTTCTGGAAATGCGTTGGATGTTTTGTTGTTGCTTTTCCAAAACACCAATTTCCTCCACAAGTATATACATTATAGCACTATTCATTTCAGTTTTATTGTATTATTATTTATTTTTTAACTTGTATTAATTTTACTTTGTTTTCACAAATTCTCAAAAACTTTAATATCAATAAGAAAAACAGCTGACATAAAAATTTGATATTGCCACTTTTTCAAACTTTTACTCCCGCGGAATTTATAATTAGAGGATTTCTTTCTCGAGAAAAGCGTTTTCCGTGAGAAAGAAATTCCTTGGGAATATTCGTGATTGGGCTGATTACATAGAAAAACAAATATTGTACATTTTTGAAACAATACATAAAGTAAAATCAAAATTAAGGAAACCAAAAATAAAAAGTACACAAAGTTCGAATCACATAGCAACAAAATATACATAGTGACAAAAATTATACATACATAATTGGTCATTACAACCCTTCAGTCAGGATTATTGACCTAGTTAGGTTAGAGGACGTGTACTTGTCCGTTAAGACAAGTATAATACCCGGAGGTCGAAATTGACCCATTGTACATTGACCTAGTTTCTCACACCACTTATGTTGTGTGTGTTAATTTTATACATAAGTGGCGGGACCTACAGTTTAAAGTCGACTCCGAACGACAGATTTTTTGAGAAACTTTTCATGGCAATTTATTTACTCTCAGAGTTTTTGCCAGAAGTCTGCTGAGAGGAAATCGCCGAAGAAATACTTTTTGTATTTTTGTTTTGATATCTGGCCTGGGGCTCGAACCCTGTCTTTACGTCTAATAAGCCAACACACTACCTACTAGACTACGGCGACTTCAAAAATTATAAAATTTAATAATATCAAGTGCACAAACAATTACATTACATTACTCTTCACTAACTAGAAATCAAAAACAATTACAAATATAAGTGATTACTAACAAATTAACATTATTAACATTACACACAAACACAACGCAACAAACATCACACAAAGAGGAATTGGAAAAAATTGGTTTGTACCCTACCCTAAGCAGACAAGGTAAGTTGAAAATTTTCAATTTACATTTTTTATAAAATTGTCATATAATTTTAACGCGAAAATTTAGAACGTGCGAAAACTTGCAATAGAAATATTATTTTTAATCTACGCACCCAATAAATACCCTTTTTTCTTGGATATAATTTCCAAACTATTGCAAGGAACAAATATTGCCGTTCACTTTGTGTAGTGCAACGAAAACACAAAGAATACCCAATAGACAATTTCGTCTGCTATTTAGATTTATTTCAAAACTGAAATAAATATTTTTTGAACCAAATTTACCCGCGGTAAATCGACTTACTACCGAGTTTTATTGACTTTTTTCCAATCCTCTCGTATTAAATTTTGAAATAAAGATGTCGGAATTAAAAACTTTAGCCGCCGATATAATGCGTTACATCCAACAGGACTTAAGCGCCTTTGAGGAAGATTATAAGGCTCTTCCAGAGAAATCTCAATCACTACCCGCATTGAGATTCATGAAGAATGAATTGGAAGAGTTGTGGTTGAATATTGACGGAAAATTCAAACAGATCCGAGAGTCGCCACAACTCAATAACCCGGAAATCTCCAATTCCATAAATTCTGGCCTCTCCAGAAATGTGAGATCTGCCAAAAAAGTCTATAGGTCATCTATGATTTCCATAGATGAATCTATAGACAACTTTACCCAACCCAAAAATTCTAACCAACCCAACCCGAACCCACACAACCCACCCACTCAATTGGATTTAACGTACCCCACTGCGATATGCAAACTTTTAGTGGGGATTTCAAGTCTTGGGCCTCATTCAGAGACCTATTTAAGGCCATTTATGGCAACAATACCCGCCTAAGTGGAGTAGAAAAACTTTTCTACCTTAAAAATAAGACTAGCGGCGAGGCTAAAGAAATAGTCGACAACGCACCCTTAACAAATGAAGGTTTTCTTATTGCATGGACCCAACTGGTAAATCAATATGAAAATAGAAGGATGCAAATTAATGCACAGATAAAAACCCTTCTAAATTTACCAGCGGTAAACAGTCTGTGTAGTGTTTCAATAAGAAAATTACAGAGAAAGATTAATTGCTGTATTGCAAATTTGAATACACTGGAGATAGATACGTACAATTGGGATCCTATCATTGTATATCTCTGTTTAACTAAATTACCCAAGGAAACCCGAAGAGAATTCGAAAAAACACTAAAAGATTGTGCTGAAATGCCTTCCTGGACGGATGTGGATGTATTTTTAACAAATACATTCAAGGAACTGGCTTCTGTCAATGATGTTCCGGAGGGTAACCCTAACCCAAACACCCACCCAAACCCAAATTCCTCCAGGACATTAACTCTCGATTTGACAGAAGAGTAAAGACGTTCCACAATATGACACACAACAATAGGAAGGATACCCAGTCCACAACCAAATTACAGAGCAAACCCTTGAATTCTAACCAAACCCACCCAAATACCCATAATTACCCTAAAACCCAAGGAAAACTCGATGGTTCACTGTGCAAACTGTGCAGGAAAACACACACCTTGAGGGAGTGCTCATCATTTACTTCTCTGGGAGTAAATGAAAGAATTGAATTCGTAAAAAAGAATTCAATTTGTTACAATTGTCTAGCCATTAGCCACATGGTATCAGAATGTCGCAGTACATTTACATGCAGATACTGTGGCGGCAGACATAACACACTATTACACAAACCCAACCCGAACACTAACTCACAAAATGACGATAAACCCACAGCGTCAAATGCAATACAAATCCGGAATCGGAAAACCCTAAACCCCTAGGCATTCGGTGGGATCCAAAAGAAGACAATTTTTTCTTTGAGGCTCCCAAAATAGAGCATTGATGACATTGACAATATTCGAGTTCCTAGATGGATACATTTTACACCTTCAGCAAAAATTGAATTTCATGGCTTTTCAGATGCCTCTGAAAAAGCATACTCTGCGGTTTTATACGCACGAGTTGTATCCACACACGCACCTATATCCGTAACCCTACTCGTCGCTACGACGAGAGTTGCACCTATCAAGGTCATTTCGTTACCGAAATTAGAACTTTATGGTGCAGTGTTGTTGGCAAAGATGGCACAAAACATAATTACCCAGCTGAAATTAACCCAATACCCGAGCCATTTCTGGACGGACTCCGCAATAGTTTGAGCATGGCTCAACAAACCCCCGACTACCTGGAACACTTTTGTGGCAAACCGTGTGGCTGCAATAGCCGAAGCAGTAGGAACCAACAACTGGAGTCACGTGGCATCTCATGACAACCCAGCCGATGTTGCTAGTCATGGTTGCAACGCAGAAAAGCTAAAGGACGACAAGCTATGGTGGAATGGACCAAATTGGTTGAAGAAAGATTCTACAAAGTGGCCAACAACACATTTACCCTACGAAACTCAAGCTGAAGCTAAAATTTGTCAGTCGTTCTCTACGACTGTAAACCCAAACCTATCTATGAACTTTACTCACAGTACCCAGGACATTTTGGAAAGATTTTCTAAATGGTCCAAAGCACTTAGAATATTGTCATATGTCTATCGATTTTGTAATCGCGCATCATTAACTCGAAGAAGTGGAATTCGACATGACAGCATTGTTCTTAATCGAAAAATTCCACTATCTATTGACGAAAGACTCAATAGATTATTAACCCACCCGAGTATTGAATTAGATGCGCATGAGATTAAAACTACCCGTGATAGACTGATCATTCTTTGTCAGACACAATATTTCAATGAAGAATATTCGTGTCTGAAGAAATCAAACCCTTTACCCAAGAAAAGCAATTTACTCACCCTCACACCCTTCTTAGACACAAATAACATCATGCACACAAATGGCAGATTGGCAAACTCCAACAGCTTAACATATGATGAACGGCACCCTATTTTATTACCCTACTCGAGCGCCTTTGCTAAACTATTAACCCAACACGTTCATCTTATAACCCTACACGGCGGAAATCGTCTAATGTTACGAATAATTCGTACGAGTTTTTGGATTCCGAGACTGCAGAATCTTATCAGTTCTGTGGTCAATAGGTGCGTACCCTGCACGAAATATAGGAATCGTCAAACTACCCAATTTATGGTTGCATTACCCCCAGAACGTACCCAAATTAGCAGACCATTTAATACTGTTGGAGTTGATTTTGCCGGACTATTTGACAAAAATCTTACCTTGGTAGAACATGTAGGATAACCAAGGGTTATGTATGCATATTTGTTTGCTTTTCTACCAAGGCTATCCACTTAGAGCCAACATCTGACCTGTCTACCCAAGCATTTATGGCAGCATTTGCCCGATTCTTTTCGAGGCGGGGATGCCCTGACGCTGTATATTCCGACAATGGAACGAACTTCGTTGGAGCTAGCCAACTGATTAAAAACAGCGACAGAAATTCCTCAAACAGTTGAAGGGATTGGTTACATCAACCAATAGCTTTCAAAACTTGACGTGGCATTTTATCCCACCCGGAGCTCCACATATGGGAGGCTTATGGGAAGCCGGCGTAAAGACCTTCAAGTCCCATATTAAGAATCTGGCATATTTTAAATATACCTTTGAGGTACTAGCAACCCTATTGGCTAGAATAGAAGGATGCCTCAACTCAAGACCCTTAAGCCCGTCAAGTGAAAACCCTCAAGATCTTAACCCGTTAACCCCAGGTCACTTCTTAATTGGCTCACCCTTATTATCACCCGCTGAACCCGATTTTAGTAACGAAAATATTACCCTAGCAAACAGATGGCAAAGGTTGAAAATTCAACACCATCAATTTTGCAAAAGATGGAAGGAGGTATATTTGAAGGAACTCCATAAACGGTATAAATGGAAAAACCCAAAACGTCCTGTGGAAGTCGATTACATTGTCGTCATTAAACAGGACAACTTACCGGTTCCGATGGACTACCTAGAGTAGTTGAACTGCGAACATCAGCCGGAACATTGACTCGACCCATAAACAAAGTCGTAGTAATACCCACACACTAATCAACTCCCTTCAAATAATCTTCCACATTTCACCCTCGTTACACACCCATTACTCACCCGAACACTCTTTAAACACCCACCACTATTAATACTCAATCAAAGACTAATTTCAGATTCCAACCGACAGGAAGTTATGGTCGATCTGCAGGTCAGAATTGAAAGTCTATACCCATGGGAAAACCCTGAACCCACGAGTGAAAAAATTAATACCCATACCCTCTTTCTTTTTTTTTAACAGTTAATAATAATTGTCTTTTTATTAACAGGTTGCCGGCCCGGGAGGATGTTCACACGAGTGAACAAACTCATCATTCCCAATTGTGACAACACAAACATCTTTAACGAATAATAACAATAACATCCCCAACACATATCAACATCATCAAGACACATCAACATTCACCATATACATCAACATTCACCACACACATCAACATACACACTAGAGATGAGCGATCCAGTGATTTTTGAAGAACGTTGTTCTCAGTGAACGTGATTTGTTAATCACTGTTCTTTAAAACAGTGATTGTGATCACAGTATTCCAATAATACAATAATGACAATAACGTATTTTATTAAGTCGTAAGAAAGAGACAACTAGATACATACTACGAAAAGACTACTAAGCAAAATCAAAGTGGTGTCCAGTGTTGCCGTTTTTGGTTATTTCTAACCAAAATTGGTTATTTTTTTGTTCAATGTGTAGATGTGTAGATTTTTCCAGTTTTGGTTATTTATTTTTCTTATAAAAAGAGCTTTTGTTTTGTTTGTAGAAATGTATTAATTAGTAAGACTAAAATTTTATTTTGTTATTTTTTGTTTCTTTTCTTACTCTGTTGTATTAATTGTAATTTAAATTTGAAAAAAAAATAAAATAAAAAAAAACTGCGAATTTAGTTTTGGTTATATTTTTTCTTATTTGGTGATTTTTTTCACAAATGTTGGTTACAATATTTTTTTTTCGTGGCAACACTGGTGGTGTCATCAATGTTATTATTTTTAATGTAATTTTTTTTTTTATGAAGTTTGACAATAAATTTCACAGAAAGTTCATGTATAAAAGACAAAAATAAATAATCAAAACAAAATGAAATAAATTTGAGTATGTAACAATTTTGAAAGAACGACATTATTAGTACCTGTTATTTGGCAATTTCAATCACTGTAGTTACCAGTGAATTATCAATCACCGTGATTAAATCACAGGTTTGAAAATATCGCTCATCTCTAATACACACTTTCTGCAAGAAATTCAGAATTGTTTTTTAACATCCTTGATCAGGCAGTTGACTATCGATCCTCAAAGAAGACAAAAGTGAACAATGAACAAAATTATTAAACATTGTTAATCAAAGATTAAATTTGTATTCTCAATAAATTGTAATATAAACGTAGAACAATTAAATTATAAACATTGTGAACATTAACAAACTAAAAACAAATTGTGAACAAATAAATTGTGAGAAATTGAATATTATAAATTAAGGTCATAAAAACAAATATACACATTATAACGTTTACAGAAAATACACAAATATAAAACTCTAAATAACATTTATTATTAACCTATAGACACACACATAATTATATCGAAAGGTTTGTACATCCACATACCCAACACTCTCTTACCCTAATACTAACCCTACCCTATAACCCGTCTAAACACCCTTCAAAGATTAAATTTGTATTCTCAATAAATTGTAATATAAACGTAGAACAATTAAATTATAAACATTGTGAACATTAACAAACTAAAAACAAATTGTGAACAAATAAATTGTGAGTAATTGAATATTATAAATTAAGGTCATACAAACAAATATACACATTATAACGTTTACAGAAAATACACAAATATAAAACTCTAAATAACATTTATTATTAACCTATAGACACACACATAATTATATCGAAAGGTTTGTACATCCACATACCCAACACTCTCTTGCCCTAATACTAACCCTACCCTATAACCCGTCTAAACACCCTTCAAGGCATCATCATCCGAAATTCTCTCTATGTCCTTCAATACACTGATCGCTGATACAAATTCCTCTACGGCAGCTGGATCTCTGCATCCCTTGAAGCGAGCCGTACACTGTGCAAAAGAGCCACATTTACCGCTCATCGCAGCCAAAATTTGCTGAAACTGCTCCGTCGAAAAGGTAGTCATCTTTAAATGTGTCGTATTTTCCTCGTCAGCTCGGTTGTCGTGTTGGTGTGTTATCCGAAGCCCCACGTTGGGCGCCAATGAAATAATCTTGTTTCTAAGATTATATATGTTCATGAAGAACAATGATAAAAAAATAAAGAAAAAAACAATGTCCTTATAGGCAAATACTCGACTTCAATTCCAATAGCCCGTCCGGTAACGTACTATACTAAGCTGTATTGGCTTTGAAGGTAGAAGCACAGTATAAGCAGTAACGAATCGAATTTGACAGGAGCATAGGCCAAATTTGAAAGAGACAGCAAATATTACAAAAAAGTATTTCTGTCTCTGTCTAATTCTCTCTGTTTTGTTTATTTATGTTTGTTAATTTTTAGGGTGGGTTTTTATTTTCTATTTTGGTAGAAATTTATGATATTTTTGTAGAATAATAGAATAGTTTTGAAAGGAGGAAACGTTATACGGAACTAATGTATATGGTGACACCTTTCATCGATTGTCACTAACTTAGTATTTAACCAATTTAGAGGTATATTCACAAGCTCCTGAAAAAAAAGTTATGAGTATATATTTTGTTATATTTTTCTTTTTACTTATCTTTTACACACGGAAATTGTTTCATCTTAAAGAGAAATTGCTAAGAGTTCGATTAATAATGACAAAATTACCGAATTTTAACTTTTTCATTCAAGAAATTAATAACTACTGGTAATACACACAAAGTTCTGCAAGAAAAGGAATATGTATTATTTGATCTTGATATATTTAGCTTCTTACTTACCTTTTGCACAAGAAACTATATTAATTAAAAACCATACAAATTTCGATTAATGATTAAATATTTACGAATTTTTAAAATTTTCATTGAAGTAATTAAAAAATATTCTAAATTTTCCTTTTTTTAACACAAAATAAATGTTTATTTACATCTAATTTTTCCACTTTATCCGCTAGTTTTCACTATGTATATCTGTTGCTTCTAACACACTTGCTTCGCAAAAGCTTTTAACATTTTTTTTCTCCCTCTAGTTTGGGCTATGTATTTATGTTATGAACCTTTTCCAAATGTCATTGCTTTCGTTTCTGTGCTATTCTGTGGTAGAAGGCAGAATGCGATTTATTCATGAAAATACCGCCTCTTATATACTAAGTTTTACATAGAGTTGTATTTGAAAGTATTAATATTTACATAGAGTTGTATTTAAATGTGTTAATATTTACATAGGGTTGTATTTAAATTTAATAATAACAAAATGGTTAATTGGTAATTGATAATAAAAATGTTATATTGAAAAAATAGTAATAAAAATATGATAATTAAAATAATGGGCTGCTTCAATTTAGAATAATTTATTGCAATTCAGCAAATAAATATATTAAAATATAAATATATATATATCTATATATATATAAATATAAATGTAATTATTAAAATTTATTGCAATTTGGCAATAAAATAGTATTTAAGGCTATGCTTGATTAAAATAAATAGGATAGACAATTGTTTAAGCAAACATAACGGTTGTTTTATTCTCAATTTCTCCGCAATAACCAAGTTTAAGTGCTTGTGTTATTCAAACCACTATAACCAAGTTTAAGTGCTTGAGTTATATGTAAAATTGTCCCGGTGATTCCGCCCGGACAAAGCAACAAACATTTTGGTTGTCCTGGTGATTCCGCCCGGACAATTCAATAACGACCAGCAAATCAGCTGAGTCATAAACACCTGGTGACCCCGACGTGATTCAAGGAATCGTCAGCTCCTCTTCCCAGGAACACATTCCTCGAACAGGCCACATCATGGCTACTATAAAAAGGCACAAAGTCATGATGTCATCATTGAAGCGGCTACTCGACACGGACCCTACAGCAACCAATATGAAGCTGAAGGAAAAACTGTGGGGAGAAATCCAAGAGCTACACTTCAAAATATGGGAGTCAAGCGATGACCCACTGAAGGAAGGATACGACATGATGTCCTACGAAAACCTGGAGAAGCGAGTCATTGAAAATTTCAAGCTAGGCTCCCGCACACCAGAGCAAGGGTTCGAAACAATGCAAAACAACGTGTTACCGCTGCCAAAAATCACAATCCAAAAATTTAATGGAGATTATTTAAAATGGAGATCCTTTCACGACTTGTTTACACATCTAGTAGACAACCAGCCTATTCCTGCGGTACAAAAGATGTGGTACCTGAAATCAAACTTGGGGGGCGAAGCTGAAAAACTAATAAGTCATCTTTCAGCCACAGCCGAAAACTACGCAACTGCATGGAGCCTATTGCAAGAACGATACAATAATCAACACGTTCTTGTAACAACACTAATGCAACAACTGTTAGATCAACCAAACGCTGGACCATCAGCTGCTGCTATCAAACAATTAGATGATACAACACAAGAATGCCTACATGCGCTAAACAACATCGGGATCGATACCACTTCATGGGATCCCATGCTGTTTCACATACTTGTAAAAAGATTGGATCGAGGCACTCTGCTTCTATATGAGAGGACCATTACCAATCCAAAAGGGCTACAAAAAATCAAAGATCTATTAACATTTCTTGAAAATCGTTTTCAATCCCTGGAAGCCATAAATCAGAAAGAAAGATCATCAAAGATCTATGTTTCCACTACTTCAACCAAACAAGCAGCAACCACGTGCTCACTTTGCAAAAACAACTTTCACCAACTGTATCGGTGTCAGAAATTTCAACAACTGTCGCCAGCAGACCGTCTCAGTTTCATTCGGAAGCAAAACCTGTGTGTGAACTGTCTAAAATCAGGACACAAAGCCAAAACTTGCAAATCAGGATCATGCAGAACATGCAAGAAAAAAACACAACTCGCTTCTTCATCTGGAGATTAACACTCAGTCATCAAACCAAAGATCAACAAGTGAAAGGGTATCCAAGAAGACATCATCATTCACTTATCAACCTGAAATAATTGAACCCGATTTCAATGAAGCGACACCTTGCCCTCCAGAAGTATCCTCATTAGCGGCATCAAATGGTCAGGTGTCCAATTCATTCGTTCTTCTCAGCACAGCTGTAATAAAAATCAAAACTGATACAATGGAGATTGAATGTCGCGCCTTACTTGACTCTGGTTCACAAGTCAATTTGATTACGGATCGTTTGGTAAAACGACTTAATATTGCAAGACAGACGTCATCAGTAAGCATCAATGGAATCGGGAACTCCAACACAAAAACACAACACCGAGTCAATGTAGCTTTGCATTCTCGAATTAATGGATTTTCAACACGCCTGGAGGCACTTGTTCTGCCTCGAATTATCGCACCTCAACCATCCCAATTTATCAATATTGATGAGTGGCCACTACCGAAAAATATTACGTTAGCTGACCCAACATTCAATCGATCTAATAAAATCGATATATTGTTGGGTGAGGAGCATTATCACCAACTGCTCGCAATTGGGCAAATAAAATTATCTCCACAACTTTCGATTTTGCAGAACACGGTTCTTGTCTGGATTGTAGCAGGAAAAATAAATAGAGAACACTTTACAGATGCATTCTGTGGAGTATGTACCGAAGACAAGGGGCTTGAAGCTTTCATCGCTCGACTTTGGGAACTGGATGAAGTGAAAACAACTAAAAAACCACTGTCAATAGCAAACAGACAATGTGAGGAGCACTTTGTACAAAATACAACTAAAAACCATGAAGACCGCTTCATTGTCAGAATACCATTTCATCAAACCCCTAATACCCTAGGCGACTCACACGCAACGGCTCTCAACCGATTTCTCGCTCTCGAACGCCGTTTGCAAAAGAACCCGGAATTGAAAGCTAAATACACTGAATTTATGGATGAGTATGAATCAATGGGACACATGACAAAATTGGAAACAGACTCCGTAATGTCTCCAAACTACTACATCGCACATCATTGCGTACTAAGGCCAAAAAGTTCATCCACTAAGCTCAGGGTGGTATTCGATGCCTTAACCAAGACAGCTTCAGGCATCTTTAAACGAGCTATTCAATATTTAGCTCCACTCCGTAAGCTCAAGGACGAACCCGAAGAAGAAGAACAACAATCATGTCCACAATTCACAGAACCTAAGGACAATCATGAGATGTTAGCAGAAAACCAATCACCAAGACAGTCATTGGATGGAAGGTCACTCGCTAAAAAACAGCGGACCTTGACAAGCTCAATTACAACCCTCCTACTCACAATATTGCTATTGCTCCCACTCGTGTTTACAGACAAAATCGAAGTAACACAGTTTGAACCCAATATCGGCTTGCATGTTGAGGGTATTGGCAATACACGAGTATCACGGTCAGAGTGGAACATCATTTCCTATTATAACTTAAAACCGTATTGGCAAGAAATAAATACCTTCATGAACGAAACAACGGCATTACACCACTTGTGCAACCTTCTAATTCAAAGGACGACTTGTTCGAGCGTTCTCCAGGCAGTCGACTTCAGTCTAGCAGGCCTTACAGATAAAAACCTCTTACTAAAGAGGAGAGCTAAGCGTGGTGCTATTAACGTTGTTGGCAATGTCGCTAATTCACTATTTGGTATTCTGGATTCGGATTACGCTGAACAAATGTCAACACCATCAACGCAGTAAACGACAATGAAAACCATCTCAAACAACTCCTCATGAATCAAACATCAATTGTTGATGCAACTCTAAACGTTCTTAAACAAGATGAAGAAAATGTGAAACAAAAGTTCAACAGTGTGGATAATCAATTATCAGAAATTGCATCTGGATTACAAGAAAATGAAAAAGAACAAAATCAAGCGAGACTGTTTCGAATATTCATGTTACAATCAGTTCAACTTTCTTTAACATCAGCAAGGTTACACCGACTTCAAGCAGAAATCATAGCAGCATTAACGGATTCACACCATGGAAAAATTAGCCCAATGTTTTTGTCACCGTCTCAACTTCAAGACGAGCTAGTACAAGTAAGAAATCATCTTCCAACATCTCTAGAACTACCAGTAGGCAAAGATAACATTCTACAACTGTACAAAATTATGAATGTAAAGGGAGGTGTTACAAAAGATCACGTCATATTTCACATATCAATTCCGTTATCTGATCCTGAAACATTCGAACTTCTGAAACCACACCCAATTCCTGTTCAAATAAATGGCACAATGCTGGCTATAAGACCATGCGGCGATTTCCTGGCTATAAATGCTCATAAAGATCAGTATTTCGTGTTGGCAGAAAAACAGTGGACCACATGGCAACAATAAGAGAAAATGAATTTCTATGCCCACAAATGCAATCAAAATTTACTGCAAACGCTGACAAATGCTTATGCGAGTTGTCACTTCTGAATTTTAACAATCAAACAAATTGTAACATTAATCCTGTTGCTGATAGAACGTCACTTACACAGTTAGAATACAACAATCAATGGCTTTACACTATGCAGCAGCCGTCCCGAATAAACGCAGGAAAAACCACAGCTAACCTTGAAAGGATCTGGCCTCCTAAAAATCTCGCCGGATTGTACAATTAAGATCAACTCAATCATCATCAAAGGTCATCAAACTGTTTCCACATCTCTTCAAACATCATACACTGCAATGAGCAATATAAGCGACATCAGTTATCCAGACGAGGTTCAAATTACAAGAATTCACAAGAAGATCTATTCCGACCAAATCAAAAATATCTCCGAAATTCAAAGTAAATTACATCAAAGGGTATCTGCTGAACTTCCGTCACAAATTAAACACATCAAATATCACCATGGGACCATTGCCTATGTTGCTCTCGTTCTCGTAATCATAATATGTCTGAGGATCGCCTGGAAAAGAGCACGTTGCAATAGAATTGAACTAAATCAACAAACTCCACGTCCAGCTGTCCGTCAACATGTTCCAACACCAGAATTTGAAGTATCAGTAGTTTAAATCCTTAATTCTAAGACATATGAAGGTTGAAGACATATAAGGTTGTCATATTTTAAATTTGTTGAGCATGACTCAACGGCGGGGTATATGTTCAGACCAGAGAACTGCAAAAATCACATTTTTGTTGATTTATTCATGCACACAAATTTGTATGCACGATCGATCAGAACACTCGAACGACTACTGCTAATGATCGCACATACCGCATTCAAACCAATCATTTCGAGTGTTATGCAAATGTTCGATTGACACTCGTTCGACATTCGTTTGAAACAGAAATTATTTTTGCGGTGTCTGCATTGATCGAAACCAAAATGCATTAATGCAAAATCTCATGTTCGATTGATTCTCGTTCAGCACTCGTTTGAAACAAACATTATTTTTGCGGTGTCTGCATTGATCGAAACCAAAATGCAAAATATCATGATCGATTGATACTCGTTCAGCACTTGTTTGAAACAGACATTATTTTTGCGGTGTCTGGATTGATCGAAACCAAAAAGCAATGATCATAAAAATCATAGTACAGTTTTGCAAAAAGGCATTAAATCAACGAGTGAGCATATTTGCATTTATGGATATTTAAAGGAAAAACGAACTTGTAGTCTTTTCAAGAATGTAAAACCAATCATACACACTTTTTACAACAACAAAAATAAATGTGTTCTAAAATAATGAGAAAAATTAAGTGTTTTAATTAGGTTAATTCTCATTCTAAAATAATGAGAAAAATTAAGTGTTTTAATTAGGTTAGAGGACGTGTACTTGTCAGTTAAGACAAGTACAGTACCCGGAGGTCGAATTGACCCATTGTACTAAGTGTTTTAGTTAGAATTTTTTATTGTTATGTTGTTATGTAATATTTTATATTTTTGTTGTTATGTAATATTTTATATTTTTGTTGTTATGTAATATTTCATTAAAAAAGAGGTGTTTTATTTATATTTTAAATTTTTACTCTAATGCTGTAAATCGAATGTTTTTCTACAGAAAAAAACATGAATAGAGCTATTGACCAATTTTTCATAATGAGTGAATCATGCTACAGAAAACTCTCAGTAAGAATAACAATTGTTTTGTGTGACGTCATACTTGTACGATAGGTAGCATAACCACAATCAACACATTTTTCCATTGCGACCCTTTTAGCACTCTTTTGGCATTATTTCTATGCTAATTTACCTACCTGCTCTGAAAAATTTGAACACTCGCTAATAAATGAATGAAATCAAGTGATTAGCGAGAATTTTGGAAATCTTGATATTGTTACGTTTTTACCTTTTAAAAACGTTAAAAATATGAGTTCGTAGATTGCAAATAAAATAAAAATAAATCTGTGTTTATTTTTTAATTAATTCTTTATTTTCTGCACAACTTTCGTGCCACTGTTCGAACTTATTCTACGCATACAATGATAACTTCCACAATATGTGCTTGTTCGTGATATTTCTCTGCTTATAACCTTTTTTATAAGCAACAACAACACTTATTAGTTATTCTTCTTTGCTCACAACCTTTTTTTGTAAGCACCACACTAACAACTGTTTTCTTCACGCAACTTGTCTGCACACAAGTCTGACTGGATTATAACTCGATCTCGTATCTTCACACCACACACTTCTCACTCAATTCAACGCGACGTCGTCACACGACTAACTTAACTCGATCTCCGAGAATCACGTGTCTTCATACACGACTGACTGAATTCTAACTGAATCATCGTTGTTCGCTTTATCTTGCCTTTTATATCACTCGACCAACAGTGTGATGAATGCCCTTGAAGGATGATGACGACCTTCGGGAACAATCCAAAAATGTAAACAACTCGTTTCCATTTTTGTTGTTCGTTTATCTTATTTACTTTCGTCCAGGCAGAGTTGTTGTTGTTTTGTTTGTTTGTCTTTCTGCTATATTTTTTATGCGCGGTCGTTGTTGCTATATTTGTTTATTCATCGATCTTGTAAACAAGCACTGTTGTTTTTGTTGCTATATGCTTACTCATTCGTTGATCACGTGAACAACTGCATTGTTTTGTTTTTGGAGCTTTTGTTTTTATGCGTGATCCACTCCATTGTGTTGTTTTTGGAGCTTTTGCTTATCATTTTAACAACACCATTTCCATTTTCGTAACAATATTAAATGACACACAAATCTGTAGTAATTTTTGAAATTGAGCCCTTTTAAGATTATTGGCAAGACGAGAACAATTCTTTTTTTAACCTACCTGTATCGAAAAATTTGAATTTCTGTCAAAAACTTAAGTCAATGGATTGGCGGAAATTTTGATAATTGAAACGTTAAAAACTAATATATAAATATAAAAAACATAAAGATATAAAATTAAATTATATTTATATACATTTACAATCACGTTTGTCTTATTTAAATTTTTTAGAATAGTAAAATTGAAAATTCTTAAAGCCATCCCTGACTGGTGCAGCTACATGATTACAATCATTCTCTTTTGCAATAATGCAAAACAATTTTTAATCTTTGCATAGAAAATATATTTTGCATTAATGCCTTTTGGTTTCTGGTTTCGATCAATGCAGACACCGCAAAAATAATGTCTGTTTCAAACGAGTGTTGAACGAGTATCAATCGATCATGATATTTTGCATTAATGCATTTTGGTTTTTGGTTTCGATCAATGCCGACACCGCAAAAATAATGTCTGTTTCAAACAAGTGTTGAACGAGTGTCAATCGAACATTTGCATAACACTCGAAATGATCGGTTTGAATGCGGTGTATGATTTGATCAACAAAGTTTTCATACGATCATTGTTTCGATTGATTTGAAAATGAACGATCACAACGAGTATTAATGCATATTTGCTACGTTGAGTGAAAGTATCATATTTTTCGAGTACTGATTAAATCATGATTGTTTTTCGATCACCGGTTGCAGTTCTCTGGTTCAGACCTTCGCAATGAATTTCTTTCATATGTGCGCATGTTCGTTTGTATAAATATGCAAACATACCTGCGTACATATTCTTGCACGAAATTAGTTGAACAACCTTATATTGCTGAGTTCATGTAATTTTTTTATTTGTTTGGACTTATGCATTTTTCCTTATTTTTGATTTTTAACGTTAATTTAAACTATGATAAAAGAAAAACCTTGAAAATTCTGATTAAGTTTCAAGTTTTGCTATAGTTTTTGTTTTCATTAAATTCTTTTAACAACAACCTTGAACCACTTTCAAGTTTATTTGCATTGAATTTGTCTGGGGTTTCATGTTTCCTGGAATTTCTTACACGCGCGACAAAATGCATAAGTCCAAAGCATAATTATTACTAAATACATTTAGAATAATTTATTGCAATTCAGCAAATAAATATATTAAAATATAAATATATATATCTATATATATAAATACAAATGTAATTATTAAAATTTATTGCAATTTGGCAATAAAATAGTATTTAAGGCTATACTTGATTAAAATAAATAGGATAGACAATTGTTTAAGCAAACACAACGGTTGTTTTATTCTCAATTTCTCCGCAATAACCAAGTTTAAGTGCTTGTGTTATTTAAACCACTATAACCAAGTTTAAGTGCTTGAGTTATATGTAAAATTGTCCCGGTGATTCCGCCCGGACAAAGCAACAAACAATTTGGTTGTCCTGGTGATTCCGCCCGGACAATTCAATACCGACCAGCAAATCAGCTGAGTCACAAACAGCCTTCATTGTTTCCATAGCAGCTGTTGTGAAATCGACGACAATGTTGATGTGTTTAGCTGGAGATGCCAATTTTGTCTTGTTGTAGACCAACAACAAAAAGACTCACATAACCTCCAAACATCAGACCCCATAAACGAATCCAGTCTTGATATTGTTGAGACACCAAGACAACAGCCACCAGCTACCATCAATCAACAAACGAGTCACCCACAAGCAGTCCGGCCAACAATAATTTCAAAAAAGCAGCTCGAACTGCAACAGCTAGAAGAAGAGATGCTGTTAAAACAGGAGTTTCTGCAACGTAAGTACAAATTACTACGCCAAGAGGATGATCAATGCCAAGAAGTTGACACTGTACGGCCAGTGGGTAATAGCAGTAGAAATGCTACCATAAAAGACACTCCGTGTGTACAAAAACGTCAACAAAATGCAAACATTAACCTCCAAACGAATACATCTCTCAATATGAGCAGCACAATCTTGCGGCGAGTAGCAGAACAATTAGATCACGATCACACCTTATCCCAGACACAAACCGCGCGTACATTTAGTACTATACATGGTGGCAACATCTTTGAGACTCAAAACCTATTGGGTAACATCACACAGCAAACAGATGTTACCCGTGGACTCTGCGCTACAGTGGGCATTGTACTCCAAGGACATTGACCATCCAAATTTATTGTACTTTTCAGATTGGCTATATATGATTGCAAAGGCAGCCTGCAAGGTGACAGTTCCTGTATTTGACCACAATAAAAAGCCAGCAAGCAAGGAGGGGCGTGTAAACACGCATAAGCCACATAACGTACAATGCATAATTTGTAAAGACCCACATAAATTGGGTCAGTGCACAAAATTTAAAGAGCTTTCTGTTGCTGAACGGTGGGGTACTGTTAATGTGAACAATTTATGCCGAATTTGTCTGGGTAAGCACAGGCGTAGGTGCTGGTTTCACAAACAATGTGGTGTAAATGGGTGCACTGTCTTGCACAATGCATTGTTGCACAACGAAGAGCAGCAGACAAATGGTGCGGTTAATAACCACAGGTCTAGTGAAGGTGAGTCGTTTTACCGTGTGGTACCAGTGACTCTCTACAGTGGCAACAAATCTGTTCAAATATATGCTCTCATGGATGATGGTTCGACTCTTACACTTCTAGAAGAGGAGGTAGCAGACATATTGGGTGCTGAGGGTACTAAAGATCCACTTTGCATCCGATGGACTGGTGACGTCACTCGCTATGAAAACAACTCTAAGAGGCTGGATTTAAAAATTTCTTCAGCCAGACCCAACTCAAATATTTTTCCCATTAGCAATGTGTACGCTGTAAAAAAGTTGAATTTATCGAAAGAATCTATGAATGTGAAAGAAATCAAATCTAAATATACTTACCTAAAAGATATACCCCTGCAAGGTTATACCAATGTCGTGCCATCGATGATAATCGGTGAAAACAACCCCAATTTAATTGCAGCTTTGAAAGTACGAGAAGGTGGATGGCATCAACCTGTTGCATCCAAAACTAGATTGGGGTGGACTCTTTTTGGTGGTGGTTCTACAGCTCGTGGAAAACTTAATTTATACAAATGCAAATGTGATGAAGTTCACGAGTTGGTGAAACAGTTTTTTGCTGACGAAAGCATTGGTTTAACAGGTGAGCAGCCAAAACCTATATCCAAAGAGGATAAGCAAGCTAAGCAAATTTTAAACGACACCTGTGTACTTAAGGACGGCAGGTATGAAGTGGGTCTTTTATGGAAGGTTGACCTACCAGAGTTGCCAGATAGTCTGCCAATGGCCAAGAAGCGTTTATAGTGTATAAAGCAGAAGGCTGCACGAGACCCAAACCTAGCCGAAATATTAAGTCAACAAATCGCCAATTTAGAAGAAAAGGGTTGTGCTGAAAGGTTACCCATAGAGGTTCTTCAGCAAAATGAATCTAAAACATAGTACCTGCCTACCTTTATTGTCAAGAACCCACATAAACCAAACAAAATAAGACTCCTGTGGGATGCTGCAGCTAAGTCGAACGATTTGGCTCTTAATGACTTTTTATTAAAAGGCCCTGATTTGCTGCTGCCCCTTATTTATCTTTTATTTAATTTTAGAATGGGAGCCATAGCTCTGTGTGATGATATAGCCGAAATGTTCCACCGCATACTTGTTCGTGAAGAAGATGAAAGGGCGCAGAGATTTTTGTGGTGGGACGAAAACAGTTCCCTGATAGTGTACCAACTAAATGTACTCACCTTTGGAGCATCATGTTCACCATGCATTGCACATTTTGTCAGAGACAAAAACACTAGACAATTTGGTAATGAAAGGACTATTGCGGCGATTACAAAACAGCATTACGTGGATGATTTTATTGCTTCTACAAACACTATAGAAGGCGCTATTAAATTGGCTTTAAGTGTGCGAGACGTCCATGCCAAGGGTGGTTTTGTTATGCGTAATTGGTCATCAAACTCTTTAGACGTTTTGAAAGCTTTAGGAGAAAGAAAAGACTCAGACTAAAAAACTTTTGAAAATAGTGAACAAATGACTCAATATGAAAAAATTCTTGGACTTTATTGGGACCCCAAAAACGATGTTTTTAAAATGAATGTTAATTTTGTACGGCTTCGGGGACCAATTCTAACTGAGCATTTAGTACCCACAAAGCGGGAGGTTTTACAAGTCCTACTGTCCGTTTTCGACCCTCTAGGGTTTATGGCATGCTTCATGTCATATTTAAAAACTATTTTGCAAGAAATATGGCGGAGCGGAATAGATTGGGACCAACCTCTTAGTGATGATCTCTTTAAGAAGTGGAAGAATTGGCTCACATTTTTACCGTTAATTGCCCAGGTAGCCATACCACGATGTTATTCACTCACACTACAACAAAACGAATATTCTGTGGAATTACAGAATATGCCTACGCAGCCGTTTCATATTTTCGATTACGTTTGGTGAAAAGGTTGAAATAAGAATCATAGCAGCAAAATCAAAGGTAGGTCCACTTCGACCCCTCTCCATACCTCGGCTTGAATTGCAAGCAGCAACTATTGGTGCCAGGCTTATGAAGACTATTACTTACCATGATATAAAATTGAAGCGAAAGGTTATGTGGACCGATTCAAAAACTGTTTTAAATTGGTTGACAGGGGACCCAAGGAAATACAAGCAATTTGTCATGTTTCGAGTCGCTGAAATTTTAAAATTCACAAATGTTTTTGAATGGCGATGGGTTCCAAGCGCAATGAATGTTGCTGATTTTGCCACAAAGTAAAGGCCAGCTACTGACAACTACAATGAATGGTTTGAGGGTCCATTTTGGTTGAAGAAGCCTGAACATTTTTGGCTAAATAACTCCGTTGGTATTACCCCCAATATCGAAGATGTCGACCTTACAGAAATTCGTCCTTGTTATCTAAACGTGCGTTTTCGTCAGTCAATACAGTTTTCAATTAATTTTGAATATTTTTCTAGTTGGTACCGACTTAAACGTTCTGTGGCTAATTGGGTAATGTACGTGTAAAGAAGACTACAAAAATTTAAGCAGCAAGAAATAGTTGAAAGTCTTAATTCGTCGCATTTTGTTAAAGCAAAAAAGATAATATTGAAAATGACTCAGATGACAAGTTTTGTGGATGAATATGCTGCAATACAAAGCGGTCGACCCATTACTAAAGGCGGTGTCTTTGATAAACTTAATGTTTAATTAATGGCATCATCAGAGTAAAAAATAGGGCTCAGTATGCAGCACAGACTTGTGGGCCTCAAAGAGATTTCATAGTATTACCAGGTAAACACCATGTCACAAAACTTATAATTATGGATTACCATAGAGCCTACCACCATTTAAATCACGAGACAGTCCTAAATGAAATTATTATAAAATAAATTTGAGAGCTGCTTACAAAGCCATTCGAAGAAGTTGCCAGCAATGTAAAATTGATGCTGCTAAACCTATTCCACCCCAAATGGCTAACCTTCCACCGGCTCGCCTGGGAGCCTTTCAGCGACCCTTTACGTTTGTCGGAGTCGACTACTTTGGACCAATAGCAGTAACTTTTGACAGAAAATCATTAAAACGATGGGGTGTTATCTTCACATGCCTTACTATAAGAGTCATTCATATTGAAATAGCCCATTCACTCTCAACAGAATCATTTTTAATGACCCTTAGAAATTTTGTTGCAAGACGCGGTACCCCAGCTGAAATTTACAGCGATAATGGGACAAATTTTCGGGGTGCTGATCGTTTCCTTAAGGACGAGCTTAAAAATATAGAATTCAACAAGGTGCAAGCTGATATGGCATATAGAGGCATTTCGTGGAAATTTAATCCACCAGCAGCTCCTCATATGGGGGGAGCTTGGGAGAGATTAGTGAGGTCAGTCAAAACTATTTTATATAAGATATCTCCTGCGCAAAAGTTCACCGACGAAAGCTTAAGAAGTGCCCTAATGGAGGTGGAATTAATAGTTAACTCAAGACCCCTCACATATGTATCATTGGAGACTGAAGATCAGGAAGCCATCACTCCAAACCATTTCCTTCTTGGCAGCTCAAATGGTACGAAGCCATTTTGCTCAGCCAACAACATCGATTACAAAATGTGCTTGCGTCAAAGTGAGGTGTTTGCTAATATGTTTTGGCGTCGTTTTGTGAAGGAAATACTTCCAATGCTGACCCGAAGAGGAAAGTGGTCCCAGCAATCTAAAGCAATTGAAGTTGGTGACGTAGTACTTGTGGTTGATGAAAATGCCGACAGAAACACCTGGTTACGAGGAAAAATTGTTGAAGTCACGAAAGCTAAAGATGGTCAAGTTCGAAGAGCTAAATTAAAAACAATGAACGGAATCATTGAAAGACCCGCAGTAAAATTAGCAGTCCTAGACGTCGGCAATTGATTGAAGTAAGATTCACCAAGGACTCATCTTACTGGGGGAGAATTGTTACCGCCAGTATTAGATTCTACTACTTTTTATTACAACCCTATTTACAATTTATTTTAAACCATTTGCCAACACTATTTTTCCATCTCTTTAAAATCATTCTTATTATACATACTTAAAAGTTCGCCATTTACTAATTAAAAAGAATAACCAAAAAAGAGGAGCTAAAAATTATAGAGCATAAACTAAGGTAATAATTTTTTTTTTCCACAGAATTATTTATTGGATCTTTCCTTACAGAATTTACAATAAGTATTCAAATCTTAACCTAAAAAAAAATTGTTATTGCCACTGCAACCGACAACTGTAAGTGCTCATCATACAGATAATTACCGGATCAGATCAGTTGTTTGAATCCTTTTGAGACGGGAGTGGCCCTCGAATAAAAGTAAGTCCCTTGCAAGACGGTTGGGATGGTCTGCAATGTTAGTGAGTTAAAGGTATTTTGAGATCCCTGTGGATGTTAAGGTTTCTTACGTACCATGGAGCTCGAGTAATTGTTCTAAGGATTTTAGACTGCCGTCTT
Source organism: Sarcophaga caerulescens (assembly GCA_927399465.1). Classification (NCBI taxonomy): domain Eukaryota; kingdom Metazoa; phylum Arthropoda; class Insecta; order Diptera; family Sarcophagidae; genus Sarcophaga; species Sarcophaga caerulescens. Next base: position 63,012,255 of record OV656866.1, read on the forward strand.
TGAAGCTTTTCCACGTTGGAAGGTGAAGCTGTCCCCCACAACTGAATACCATATAGCCAAATAGGTTTCAATACTGCCTTGTACAAAAGCAGCTTAAGATCTAAGGCGAGGGTTGACTTAGTTCCAATAAGCCAGTAAAGCTGAGCTGTTTTGAGTTTTAGCTGGGTTGTTTTGGCAGCTATATGTTGGGCCCACGTAAGGCGATGATCAAGGTGAATACCAAGATATTTCACACTATCGTGTTCTGGCACTCTAACGCCGTTAATTGTAATAGGTGGGCAATGTCCCCTTCTCAATGTGAATGTTATGTGCACGCACTTAGTAGCGTTGACTTTTATTTTCCACTTCTCTAGCCAGTCCTCTAGCTCACTGACATGAGATTGAAGTCTTTGGGACGCAACAGCAGACTCTTTATGAATACTTAAAAATGCAGTATCGTCAGCAAATGTAGACGTGTGGGTTACTGTACTCGTAGGCATATCAGCAGTGTACAATAAGTACAGAAACGGTCCTAGGATACTCCCCTGAGGTACATCAGCATTTATTTCTCTACGTGGTGAGGTTACGGCTTTTGATTTTATTTGGAAATGCCTCTTCCATAAATAGCTTTTCAGCAATTTGTGCACATTCACAGGCAACAATCGTATGATCTTAAATAAAAGTCCTTCATGCCAGACCTTGTCGAAGGCTTGAGATATGTCAATAAATAGGGCTGAGCAGTACTGCTTCTTCTCAAAAGCACTTCTTATCAGATTTGTTATTCTGTGCACTTGTTGTGTGGTGCTGTGTTTCTGCCTGAAGCCAAACTGATGGTCGGGAACTATAACGTTGGCATCAATATGAGTGACCAAACTGTCTAGCAGCATTCTCTCAAACATCTTAGAAAGTATGGGCAAAAGACTTATTGGACGATATGATGATACTTGCGTAACGTCCTTACCCAGTTTAGGTATCATTACCAAATCTGATATTTTCCAAGAGGCAGGAAATTAACCTATTCTCAACATAGAGTTAAAAATAAATAAAATAAAATGCACAGCAGAAACAGGCAAATTTTTAATCATTGTAGCAGGTGACTTATTTGGCTTCAAGCTTTTAATGGCGGCAATCACTGCAGGAAGCTGGAACCTGATTGGACCTCGAACCACATCATCAATAATAACAGGAGGAATACTAGAACCAGTACTATTAGGCGTAAAAACATTCTCTATATGTGAGGCAAAAGCATCTACTTTCTGCTCTGGATGTGTTGCCCACTCGCCATTAGGCAGTCGTAAGGGGGGTTCATAAGTAATAGGTGGCTTCATTTTCCTTACCGTCTTCCACAAGCTGTGGTCTGACTCCTTAGTTGCGTCTAATTTTTCTAAATATATTTGCAGTCTCGACTCTTTATCCTTCTTCAAAGCAGCACGGAGGAGCCTTTGACACTGGTTCAGTTGTGATTTGAGACCTGGAGATCGAAACTCTTGCCATTGACGTCTTAAGCACAGGTATACAGATACGTCACGGTTTTGACGTTTAACCCTCACTTAGAAAGGGACAGCAAACATTACCAAAAAGTATTTCTGTACCTCTCTGACTGCCTGTCTGTTTTGGTTATGTTTTTTTTAGATTTCGGGGTTGATTTTTATTATTCTATTTTGGTAGAAATTTATGATATTTTTGTAGAATATTAGAATAATTTTGAAAGGAGATGAACCGTTTTATTAGGGAAACGTAATTCGGAATTAATGTATTTTTTATGACAGCTTTCATCGGTCGTCACTGACTTAGTATTTAACCAATTTAAAGGTATATTCACAAATTCCTGAAACAAAAAGTTATGAGTATATATTTTGTTATATTTTTATTTTTACTTACCTTTTGCACACGGAACTTTTTCAGTGTGAAGGGAAATTGCTAAGAGTTCGATTAATAATGAAAAAATTACCAAATTTTAACTTTTTCATTCAAGAAATTAATAAATACTAGTAATATACACAAAGTTCTAAAAGAAAAAATTTTTATAAGCAATATGTCTTATTTCATCTTGATGTATTTAACTGCTTACTTACCTTTTGCACAAGAAACTATATTCATTCTGACCAAAAACCAGTCACATTTCGATTAATATTTAAATATTTAAGAACTTTTAAGATTTTCATTGAAGAAATTAAAAAATATTCCAAATTTGCCCTTTTTTAACACAAAATAAATGTTTATTTACATTTAATTTTTCCACTTTATCCTCCAGTTTTCACTCTGTATATCTGTTGCTTCTAACACATTTGCTTTGCAAAAACTTTTAACATTTTTTTTTCTCCCTCTACAAGGAGGGTTAAAACTGCTGATTTAAGCGTTTTTCAAACGTCATAATTGTCGCCACTGGTTACACTGTGGTCTTAAGTTTCTTTTCTGGCGTAATAAAGCTTCTATGTTTTCAGTATATTGAAACGTTCGCCTTTTTGCCAAGGGGGCAAAAGATGTTGACGTTCTAGCAGCTTCAGTCAAGATGTGGACTCCAGACTCAATTTCCTCTTCACACTTTAAAGAAATATTTTGCGGCAGATGCGAGCTTACAAACATTTTATATTTGAACCAATTTGTCCGCATATTGGGGTAATATTGGTTACTTTGCTCTAGAAGATCTGTATCAGAAATTAACTTTAGATACGTTGCTGTATGATCGGAAGACAAATCCAATGACTGTTTCATACAGACCTGTTCACGTCTTATATTTCTCATTACGGCAAAATCTATCACATCTGGTATTTTGTTTAAATCAGTGGGTCAGTAAGTAGGATGACCTGCAGACAAGGCATCCATATTGTGTGAAGAAATTGCATCCAAAAGCTGTCTTCCTCTCGGGGTGATAAGACGTGATCCCCAGAATGTGTGTTTTGCATTGTAGTCACCTGCTGCAATAAATTTCTGACCCAGCGTATTAAAATAATCGGTAAATTGATCTGTGCAAATATTATATCTTGGAGGACAGTAAAGTGCTGATATTATAAGACCCATGTGAGGAATATTTATTGATGTAGCCTGAATATAATCTTTATCGAACTCTGGCAGTGGAAAGTGCTTTATATCCTTGCGAACAAGTATAGCTGCCCCACCGCATGCTCTACCACTAGGATGTTTAGTGTCATATGTGTGGTGGGTATTGATTCTGAAACAGTTTTTATTGGTGAAATGTGTTTCCGATATTAGCATGACGTCAATCTGGTTAATATGCAAGAAGTTTTCTACTTCGTTTTTATGCTGGCTTAAGCCGTTCGCGTTCCAGAAACAGAGTTTAAGGGAGTTCATATCTTATTTACTAAAATCTGCATAAGCATATTTTGATTTTGCAGCAACTGCTGTAACATATTCTGCATGTTAGTCATAAAACTACTCATTGTTTGTATGAGAGTGTCAATCGAGCTTTGAGTATTCGCACTGGCGGAGGGAATGCCTTCCTTCACAGCATTAGCGTATGAGAGGGAGTTCGTAGCTTTGCTTGTGGTTTGGGCAGCAGTTTTGGCGTTTCCGTACTGCGATATGGTGGACTGAGGTAAATTTGGAAAGTTTGATTCACGGTACCGAGCAGGAATAGGTCTTTTGACTGCTGCCTTATTTTTTAGCTCCAGATCACTTTGCAGCCTCTATAGTTTGCCGTATGGTTTTCACCACAGTTACTGCACTTTTTGCAACTAACTTCAGTTTTCGGGTAGGGACATTCAGTACTTTTGTGTACATCTCCGCATCACCGCCGGTAGCTTGCAGAATGACTTCGTGTGGCCATATTCTTGGCAATTTAGGCACTGAGGGGGACCGGTACGTTTAATGGGTTCTTCTACGTAAATTCTGCGGTTGAGAAGGTATCTTAGTCCATATATAGGGTGACTGCCGCCCTTTTTCATAATGTCGATTGAGTTAAAGGCTATTTCAACCCTAAACATTGGTTGAGGAATTTTATTTTTATTTAGTATGTTATGGATTGATTTAACATCATACCCTTCACACTGAAGGGCATTCTTGATCTCGTCGATCGGTACTGAACTGTCGATGCCCTTAATGACTATATTTAAGCCCTTTGCACTTTTCAGCTGGTAAGTGTAGTAATTTTTTTTCTCAGCGTCGAACTTGTCGACAACCATTCTGAAATTTTTCTCATCATTAATTTGTATTTTTGTTTCTTGTATGTTACCCTTACGTAAAGAAACAACAGAGAAATTTTTCTTGCCTATTAGCTGTGTCAACTTGGTTACCAAGGAATTATTAGTAGCCTCGCGTAGGTAGAGTGGTGGAGGCTTAAGGCTCCGCCTAATAGGTACATCATCTTCCGATTCCTTGTTTGCAAGAATTGCAAAACGATTTTCATTACCAGAGGCATTTTTTTGATGCTTTGGTTGAGGTTCCAACTTGGATGTTCTAGGACTGGATTTACGTTTTGATATAGTAATGTAGCGGTCCATGCCTGTCGGGATTTTTTCGCTAGTCACGGAAGTCGCCGCACTTTTATTAGTTGTTTTTGTTGCCGTATTTAAAACCGACGGTTGCGTGGATGAATTGTTATCAGTGATCTTTTTATTAGTTAAAGAAATGGTGTGGGGTGAATTTGTGATTGACTCTACACACTTGTTGAGATTGGGCGCACTCGCACTTAAATTTAAATTATGTTTCGGCTTTAAAGTGAAATAATTTTTATTTATTTCGGGGTCTTTAATATTTTCATTGCTTACAGAAGCATGGCTCATCACAAGGTAAGCATTTCTGCTACTGGTGCCGCTTCCCTTATTGGGAGTATTATTCACACTCATTCACTTACTACTACAATTTTTTTTTTTTTTTAAAGTACCGTTTGACAATGTATTTGTAAATATGTATTTTATTATGCACTTAAAAGGAGAGCAGTTCACCTATTACTAGTATTTTTTTTTGCCTATTACTATTTTCACTTATTATTAATTTCGACCCGATTAATTTTATGCACGACCGTACACTTCGAGAGTACAAAACATTGTTAAAAAATAAATAAATAAATAAAAATCGCTTTCAGATTTTTAAAGCGATAAACAGCTAAATAAACTTAGTGTGCTTTATTTTTAACAGTACTTATTAAAAGTTTTATGTACTGCTTCTGTAAGCCAAACAATTTCACTTTCACACAAACAGAAACATTCAATTTAATTTGTGTTTGTTTGTTGAGGAAAACACGAATTTGAGTCCTTTTTTATATTTTCAATATTAATAGACAAGCAAGTGAAATCGTTTACCCTACAGAATCAGGTCAGGTATTTCGGAACCCAAATTTATACGAATGTCAAAACGTTTTAATCTTCTCTAGTAAAAGTAAAATGCAAACTAAAATGCTTTTCGAACGCTTTAATTAGTTAAAAGCGGATAACTATATTTTTCTAATTTGAAATAAAAATAAACACTACCTACATAATGTAATAGTAAAATAGTTTTAATATTGACATGTTGTTAACACTGCTAAACAGATGTCACGTAAAAATGTAAGAAAATTCTATTTTTTACAGATTCTTACGTTCCGGTTACGTTACATTACATTTCTATAACCATGCTTTATACATAACAAAAACTATCAGCTGTTTCTTACTGTTGCGGTTACATTCCGTTACGGTCGCATAACTGAGCCTTAACGGAATCTAACTGCAACAGTAATAAACAGCTAATCGATATTGTTATTAATAAAGCACTACGAATGGTTATAGAAATGTAATGTAATGTAAACGAAACGTATGAATCTTTAAAAAATAGAGATTTCTTACGTTTTTCTCAACATCATTTACCTTTGTTATTTGTCTACGTCTCGTGAGATATGAACTAAACCACTTTATTCTTAATGCCATAACATGAAAGTTTGTGTTAAGATCCCAAATGCATGACCTATCCAATCTCCTCACATCAATAAGAAAACTGCCCTAATGTTATATTTCCTCCTTGTTTTATCCACACTGTTTTCTTTTATATTCATTAGTAAGTAATAATTCAAAATAACAAAAATAAAAAGAATTTAACTTAAAACTATAGCCGTCAAACTAAATAATAATAAACTTAAATTTGAAATTTTAGTTTACACGAGAACAATTATGCTGGCACAAAATGGCAGCTTGTAGGCAAGAGAGGTGAGGAGAGTGGTTTTTTGCAGGCATAATTTTTCAACCAGCTTCTACCCCGCACAAACCAATACATAAACAACACAAAACCAATACACATACATTTATAAAACAGCAGGTTCAAAAAATTAAGTAAAAAAAAAACTAATACATACAAAGCAGAGAACATGCATACAATTTTATGCCAGATGAAATAGTCTCGTGTGTGACTGAAATAACAAAAATTGTGCGGCTTAAAAAATAGTTTCGTGTGTGAAAGCACATTGATTCAGGTAGGGTGCTAAAGGAATAACAAAAAGCTTTTCCTTAATAAAGAAACATGTTGCTAAACGTGTTGCTAGGGATCCTACTGTTTCTAGGTTTATTTAAACTAAATATGCATGATCTTCTACTTATTTTATTACTTAAAAAAAATTATTTTTTTAGGCTTAAAGCCACACTTTGTTTTAATGTCACTTAAGAACTAACTTTACAAAATAAATTTTCTTATAAATAACCTCTGTCACGTTGCAAAACAGGTGAGTAACCTATATTTTCGGTGTCAGCATGTTGGTAAAAGCGCGTGAAATTAATGCACCGCTATTACAGACATGTTGTCAGCGTTTTTTGGTAATTGCGAGTGTTATGTCTTCTACACTGTGGGAAACATATTTTTTGGAGTTTTGAATGTTGACAGCGTTAACTCCTCCCCTCTTAAGAACGCTTGTCCTCGAGCGTCTGGAAAACTTGGAAGTTTCTTGCTGTTGGTGCAGGGGTTTCCTGGTAATGGCCGGCTTCCACAGTATCTTCTGTAGGTTGTTCTGTTTGATGTTTTGGCTTCTTCTTATGGAAGCATTTTTTTAATTTTATTAACAAAACGATAAATAAAATGAGCGTTATTTCCGCAGAAAGTATATTTATCGTTTTTTCTGCTCTTAAGGACTGGATTTCCATTGTGTTGTTGATATGTAGATCACTGAGTGCTTCTAGCGATAGGAGTCTAGTTCGGCTCTCTTCTATTGGTTGAGCTATTGCTGGCATTACTTTTAGTGGAGGCGCTTCAAAATTTCTGTAAGTTTTCTCATTTACTGTTATCGTTGAGTTTTTAGAATTCACGATGTAGGTGCCGTTCATGGTGCGCACATTGTTGTCTACCGTTATGTTACCTTGAAATTCATTTAGGAAAGCATTCCTGGAGCGATGAGTTCTTCTCTTAGGACATGGTGACTGTTGATCATGTGACATGAAGAGTTGAGGCTTTTAATTAAATTAGGTATACAAAAATCATTTCTTAAATATAATAATTCATAATTATCATAATATATTGTTTACAACCAGTTTTTATTCCATATATAATTTCTTTATTTTTCAGTATATTATTATATTTTAAATTAATTATTACATTATTTTTCATTACTGCTTTAATAATATATGTGACACCCTATGTTTAGCGTTGCCAACATCGTTATCTGTCACCCGTCGTGTAAACACGCACTTAGAAGCTGTCAATGTCAGCGAGATAAAAAGACATGCCGCCATTGTTTCCGGCCTCTTTGACAAAAATCCTGATCGGCTGCAGACGTTCCTTACCAACATAAGATCCATAAAATCCTAAGCCATCCTAAATTAAATTAGCCTTTTTAAACTTTAAATTTAAATAAATTGAATAATTATGTAAGATTATTATCGGCCAAATGAAGTTTTTATATTCTTATATGCAAATTGGGCCATATTAGCTAAATAATTCAAAGACGACATATTGAATATAAATTGAATAATATTTGACCCTAGTATTACATTAAATAAAATCGTTTTTTTTAATTGGTAATTAACCGTAAATTACCAAATTGGTGACCCCGACGTGATCAAAGGTAATTTAACAGAAACATTTTCTTGTGGACATGAGTACAGTAGATGACAGCGGTTCATCAATGGCCACTGGGACTGAAAACGACAAGCAACAACCACTGTCACACGAGGTGTCCGTGGTTTACGCCAGGCTTCCCGTACCACAAATGAGCAGCATCAACATAGAAGCCTGGTTCACGACAATGGATTTCAGGTTCACGGCATCAGGAATCGTTGCCGATAAGCAGAAAACGGCTACTATTTTAGCAGCGCTTGATCCAAACATCATCTCCCAACTTGCGGACGTTATTGCCTCTTTGCCGCCGACAGACAGATACGAATACACGAAGGCAAAGATAATCGCACATTTCGCCGATAGCGAGCAACGCCGACTCAACCGTCTCCTTTCCGAAATGCCGCTAGGGGATAGGAAGCCTTCAGATCTCTTTTACGAGATGAAGCGCGTTGCTGGAAACACAGTGGGAGACGCAGCACTCAAAGGCTTGTGGATCAAGCGCCTACCAGAATTCGCCCAACCAGTCGTGGCCGCCTCTACAGGTACTCCGCCAGAATTTACAAAAATAGCCGATTCGATTATAGATGCGATGGCTTCTAGCCAAATCAACAGCATTCGTCAGAGGCAAGCAGGTGAGATCAATGAGTTACGAACAGCTGTCGTCGAACTGGGAAAGCAGTTCAAAGATAAGCAGATCAAAGATAAGTATACAAACAAGTATTTTTTAATTGATAGTGGTGCTGATGTGTCAGTATTACCCCTAACCTCAAAGTCTTTTGACGTTCGCCCAACTGCCGTTACACTTTTCGCTGCCAACGGGTCCCCTATAAAAGTTATTGGAGAGAAGCGCATTAAGTTAAATCTCGGACTACGCCGCGATTTTTATTGGTCGTTCGTGATTGCCGATGTCACATCACCAATCATCGGGTCTGATTTTATAAAACATCATGACCTTTTAATTGACCTTCGGCGTAATCGACTCGTCGATAATACCGCCGGGACCACATCAGAGCTTAAATCTGCCACCTACAACGAAGCAGCCTCAATTAGAACTTTCGACGCAACCAGCCCTTTTACCGTTTTGCTAAGGCAGTTCCATGACATCACAAAACTAGCGCCTTATGGCTCTACAACCAAATCTTCCATTGTGCACAGAATTGAAACAACAGGACAGCCAGTTTTTTGCCGACCACGACGCCTTTGCCCAGAGAAGCTTGCAGCTGCCAAAAAGGAGTTTGATTTTTTAATCAGGACTGGTATTTGTCAGCCTTCAAAAAGCAACTGGTCCAGCCCCCTCCATATGGTCAAAAAGAGTGATGGTACCTGGCGACCATGCGGGGATTATCGAGCACTAAATGCGCAAACGCTGCCCGACCGATATCCTCTACCTTTTTTAGCGGATTTTACGACAAACATGCGAGGTAAGAAGATATTTACAAAAATAGACTTACAGAAAGCTTTTCATCAAGTCCCCATCAACCCGGACGACATCCCGAAAACCGCTATATGTACTCCTTTCGGCCTTTTTTAAATTTAATTACATGACCTTTGGTCTTTGTAATGCCGCCCAGACGTTTCAAAGGCTCATTAATGAGATACTCCGGGGATTGGACTTCGTCTTTCCATACATTGACGACATTTGCGTTGCCTCTAATTCAATTGAGCAGCATTATTCCGACCTTTCTGAAGTCTTCCGACGTTTGCGCGATAACCGTCTGGCAATAAACCTTAAAAAATGCGAGTTTGGCAAACGGAAATTAAATTTTTGGGTCATCTCCTGAACGCTGATGGTATTCGCCCATTGCCAGAAAAGGTTGCTGTTATTAAAAATTTTCCGAAACCTAAAGTGGCTCAAGACCTAAAAAGATTTATCGCCATGGTAAATTTTTATAGAAAGTTCTTACCACACGCTATATCGTACCTGATGCAGCTTCAGCAACTCATTGTCGGAAACAAGAAAAACGATCGTACGATTTTAACATGGACCCCAGCCGCGGACGTCGCCTTTGAACGCTGCAAGAACGAACGCGCAACCGCCACACTTTTGACCCATCCTGCGGCTGAATCTCAACTAGCCTTATACGTGGACGCATCGGACACGGCAGTTGGCGCGGCATTACACCAGCAAAACGACGAGAAGCTACAGCCTCTGGCATTTTATTCAAAGAAATTGACGAAAACGCAAATGAAATATTCAGCATACGACCGCGAGCTCACAGCTATCTACCAGACCGTTTCCCACTTCAGATACATGATGGAGGGGCGCAATTGTTACATCGTTACCGACCACCGTCCTCTAACCTTCGCATTCCATCAAAAATCAGAAAAAGCTTCACCTCGGCGGATACGACAACTCGACTTTATAAGTCAATTCACTACGGATATACGTTATACACCAGGTTCAGCTAACGCAGCAGCAGACGCTCTCTCGCGAATAAATTCAATCGGGCAAAATATTGACTTCAACACCCTGGCAACAGCTCAACAGACGCGGAAAATGGCAAAAATTCATTAAAAATAAAATTGTTTCCTATTCCAGGCTGCAGTCTTTGATTGGCATGTGGCACTACTACATCTCGGATACGACCCATTATTCCTAAAAATTTTCGAAATCAAATCTTATCTACGGTTCATAACCTTTCACACCCTGGCGTACGAGCTACTACAAAATTGATTTCTCAGAGATTTTGTTGGCCTGGTGTCCGAAAAGATTGCGCAGAATTCGTTCGTAGTTGTATACAGTGTCAAAAGGCGAAAATACAAAAGTATAGTCGATCAGCGATTGCTAAATACGAGCCCCCAAAGGAACGATTCTCTCATATTAACATCGATATTGTTGGTCCGTTTCCACTATGCGAAGGACAAAGATACTGCCTCACTATAATAGACCGATTCACGCGCTGGCCAGAGGCTATACCGATTCCAGATATGTCGGCCGGAGTGGTCGTTAGAGCAATTATATCCCAGTGGATAAATAGATTTGGCGTGCCGTCACGAATAACATCAGATCGAGGTCGTCAATTCGAGTCTGGAATCTTCGCTGAATTAATGAGAGCAATCGGCACGACACACTTACGCACCACGCCGTATCATCCTCAGAGCAATGGTATCGTCGAGCGCTGGCACCGATCATTGAAGACAGCCATATTATGTCATAACCCGGCAAGATGGGTAGATCACCTACCAGTCATTCTTCTTGGTTTACGAGTTGCTTTTAAACGCGACATTAACGCGTCACCAGCAGAAATGGTCTATGGCTCTACGCTTGCTATACCTGGAGAATTTTTTCATTCGACGTCAACTCATGATTCTTGCACAGACTACATATCCGAGTTTCGTGCTGCGATGAATAAATTAACTTCAACGGATACAGCTCATCATTCCACGCCTCGAGTATTTATTTCTAAGGACCTGCATAACAGCACACATGTTTTCGTCCGCAACGATGCGATCCGACCTTCTCTGACGCAGCCTTATGACGGTCCATTTCCGGTTATAAAGCGTTTCGACAAGTACTTCACCATTTCGATGAAAGGTCGCCGAAGTAATATTAGCGTCGACCGCCTTAAACCCGCCTTTATCCCTGGAAGTGATATCTGTGCCAACTTCAATTTGCCTACATCACAAACTACAACCAGAAATACTCACACATGTCACAGGGAATTTCACCTGACGAGTCGCAAGGAACCTTACCTGAGGTACCTCAAAACATTGTGACGCAAGGAATTGCTGGCGACGACCCCTACGTGGTTCCTCCTGACCCAGGCACTCATCCAGTCAACAAAAGCGACGCAGAAGGCCACGGTGCTAACTTTTCCCATCACGTTCTGACTCAAAAACATATTACCAAGGAGGCAAAACCGAAAACTAGTTCAGGTGGCAGACGGGTGGTAATCCCTTTTAGGTTCAGATGAACCTCCACCAGGTAGGGGAGTAATGTGGCACCCTATGTTTAGCGTTGCCAACATCGTTATCTGTCACCCGTCGTGTAAACACGCACTTAGAAGCTGTCAATGTCAGCGAGATAAAAAAACATGCCGCCATTGTTTCCGGCCTCTTTGACAAAAATCCTGATCGGCTGCAGACGTTCCTTACCAACATAAAATCCATAAAATCCTAAGCCATCCTAAATTAAATTAGCCTTTTTAAACTTAAATTTTAAATAAATTGAATAATATTTGACCCTAGTATTGCATTAAATAAAATCGTTTTTTTTAATTGGTAATTAACCGTAAATTACCAAATATAGGCCGACTTCCTAAACGCAAGTTGCAATTCATAATTTTAAAAAATGCGTATGCAATGCAAAACATACCGTAAATGCAACCTTGCATTGCATACATTTTTTTGCATTTTATCGGCATTTAGGAACGTCGCTATGCAACTCATCCATAAAACATATGTTATTAAATTGAAATTTTGTTTATAGTAAAATGGAGGTAACACAAAATTATTTACCAATATTGTTGGCAAATGCTGAGGAGTTATCTCAGACTACATCTTCAAAAAACATTGATTTGTTAAATAATATAAAATATTTAATTATGTATATAGAATCTATCAATTATAAATAATTTATTAAATATAGAAAAGAAAATACTTACTCAGCCATTGCACTTCAAGTGTTTGCATTATATACCTGTGGTTTGCATACAAAATAAAAGTGATGCGCGATTTTGACTGCTGATACTCATTAAAATGCGTTGCCAAACGATTAGGAACATTAGACGTTGCCAATAACTTTACAAATGCGTTTACGAAGTGTATGCATTGTAAATATGCATAGCAACTTGCGTTTAGGAAGTCGGCCATAGTTATTATAAATTTCCTTGGTAGTCAAGGGTATTTTTACAATATAAATTATTGTTGAAAAGACACTAACGTCTGCTAATTTTAGTGCCTCTTCGGCTGTGTCAAATGGTTATTTTCTTTTTAACCCTTTTATTGTTACTTCTATCTCCTTCTTGTCTAGTATAACTACGGTGACCATCCGTCCACTATTATAGGGGACAGTCCGCTATTTTAACCTCCTGTCCGCTATTTTTTTTTGCGTCCGCTATTTGTCCACTATTTTACCACACGTAACTTCTAAAAGTATTTGTTTTCCAAAATGTCCGCTTTTGTCCACTTTTTTCACAAATTCGGTAAAAACGATGGAGTACTTTCTTAAACAAGAAAAATGCCCAACAATATTGTTTATTTTTTAATGATCCTTTTGCTATGCCTTGGTTATCACTTATACACAGTCAAGCTAGTGTCTTCCATAAATATATACTGCGTTTAGAAATTCAACATACATATTTCGATGTCTGAAGCGGCTATAATATTAAAAGAATTTAAATCAAACGTCACAATGAAGTATTTTTACCACTTAACGTACGAAATTGTTTAAGGAAAAAGTTAAAAACTTTTACAGAACCTGTATTAGTTACCTGAACCAATGGGATGAATCTTTAAAGAAATTGAGCGATTTGCTTAGATATTGTTAGATGCAATTCCATCTTCGTCTTCAGTTCAAAAGTCGTTAATAAAGGCAACAGAATTCAGAAATGATTTAAATATAAATAATAACGAAGATTTTAATGAATTCATTTATTTAAAAAACTATGCAAATGCTGAACAAATAGAAATATGGAAACAATCAGCATTAAATCAAGATAAAAAGTGGGTTGATTTTCAAATTTTTCAAAACGAAAAATATTCTTTATTATTTATAAAAACATCTTAACTCATCCGTTGACGCGTGTAACGCACCAACAGAAAGAGTTTTTTATATATCTATTTGGTCTTCCGAAAAATCCCAAATGGGACTAGAAACTTTAGAATCTCTTTTGACCATAAAATGCAATTTTGAAATGGACTGTACGGAATTTAAAACATTTTTATCTAATAGGCCCAATTCTTAAAAAAAAAACATTCTGTAGAGAAATACCAGAAGTAAATTTATACACATATGTAAGTATATCCATATGTATGTATATGTATAAATTTAAGTTTGTGTATATTATTTGTAGCTATTTATGTCTGTATTTTAAAAATCTTTATATAAAATATTAATTATGATAAATTATAGTTTTTCAATTTTATATATTTGTCCGCTTTTTTCTCATGGAAATAATGGTCACCGTAAGCATAACTGAATTTACAATGCCTAATCTAGTCCATTGTATGGCATACTTAATATTTATTATTTCTTCTTCTATCATTCTTATTTTACTTTGTAAACTAAGAGCTATTTCGTTATCAATAGTGTTATCCTTTTTTATTATATTGTTACGTTTTTACCTTTTAAAAACGTTAAGAATATGAGTTCGTAGATTGCAAATTTATTGCCTATTGCTGTTCTCAACTCAACTCAGTTTGGTCGTCTGCCAGTCAACTAAACTTTCACCAAAGAATATGGATATAAAGAATGCGCATTATGTAAAAGTAAAATTTCTTATGGTGGGTTGTAACATCACGACCCGCTCTCTCCAAAAATTTTTTTAGCATTACGACCCGCACAATTGTGCAGAGAGAACTCACACGCATTCTTGTGTTCTTCGATTTAGTTGTCGATCAGACTGCGACAAGAACTCATGTGTAGCGGATGCGTTATCATTTTATTTCAGAATAACACTCAAAAAATATTTTATGTTAAAAATGTTCTATGTCATTAAATGGCCGTATTTATTTTTTTTTTTTGTCGCATAGTACAGTTTTTTTAAATGATTTGGAACGCTCACTTTTTTCTTCTAATAAAAAATGGGTTTTTTATTTTTGTTTATTTAAAAAAACTAGGTATAATTTTTAAGCCAAAGATGGATAGCTTTATGTTCTTTTAATAAAAAAATGGATGTTTTTATTTTATCTTTATTTATCTAAAATTATTAAGCCAAAGATAGATAGCTTTACATATGTATGTTGATGAAATGAAAATCAAAATATCGTATATTATTGACAGTTTTCTATGACTGTAAATGAATAAATTCTCTCAACTTATTTTCTCTCTCTTACTCACTAATCACAACCAGTGTTGCCGTTTAGCTATTTTTAACCAAAATTTCCGGATTTAGTTATTTATTTTCCTTATAAAAAGAACTTTTGTTTTGTTTGTAGAAATGAATTAATTAGTAAGACTAAAATTTTATTTTGTTATTTTTTGTTTCTTTTCTTACTATGTTGTATTAATTATAATTTATATTTGAAAAAAATAAAATAAAAAAACTGTGAATTTAATTTTGGTTATATTTTTTCTTATTTGGTAATTTTTTTTCACAAATGTTGGTTACAATATTCTTTTTCGTGGCAACACTGACCAGAACAACAAAAACGCATGATGAGAACAACGCATTGTTACGCTCCTGATTTCTGTTTCCTTCCCTTCTATCTTTCCCCCCGCGTCATGAAATATTTTTGAAAAATATTCCAAAATATGTTAAAATGCACATTCTTTATACTTTATTTTCTTTGCTTTCACTCAACCAAATTTTTTTTGATATTGCGGAACTCAACGTTTTTTAGTTGTAATTGTTATGGTGTTGCCGGTATGAAATTTCATTTCCATGTTGGTAACACCATGACATTTATTTGGAAATAGAAGAAAAGAAACGCAAAAATAAGTTAAAATCAAGTTTTTGTAGAAATAAAAGTAAATTAAAAATGGATTTAAGTGTGGATTTATTTTACGAAGATGAAAATCATAACGCTAATATAAATGTTCTTCATATACGTAGAAAAATATGCGGTGATACAAATCCTCTTGAACTACCCACACTCCACTGTAAGATTGTGAAGTTCAGTAGCTTCATTAACTTGCCTTTCATATAACGCAATTTTCTGTTGTTTAATTTGTAAAAGCTGTTTGTTTATTTCATAGTTTTTATAAGTATTTTTCTCCAAATCCTTAATGCTTTTTAAAAGCTTTGTAGTGTGTTTGACTAATCTAAGTTGTCATACCTTTTGTATGCAACTTAATATTAACACATTCTTGTTGATATTGTCCACACTGCATAAATGTTGGGACGACGTGTATTATGTCGTCTCAGCATATTCCCACACTCATGGAGTGTTAGAATGTAAGATATTTAGCATAAGTTTAGTTTTAAGTAATTAAGTAGAATTAATCATAAATTAACAATAAAGATGAACAGTCGCACAAGCGGCTGTTCAAATAAATTGACTATAATAATAAAATGTCTTTTTTATTGATTAACGTTACATGGCGATCCTGCCAATTACAATCAAAAGTGTATAAATTTATAACAGAAAAACCCAAAGCACAAATTCTTTTTGGAAAAATATGTTCAATTAAATTTTTTTTAAATTGCAAATAAAAATGTTTTATTAACTAAAAGAAGTGAAACTGTTAAAAACATTGGAATTTTAGAAAAAATAAATTAGAAATAAAAGAGGTCGTCGGCAAGGATAAAATAAAACAAAAAAAATTATTGCTCATTACATATAACAAATGAAACAAAAATTAAATTTAAATGTTGAATAAAATTTTGAAACAAAACAAAGTGAATATTAAGTGAAATGAGGTTTATTACTAACGAAAGAAATTCGTTTATTCAGTGAAAAATAATTGAAAATATTTCAAATCGTAACAAAAAAAAAAACAACGAAACCATTCAACAAAATTTTTTCATCAAAATGAATCATAAACATAATATTACATAAATATAAATACATTTTTACATAAACATAAATATTACATTAAACATAAATAAAAGTGAAAAATTATGTCAAATAAAAATCCGCCATATGAAAGTTGTGTATGTGTCATCAAAGTGGTGGAGTTAAATACTTCAAAAATTATGAATTTCAAAATATTTTCCAAAACGAAACAAACTGTAGTACATTTCTCTTAATATTTACATCTAATATAATGTGTCTTAAGGAATTTTTATTTTGTGCAAAAACATTTCAATGTGTTAATAAAACAAAAAAATACCTATATATTTATTGTTATAATAAAAAAGCAAAACAAGCATTAATGGCAACAAAACAAAATAAAAAAAAATTTTTGTAAAATTTTTGTTTGCTCTTATTGCCTCCCAATCATTAGTATCTCGGACGGACGACAATGTGAAAATACAATAAAAAAAAAAAAAAAAAAAAAATACAATATAAAAAAACGGAAACACATGCGATAAGTAAATACAGTGAAGAACAAATGTGTGTGACAATAATATTTTTTACAAATAATCAAAGTAAAATACAGAAAATAAAACTAGAGTAGAACGTGCTTCAATTATATAAAGTTATTTATTAATAATGCAACAACAACGAAACAATTAAAAAAAAAAATATAATAATAAAAGTTATAAATAAAAACAACAATAAAAAGCTTTAGTAAAAATGAATGAATGGAAATTTGGCAAAGTGCTGTAACAAAAAAGAGTAATAACAATTTGCCAAACCCCCTCAATCAACAGGCATCAACAATATCAACTACATCGTGAAAAACAAAATTAATGTGCAGACATTGATGAAAAACTGAAAAAAAGAATCAAAAATATATATATAAAAAAAAAAATATTTGAAAACCATATTGTTGAAACACAAGTGGATGGTGTACAGTGTAAATGAAAAACTTGCGTAGTTAAATAAAAACGTGTTTCATCAAATAAACCAAAAACAAAAATTATACAAATTATTTTAATATGAATCAATAATAAACTAAAAATTAATTAAATATACAAAATTAAACAAAAAGAAAAAGAGAGCCAAGCCACAGAGATCCAAAATAATAACAATATTAAGATTAAGAATGATAATGGTAAAACAGCTCTGGTACATAAAAACAGGCTGAAGAAATTTACCTGAAAGTTTGTATATAATACTTATTTGTATTGATAGTTGTTTTCCAACAAAAATTTTGATGAAATCCTTTTAAATATTGCGCTTCTTCCACACAAGTGCCCAAATTCCTGATTGTTTATCCATTGTGTTAATAACACAATAAATTATTATTATTAACAATTTTTTTACATACCGCTGGTTACCGTCAGCTATTAAATTTACGGACAGAACTAACTAAAAAGAAATTTAATTTCTTTTCCTTTTCTGAAGGGAAAGTGAATGACAATAATAATAATTTTTACATTTTAATTCCTATATTTTATTGTTACTTTTAATTCATTTTTTGTATGTTTACTTTTAATATTTTTTTATATTTGTAAAAGAACAATCAACTCATGTTGATCGTTCTTCGTTAAGAGGGAAGGTGTAGTGTGTTTGACTAATCTAAGTTGTCATACCTTTTGTATGCAACTTAATATCAACACATTCTTGTTGATATTGTCCACACTGCATAAATGTTGGGACGACGTGTATTATGTCGTCTCAGCATATTCCCACACTCATGGAGTGTTAGAATGTAAGATATTTAGCATAAGTTTAGTTTTAAGTAATTAAGTAGAATTAATCATAAATTAACAATAAAGATGAACAGTCGCACAAGCGGCTGTTCAAATAAATTGACTATAATAATGAAATGTCTTTTTTTATTGATTAACGTTACAAACTTGTGTCTCGCATTGCTTTCTCAAAAGTTCTATGGCGCTCTTGTTCTATTGTTTTATTTTTTTTTCCTTAGCTGGGGTGTTTAATATCTCAGGCGCGTTTGTAATGACTTGTTCCATGTCGGGATTTTGAGGAAACTCAGAAGCGCGACTGGTTGGAGCAATATTTTCAACGCCGAAAGTGTATCCAGATGGAGCTATTTGGTCATTTACTGATAACAGCTGGGATACGCAATCCTCAAGGATATTAAGGGGAATTTCTTGTGAAGGACCACATCCTGTTGCTTGATTGTTTTTTATTATTAGCAAGTTTTTTTAATACTTGCTTTGTAGTGAATCCAAACCTATACGGAGTAAAAATTCTAATAAAATGTCTATTTACAATATTTTAGGTGCTGTATACTTACACGTTGCCATTCGGGTTCTTGTAGGTGGACCCAATTTATTCAATTCTATAGAAAATCCTTCCCACGCTTCCTTGCACTGATTTTTGGTCATCCCAAATTTTTTGCTTGCCTTTACAAATTTCTGGTTTATTTTCCATCAACTTCACAAGTCGCTCAATTGGGCTTTGGTTGTTATTTTCAATTTCCTGCGTATTAAATATTCAATTATTTATTTTAAGCAGAAAAAACTTTCGATTTTTCCATTTTTTATCTTTTTTTCTTTTTTTGTCAGTTGTGCTTGATAACGTATGGACGTGTGTGCGGAAAATAATATTTGAAAGAGTTGTTTTTTTTTTTTAGTTATTGTTTTTGAGAAAATAAACCGCTTTAGTAATGCCAAAAAAAAAGAATGAAAGAGGCAACAAAAAAATAAAAAAAAAAGTGAACAAACTTTAATTAAAAACAAAGAAAAAAAAACAACACAAAATAAGAGATATCCAATTACCTATTAAGCAAAAATTACATTTTGCACGGATTGCAAGGGTGACAAATTTTTAAACAAAAAAAAAAAAAAAAAAAATAACAACAAAGAGTGATTAAAGATTAAAATACCTAACGGTATTCTATATATACTTTTCATATTCTAAAAATAGAAATAACAAAAATCCATTTACTGTGACTTTTTTGCAAATAAAAATATATAAACAGTGAAACTGAAAAAAAAAATTAATAAATTAATGAAAACTAATTAATGAGTTGCGAAAACTTCAATAGTGCGAGTGCATCGAGCCGAAATGCTTACTATGTTATTAGACAGAAATTATTTAACTGTGAAACCGAAAATAAGTGCAAGTGCACCTAATTTAAATAAATGTGCCGAGCAAAGCGCTGCAAAGAATTTATTCAATTTAAATAAAAAAAGCAACGAAGGGTCTTCCTCTTCCCGGTCTTCATTACCAAATTTTGAAGAGTTGTCGGCAACAAATACCGTAGGTCCAAAATCAAAGGACGGTGCCCACTTAGATCATAGTGAGAAATTGAAAGTCCAAGTAGTTATGGATCGATATATTCAAGTACTTAAAAGAGGCAGAAGTCCTAAATCTGCGAACATTGCACCAGCTGCAAAATTATCGAAAGATGCAGAAATACCAAATTCGCAAAATCGTTTCGCCCTTCTACAAGAATCGAAAGATGCCCCAAATTCTGCAACCAGGTCTCCTAAGCCTCCTCCAATCTATTTAAGAGAAAAAAATACAAACAATTTAATTAAATTGTTAATAGCACTAATTGGAGAAAATTCGTTTTTCGTTTCCCCAATTAAACGTGGTCAAATTGATGAAACGAAAATACAAGTAAACCACGAGAACGAATATTGTAAAATCGTTTCAGAGTTTGAAAAACTCAAAAAAAAATTTTATACCTACCAGCTGAAAAGCGCAAAAGGCCTCCAAGTTGTTATAAAGGGCATCGATTCGTATGTCGACCCTGAAGAAATAAAATCTAGTCTGATCAACAAAGGCTTTAAAGTAAAAGCTGTTTCAAATATTAAAAATAAAGAAAGGATCTCTCAGCCTTTATTCCGAGTAGAATTAGAGCCTGGTGATGTTAAACTTAAGAAAAACGAAACACATCCAATATATGGCCTGCAATTTTTTATGCATCGAAGAGTCACTGTCGAAGAACCTCATAAGCGATCCGGACCCGTACAGTGTTTAAACTGCCAAGAATTTGGACACACCAAAACTTATTGCAAGTTACCTCCTGTTTGTGTTGTTTGTGGCGATCTTCACAACACGTCAAAATGTGATAAACCAAAGAACGACTCCACAGTTAAGAAATGCAGCAATTGCGGAGGCAACCACACTGCCAACTATAGGGGTTGCCCTGTTTATGATATCGTCAAACGCTACTCGGTACACAAAACTGTAACTGCCCAGCCAGCAAAAATACCTACGCTAATTAATCCGCCACAAGCACAGGCAGTCAATAGCCAGTTTTCATACGCCAACATTTTAAAGTCTAATCAACCAACAGCGCAAAAAGAGTTACCAACTAATGAAAAATCTAACTCCAATTTCAGCCGTCTTGAAGGGATGATGGAAAACCTTTTACAAACCATGAATCGATTCATTACGAGCATGACTAGTATGATGCAGGAAATGCAAAAAATGGAAAGGAAATGCAGACTTCGCTTCTGCAAGCCATATTAAATAGGCCATGAACTCTTTACGAATTTGTTTCTGGAACGCAAACGGCATTCGCCAACATAAAGACGACTTGGAATGTTTTCTAATTAATCAAAAAATAGATGTCAAGTTGATTTCTGAGACCCATATGACATCTAGAAGCTTTTTTAAAATAATTGGATACATTTTTTATGACACTAATGACCCTAGAGATAGATCATGTGGTGGCTCCGCAATATTAATCAAATCAAGAATTAAACACCATTTACTGCGTGGACTTTCGGAAAATTATCTCCAAGCGACAAATATCTGTATTGAAAAATTTTATTACAATCTTGTTATTTCATCAGTATATTTTCCGCCTAGATTTTCAGTAGCAGAAAATCAATGCAGAGACTTTTTCAAATCACTGGGTCCTCGTTTCATAGCGGCTGGCGATTATAATGCGAAACATACATTCTGGGGCTCACGTCTCATTAGCCCAAGAGGTCGTACTTTATACGATACCATTTGCAAAATGGATCTAAATATCGTTTCAACTGGGAAACCAACTTATTGGCCATCTGACCAGCAAAAAATACCCGACGTCATTGACTTTGGCATAACAAAAAATATACCTGTTGAACTAATCGAGGTTGAAGCTTCACTAGATCTATCTTCAGATCATTTCCCCTCAATCGTTACCATTTGCGATACTCTGCAAACTGAAGCAGGAGATTTATTTTTTAAAAAACGAATAAATTGGCTAAAGTACAAAAAATATATTAGCTCTCATTGTACAGGAAACCTACTTCTAAGAACACCAGATACGGCATCAATACGCTATTAGTAGCCTGAGTGGACACATGAAGCGAGCTGCTCAAAATGCTTCTTCCTACTATCGTCAGTCTAGATAGACCAAAGTTTTTTCGGCAGATATAGAACACCTTTTATCAGAAAAAAGGAAAGCTCGAAGAGAATGGCAATTGCACAGATCACCACAACTTAAAGCAAAATTAAAAAATTGTACAAACCAGCTCAGAAAAGTGTTACAAACGCAAAGGGAAGCATCCCTGAGAGAATATTTGCAAAGTCTAGATGCGACTCAACAATCCAGTTATTCATTATGGCGATCAGTTAAAAACCTGAAAAGACCTATAACGGCATCTCCCCCACTGCGGGATTCCAGAGGATGCTGGGCAAGAAATGACGCTGAAAAAGGTAACCTTTTTGTTAGTCATTTAAAAAAAGTTTTCACTCCCCATTCATGCATTGACATGAGTGATTTACCACCTATAGTCGCTCGACCTCCAGTAAAAATAAAATTACAAATCAAAGAGATTATAATTGCTATTGAAAATTTGAATGCAAAGAAAGCTCCCGGATTCGACGAAGTCAGCAACAAGATGCTTATCGAGTTGCCCCGTATAGCAAAGAGAATTATTCTTTATATTTTTAACGCCATCTTGCGTCTCGAATACTACCCGCCAGCATGGAAAGTTGCTCTAGTTAAAATGATTCCTAAGCCTGGAAAAAATCCTTCGAAAGTGGAATCCTATAGACCTATAAGTCTATTACCAACCATGTCAAAATTGTTCGAAAAATTGTTAATTAACAAGCTGACACCTATTCTGGACCGAAACAACTGTATACCCAATCATCAATTTGGTTTTAGACGACAACATAGTACTATTGAGCAAACTCACCGATTGGTGCAAGAAATAAGAAAAGCCTTTGAAGAAAAAAAATATTGTTCAGCGCTTTTTATTGACGTCTCTCAAGCATTCGACAAAGTATGGCATGAAAGTCTTTTATCGAAATTGAAGCAGTCGTTACCATTGAATTTTCCAAAAATATGTTATCGATCGAAAGTTCATAATTAAAGAAGGAGATTTTTTAAGTTGCCCTCAACTTATAAAGGCTGGTGTTCCACAAGGCAGTATCCTAGGACCAATTTTATATTTGCTATACACCGCAGATATGCCAACAAGCAGTACTACACACACATCAACTTTTGCTGATGATACGGCTTTCTTTTGCTCCCACAAAAATCCAAAAGATGCCTCAAGTCAATTACAGCACCATGCTACCCAGGTGGAGAAATGGGCTAATCAGTGGGGAATTAAAATCAATGAACAAAAATGTGTCCACATCACCTTTACCCTACGGAAAGAAACATGTCCGCCCATCAGTATTAACAACCAGAGGGTGCCGCAACATACTCATGTTAAATATCTCGGTATTCACTTGGATAGACGTCTCACATGGAAATATCACATCGATGCAAAATTGACCCAAATGAAACTGAAAGCAGTCCAAATCAATTGGCTTATCGGTAGAAATTCCGTTCTTAGCCTCGATTGTAAACTCTTGCTCTACAAATCTATATTGAAGCCAATATGGAGTTATGGTATCCAGTTATGGGACACGGCTACTGCTTCTAATATTGAAAAAATACAACGCCGTCAAAATAAAATCCTACGAATGATAACTGCCGCTCCTTGGTATATTAAAAACAGCAATATTCATAAACACCTTGACGTCCCACTGGTCAAAAGCAAAATCTCAAAATATGTGACGAAATATTTAAAGAAATTGGAAATACATCCAAATCCTCTCGCTCGAAACATCCTTCAACATCGTGGACATACCCGCTTGAGAAGGAGGGACACCATCGAACTCAGATGATTTCTTCACAAATCATTTATTAACATTTGAAAATTAGAATTTTTGTCTGGCACTGGCTGGACATCAATATATATTAACTTAACTTAAGATTTGAACACTTATTGTTAGTTCATAAAAATGAAGATACAATAAAATACTATCGAAAAAAAAATTTAAAAAAGAAAATGTATTAAATATATAAATGAACTCTATAACTGACAGAGACTCAACTGCTAATAAGCAGTTGTCTATATTGTTACGTTTTTACCTTTTAAAAACGTTAAAAATATGAGCTCGTAGATTGCAAATAAAATAAAAATAAATCTGTGTTTAATTTTTTAAGTCAATTCTTTATTTTCTGCTTTCGTGCCACTGTTCATTTTCATTTCATTTCATTTATTTATTTGTATATTCAATTCCTGTACAACAAGATTTAATCTTATATTTAAAGTACAAGAAAGAAGTGTTCATAAACAACATTTGAGATCAAACTTTTCTAATGGATAAAGTAAAGTAAAAGAGAAAAAATAATAATAATAATAACAATAGTAATAAATCATGCATAATTTATAAAAATTATAATCTACTCCGGTGCAAAAAAATTAAATAAAAATTTCCTAAAACTAGTTACGTTGCTATTAAGTTGCTGAGAATGTGGAAGGCAATTCCAAAGCCGTGCAGCATGAATAAAAAAGTGCCATTCAGATACAAGGTAACGATGTAGGGGAATTATGATCCTTTTACCTCTAAGTGATCTAGCAAATCTTATTTTATCGCTAAGATATGCTGGTGATTCTGAATAAATGATCTTATGCAGAAGTAATAATACACGGATGCTCAAAAGATTGTCAAACGATACACCATAAAGCCTCAAGGAAAAACGGGACACATGGTCATATCTCCTTAAACCATAGACGTATCTCACAATATTATTGAATAAGACGTTGAGCTTCCCCTTGCTAACGGAGTCGCAACTTGCAAAAAGTTCACAACCGTACATTAAACCAGGAAGTAGATAACATCTTGCAATCAACCGTCTTATGTTCAAAGGCGTAAAGTATTGTGTCGACCAAAGACACCTCAACTTCATATAAGTCTGACCTACGAGTGTGTTAACATGATTTGTCCATGTAAGATTGTCATTAAAAGTCAACCCAAGGTTCTTGGCAGCATCCACAATCTTGATCTTCTCCCCGTTCATCAAAATATCAAGACCGATATTGGAATCAAGCGTCCTCCTACGAATAACCATGCACTTAGACTTATGAGGGTTTAAACAAAGGCCATTTGCCTTGGCCCAATGATATATTCGATCCAAGTCATCATTGAGTCTGTTTACATTCTCACTAATAGATAACACAGGACTACTCAAATGTAACTGTACATCATCCGCGTACATATGAATTCTGCAGTGCTGAAGTTGGCTTGGCAAATCGTTGATATACATTGCAAAAAGAAGTGGTCCAAGAATTGAACCTTGAGGCACGCCTCTAGATAAATTCAAGGCAGAAGACTGGGCATTTATCGAATGAACAAATTGGGAACGATTTGAGAGATATGATGATAAAAGCCGTGCCGAAGCTCCAGAGAAGTTAAAAAAGTGCACAAGCTTCATAGAAAGCATGCCGTGATCAACCGTGTCGAAGGCTTTTGAATGATCAAGGAGGACCAAGAAATTCAGCTTACCTTCCTCCAGTTCATGTCGTATATTTTCAGATACATCCAAAAGCGCAGAAACACAGCTATGGTTCTTGCGAAAACCTGATTGTTTCCCAGTTAACAACTTATTAGCTTCAATATATGATGCCATTTGAGAGTTAAGAATTCTCTCCAGGACCTTGGATAGGTAGCACAGAATAGCTATTGGTCTGAACTCGGTATTATTCTTCGGTATTGGCAATATTTTCGCACATTTCCACCGTAATGGAAAAGTACTAGAAGTAATTATGCTATTGAATAAATATGTTATATATGGCAGAAGTACAGGCAGCAACATTCTTATAAATCTCGGGTGCATATTGTCACAGCCTACCGCATTCGACTTGATTAAATTGAAACATAAAAGGACGTCAGACTGATTTACACAAGAGAATTGAAAATTACCAGTATCAGTATCATTAGGACCCAAGTTTGAAAAGCTGTAAAAACTATTATCGACTGGCACCATAGGTAAGTCCATGAAAACCCTGTTGATCTCCTCAACATCTAACTGGTGGCTTCCCATATCCGTTCTACCAATACCAATTTCCTTAATGCATCTCCACGTTTGTCCAGAATCAACGGCAGTACCAAAACGCCTAGCATAGTACTCAGTTTTTGCAGTCCTGATACTGGCATTCACATTTCTTCTAGCAGTTTTAAATTCTGCTCTCAGCTCTGGGGTTCTAAAACGCTTCCACCTAGAATACGCAATATCCCTCTTACAAATAAGGGATTTTATACGAGTGGAAAACCATGGTTTTGTCCCAGGAAGTATTGTTCTCGATCTCATGGGAACTGCCAAATCATAAAGACGCTGTACATTACTCTCGAGAAATGATACCTGCTCATCAACAGAAGTCATGTAATACATACGAGCCCAATCAGTAAGAAAAATATTCTCTTCAAGGACGCTGTAATTAATATTCTTAAAATCACGATAGCGAACTGAAATTTGTGATGAAGGAACATTAAATCGATATGTCATAAAGATCAGATCATGCCTGGAAAAACAAGGGGCAGATACTTGATCATATAACAATATGTTCGAAACATCTGCTACAAAGAAAATATCAAGCAGAGTTCTATTGGTTGACGTATGATGTGTTGGATTAACTGTATTCGTAGGGGTTAGTCCAAGAGGCAACATATTATCAATCAGTAAGGTTTCCACCAGTATATTTGAGTTGAAGTCACCCGATATTATAACATCCTCATACACTGTGACCAAGGTCCTAAGAGTCAGCATAAAACTAGATAAGTTAATCCTCCTATTCGGTCTGTAAACACACCCCACCAATAATCTCCTACCACCAGAATTCAATTCGACAAAAATATATTCAATTTTCTCCCCACTATGCGAGATGTCAGATGAAGATTTCAAACGAATTTTGCAAGATATGTTCTCCTTCACAAAAATAGCCACTCCGCCAGCATTACCCAATCTATCCTCCCTAAATACCTTGTAGCCACTGAGGCAGAAATAGCTATCCGGTGTGTCAGGTGAGAGCCATGTCTCTGAAATGCACACGATGTCAACGTCTGAATTTTCAAAAACGTATCTAAACTCGTCGACCTTATTGTTTAGACTTTGAGCATTTATATGGATCACTTTAAGACCCCTTTTCTGCCTAGCCAAAATTCTTACCATATTCATCGTCACGACCTTGGAACCGTCTCTTGCAGAAGATATGCTATCCAATACCATACTCAACGAAGAAATAAAAAAATAAATAAAATAAAAAAAAATCCTTAATAGCAACGTAGAATATAAATAATACATAATAATAAAGATGAGTTCGTAATAATGCAAACAGATACAAAAACAAAAATGGGCATACAATTAATAAATAGACAGGACTTAAAAAATACTCTAAAAGTTTATAGATAATGACAACAATAACCAAACAATTCCTGGCTAGACATGTTAAATTGATCCTAAGTTCGAAAAAATTGTCTTAGTTGATCGGTAAAATTAATCTTTATTGGATCATCCTCATCAGATGGCTTAATATAAACAACTCCACGTTTCGTGAAAGCGGCTTTCAAACGATTTTCTTTCTTCAAGCATAACGCTGATTTAAAAATACCATGATTGTACGGAGTTAGATTCTCATTGATAAAAAATGGCTTATTGCTTTCAAAACCTGCATCATTTAAACGTAGTGGTGATTTGCGAATTCGCCGATAGCCCGCAACATTTTTCAGGAAAAGGTTTTTCTCGTAAG
This sequence comes from Sarcophaga caerulescens, assembly GCA_927399465.1. Taxonomy (NCBI): domain Eukaryota; kingdom Metazoa; phylum Arthropoda; class Insecta; order Diptera; family Sarcophagidae; genus Sarcophaga; species Sarcophaga caerulescens. Next base: position 63,039,857 of record OV656866.1, read on the forward strand.
GAGAGTTCATTTTTATTACAATTGGAGGGTCACTGACATCGCGGCCGTGCTTGAAGTGCTTTACCCTAAAAATCGCCTTGTGAGGGGGTACACTTATATCTAACGTACCACAAATTTTCTCAAATATATGAGACAAATTTTCCTTCTCATGAGATGGAACACCAGTTATTCTGACATCAGATGCAACAAGTGAATTATCATATTCGAGAATTTTTAAATTTAAATTTTGCACATCATTTTTTAATTTGTCAATTTCATTATTGGCAGCCTCTAACTTATTTACTCTTTCATTTAGTTTATTAATTTCATCTTTTACATCAGTTAGTATTTCATTTTTTAAATCACCCAGCTTTTTTTCAATTTCGAGTATAAGGCAACCCTTATTGTTTTCAATCATATCTCTTATTAAGTCCGATTGCTCTTTAATGTACTCATTTTGTTTCGTAAACTTTGTATCCAGCCAGTTCCATAATCGCGTACGTATAGCCATATCATTTGAGTTCGAAAATAAGAGATCAGATATTTCAGAGTTTACTGACGACACATCGTTTGATTCGGTTTCCCGCGCAACATTTTTTGCTTTTGACTCTCTTAACCTCTTGGCAGAAGTTTCACTTCTTGTATACATTTTAATGTTTATGTAAAAAATTGAAAATATTTATAAACGAGATACAGAGAATTAAATGTGTTTAATTTGTTATTGTAGTTTAACTGTGCAAATTTAGTTGTTGTATTTAAATTTCAGATTTGCTCAAGGTTGTTTGTTTATTGCTTTGTCACAAAAGATTGTTTATTTATTATCGTTATTTGTTGTTTTATTTTGGTGTAAAAGAGATTTTTGTTTTCGCACTGTATATTATTGTTGTCTGTTTTTTAAATTTCAGCACAATGGGAATTGTTTTTGTATGTATATTACGGTTTATTATTGTTTTTGTTTAGTTTTGTTTTTATTTCTGGTTTCGTTTGTATTTTTGGTTTGTTTATATTTTTGATTGTTTTCTTTTAATTTTTTTAAATTTGCTTAAATATGTGTATATATATATAAGTTTGATAAGTGTAAGAAAATTTTTCTCTCTTTTGTATTTTAGATTTATGTTCTGTTTTATAAAATTTGAATATCAAATACAATCATCAGTAGTATTGAAATTAAACAATCTACTAAGAGAGTTCAGAAAACACGTCCGATCGCCTTCGCGTTCAAATTGCCAATTAGTTATTCGTTATTCGCTCCAAAAGTGCGCCCGACTTATATTGTGCAGCTGACCTCGACTTCGCTTTACTGGGCCTTGTGGGGATCTCGCTTCTAGGAAACCAGCACTTGTCCCTCTGATGATGATGATGGCTGGTCTCCCGCCCATTTGATGGTGAGTCGGATCTTGACCTTCCTCGTGGCGCGTTCCAGTTTCTTCGGGACGTGTCCGCTCTTTTCACAGTTGAGACGCCTCAGCTTGACCTTTCGTCCGGCTTCTGTCACAACTTGCCTTAACAACTTTTTAAGTTCATCCAAAAGGCGTCCTTTTCCCTCTGCGACTTCTATTCCTCGCACTTTGTTTAGTTCTGATGTAGAAATCGTGCGAGGGGCCTCCTGGGCTTGTACGAAGGTCACTGTCTCTTCGAGGACTGTCTCTCCTGCAGTCCACATTGCCAATCCGACATCATCGGCGCGTATACAATTTACACACGCCACGGTCTTACCATTGTCTACCAGTAGACGGTTTCCTCCCTGGTATGTGGGCTGCACTAATTTGTCGTCCTTCACTACAAGGGCTTGCAGTGACTCACCACCCTTTTGCGCACGGTACCCCAACTCCATAGAGTAAACTTCTCTTTCGTGCTCGTCACCAAATTCACTCTGTAACGCTACCATTAAATCACTGTTGTCGTTTCTGCAGCTGGCTGGCATGTTTTCTAGAGCCTCAGCGGCGGCACCTTTTAACACCAAGTTAAGTTCCAAGGCCTTCTCTTCATCGCCCCATCCATTTCTGTCAGCTACTGATGCTTCGGCTTGTACTCCTTCCAGTCGCTGGCTCTTCTCCTCCATCATGACGAGTTTGCCTTCCACGGGCTTTTCCAAGTTACTTACTTCCGTGTCAACAGCCTCTTCTAAACTTGACACCTCTTCAGCGACACTTGTATCTCTTCCGCCGAATGACTCAATTATTTCATCTAGCTTCTCCGTGTTCGCTTCTAGTTTCTTTTCAAGTTTTGCAAATAGCTTTTGTTGGATTTGCTCATTTGCTTTCCGAGACTCCGCCAGAAGTTTTTGACTTTCTGCTATGGAAGCTTCTTGCGCTTTCTGGTTTTCGGCTCTAGAGGCTTCTTGAAAATCAGCAAATTGTTTTTCAAATAGCTTTTTGTTCTCTTCCTGCATTACTTGCATTCTTTGCTCACTATCTTTCCGAGACTCTGCCAGAAGTTTTTGATTTTCTACTTGCATTTTCTCCATCATAGCGGCTAGCAACGAATTTATATCGAGACCGCTAGGGGTTGCAGGGGCTTGTAGTTCTCGTTCCTCTTCGTCTTCGAAGTCGTAAGTATCTACATCAATGCCACGATTCCGAAGTTCTTCCCTTAACCGCCTCTGGAGTTCATTCTTCGTGCCCATAGTTGGTAGCGCTAATTTATTCAATTCTTGTTTGAGCCGCTCCACTCTTAACTCGGCGAGTTTCATCTTGATTTATTTTTATTTTTAAATTTTGCAATCCCACTTCTGACACCAATTGTTACGTTTTTACCTTTTAAAAACGTTAAAAATATGAGCTCGTAGATTGCAAATAAAATAAAAATAAATCTGTGTTTAATTTTTTAAGTCAATTCTTTATTTTCTGCACAACTTTCGTGCCACTGTTCGAACTTATTCTACGCATACAATGATAACTTTCACAATATGTGCTTGTTCGTGATATTTCTCTGCTTATAACCTGTTTTATAAGCAACAACAACACTTGTTAGTTATTCTTCTTTGCTCATAACCTTTTTTGTAAGCACCACACTAACAACTGTTTTCTTCACGCAACTTGTCTGCACACAAGTTTGACTGGATTATAACTCGATCTCGTATCTTCACACACCACTGGTTGAATTCTCACTCAATTCAACGCGACGTCGTCACACGACTAACTTCACTCGAACTCCGAGAATAACGTGTCTTCATACACGGCTGACTGAATTCTAACTGAATCATCGTTGCTCGCTTTATCTTGCCTTTTATATCACTCGATCAACAGTGTGATGAATGCCCTTGAAGGATGATGACGACCTTCGGGAACAATCCAAAAATGTAAACAATTGTTTCCATTTTTGTTGTTCGTGTATCTTATTTACTTTCGTCCAGGCAGAGTTGTTGTTGTTCTGTTTGTTTGTCTTTCTGCTATATTTTTTATACGCAGTCGTTGTTGCTATATTTGTTTATTCATCGATCTTGTAAACGAGCCCTGTTGTTTTTGTTGCTATATGCTTACTCATTCGTTGATCACGTGAACAACTGCATTGTTTTGTTTTTGGAGCTTTTGTTTATGCGTGATCAAGTCCATTGTGTTGTTTTTGGAGCTTTTGCTTATTATTTTAACAACACCATTTCCATTTTCGTAACAATATTTAACGTTTTTGTCAACCAAACTCATACAAAGTGGTGAACCGCAATACCATAAAACACAACTAAAAAATCATGCTCACAACCAAAAAGTCAACCGTATACTAAAAAAGTTGTCTACCGCAATAGGGGCAAAAATTGCTGCTTTTCAAATAAAGTATGGCAGTGTAATGCATGACAAAAGAAAACAAAACATAATTAGTGAATAAAAAGCAGAAAATGGAATGAAATGGTGAATTTTTTGCTGTTTATTTCATTTGCTTTTAAAGCACTTTTTGATCCTGAAAGTACTGAGCCAAAAAGACATTGAGCGTTTTCGTCATTGAAATGGCTGGGGTAAAGTATATTGGAATCAATTTCAATTTGTTTTTTTTTTTTAGCAAGTTTACAAAATTAAATTTCTGGAGCATAAATATTAACTAAATGCTTAGAAAACCTATATAATAATAAAGCACCATTTTGTCTTTCAGTTTGATTAATATTTTTCCTAAATTAATCATCAAAAATATCAAAACCACTTTAAAAATTTGAAGTGGTTTCAATCCGAAGAAATTTTTCTTTTTCTAAAGAATCGACTTTCGGAATTGAAACCACTTTCGATCGGAATTGCGTTCTGTAACACGGCTGTATACAGTGGTGGCCTTGTAATTAGAAACGACTTAGCAACCTGTATGTTTGTTAATTTATTTTCAAAACGTTGCTACTCATTTTAAAACTAATATGTAGTTAAAAAGGACAATAAAACATGTTAGCTTTAAGTTTAAAACAGACAAAAATTCACAGCATTAATATCATTTTTAAAAAAATTAGCTAAAAACAAAAAATACCAATTTCAGGATGGTCATATATTTAGAAACAAAAAATATTCTTACAAACAGCTTAAAAATATCTTAATAAATTCACATTTAATGGGCATATTCTTTAATATTTTGTCGGATAGCCCTTGTTTTGAGCAACATCTGCAAGTCTTTTCGGCAAACTTTGTATCAAACGTTGGCATGTTTGTACTTTGTTGCACCAGCTGAAACAATTCATCGTTATTTCGAGGGTTTTTGTCCTTAAGATCTCTTTTAACAATTGCCCATAAATTTTCAATTGGGTTGAGATCAGGACTTTGGGGTGGCCAGCCCAGAACATCAATATTTTGACCCGAAAGCCTAACCTTGAAGTGTGCTTTGGGTCATTGTCATGCTACAAAATGTAATTGACGGGCATACTCTCAAAGGTATACGGTTCCAATAAATTTTCCAAAATGCTTTTATATTAATAATGGTCCATAGTCCTTCAATTGGACCCACACCACGCCAAGGAAAAGCAACCCAGACCATAATAGAACCGCCACCGTGTTTTTCAGTGTTCACTGTGTACCTGGGATCAAGGGCTTTGTGTGGAGGACGTATTACATAAGTTTTTCCATCAGATTGGAACAAATTAAACTTGGATTCGTCACTCCAGAGAACTCTGTTCCAGAAACGCGGATCTTTTTTAAGCATTTCCGCTGCAAATTGAAACCGCTCCTTAATATTTTTTTGAGACATGCGGTTTTTTCTGCGCAATGCACCCACGAAGTCCCGACTCCTGTTAACGCCTTCTTATTGTCCGTGTGGATATTTCTGACGTTATATTTTGCCCAGTTTCAGCCTTTATTCCACGAGAAGACAAGAAAAGGTTTCTCTTACTGGCCCTACAAATAATTCTGTCTTCTGCTGCACTGGATTTTCTGGCTCTAGGCTTCCTGGCTAGGGTTTCAAACAATTGTTAAATGAGATTTTAAGGACAAAAACCCTCGAAATAACGATATCAGTACAAACATGCCAACGTTTGATACAAAGTTTGCTGAGAAGACTTGCAGATGTTGCTCAAAACAAGGGCTATCCGACAAAATATTAAAGAATATGTTTATTAAATGCATACATGGGCATACTGCATTATAATTCTAATGCATTAAGCTTTTCAGTATTCAGTAAATGTTTACTGGTAATGAAATTTAGATTGCATTACCAGTGAAATTTTACTGATTACTGAAAAAAAAAAACAGTATTCAGTAAATTTTTACTGGTAATGAAATTTAGATTGCATTACCAGTAAAATTTTACTGATTACTGAAAAAAAATCAGTATTCAGTAAATTTTACTGATTACTGAAAAAATGCAGTAAGTCAGTAAATTTTTACTGATTACTGAAAAAAATCAGTATCAGTAAAATTTATTAATTACATGTTAGTGGAATTATTTTCTGGAAAAATTGCCTACAGTTCAAGGATTCGAATAAAATTTGCTCTGTTCAATAAGCTGAATTATTAGCAATTGTTACTGGAAAAGCATTCAGTAACTCAAAAAACTTGCAAGAAGAACAAAAAACTAAAATTGTCAACATTTTTTATCGTTGCAAAAAGTTCTATTTAGAATTATCTTTTGTTTACATTATTGTCAGAACAATTTAAAATCAAAATATTTTACAATATCGACTAATCAAAAATTATACATTTACTTTTTTTTACAAGTTTTTACTAATAAAGTTTTCATTTACTATATAGTTTTTGATGATTTTTGTTTATATTTTTTATTTTCACTCTCTTAATAGGAATTTAATGAACCTCCCTACAAGAAATAAATAACCGAAACTAATACATACAAGACTTACTTACTACTACATATGTAATTTTTATTTGACTTTTTATGTTTTAGAGTTGTATTTCTTAATACATCAAAAGCACATTAATGTTGACTGTCAAATGCGCTGCAAATTTATGAATTTTAAAAATTCGGTTGTAGTAGGCTTTGCAAACAAAAATTTTTAGCGTCTTATGACGAAAATTTTAATTGTATTCTTTGTGTTAAAAAATAAGACGTGGATACCAAAAAGTTAAGTATTATTATTATTTTACTGCATAAATTTTAATATATCTAAAATTATTCTTTTATTTTATTAGCATCCACTCATCTTTGCCAGCTATCAAGAAATACCTCACCAGCACATATAAGGTAGATGGCCAAAAATTGGCTCCATTCATTAAGAAATATTTGAAGAGTGCTGTTTTCAGTGGAAAATTAATCCAAACTAAAGGTAAGGGTGCTTCTGGTTCATTCAAATTGTCAGCTGCTGCTTCAAAGGAACCCAAAGCAAAGAAACCCACTGCTGAAAAGAAAAAGGCTGCTGCTGACAAAAAGAAGAATGTTGCTAGTGCCGCTAACAGGCAGCTCCTGGTAAAAGTCCATCTGCCGCCAAAAAAAAAACTGATGAGAAGAAGAAGACAGAAAAGGCTAAGGTAAAAACCGTAAAGAAGACTGGTACTGTTAAAACTAAACCAGCCAAAAAGGCCCCAGCCAAGAGTGCAGCTGCTGCAAAGCCCAAAAAAATTATTTTATTACTGAATTATTTTGTGTTTATTTTTGTATTATTATTATTTTAATGTTTTGTATTTTGTTTTATGTTTTTTTAAATTCATTTTTTAATTATAAAATAAAATATATGAAAACAAAAAATATTTTTCTTTCGCAAAGATCAGACCTCGAAGTATGTCAATTTACTCATCAAGTTTAACTAGTCAAATGACTAGTAAAATGACCAGTCGTTTAACTAGTAAAATGACTAGTCGTTTAACTAGTAAAATTACTAGTCAACTGTGGCTAGTTAAATAACTAGTCAACTGTAACTAGTCAAACAGTCATTTGTAACTTAAAAAAAGCGAAAGAGTGAGCAGGTTAGATATATGTTTTACAGTCCAAAGAATTCATATGTTAGACAGAGAAGCAAAATCACATGTACACGAATGTTTACGTAAAGTTTTTCACATTGCCCTTAATAACTTGATGGGAAGTTGTGACTACTTTATAAGTTTTTCTTGACGGTCAAATAACTAGTTATTTGACTAGTTATGTTCTGGTAGGGCCTACATAAAAAAAAAAAAATTTTTTCAAATACACTAAGTTTTTATTAGTGTCCACCGTTAGCTTTTCTTAAGACCAACATTTCAAAATTTGCATCGCTGAGTTTCTGCCTTCTTGAACGATTTACAATTCCAGCGAATGAAAATAACATTTTCTTCACCTCATCTTCTGATTGTTCTGTTGCAGTTTCTAAAAGAGCTTTTAGAAATCTTAATTTTATTTCTGGAACAGAAATAGCTGCAATAATAGCATCCCAAGCATCAGGCTGAATTAAAAAATATTTCTCAAATCTTCTGAGTAAAGCCTCTTGCATTTTGGCGCATACTTCGGCTAAAAATTTAAAGTTTGACACCTCAAAACGCCTAAGTTTTATTCTTAAAGAGACTATAGTGGGGACGAAGTATCCGAAATACATTATATTTTCTCCCTGAAGGAAATCCACCGCCTCTGCTATAGGCCCCATAAGTTTAATATATTCCTCCAAGTATTCCAGTTCATCACAAAGAATTGTAGAAATTTTTAAACGAAAGCACAATTCCGGCAAAATTTGTTTTGTGATCTAACAACTTCTTAACGGAATCGTACAGAGAGTTCCACCTTGTTATACATCAAAAATCGGGTGGTCGTCGGTTCAAACCCAGTGGGCTACATCTTTTTTTAATTCATATTTGACATTATTTTAATTTTTGTTTTTTACAAATATATAAATATTTCTACTAATAACATCTATTAGAAATTTTGACAATTTTTTTATAATTAATAAAAATTTACTGGTAATGCATAATGGATTTCAATTTACTGGTACTGAGATTTTTCAGTATTCAGTAAAAATTTACTGATTTACTGCATTTTTTTTCAGTAATCAGTAAAAATTACTGAATACTGATTTTTTTCAGTAATCAGTAAAATTTTACTGGTAATGCAATCTAAATTTCATTACCAGTAAAAATTTACTGAATATTGATTTTTTTTCAGTAATCAGTAAAATTTTACTGGTAATGCAATCTAAATTTCATTACCAGTAAAAATTTACTGAATATGTATTGTAATTTTTTTCAGTAATCAGTAAAAATCAATTTTTACTGGTACTGCAAAGTGCCCATCTATGATTAAATGTGAATTTATTAAGATATTTTTAAGCTGTTTGTAAGAATATTTTTTGTTTCTAATTATATGACCAACCTGAAATTGGTATTTTTTGTTTTTAGCTAATTTTTTTAAAAATGATATTGATACTGTGAATTTTTTTATTTTAAACTTAAAGCTAAAATGTTGTATTGTCCTTTTTAACTATTAGTTTTAAAATGAGTAACAAAGTTTTGAAAATAAATTAACAAACATACATGTTGCTAAGTCGTTTCTAATCATAAGGCCACCACTGTATATGAACACAGACAAAAGTGGTTTAATTGACCACGTTTCCGTCTTCGCTCTGCTATGCGCCAATATTTAAAGATTTATGCATCCTAATTTTAATTAAACAAATAATTTTCAAGAAAGATATCTTAAATATGTCTATCATGTTAAGTGGGGTTGCCATCTGCCATCTAAAACAAAAATTCATGGTGTAGTGAAGATAGAAATAATTTTGAAGATAGCGTAAAAACCTTTGGGACAAGGGAGTAGGTGTAGAATGGAGATATAGGGCCTGTTCGTAAATACATTACTGCGCTGCATATTATACGCATTATGTTCATAAATGCAAACTTTGTCAGCACTGCAGCTGTCAAATGTACGTAAATGCAACATTAAATCATATTATGCGCAAATAAACACAAAACACTAATCATAAAAATGGCTGATGCATTGAATGAGAGAGAGAAATGAGTTTTAACAGAAAGTTTCTTTTTTTTTCCTTAAATGTGTTCTTTTTTGTGCATTTAACAACATTTTGTCATTTGTTTTATCGTCCAGTTCAAAAATCAAATTTATTAATAATTTTTCCATTTCTGCAGTGTTTGTTCGTTCGTAAAGGCAAACAAATAAATCAGAAAAAAGAAGCATCAGCAAGATGTCATTAGCAGTGTGAGCGCAAAATGATCATATTATGCAGCGCAGTAATGCATTTACGAACAGGCCCACACATCAGTATCATTGCGCTGCAAATATGATTATTTTGCGCTAACGTTGCCAATCACATGTTGCAGATGCTTCTTTTTGCTGATTTATTTGTTTGCATTTACGAACGAACAAACACCGCAGAAGTGGAAAAATTATTAATAAATTTGATTTTTGAACTGGACGATAAAACAAATGACAAAATGATGTTAAATGCACAAAAAAGACGACATTTAAGGAAGAAAAAAGAAACTTTCTGTTAAAACTCTCATTCTCTCTCTCACTCATTTAATGCAGCAGCCATTTTTATGATTAGTGTTTTGTGTTTATTTGCTCATAATATGATTTAGGGCCATTATTACAACTTGCCGTTAACTAAAGGGAAGATTTTAACGGGCAGATAAATTGTTTTTCATTATTATGAGTACCCAATAAGATAGAAGTGATCGTTAAGCTAAAGGGAAGATCATCCTACCTTTAACATTTAAAGGTCACTTTATGTTTGAACTTGCCATATCATATACTATTTTCGATATGGCAGCTTCAAATTTAAACAAAATGAGCATATACAACAAAAAAGCGAAGTCCGCTGTTGCCACTGCGTTAAAAAAAACTTGTTTAATTGAGCAGTTTTATCGACTTTGCTCCGGCACTGCCATATTTTAATTTTATTTTATCTGTAAGTTGTAATAACGAAAATAAGTTAAAGGTAACTTTGCCGTTCACTTTAGCTAAAGGTACCTTTAACCAAAGAAAATAAAGTATAAAGAATGTGCATCTTAACATATTTTGGAATATTTTTCAAAAATATTTCATGACGCGGGGGGAAAAAGATAGGAGGGAAGTAAACAGAAACGAAGAGCGTAACAATGCGTTGCTCTCATTCTTTGCTCTCATCGCGATGAGATCAAAGACTATAAATATATGAAGATGTTGCACTGCCAGTGCCAAATTTGTCGATGGCAGTACGGCTACTGCCACTTATTGTACTCAGAGAATTTATTATACTCAGAGAACGTATTGTTCTCTTCTCTAATTTATTCTCATATGCGTGTATACGTGTGTGCTTGTACATTGCCAAATAAAATAATAAACAAACTGAAAGATGTCTTGTTTTCACAAAATGTATGTGCAAATAGCCTGTGGAAAAGCAATAATACCGTTTGTTTTATTGTAGGGTAAGAATATGTGTTTTATTGTTGTAGAAATGAAACTATATTGATTCGCACCGAAATAAAAAATCCACATTTTGTGTGGACATTTGAAACTGAAAAATTGTTTTATAAAAAGTGTGAATTTAAAAATTGTAGTGCATGCTCAAACAAAACGTTTAATAAATATAATATATAATTAAAATCATAAATCATATTTTTAGAAGATATTGATAGGACTGGAAATATATCAGAAAGTACCCATACCCCTGATATAGATGTCGCAGATATATGTATACGATGAAAATAAAGAATATTTTAATGAAGGCACCGATTGTTTTACGTCCAACAATGTGCCAATTGAATTAACATCAAGTCGATATTTTGTTGGTTACATAGCTCAACGAATATCATGCGTTAAATATCGTGTGGATATAATAAAACCAGCGCAAATTTTGTCATATCCTTCAGAAATGTTCGTTCATGCAAATCCATCGCTCCATCTGATTTATTTTTTGAAGTTTGCAAAATTCATATAAGTCTTCGAAAAATTTTTTTTAGAAAATAAATCTATAAAAAACATAAAAACATTTGTAGTTGGCCAATGCGTAAGTTGCACAAAAAATACAATTTATTCCTTTTGGTTTGATGAAAATAACGAATGTTATAAACACAGAATGGAGATGCTTAATTTACTAATTGTTGTTTTACTACGGAAGCATTCCACATGGGAAACATACAAATTCAAATTATCCAGTATGGAAAAAGTTAAAATTTTGAACCATTAAAATGATAAATAAATTTAATACTTAAATACTAAACAAAAAAAGCACTCGTTTTATTACAACTTCATTCTATACAAAAATAGACACATATGGTAAATATGTACATACATAATTGAATAGTCTAAAAAATAACATTATAATTCGGTGCGAATCGATATAATTTCATTTCTACAACAATAAAACACATATTCTTACCCTACAATAAAACAAACGGTAATATTTTTTCCACAGGCTATTTTCACATATATTTTGTGAAAACAAAAATTCTTTCAGTTTGTTTATTATTTTATTTGGCAATGTATGTATACACACACGTATACACGCATATGAGAATTAGTTGCTTAGAGAAAAAAACAATACGTTCTCTAAGTATAATAAGTTCTCTGAGTACAATAAGTGTACTGAGTCTTTTTTGTTTTCTTTCTCTCAGTTAACATGAGAGTGAGAACGACAATTTAGCTTTCCCTGTTACCTACCCCCCTCATAAGAAAGAAGCACAAAATATTGTCAATTTTAAATACACTGTGTGCAACATCTTTACATATTTATAGTCTTTGGTCAAACAATAAAAACGATCATACATACATAATCGTACATACACATATACATACGTACGATGAGAGCAACACATTGTTACGCTCTTTGTTTGTGCTTATTTTTCTTCTGTCTTCCCTCCCTCATCAAGAAATGATTTTTAAGAGATTTTGGTGAGAGCGGGTCTTACTGGTACATCCCGCCATAAGAAATTTTACTTCTACATGATGCGCATTCTTTATATCCATATTCTTTGCTTTAACTAACCCCAACTTTAACGGGAAGTTGTAATAATGGCCCTTAATGTTGCATTTACGAACATGTGACAGCTGCAGTGCTGCCAAGGTTTGCATTTATGAACACGATGCTCATAACATGCAGCGCAATGATGCATTTACGAACAGGCCCTGTATTTGGCGGACATAGTTAGAGGGCAAGTGTTTTCCCGCCTTGAGTTGGCGGGTGAGTTGATGGTAAAAGGTTGTTCCATGATTTATAGGTCCCCCTACGCCCTATCGGCAGCCGTTTACCCGAGGAAGATTGATTAAAGTGTTCAGAAGATATGAATGAAAAATTTTATGCGGTAATTACAAATTAATAGTTGCCAAATTTGGCTATTCAGTTGTCAGTGACCACCTGCAATACAAATTTGACAACGAACAATCCAACTCCAACCAAAAACCTTTTCGTCATCAACTGACGGAAAAAAAACACTTTCCCCTGAAATTCACATCACTATATCCCCAGGCCCCACCTATTCCATATCTGCCCCTACCCAAAAATTTGTTTACCATACTTTTCAATATTATTCACTTCTACCTTCACTACACACCAGTCATTGTTCCTTATTATTGTGCCAAAACACCATAAATAATCTACACAAAATTACTCGCACAAGTCACGCAATTTATTACTGTTCTCAGTTATCTCACTGTCCAAATAGCAACTGATCTTGGTTGCCATATATAATATGAATTTTTATTTCAGTGACAAAGTAGACACATATATTATTATTAATTTGGTAACTGACAACCCAACTTTAGTTGTAATAGATACGTTAATAACGTTCATAGTCTTTATAGATTTGATTAATTTTTTATGAAAAATCTGAACATATACATAGATATCTTTTTATTAAATCTTCAGTCAGTCTTTATTAACATGGTTGATTTTATTGCTAAAATTATAAAAGTAAAAATAAATAAATAGGAGGTTATAACGAAATTTCTGTTTTTGCTTTATTTCAGGTGAATGTTTTCATTAAATCAAATACAGACCTATAAAACTGTACAGAATTAATTTTTTATTAAAAAAAAGATATATAATAAAAGAATCTTACAAAAATGAAAATTCAAAAATTCAATAATTTTTTTTTCCTTTTAGAATTTTATATATAATTTTTGTTTTCATAATAGCATATTACTTGCTAACATTTCCCTCCTCGGTACAAGAATTATTAAGATCATTATTACTACACTCTCCAGAATTTAGAGCTAAATTGGCCACATACAAAGCAGGGTCAATAACCTTGGGTATCGGCTTAATTTCAGTTCCAAGTTCTTTTTCAATTCGATGTAAATCGAACCTATCCTCATACGTTATTAAATTGATTGCAATACCTAAAAAGGAACAGAAATAATTTTAATGCACTAAGAATGATTTGTTACAGTATTCGCACCTAAGTGACCAAAACGACCGGAGCGACCAATGCGATGTAAATAGGTTTCTGCCATTCTTGGAAAATCGAAATTAATAACAACATTTACAGCTTGAACGTCTATACCTCGTGTAAATAAATCAGAGCAAACAAGATTTCTACACAAGCCCTGTCGGAAATCATGAAATACCCGATTTCTATGAGCTTGAGCCATTTTTGCATGTATGTAATAACAACAATATCCAAGTTCTGTTATTTTCTTCGCCAAGAGCTCTACGCGTTGCGTTGAATTACAAAAGATAATAGATTGATTGATTTGCAGTTTTGAAAACAAAGTGTTTAAACAATGTACTTTTTGGCGTTCTTGAACAAATGCATAATATTGTGTGACACCTTTAAGTGTTAATTCTTCCATTAAATTAATTTCGTAGGGTTCACGCAAATGTTTTTCCATAAAATTTTTAACAGTCAATGGAAAAGTTGCGGAGAATAGAAGGATCTGGGGATCCTTTGGCAATTTGAAAATGACATGATCCAGCATGCCTTGAAAATCGAGTGACAGTAACTTGTCAGCTTCATCTAATACAAGTATCTTGCAATGAGACATATTCGCAACCTTCTTGTCCATTAGATCTAAAATACGTCCAGGTGTTGCAATTATAAGTTGAACTGCAAAAATTAAAAAGTAGTTATTTTATATTAACTTAATATATAATTCAATTCACCTTTTTGATATAATCGCAGAATATCATCTTTTAAAACTGTACCACCAGTAGTAACCATTACTCGAATATCAAGATGTTTTGCCAATTCGATACATATTTGCGATGTTTGCAAAGCAAGTTCTCTTGTGGGAACCATTATTAAGGCTTGTATATAATCTTTAGATGGGTCAATTTGTTCCAAAACTGGTATGCAATATGCTCCCGTTTTTCCTGTTCCGTTTTTGGCTCTGGCCAACACATCTTTTCCACTTAATGCTATTGGAATTGCTGCCTCTTGAATAGGAGATGGTCGTTCCCATCCCTTTTCGAAGATTCCCATTAAGAGTTCTCTCTTTAAACAAAATTCTTCGAATTCATTACCACGTGTATCAGTAACATCCTTCAATATAAAAATAATGATATTAAAATTAGTATTTAAATTTGGTAATAAACTGATCTTACTATGCATAAATGTTCATTTTGAAATAATGCTAACATCAAAATAATAATTTACTCCACAAAAAAAAAAAAAAAAATTTATAAATTTCATAAATAAAAGTTAAATAAAATGTGTTAGCTAACTTCGTAGTTGGAGCCCTAACACATTGTGTTAATACTCAATGGCGACTCCGTTTAATACTTTTAGCTCTATCGGAAGAAAAATAAAAATAGAATGCGTAAACGTGGTACTCGACGACCGATGCGGTACGTTAAACACGAATGCAGACCAAATGCAGTATCACATGCGATAAAATATTTAACAAAAAAATGTAATATTTAGCTTAATCTCTGAATATTGCTCATACCACTGTTTAAAGTGCTCAAAAAAGGAGGAAATTTAGCTAGTACACACCGTACATTAAGGAATACTTAAACCAAAACTGTTAATGTAATAAAAATGTAAATGATTGAAACCTTGCATAAAGCTTTAGGTAAAGTCTGTTTAGGTGCAGTCGTCAAGCAAAAAAGATCTAGGACTATCAAATAAAATGGTTAAGGACAGTTTCGATTGGGAACACGTCATTTGGTCGGATGAATTAAAGATTAATCGATTTCGGACAGATGAGAAAGCACGTCACAGAACATTGGTCCATTAGATAAAATAGAAAGTAATATGAAGAAGGAAGATTTACTCCAATTTATAAAAAAAAAAAAATCAGAGTTAAAACTGAAGAAAAGGTTTCATTTCTACATGTTGGCTATCCAAAGAACACAAACAAAATGTTAAAAAGTGGTTGTCAAAATTTAAATTTGAAGTGATTAACTGGACTGAGCTCTCTCGAATAGAAGACTGGCTCTAAATGAAATAGCACGTAACTTTGGTTACGGGTAAAATCTTATATGAACTATCGGGTCCGCCATCTAACGTTTTTTTTTTCAACTAGTGCTTATTTCGTGAATGGTAACACTTAGCTCATGTCTGATTTGACAGATAATTAGTTTTATCCTTCCGCTGAACGAATATTGACCATCCAATGCGTTTTCGCTTCGCTAAGTGGGCCTGCGATCGAATTACAGAAGATGCCGATTTTGGCAAAAAAAAAATCATCTTTTCAGATGAAGCTCATTTTGATCTTGGCGGGTATGTAAACAAGCAAAATTGTCGCATTTGGGGCACAGAAAACCCGCACGCATACATTGAAAAGCCGACGCACCCAAAACGAGTCACTGTTTGGTGCGGATTTTGGTCCAGAGGCATAATTGGGCCATTTTTCTTGGAAAATGAGCAAGGAGTGGCCGTTACAGTCAATGGCGATCGTTATCGGGCCATGTTGAACGAATTTTTGTTCACGAAAATTGAAGAGGAGGATATTGGCAACATTTGGTTTCAACAGGACGGCGCTACGTGCCACACAGCCGAAGTTTCCCTCGATGTTTTGCGCCCTGTTTTTGAAGATCGCATTATCAGCCGCAGAGCTGATGTCGTTTGGCCACCTCGGAGCTGCGATTTGACACCGTTGGACTACTATTTGTGGGGTGCCGTCAAAGATAAGTGTTACGTCGACAAGCCAGAGACAATTGACGCTTTAAAGGACAATATTCGTGAAGCCATTCGTGAAATACAGCTGCACACAATCGATAATGTGCTTAAAAATTGGACCGATCGTGTAGGCTACTGCAGGGCCAGCCGAGGCAGCCATTTGAATGAAATTTTTTTCCATTATTAACCGGAAGGATTGTACTTTAAAAAAAAAAATAAAAAATAGAAATTTGAGAAAATATTCAGTAGTTTTTTTTTTAAAGCATTTTCAAAAAAAAAAGTTATTTGGCGGACCCTTTATTTATAATCTGGTAACAAATAATATTAAATGTATGAGAAGGAGCAAAAGGCTTTGGGCAAATGATATGTCGTGTTTAATCATGAAATTTCGACAAATTGCAAGTGTTCGAATGGAATTAATTTGTGTGTGTGTTTTTTAATATGGAGTATAAATCTTAGTTCTGTAAACGAATAATCCTGAACACATGTATGTATTCACTATATAGAAGGTCTTTAGTGCTGAAAGCGCCAACATTTTTTGCACGCCAGTGTAGTTTTGTGCGAGCTACCTATGATACGTGTACTTGCTGAACGAAAACCAAATTACAGTTAAAGCGCAAATTCTCTCAAAGATACAAGTCAAGAACATAGTTAATGCTTTTCTAATGCAAATTTTCTTTTCAAATGAATTTTTCCTTGTCGAATTGTCGTTTAAAATCCTTCTCCTTTGCTAAACAAAATATATACAGTGGCTCCCAGCTTATTTCAACCAGCACCTTTAAAAAATTAAGCTCGTATAATTTCGAAACGAAACAAGATATTAAAAAAAAATTTAATAAGAGTTTATAGAATATGTTTAAAAATTAAGAAAAGAAGTTTTATTCAGTCTCAAATGTAAACTTACAAACTAAAAACCAAAAATATAGGAACCCAATTCGTCACAGCTTATTTCAACCACTTACTACAAACAAATGATTAATTAACTAATAGTTTTAATTTCAAAATTTAGTATGACCTCCTATTTGCTTAATTACAGCTTTCAGCCTTTTTTGCATTGATTCCACTTCCTAGTGGTTTGGAGAGTTATTTTTGCCCATTCCTTTTTCAGAGCTGCTATAAGGTCATTCTTGTTCGAAATCTGGCGTTGGCCCATAAATTTGAGACTGAATACAACTTTTTTGTTTAATTTTTAAACATATTCTATAAACTCTTATTAATTTTTTTTAAAGGTGCTGGTTGAAATAAGGTGGTAGCCACTGTATATATATATACATATATATATCATAATTATGAATTCGCTGTACAAAAATTTATTATTAATTTTGTAATTAAAGTCAAACAATTGCGTGATACTTATTTTCGAAGACGTCAAGGACAGAAAGTGAGCTTTAAGAGTGTATGGGGCCCATATGTTGCTCAGCTTTTTGTTTTAAAATTGTTAACAAGAAGGCAAATTCGCACAAATATTAAGAACATTCTAAGGCGCTACTTCGAAAAACAATTTTTAACAATAATGTTCTTAACGTATTTTGCCGATTTTCATCGAAGTACGTCAGCATTTCTGTATTCAAGAATTCGACAAATTTATAATAAAATAAAAGTCTATGACGAAGTCTATGTATTAAAAAGATTAACTTTTATAAGGAAAAAATTGTATAACGTTGATAAATTTGATGGGTAACGTAATTAATGACATTTCCTGGAATTATGAATTAATTATGTAGCCAATTATTTTTCTGAAGAATAAAGATACCTATTTATCAGCCCAACCTAAATTACGGCGTAATGCGCAACGTAATTTAACGCCCAGCTTTTACGCTGCAATGAGCAACCTAAATAAAAGCGTCAACGTTGTGCCAAGAACAGTAATGTTAACTTACCATGTTAAATAAAAATCGCAAAATTGGACTGAAAGCAGCTAACATGTCATTACTTACTTTTGTAAACACAAATATAAAATAAACAAATAAAAAAATCACATGTTTTACAACAAACTTCACTTCTTTACGCTCTGTCAAAATTGGATTTTCCAATTGCAAAGCGTTAACGCCGCGCAATTATGGTTGGTCTCATACATTTTATATGGGCATGAGAAATTTTGACATTTATTTTGCGCTTTACGCCGTAATTTAGGTTGGACTGTATCTTGCAACTGAGTGGGTATTCTATGAAAATCTGAATTAGTTTTTTAATAGAATATTTTTAATGGAGACACGGTCACCACTTTATGCAGGGTTTGTGATAATATGAGAGTCGTTTTGATCATATTTCCCTTGGTGTGCAGAAAGGAAAAGTTTGGATTATTGTATGGTGTTTGTTCAATGCTTTTAGAGAGTTAAAATCTGTAGAATTTACATTGAGAGTTTTATCTCTGCCATTGTTTGGCTGGAGACGACTTCGGCTGTTTCTTTTCCCTTCTTTTGGTTTGGCTAACATTTCAAAAGGTAAGCCAAATGGCTCTCGTTTTTATTGTTTACATTAGTTTTGGACTCCATTTTGAATAAACAAAATCTAAAAAGAGTAGTGATACCGTGGGGATTAAACACCAGCTTGAAGATTTGCTTTGCTTAGATAAAAGCTGTCTTCTCTCATTGATTTTAGAACATAGAAAACAAGGCGCATTACCATCACTGGCCAGCCAATTCAATTTGTGTACAATTTTTGTTACCTTGGTTTCAAAATGCAAAAATTTCAGGATAACGAAAGCAAGTACGAAAAACTCCTCATCACCAAAAAAAAAAAAAACAAATTACAGATTTCAATGTTCGCATTCAATGTAACCATGTATTCAAAAACAAAAGCTTACGTAACATATGTGGTATATTTTGGCATAGATCGCCCACCCACTACGTCGGTCTGTGGCAAATCTCAAACGAGTAGACAGTGGCAAAATAGGTAAAAAGAAGATGGATATTTATGTGCCATAGCGCACCGATTTAATTAATAGGATTGGTCTGAAATGGAATTCCCAAGGCAACAGAAAAGCCAGACCACCATAAGATGACGTGGAAAAGAAGTCATTTATGACAAATGACAGAGTAAAATATAAAAGCTTTGTTGGTAGCTTATGTTTAGACGCGGAATAAATATGGAAAAAAACTAATATAGAACAGAATTTGAAATCCTTTTTGTTAGAATTTGTCTCAATATTTATTTCAATATTCCATTCAATAGTTCAATATTTCTTTGTTTGTTGCAGAGATACATTCATGGACAAGTCTAATTGTTCTTGACTGTATGTATGGTTATTTATTATTACTTACACTTGTTTTGAAACGATTGTCCTTTGGTGGTATTTTGAGTTTTGACTTCCAGCCCATGTCGTCTCCAATTTTAGTAACCATTTGGTGTTCTTTATTTATACTGCAATAAAAATTATCATTGTTTCACAACCGATTAATACATAAATGTTTGATTTTGATGGTTTATAAATAAAAGAATTGAATATTTTTGGAAAAGTATATCTTCAATTAACGTTTAGTTTATTAGAAAGATGAAATTAACGATGACTTGATAATTTTAAAATTTTATGTTTAAGTTTACCTTTTAATTACCATATTTCCATGCGCAGAATTAACTTTTTCTGTCATCATTTTTGAGTACGATCAATTAAATACGTCAACTTTTAAAACAAAATCATTAAACAATCAGCCAGTACTTTTATTTAGGATAATAACTTTTTAGTGCTGTAAATAAATAAAATTGAGTCGGTAATTAAAACTTTTCAACACAAATTGTATAATTTGAAGAACGTAATTATAATTCTAAATAAAACGTTGTAATATACTCGTATTAAACTACTTGGTCATATTTATAACTAACTTATCATATTTATTTGTTATACATCTCGTATTTTATAGGTTTCTATTAATTATAACTTACGTCAAAAATTGCACGGTTCGACAATGAAAATACACCCGAGTAACTACATAGTCTAAGTTATTCACTAGGTTGAGTAGGACTCAAAAATACTTCTTTATTTTTCTCGAACCCTCCAAACTTGTTTTATTTGACAAAAACGGTTTTATTATCTTTTCACACAAAATTATTGATTACCCAAATATGTTTATACCTATTTTATAAATCCAAAGTTTTTTAGAAAGGAGAGAGATTAGCCTTTAAAACGGTATACATAAACATTTTGTTCAAACTTATATGTGATGAGTTTTGATGGGGTAAACTTGAAAAATATTATTTTTTACTTGTCGACATTCTGAAAGTGCATTATATTGTGAAGAGATTGACACTCCGTTTGATAAAATTGGACAAAAATTACCGTAGGTATTATAGTATAACAGTCATGTTATATTTTTTATTTACATATGTCATCTTATCAAATGAACTTTTATTTCAAAAATTTTGATGGATATTTATTGTTTACCTGAACCTTTGCTCTTTTCACGTTTGAACAACTACCAAAAGTCGTCTAATATTTCCGTTTTTCGCAAATATTATTATTTCGCTTTGCGCAAACATTAGTCAACTTCCGGTGGTTAGTCCAACGGAAAAAGGATACATTTTTTAATAAACACTTAACACATTCGCGACGGATGACGCTTTATATAGTCATTTTAGTTATCGTTTAACTATTCTTTAAAAATGTCATTTTTCAAATTGAAATTAAAAAGTATTTGGTCTTATATTACTTATGGGATTAGTAAGAAAAAATAAAATATATAATTATTGGTCGACACACCCAACAACTCCAGTTTTCGGTACTACCATGAGTACAGATCGGTTTTTACGAATTTGTACTTTCCTCCATTTCTCCGATAACTCAACTGCTTATTCAACGGAACACATGTTAATAAAAGTGCAAGAAATTATAGATTATTTTAGCAATAAATTTAAAAGTGTATATGAACCAGGACAGAATTTATAACTCGATGAAGGGATAATCCCACGGAGGGGAAGACTTCGACTCTGCACTTACAATTCAGATAAAATTGTAAAATATGGCATATTGCCATGCTATTCTATTCTATTCAAATGATATCTACTATTCATAATGCCGACATGATCGATTCTAATAAAATCGATCGAAATATCCAACTTTTCATCAAGAAACGGCACTGCATCATTGATTACAATCAATACATGTATGGTGTCGATCTTGCCTATAACCATGCTATTCTATTCTATTCTATTCAAATGATATCTACTATTCATAATGCCGACATGATCGATTCTAATAAAATCGATCGAAATATCCAACTTTTCAGCAAGAAACTGCACTGCATCATTGATTACAATCAATACATGTATGGTGTCGATCTTGACCCATCTTCAGAAAAACTCTCAAATGGACTAAAAAGGTCTTTTTCTACCTTACGAGTATTCATTGCGCCATATTTAATTCATTCCGTATCAAAAGTTCTCAATCATCAATTATCAAAAATTAGATTTCACGATTTCTTTCTGAGTTTAGCAGAAAGTTGGATAGAAGAAAGCCCAGATATGTATATCACATTCTAATACCGAAGAAGCAACCAATGAGCCCTCAACTTCTACACGAACGCCCCGTTTTGACTCAACAAAAAGGTTATCAGGAAAATAAAACATCATGAATTAGTAAAAATTGTGAACAACGGTAAGACGGTGAAAAAAAGATGTCGTGTATGTTATTCGCACAAAATACGTCGAGATAGATCATATATATGTAGGAGCTGTAGAGTTCCCCTACATATTTTAAACTGTTTTCAAGCATACCATACAAAAAAAGAATATTGACTTACAATGAAATGAAGTTTGAAAATTATTAAAAAATATGTATATAATTATAATAAATAACAAAAATATTTAGAAGTATAATTTCAAACCCTAATTTTTATGTATAAACAAGTCCTATGCTCCCTTCTTTAAAATTTAATACAGAAATATTAATTACATAAAAAGCTATGGCAATTTTTCTACACCTATGCGCGATTGTAACAATTGACAAAAAACGGCCCCGTACCCACAGTAGGCGAAGCCAGCAACGCACCGTCGCGAATGTGTTAAGATCTATTAAAAAGTTCATTTGATGAGAAAAAAATATGACTAAGCTGTTATACTCTTTAAATAATAACTACAGTAATTTTTGTCCAATTTATTCATTATATATTCTAGCAATTCTGTTAAATTGTTATAAAAAATAATATAAATAGGTAAAAAAGAAAAGCAGAATGGAATGGATGTCAGTGAGCTAACCCTAATTGAAGTTCTTTTTAAAAACATGGATTGCTTTAAATTTTTTTAATCTTCTACACAAATTTTCCTGACCAAAATGAAAACAATTTTGTTGTTTTCCAGCTGTCAAATGTTTATTGAGTAAAGCTGAATTGCGTATGCCTTAATATATTGTCAATTAACCGAATATTGACTCAATAAAAGTGCATGCCTGAACAAGTACTAGACACATTTTTGTTGATTTTAATTTCTAGTCTTGGGTACGTTCGTAAATGCAGTAGTTGTGCAACCTGCAGCATAACAAAAATCAAATGTTCAAAAATGCAATACTTGGCAGCACTGACTTGCGTCGAACGTTTTTTTTGCAGACAAATTGCAATACTGTCGCAAATTTTTGCAAATATAGCAACAGTTAGATTTCAGTTGCAATAGTTTGCGGTAAACCATTTCTTCGACAATATTGTAGTTTCGTGATATAAAAGCTATTAAACAAAAGAAAATTTTGCTTTATTTGCAGAAAAATGGAAAACTAATAAAATTTAACCGATATTGTTATAGAAAATTTTAATTATTTATATTTTTAGTTCCGAGGAAGATTTCACATTTAACATACAAAAATTAATAATACGGACTAGACTGGATATGGAGTCGGTCAGTATTGTGGGGAAAAGTTTTATTAAAAATTAAAGAAATCAAATCGGACTTTGAAATGACAAAGGAACAAATAAGCCGGAAATTTTTGAATTTTCACACCACATATATGGTACAAAACACTCTATTAACCCACCGTCTAAATTTTCAATAATATTTGTTATTGTTAATTTTGATAATTTTTTTTTAACTTTTGCAGAACGTTCTAAAAAGCAAATTCTGTTTAGTTTTTGTGCAGTAGCAAAGCATTTGCAACAGCTGATCACGCATTAGCAACAAAACTTGGCATTACTGCCGCAGTCGTGCACAAATTTGCTGAATTTACGAACGCACCCCTTCTCTTGGCCGCACAGTGCCCTCGTACGGACAAATCTCAGCGTTCCCTTCGGTTTTATATCAGTAATATGTTTTACTTTTATGTTTTGCAATATTATTATTATCTAATTTTGCGGCAATTAGTTCAAAATTAGCATTTTAAATAACAATTTTTTAAAAAGTGTAACTTTTTATCAATTCGGAGTTGTTTTTATTTATGTTCGAAAAACCAGTGCTGCATACTTTAGCAAATAATATGCAAATGAGGCAAGTTTTTAGTTTTTATATAAATTTGAAGATTACAAATGAATTAGAAAATTATTATTTTATACATTTAAATTGTTGTGACCTAGTTACTCTATGGTTTTCGATTTTGAACATTTTATGATTTAATTATTGATTTTGAACATTTTACATATTCCAATAAAACGATAAAAGACGAGTTTTTGGATTCCGATAAATGCAATTTAATAATAATCAAAAGTAGTAGTTTTATTAAGAAGTGATAAATTAAAGTTCATAGACGTAAAAATCTTAAAGACAAATAAAAACAGATGAAAAGCTCGTTTGCTGTTTAGTTCAAAAATTTGTAGTACTGAAAAAACAAAAAGGCTAAATAAAAAATACAAAAACATAAGATGTCTAACCGTGTAGGCTTACAAAAACAAAAGATCTAATGTGCAATCTGTAAAGGTCCTCCATGACCCCTGTCTTCCAAATGTTTCAATTCCACAATACAGTGGAATCTCCCATAGCCGGACAACCACCATCGAGCTAGTTATGTTAGCTTTAGGAAGTGTTACTTTTAAATAGTTTAACATTTTCTATTGAACTCTTCAATGTTTGAGATAACTACTACAGATGGAGTTTTATTGTTTTTTAAATTCACTTTAGTTATATAAATTTTTATTTACTTATTTAATCATTTACGAGCTGAGTAACTTCTACCTTATGCTCGGTGTAGCCTCTGGTAGGAATCAAACCGGGAGTTTTTATTGTATACATAATTAGTAAAATGATTTTTTTTTGATGATTTTTATTTCACATGTGCACACATATCGCACACCCAGTACAAAAGTGACTCAACTCAAAATTTTCATTTTTCGAGTTTATCTGCTTAAACTATGTAGAATACATTTGTTTATCTATAAAAAAATATCGGCGTATTTTGTTGTTATTAACTGTTACTAAAAATGGTCCAAAGATTTTGTTTTTAACTATTTTTAATTAAAACAAAAATAGTTTTTAATCGATTTCTGAAAAATGAAAATTTTGAGTTGTGTCACTTTTGTACTGGGTGTGCGATATGTACATACATACGTACTTAGATACAGTAAAAACACATGAATGTACCTAAAGAAATTATTAAAAAAGGATTGCCAACAAAATTTAAAAAGAAATTCTGTATATAACACAATACATATTTGGTTCATATTATGTTTTTAGATTTTTGTCCGGTAACGGGAGATATTTTAGGTTAGGTTAGAGGACGTGTACTTGTCAGTTAAGACGGGAGATATTTAAGAGAAAATAATTTGATGTTTTATGAAAGAGTGCTGTCCGAGACCAGCCAAGAGAGAATTCGTCCGTTACCGGAGAGAGTGCGTTTACTGGAGGTGTCCGTGAGGGGCGATTTCACTGGATACTTTTTAAACAGCAATATACTGAAAATAGCACAGAGGAGGGACGTTGAGTTTAGAAACATAAAAAATGCAAAATAAACAAACATACGACAATTCCTACTAAGAGGTTGCACCCAACACTAAATATAATTAAATAAGTTATATTTGCTCCAAAATTTATAGACCTTAGTGAAGACACAACTAGATATTGTAAATATATCAGAAAAAACGTTAATGGTGCATACTGAACTATAGATTGGAAATATTAAATCTCTGGCGAAGAGAACGGTAAGAAACAATAAATAACCGTTCCTACAAAGAAGCATCAACTTAACTGACAGAACAAAATGATGATAGTCCAATTGAAAATTTAGAGACAATTGCAGAAAGAAAATGATACATTAAACAAACCAGTACAGCTCCGGTTAGCCATGAAACATACGTCCGTTTTTAGCATAGCAATGTAAATGCTTAGGGAAATTACATTACGGTTCGGTAATCGCTCTCATTGCTTTTCGCATTCTGAAAACGAATGTACGTTCAGTGGACATTTAGAAAACCGGGGCTTAAACAATTATAACGTTAGCACAAATATTCAAATTAATCCTACAAATACAAAAAATTTAAGTACAAATAAAAAAAATAAATCTTTAACAGAATTAACAATGCAAACACTGTAATAGTGTTTTCACACTGAGTGGTTTTAACGTTAAAACCATAATTAAAACCTGGTTTTACCATACAAAATTATTGTGTTAAAACCATCTTAAAACCTTTTTTGAATTGGTTTTAAGTAGGTTTTATAAAATACAACCTTGTTTTCGATGTACTAAATCAGAGCTACCAACATTGAAATGTTGAAAACAGCTAAAACAAAAACAAAACAAATATAAAAATACAGAAAAAAAAACTACTTGATTTCCAAGCACTTCTTTACTTTTTATAAATAGATTCACTATTTTAAAGTATTCTTTTACAATATTTAGAATAATTTTTAATTTATTGTTCATTTCTTAATTTTTATTTTTTCTTAAACAAAAACAGCTGTTGCAGCCATAAATGCCATGAATATTAAAACCAGATTTAAGAAAACATAGTGTGAACGCAAAATTAGCTGATTATGGTTTTAATGTTAAAAGCAGATTTTAACTTTAGGTGTGAAAACACTATAAGCAACAATTAACCCTTTGCACTCGGCACCGTTTCGGACATTATCTACCAGCAACTCGACGCCACTTTTTAACGAAAACGTACATCCTGAAAACCTGATATTATACAATATAATTTTAGAACCAAGTATGGAATTGTAATAAAATTTGTTTTATATGAATTTGTGGACATTGAAGAACACATTTATAAAAAATATCCAAATTTATTTTTTATAATTTTCTACAGTATGGTAAAGTTTAGAGCAATTCCCAACATGTATGCGGGTTGATTTGTACATGTTTCATAATAAAATGTTGTTGTTTGCCACCTTCCGCCTGGTGTTTTTCTGTCAGAACAGACAATGCAATCCCGTTTTCTTTCTCCGACATTTGGAATATCCAGAGATCTTTTCTATTCGTCATTTCAGTACGCACGTTCTTTTTTGATGTGTAAAACGTTTGATTTCTTTATCATGCATCTTGTTAATTTTATCATATTTCGATTAGTTTTTTGTGCTATTTTAACAGAAAACTACAGGAGAACACGCTAGGCCGTAATTCTGACTGAAGGGTTGTAATGGCCAATTATGTATGTATGTAATCTCTTAAAGTAAGAGTATAATTATTATTAAGAGTTTTTTTATTCTCATAAAACTTATTATTCTCAGTAAACTTACTATGTTATTTTCCGATAAATAATTAGTTTCATTTCGTAAACAATTTATTTATATGCAAGTATGTATAAACATTTTCAAATATAATTTTGAATTTCAAACTTTAATTTTGAATTTGTGTTTTCATACAATTTATAAATAGTATAAATAAAAGCTACTATGGCCGATTGCGTTATTGTAGAGGAAAAATAGGTGTTTTATTATTGTAAAAATGAAAATATATCGATTCACACCGAAATTAATGTCTTTATTATCTAAATTTAAAAATTGTAAGAATACATTTTTAGAAAAACATTATTTGACTTAAGGTTTCGTTAGCCTTAAATAATAGATAAATATAAATAAAATAAATACTTAACGTATTTTATTTTTATCAGAATGGAAAAACAGAAAAATTGACCACTTATACTGAATTTCATGTATAAAATAGAAACAGTTAATTCGGAAGGAAACAGAAGTAAAACTAGCTTTATATTTTGAAGTCGCCGTGGTCTAGTAGGTAGTGTGTTGGCTTATTAGACGAAAGGCCCGAGTTCGAATCCCAGGTCAGACATCAAAACGAAAATATGAAAAATATTTCTTCGGCGACTTCCTCTCAGCAGATTTCTGGCAAAAACTCTGAGAATGAAAATTGCCATGAAAAGCTTCTCAAAAAACCTGTCGTTCGGAGTCGACTTTAAACTGTAGGTCCCGCCACTCATGTATAAAAATTAACGCACACAACACGAGTGGTGTGAGAAGCTAGGACGCTGTACAATGGGTCAGTTCGACCTCCGGGTACTGTACTTGTCACAGTTGACAAGTACACGTCCTCTAACCTAACCTAACCTTATTATTAAACAAATTTGACAACTAAGCCCTTAAAATATATCCAATGTCAGTATATTTGTATTTAAAAGTGTACTTCTAGTACTTTTGCCTAATATTATTAATATCTTTAACTTTAAACGAATATATTTCATACTCGTACATATACGTATTTAATAATTATATAACATTACACTAAACATTTTGCTATTTGATGTTTAACATTCATATTCACATACAATAGAAATACTGAATTTACTAGTTATCCTATTACGGAAACATGCCTAATGGGCAACATTCAAATTTAAGTCATCAAGCACAGAGAAAGAAAGTTAAAGTTTTGGAACCACTAAACTTGAAATAAAAATACCAATACATAAGGTAAGTACACTGATATTTCAGTTGTTAGACATTTTAATTTCGGTGCGAATCGATATACTTCCGTTATAAAGCATATTATTTTCCCATACAATTACATAATAGTTTATTTCAACCTTTACGTAGACTATTTACACACAAATTGTATGAAAACAAGAATTCAAAATTCAAATTTGTATATAAAAATTCAATTTTGCATTTTTTTATTTTACCGTAGAGATCGATCTTTGGGTCATAAGGGTTCCATTTAAAATTTGTTTTACTCGTAGTTTGATGGGCCGCGGACGACATTGCAGTGTAAAAGAACGAAGACTTGTGTGGAAGCTTCGAAAGCAAGAGAAAACTTACCATATGAGGGCGATCTCAGAACCTTGTAACTAATGCTCTAAAGCCAGAAAAAGATATTGAGAGACGCGAGGCAATAAAAAAAGCAACCAAAAGCACTGATAAGCGTATAGCATTGATATATAGTAAGAAATTAGATAGGTTGTGTCGTCTAGAACGGTCCGAAGCAGATTGGTAGGAGCAAATCTACCAGGTAGAATAGCTCCTAAGGTCCCTCTACTTAGACAAGCTAATTTGTTAAAGAGGACAACTTTGCCCTGGCTTATAAAACCTGGAGCGCTCCTGAAGGTATAAAAAAAGGGGGAAAAATATTCTGGAGCGACGA
The DNA here is from genome assembly GCA_927399465.1 of Sarcophaga caerulescens. Classification (NCBI taxonomy): domain Eukaryota; kingdom Metazoa; phylum Arthropoda; class Insecta; order Diptera; family Sarcophagidae; genus Sarcophaga; species Sarcophaga caerulescens. The sequence continues at coordinate 63,068,642 of OV656866.1, forward strand.
GACAAAGATTAATTTGTTTGATAGAGATGCCGAAAGACGTCAGACGAAAGTATTTCAAGAAATATTAAAAGCAAAAGGTACAATATACCGGTTGATACTTGTTGCAAATTATTTTCACCTATGTCTAGAATAATAGAATTTGTTCTCATGAATAATGGAGGATATACCGGATATTATTAAATAAAAGTACAAAAATATAAAATATCGAACAATTCCTGTGTCAAAAATTTTCGCAACTATTTTTCTGGTGTGTATGTTCTCAATTTCAGTTAAAATTATGCAATGGAACTTAAATTGCATCTACAATAATCTTCAAATAATAATCCGTAACAATTCTAAGCGCTTCTTTAAATTTCTTTGTAAAGCCATTACTATCTTCATCATCTTTCCTTTGTTTTTTTGCTGGGTTACGCCTTCATACACAAAGGTTTGATGTGTGTTGTTTGATTCAGGCCTGGTTCTAACCTTACACCGATGGCATCTCCATTCGGATTTTTTCTCACTAGCCAAATTTTTGTATGCATTTTCTGTAATCGAACAGCAAGGGCTGAAGTGGTATGCAGAGTTACAGTTAGAACATTTAACATGTTTGGAATTTAAGATGTTGGAGTTGCATTGATTACAAGTTGTATTCTCGGCCGTTGAACTCATTTTGTTTTTTTTATTATCTTCAAATAAAGCTTTCTTCTTTCGTTTTTATTTTTTTGTTTGTGGACAGTTTATTATTAGATAACAAAGGTCTGCACAAATGTATTTGACTTCAAAAAGTACATAAGATCTAGCATACACGTACACTTATCCGAAGTATCCGAAGAAGAAAAGTACTTTTTTTTTAGAACAACAAAATTATCGAATAACTTCTTGTTGTTATTTGACTGCGTTCGCTTCATACAAATACATGTTCAACTTTCCTTCTTACTCGAAAATACCGGCACAAAACATGTCGAGTACAATGAGTACCACCAAACTTCACGTAGTACTACAAATATCAATGAGTACTGCAAATACCACAAAGAAGTTTGGCAAAGAAAAGATCTCCACCAAAGACTATAAATATATAAAGATGTTGCACACAGTGTAAAAAGTAACATGTACTCAGAGAACTTATTATACTCAGAGAACGTATTGTTCTCTTCTCTAAGTAATTTATTCTCATATGTGTGTATACGTATGTGCATGTATGTATGTATACATACATTGCCAAATAAAATAATAAACAAACTGAAAGATGTCTTGTTTTCACAAAATGTATGTGCAAATAGCCTGTGGAAAAAAATATTACCGTTTGTTTTATTGTAGGGTAAGAATATGTGTTTTATTGTTGTAGAAATGAAATTATATCGATTCGCACCGAATTATGTTTTGTTTTTCTTTTTAAATCAATTCACAAATATTTAAGTTTTTAAAGTTCCTTCTATTCTATATACATATACTTAACATTATTTGTTACACTTTTATTACTTCTTACATACTTTTATCATTTTAAATGATCTCTGAAAATATGAAATATAAACTATGTTTTTTTACGTTTTAGTAATTTTAAGTGATTTTTTTGTTATTTTAATTGTTTTTAGTTCATTGAAAATAAAGAATTTTTTAAATCAAAAAGCGAAAAAAAAAAAATATTTTCCAACAAAAATTAACTATTTTCGATTTCTATTTTTTTATTTCAATGATTAATAAATATACAGCGCACGCGCGCTAATGTGAACACCGCATTATGTGAACATCGCTTAATGTGAACAGTTTTTTCGTTCATTGGCTACTCTAAAAGATGAAAAAATTTGAAACGTTAGATACTGTGAAGAGAGTTTGTGAAGACTAAATTATAAATTTAAATTATAAAAAAATCATAAATAATGATTTTTGTTTAAAATATGGTAAAATTCTCTTAAAATTTTCGGTATTCGGAAATGTGAACAATTCGCAAAAGTGAACAACGCCAGTTTTAATTAGTTCACATTAGCGCGCGTGCACTGTATGCCTAACATGTCGTTTGTTCATACACATAAGCATTTATATATAAAAAACATCAGTTATGTGGTGTTTTATGCTGCGAGTATTTGAAGTACCACATGAAGTGAACATAATTTTAGGAGTACTTGTTTTTGCGGATATATTTTTCAATGAGTACTCTTTTTACGGAACATAAGCAGCTTCGGATAAATACTTACTCGTATTTGTCTTGCACACATTCTCTTCTCTTCACTGCTTGCGCTGTTAGAGAGTAAGTACTCTATTTATCCGACAACGAGTTGCACACATGAAGCAAAAAAGTTATTCGTTGCTTACCTCTATTAGATAATAAGATATTTGGGCAATTCACACGACTTTGTATCGTGTATGTTGTATTGAATACACTTGGTTGTTTGCGAACGCTCAATGCTATGCTGTATTGTGTATTTCGTATTCCAAATGTATTTTTTTGGCATTCAAACAATTTGATAGCACGAAACCAACACAACTTTTGAAAAACATATACACATTTTTTTCATTCACACAATTTGATAGCACGAAACCAATACAACTTTTAAAAACATATGAAAAAAATGTGTATAAGTGTATCGGATTTTTACATGAAAATTATCAACAATCATACACTGTTGTATAATCGTCCAACAATATACTCAATACAACGGCTTGTGTGAATTGCCCAATTGTTTTTATTCTTACAAAAGCCTTTACAAGTGCACTTTATTAACGATTTTTATCAATGATTAGAATTTTTTCACCGCTTTTTTATGACACTTTTTTTAAAATTTTTTTGTATATAAAAAAACACGACCGCTCGCAACGAATACTTGATCAATCAATCACAAACAAAATTTCTGAAATCACTAAGTTTATGGACGACCACAGCATCTTAATAATCGAAAGAACTATCAACTACAAAGTAGTAATACCTATGATCCCTCACACAAACGAAAATAAAATACCTGTGATAGACATTAAATTTAAATTTCGTGCAATAAATCTACAAGAAATAAAAATTTATGTAAAGACTTAAATAAAATACCAGATTACAATAGAATAAATAACAACTTAATATTGGATAAGTGGGACATAGTAGGCGATAAAACACTGCATATAGTAAACAAATCGTTGGAAACTGGATCATTTCCTAATAACTGGAAGGAATCAATAATTACACCTATTGAGAAAGTGCAAAATACAATAAAATGCGAAGACTTTCGGCCTATCAATGGCCTAAAAACATGTGAAAAAATCCTCGAAAAAATTGTCAAAAACCAATTAGAAGAGTATATAGAAAAACATAAAATTCTTTCAAAATATCAATCAGGATTCTGTACTTGGAAATGTAAGTACGTACCAAAAATGCTGAAATTGAGTTCACCAATGTATATAGCCACCCCTCCTGTCAACAGCATAGGATCTAACTACCATATTCCCACGATAATCGGATCTACGCTTCGGAACGTCCCGATTACTCATCGGCCAAGGATTGTCAACCCAGCGAATGCTGCTTCAACCGGAAGTTTGTTCCCAAGATAAGCAAAATATGCTGGCACTTTTGCTCAGTACCCTATTAATAAGAGCTGGCATTGAACAAAATCCAGGTCCTGTATGGATCTGTTCAGTATGAAATACTATATTCAGGAACAATACTACATCAGTGAGATGTAACCGATGTGGTAACTGGTGCCACCTAAAGAGATGTTCTGGCCTAACCTCTCATCGGGAATGGTCAGGCAACTACAGAGCCAACTGCTGTAGTGGACAATTAGACACTAATTTAACTCATACGGAACATATCACCAGCTCCAACACCAATGGCCCTCGACTAACAACGACAGAAGACAACAACACACCTAGACCTGTTCTGTTTTTGGTGAGACAATTAGAAGAAACACGACTTCGGTGAAATGAAATAATTGCAGTAATTGGTGCCACATGAGGAAGAGCACCAACCTTACACACCATACGGAGTGGAGTGGCAACTTTATTGCTGACTGCTGTGCAAACATCAAACCACAGCAGCTCCTTTCCAACCACCCACAGGACACACGACAACTACATACAGCGACATACATCATCCCACATGCACAATTACATCACGACATCGACAGGAACAGTACAACCACATACACACAATCTACACTACCAATCACTTCCGGACCCGCCCCCATACGTCTGAATGGTGTCATTAGACTATCTGGCGACCATTGTACACTACTTCCGGAATAGAAACTTAAGCTATCCGCTCCTAAATTCTCCGTCTCTTTTCACAACGTGGACGAAAGAAGTGAGGAGACCACTCGACATCTCTGTTGAAGGTAACATCATACCTACGGTATATAACCCCAAAATCCTTGGGGTTACTTCGACAGTCTCCTTCACTCCTCATCCCATGCGACCTACATCAACAGCAAAGTGAGGACGGGAAACAGGATCCTGAAGGCGCTATCAGGAACTACATGAGACATGGACAAGGAGACAATCATTACCACCTACAAGGCAATTGGCCTTTCCCTCCTCAATTATGCTGTTTCAATCTGGACTTCATTCCTGAGTGATACATAATGGCGCGCGTTACAAACGACGCAGAACAAGGAATTACGTATCGCTACGGGATGTGTGAAGATGACAAGTGTGGATTACCTTCACGAAGAGTCCTAAATACTGTCAGTGAGACAACACAACGATTTCCTGACGAAACAATATCTCGTGGCCTGCAATTTAGGACCTGTTCGTAAATGCATTACTGCGCTGCATATTATACGCATTATGTTCATAAATGCAAACCTTGGCAGCACTGCAGATGTCAAACGTTCGTAAATGCAACATTAAATCATATTATGCGCAAATAAACACAAAACACTAATCATAAAAATGGCTGATGCATTGAATGAGTGAGAGAGAATGAGAGTTTTAACAGAGTTTCTTTTTTCTTCCTTAAATGTCTTCTTTTTTGTGCATTTAACAACATTTTGTCATTTGTTTTATCGTCCAGTTCAAAAATCAAATTTATTAATAATTTTTTCATTTCTGCAGTGTTTGTTCGTTCGTAAAGGCAAACAAATAAATCAGCAACATGTCATTAGCAGTGTGAGCGGAAAATGATCATATTATGCAGCGCAGTAATGCATTTACGAACAGGCCCTTACCCTCCCATCCCAACCACCACATAGTTACGGACGATCCAACTTCTCGCCGCATAAGACAAGACTTTAGACGCTTCAACACGGATTTCGTGCATCTAATACCAACAATAGTGGGCCTCCAGTCAGTAAGGGAAGCGCAACGTTCCTTACACCAATCGACAATTACGACAGCAATGGACAAACTCAGCCACAACAGGGTTCTAAAGCAACACCCACCACCAATATCTGATAGTGAAAGGCAGCAACCTAGGGTAACTTGAACTATTCTGGCCCAGCTGAGATCAGGCCATGCGAACATCCTAAACAGCTACAGGGCGAGGATTATTCCGGAGACTCTGGATCGCTGCCCATCAACCAACCAAGACCACACGACACGGCGTACCTCTATGGTTGCCATGCCAAACCGACTAGGACTAGCATTTACCTAACGACGACCACCAACGTACAGACCTCATAATATCATCTCTTCAATCCATATCATCTCTACCAGAATCACATAGGCATACAATGAACATATAAAACTTAAATTTTTTTTAATATCCAACAGGAAGACACTTCCGGAGACAGCAGCAGAGCTGTTAAACAACAACCACTCAGTCTATCCCATTTACTGCAAGACGAAAACAAAATAAGACTTGGTGATTTATAGACGCATTATAGGACCTCGCGCGGATTCATTTTGCAGATCAAATTGAAGAAACGGATGCAATAAACGTCAACTAACCCCCCAGAGTGACTAACAGATGTACCAACTTATCGGACATCATTATTGTTAGGTTGTCACTTGTTAGGTTGCCCTTACCAACTGGCACACGCACTGTGCAGATCAGATTGCATTCCTATCGTGGTTACGGTCGATAAACCGAATAACTTTATTTAACCCGATAAAGTACAATAATGCCAATTAAGAGGGCTTTTGTTACTCACATTGCCGACTCCGATGTTTGCCATGCGACACATTCGCCAGAAAGTGTGAAAAAAATGTTAGAAGCATTATCCAAACGGCGGCAAAAGAACCAATCCAACAGTGAAGCTAACGAATCTGAGAAAATAGTTCACTATCAATACAGCTCGCTTGGCTCATGAGCAAAGTTTACAATCAGATAACCAGGCAGATGAGAGAAAAACTTTACTGACGGCCGAGATAAATCCTCTCGCCAACGGCCATCTCCGTAGTGATTAAATAGAACACCTTGACCAATGCTCGAAGGACTGCAGCAAACTATGGTCCAAGTCAAGGACTTAACGGGTATTACATTAAATGACGTCCAACACTTGAGGCAGAAAAATGCGCCACCCTGTTCTGTCGTTCTGTGTATCTCTCATACCAGCTTGCAAAAACAGGGCCAAGAAAGCAATCATACGCAAAACAAATAACATCAAAAGACTTCTGAGCACCATCGCTTCCTATACTAATGAAATGAAATACATCGTATGCAATCCAAACTCTCGAAAGCCCTTGGTACGGATGGCATATACATACATACATACTCAAAATTATAGATACACTTTATGCTAAAATATTAATGTAACGTTGAAAATTCCGTCGAAAACACAGCCAGTATTTTTTTTATTATAGTTCCATCTGACATCTTAAAAACAAAAAATATGGCAAGTGCATGCATTTATAAACATTTATATACAGTGGCTCAAACGTATAATTGGACACTAGGTAGGTATGAAAATATTCAAATGCCAATTTTTCCACTTCGATGGAAAAAAAATTGATGACGATTTATAGATTTTTAAACAATGCATTTTAGCATTTTTTATTTAAAATATTTTTAATGTTCCAATCTCTCCTAACTCCTGGTTTCAACTGCTGGATTTAAAGAGCTTACGGGCAAGTTTTTCGCAAGCATACTCAATAATGTTGAGATCAGTGGCCTGTACCGGTGTTTGGAGTAGTTTTGAACAATTATGGATAAGTTGCAGCTTCCAAACGTGCTTCGGATTCCTAGTAGAAACAAATGTGTCCAATATAGCTAAGTAAAGAATTCCTCTGTAGGCACTATGCAGGTAGTCCCTGCATGTAAGAGTAAATTTAACCAGATGGATCAGATGGAAAGCAGTACGCTTGGCGCAAGCCAAATATTGAATTTTTGCCTAACAATACTCAGGCTATTTTCAAGCATTTTATATGTATGTTAAAATAGAAATTCTGGCAAACTCCTACAAATTTTTGATCATAATAATACATACATTTGACTTATTTATAATTTTTTATAATAAATTAAATTTTAGTGTAGTTTTTCTCTATTTATGTGAAACGGTAACAATAATATTATTTTAATAAAAAATTATTTAAAAATCAAAGAATATTTTAAAGAAAATGGGACGAAATTATCATTTTACTGAAGAAGAGCAAAAAGTTGTTGAAACCATGAGTAATCACGGAAAATCATTTAGAAAAATAACGAAGAGCTTAGGAAGGTGTTTACAGTTTGTGCAAAATTCTTTAACAAAAAACGAACGAAAGAATCTTGCGGCAGACCAAAGAAAACCGATCCAGAAAGCGCTTTCAAAATATCGATATGCAAAGTCAAATTGTCACATCATTTATAAGATAAAATGTATCACAAAAGATACTGATCTCATGTAGAAAATGATGCAATTTACAAGGATAATAGGAAACTCAAAGACAATTGTTCATATTTCTTTACAAATTATTATATCATTACAAATAACAGTCAAGAATAATGCCTCGAATAAAATCTAGGAGCGCAGAAGTTGATAAGGAGAACAGAGATATAGATATTTAAGTATGACAGCGCACAGTAAATTAGAAAGAACGAAATAATAACGCAAATAAAGAGTGTAAAAACAATGGAGTATAATGGAATAAGAGAAAATTGATACATATCTGATAGCAATACTAAAAAATGGTAACGAGGCAAGGGCAAACTACAAGAACATTAGAAACTACTCCAAACTTCAAATTGCAAAGAATAAGTTTTCTAATTAATCTTCTTCTATATATATAAAAATGAATGTATGTTTGTATGTACCTTATAGAATCGCAAACTATGCATTTGATCATATTATGATCTTTAGCAAAGTTGTTGCGCATGAGCCGGGGAAGGTTTCTAGGTTGGTATGACCAATTTCCGACAGGTGGCGCCACTGAAAATTAATAAAAATGAATTAAATCGTAAACTGTATATTTGATCATTTCATGATCTTTAGCAAAGTTGTTGCGCATGAGTCGACGAAGGCTTATAAGTTGGTATGACCAATTTCCGACAGGTGGCGCCACTGAGAATTACTATAAATTAATTAAATCGTAAACTGTGCATTTGATTATGTTATGATCTTTAGCAAAGTTGTTGCGCATGAGCCGGGGAAGGTTTCTAGGTTGGTATGACCAATTTCCGACAGGTGGCGCCACTGAAAATTAATAAAAATGAATTAACTCGTAAACTGTATATTTGATCATTTCATGATCTTTAGCAAAGTTGTTGCGCATGAGTCGACGAAGGCTTATAAGTTGGTATGACCAATTTCCAACAGGTGGCGCCACTGAGAATTACTATAAATGAATTAAATCGTAAACTGTGCATTTGATTATGTTATGATCTTTAGCAAAGTTGTTGCGCATGAGTCGACGAAGGCTTATAAGTTGGTATGACCAATTTCCGACAGGTGGCGCCACTGAGAATTACTATAAATTAATTAAATCGTAAACTGTGCATTTGATTATGTTATGACCTTTAGCAAAGTTGTTGCGCATGAGCCGGGGAAGGTTTCTAAGTTGGCATAACCAATTTCCGGCAGGTGGAGCCACTGAAAATGACTAAAAATTAATTAAATCGTAAACTGTGCATTTGATTATGTTATGATCTTTAGCAAAGTTATTGCGCATGAGCCGACGAAGGCTTATAAGTTGGTATTACCAATTTCCGACAGCACTTCAATAAATGTTCATAATCGAAAACCTCTACATTTTTAAAGTTTATGTCAATTTTTTTTTTTAAATGAACAAAATCAATAAAATGATTGAAATTTGTTTTAGTTGGAGGCGTAGCAACGCGCGCAGGGTACAGCTAGTATAATAATAAAAGAATTAACAATACAAAGAATCAAAATGAAATGGGGAGAGAAGTTATGAACCTGGGAAATTTAACCAAATGGATTAAAAATAACATTAGATTTATAATTTTTTTCGTTGATGACATTAGATTAATAAGAAATGCAATACAGACATAATTGGTCATTACAACCCTTCAGTCAGGATTACGACCTAGCTTCTCACACCACTTATGTTGTGTGCGTTAATTTTATACATGAGTGGCGTGACCTATAGTTTAAAGTCGACTCCGAACGATAGTTTTTTGAGAAGCTTTTCATGGCAATTTTATTTACTCTGAGTTTTTGCCAGAAATCTGCTGAGAAAGTATGTGAAATGAAGGAATTGTTGATTAGTAACTGCACCTACATATTTTTAGCTTATATATTACGAAAACTACTTCCGTTGCGGATTTATGAATTACTGATTTCATTTTTAAAATGTTTATTAAATTAAAATAAAAATTCTTTCTGTGAAAAATAAGGGCACCCCATTTTCTTTTTAAAATAGTTTTAAAAAATAATCATATACCAAGTTGTAATATGTTTAGAATTTTGTAGAGAATCTGGTGTAGTTTAAAATGGTGGACATCTAAAAATATGTTCAACAAAATGTTGGCATATTGAATCCGGTATATCACACCAAAATGCCTAAATTATTTTCCAAAGCTTATCACAAATTGTAAGACACTTTCCTGGAACACGCATCCAAGTAACACATTTTTATTCGAAATAGTGCAGCTTGAAATTTAGAAGGATCACAACATAATCCGATACTTTTTGTTATTAAGAGATTGAGGCCTTCAATCTGTAATGAGAACAATGAACACAGTGCAAAATCCTCAGTCTATTCAGCATGGTAAACATTGATAGTGGGATGGGATCCGATAAGTGGAAACAAGGTAAAGTTCCTGATTGTGAATAGTTATTGGTAAAAGAGGAACTGTTTTTTTTTTCAAAAGATTTAGAAATAGTTCCTATAACGACGGCAATACGTATTTACAATACAATAAAAACATCCTCACTTAGAATCACAATTGATAAGATTATGAAATAGAGCAATGCGGATTATTTAATACATTAATACAAGCTAGTCTCAACACACTTAAATGGCTAAATGTTGAACGATTTGAATTTAATATTCTTAATTTTTTACATAAAATTAACCATAGAATATCTATACAAACAAATTAAATACATCATTGAAGTGCAACTATATTAACAATGCGGATTAAAAAAAATAGTAATATCAGTTATTAAGTTTTTATACAAATTTATTACTTTTGAAATATGAATGTTGAAAGATTTAAAAATACAAAAAACACTTTTTATACCGCTAATAATATAAAAAAATTTGGCGCACTTTCTTAATAAGCGGTAAATACGAGATTTTTAAATCTCCAACGGTATGTTATAACGGGTTTAACATTTGTATTTAAAACAAATCATAATTTTTATTATTTATTTTGTATAAATATGCTGCGTAACCTAAAACTCTACAGATACTTATACAAGCAAAATTAAAAAAATATGAAATGTATTAAACAATAAGTAACTTCTAGTATCTATTCTATTTGATCGGATATATAAAACGTTTTGTTCACATTTGGTAGCTGAATCACAATTTAGATTTTATTCAAATAGTTTTGAATTTAATGACTTCTGCTATTTTCAATTAGTATTTAGACAAAAACAAATCTTTAACAAGTTCAAAGAAAGTTTTTTGATTCCACAGTGTTTAATTCAAAAATTTTTTTTTTGTGATACGTTGTTATGAATTGATTGTTTTTCATTTTGAAAAAAAAAAAAATAAATTTAATTTCTATCAATTTTGTTTTGTATTAATTTTTGTTATCAAATTTCATAAATCTAAAAATATAAGAATCGAAAATATTTTAACATTACTACATTCAAAAATTCTTTAGGTACTTTAGTTACTTTCACTGTGTCGGCATAATTAAAAAAAAACATGATAAACACTCACAACTTTTCAAGAATATATTTTTTCTCTATTGATTAAATTAGAATTTTTCACCAGTTGCGATCATCGCTTATAGACTCACAAACAAAGTTTTTTAGCTGTTTAGGACTAAGTACATACCAAATATATTAAGATTTTGTTTACTATGCAGTTTTATCATAAAAAGACAATGTAAAAACCAGGAATCCGATGTGTTCTCTTCAAAGTTACTTAAATAAAAATCAGTTGTACCAACCATGACATTTTTGCATACAACTTTTAGCCAGTGATGCTAATGAAAAAATGTAATGTAGTCATAAATTTACCATGAATATGATTATTTCACTATGTAAAACATGAAAACTTAAGAACTTTCTTTTAACTTGAATGAAATAAAACTCGCATGGTCTCCGTAGTATAATGGCTAGTATGTTGGCTTACAAGAAAGGTTAGAATCCAAATTTTAACTCTGACATCTTGAAAATAAAAAAGAACAACTTTATATCTTTCTGTCAATGATCACTCTCAGCAGGTTTTTGCCAAAAGCTAAAAAGGTTTCTCAAAATTTTTCGGTCATAAAAACATTTCTATATATTATATGTATATTGAAATCAAATTGAAATGGAGTAGGAGTGTTTTTCAAGTATTTATTAAAATCTGTACCAGTCTTTGTTTGGCCGATAGCACGTTAAAGCTCTTGTCTCATATGAAGGGGGAGTCATCAGCAAAGGTATTACTGTTTAACGACATGTCTGTTATTCGGCGGTTCGTCGTCGGTTGAATGAAAATCAGAAGTTGACGACCAAACAGTCATTTAACATAAGAATTATTTGTACACAATTATAAAGTTGTACTATTACATTACGTAGGTAGTGTTTATTTTTATTTCAAATTAGAAAAATATAGTTATCCGTTTTTAACTAATTAAAGCGTTCGAAAAGCATTTTGGTTTGCATTTTATTTCTACTAGAGACGACAAAAACGTTTTAACGTTCGTACAAATTTGGTTTCCGAAATACCTGACCTGTTTCTGTAGGATAAACGATTTCACTTGATTGTCTATTTATATGGAAAATATAAGCAAAAGCACTCAATTTCGTGTTTGTGTTTTCCTCAAAAAACAAACACAAACTAAATTGAGTGTTTTTGTTTGTGTGAAAGAGAAATTGTTTGGCTTACAGAAACAGTAAATAAAACTTTTAATAAGTACCTTTAAGTAAATAAAAAATCGTTAAATTGAACCTAAAAAGTCTGTAGTGATAACACTGGTTAATAGCCGAATTAAAGCAAAACAAAAGGCGCCATATTGAAAGTGATAAAAGAGTGAATACAAAGTTTTTAAAATTTGAAATTAATATTAAATTTGTATAAAAAAGAATAATAAAATAATAAAATAAAAACTCAAACCCAAAAACTTGCCTTCTATATCCATATCTGAATTTTTGTCTTTTAGTTTTTGCAATTTTTATTTCTTTATTTGTTTTTCTTTATTTCTTTTTTGTTTTGTTTACATAAAAACATATGACACGTTTTTACGATCTATAATTGCACTTACATTTTTACGTTCCGTACACGTTACATTACGTTACTGTTACATTCCGTTACGGTAGCATAACTAGGGCTTTAGTCCCGGTTAGCCAAACGTGCACGGAACATACATTCGTTTTTAGAACACGAAAAGCAATGAAAATGCTTGCCGAACTGTAATGTTATTTTCGGTAAGCATTTGCATTGCTTTACATATGCTAAAAACGAACTTATGTTACATTACGTTCCATCGACGTTTGACTAAACGGGGTTTTAACGTTTTTTTACGTTCCGAATCAGCTGTTTTTGTCTTGTATGTGAGATACACGAATAAATCGTTAGTTTTTCTATTCCATGCCGTATGTGTATTGAATATAAATAAATAAATAATCTAGTAGGTAGTGTGCTGGCTTACTAAACGTGAGTCCTCGGTTCATACCCCATGTCAGACATTTCCATCAAAACGAAATATGAAAAAAAATATTTCTCCGGCGACTTCCTTCTGGCAAAATCGCTGAGAATAAATAAAATTGCCATGAAAAAGTTTTTCAAAAGGTCCCACTACTCATGTGTAAAATTAACACACACAAAATAAGTGGTGTGAGAAGTTAGGTTATATATAAGTTTATAATTTGACGACGTAAATCGAAGGATTACTGTAATCCTGATTGAAGAGTTATAATGAGCAATATGTATGCATGTATGTATTTTACAAAAGAACCATTTGGTGCAAAAAAGTACTCTTTCAGTTATAGTTCAGTACCATTTGAAAATTTCAGTTTTGCAACACTGATAAGCAGACGTCGGCACAAAGAGAAAATGATAAAAATGTGAGTGTATTTGTGAGAGGCATGTGTATAACCCAGAGGAAAATTGTTAGTAATATTTTCAAGTGTAACCTAATAATATGTTTATGTAGTGGAAAATGGAGAATGTACAGCGCCAAATCCTTAACGATTGCGTATTTAACTTGAGAAATATTCTTCCAAAAATGGAGATCATTTCTCATTGTTATTAGTGAATCTCATTAGAAAATAGTGAATCCTACTATAATTTTTCTTTGGGTGTATAATTGATATACAAAAAAATTTCAAAAAGAAGCGACAAGCAACTGAATGCATTTTTACGCTCTTTTTAACGAACATTGTTGATGTTCGTGTCCTATGTATGTAAGAATTCGAAGATGATCTTCCCCTGAGGGACATTGGTTTTCCATGCAAGCAGACAAGCAAGTGAAATAGCCTGTGTTACAAAAACATCACATAATTTAATAAAAGTAAAGGTCAAAAATCTCATTCAAGAAGTCATTATTCTTTATTGGAATTAAGTTAGACACATTAGAAAATCTCCAACTACAAAAACAGTAACACTTTGATCCGCAAGTTCGGAAACCTACTTAATGACATCAACATGTTTAGAATAAATAGTACAGTTAGAATTCGAAGGAACATAAGAGCAATTGATGTAAACTTTTAATCTCCTCTGTTTGGCTACTACAGCGACAAATTCAATATCATCAGAATGAGCTTCAATAATTTCAGATGGTTGTAAAGAAGAGACTGCAATTAGAACACCACCCCCTCTACGTGAATTGCGATAATATTCATATATCTGATAATTTTCATAACTAGTAATTAAGAGGTCTGTTAATTTGGTATTTAAGCGACGTACATTTTGGTATACAATATTTAAAAAATGTTTATAGGTTATTAGTTTTTTGAAGCAGGTACGTACATTACTTGATGAGAAACGAGCAATATTCGTATCACAGTTATTTCTAGTTTTTTCTCTAGAAGTATATTCACGAACATAAGTTTTTTCTAGCCAGAAGATCGGATGAATAATAACACTGTGCTAGAATTTGACACTTTTTTCTTGTGACAAGTGGGGCACCTGGCGGGTTAACCTAATTCGGGTACGCTGAATCCAGTGGTGCTAACCGTTTTTTTTAGGTTAGCTCTTGTTTTCGAAATATACCGTTATTTCGAAAATGGAGGAGGTTGCACAACATATATTCGCGTAATTCAAAAGCGGTTTAGTTTATTGAATAAACTAAAAAACCGAAATTCCGTAATGAAATTTTCTTTAAGTAAGGTTAAACTTTTTCCAATATGCGCAGTCGTTGTAGAAACATAATTTTTTTTACCAAAAAAAAATAGTTTTTTTTTTGCAAAATTTCGAAAATTTTGTTTTTTAAAAAGGCATAAAAAATTGGAAAACGCAGCTGTGCTTCTTTTTATTTATTTATTTTTGTTGTTGACGATTTCTGTTTCTACCTGTTCCAGGTATAACAATAGAATACCAGGCAAAAATATCTAAATATTGTGATATTTTCTGGTTGCATTGATGTTGGGTGCATAGTGTGTAGTCGTGTTTACAGCGTATTGCAGAAACAAGTTGCATAGCATTAGAATTAAAAAATAAAGTCATACATTTTTACCGCAGAAATCGGTCTTGTAAAAAACTTAAGTAACGTATTCTATTGTTATACCTGAAACAGGTAGAAACAGAAATCGTCCCGGCTTTGGTTTTTTACAGTTATATTAAAATATCTAATATGGAGGCGTGTAACAAGTTTAATTACTTTTGTTATGTGTGTGGGAAATATACAAATGACTACTGAAACAATTAACTTGTATGAAACATATTTTTCTTTAAGTGTCATATGTGGTAAGAGTTGGTCACCATCAATAGTGTGTACAAAGTGCATTTACCATTTAAATAAGTGGAAAAAAATGGAGACGCCATGCCATTTGGTGTTCCAATGATTTGGAGAGATCCCATACTCCGTGTTGAAGATGAGTGTTATGCGTGCATAAATCATACAGCCGGCATGAACAGAAGAAAAAGTGGTTCTATATCTTACACTGCAACAATATATGCTCAATTTCCGCTGCCACATTCTGACGAAATTCCTGTTCCGGATAGCCAAATACCAACAGAAGATATTCCCTCAATACTTCAATCTCTTGAAACCTGTGGAGCAGCTGCATCGATGTATCAAGCGTCATACATCACGATTCCATGTAACCACAATGAAATCACGCAAAATCGTCTGGATATACTGGTACGGCGCCTAAAATTGTCTCAAAGGCAGAGCATTCTCTTAACAAAAGAGTTAAAAAAAGGTAATATTTTAGCACCAGACGTACAAATATACGGGGCTATCAATCGCCTTCGTCGATTTACGACTTTTTTAAATCTATGGAGAATAATTCTCTCGCGTATTGTACTGACATCAGCGGCTTGGTTTTAACAATGCAACATGAATATAATCCTGAAGATTGGCGCTTATTCATCGATTCGTCCAAAAGTAGCTTGAAAGCAGTTTTGCTACATGTCACTAATTTAAAAACTCCTATTCCGATAGCACTAAGCACAAATACTAAAGAGACATACGCATCAATGAAAAAAATAATAGAGTTAATTAAATATGAAGACCACAAGTGGAAAATATGCGCAGATTTAAAAGTGGTGGCTCTTTTAAGAGGCATGCAATTGGGCTATACTAAAAATATGTGCTTATGGAATACGCGTTTCCATGGCGACCAGTACAATACACGGAATTGGGCTATACGTGAGGAAAGCAGATTGCATAGAAATAATATTATTGAATTACCACTTGTGCCGATGGAAAAGATTTTGCTTCCTCCACTCCACATCAAACTGGGTATTGTAAAAAAATTTATAAAAGCATTGAACCCAGATGGAATTGCTTTTACCGAATTGCGCCGAATTTTCCACGATTAAGCGGCATGAAAGTAAGAGAAGGTATGAACTCTAACTACTTTATTATATTAGATTTATATTTCATATCATAATGTTTTTATTTTACAGGAATTCTTAATGGACCGGACATTCGTCGTCTAATGAAGGACCAACAATTTGAACTTGCGTTGAATGATATGGAGCTATTGGGCTGGAATTGTGTGAAATCAGTAATAGAAAATGTATTAGGAAATCATCGGTCTGAAAATTGGCGAATTTTAAATGGAAATATGCTAACCGCATTTAAAAACTAAACGTCGAAATGTCATTGAAAATACATTTTTTGCATTGTCATGCAGAAAAATTTAATGAACAATCGCCAGCCAAGTCTGATGAACATGGCGAGAGATTTCACCAAGTAACAGCCAGACTCGAACATTGGTATAGTGGCAAACAACTTGATTCGCTATTAGGGGATATTTGTTGGAATCTGCAGGAGGAAGAAGTAAAAATTTGTAAATAAAAACTTAAACTTTAATTAACAACAAAAATAAATGTTTTAATTCTTGAAGTTTCGTGTGGTTATTATAATAAATTAAACCGTTTTTGAGTTACGCGAATATATGTTGTGCAACCTCCTCCATTTTCGAAATTACGGTATATTTCGAAAACAAGAGCTAACCTAAAAAACGGTTAGCACCACTGGATTCAGCGTACCCGAATTAGGTTAACCCGCCAGGTGCCCCGCTTGTCACTTTTTCCAACTAGCACAGTGTAATGTAGTAGTTATCACCAGTGATTTTAAATGAAGAAATTGACCTGGGTGCTGAAAATATCCGTTTTAGCTCCTAATTTAGATTTAATATAATGATCAATATCAACCAACGTAGTGTCACTAGCTAATCGTGAAACAAACAGTTTTCTTATATGTAACTGCTTAAAGAGGTTCTGGAACTAATTGGGCATTTGGGTTGCCAATATCGTTTGGTGGAATGCTTACCGGACGAGAACATACTGATGACGTCGATCACAGAATATACACAGAAGGGAAAGCAATGACGTTTGACAAACTCTCATAACATAATTTTACTAAAATAGTTAGAGGGAGAAAAAAAATGAATTATAAGTTTTGCAAAGCAATGTGTTAGAAGCAACAGATAAACAGACTGAAAACTGGCGGATAAAGTTGAAAAATTAAATGTAAACAAACATTGATTTTGTGTTAAAAAAAGGAAAATTTGGAATATTTTTTAATTTCTTCAATGAAAAGTTTAAAGATTCTTAAATATTTAATTATTAATCGAAATGTATGTGGTTTTTGGTCGGAATGAATATAGTTTCTTGTGCAAAAGGTAAGTAAGAAGCTAAATATATCAAGATCAAATAAGACATATTGCTCATAAAATTTTTTTCTTGCAGAACTTTGTGTATATTATCAGTATTTATTTCAAAACTATTCTATTATTCTACAAAAATATCATCAATTTCTACCAAAATAGAAAATAAAAACCCACCCTAAAATTTAACAAACATAAATAAACAAAACAGAAATAATCAGACAGAGACAGAAATACTTTTTGGTAGTTGTTGGTAATATTTGCTGTCCCTTTCACACAATTTTAGTAAACGTCAAACTTTCGTTTCCCTTCTGTGTATATTCTGTGACGTCGATGGCGTAGAACCACTCTGACCATTACAGAATTAAAAACAGTTGGCTCAAATGACTTGCTCAGAGATGGAACTTCTTGCACTTTACTTGATTTTTCTTTCCTTTTAGGTGTGTTGTTATAATCAGTAATATCAAACTTGTCCGAACTTGAAAAATTGTTAATTAATTCTCCAAACATTGCTAGTTTGGTCTACAAGAGAGAAAACTCATCACTTTTGCTCATTACTATTGTAAAATACGAAAGAAAACACAACGCCTTCACTGTTTGAAATACTTTTTAAAAATTTAACGTCATCAGCATATGTATAAGAGAATAATGCTATAATCGAATAGCATTAGGAATAACATTAAAAAGAGCAGAAGACCGAGATGACTCCCTGAGTCGATGCGTCAAATATGATTTAAGTTAATTTAAAAAGTTTTTAGAAAATCTAATTGCGTCAGGTTTTAATAAGAGTAAATCGCCTTGTCAAACGCCTTACATAAGTCTGTACAAACAACATCAGTTTGAATGCAATTGAAAAAAGCTGAGTTTATGTGAGATGTTAATTCCATTGGATTTGGGGTTATTGATCATACACGATGATGTTAATTTGTAGTATAAAGGTTGTTTTGTGGTATAAAGTATCTGTTAATAATTTTTCAAACAATATTTGAGTAGCTAAAACATCCGATAATTTAACAGAGCGCAACACGCAACGCCATCTGATCCCGGACTGTAACAATTTTTTATGTACTATTTATGACCTTTAGACGGGTGGGGTATCTAGAAAGGACATGTTGTTGTTCTTAAAATTTCATTCGTTGGAAAAAGTAGATGCAAAAACTGGTAAAAGTATTAGCGATTTCGATATTATTAGAATTCGTAGCTCCATTGTATCTCATTGTAGTAGAATATGACGAAGCTTTACGTTTTGAGTTTTCAAAATTGGGAAATATTTTAGAATTGTCCTTAATTTATGATTTAATTTTATAAGCATTTGTATCTAGAATTTATTCTCCAAGTTATAATTACTTGCAGTTATAAGGATAAGCCATGATCAATTCGTTGTCTACGTGTTTTTTTTTTTGTTATTTTGTAAAAACAGATTTTTTCTTTAACCATGACGATGCATTAATAAATCAATGAGGAGGATTCGATTTTATAGTCACCAATCGAGTGCATTCAGATTAACAGACGAAGACAACTTCACAAAATTTTTGGTGACATATTTAAAATTAGAGCCATCTTTATTAGACACCATTATTTCTAACCAATTAATTTTTTTTCAGTACCCCTCTTTCTGCCTTGTTTTCGTTTCTTTAATCCATTTTTTTGTTGTTCCAGCTAAGCAGGTGATTGGTCTGCTGTAGGATAATGGGGCTGCCATCTATCGTTGGCTACAATCAACGCCTGCCGAGTATTTTTGTGTAGTGGCGAGGAATCGTGCTGATTGTTAATTCCTACTTATTTTTTTCACTAGGTGGCGTCAGTGCCTGATGCTATCCTTTTTTCATTTCTAGGTGGTGAGGGGCTTCTTAGATGGATTGTATTGGAAGAGGGTGAAGCCACTTAATTCGAAAACCATGATGAACGTTTTTTTCAACTCCATTGGGACCTGAACCTGGATTTAAAGACAAATTGTTTTAACCACTACATCACGTCGCCGAAACCAATTAATACAAATTGATTTGGAAATTGAAAGTCCGTACGATTAAAATAAAGTGTTTCAGATATACTAGGAATTTGGGTATATTGAAGAATAGGTGTGGTAATTAATAACGTAGAGTAATTACAATCCTCAGAAATATATAACGGACAGTATCTATGCACATCAAAAAGAGAAGTCTAATAACTCTTCAGTGAAGTTCAAGCTATTTATTTGAAGAACATCCATAGCAGTAAAATATGTTAAAAATCGCATGGCCAATATTATAAAGTAATGGGGTCCAGAAAATCTTCCAATGAAATCCAGGTGACTGTAGGAATATTCAAAACCCCCAAAACTATTAAATAATCAGCTGATCTAAGCATGTTAGCAACGAATTTAATAGGCGAAGAATGTATTTCATAAATTTGCGTACTACAGTTAGGTAGTATATATGAACAGGTTATAAAAAGTCATATGTTACCTAGTTGAATAAATACAATTAAGAATTCCACGTCGGATGTATTTTGAACTGATAATACTTCAACCAGATACAAAGTTACTGCGATCATAACACCTCACATAATCACCACACATATTTTCATAGTTAAAAATATTCAAGCATGTCACAGATTCCGATCGGAATGGTTTTGATTCCGTATATGCAATTCCGATCGATTTTGTTTTACGTTTTTCAGATTCCGAACGATTTTGTTCATTCCCAAAAATTATAAAATTGCTACTTTTCAAATAAAGTATGGCAACGTAGTGCATGACAAAAGAAAAAAAACATAATTGGTGAATAAAAAGCAGAACCAAAACAAAACAAAAAGACGCTGATACAAAAATTTTAATTGAAATAAAAAAAATTAAAAATTTTATATGAAAAATGCCCCTTTACCCCTTAAAAAATATAAGTTAATAATACAAAAAAATTTCAATAAATCTGTACTTACATTTTTATAAAACTGAATTAAATGCAACGTAAAAATATTTTTGTATTTTCTTTTGTCCATCGTTTGTGTTGCCACCGCTTAAATTTGTTTTTGTTCTCAAAAATAAGTGGTTTGCTCAAAAAAATAACGTGGCAATACTTCGATGAAAAAATATATCACTTTGTTTTGTTTTTTTCAGAAAGTTTACAAAATTTAATTTCTTAAGCATAAATATTGAGTAAATACTTAGAAAACCTATTAATAATAAAACATACCATTTTGTCTTTCAGTTTGACTAAGTTTTATTAATATATTTCTTTAATAAATTATCAAAAATATCAAAACCACCTTGAAAATTTGAAGTGGTTTTATTCCGAAGAAATTTTTCGTTTTCTAAAGACTGGACTTTCGGAATTGAAACCACTTTCGATAGGAATTGCGTTCTGTGACATGGCTGATTATTGTTAATAGTGTTTTCACACCGAGTGGTTTTAACGCAAAATTTGGTTTTAACGTTAAAACCAAAAATAAAACATGGTTTTACCATACAAAATTATTGTGAATAAAACCATCTTATTGTAGCATGCAGCCATGTCACAGAACGCAATTCCGATCGAAAGTGGTTTCAATTCCGAAAGTCGAGTCTTTAGAAAACGAAAAATTTTTTCGGAATGAAACACTTCAAATGTATGTTTTATTATTATATAGGTTTTCTAAGTATTTACTTAATATTTATGCTTAAAAAATTACATTTTGTAAACTTGCTGAGAAAAACAAAACAAATTGATATATTTTTTCATCAAAGTGTTGCCATGTTATTTTTTTTTTTACCAAACCACTTATTTTTGAGAACAAAAATTTATTAAGTAGAACAAATTTAAGCGGTGGCAACACAAACGATGGACAAAAGAAAACACAAAAAATATTTTTAAAGATGTAAGTACAGATTTATTGAAATTTTTTTTTGTATTAACTAAAATTTTTTTAAGGGGTAAAGGGGCATTTTTCATATAAAATTTTTAATTTTTTTGTGATTTCAATTAAAATTTTTGTATCATCGCCTTTTTCTTCTTTTGTTTTGGTTCTGCTTTTTATTCACCAATTATGTTTTTTTTTCTTTTGTCATGCACTACGTTGCCATAATTTATTTGAAAAAGCAGCAATTTTATAATTTTTGGGAATGAACAAAATCGTTCGGAATCTAAAGAACCTAAAACAAAATCGATCGGAATTGCATATTCGGAATCAAAAAAATTCCGATCGGAATCTGTGACATGCCTTATAATTTTACAGTTGTCAATACCAACACAACATTTCATGTGCATAAACAAAAGAATATCAAATTGCATATGAGCAGCGATCACTTGACTCAATGTTGCTGACCGTCGCTGCTGCGTATAACGCCACTATAGTAATGCGCACACGCGAGGATCATTTGACACTTTGTTGAGTGGCCGCCGGCAGTATTGATATGCATATAATATGCACTACGTGTGTTGTTGTTGTATTGCATTGATGGTGATCGTATGTGGCTCTCTTCACACTTTACCGTGGGAATTATTGTGGATAAAAGGCGCGTGTCATATGACATCCACTTGTCCCATAATTATTACACACACAAACCAATATAATATAGTTAAGCATATAACATACACACAAACATATGTTATAGTATTAAGCCAATACAAAATTGTTTTAGAATTAAGGGTTTGATTTGGAATTGTCAAATCAGCCAAAATTTAGTATAAAAGAGGGGACATTTTCCCTCAACAAAGCAATCAATAAAAATTCACCAAATAATGCGGTTCAGCTGCATTTTGAACAAAAATCATTGTTCTTATTTTTAACAGTGCTCTTATGGTGCACTAAAATTTTATAGAAATATACAAACTTTATATGGCGATCCTGCCAGTGTTCCGGAAGTGATCCTGCCAATCCAAGAGTGCTTAAGAATTAAAAATCTTGCACCAAAAAAAAAAAAAATAAATATATAGATAGCCTGGTGGATCAGCCTGAGATATCCACCAGTCGCGGATGGAAGAAACTGTCTGGCTAAGAGACAGTGGATGCCACAAAGGAATGACTCCACCACAAGTGAAGGCGGGATTTCAGCCTTTAACAATACAGCAGTACTTGGAAAGGAATAAGAAAGCCAAACAACCAGCAGAAATCACAATCCCTGTGGTTCAAAAGAAAAAGAGACGAAGAGGCCGGACCTAAAGGCTCAAGAGGGCCACCTTGGGCAGAGGCTGCTGTACTCTGGAATAAAATCGACAAAATTGAAAGGATTCTAGCCGTTATGATGGAAGTAAGGAAAAACAAATAAATTTTAGTTTCTTAACCAACGTGCTTTTCAAGAGTTGCACTGGTAGGGCCTATAAGCGTTAACCGCTCGAGGCAAATTGAAAATTAAACTTCAAAATATTACAAATAAAAAAAAAAAAAAAAAATTATAAAAAAAAAATAAAATTATTTTTATATAAGCATTTATAAACACAAAAAAAAGAAACAACAAAACTATTATAGTTAACGATGGTGTTAGCTCAACCAGCAGAATAAATTCTGCATAGTAAGCTAATTTTTACGTATGCACCTGTGTCCGATCAGATTGCAGTATGTGAAACAAAATTATTTCTGCTGGATCAGCGTCTACATCAAATACGTGAGGTGCAACATGATCGTAGGAGTGGATGAGGAGACTTGGTTGATGGCAAACAACTCAGTCTGGGTTGTGTAGTCGAAGAGAAATAATGTGTTTCATTAGTGGTTCAGTAAATTAAATTAAAAGATCTGTGTTTCATTAGTGGTTCAGTAAATAAAATTAAATTAAATGAAATTAAAAAATCTGTGTTTCATTAGTGGTTCAGTTGGTCGAACCACCTTAATATATATTTTTTAAATTATCGGTTCAAGTTTTCTTAACTGGCGCCCGAGCAGGGACCCGCGTTTAATTCAAACAGCGGTGTCCTTCATAAACAAAATAAATCCTGAGTCTCCAGGATAAAATAAATTAATAAAAAAAACATTTTTGCGATTCCCACGGGACCCTCCAAAAACACATAATCATACATAATATTCATAATAATTTGCTTCTCCTCCTTCGCCAAATCGGTATTCCTGGTGGTGAAAATTACCACAGAAGGTTACCGAAGCGAAAGTGAAGTAATCCGCACCTTAGTAGGTATCCGTGATTATTAAAACGGATTTCCAAAAAGGACTCTTGCTGACCTTCCGAGAGGAGTCAAAGAAATCTTGAGCCGATCGCGTCGCGAAGTGCAACCCAGACTCGGAACTCACGATTTTCTTAAAAATTTTCTAAAAAAAAAAGATATAAAAGAAATTAAGAGAAAATTATAAAAAAAAATTTTTATAAATTTATATTTAAAAAGAAAATTGTAAACAGGAGCATTAAGAAAAAAAGAATATATTATTAAAAAAAAAAAAAAAAAAAAAATAATAAATTTTATAAAAAAATAATAATAATAAAAGAGCAAAGAGCAAATAAAGAAGATATATAAGAAGAAAATATTTGGGAAAAAAAAGAAAATACAAAAGTATTAAAAAAGGTGGAGAGTGAATAAAAAAATATATTTATAAAATATATCTCATTTAAAAAGGAAAAATGAATATATAAAAATAAAAGAATATATAAAAGAAGTAAAAGAAACATACTTGAAGAAAGAAAATACAGAAGTATAAAAAAAATATGTATTATTATTAAAGAAAAATATTGTTTGAAAAAAAAGAGAGAATATATTTTAAAGAAAATTAAGAGAAAAAGTATTTAAAAGGAAAGGGGTCAGCCGTCAAGCTTACCTTACATAGAATATAAGACTCCGAATAACAAAGTGTGGGAATTCCTGATTGATACAGGCTCAAATAAGAACTTCTGTAGTCCTCTTTTGTTTAGGGGCTCCACACTTTTAACCAAACCAATATTAGTTCGATCAGCGGGAGGAGATATCTTAATTAATGAAAAAGTGGAAGGTCAGTTCTTTAAGTTTGCAGGAATTGATCTGCCAACATCTTTTTATATATTGCCTGGTCTTAAAACTTTTGATGGTATAATTGGTGATGATACCCTCAAACAACTAGGTGCTATAGTTGATCGTAAAGCAAATCTACTAATATTGGAAAACAATATTCACATTCCTCTTAAAGAAAAAGTGTCTGTTGAAATAAATTATGTTCTCAATGACGAATTCCCTGATGATATTAGGATTAGGTTGGGTAAGCTGATAGATAAATATAAACCCTTGTTCGGGCCATTAGACGGCAGTGAACTGGCATCTACGAATGTCCAGGCAGAAATTAAAACTAGTACGGAGGAACCGATTTACACGAAAAGTCATCCTTATCCAGTCTGTATGAGGGAGGAAGTAGAGAGGCAAATAAATGAACTGCTCTCAGAAGGAGTTATACGACCTTCGAAAAGCCCATATAATTCTCCAATTTGGATAGTGCCAAAGAAACCTAAACCCGGTGGTGAAAAACAATACAGAATGGTTGTTGATTTTCAGCGCCTGAATTCTGTAACTATTTCAGATACTTATCCAATTCCCGACATTACATCGACTCTTGCTAGCTTGGGGAATGCAAAATATTTTACGACAATTGATCTTACATCAGGCTTCCATCAAATAGCCATGAATCCAAAAGATATTCCAAAAACGGCATTTTCAACGGCAAATGGTAAATTCGAATATTTATATATATATTTCTATATATATATTTCTATATTTCAGAGAATGATAGACGATGTCCTTCGCGAATACATAGGAAAAATTTGTTTTGTCTACATTGATGATATCATTGTGATCGGAAAAAATGTTGAAGATCACTTAAAGAATGTGGACACAATATTCGCTAGGCTTCGTGAGGCCAATTTGAAAGTTAATCTTGATAAGACACATTTTATGAAAACCGAAGTAGAATTCCTCGGATACATCGTTGGTTCTGAGGGAATCAAACCAGACCCCACCAAAGTTAAATCTATTGAGAACTTGTTACCACCCACAAACCTAAAGGAATTAAAAAGCTTCTTGGGTATGACTTCATATTACAGGAGATTTATTCGCGACTATGCAAAAGTTGCGAAACCACTTACAAATTTAACCAGGGGGAATACGCTCAGGTGAAAGCCAGCCAATCAAGGAAAGTTCCAATTACCTTAACCGATGAAGCTCTAAAAGCTTTCGAGGCATTGAAATCCTTAATGACGACAGCAGAGATTTTATCTTTCCCAGATTTCGAAAAGCCTTTTAATTTGACGACAGATGCTTCTAATACGGCATTGGGTGCTGTACTGTCACAAGGAGAAATTGGAAAGGATAAGCCCATAGCTTATATTTCTCGCTCACTCAACAAAACTGAAGAGGGGTATGCCACTAATGAAAAAGAGATGCTAGCCATCGTATGGGCATTGGATAACCTTAGAAATTATTTATACGGTGCTAGGAAGATCCGAATCTATACGGATCATCAACCCTTAACATTTGCGTTGGGTAATAGAAATTTTAACGCAAAATTAAAAAGATGGAAGGCACGCATAGAGGAGTATAATCACGAGTTGATTTATAAGCCCGGTAAATCAAATCACGTGGCCGATGCTCTCTCAAGATTAAAAACCATATCTAACCATTTGTATTACTCTGCTACTGACACAGCTAGTGAAGGAATGGCTGTTGATTTAGAAAATACTATAACTGCCACTGAGGGCAATGGGTTAAGGACATGGTAGCGGTTGAGGAACCACACCGTGGATATACTCGACACTTTGTATCCGCGAGAGAATGGACTGAAGATGCGCTTACTTCAATATTAAAAGAAAAACTTAGACCAAATATTCTAAATGGTATCAAGATACCTGAAAGGTTACTTGGGGCCCTACAGGAAGTTTATATTGATCATTTCTCTAAATATAAGGTTAGGATTACACAAAAAATGGTAGCTGATATTACATCGAAGGAACGTCAATTCCAGATAATAGAAGCTGAACACAGAAGAGCACATCGGAATGCTAGAGAAAATAAAGAACAAATTTTAGAGCATTTCTATTTTCCACATATGAATGCTTGCATTAAAAAATATGTCGCCAGCTGTGACGTTTGTAATCGTTGTATATATAATAGAAAACCTCCACATATACATCACCAAAGAACTCCGGATCCCAGGTACCCATGTGAGATTCTTCATATGGATATCATGGAAATTCAGGGGCAAAAGTTCATTTCGTGTATAGATAAGTTTACAAAATTTGCAAAACTATTTAGTACTAGCAGATTGTACCCGGCGTTGCGCGGGTTATGTAGTTTGGATTAGTTTAAAAAATTAAAAAAAATTATTGGGTAATTTTTGCATTAAATATAACAATAAATAAAAAACCGGCTTGTCGGTTTCAAAACCGGTTTTGAAACCGGTTTCTTAAAAAATGCAATTTTTCAAATTATTCGGAAACCGGTTTAACAAACAACCCAGTTTTTTGAATACTCTAAGTCCTAAATATAAATGCACTCAATTTGCCCGTTTTTCGCCCCTTTCCCCATTTTTGGACCTCTTTTGGTTCAACTTTTGAAACGGAACACCTCCAATAGCTATTTGGGAAACTTAACCAAGCTAAATCGTAAAAAAATACCTTTAAACCAGATAAAATACAGCATTTATGCATAAAGTACTAATTTTTGCCCATTTTTTCTTCCCTTTGACCCATTTTTTCCCCCTTTGGGTCAAAATTTTGAAAAGATTTATTGCCTATAACCTGCACCGACAAAAGTTCGATCAATATCCCAAATTTCAAGAAAATCGGTCCAGGCGTTCAGGCGTGATTGGCTATACACTCAATTTGCCCATTTTTGGCCCCTTTCCCCCTTTTTGGACCCCTTTTGGTACAACTTTTGAAACGGAACACCTCCAATAGCTATTTGGGAAACTTAACCAAGCTAAATCGTAAAAAATTACCTATAAAAAAGATAAAATACAGATTTTATGCATAAAAGTACTAATTTTTGCCCATTTTTTCTCCCTTTGTCCCATTTTTTTCCCCTTTTGGTCAAAATTTTGAAAAGATTTATAGCCTATAACCTGCACCGGCAATGGCTCGATCTATATCCCAAATTTCAAGAAAATCGGTCCAGGCGTTCAGGCGTGATTGGCTAACAAACAAACCAACAAACAAACCAACAAACAAACAAACAAAAAAACAGACTTACAGAAAGATTTATAATATATATTAGGATTAGCGATAGATCGTTAGTACAGGTGAGGAAGAAATTGATTAAAATTTTACATTATTTTACTGTGCCAAAAATACTGGTCACTGATAATGAAGGTAGTTTTTTGAGCCCGTTGGTAGACCCTTTATTAAATCATTGGGAATTCAGTTATATCTTAGGCCCACACAACGAAGTGAAGTAAATGGGCAAGTTGAAAGATTACACTCAACAATAATTGAAATCTATAGGTGCCTAAAGACAGAATATCCGGACTTATCTGTAAAGGAATTAATTGAAGTGTGTGTCGACAGGTACAATAATACCATACATTCGGTAACGAAGAAAAGACCCCGAGATCTGTTTTTTAATAAGTTCGGGGAGATAAGTTATGAAAAGCTATTGTCCACGCAGAGGAAAGTAAATAGAGACTTAAGACACTTGTTGAAGAGGAACATGTCAATCCGAAATGCAAGAATGAATAAGAAAAGGCAAAGTCCGAAGAACTATAGGAAGGGTGACAGAATTTATGTTGCTATTAAAACTATTAAGGGAAAGAATAAGGCGCTTTATAAGAAGGAAATAGTTGAAAGAAATAATAGGGCAACAGTGCTGACAAGGAGTGGAAGAAAGATTCACAAAGAACATATTAAGAATCTAAAAGGGGCAAGTCCAAGAAAATTGTTTAAACATTAATTAAGCTCACTTGTACGTAAATGTTTCTTAAATTGAAAAAATTTCTAAAATAAAAAATATAATAATTTGAAATTGTAGAAGTAATTATTAAGCAAATGAAAAGATTAATGATAAAGAAGTATATCCCTTGAACAAATGGGCTCTAAATTTTAGCGGAAAGCATGTATTCATGCTGGGGTTCAAGTCCCCATGGGTCCCATGAGAACTAAGGGAATAAGAAAAAATAAAAAAAATATATGTAAAAAGAGGAAGAAATAATACTAAAATTTACAAATTTAAAATAAAAATAAAAAAAAAAAAAAAATTACTGATTATAAAAATTAAAATTATAGATTAAATAAAAATGTATATGCTATAAAAAAAAAGAAACGGCTTTGCCGGAAATTTAATTTTTTAATTTAATTAATTTTTTAATTTAAATTAATTTTTAATTTAATTTTAATAACCTTTAATACTTTACAGAAAATATGATTTTCCTGTTAACTATACTCCTACTTTCTCACACGGGTATTCTCACCCCACGCGCAGTACAAATTTTTCGATATGATACTCCCATTGTAACACTAAGAGCCGGAAACGCGTGGACAATAAATGGAAATATGAAATTGATTCACGTTATTAATTTGGAGGACTACACTACAATTGCCAATAATGTAACAATGACGGTTAGAGAGACTGGTTGAACTTAAAGGTATAAAAAACAGTGGGAAAAGATCAATTGATTGATTGGTTCTGCATGGAAGTGGATAGCTGGGAACCCAGATGCCACCGACTGGAACGAAGTTTTAAAAACCCAAAACGCTATAATCACCAACAACAATGAGCAGTATAAAATCAATACACAGCTTCTGAACGCAACAAACGAAGTTGTCCAGAGGACTAATGAACTCCTTTCTAGAATGAATGAAATAGGTAAGGGAAATGAGGCCGAGCGAATTGGACAGGGAACGATAAATCAGGTGCTTGTTCTGAAAGACGCCATCGACGACGTAATAAGGGCGTGTCAAATGGCCAAAAGTGGAATCGTTAATACGAACCTTTTGGATAGAACTGAAATTGAAGAAATTATTACGGAAATGGAAACCTTACCATACTCTAATGCGATAGAGGCCATTGAGTATGGGGAACCTACAATTTACACCAATGGTACTTTGTTGTTATATATTGTTTCCATCCCAAGCTGAAGAAGGATTTTTATCATCGGCTTATTGTCAGACCTGCAATCAAGTCTGACAAACAGATTGAATTGCAATTTAATGAAATCCTGATCAGCCAAAATGAAACTTTTGGAGTAAGGAGTCCCTGTCTATATATAAATAACATAACAGTATGTCGAAAATCCTCTCTTAACCAGTTATCAGAAGAAAGATGTGTACCGCGTTTGCTGAAAGGTGGAACTGCCAATTATCAATATAGGACAGTAAAAACGCAGATTATCGAGATGATTACCTCCGATATGGTTTTCTTAACCAACTTCATCGGTGTCATTTCTACACGGGATCATAGTGAATTGCTGAACGGCACCTACCTGATACAGCTTTTTAATGAAACGACACTGCTTGGGAATGAAACATTTTCTAGCACATCCATATCCAGAATCCAGCCGTTACCTCCTGTTCTGACTAGTGTTACAAATGAAAGATTACTGGTGGACATTGATCAGGTCCACAATATCAGCCTACACAATATCGATGGGATCCACTACCTGAAAATAAGGTCAAATCTGTCTTTTGGAAGCCACATTGGTATAGTGATAATGATGAGCGTTTGCTTGGGGTTATTGTGGTACAAGATAACCAGACGCCTCAACCTGCCAACACTAGAAGTCCCTCAAACAGTTGGTACCTCTCCCCAACCATCCATAATGGCCTGCGGGACGCAGCACTTGAGGAGGGAGGACTTAACGATGGTGTTAGCTCAACCAGCAGAATGAATTCTGCATAGTAAGCTAATTTTTACGTATGCACCTGTGTCCGGTCAAATTACATCATGGGAAACAAAATTATTGTTAGCGGTATGCACCTGTGTCCGATCAGGTTGCAGTATGTGAAACAAAATTATTTCTGCTGGATCAGCGTCTACATCAAATACGTGAGGTGCAACATGATCGTAGGAGTGGATGAGGAGACTTGGTTGATGGCAAACAACTCAGTCTGGGTTGTGTAGTCGAAGAGAAATAATGTGTTTCATTAGTGGTTCAGTAAATAAAATTGTTATATCATGAATCTCTACTTCACATCGTTAACAGAGATGTTATCCTGCTAAACCAGTTATTGTTACAAAGTTGTCAACTTCACGCTTTTTATGCACTTTTCTTTTTGTTCGTAGTAGTATTCTGGCTCTTGTAAATTAAACAACACATATTGTATTACTATTGTTTTTCCATATATTTGAATTTACATAAAATTGAAAACTATTATTATTAAATGAATTTTAAGAACATACTGTGTTTTTATTTATTACATCGGCTACCACAAATTGGCGACGAGTGAGAAAAGCACAGAGAAAAAAAAAAATAAGGGCGTTGGCTAAAAGTCACACATACATATCATCATAAAACAAAATGGACGCAAACCAATTCGAGAAATTTCTGCAAGTACAAATGCAAATTCTTGAACAAATGAGGATAACGGCTAATACTGCACCAGTACATACACAAAATAATACAACAACTAATACACTTTTAGTACCAAATTTTGACTTATTTAATCCAGCTAAGGAGCCATATAAAAATTATATTCAACGTTTTCAAAATTACACGGAAATGAAGGGCATTACGTCCAACAAAGAATATTGCTTAAAACTATTACTAAATTCCATAGGCACGGATACATTCAACATAATTACAGCGTTAGCAGCACCAAAAACTCCGGCTGAACTTACCTACGATGAATTAACAAAAATGCTCAAGAATCATTATTCGCCAACTAAAAATATATTAACGGCACAACACCGGTTTTTTATCAAGATACCAAAATGATCAACAAACAATAGCTGATTTTGTTGCTAACCTGTGGTCGGAGATAAGCGAATGTGATTTTACGTCTCCCTGTCCCTGTAAAGCTTCAATAGCTAATATTTTCCTTCGGGCACAGTTTATACGTGGCATTAGACACAATCACATCCGAGAGCAGTTGCTGCAAACAAGTACGCTCAAATTTGAGGAAATTATTACAAAAGCTTTAGCCCTAGAAGCAGCGAAATTGGACGCAAGAGAGTTAGCCGACACAAAGGGACATACTTCAAATAACAGTGCTGATATCAATAAAATTTCTAAATTGGAAAAATCTAAACAAAAGCGATCTAACCATAGGGTAAGAATACAGAAGGCTAGTTACGAAGAACTGGGTGTTGCAGGATCGTGTTTTCGATGCGGAAGAAATAACCATAAAGCGAAAGAATGTCGCATAAGTAAGGATAAATTAAAATGTACAAGCTGCAACAAAACCGGTCATGTGAGTAAAGTTTGCATAGCATCATTGAGAAGAAACGCCGGGAATCATTCTCACAAGAACAAAGTTGATCAAGTTAAAAACATTGAGAGCATGGACAACGGTGTATACAAGGTAATTGATGTATATCAAAACAGTTTTCAAAGGTCTAATAATGAGCGGTATTATGCGTACGTCAATGTTGAGGGAATGCCCGTAAAATTTGAGGTAGACTCGGGATCTGGTTTTACATTTCTTCCGAGAAAACAATTTAAGGAATTAAACCTAAATAAAAATTTGGACCACACCAACGTAATTTTTAGATCATATACGCAGAATACGTTTGCTCCAGATGGTAAAGTACGAGTCAAAATAGAATTTAATGGTGTAACAACCTCGGATGAAGTATATATAGTTCCGGATACGTGTGCGGCAATAATAGGCAGGTCGTGGATCCGTAGTCTCAAGATAAACCTGAGGGAGCTTGATGAATCACATTCAGGTAAGAGTACAATGAACATATTTCATAATCAGAATATTATGGAGGAGATAATGAGAGAGTTCTCGGACGTTTTTGAGGAAAGAATTGGGCGCATACCAAATTACGAAATATCTTTGAAGTTACGTAAAGATTCAACACCAGTTTATACAAAGGAGCGTCAGATACCTTATGCTTTGACACAACGCGCAGATAAGGAATTGGATAGTTTGGAAAAGGCAGGTATTATTTCAAAAGTTTCAAATAGTGATTGGGGTTCACCTCTTGTGGTAATTCCAAAGGCGGATGGAGGTGTTAGGCTATGCGTAGACTACAAGGTGGGAGTAAATCAGCGTTTGGTAAACGCACACTACCCGATTCGAAAAATCGAAAATATTTTTAATAGTCTTCGTAATGCGAAATATTTTTGCCGATTGGATTTATACAAGGCCTATCTCCACCTTGCAGTTGATGAGCCATCAAGTATTATCCAGACAATATCTACACACAGAGGAACGTATCGCATGAATCGACTGTCTTTCGGCATTAAGACTGCACCAGCCGAATTCAACCGAATAATAGACCAAATACTCCGCCCAGTACCCAACACTGAATCATACTTTGACGACATTATTATACACGGGAAGTCCCTGGAAGAGTGCAAGGAAAATTTATTACTTTGTTTACAACAACTAAGGAAGTACGATTTACATATAAACCGGACAAAGTGTTTGTTTTTCGAAAACAAGATCGAATTTTTGGGTCATAGTATTGAATTTAATAAGATAAGGAAATCCTCT
This sequence comes from Sarcophaga caerulescens, assembly GCA_927399465.1. NCBI lineage: Eukaryota > Metazoa > Arthropoda > Insecta > Diptera > Sarcophagidae > Sarcophaga > Sarcophaga caerulescens. The sequence continues at coordinate 63,101,870 of OV656866.1, forward strand.
TCGTAAGTAAAGGCAATTTTGCAAATGCCAGAACCGAAAACTGTTGATGGTGTTAGACGTTTTTTAGGTATGGTCACCTACTATTCTAAATTCATTTTAAATGTATCTACGATAACAACACCCCTACGGAGGTTATTACATAGAAACTCGAAATTTAAATGGTCTAAAGAATGTCGGGAAGCATTTAGTAAATTGAAGAAGGAAATTGCTAGCGATAGAGTTCTTATACCGTACAACCCGGAGTTACCATTACAACTGGCATGTGATGCAAGTCCAACTGGAATTGCGGGAGTTTTGTCCCATGTAATAGAAGGAGAGGATAGGCCTATTGCGTTTGCGTCACGATCATTAACAAATGCGGAGCAAAATTATTCTCAATTGGATAGAGAAGCTCTGGCTATCTTCTATGCTGTCCAGCATTTTCACGACTACCTTTTCGGTAGACAATTTAACCTTGTTACAGATAATAGACCGTTAATGAGAATATTTCACCAGGATAGTAAACTACCGCTGATGACATCAGCCCGGTTACAAAGATATGCTGCATTCCTCAGCGGTTACAATTACACAAAAATAGTACGGAAAATATTAGTGCAGACTGTTTTTCAAGATCACCAATTGCGGAAAGGGGAAATCCTGTAAATTCAATTGACCATGAAGTACATCAACTGTTTAAGTCTTCCCTTAACAATATTTGTTCTAAAAGATTAAATTTTAGGATAATACAAGAAGAGACACTCAAAGATAAAACACTTTCTAAAATACTACATGAATTACAGAACGGTGAAACAACTGATTCGGAATTTACTATCGACGAAAATATCTTGTTTAAAGGTACAAGAATAGTAATACCTACCTCATTACAAAATACAGTTTTACAGGAACTTCATCACACCCATATTGGCATTACAAAGATGAAGCAATTGGCCAGGCGTTACGTTTATTGGATGGCAATTGACAAAGATATAGAAAGAATTGTTCGTACCTGTAAAGCATGTGCTTTAACTAAAAGTAGTCCCACAAAAGTACCACAACATCCCTGGGAAGAGCCAAGCAACAACTGGGAGCGCATTCATATTGACTACGCGGGTCCATACCAGGACCATTATTTCTTAGTGGTCGTGGATGCCAAATTCAAATGGATAGAGGTGGGAATAAGTACAACAGCGCCATCATCAACTTCAACAATAGAAATTTTACTCAATATTTTCACAAGAAACGGATATCTAGATGTGATGGTGTCCGATAATGCAACAATTTTTAAAAGTGTCCAATTTTCTAATTTTTGCCAGAGCTGTGGCATATTTCAAAAATTTATTGCTCCGGGCCATCCGGCTACAAATGGCCTAGCCGAGCGAAGTATTCAAACTCTCAAGAACAGATTGTCAGCTATGTCCAACGAATCATCGTCTATCCAGCAAAAGATAAGAGATATTATTTTTAAATAACGAACGACGCCACTGAAAAACGGTAAGACACCATCAGAGCTATTTTTAGGCCGACAAATTCGAAGCAGCTTAGATATTTTAAAACCACCAAAAATAAATGCAAACAACCATGGTCATATTCCTTCGAGACAATTAAGTGTGGGAGAGAGGGTTCAAGCCCGTTATTACACTCCTAATAAATCGTTATGGAAGCTAGGTACAATAGTGAGGAAAATGGGTCGTCTTCACTACATGGTCAAATTGGACGATGGTTACATATTTAAGAGGCACATAAACCAGCTACTTTCAAATAGTACTCATATTGACACTTCATCTAATGGAAAATCAGTGCCGGAACACATTGACACTTCATATAATCAGAAATCAGCAGCAGAACAAATTATGTTCCAGCAATCAACCATCTTCAACCAGAACAGCAACAACCTAGCTGAAAATGAGTCAGAGACAAGTCGACCATTAGATTCATCAGGAAATAACGAACCATGCAGCGATATTCCGCAGTTATCCGAGAACCCAGAGTTAAGCCAAGTGCCTACTTCAACCCGAACATCGTCACGTCAACGCAGGGCACCAGGTTATTTGAGAGATTATGCCCTCGACTAAATTGTATCAGATAAGCGTGGGAGAATTGTTATATCATGAATGTGTACTTCACATCGTTAACAGAGATGTTATCCTGCTAAACCAGTTATTGTTACAAAGTTGTCAACTTCACGCTTTTTATGCACTTTTCTTTTTGTTCGTAGTAGTATTCTGGCCACAGTGTAACATTCTGGCTCTTGTACATTAAACAGCACATATTGTATTACTATTGTTTTTCCATATATTTGAATTTACATAAAATTGAAAACTATTATTATTAAATGAATTTTAAGAACATACTGTGTTTTTATTTATTACATCGGCTACCACAAAAATTAAATTAAAAGATCTGTGTTTCATTAGTGGTTCAGTAAATAAAATTAAATTAAATTAAAAAATCTGTGTTTCATTAGTGGCTCGAACCACCTTAATATATTTTTTTTAAATTATCGGTTCAAGTTTTCTTAACTTTATATAATAAATGTCAATAGATCTTTATATAAATAAAACAAATCATTATTATTATTATTAACTTAATTAGTTAAATAGTTATTAATTATGAATAATTTTAAAATTATGATTAATGGAGGCCAAAACCCAATTACAGAAAGTAATTTAGAAATATAAATATAAAAAATAAAAATTTTGGTAATATTTGTATGGGATCCTTTTAGTATGAATAAAACTAAAACCAGGTCTAGGAATCCAATTGCGGATAGTCCGCCTCAAGAACCAAAAATTTCCAATAAAGAATATTTAATATGGTTGACAAGATTTTGGAAAACAATAGGAATGGATAGGTCCACCACAATGAAGGATGTTACCAATAGGGACTCAATAGAAGAAGAGACTATTAAAACACTAAGACATTTTAAAATTTAAAATTTTTTTTCTCCCCCTATTATATCTCAATTATGTGCAAAACACAAACAAAATTAGATAGGCCAACGGCCAACGTTATTAATGAAATAGAAGTACTTCAAGACAGAATAAATTTGAACAGGATTGAAATTTGTCTTATAATAATTACGATATTGATAGGTTTGAATTTTATGTTGCGTATTTATTTTACATAATAGGAGACTAAAGAAAAGATATTTGAGTAGGGCCAATGACCTAGGTTAGGTTAGGTCGGAGTGGTAGCTCTGATGTCACAAAGCTCACTTGAGCACGCATAGCGGCCCGTTGTGATGCCACGGGTGAACGCAGTCCCTTGGCCGCCTGCTTAGCGAGAAGCACAGTAGGAAGCCAGTTGAGCATCGCGAACAAGGCTTTCGTGGGGGTGGTGCGTAGAGCACCAGTTATGTAAATGGCGGCAGACCTTCTGACCTTGTCAAGGAGTCTGACGTTGTGTTGTCTGTCCAGAGCAGTCCACCAGAAAGCAACGCCGTATAAGAGGTTGGGTTCGATGACCGTAGAATATAACCAACGCATGATCCTTGGGCGAAGACCCCATCTGGTTCCGACCGCTCTACTGCAGGAGTAAGCAGCACACGCCGCCTTGCGTGCCCTAGCAGCCAGATTCGCCCTCCAGTTGAGTTTGGGATCGAGGATCAGGCCCAGATATTTAACTTCGGGACTCAACGTAAGTCTGGTCCCACGTATCATGGGAAGAGAGAATGTCGGAACTTTATATTTCCTCGTAAAAAGGATCGTATCGGTCTTAGAGGGGTTGATAGACAGTCCATTCTCTGACAATTAGTGGCCCCCACTGTGGAGGTTACTATCCTCGACTTGAGGAGAAGCTCGATGAACCTGACCAGATTCTGTCCCAAGTTCAGAGAACCAAGAGCCCTAAGAATGGCGTCCGGGTCGACGTTATTAAATGCACCCTCAATATCCAGAAAAATGGCCAAAGTGTATTCCTTAACGTGCATGGACTTTTCCACCCGAGAGATAAGGGGGTGAAGTGCAGTCTCCACTGATTTACCTCTCGTATACGCATGTTGGGAAGCGGATAGAAGCGCTGGATCAATCGAGGCCCTAATATGAACATCAAGGACTCTTTCTAGTGTCTTCAAAAGAAAGGAACACAGACTTATGGGTCTATAGTCATTCGCCCCAGTATGGGACGGTTTCCCAGCTTTGGGAATGAAAATCACCCTAGATATTCTCCAGCTCCAAGGGATATAAAGGAGCCTAAGACTAGCATTGTAGATGGCAAGCAACCAAGGGAGGCTTATCTCCTCCCCATGTTGAATGTCACCCGGGATAATACCATCCGGTCCTGGTGACTTGAATGGTTCGAAAGACCTAACAGCCCACTGCACTTGGCCAAGGGTGAGAGTCAGGGGGGAATAGTTTCCAGACAGTGGTTCGTTGACCTGATAAAAGGCCTGACCACCCAGGGTGGCACTTCCTGGAAAGTGAGTGTCAAGGAGAAGCTCAAGCGTCTCCAGACTGGACGTAGTCCAGCATCCATCAGTCCGTCGGATACAGTCAAGGGATTTGTGAGTGGAACTTAGAATTTTACGGAGACGGCCCGTTTCGGCAGAGGATTCTACTCTGGCGCAGTAGTTCCTCCACGAGGCCCTCTTCGCTCGCCTTATAGCGTATTTAAGTTCCCTCTTTTTGGCCTTGTAGATTGACCATTCGCCTGTCGCCTTCGCCCTGTTAAAGAGCCTGCCACAAGATCGGTGTAGATCATCGATCTCTTGGCTCCACCAGGGCGGTTTTCGTTTGCCCCTATGGGCAGCGGGTTTGACGGAGGATGTGGCTGCCGCCCTAAGCGCGGTTGACAGTGTGTCCGCAGCCCTATCCACGTCGAAACGGGTCGTTATAGTCGGGGGGTAGAGGGAAGGCTGCTACGCAGTTTCTCCCTAAAAATGGTCCAATTCGTGTTCCTCCTGTTGACCGGAGGGGTCATGGCAGGGGGAGACTCGTTCGTGTCGATAGTGAAGGTAATGTATCTATGGTCCGAAAAGGAGCATTCCTGAGATACAAACCAGTCCTTAAGGTTAGTAGAGAAATCGGAGCTGACCAGAGTAACGTCCAACACCTCCTTTCTGTTTGAAGTAAGGAAGGTTGGTTCATCGCCCCGATTAGCTATGACTAGGTTATTACTCATAATAAAATCAAAGAGGCACTCACCCCGTTCGTTGGTACCGGAACTGCCCCACATCGTGTGGTGGGAGTTGGCATCCGCACCGATGATGACCGGAACTCCGCGCAGTCTCGCATCTGCCACTAGTCGACCGATAGGCTCCTGAGGGGGAGAGAGCCCATAGTCATGCGCCAGATACGATGACGTGATCCAGATGGTCATCGAGTTCATCTCGACGACCATGGTGACGGTGTCCTTATCGCTGAACCTGTGAAGGAGAAGAGCGTTAATACTATTCTTAACCATGACACAAGCCCTAGGCTTACCTGAGTTCTGGATATACGCTAAGCGATATCCTTTGATGTTGAGTCCGCAAACCTTACCGTCTACAATCCAGGGTTCTTGGACCAGAACGAGCGGAGGCTGTTTTAGAGTGCTGTAGATTAATTTGGATGATTCTCAGCATTGGTCAGAGAATGAACCATTGTCACGTCGGCGTCCTCTTCGTCCGACAACGGTGAGGTTGCACCCGCGTCAATGTCAATGCCGTCGAAGAATTCCCCCACCAGCTCAGAGTTGGACTTCTTGCTGGATGAGGAGTGTCGAGAAGAATGACTACACACGCTTCTACACTCGACGTCTTCGACGGGTTCGAGGGGTCCGGGGGTAGGGTCGGATGGGGCAGGGTCGGATGGGGTAGGGTCGTGTCGGGCAGGGTCAGATGGGGTAGGTTTCTGTGGGATGGGTTGGGATGGGACGGGATCTACGGGGATGGATTCTGTTGGGGGATGTGCGGCAACGCGGGAATCCGACTTATAGACCCTTAGCTCGATTAAGCTAAAACCATATTTTATCACACCCTCTCGGGCATTGATAAGCGGAAGTGACTCCTCATTCAGAATGATCACCGCTTCGCGGTAATCACCCCACTGGTCAGAAACTTTAGCCACCCTCCAGTTATGGGTTTGCAGGTCCGTGTTGCTGGCCTTGAGGATCTTCAGCATGGTTTCCGGGTCTGATGGTCCGGTCGGAATTCTCGCCTTGGATCGGGGGCGGTTGGGGATCTGGTCCGGAGGGACGGCAGCAAGCTTAGCTCCTGGCCAGACTTCACCAATCCTACTGATAGCCTCCTTGTAGAGCTCCATAGAGCGGAGATCCGAGCAAGCTATCATCTTGATGTGCCCTTGATACCACCCCGCATCAGTACAGCCGGGTGAAGGGCCAGGGTTGGAGTCCATTACTCCAAGGAAGACGTCCAACAGCGCATGTTCCACCAGCTTCCACTTGGTGGGAGCAATGGAACCATCAGGGTGGCTCTGGTCAACGATTGCCCAGGTCAAACCTTCTTTTAATACCTAACTTAAAGGCTTTGGAGGTTTGCTGGGGTCAGGACGTCTGGGTAGCGTCGACGGACGGGGTCTTGCAGGGGGGAGATGTTAGGGTTGGTCACCTTTGGGCGTTTGGGAGGCTGGAGTGGAGCGTTAAGCTCGATTGATCTTTGCCTCTTTGGGGCCGTCTCTGCCGTTATCGGAGAGCCGGGGGGCGATCATTTTGATGGGCCTTAGCCCAGGCAAGGCTACCCTTCTCGTCCTCTGAGAGGAGTGCCGGGTCGGTCGAGCGAAATCTCGCAATGATCCGCATGGCTGTTCTGATCTATATGCCCTAACGCTAGCACTCACGGTATTTTTGACACCCGAAGATGGATTGGTGTCAGGGGCTTGCTCGCCAGACTTGTCTGCCAATGCCTTGGCGGCAGCCGAAGAGTGCGTGGACATGTTCGCAGCAGCCTTAGAGGTAGACAGTGCCTCGGTAGAAGGTGCCAGGGTCGAAGGTGTGGCGACACTAGGGAACGGCTTCGCAGCCGGAGCCTTGTGTGCCAAGCGGGGTTTCACCGAAGTGGAAGCTTGGGTCTTGGTTTTAGAGGTTGGGACAGCCTTTTTGACAGGTGCCTGTCCAGGGAGGGTTGTGCGTCCACCTGTAACAGTGGATGCTTTGCGCTCACTCTTTTGAGTTAGCGCTGGTTTGTGTGGTTTGTTAGAGTTGGTATTCATTGCTAGTGGGTCCCCACTCAAAGCCGCTATCCTTGCCCGCAAAGTGTAGTTACCCTTAAATGGTACCGTGGTTATCTATGCATGCAGGGAGGCCACGCGAGGGTTGGCATCAGCCCTTATGGGGACAGTTGCTCAGAGCCAGACCGGGTACTAATCGAGAGTCTTCTCAACCGAACCTACACCGCCAACTTAACGGCGACGGACAAGGAACGTACTTTGAAGCCTGCCAGGGTTTTAACGGGACGGGGACAGCTGTAGCCCTAGCCTGGAGCCGTTCACACCGGGTTTCACCCTGGTGCTACCGTGCATACACAACTAGGTCCAGAAAGCTACTGCCACCAGCTCAGAGCAATCAAAATCAGAAATAGGGGGATAGGAGTAGTCAGAAAGAAGAGAAAAGGGTCGTGCCAAAAGGGGGGAGGGGTCAGCCATAGTCACCCCGGCTGAGAGGGAGGTGTTTATTGACTCCCCAGTCTAGATCCGTAGTGTTTTGTTAAGGGCAGGGCCACCTCTAGCAGGATGTGACGATGTCACGCACTAACGGTCTTGATAGGGTAGAGGCTGGGGGCTCCGAGGGAGCTATGATCGCATATCCCTATCCTGCGGAAACCGCTTGACCCCAGACAAAATTTAGAATTAATGGAATGGAAGGACATACTATACAAAGTTAGATTGATTAAGGAACATTTCGACCGTTCATACAAATGTCTGAACATTGACAGACCAACAAAGGACGAAACTATTCAATTTCACATTCAAACCCTACTTACCAGATTTGAACAGATAAGAGTTGTGCTCAACGTAAACTATTTTAGATTGACAAAAGGACATCAGACAGCAGCCGACGGATTCTTTTTGAACTTAAAGACCAAACTATTAAAAACAGCAACCAGGAAAGATATAAAAATTGAATTACCAAGTACACTGTATGAAAAAGTAAACTTTAATTTGACAGCAAATAACGAAATAACTAGTGAAATGTCACAAACATTAGTGGAATTTTTAAATACAGCTTCAAAGCTGATTACCGAATTTGACGGAAAAGCGGAAAACTTGCGTCCTTTCATTGACTCCCTACAATTAGTGGAGGCAATAAAGGGACAACATGAATCCATAGCCATATCCCTTATCAAAACAAAACTTAAGGGAAACGCAAGAAATCTAATAGGAGAAGAATCTACTATTACAGATATTATAAATAAACTAAAACTAACTGTTAAGGGTGAATCTGTCGAAGTTCTATCAGCAAAGATAATGAATACTAAACAAAACAATAAGACTGCAAATACTTATTGTTTGGAGGGTTAATTAGTATGAATCAATTCAAACACATAAATTTGAACTGTACTAATTTTGATTTTTAGTTCTTACTTTCAAGCACTTGGAACTTGAACGTAATGGCATGCAATAATTAAAACAATTGAGTTTTTACTACTGCGCGAAAATTTAAATTTTATTGAGTTTTTATACTAAATCTATAATAACAAATACACAATACACCTCTCGTATCTTGGAATCTGTTTCCTGGAATTGGTTCATGATTCCTGAAGGCGTCGTAATCGTTCCTCAAAGTAGCTAACTTTTGTTTTCCTGTCTGCCGGGTCCTTTTTAAAATTTCGAACAATGCCCTGTATTGTTTCTCCAGTCTCTAACTGAAGATCCAGTAAACTTTTGATCGTATTCATATTGTATTGTAGTTTTAATATAAAGTTGTGAGTGGTCTGCTGTATCCTCTCGTTCTATGTAGCCCTGTGCTATCGAATTGGAATAATGTGAGTGGACTGTTGTATCCTCTTGCTGTATGTAGCCCTGTGCTACTGAATTGTTGTTGTGGTCTTCAAAAATGTGCTTGGATGAAGACTCCAGTCCGCGGAATCGCACTATTGATGAGTGTTGCTTCCTGAGACCAAAGAAAAATGTTGCCTGGTGGTTTCTAAGTCCTTACCACTGGTGGAGGGAACTTAGAAAAATGATTGGGTTCTTATTGTCGGGGTCACAAAAAAATGTTTGGAGGGTTAATTAGTATGAATCAATTCAAACACATAAATTTGAACTGTACTAATTTTGATTTTTAGTTCTTACTTTCAAGCACTTGGAACTTGAACGTAATGGCATGCAATAATTAAAACAATTGAGTTTTTACTACTGCGCGAAAATTTAAATTTTATTGAGTTTTTATACTAAATCCATAATAACAAAATTTAATTTTCTTGTCCCTGATATTGCATTTCTTACGTAACTACTGTTTTTGTGAAATTAATACATTCATTGGCTTTGTGACCATGAACAACAAAAAAAAAAAATGCAAAGAAATTAATGCAAACGAAACAAAAAATAGTTTTACTGCCAAATGAAACTTAATTCCAAATTTTGTCAACATAAAAAATTAAATAAAATGTCTTTATGAATTTACACTGCAATAAAATAATTTTCGTCAACTTAAAATATGCAATAAAATAAAATGAAATAAAATAAGATAAACTAAAATAAAATAAAATATATTTATTGGCTTTAACATTCTCCCCCGCGTTGAACGGATGTTCAACAGAACCGAGATGCTTGGATCATTATACATTAAGGTAGAACTGGCGAGTAGGTATAGATTGCCGTGGCATTGGTTTTGGAGCAGTTTCTTCAGTTGGTTGAGATTGGTTGATTTCTGAAACATTTTCGGCAGTCCTTACTGAATGTCGTCTGCTGCAAGTTTTACGTCGAAGCCAACATATGATCGTTAGTATACTTACACAAAGGGCAAGGTAGGCAATCATGTTGTTATGCAGTTGATGGGATTTCAATTTGTTAGGAAGTTCCATTATGTTTTCTTCCTTTAAAGGATTTTGTAGATTCAAAAGTTCCTTCATATTTTTGGTATACGTATCTTCCAAATATGTTGGGGTTGAACGATTGTTGTGTGTAGACAATGTAGTATTGTTAGGCAACAATAAATCTGAGATTTGTCCAAGACTGGTATATGATGATCTTATTGTGCTTGATATAAATTGTCGTATATTCATTGTGGCAAAATTGTGCTTGAACGAGCATTCTGGGTCTAGTGCAAATAGGCCGGAGCCCTTTAGTGATATGGGAATAATTTCCCCATTGCGCACAGCCGTAGCACTCGTAGACGATGAGGTAGCATATATCCATTGGTTTTCTTTATGAAGTGGTATCCATCTGGTGCCGGTTTTTCCAAAATACAGGATGGTGTTGTTTGGTTATTGAATAAACCAATTTCACATGCGCAGACGTTTGAGCCGAAATTATAACGAATTTGAATGTTGGAACAAATGAAATGAGTTGGTTTTATTGTGTCACAAGCACTGAACTCTGAACTTGTAAACGGAATATATTGTTTATGGGCTATACTTATGCCTAGAAATGTAGTGCATGGTTTAATGGCTACTAATGTGCTGTTTATTGTGTTGGGTACTGCAATCAAGTGAACCATACTGAATCTTTCAGGTTCGACCAATGGTAAGGTTATTTTAAAAATTGCGTATTGCTGTGTCAGTCTGCCTTGTATTCTCATAAGTTTGAAGAGCAGGAGCAAGTCATTCTGTTCTGACACTGGGAGATTCACTGACGGTGGGGAGTGTAGTGAGATCTGAGTAACTTCCTTTTGTAATTGTTCCATGGTAAGTAGCCATGGGCTGATTTTGCCATGTCGTGTGTCCATAAGTGTCTCAAGTATTGCTGACTGTATGCCTTTTAGGTTGTTTGCAATGAGGGACAATTGAAGAACTGCTGAGTTAAACAGTTGATTCAGATGTAATTGTACTAATAAATTGTTGATATTATCCAATTCTTCTGAATACCTCGTGATTTCTTGTTCCAATCTTTCAAATCTAATTTTCGAGTTTATTTGAATCTGTTGTATGATGTTCATTGTTGAGTCAACGATTGATGTTTGGTTTCTTAATAATTGTAACAAGTACGATTCATTTTCATTGACTTCTTTTATTGTTGCAGACATATGTTCGGCGTATTCTGAGTCTAGAATGCCAAATAGAGAATGTGCAACATTACCAATTATATCTAACGCACCTCTTTTACTTCGCAGTAATCTGTTATCCAGTTGTAGTTCATTTTCCATTTGTTTGAAATGTTCAATCGTCCCTGCACAAGATGTATTTGGTTCTAACATCTTACACAAGGCTTGAATTGACCTTGTCCCATTAACAAGGATAGAAGTTTCGGACCAGTAAGACGATAAATCGTACGAGTAGTATACGAAAAGATTCCATTGAGTAGTCGAAATTGCGACTGTTCCAAATTGTTCGAAGTGTATTCCGACTTTTGATCCAAATTTTTGATTCTTAACTGGAGTTGCCAATGATATTGGCAGAATTAAAAGTAGAGTGAGTAGTGCCAGTGTTATATGATTTGTTGGTATTTTAATTCTCTTAGCCTTGGGTTCATCAGGTGAATTGCATATATTCTTGTTGTTGACTTCAGTGGACATAGTTATTTCTGGATCCGGATTTGTAGGTGGTAATGCAAAAAGATTTATAGGACGTTTGAACATTGCTGAGGCAGTTTTTATTTCTGCAACTCTTGCTGCACCGTCATCACCAGTATTAACCTTAATAATTCTTCCCAATGGCCATTTCATAACGGGTGTACTGTCTTCCTTGATAATAACCATGTCCCCAATTTTGAGGTTGCTAAACTGTTTTTGCCATTTACCTCGTTGTTGTAGTTCGTTTAAGTATTCCGTGCACCATCTGTTCCAAAAAGCCTGCTTAAGATGGGATATCAATTTTCAATGGGATAAAGTTGTCATATTTTGCACTTTTGCCTTGCTGTCTACTTGAGATGTGAGAGCTTCACCAATATGGAAATGACCCGGTGTTAATGCTTCAAGATCATTTGGGTCATTTGTCATGGGCGTTATAGGGCGAGAGTTTAGTATAGCCTCAATTTCCACTATGATTGTCTCCAATTCTTCTTGAGTTAAAGATGCATTTGGTGCTCTGGGTGGAATAAAATTGAACTGTATTACCTTTGAGCTAGAAGCGGAAATAATTGACTCTTGCGCCTTACAGGAATAAATGCTATCAGATAGCTCTGTTAGCTGATTTTTTGCTCCAACAAAATTGGTGGCGTTATCACAATAAATATTTTGGCATCGTCCTCGACGGCCAATAAATCGTTTTAGGGCACCAATAAAAGCATCTGTTGATAAATCCGATACCAACTCAAGATGAACTGCCTTTGTGGAAAAACAGCAGAATACAGCTATATATGCTTTCGTTGGTCGTTTTCCTCTAATCCTGTAATGAATCCAAAAGGGTCCACAATAATCTACACCAGTGTTGATAAACGGTCGCGCTGGTGTAACTCTAGTATGAGGTGGATTGCCCATAATTTGTTGGCATAATTGTGGTCGTGCCTTGATACATCTTGTGCATTTTTGAACTAAGGACCGTGCCATTATTTTCCCTTTTATTGGCCAAAATCTTTGTCTGATTATATTCTTCATGAATCATCGTAAATAAAAGTTTTGTAAGGGGATCATTGTATGGAATCAACATTGGGTGTTTTGCGTCATGCGATAAAAATTATGCTTCCAGTCGTCCTCCTACTCGTAGTATGTGTGTGTCATCTAAGTATAGAGACAGGCTGATGATAGAGCTTTTCTTGTCGACTTCCTTATTTTCTCGGAGTTGGCTTATTTCCGAAGAAAAGTCGGAACGTTGAATAGTTTTGATGATTACGTATAAGGCATCGTCGAGTTCAAGGGGAATTAATGCCTTACATTTTGGACGATCTTCGTTTTTCATTCGGGTGTTTCTCATGAATTTAAGAATGTACCCTACAATCCTTTGAAGGGTTCTGAAAGAGTTCTTGTGTGGGATATTATAAATGAAGTCATCGTTGGAGGTAGTGGCTGCTGATGTTACAGTTGTTTTCTTTTTCTCGATGTCATTAGAGATGAGTCGTTGTGAAAATGTAGGTGGCCATATTTCTTCTCTTCCATGCAGGAACAATGGGCCATAGAACCATAAAGTGCATTTAGAAAGTTTTGTTGCCGGTAGCCCTCTGGAAAGTAAATCTGCAAGATTGTCCTTGGATCTGACGTGGCGCCATTGTTCGGGCAATGTCAATGAATGGATTTTTGAGACTCGATTAGCTACAAAGGTATGATAGAGCGAGGATTGGGTGTTTATCCAAGACAGTACTATTTCGGAGTCTGTTTTGACTCTATGCACAAGTTGGGCAGCCGTAACGGCAGCACATAATTCTAAACGAGGCAGTGTCTGTTGTTTAAGGGGTGCAACGCGTGTCTTGGAGCAGAGTAATTGTACAATTATTCTTCCATCCTTAAGAGTTGCGCGGATGTAAGCAACTGCTCCATAGGCCTTTTCAGAAGCATCTGCGAATATATGCAGTTGTGTTTGAGCTGGGATTTCTCCCTTGAAAATGTGTCGTGGTATTTTGAGATTGTTCAGGCTGTCTAACTCATTCCTGAATCTAGTCCAAGGTTCATGAAGGTCCTCAGGCAATGGTTCATCCCAGTCCAGTTTGAATTGCCATAGTTGTTGGATGAACATTTTTGCCCTGACCACTACAGGTGCTAGTAGGCCAAGAGGATCGAACAATCTTGCCAAACCTGAGGTTGCAGATCGCTTTGAGACAGTAGTTGAAGGATTAATTTTTACCTTGACGCAAAACTGGTCTGTCTTGGGTACCCATAATAATCCTAACGTTTTTATTGTATTGGTGCTGTTACTGTTGAAATCTAAATCCACCTCTTGATCACCAAGTGGAATATTCTTTAGTAATGAAGGGTGATTTGCGCACCATTTTTTCAGATTAAAGCCATGTCTTTTTAGAATTATAATAAGTTCCTTCTGTATTTCCAATGCGATATTAAGGCTGTCTGCACCACCAAGACCATCATCTACGTAGAAATTGTGTTTCAGCATTTGTGAGCCGTATGGATAGTTTATCAAATTTTCATGTGCAATTTTTTGTAAACATTTAGTAGCAAGATAGGGTGCTGCTCGTGTGCCATATGTAACCGTATTAAGTTTATAATAATTAATAGGAAGTGACGGATCTTCTCTCCAAATGATTAGCTGGAATTTATGGTCATCTGGATGAATTAAAATCTGTCTATACATCTTTTCTATGTCGGTAGTAAAGACAAATTTTGGTAATCGGAAACGTAGTAGAATTGAAAATAATTCACTTTGAAGAGTTGGTCCAGTATACATAAGATTATTCAATGAATGACCCGATGATGTTTTTGCTGATGCATCGAAAACTACTCTGAGCTTTGTTGTGGTACTATCTGGTTTCAAGACACAGTGGTGAGGAATAAAATATTTGGGATCGGATATAATATTAATTTCAATCTTCTCCATATGTCCCAACTGTTCGTAATCTTGCATAAATTTTATGTACTGAGTTCGCATGTCTTCCTTATGTAAAAGTCGACGTTCCAAACCCAAGAATCTGTTGTAAGCCATTGGTTGAGACTCTCCTAAGGCTGTTGGGTTTTCTCGAAATGGAAGACTGACTATAAAGCGACCACCTTCATTGGTGAGTGTATGTTGAGTGAAATGCAATTCACATTGCTTTTCTGATAGTGACACACCTTTTTCGCTGACTTCAATCTCGTCTAGTTTCCAAAGATTCTCTATAGCTTCTTCTAATGAGGTGTCATCAAATACTCCACATGTAAGTGAAGATGATGGTTTTGGGGATGGATTCTTTCCAATTGCGCCGCCCACAATCCAACCTAATAACGTATTTTGCAAGGTTGGTAGTTTGTCGGCCAGATGTATTGTTCCAGATTGAACTAATTTGTAATAGAATTCTGCTCCAAGCAGCAAATCTAACTTTTCCTGCTGATAAAAATGATGATCAGCCAGCTGTATAGTTTTTGGAATATCCCATGTTGAAGGGTCGATGTACTAGGTGGGTTGAGCAGGAATTATGCTTGGTAGGACATAAGCGTCTACATTCGCAGAGAAATTATGATCTATGGATTTCATATTGATATTAACACGATATTGAGATTTTCTTTGTATTTCACCAATGCCATCAAGACAAAGTGATGCCGCCAATGGTGAGATGGATAATTTTTGACAAAGACGTTTTGATACAATGTTAACTTGGGACTCGGAATCTAACACTGCTCTAAATTCATCGGAGGCACCATTTGAGACTGTTATTATAACTTTTGCTGTTGCTAGCAGAACGTAGCTTTTGCTCCCTACAGCGTCGTTAGTTTTTGTCGAAGTAGCTGCTACGACCCTTGAAGGATTTAGAGTTGAGAAGCCTTCGGGGATATAGTCGCGTTGGCTATAGGTTGCTTTTGTTGAGTGCCTAATGGCAATTTGCATTTTTGAGATTTGTTCCCTTTTTGTAAGTGGAGCAACGTATTGTGTTTTTTGGCACACTTTCGGCAACTACCATGATTGCATGATTTGGAAACATGGTCATTTCCGAAGCAGTTGACACATAAGTTGTGTTGTTGGACCCAACGCAGTCGCTCTATTTCTGATAATTGAAGGAATTTGCTACAGTGGTATAATTTATGGTCGCTGTGGTGGCATAATGCGCATTTGCCATTATTGTTGGATGTTATTAGTGCTGACACTGCTTTGTGTGCTGCTTTTTCTTTTGTGGAAATTGGCTCCATTGATTGGAATTGACGCTCCAGAAATGATAAAAAATCGGTTATGGTTGGTATGTGTCTTGGGTTAGTTAATGACTGCATGTATCGGATATGTGTGTTCCTGTCAAGTTTTTTAATCATTAGTTGTATGAGTAACGCGTCCCATGAGGAAGTTGCAATTCTCAAATTGTTTAATGCCAATAGACACTCTTTTGTGGTGTCATGGAATTCTTTGATCGATTGGGCAGATGATGATATAGACTGCTGATTGAGTAGTTTCTACTAAATTATTAGTATCTACTAATTATTAATTAATTAGTATCTACTAAATTAGCTACCAAAATTCTTTTGTTGTTGTAACGCTCCTGTAACGTTTTCCAAGCCGTTATGTAATTTACTTCGGATAGAGGAAATTGACTTATTAAATGCTCGGCTTCTCCTGACAAGTTGCTTTTTAAATACCACATTTTTTGAATTGCTGGAATTGATTGTTTGTCTACCATTTCTGAGAATAAGTCATAAAATTGTCGTCATTTCAAATAATCGCCATCAAATTTTGGTATGGTTAATTTTGGTAAATTTAGAGCACCACTAGCAATTGTGACAGGTTCTGCAGACGTAGTTTGTGTAGTGGAATTCTGTCGCAGTCTGTCAGCTCTAACAGATAGATCGACCAATTTTTGTTGCATTAGGTCATGTACACTATCGTATTCCACTTGATCTAGACCATAAGCCGATGGGTTTGTTAATTGATCAAGAGCTTCATCATACAGCTGCTCAATTTGATCCCATAATCTTTTGATGGTATTTATGTTTAAATCAAAGTACTGTAGGGGCTGATTATCTGTGTCTATCAATCCCCTTAGTAGCCGATTGAGAGCTGTTATACGAGCTCTCAGCCTGCGTAGAACCCCAACGCTTGTAGACTCTCTTGTAGGCAAATTATCTTGTTCGGGTTTTTTGGATATTTTAGTTTCCTCAATTTTTTGTTTGAGGCGAGCAGTTTCAGTTTTAAAAATTTTGATGTAATCAGAGACTAAGTTTCTGATTTTATTATAGTAGCCTTCTGAAAAATATTCAAATTTCATTGGATCGTCGCACACCTCTCGTATCTTGGAATCTGTTTCCTGGAATTGGTTCCATGATTCCTGAAGGCGTCGTAATCGTTCCTCAAAGTAGCTAACTTTTGTTTTCCTGTCTGCCGGGTCCTTTTTAAAATTTCGAACAATGCCCTGTATTGTTTCTCCAGTCTCTAACTGAAGATCCAGTAAACTTTTGATCGTATTCATATTGTATTGTAGTTTTAATATAAAGTTGTGAGTGGTCTGCTGTATCCACTCGTTCTATGTAGCCCTGTGCTATCGAATTGGAATAATGTGAGTGGACTGTTGTATCCTCTTGCTGTATGTAGCCCTGTGCTACTGAATTGTTGTTGTGGTCTTCAAAAATGTGCTTGGATGAAGACTCCAGTCCGCGGAATCGCACTATTAATGAGTGTTGCTTCCTGAGACCAAAGAAAAATGTTGCCTGGTGGTTTCTAAGTCCTTACCACTGGTGGGGGGAACTTAGAAAAATGATTGGGTTCTTATTGTCGGGGTCACCAAAAAATGTTTGGAGGGTTAATTACATACATAATTGGTCATTACAACCCTTCAGTCAGGATTACGACCTAGCTTCTCACACCACTTATGTTGTGTGCGTTAATTTTATACATGAGTGGCGGGACCTACAGTTTAAAGTCGACTCCGAACGACAGTTTTTTTTGAGAAGCTTTTCATGGCAATTTTATTTACTCTCAGAGTTTTTGCCAGAAATCTGCTGAGAGGAAGTCGCCGAAGAAAATACTTTCATATTTTCGTTTTGATGTCTGACCTGGGATTCGAACTCGGGCCTTCAGTCTAATAAGCCAACACACTACCTACTAGACTACGGCGACTTCTTAACTTGGAGGGTTAATTAGTATGAATCAATTCAAACACATACATTTGAACTGTACTAATTTTGATTTTTAGTTCTTACTTTCAAGCACTTGGAACTTGAACGTAATGGCATGCAATAATTAAAACAATTGAGTTTTTACTACTGCGCGAAAATTTAAATTTTATTGAGTTTTTATACTAAATCTATAATAACAAAATGCTGATACACTTCAAATTTAATTTTCTTGTCCCTGATATTGCATTTCTTACGTAACTACTGTTTTTGTGAAATTAATACGTTCATTGGCTTTGTGACCATGAACAACAAAAAAATGCAAAGAAATTAATGCAAACGAAACAAAAAATAGTTTTACTGCCAAATGAAACTTAATTCCAAATTTTGTCAACATAAAAAATTAAATAAAATGTATTTATGAATTTACACTGTAATAAAATAATTTTCGTCAACTTAAAATATGCAATAAAATAAAATGAAATAAAATAAGATAAACTAAAATAAAATATATTTATTGGCTTTAACACTTATTGTGCAGAGATTGAATCCCTTACAAAATCGTTAGAAAATGCATATATATCGGACGGACTAACAACTGATTTAGCGAGCAAATATGCCACACAAGTAGCTGTGAAGGCACTTACCAAAAACTGCAACATCGATAAAGTAAATCTTATCATGGAGGCAGGCCAATTCAACAACATGAATGAGGCAATTGCCAAATTTGTTAACAGTTGCACAGAAGCAACTGGCCAGCAAAATATTTGGGTAGAAAATATAATGGAGCTGGTTACAGAGGAAATAACAACCAATATCGAAGAAAATATAATAATTTTCCCAATCAAAACATTAATAACAACTTCAGACCCCCACAAAGACAAGGAAATAATAGAAATAGACAAGGTTTCAACAGTGGACGTAGAAATGGAAACTACGTAAGAGCCACTGAGTCATTCGAGAACGGTTCGGAAAACTCCGACACCCCCCTAAGATAAGCTCAACACATAATAAAATATACAACCTTAATCTCAACTTAAGCTTTTTTGTACATATGGAAATTAATAATACTAACCACATAGTAAAGTTGTTGGTGGACACAGGAGCAGATATTTCAGTTTTAAAAAATAATTTTTTCAAACCCCAACAAATAAATAAAAACATTACTACAACAATAACTGGAATAGGACAGGGATACTTGAAATCCATAGGAAAAATATTCTTGGAAATGAAATTTAAAAACTTTTTAATACCACATTACTTTCAGGTGGTTCAAAACAATTTTCCCATACTTTGTGATGGAATTATTGGTTTGGACTTCTTGAAGGGATATAATTGTGTGTTGGATTTCAATGAAGAGCATGACTATCTTGTTCTAAGACCCTCTAATCTGCAACATACAATAGACATACCAATAACAAATAGTTATAATGAGATAACACTACCACCAAGGTCAGAAGTGATAACACAAATTAAATTTAAAAATCTTAAAAATGAAATATTGATACCAAATCAGGAAGTAACAACAGGCGTTTTTATACCAAATATTCTAGTTAAATCCAACAAAGCTTTCATTCGTTTTTTAAATACTAACGACAGTATAATTTCAATCAAACAAAATAGGATTAAAACCGAAAACATCTCTGACTATAATGTAATTACAGAAAGGTCGAACAAAATTGAAAATAGAAAAAGTTATGAATATTTTGAAGAAAAACTTCCCAGAACAATTTAAACCTACACTAACGAAAATTTGCAAAGAATATAGTGACATCTTTGGTTTGGAGACAGAAACAATATCTACTAACAATTTCTATGAGCAAAAGTTGAGATTGAGTGACAAACAGCCAGTATACATCAAAAACTATCGTATACCACATACACATAAGGATGAAATTAGCAAACAGGTTAGAAAACTAATAGATGATAAAATAGTTGAACCATCATTTTCGGAATACAATAGTCCAATTTTGTTGGTTCCAAAGAAATCACTTCCGGGTTCGGATGAGAAAAGATGGCGACTTGTGATAGACTATAGGCAAATAAATAAAAAATTGTTATCGGATAAATTCCCATTGCCTAGAATTGATGATATTCTAGACCAACTTGGCAGAGCAAAATATTTTTCCTGTTTAGACTTAATGTCAGGTTTTCACCAAATAAAATTGGAGAAAAGCTCTAGAGATTTAACATCATTCTCAACAAACAATGGTTCATATAGATTTACTAGGCTACCCTACGGCTTGAAAATCGCGCCGAATTCATTCCAGAGAATGATGACAATTGCTTTCAGTGGTTTAAAGCCGGACCAAGCGTTCCTATATATGGATGACTTGGTAGTATTGGGATGTTCTGAAAAACATATGCTTTCGAATTTAAAGGATGTCTTCGATTTATGTCGCAAATATAATTTGAAACTAAATCCTGAAAAATGTTCATTCTTCATGAGAGAAGTGACTTATCTTGTGGCCAAGTGTACCGACAAAGGAATATTACCAGACGATAGTAAATATTCGGTGATCGAAAACTACCCGACGCCCAAAGACGCGGATAGCGCCAAAAGGTTTGTAGCTGTTTGTAATTTATTTATTTATTTATTTATTTAGAATTAAATTACAATTAAAATTATAAGCTAATTATAATGGACTAGGACTAATTATATAGCAACTAGGGCCTTCAGCTAAATAGATGTAATATATAAACATACTTATAAAGCAATCAATATATTATAAAATGTGTATACATTATAATGAATTTACAATTAGAATAAAGTATTAATAAACAAGTTTCGAGATTAATTAAATAGAGTGATAGAGATTTACTGATTTTAAATATTTTATTATTAATGTTATATTCTTATCGGTTGGGATAGCCAATAGTTGCTCTGGATTTTCATTTTTGAATATGTTTGCTCTTTGTGAGGCGTAAAGGGGGCACAAAGATAAAATATGTGATGGGTTGGTCGGATAGGATATATTACAGTTGCATGGTGGGTTGATAGGAAGATTAAAAATACAGCCATGGGTAATCCTTGTGTGACCTAGTCGAAGTCTTATCATCTTGGTAAGATCCTCTCTGTTCGTATTCTTGATTTTGTCAAAGAAGTTAGCTATGCTAGAATTGTTGTTATAGTTAAATTTCCTGTACCAACCGTATGTTCTTAATTGAGTAGTATTCTTCTCCACAAAATGTGTTTTAATATATAGGTTAATATCTACTGGGTTAAAGTTATTTACTGTGATGAGAGGTGATTTAAGTGAAAGTTTGGCAGCAGTGTCGGCATATTCATTTCCAGTTATTTTGCAATGACTGGGAACCCAAATTAGTTTTATACTAGGTTGTCTCTTGATGATTAGGTTCCGTATCTTGGCCGTATATATATTATTGTTGGAAAAATTTAGAATGGATTTTAGTGATGAAAGGGAGTCAGTGCATATAGCAAAGTTACCTTTTTTGTTACTGATGTAATAGAGAGCTCTGGAAATTGCTATTATTTCTGCTGAGAGAATTGAACTATAATGTGGCAGATTTCCTGTTTCAATGACAGAATTTTCAGTTGTAACACTATATCCTATGACACTTTCGTTTTTGGAACCATCTGTATATATAAAATAATGGTTTTGCAGTTTTTGCTTAATGTCTTTAAATAGTGCGGATAATAAGGCAGGGTTTCTATTTTTGGAAAATTGAAGTAAAGATAGGTCATTGACATCTTTATGCATGGTCCATGGCAGACAAAGGTTCTCTCTGTTATAGGGTTTAGTAGTTGGAATGCGTAGTAGATTGCAGTTGGTGTTGATTCTGCAGATAGTAGACGGTATTCTTGCTGTTTTCCTGCGTTTTTTAATTGCCAGTGCAAGTTTGTTCAGTGGTGACGAAGTGTCAAGTAGGGTTCGGTAAAGCTTTGTAGTTAATATATCTCTTTGAATTTCTAGAGGTAGAATATCAGCTTCTGCATATAAGGAATTTGTTCCTGAGGTTGGAAAAGCTCCTAGTGAATATCTGATTGAAGAGTTAATTTTTGTCTTAAGTTTTTTTAAGGAAGATTTCGAAGCGTATCCATATATTGGCAGAGCATAGTTTATTTTTGATAGTATGAGAGCTTTTGTAATCTGAATTAATATTTTGGTGCTGCAGTTAAACTTTTGGGATGAAAGGCATTTAATAATATTAAGTTGATGGTTAAGAGATTTTAATAGTTCGTTTATATGCGTATTCCAATTGTATCGTTTGTTGATATGTAGCCCTAATAGTCGAAGATTTCCAACTTCTGTTAGTTGTATTTGTCCTGAGATTATTTGACTCTTACAGTTGTGTTTGTGACAAATGTGAATGTATTTGCATTTTGTTGGAGACAGTACAGCCCCAGCGTATTTTCCCCAATCAGTAATGTCTGTAAAGAGCCTATTAAGGTTTATGGTAGGATTCTTGCTTTTACCTGATTTTACTAAAAGATTGATGTCGTCGGCATATGTTATGAAGTCTATTTCTCGGTGCATGGAAATTATTCTACATAGTTTATTGTAGGCTATAAGAAAAAGTACAACGGAAAGTGGTGATCCTTGGGGTACTCCATTGTAGAGAGGATAAGACTGTGAGTAATGCTGTCCGACTCTCACTATAAATTTACGGTTTTTCATAAAGTTTATTATGTAATTAATCATTCTTGGGCCAACTTTCCAAGCTATTAACTGATCAATGATGGAATGGGGACCAATATTATCAAAAGCTTTTTGAAAATCTAGTGATATTATTGTTAAGTGGTTGCGAAACGTACAGTGGTCTATGTACAGTAGACTGTCGATTGTAGATTTACCTTTCATAAACCCAAGTTGTCAGCTGTCCAATAATTTCTGTGTAGTTAGAAGCCACCATAATCTGTTCGCAACAATTTTGTCTAGCACTTTAGATAGGCAAGGGTTGAGTGATATGGGGCGATAAGAATTACGGGATGTTTTATCGGATCCAGTTTTATGGATTGGGATAGTGATGCTGATTTTAAATTGCTGTGGTATGAATGTTTTAAGTATTATATTAAAGAGCCTAAGTATACGCTGCTTTACTTTTACTGTTGATTGCTTAATGATTTCATATGAAATCCTATCGCTTCCGGGTGTTTTACCTTTAAGCTTTTTTAGGACTGTATTAAGTTCGCTCATATTTATATCGTTTTCAATTTCTAGAGCTGAGCTACTTGGTTGTAATGTTGCAGTGTTTAGAAGTAGATTATTTTTCCGATATTGAAATTCAGTTGAATAGTTGTGGTCGGACGAATTTTCAGACCAAAATTTTCCTAATTCGGATGCAATTATCGAATTTTCGGTGATTAGTATTGTGGGGTCTGTTTGAGACGTTATTCCATGAATGGATTGTTTTGTTTTGTACCCAGTAAAATTGCGTAAGGTATTCCAAATTTTGTCGGTTTTTGAGGATGGACTGATCGTAGATGTAAAATTGTAAATTGATTGCCTTTTTGAAATTTTTATTTCTCTTTTAAGACGAGCATTATTTTTTTTATAGATTAGTAGGTTTTGTGTTGTCATATTTCGTTTAAAGGCAAGCCAGGACGCATTTTTTTGTTTTTTGAGGTTCTCCAAATGTGCATTCCACCATGGTACCCTCTTCGTTATAATAGGATGAGTTTGAGGTATGGAAATATTGGCGGCTTCTTTCATTATTTTGCAGATGTTGGCAGTTTCTTTATTTAGGTTTTCACTTATAGGTCTCTTAGCCTCAGATGCTGTGCACTGTTTTTTATATAAGTTCCAATCTGCTTCATTAAATTTGTAAATGGGTCGAAAGGATGTAGATGATTGTCCCGGTTGATGGAATAGACTTATTATGATTGGGAAATGATCACTACCGTATAGATCAGTTTCTATCTTCCAGTCTGCATGGATGAAGATTGCTGGGCTACAAAACGATAAGTCGACGTGGGAAAATGTGGAGTGAGTGTTAAAATGTGTTGGTGAAGAATTATTTAGCAATATGAAGTGATTATCATGGATAAATTGTGATAAAATTATGCCACTCCTATTATTGGTAGTGGAGCCCCAACTGTTATGCCAGCTGTTGAAGTCACCGGTCACTAGTAGTGGGGGTGAGATATTATCAAAGACATTGCAGAGGGTTTGTTGGGAGAACGTTTTGTTAGGTGGGATATAAGATGATGCTATTTTGAATTTTATTTGGGAGTGTACTTCTATGCATAAGGTATCGATATCGTTACTTACACTATCTAACTTATGTTGCAAGGAATTGTGAATGAGAAGGGCAACACCTCCAAATCTTGTGTTAGATGTATTATGGGAATGTAGTTTAAAGTTTATTGGAATAGGAATGTTAGTTGTATTGTGAATGTGGGTTTCCTGAAGCGATATAATCTTTGGTGAATAAAGTTTAATAAGTTGTAAAAGTTCATTATAATTGTTTTTAAGTCCATTAATGTTCCACTGTATAATATTCAAAGTCATGGTATTTGAATAGGTTAGAATATGAGACTATTTATTGGAAAGTGCTGCTGTCAAAAGTTGAAAGATAGAGTGAGGTTTTATAAATTTTTGAGACGTTTGTTATTCTTGTCTAAAGCCGCTTGTTTGGCCAATCGATTTCTTGTTCTTTTCGAGGTGTTTCTTGGAAGAATTATGCTTTTGATACCTTCATTGTCAACATTTTGTGAAGAAGTACTATCGTAGACAGAGGGCTCAGTAAATAAAATATCATCAGAGTAATCTCTTATTTCGCGTGTTGTTGTTGGTTTGTCTGGTGGTAGCATTTTATTATCAGAATGAGAAGAGTTATTAACATTACTGGGAGAACTAGAATAGGAAGCAGCTGACTTTTCTACTTTGTTGTTCTTGTTAATATTATTGTTCGCATTAGTGCTGTTGTTATTATTTTTACATACGAAGGAGTAGGTTGAAGGAGAATGATGACGCTCATTATATTTTTTAATTGCATTTTTTCTACTTGTTTTTTCCAACGTTACAATTGCTTGTATTTCTTTCTCTTTTAAAAATGTTGGGCATGATTTATCATTAGTTGAATGATTTGTATTGACGTTGCTATTCTCTTTGCAATTGATACATTGCTGTGTGTAAGAGCATTTTTCATTTTCTTCTTCTAAGTGATATTCTTTAGCGCAGTTGAAGCAAATTTGTTTGTTGTTACAAACTTTTGATAAGTGACCATACCTTAGGCAGTTTTTATATTTGAGGGGTAGGGGTATATACGGTCGTAGTATAACTTTCTCATAGCCGATAGATAATTCATGCGGGATGGAGGTAGATGCAAATGTTACAATAATCAAACCGGTTTCTTTTAGTTCATTGTCTACTTTCTTTAATATTTTGTTTACTTTGCATACGTTTTGTGTTTTAAGTTCTTTTTGGATCTCGTCCTCTGTAATTCCTCGAAGGTCATTGGAGTAAATGACACCTTTCGCGTAATTAAGAGTTTGATGCTCTTTAAGTTCAACTTCTATTGTTGGGGAGAGAGATGTTAATTGGATTAAACTTTTGGCTTGAATTTCATTTTTAGTTTTTATAAGAATTGTTCCATTTCTCAATTTTTTACAAATTTCAACCTCGCCACAGCATTTGTTATCAATGACTTTTTTAATCAAAAAAGGGGACACATCTGAAAGTGTTTTTTCACTTTTAACGCGGCACATAATTAGGTATTTCGGACCGGGTGAGATAAACGAGAGCGGTCTCATTTTGTCGGCCGATATTGACGATTTTATCTTACCGTCCTCGTCCGGAGGATCTTTCATTTTAATAGTTCAGGAAAATGTATAAAATTTAACTAAATTCTGATTCAATTAGAATAAAGTACCGTCAATGCGCACGATGTAACAAACGACTTGTCAATAGCGAATGTGGATTTGTACTGCGTTTGTAATTATTACCGAAGGTTTATTAAAAATTTCTCTGAGTATTCCAGATACTTCACGAGGTTGTCAAGCAAGAGTGTGCCATTTGAATGGACAGAAGATTGTGAATTTGCATTCAGATACCTAAAGAAGGCATTAATGAGTCCAACGCTGTTACAGTACCCAGATTTTACAAAAGAATTTTGTATAACGACTGATGCAAGTAAACATGCATGCGGTGCTGTCTTGACTCAAGAACATCAGGGTAAACAACTTCCCATAGCTTATGCCTCAAAGACATTTACAAAGGGTGAAAGTAACAAATCAACCATTGAACAAGAATTAACTGCCATATACTGGGCTATCACACATTTCAGGCCATATATCTATGGAAAACACTTTTTAGTTCGTACTGACCATAGACCTCTTTCTTATCTGTTCTCAATGAAAAACCCAAGTTCCAAATTAACAAGAATGAGGCTAGATCTGGAAGAATATGATTTTACAGTTGAATACCTTGGGGGGAAGGACAATTATATCGCCGATGCATTATCGCGAATTACTATAGATGATTTTAAGGAAATGAATAGAAAGGTATCGTGCGTGCTAAGAGTCACGACAAGGTCAGTGACTAAGCAAAAAGACAGTAGTACAATAAATAATCAGCATAGAGCAAATAAAACAGATGTATTAGATGAGCCCAAAATATATGTACCAATTAAAAATAGTGACGTCAGAAAATATTATAAATTAAAGATTTATCCCAATAAATGCTACATAAAGAAAGGAAAATCAATATTAGCTAGCATAAATATAAATGATATATTTACTAAAGAGAAACTTGACTTAGGACAATTTTTCTCTAGGCTCGAGAAAGCGGCCAGTAAATTAAATATCAATAAACTACAAGTAGCACCTAGTGAGAAGATTTTCGAATTTATCTCAAAGGTTGAATTTAAAAATATGGGCAATAGGTTACTAAATAGAATTAAAATAGCGCTTTTAAATGAAATAAAGATACTTGATATAAAGAATTCTAAGGAAATTCTAGAAATCATGCTGAAATACCATGATGACCCTATCGAAGGAGGTCATTGCGGCATATATAGAACCGCAGAGAAAATAAAAAGATACTACTACTGGAAAACATGACAAAGGACATAGCTAAATATTTAAAAGCATGTCACAAATGCCAAATAGCGAAAATTACCAAACACGTTAAAGGCTCAATGATAATAACAGAAACACCTAACAAACCGTTTGATATAGTGTACGTAGACACAATTGGACCATTTCCAAGATCAATACATGGAAATGAGTACGCAGTCACATTAATATGCGACTTAACTAAATACTTGGTAACAATACCAATACCAAATAAATTGGCTAAGACGATCGCAAAAGCGATATTTGAAAATTTTGTACTTACCTATGGACCAATGAAGACGTTCATTTCGGACATGGGTACAGAAAATAAAAATTCTATATTAAACGAATTGTGCACTCTGTTGAAAGTCGAGAAACTAACATCATCACCAGACCTTAGGTACTATAGAAAGAAGTCACAGAACTTTTAATGAATATGTACGTTCTTACATATCTATAGAAAAAGATGACTGGGATGAATGGCTTAGGTATTTTACATATTGTTTTAATACAACACCATCAACTGTACATAATTATTGTCCTTTTGAATTGGTTTTTAGCAAAGTACCAAACAGTTTCAAAGATTTCAATGAGGTAGACACAATTACTCCATTATACAATGTAGACGATTATGCCAAAGAGGCAAAATTTAGATTAGAAGTTGCACTCAAGAGAGCAAAACATTTATTAGAAATAAATAAAATCAAACAGAAGAATAACTAGGATAAGGATGTATTAGATTATAATTTTAAAATGTGAGATTTAGTTTTACTTAGGAATAATTCAGGACATTAATTCGAAGAATCATATAAAGGTCCATACAAAATTAAAAATATAGATTTAAGAAATAATGTTACTATAGTTGATAAAAAATAATAAAGAACAAGTAGTTCATAAGAATAGACTTAAGCTATATAACAAATAGTTTTAATTATACAAGTAAAATAATAAATTTTTAAATAACTAAGTGAACTTATTACTAAACATTTATTAAAACGAAAACAAATATTAAAATTAAATAAGAAATAATGTTAAAATTGGATTAAGTTAAATTTCTATTACATACTATTTAAGTTTACTAATAAATTAAAATAAACGCAAAATCATTATACTGTGTTGTGTAAAAGAATGTCCATAGAACAAAAGTTATATGAACATTCTTGTAAAGGGTGGAGGTGTAGCATGATTTTACAGTTGTCAATACCAACACAACATTTCATGTGCATAAACAAAAGAATATCAAATTGCATATGAGAAGCGATCACTTGACTCAATGTTGCTGACCGTCGCTGCTGCGTATAACGCCACTATAGTAATGCGCACAAGCGAGGAACATTTGACACTTTGTTGAGTGGCCGCCGGCAGTATTGATATGCATATAATATGCACTATGTGTGTTGTTGTTGTATTGCATTGCTGGTGATCGTATGTGGCTCTCTTCACACTTTACCGTGGGAATTATTGTGGATAATAGGCGCGTGTCATATGACATCCACTTGTCCCATAATTATTACACACACAAACCAATATAATATAGTTAAGCATATAATATACACACAAACATATGTTATAGTATTAAGCCAATACAAAATTGTATTAGAATTAAAGGTTTGATTTGGAATTGTCAAATCAGCCAAAATTTAGTATAAAAGAAGGGACATTTTCCCTCAACAAAGCAATCAATAAAAATTCACCAAATAGTGTGGTTCAGCTGCATTTTGAACAAAAACCATTGTTCTTATTTTTAACAGTGCTCTTCTGGTGCACTAAAATTTTATAGAAATATTCAAACTTTACATTATACCCCGTTCACTCGACGCAATTATTCGTCGTTCACGCTCTCATTCGTCATTCAACCCCCTATTACGAACTGAATTACATGATTCGCCATACAAAATTTCAGCTGCGAATCACACAAGCTGTACGTAATTCAGTTTGAATGACCTTATGAATTACGAACGAATGACTGTCATCTCTAATTTTTATCGATTATTTATGTATCAAAATCAGCTGTCAAAACAAAAATATCAAAACAAAATAAAGAAAAACATTTTAGTATTAAATAATTAAATTAAAAGAAATAAAAAATCTGATTAAAGTTAAATTTTGTGGAAGTATTTAAAAAAAAAAACAAATAATTATATATTATATTATATTTTTACTTACCTTTTTTATCCATTGCCAAATTACAAATTTAAAATTCGCACCAAACAAACAAAATAAACAAAAAACAAAACATGTAGACAGAACAAAAAACAAAAAGAAAAAATAAATAAATGTCAAACTGAATTAGGAACGTGTCGTGGAAACGGGTTAATCGGCTATTGTATTTCAGTGGCCGAATTAAGTAATTCAACTGTCCGTGAGAACATGGTATTAAAACCTTTTTTGAATTGGTTTTAAGTAGGTTTTATGAAATACAACCTTGTTTTCGATGTACTAAATCAGAGCTACCAACATGAAATGTTGAAAACCGCTGAAAAAACAAAATAAAAACAAAAACAGCTGTAAATAAATAAATAAATGTAAATAAACATTTATTTTGCGTTGAAAAGGGAAAATTTGGAATATTTTTTAATTTCTTCAATGAAAATTTTAAAAATTTGTAAATATTTAATTATTAATCGAAATATGTGTGGTTTTTGGTCACAATGAATATAGGTTCTTGTGCAAAAGGTATGTAAGAAGCTAATTATATCAAGATCAAATAAGACATATTGTTCATAAAATTTTTTTCTCGCAGAACTTTGTGTATATTACCACTATTTATTAATTTCTTGAATGAAAAAGTTAAAATTCGGTAATTTTTTCATTATTAACCGAACTATAAACAATTTCCCTTCACAATGAAAAAAGTGCCGTGTGCAAAAGGTAAGTAAAAAGAAAAATATAACAAAATATATACTCATAACTTTTTGTTTCAGGAATTTGTGAATATACCTCTAAATTGGTTAAATACTAAGTTAGTGACGATCGATGAAAGGTGTCACTAAATACAATAGTTCCGAATTACGTTTCCGTAATAAAATTATTCCTTTAAAAATTATTCTATTATTCTACCAAAATATCATCAGCTTCTACCAAAATATAATAATAAAAACCCACCCCGAAAATTAATAATTAATAAACAAAAAAGACAAAATCAAAACAAAAACAGCTGTTACGCAGTCATAAATGTCATGAATTTAAAACCAGATTTAAGAAAACTTGCAGTGTGAACGCAAAATCAGCTGATTATGGTTTTAATGCTAAAATCAGGTTTTAAATTTTGGTGTGAAAACACTATAAGGCATGTTTCAGTAAATGCCACTACATGATATCCCAATTCGAAACTTTTTAGGAACATATCGGTTAGTTTAGTTTTCATTCCGTTAATATTTTGGTGAATAATATTGATGATTGAAGAAGATTTTAGTTTTTTGATGCATTGGTGTTGCTAACAGTAATGTGTGTTAACTTTTCTTCACAGTAAATAAATTTACGAATCAACTCATACTTCGGCCAAAAATTTGGGTTTACCAACCGGCGCTATTATTTTGAAAGAGCCTCTGCTTATTGTCTTATGCTAGGAACACAATAAAAACGAGTGACGAAATTCATCCAGCATGACGAATTCGTCGTTAAAAGTTCGTTACCTAAATTCGCATTGTGTCTCTTAATAAGTACAAAATAGTAACAGCCGTTATAATCAACAAAATTTAATCATTAAAAAATATTAATCAAAGAATTTTGCATTAGGCATATTATAATTAAATATTATATTAAAATATTTATTACCTAATTTAGTAATATGATTCAAAACTCTATACTAATTTTGTTCGTCGGCGCATAAAATAATAAAGAGTTATTGTGTTAATTTCCATGACGAAAGTTCGCATCGAAAATTTGTCTTTCGTCCCAATCGTGTTCCTAGCAATAAATTTAGAAATTTGTACAATTGGAAAATATTAATATTTATGTATATAAGTTAACATGTCAATAATATTTATGTTGTTGATAAGGTCAAATTATATGAATTTTTATGCTGCCTTAATGTTGCCTTTCTGGCTCACAACTATAAGTTAAGCCAATTATAGATCAATTGTTATTTTTTATACCAAATTTTATTAATTTGTTTATTGTTGAATCTATTAAATAAATAAATAAATAGAAATTTGTACATATATTATCAGACAAATTATGATTCAACTTGGATGATACATACATATATAGCTACTAACGTAAGTTGGAAATATTGCCTTCCTGGTTGCAATGGTGTGCAGATCCGCAGACAATTGATTATTACTTATATTGTAGTAGTCGCCGTAGTCTAGTAGGTAGTGTGTTGGCTTATTAGGCGTAAAGCCCGGGTTCGTATCCCAGGTCAGGCATCAAAACGAAATATGAAAAATTAAATCAGCAGATTTCTGGCAAAAACTCTGAAAGTAAATAAAATTGCCATGAAAAGCTTCTCAAAAATCTGTCGTTCGGCGTCGACTTTAAACTGTAGGTCCCGCCACTCATGTATAAAATTAACGCACACAACATAAGTGGTGTGAGAAGCTAGGCCGTAATCCTGACTGTAGGGTTGTAATGGCCAATTATGTATGCATGTATATTGTACATAGATAAATCTCGCCAAAAATTTTAATATGTAAAAAGGAAATGTAAATAAATGTGAAATTGGAAATGATATGAAATAATGATGGTTGGGAGCTCCGTCGGAGCTTATAAAAATAAAATAATTCTGGTATAATATAAGAAATATAGGTTTTTAGCTGCCACTGAACATGAGAGCCTGGTAGTAGGTTGTGCTCTTTCTTTACGTGCTGTTTGAGTGAGTCCCTTCTTGTTGCTAACTTTTCAGAGGTGTTTGTCTCTTAAGCGTTCGACAATTAGCCCACGGAGTATTATATTCTCTATAAATAAAACGACAAACACGAAAGTTCGTATTAGAACGCCATTGGTAGTTCGAATTTCGACCACTTGCACTTCGAATTAGGGACGAAATAAATCCGTTGGATTCGACCAAATTTCCGATCGTCATAACGAATAACAATATGATCGACAACAACAAAGTCTCCTTGATGAGTTTTCTAACGAGTAAAACGGTCATTATGGGGTATCAACTTTATGTAGCCATTCCACGTGATTCCAATTGTTAGTGCACAAGGTAAGATTTCACAATATTTTACCAATATAAAAAAGGATTATTACTAATTCTTTTTGTTTTATCTCTCCCATTTAACCCTAATTATAATTACATCGCGTAATTATAATCGCAACTCTCTCTAGAAGTTTGGTACACTTGTTTCCAACCACTATTTACCAATCTTCCACAAGAGAGTTTGCTTAAAATAACAATGGCATAAAGACTGATAAGTTTTTGTTTTTCATCTATTTTGAATTTATTAATTTGTAAACAAGAAAAATGGAGGATAAATTAACTGAAAACACTCGTCTTGTGTTCGTTTGAGGATTTTCGTAGGCCTTAACAGCACAAAATATCACATATGTAAACTCATAAATTTGTAATTAATGTCATAAATTCTTTTAAAATCAAAATTTGATTTTCTATTTTTCCCAAAAGTGTTCTTGTTTGCTTGTTTGTTGTTTATCACAGCAGCTGATCAAAACAAAAAACCAGTCGCATAAAACGCATTGTGTGTAACTTGCAATAAAAACCGCATATAATGCAAGAATCGCATGTAACGCAAACACGCATGAAACGGATGGTATGTACTTTCGGCTTTACAGAAGAAACGCATAGAATGCATAGAAAGTAATCCTACTTTTCTATGCGACTCATGCAGTGTTGAAAAATGTCAGCAGTTTTTTAAACTTGGCATGCCAAATTATATACTATTGTGAATGGTTTCGATAAATATGTTTAAATAGTTCATTACTATTTTCGCATTTTTCTTTTTGCATTATAAAAATATTAATAAAAACATAGTTCATAATAAAGTTTATTACTAATTTAAGAGGAAAATACATTAAAATGCATTTTTTAAACACATTTCTTTCATGAACAAAATGTGCATACTACATAGTTGTCGATTGTTTTTATGTACTGAGTGTCAGCTATTTTGAATTTATTAATTTGTAAACAAGAAGAATGGAGAATAAATTAACTGAAAACACTCGTCTTGTGTTCTTTTGAGGATTTTCGTAGTCCTTAATAGCACAAAATATCATATATGTAAACTCATTAATTTGTAATTAATGCCATAAATTCTTTTAAAATCACAATTTGATTTTCTATTTTTCCCAAAAGTATTCTTGTTTGGTTGTTTGTTGTTTACCACAACAGCTGATCACAAATTCATCTCTTTTGAATTTATTAATTTGTAAACAAGAGCAATGGGAATTGAAAACATTCGTCTAGTTCTTTTGATATATCATATATGTAAATTCATAAATTAGTAATTAATGCCACAAATTCTTTTAAAATTACAATTTGATTTTCTATTTTTCCCAAAACTGTTCTTGTTTGCTTGTTTACCACAACAGCTGATCAAAACAAAAAACCAGTCGCATAACACGCATTGTGTGTAACTTGCAATAAAAACCGCATAGAATGCAAGAATCGCTTGTAACGCAAGACGCATGAAACGGATGGTATGTACTTTCGGCTTTAATGTCAAGTATCATTTCGTAAACAAAACACCTACACTCAGCTTAAACTTAAATAACTTAATAATAAACAAATGAGTATCAGCTGTTCTTCTCTTTTGTAACATAAGTGCAGTGCTTCCAAGTTCCGACTAAGCCGTTAATTTTAAAATTTCAAATCAAATAATAATACTGAATACACAATATATAATACGTCATCTTTCACAATAAAATTTGTATCTCATAAATATGAGTACACGCCGAGCAAAAAAGTTAGCTGTTGAAGATGAAATGCCTACTGACTCTCCATCAAGAGCCGATTTTTTGTTTTCAAGACCCAATGATGCATCCATTCGGGCTCGTTTTTTGAATTGGCTGGATGATAAACTTACGAAACAGGACGAGTACATTAAACAACAAACTGAGCTTATAAAGGATATGATTACGGAGGCCAAAAACAGCTTAATGGGTGAAATCGAACTAAAATTTTTTAGATTGAAAAATAAAATACTTGAACAGGCAAAAAATTAAATTAAAAATGAAATGAAGCATGAGATTGATGATCTTGGCGAGAGGATTTCAGGTTTGGAAGCTGCCAGAATCGATATTCTTGAACTCAAGGACGGCATTAAAGCTTTGAAATTAGAACGTCTGAAACATGCGAACTCTTCTGTGGCCTCGGAGATACGTATTACTGGTTTACCTTTTACTAAAATGAATGAAATGATGAAAATTTGAATGAGATTTTTGGACACATATGTAATACCCTAAATATTGCCAAACCTTCTTGTAAGAGCATTTTCCGTATACGGAATCCTAAACATCCAACTCCTAATATCGAGTATCTGCCAATTGTTATTAAACTTGACTCCCCGTAT
Source organism: Sarcophaga caerulescens (assembly GCA_927399465.1). NCBI lineage: Eukaryota > Metazoa > Arthropoda > Insecta > Diptera > Sarcophagidae > Sarcophaga > Sarcophaga caerulescens. Next base: position 63,136,046 of record OV656866.1, read on the forward strand.
TATAGAAATCTCATATTGAAATGTGCTGCTGATTTCCGTCGCAAAAGCAATTCGCCATTACGTTTATCGAATACCGGCTTTGACAGCAACCCAATTTTTTATATAAATGAAAACCTGACACCACGCTATCATGGTATTTTTAAGAATACGCTTGGTATGAAAAAGAATGGTCGGCTTAAATCAGCCTTTACGCGCCGAGGAGTTGTTTATGTGAAAATATGTGATGCTGGTGATCGTATTCAGTTGAAGAACTGATGCCTGAATTTTTCTACATTTATTATTGTATTATTTGTAAATTATTTTATTCTATAATTAATCCAATTGTTTTTCTTTTCCTTATTATATATTATTATTATTTTATTATTCATATTATTTTAATTATTTACTCGATCCTTTTTTCCCTTGTAGACATGTATTTTTACTTTTTCACGAATCTATTAGCGTTGTGTTTACAGGTTTATGAATACACTTTATGAATATATGATTTTAAACCTCAATTTTCTGAACAAATTTACAGCTACAGAGATTTTAAAAATGTGAACGGCGATCTTCTACGTGAGCGTTTTTCGCAAATTGTTTGGAACGATTTGTATTATATGCCCACCGTCGATATGCAGTCCTCTTTTTTGAAGGAAAATATACAGATTTTATTTGATGCGACTGTTCCAATCAGATTTAAAAGGATCTCTAATAGGCAGAAACCCTGGTTTACTCTCCATCAAACGTGCCATTGATCTGAGGGATCTTGCTTATTCAAGGTGGAAGAGATTTACGACAGCTGAGTTTAAATTACAATATAATGCCGCAAGGGCGAATGTGAACAAGTGTATCAGATGTGCGAAAATGGAATACTATTCTAGACGGTTTGATTCTGCAATGGAAACTAGGCAAACTTGGAGGACTATTCGGGAGATTAGTCTGTGTAATACGCACAAGAATGCAAGTTGTCAAATGGATCCTAATGACCTTAATAAATCCTTTGTGAATACCCCCACGGTGCGGGCTGACCCAAGTTTCTATAGCTTTCATCGTGATCATGCTGATTCCGATATTGGTTCTAACATTGATTTACCTGAGCATGACAAGTTTAAGTTTGAATGCGTCACCCAGTATGATGTCATGTCGGCTGTTTTCGTTGTGAAATCTAATTCAATTGGGAGCGATAACATGCACCCTAAATTTATAAGAATAATTTTACCCCTGATTCTTCCTTTTATGACTCATTTATTTAATACTATTATTATGTCCGACACGTATCCAATAAAGTGGAAGCATGCAAAAATAGTTCCGGTGAGCAAGTCTAATGGGGATTATCGAACAATTGCTATCTTATGCTTTCTCTCGAAGGTTCTTGAGAAGATACTTTATATGCAAGTGATGAATTACATCGATTTGAACAATCTCCTTTCTAGAATGCAATCTGGCTTTTGATCAGGTCATAGTTGTATTACTGCTCTAGTGGATGTTAGTGAGAATGTCAGACAGGCCTTGGAGAATGGCGATGTAAACTTTTTAGTTCTCTTGGATCATTCGAAAGCTTTCGATACGGTCGATCACAATATGCTTACTCGGAAACTTCAATTCTTCTTCAGATTTTCTAATACATCTGCCAGACTTATACACTCGTATCTTTCCCAACGCACACAATCTGTTTTTTTGAAGGGCAAATGGTCTGATTCTCTACCTTTGGACAAAGGTGTGCCTCAAGGCTCTATCCTTGGACCACTTTTTTTCTCCCTGTATGTCAATGATTTACCTGGATATCTTTTGAATTGCAAAATCCACTTGTATGCAAATGACGTGCAACTTTGCTTAAATAGCCCGGTGGACGATATTTCACGCGCCGTTGATTGTTTGAATGGGGAACTTGCACGGAAATTCTAATGGTCTCTGTTTGAACCCCGGGAAAACTAAGTGTATTTCTAGGGATGTTGTGATGAATGGTGGGAAAATTGAGATAGCTCATGCGACGAGGAATTTAGGAATAATTTTTAACTCCAATTTGACGTGGGATAATCACATTCATTCACTGGTAGGGCAGACGTATATTAAGTTACGCGCACTTTGGTCCACGTAACTTTATATACCTTTGAAAACTATAATTTTACTTGCAAAATCTTATTTGATTCCCTGCTTATGGATGCGAGCAGTTTGGTAATTGCGATTCTAGCAGCAAACGTAAGCTGAACGTTCTATTCAATAATATTGCTAGATATGTTTATAATTTGAGGAGATATGATCATATCTCTGTGGCAGTTAAGAGTCTTTACGGTGTGCCTAGAGTTTGGGAATTCCCGGACTTTTTCATTTCCCGGGAAACACGAATGAAAAATTCGATTTCCCGGGATTACCGGGAATCCCGGGAAATCTTTTAAAAATTACAATACTAGTAAAATGCTTAAGATTTTTATTAAAATGTTACATATTTTATTAACAAAAAAGAAAACAATACATCTAAATTCATACTGTATAAACAAAAACAAACAGATTAATGATAACATTTTGAGATCAGTTACTATTAAGAATTGATTAAAAATATTATTTAAAAATAAAAATATAAAAAATTTTCGAAGAACTAAATTTTCAAAAAATGAGTTTTTAAAATTATTAGTGCATTTAATAATTCTATTTCGTAAATTTGTTGAAAATTTACCAGCTACCGAAAAAACACGTATGCTTTCTTCAGAAGTGGGCTTAAGCGTTAACAATGCATTAAAAAGTATGTCTAAATTTTTGGTTCTGTTTGTACTAGCTTTAAATAAGTTGTCTGTTTTTAATTTCAGATTTCTTGTTTTTTCTTTAGCCCCATTAATGGCGTTTTCCAACTTTTCTTTAAAACATTGATATACTTGTGCAACGGAAATATCTTCATCACTTTTAATTGTGTGAACCATTTTTTCCGAAAGTATAGAATCAACAGACAATAACTGTTCATAAAGTGTGTCTTTATTCCCCTTATTGCTTCTATCTACATATCCATTACTTGTTATTATTAAGTCAGTTATTCATTTACTAAATTAAGTTAATTATTATGTACATATTACGTTCCTGTACTTTAAATATAAGATTTTCATCTTGTTGTACAGGATTTGGGCGAAATTTCATTAATAAATAAATAAATAAAAGTATAAATACGAAAGTACCAAAGAGGACATTTGCGTCACATTGCCACTTAAAATACATATTATTCATTTATTTTCTTTCAAAATTTTTTATACACATTACAATCATAACAATAATTAAAGAAAAATCATTTTTTATGTACAAATATAAAAGATTAATATATATGAATGTACCAAAAAGGGGAATTCATACCACTTCGTCACTCAGAATACATATCATTAGTATAATTCGCAAAGACGCTAAGTCCACTTTTTTCCAAAATTGAGATTTTAATGCAAAACGGTAACATTATACATAATACATATTTTACAACAAAAAAACATGTCATTATATAGTTTAAAGTTGTTGTAATTTTGTGGTTTGCAAAAACGCTAAGTCCACAAAACTACGAAAAATATTAATATTAATATTATTAATTAATTAATAATAATAATTAACATTATTAGTTATTAATATTAATCACCCTTATTCTGGTTGTCGTCGTCGTCGTTACCAAAAATGATGTCGATAAAATCAGAGTCGACACAACACAATATCGACGGCGTATTGACTCACAGAATACCAAATGTGTGTCGACAGTCATCTATAACTGTCAATAACGACAAACAGAATACCAATTTTAAACTGTCGACGCAAGACGACGTCGACGACAAAAACCAGAATAAGGGTGAATATTATTATTATTTTGTAAAAATAATTGCGTTTAAACAGTTTAGAAATTTTAAAAACTGAAAAAGCTACAATGTTTTTTGTGTCTCCTGTAAAATTTGAAAAAAGGGACTTAACACATTTGCGAAAGAGACTAACGATATATTATTTATTTATTTTGTTTAAATTTTTTTGTGTGCACAATAGAATTATAATAATAATTATTTATTTCTTATAAAATTATTTTTTTATTATGATTTTAATCAAAAATAATAAACATCATTATATACATGTAAAATTTAAAAGTTTTATATACATAAATAATCATAAAAGTACCAAAGATGGCATATGTGCCCCAATGCCACTCTGCATACAATAGCCCCATCCTTACGCTGACCATTATTTCCATGAGAAAAAAGCGGACAAATATATAAAATGAAAAACAATAATTTATCATAATTAATAAAATATTAAGATTTTTAAAATACAGATATTAACAGCTACAAATAATATACACAAACTTAAATTTATACATATATGTACATACATACGGATATACTTATGTGTATAAATTTACTTCTGGTATTTCTCTACAGAATGTATTTTTTTAAGTACTGGGCCTATTAGATAAAAATGTTTTAAATTCCGAACAGTCCATTTCAAAATTACATTTTATGGTCAAAAGAGATTCTAAAGTTTCTAGTCCCATTTGGGATTTTTCGGAAGACCAAATAGATATATAAAAAACTCTTCCTGTTTGTGCGTTACACGCGTCAACGGATGCGTCAGGATGTTTTTATAAATAATAAAGAATATTTTTGGTTTTGACAAATTTGAAAATTTCAAACCACTTTTTTTCTTGATTTAATACTGATTGTTTCCATATTTCTATTTGTTCAGCATTTGCATAATTTTTTAAATAAATGAATTCATTAATTCATTAAATTTTTGAATGAACATAATGCACATACGTAATTAATCAATCATAACATTTGTTATGTTAATTTATTTTTAACGTTATTATTTTGTATTTTCTTATATTTTGTTATGCCTATATACTTAGCAGTACTATTAAATAAGATGATATCTTGTTGTACTGTATTTACGCCTGAATAAATAAATAAGGTACCAAATAAAATAAAATTTTCGTTATTATTTATATTTAAATCATTTCTGATTTCTGTTACCTTTATTAACGACTTTTGAACTGAAGACGAAGATGGAATTGCATCTAACAATATCTAAGCAAATCCCTCAATTTCTTTAAACATTCATCCCATTGGTTCAGGTAACTAATACAGGTTCTGTAAAAGTTTTTAACATTTTCCTTAAACAATTTCGTACGTTAAGTGGTAAAAATACTTCATTGTGACGTTCTATTAACTTTGATATAAATTCTTTTAATATTATAGCCGCTTCAGACATCGAAATATGTATGTTGAATTTCTAAACGCAGTATATATTTATGGAAGACACTAGCTTGACTGTGTATAACTAATAAACAAGGCATAGCAAAAGGATCATTAAAAGAATTAAACAATATTGTTGGGCATTTTTCTTGTTTAAGAAAGTACTCCATCGTTTTTACCGAATTAGTGGAAAAAGTGGACAATAGCGGACATTTTGGAAAATAAATACTTTTTAGTAGTTACGTGTGGTAAAATAGTGGACAAATAGCGGACGCAAAAAAAATAGCGGACAGGAGGTTAAAATAGCGGACTGTCCGCTATAATAGTGGACGGATGGTCACCGTACCCATCCTTCATGTTCAAATGTCACTCAAAAACGTGAAGGAATTCTGTTTTATACAGATCGTTCCGTTTTGCTAACGAGAGAGAACGTTTCGGTAAGCATTTACATTGCCCTCCATACGGGAACGTACGGTACGTTACTATACGTTCGGCTAACTGGCCCATTAGTCTCATGAAATAACCAAAAGGGTTGATGACAGCCTACATTTAACCGCAAAACCAAACAATCGCTCTCGATCATGCTAACCCGCGTTGCCTACAAACGTTGAAAAGAATATAAAACAAGGAACAGCAGATAATCAAAACAACTGAAAGGATTTTTTAAACGCGCCAGAAAGTATGCTTCGAAATAAAAAAAACAAATGGTGACTGATAAAGCAATGATCAATGCAACAGCAACGTCGCCGAAATTAGCAACAAGCGACAGCTAAAACGATAAAACTAAGTTTCGAAAAAACAAAAATATAAAATGTTTGTCAATCGAAGAAGAAGAAATTCCAATTCATTCAAGGTCGCTCCTACACCAAAAATAAGTAAAGGTGAAAATACGCGCAGATCGATTATTCATCCAATTAAATCGCTTAGACCTCCTACGGAATATTTAAGGGCGCAGATCTCGAACGAAGCGCTGAAACAAATTAAACCGCTATTTGGGGAAAACTCTTTTTATGCTGCGTTAATTAGGAGCGCTAACATATATGAAACAAAAATTCAAATCAGGCCATTAAGCGACCGGGACCAATACAATGACAAAACTGTCAAGAAAATGGTCATACAAGATTCTAGTGTAAGTTACCCACAGTTTGCGTTTTTTGAAGTAAATTACAAAGTACTAAAGAGGGTAATAGCCCCAAAATTTATTCAAGCTTCAAAAAGTATAGCAACTGTGGTGGCAACCACACTGCTAACTATAAAGATTGTCCTCTTTATGATATTGTAAGGCGTTCAATGGTACGGAAATCATACTTCACTACCGTGCAGCCACAAAATACTGTAAATAGTAATCAACCACTAACAATTAAAGTAACCACGAATCAAACCTTGCACACTGATGCTTTAAAGTCCAGTCGTCCAATTACACAGAATAATCGAAACATAGGTAACCAGTTTTCAAACACTCCCAAATTGAGCCTGCTTTAAACAACAATAGATACATTGGGAAAATCGGTAAACAATTTAACAAGTTCTTTGAGTAGTAAGATTCAAGATGATGCTTGCGGTCAAGCGGTTTCGCAGGACAGGGATATGCGATTATAACTTCTATGAAGCTTCTAGCCTCTGCCCTATCAAAACCGTTAGTTTTGATACATTCACATTCTGCTAGAGGTGGCTCAGCCTTTTACCAAACACTACTGATCTAGACTGGGAAATCAACAAACACTCCCCTCAGCCGGGGTGACTATCGCTGATCCCGACCCCCACCCCCTTTATGAATTGATTGCCTTGAGCTGTAGCTGTATGGATCTAGTTGCGTTTGCACGGAAGCACCGGGGTGAAACCCGCAGAGTGTACGGCTCCAGGCTAGGGCTACAACCGTCTCCGTCCCGTTAAAACCCTAGCAGGCCTCAAAGTACGTTCCTTGCTGGTCGCCGTTGGTGTAGGTTCGGTTGAGCAGACTCCAGATTAGTACCCGGTTTGGCTCTGAGCACCTGTTCCATAAGGGCTGGTTCCAACCCTCGCATGGCCTCCTTGCTTGCACAGACTATCAGGGGACCATTTTGGATAACTACACATTGCGACCAGGGATAGCGGCTTTGAAAGGGGACTCTTTTCACCATGAATACAAATCCTTGCTAACCCATGACGGTGAGCGTAAAGCATTCACTCTCGTTGGTGAACGCAAAACAATCTACCAGCCAAAAATATCTGCCCACACCTCTAAAGATGCTAGAACCCCAGTTACTTAGGCAGCCCCGCTTGGCACACAAGGCGACAGTCACAGAAGTGACAGATCGTTTGGCCATTAGCCATATAGTATCAGAATGTCCCAGTACATTTACATGCAGATACTGTGGCGGCAGACATAACACCCTATTACACAAACCCAACCCAAACACTAACCCACAAAATTACGATAAACCCTCTACGTCAAATGCAATACAGTCTTTCTTTACCCAAACCCAATCAAGCAAAACACAATTAGATGACAGAGCTAAATTATTAGGCACAGCTGCCTTGAAGATTAAAATACACGGTGAAGAATTTTTTGCTAGAACGCTTATTGAACCAGCATCAGATTTTCATTTATTTCTGATAAGCTAAGGCGCAATTACACTTATCCACCCTACCCATAGTTGCTGAAATCTCAGGTTTAAATGAGGTTGTTTCAGCACGTTCGAACAAGACGTGTGATATACATCATGATTCTAACACAAATAAGGAATTTTTACTGAATATTCAGGCAATTGTAGTCAAAACACTCACCTGAAATTTACCCACCCAAAACTTAAACCCTACTTTCATAAAAGAGTTGGACAGGATCCCATTGGCGGATCCTAAATTTTATTAAAGCCGCCCAGTTGATATTATAATTGGTAGCGATTTTTACCCACAAATTATCAGAACTGGTGTTAAGAAAGATATTCTTAGCACATTAATAGCTCAAGAAACTGAGTTTGGTTGGATTTTAACCGGACCACTACAAGATTCTCACCCTACCCGAAGAATTGTCTCTTACTACAGTTTCGTCAAGCTTGATAAATTTTCGACCAAATTTTGGGAAATTGAAGAAATTCTGCAAGAACCCATTCAATCCATAGATGATTGTACTGGTGAGAAAATTTACACGACAACAACCCGTCGTTTACCCAATGACCGTTATCAAGTAAACCTTCCATTTCGTAACCCTCAAATTGAGTTAGGAAAGTCTCGCCATATAGCGATGACTCAATATTTAAGGAGTGAGAAGAATTTACTGAGGAAACCCGAGCTGAAACTTGAATACGATAACGCGCTACAGGAATATATTGACTTAGGCCATATGAAACCCATAAATTATAACCCTAACCCTTCTTCAAACACCCATTATTATTTACCCCATCATGCTGTCGTCAAACCCGATAGTGTTACGACAAAAGTTCGAGTTTTTTTTAATGCATCAAGCAAAACTTCGAATGGCAACAGCTTGAATGATACAGATTGGTCCTACCCTACAACAAGATTTAGTTGTTTCAATCTTGAGATGGCGCTTTTATAAGACTGTTTTTAATGCCGATATCACTAAAATGTATAGACAAATTCAATTAAACCCTACCCACACACACTATCAGAGAATTTTATTCCGTAAAAGCGTCAACGAACCCATTTAAGATTACGAACTGCAAACCGTCACATTTGGCGTTAACTGTGGCCCTTATTTTGCTATCAGAACCCTACACAGATTAGCTAAAGACATTCAAGATACCCACCCAATTGCATGTCAAATTCTGAGAGATAACATGTACGTAGATGCTGTACTATCCGGTGCTCACACCGTTCGAGAAGCTGAAATCGCTCAAAAACAGTTGATCACTGCACTTGAATCCGCTGATTTTCCTCTACGAAAGTGGACATCAAATACCCAAAAACTCTCAGATAATTTACTCTCAGATATCACCAACTCAATGCCGCCTTACTCACCCTTCCGGAATCGGAAAACCCTAAAACCCTAGGCATTCGGTGGAATCCAAAAGAGGACAATTTTTTCTTTGAGGCCCCCAAAATAGAGAGAAAACCAGCCTACACTAAGCGAGCAGTTTTATCTGACATCGCGAAACTCTTTGACCCCAGCTGGTTGGTTAGCACCTATTATTATATCCGCCAAAATAGTGATGCAGCAAATTTGGCGGGATAATACAGCTTGGGATGAATATCTTAACCCACTCACCCTTGTTAAATGGCACAAGTTTTTGCAGTTTTATGATAATGACAATATTCGGGTTCCTAGATCAATACATTTTTCACCTTCAGCAGGAATTTAGTTTCATGACTTTTTAGACACTTCTAAAAAGGCATATTCTGCGAATTTTTACGCACGAGTTATACCCATAAACGGACCTATGTCCGTAACCCTACTCTTCGCTAAGACGAGAGTTACACCTACCGATGTCATTTCGTCGCCGAAATTGGAACTTTGTGGTATAGTGTTGATGGCAAAAATGGCACACAATTTGATTACCCAACGAAAGCTAACCCAACACCCAATGAATTTTTGGACGGACTACTCGATAGTTTTGCAATGGCTCAACAACACCCCAACTACTTAGCACACCTTTCTGACAGACCGTGTGTCTCCAATTTCCGATGCGGTAGGAACCAAGAACTGGAGAAATAACAACCCAGCCAATGTTGTCAGTCGTGGTTGCAATGAAGACGGATTGAAGGATAACGAGTTATGGAATGAACCAACCTGGTTGAAGGAAGATCCGACAAAGTGGTCAACAGCACATCTATCCTCCGAAACTCAAGCTGAAGCTAAAACTGTAGACCCAAATCCATCTTTGAACTTCACTCACCCTACCCCGTACATTTTGGAAAGATTTTCTAAATGGTCCAAAGCTTTTAGAATATTGTCATATGTCTATCGATTTTGTGACCGCGCATCATTTACTCGAAGAGATAAAACCCACAATCTATTGATGTAGACCCAATAGTTTATTAACCCACCCGAGTATAGAATTTGATGCGCATGGGATCAAAACTACCCGTGATAGACTAATATATCTTTGTCAGACACAATATTTCAATGGGGAATATGATGGTCGGAAAAGATCGAATTTACACACCCAATCTTAATGATCACCCACTACTCACCCAAAACACTCCTTACCTACGCAAATTTTTACCCGGAACACTCTCAACTACTATTACTCACCCAAAGATTCATTTCAGGTCCACCCGAATGAAAGTTATGGCCCATTTAGAGGTCAAAAATTGATGTTTGGACCCATGGGAAGACTCCGACATCCTGAGTGGAAAATTAATACCCATACCCTTTTTTTGAACAATTATAAATAAATTGTTTTCATTCACAGATTACCGGCCCGAGAGGATGTTCACACGATTGAACAAGTTCACACAACCCCAACCCTGACCTCCAATGTGCAACAAAACAAACATCACTAACAAATAATAACAATAACATCACTAACACACATCAACATTCACAATACCCATCAACATACACACAATCATCAACATCTCCAACATAATTGTTTAGATCCTTTGTCGATCAGTTGATTATCGATCCTCAAACAACACAAAACAAAAGGCCAACAAACCCTATATACATATTATGTCATCAACAATATTTGAAATTTCAATAACTGATAAGAATAAAACTGAAATTGTGAACAGATTAAATTTATGAATTTTGCATTTAAACATTGAACTAAATTGTGAACAAAAATAAAATTACTTAGTGTTACAAAATACAAATAAAATATATTTTATAACGTTTTAAAAATACATATACAAATAAAACATTAATACACTCATCATCTACATATATACAAATAATATTGTTACGTTTTTACCTTTTTAAAAACGTTTAAATATGAGTTCGTTAATTGCAAACCAAGTAAAAACAAATGTGTCTTATTTTAATTAAACTCTCTTTATTTATCACACTACTTTTGTGCCACTGTTCACACTTAACAATAATTGCTTGTTCGCTACTATTCACACACACTATTTTGTTCGCAACGGATATCTTCGAACCACAACTTTTTACTTCGCACGCAACTTGTCTTCACACCGCGACTAATTAGTTCACACGCAACTTCACGCAAGGCTGTCTGAATTATAACCAGCGTTGCCACAAAGAAAAATTTTTCCCTACCAATATTCTTACCAAAACCTACCAAAATTATTCCAATCCTACCAAAATTTGAATTTAAGTAATTATAAATTATTCAGTATGAAATTAACGTTTTATTGCTAAAATTAATAAACATTTCGTTGTTCCTTATGTAAATACAGATATGTTAAACGTTAAGGTACGTTAAAGCAGGGTTTCTAACTACATATTTTCTTACTTAAACATTTTATTTTCGTTTTTAGACTTAAAAGTAAATAACACTCCCAACTTTAAATCTTACAGATATTAATTGTACTTTTCTACCAAAAAATAAATAAAATTTGAACAAACCAACCAAACTACCAATCGTAGCATTTTTTATTAAAAACTACCAATTTTGGTCCAATTGGTCCAATTGCGTAACAATATAGAAAAGGTTTGTGTAATTTATTCTATTTATACACCCTACCCCCTCTTACCCACATACTAACCGTCACCCTATAACCCGTATATTCATTTTTTTTTTAATGTTTGATTTCTATTGATTTATTTAAAACGTATTTATATATGTATGTATTTGTTTTACAATATATGTAATTTGTTCACAATTGTACAAAATTTGTTTTAAGTATTTTAAGCCGCATTCACACGCTTCACAATGTTTATAATTTGTTATTATGATTGAAAATTCAAATGTTTTTAATCAATTCAATATAACTTAGTTCACAATATTTATATATTAGTTCATAATTTAATATGTGTATATGTTTTACATAATTTCACTTGTTATTCACGTTAAGTACTTTTCTTTTGTGCAAACACGTAGGGCTTATTGGGTTGTTCGTTGCTCGGATATCGATAATCAACTGATCGACAAAGGATTCACATCCTTATGTTGGAGATGTTGATGAAAGTGTATACGTTGATGTGTGTTGTGATTGTTGATGATATTATTGTTATTATTTGTTAGAGATGTTTGTGTCGTTAGATGGGAAGTCAGGGTTGGGAATGTGTGAGTTTGTTCACTCGTGTGAACAAACATTTTGACTAAATTCTCGTCATACAATAGAGCTTTGCGTGTTGTATGCTATGTATTCCTTTTCTTCAATAATTGTAATAAGAACCTTATGGCAAACACACCACACATTACTCAAATAAAATTCGTTAAATTTAGACTGATTACTCTGTCAGAAAACTTTTTATTCAGAGGAATAGAAATCCTTGTCTGAAAATCAATACATGCCTAACAAAAGTCCTTTAAAAACTCTAACCACATTTCTTGGTGAGAATTCACTTTTTTAGAATTAATGGTAGATTATCTCTATCTTTTCTACCATTTAACAAACGCTATCCCGTCATATTACCTGGCAACTCCCGATTTGGCCATCTTTATCTGTATTATTTATGGAATGTTTCATTCTGAATGTAGGCAAATGTGTTGCATAGAACTAGCAGTACTATTTTATATCTTTCTTCTCAAAAACCGAGTGAAGAAAATAATACGACATTGTAAAATTTGTAACTTGTGCCATGTTCTCAAGTAATGGCTCCACTTACCCGAGAGGGATATATTCTTTCACCTCCATTTCAAGTCACAGGTATTGATTTTGCTGTCCCTTTTGACATTAAAGTCTCAGCCTTCAAAAACTGCAAAAGCATATGTTTTCGTTGACATCAGCATGAAAGCTATCTATTTGGAAATATGCTCAGACCTATCAGCAATCCAAGCCGCATTCACACGCTTAATTTGGAAGCATGGACTACCTCAAAGAGTAGAAATTTTTCGGAGCTAGTAGAATAATCGAACGTGAATTTAATATGCTTGTAAAAACAGCAGCCCAAGATATAGCTCAAAACTATGGTTTTAAATGGGAGCCCACGTAAAAAGTTTCAAAATTCATTTGAAACGAATTGCTGGTACTCAACGATTTAATGTTGAAGAATTCACAATTCTTCGAACTAGAATAGAAGAAATTTTAAATTATTTTATTCGCATTGTCAAAAGACCCATCGGATTTAGCAGCATTAACCCCTTTTTTGGAGAAGCTCCTCCTTATGGCTTTCACAAAACAAAATTTGCAGGAAATGTCTCTAATTAATAGATAGTAAAAGCTTAAAGCTCTTCACCACCGATTCTCAATTCAGTAGAAAGAAAATTATTTAAAGACCTTCCAGAAATATATAAATGGAGATTCTCATTTCCTAATATACATATGTACATGTAGGAGATTTCGTAGTCGTAATAGATGGCTTACAACCACATTATGAAAGGCGATTTTGAAGGATTGAAAATACCTACCCAGGTCCGGAGAAGAATATGCGTACGGCAGATATTCACACATCTTCAGGAAGTATCACACGACCAATAGACAAACTATGTTGCCTTCCATTTTTAAATGATGAAAACTCTAAATGAGAACTAATACACAGTTCCTGATGATTTCCGATATGCAGGAAATAGTCGATACGCATCGATATTGTGAAAAATGCCTACCTAGGAGCCGTAACCTACGAAGAACACTTAAATTATTTAACAGAAACTAATATTTTCAAAAAAAAAATTGTTTTCTTAATTTTTTTTATTTATTGAATCTTCTTTGTAGAATTCACAATAATTATTCCAATCTTAACCTAAATTAAAAAAAGTTGTTATTGCCACTGCAATCTGCAACTCAAGTGCTCGTGACATATTTAGTCAAACAGATCAGCAATTCTTTACATACGTCGGTGACCTTCAAACAATAGTAAGTTCCTTGCAAGACGGTTGGGATGAATTCTAATTCTTGCTCTCCTGATTTCCTCCCAAATAAGATCTAAGCTAAGAAACTGCTAATCTTGCATTAATGAGCCAATAAAGCTGAGACGTTTTAAGTTTTGTCTACGTAATCTTTGCTGCTATGTGGTGTATGTGTCGATGCTCCAAATGTATACCCAGATATTTTACGTTATTGTGCTCAGGAACTCACCATTAATAGCAATAGGAGGACAACTTCCTTTTCTCAGGGTGAATGTTATGTGTACATACTTAGAAGCATTAACTTTTATTTTCCACTTCTGCAGCTACTCTTCTAACACATCAAAATGATCTTGAAGTCTTTGGGACGCAACATCTGATTGCTCAAGAATCCGCAAAGGTAGGTATTTGAGTAAATGGTCTTGTGGGCATATCGGATGTATATATAGTAAGTATAAAAAGGTTTTATTTCTTCGGGAGGAGATCGCCAATTTAGACTTTACTTGAAATTGCCTATCCAATAGATAATTACTTAGCAATTTATGCACGCTCTCGGGTAATAACTGAGTAATCTTAAAAACAATTCCTTCGTGCCAGACCTTGGCTTGAGAAATATGATTGAATAACGCAGAACAGTATTGCCTCCAAAGGCACTTTTAAAAAGATTAGTATTTCTATGCACTTGTTGGACAGTGCTATGTTTCCGTCAAAATCCGAACTGATAGTCAGGAACTATAATATTGCAATCTATGAAAGGTACTAGACTTTTAATCAGCATCTTCTCGAACATCTCAGAAAGCATAGGCAGCAAGCTTATTGGGCGATATGATGACAGTTACGTGACATCTGTACCCGGTTTAGATATCATTACTAAGCCTGATAATTTCCAGGTTGCAGGAAATTAATCAATTCGTGTCATAAAAAGGCACCTTTTTAAACATTACACCAGTAATTTTATAGCATTCAGGTGATTTGTTTGGCTTTAGTCCCTTAATAACAGCAAACAATGCGGGTAACCAGAATTTAATAGGACGTCGAACAACTCTATTAATACCAGCAATAGTAATGCTAGTATTATTTAGCATAAAAACATTTTCCATATGAGTGGTAAAAGTGTCGGCTTAGCACTTTTTGCCCAACTACCGTTCTGCTGTCGTAAGGACTCTAAGTAGTAGGTCGACGCATTTTCCTTGCCGCCTTCCGGAGGCTATAGTCCAACCCCTTCGTTGAATCTAAATTTTGCGAATATTTCCTCAGATCGGACTTCAAAGTGGCATGTAGGAGTCTTTGGCACTGGTTAAGTTGGGACTTTAGATTCGAAGAACAAAATTCCTGGCATTGCACAGTGTAAGATTTTGCTAATCTAGCTGGACAAAACCTGTTTTTTGAGTTTTAATTTGAGTAAATATTTTGATCCAATATGAAAGAGCGCTTATTATTAAATAAGAAAATGCAAAAACTTTGCCTAATTTATCAACAATAACATTATAACGGTACTTTAAACTTGTATATTTTTGAGTGAATTAAAAACAACAAAAACACTTACATGAAATTGCTCATTATTAAAAGCTTGTAACTTTTTATTGGAATGGATTTTTTTAACTATTTTTTGTTTGTTTTGAAGCCCAACTTATTCGCTGTTAATATCACGAGAATTTACTTTTAGAAGCTGGCAAATTCTTTTCGTTCTATTTCATTTAAAAAACAATTACTCTTTTTGTTAAGTTAAAAAAAAATTCAATTCGTGTCATAAAAAGGCACCTTTTTAAACATTACACCAGTAATTTTATAGCATTCAGGTGATTTGTTTGGCTTTAGTCCCTTAATAACAGCAAACAATGCTAGTAACCAGAATTTAATAGGACGTCGAACAACTCTATTAATACCAGCAGTAGTAATGCTGGTATTATTTAGCATAAAAACATTTTCCATATGAGTGGTAAAAGTGTCGGCTTAGCACTTTTTGCCCAACTACCGTTCTGCTGTCGTAACGACTCTAAGTAGTAGGTCGAGGCATTTTCCTTGCCGCCTTCCGGAGGCTATAGTCCAACCCCTTCGTTGAATCTAAATTTTGCGAATATTTCCTCAGATCGGACTTCAAAGTGGCATGTAGGAGTCTTTGGCACTGGTTAAGTTGGGACTTTAGGTTCGAAGAACAAAATTCCTGGCATTGCACAGTGTAAGATTCTGCTAATCTAGCTGGACAAAACCTGTTTTTTGAGTTTTAATTTGAGTAAATATTTTGATCCAATATGAAAGAGCGCTTGTTATTAAATAAGAAAATGCAAAAACTTTGCCTAATTTATCAACAATAACATTATAACGGTACTTTAAACTTGTATATTTTTGAGTGAATTAAAAACAACAAAAACACTTACATGAAATTGCTCATTATTAAAAGCTTGTAACTTTTTATTGGAATGGATTTTTTTAACTATTTTTTGTCTGTTTTAAAGCCCAACTTATTCGCTGTGTTGCGGATGCAACTTATGAATAGGAAATAACAAAACTTGCGTTGAGTAGATTTAAATGATTTATTTAAATGAAATAGAAATTGCTCAAAACCGGGCGGATGGTAACCTTTTATGCACTTTGTTCTGTATGGTGTATGATGTTTTATTATCTAAATATAGACGTTAAAATGAATAAAACATGACATAAAATAATCTACGAATATACGTACTTAATTCTATCCATATATATAAGAAAAAAGAAAATATTCCATAAAAAAATACAATAAATAGTCCCGCCATTAGCTAACCTGACGCCTTCTCAAACACTAATGCTCATACAATAGAAATACAAAGCCGAAAAATAGGGTTGCAATATGCAGATAACCATCCACCCAACAATATTAACACAGAGTTGATTTACATAAATTCAGTTACAAAATATAGATTCAAAAATGATACTTTAGTCAGCAACACGCTGTTAATATCACGAGAATTTACTTTTAGAAGCTGGCAAATTCTTTTCGTTCTATTTCATTTAAAAAACAATTACTCTTTTTGTTAAGTTAAGAAAAAAATTCAATTCGTGTCATAAAAAGGCACCTTTTTAAACATTACACCAGTAATTTTATAGCATTCAGGTGATTTGTTTGGCTTTAGTCCCTTAATAACAGCAAACAATGCGGGTAACCAGAATTTAATAGGACGTCGAACAACTCTATTAATACCAGCAGTAGTAATGCTGGTATTATTTAGCATAAAAACATTTTCCATATGAGTGATAAAAGTGTCGGCTTAGCACTTTTTGCCCAACTACCGTTCTGCTGTCGTAAGGACTCTAAGTAGTAGGTCGAGGCATTTTCCTTGCCGCCTTTCGGAGGCTATAGTCCAACCCTTTCGTTGAATCTAAATTTTGCGAATATTTCCTCAGATCGGACTTCAAAGTGGCATGTAGGAGTCTTTGGCACTGGTTAAGTTGGGACTTTAGATTCGAAGAACAAAATTCCTGGCATTGCACAGTGTAAGATTTTGCTAATCTAGCTGGACAAAACCTGTTTTTTGAGTTTTAATTTGAGTAAATATTTTGATCCAATATGAAAGAGCGCTTGTTATTAAATAAGAAAATGCAAAAACTTAGCCTAATTTATCAACAATAACATTATAACGGTACTTTAAACTTGTATATTTTTGAGTGAATTAAAAACAACAAAAACACTTACATGAAATTGCTCATTATTAAAAGCTTGTAACTTTTTATTGGAATGGATTTTTTTAACTATTTTTTGTTTGTTTTGAAGCCCAACTTATTCGCTGTTAATATCACGAGAATTTACTTTTAGAAGCTGGCAAATTATTTTCGTTCTATTTCATTTAAAAAACAATTACTCTTTTTGTTAAGTTAAGAAAAAAAAATTATATAATCGATAAATTCTTTTCTTCATAACGGTTCAACACCAAATTAGTTTTATACGAACGTCTGAAGTACCTACTTGAAGGCACGTATAAAATTATCTGCCGAGATTTGCCGTATAAAAAAAAACAAATAATACCACGAACTTTTTGATATCTGGCTTAAAACACCCGAAAATGAAAGGCTTGACTGTTCTGTAAACTATCAGGCCTGTCACACATTTCGATCGGAATGGTTTTAATTCCGTACTAACCATTCCGATCGATTTTGTTTTAGATTCTTCAGATTCCGATCGATTTTATTTATTCCCAAAAGTATAATCTTAACCATATTTTGATTTTATATATGGCAACATTATACAAATCAAAACAAAAGCATATGTTTTAGTTTCAAAATAAAAAACACTTCTCTCTACACACTTGTGGCGTACGGTTGGTTTTTTTTTTTAGCAAAATAGATTTATCGCGAAGCTTTTTTACAGTTACTTTTTACAGTTAATTTTGTTGTGGAATTTTCCTACATATAATTTTGAGACTTATAGTTAATAGTGAATAAAACGCGTTATTTAAGTCTTAAACTATTTATAACTATTATTACATTTATTTTATGTTAAAAAGGTACAACAGATTTTATTTTAGTTGCGAGATGAATTTTCTACAACTGTAGCAGCAAAGACGACGCGAGGAATTAACTTTTGTTTTCTCTTTCTTTTTGATTCTGGCAACATGCCAGATTCACTCTGTTCACTAGCTGACAGACTTGGGGCTGCCACATCCACTCCCTCTCCAGTGACTAAGTCAGGAACTGCTGGGAACGATGCACTTTCGTCAATGTTAACTCCAGAATCATTGTTGATTGAAGTTTCTAGCTGTCGTGATGTGGTATGCTGCTTTGACTTGGAGTCTTGAGATCTTCGGTGTTGAAAGTTTTCTTGTTGAGTATCACTGATAATAAAGGCTGGTTTTAATCGGTCGACGCTGACGTTTACATCTTTGTCCTTAATTTTTATAGTATATAAACGATCGGATAAACGTTGAACTACCTCATAAGGTCCTGTGTAAGGCGTCTGAAGTGGTTCTCGGACTGAATGGGTGCGAAGAAATACATGAGTGCAATCATCAATATTTTTCAAAACAAACATTTTGCTTTTGTTATGATGAGCTGTTGGTATTGGTCGTAGAAGACTAAAATGATTGCGAAGTTTTCTAAGAAATTCATCAGGATTAGTAGTATCGTTAGTATTCTCAAAAAATTCATTTGGTAAACGTAATGGACCTCCATATAGTAAATCCGATGGAGAAGCTTGAATATCCTCTTTGAAGGAGGTTCTTAAACCAAGTAATACTGTCGGCAGTATATCAATCCATGAAGTATTAGGATGGCACATAAGGGCTGTTTTAAATGTTCTATGCCATCGTTCGACCATACCGTTTGATTGCGGATGGTATGCAGTAGTTCGAGCTCGTTTAGATCCAATGAAATTAGTCAATGACTTGAATAGGGCTGATTCAAACTGCGTACCTTGGTCTGTAGTTATAGTCCTTGGGCATCCGAATCTAGATATCCAATGAGTCCAGAAAGCAGTTGCAACGGTTTGAGCAGACATGTCTTTCAAGGGGACTGATTCTGGCCATCTTGAAAACCTGTCGATCATTGTAAGGCAGTATCTAAAACCTTGTACTAGTGGCATTATTACAATGTCCAAGTGGACGTGGTCAAAACGATTATCAGGTACATCTATCTTGTTCGGTGTAAAACGATTATGTTTAGTTATCTTTGCTCTTTGACATAATAAACAAGTACGAACCCAACTGATAACTTGCTTTTTCATACTAGGCCAAACATATTTCTTTCGGATCTCTTGAAGTGTGGCTTTACCACCAGGATGTGATAGGTTATGTATAGAGTTGAAAACTTGTTGGCGTAGTTCACTCGGAACGTAAGGTCGTACATAACCGGTCGAAACGTCACAATAGATTGAAGAAGTATCGAAGTGGACTATTTGAAGTTTTAACGAACTGTTACCTTCCAGTAAGGTTTTCAATTCGTCGTCTGTTTCCTGTGATGATTGTAGTTCCTCGTAAGATATTGTTGACGGCATCGAGATTGCGTTCAAACGAGACAAAGCATCAGCAACAGTATTCTTAGAACCAGACAAATAAATTATCTCTGTTGTAAATTGTGAAATCTAAATGTCTCAATTGTCGTGGGGAAGCTTTCTCTGGCTTCTGTTAAAATGCATAAACCAACGGTCGGTGATCGGTTTTTATGATGAAATGACGAGCCTCTAACATATGACGAAAATGTTTAATGGAATCGTAAATTGCAAGTAACTCCCTGTCATATGTGCTGTAGCTGCTTTCCGCCTTTGACAATTTTCTGGAGAAAAAACCTAACGGTCTCCATAAACCATCAAAATTTTGCTCGAGAACCGCTCCGATAGTTGTATCAGAAGCGTCCGTAATGAGTGCCATTTCGGAGTTTGGAGCAGTATGCGATAGCATAGTAGCCTCACTTATACTTTTTTTACATGCTTCGAAGGAATTTTCGGCTTCTGGTGTCCAAGGTATTTTTCTTTTATCGTTTTTCTTAGAATTTGTGAGAAAATTGTTAAGCGGTGCTTGTAATTGAGCTGCATGTGGTATGCACCGACGATAGTAATTAATGACACCTAGAAATCTTCGTAGCTCACAAATCGTTTCGGGTTTAGCGTAATTTTCAATAGCAGTAACACGATCTTTAGGAGGTCGACAACCACTACTATTGATAGTGTAACCCAAAAATTCTACCTCTTGTTGGCCAAAATGACATTTCTTAACATTGATTGTTAAGCCATGTTGACGAAGACGATCAAAAACTAATCGCAGGTGGCGGTTATGCTCTTCGATGGAACTTGACATTATGATAATATCGTCGATGTAACAATAAACGAAGTCTAAACCTCTTAGAACTGAGTCCATGAACCTTTGGAACGTTTGCGTGGCGTTTCGCAATCCAAACGGCATATACAAAAATTCTATTAAACCAAACGGGGTGCAAAGAGCTGTTTTTTCAATATCTTCTTCGACCATTGGAATTTGGTAATAGGCTCTTACTAGATCTAAGGTAGTAAAAATGGACTTACCATATAGTCTTTCAGCAAAGTCGTTGATATTAGCTATTGGATAGCGATCTGGAACTGTTTGAGCGTTTAATTTTCGATAGTCGCCACATGCACGCCAACCACCCGTTTTCTTAGCTACAATATGTATAGGACTAGCCCATTGGCTTTTAGATATACGACATATACCTTGCTCCAATAAAAAATCTACTTCTGCTTTTGCGGCTGCTAATTTGTCTCCAGATAATCTACGTGGGCGATCTGCTACAGGCTTACCAGTGGTTTCAATATGATGTGCGACGGTTGAATCTCCTGTGACCTTTCGGGTTAAAGTTGTTGTTGTAATACTGACATACTCTTGGAGTAAAGCTGCAAATGGTGTGCTTGAAGAAATTGTCGAAATATTAAAATCTTTCGTTTTACGAATTTTACCATTATTAGAAAGTTTGGTTGTACCATCTACTAGTCGTTTGCTCTTGAGGTCAATTAACAAATTATAATGAATCAAAAAATCAGCACCGATTATGGATGATTGAACGTCAGCAATAATGAATAGCCACTTAAACTCACGACGTAACCCTAGGTCTAGTTTAATAACCGAGTGACCATAGGTTGTGATTTCACTCTGATTCGCTTTCAAAAGTTTAACTTTCGAGGGGAAAAGTTTCGCCTTGACTAATGATGGGGGTATAACTGAGACCACCGATCCTGAGTCAATTAAAAAATAAGATTTCGTTGTGTTATCATATATGTGTAAACGATTTTCTGAAATTATTCTATTATTGCTGTCGCTGTCGCCAATTGAGTTGATTGACGACAGCTCAATTAGTTTTCCGAATTGTTGTTATAATGTAGGCAATTTGGTTTACAACGTTTAGCATTTTTTCCAAATTTTACGTGGTACCAGCAAAGTTGTGATTCGGAAGAATTCTGACCTGTTTGTGAACGACTTCGAGATCTTGAACGATTACGACGATTATCATTGTGATTTGATTGCATTTTCATCTTATCAATCTTATCCGATAAAATATTTATTGATTTAATAAGATCAGCCATTGAAGGGTTAATAGCATTCACCGAAAGTTGCGTTTCACTACTTGAGGTACTGTGTGATATAGCACTTACCATATTGTTGTTTGCCTCCAGCATTTTATCTGCTGTTTTTGCTAATTTGTCCAAATCGTCTTGCTCCCATATACTTAACAGTGGACGAATCGATTCTGGCATCTGACCAATAAAAAGTGTACGGATTATTGCTTCGTTGCATTTACCAGGCGCTAGACGCTTCATATGTGCTAGGACTTCAGATGGTTTCATACCCACGGTTTCTCCACCTTGTAATAAACGGCGTAATTTGGATTCAGGTGACTCAGCAAATTTTGAAATTAATCTTTCCCTGAGTATATTGAATTTGTCGTTTGCTGGCGGATTGGTAATTAAATCCTCAACAGATAAAAGTATGTCGTCCTCAAGACGAACCGAAACAAAATCAAACTTGTCAGTATCCGATGTAATGTCACACAAGGCAAACGACCTTTCAACCTGAACAAACCAAAGGTGTGGGTTATGCTTATTGAATTTGGGTATATGCACCTTTTGTAGATTTGATCTCGCTGTTTCATTTGGATGCTCACGTTGCTCCCGTAGTGAATTCACTTCTCGTTGAAGTTCCTTCATTTGAGAAATAATATGATCCATTTCAGACATTTCCAAACTTGAAGTTTCACAAAATTCAATTTCGTCACTGCTGGATGAAGTCTTTTCGATTGAAACAGTTTGCTTGCTTCTCAAGTTGTATCTGTTTGAATGCATAAGCAGGATTGTGCCTGTTCGTTGAAAAAAATTGATCGCAGCGTTGAAAAACGTTAAAATTTCAAATAATCTGCGACTGCGCTGCTTCCACGAAAAATATTTTTCATGAGAATTTCACAAATTTGGTATTTGCCGCAATTTGTTCAGAACACGGGGTCACCAATATAGTTAATAGTGAATAAAACACGTTATTTAAGTCTTAAACTATTTATAACTATTATTACATTTATTTTATGTTAAAAAGGTACAACAGATTTTATTTTAGTTGCGAGATGAATTTTCTACAACTGTAGCAGCAAAGACGACGCGAGGAATTAACTTTTGTTTTCTCTTTCTTTTTGATTCTAAAGTGTTGCCAGATTCACTCTGTTCACTAGCTGACAGACTTGGGGCTGCCACAGACTAAACAAGTTTGTAAATTACGACTTAGTTTTGGTTTTTTTATACCTTTTTTTCTTCCTTTTTATTTCACTGCTGAGAAATTAAATTCTTTGTTGCGTGTTGGAAAAATCTAGAGGATGGGGGACGACGGCTCGTCCCCTTTTGCTCACACATCATCGCAGCCGGACTTCGAGAAATTTTTTCAGGCCAATTTAAAGGCTGATTCGAGAAAATCGCGTAATGTGAAGAGGACTAATTCCGATCCAGATATTTCTGCCCCTGTGGCTAAGAATAATAAAATTAATACAGGTGTATGCGAGCTCAGTTCGTCCATACTGGATTTGAATAACTCTGTACCCGAACTTTTGAAGAATGTGAAATTGAGAATGGCAGCTTCCAGGGCTACGTCTATGATTGTAGTGCCTGAGGTTTCTAATGAGGTTAATGTTGTGACATGTGGACCGCCAGGGGAACCTGCAGCTGTGACCAGTGCACAGTCCATAAATTTGTATCCTGAAAATCATGAAGGTGAGTTTTTAGTCTTGGTTGTTTCATCCAACGCTGATCCCAACAATGGGAAAATTCGTAATTCCCTTTTTTTGTATCAGAGGATACGGAAAGTTAAGGTTGATGGTATTCGACTGATTACCCCTATAGGAAGGACACTTTATCGTATCAAGTTTGACTCGGCTTTTAGTGCCAATGAATTTGTTGGTAAGGACCTGACTTCTATGGGTCTTAGGGCCTTCATTCCGGACACTTTTATTTACTCGTATGGAGTAATTCACGGCATTCCACTAGACTTATCGGATGAGTACATTAGGAATACTTCAACTTCGGATGTTGAAATTGTTTCGGTTAGGCGTTTTTTTAGAAAGGATAAAGAGAGTGGTGTTGAGACTCCTACATTTTCGGTCAAGATAGGTTTTCGATCTGGTAATATTCCGGAACATATTGTTTTGGATTTTTCCCAGGTCAGGGTTAATATTTACTACCCACCTCTTAGACAATGTCATAATTGTGGCCGCCTTGGCCATACAGTAAAGGGCTGCCGGTCGAAGAAAAGATGTTTGAACTGTTCGAATGAGATTTGTGATGGGAATTGTATCAAGAAGTGTTTGTTATGTGGTAGTTTATCGCACTCCAGTCGTGATAGAAAGTTATGCCCCAAATGGTGTGAGGAGGATGACATTTTGAAGATAATGACTATTAAACGTCTCTCAAGGACTGAAGTTATGAAATCGTATTCTACGAACCGTTTTGATATTTTCAACGAGTATGACGACAATTTCCCGGCTCTTCCAGTGGCCAAGCCCACTTCTGTGAAGGACAGGGACAACGAGGTTAATAAGATTCTTACCAAGCGCAGATACAATCGTGTGATTTATGCGAAGCCCCCTCCCCCAGGCCTGTTCCTAACTTTGTTCCCCTTCAGCCGACCATTACTGAACCCACAATCCCTACGATATATAGGGAGAATAATGTCAAGGTTTCTGAATTTGAGAGAATTTTTGCCGAATTCTCCTCCTTTATCAAGGATTTCTTTACCAAGGAGGGAACTGGTTCTCACCTTCGTGTATTGAATGATTTCAACAACAAAATATCTAATGCTCTTTCTGAATTACGTGTTCCTGGTGATCCTTTGTCATCTCTTTTCCTTAAATAATGAAGATTATACAGCACAATGTCCAGAGTTTAAGATCAAATAAGTCTTCAATTGAGTTTTACATCAACAATTATAATGTTGATGTTTGTTTATTTTCTGAAATTTTTAACGTTGACGATACAGATCCTGACTGCAAATTACTTAATTTTAATATGTTTTCCAGAACTCGTCCTGATAAATATGGTGGCTGTGCCGTATGTGTCAGGAAACCTATTCGTGCTAAAAGAATTGGTTTTGCCACCAGTCTCGATGTGATCATTGTCAAAACTCTCAATTTGGACCCTAATTTTGTTTTTGTTTCAGTTTATTTTCCACCTAGTCTATCGACTACAGTGTGTGCCAATGAATTGTCACGTTTATTGTCTTTTCTGGAGAATATGAGTAATGTTGTTTTGGGTGATAGTTCTTTATCTGTGAAATGGCGAACAGGTCCCATGTGGTCCGGAGACTCGCATCATTTTCCTATAATTATTGAGATCGGAGCAGTTGCTGTGGCCCCTACTAAATTCCTTTCTAAGCGCAGACAAATGGAGAATTTGTCTTCTTTAAAACTGCAACCTGATGTGGGATGCATTATAGACTCTTTCGGTAGGGAGATTTCTGGTGCAACCTTTAAATCTAGTAATTTTGTTCCCAAGTCCTGGTGGAATGATGGTCTGCTTAGTCTTTTTAGGAAACACGTTGCTGCGAGGAGGAAAGCTACGAAATATCCAACTCAGGTTAATTTGGAGGATTCTGTAAATGCTTCTGAAGCCTGGAAAATGGCTGCGCGAAAGGCGAGAAGTGAGGACTACAAGAGGAAAATAGGGGAAATTGATGATCTACCCAACACGGCGGTGGCATGGCGTTTTGTTAATAGTCTAAAGGATGGCAATATTAATGGACCTCCGAACTGGGATTTTGGAACACTTGGCTGATCAGGTTCCCGCTAATATTCAAATAGTTTTTCCCAGATTGGCAAATGGCAACATTACGCCCTTCTCCTTTAGGGAGTTTTGTGATGTTCTCAACTCAAGAAAACGGGCCTCTGCTGGAGGTCTGGATAGTGTAACCTACGATATGGTTAGGGCGTTGCCTGTTTCATCTAAGGAATCTCTTTTACAGGTCTTTAATCAACAATTTTCTGTTAGTTCCATTCCCAAAAGGAATATTTTACTTGATGATTTTAGGAACTTCAGACCTATTGCTCTTATTTCTGTCTTTTTAAAGTTGCTGAATATGATGGTTAAAAGTAGGCTGACTGCGGAGGTGGATAATTTTGGAATCTTACCTGCACGTTCCTTTGCTTATAGGGGAAGAATGTCAACGACCACCTGTTTGAATGAGTTTCTTTTTAGGGTCTCATATCTCAAATCCTTGGGTTTGAGAGTTGTCGTGGCAGCTATTGATATAAGTAGTGCCTACGACTGTTTGAATGTTTCCACTCTGAGAAACGTTCTGGTCAGTCAGGGTATTTCGTTGGATTTGATTGACTGGATTACATGTTTTCTCTCTGATAGGGAGCTGTGCATGGGAAATTTGTCTGTCCGTGTTTTTAATGGTCTTCCTCAGGGAAGTTGTCTCAGTCCGATACTGTTTAATTTATATACCGCTCGTATACATTCTCTTGAGGATGAAAGAACGCTGATTTTTCAGTATGCTGATGATTTTATGGTTCTCTCCTTTGACAATTTTTTTGATCCGGTGGTAGATAATCTTAATAATAAGATTATTCAGTTTCGTTCCATATGCTCTTCTCTAAATTTGCGATTCAATCCATCCAAAACCAAATGTATGTTCTTTGGTAGGCGTGCTAAATTTGACATGCATCTTGCCTTGGACGGCTGCCCTATTACCCAAGTTGACTTTCTCAAGTTCCTTGGCCTGACTATTAAAAATACCTTGTCTGTTGATGAGCACTATACTCGGAGTCCTCGTCTGCTACGAATCTCCTCAAACGACTGTCCAGTATCCGGGGTGGTCTAAGACCACAGAATGGACTGAAATTTTATCGTTCTTTCATTAGGAGTAAGATAGAATATGCAAGATCTACCTCAGCTCATGCTCCAATGTATGTGGATAGGAAGATTCAGACCTTTCAAAATGCTAGTCTAAGACGTTGTCTCGGTTTATGTCCCTCCACTCCTGTCCAGGCTATTTATGTTTTGGCAAATGAAATGCCACCTCACCTCAGGTCTATTTATCTGGCATCCAAGGAGCTTCTTAAAATTGCGTGTTATAATCGGTCTCTAATGGATTTAATTAGGTCTGCACCCTCTCATATTATTAGTAGTTACTCCTTCGTATATCGTAAGTTCAAGGAAATATTTGATTCAGTTCCGTCTCTCAGAGAATGTGAGCCCACTGATAGGATTAGGGTCGTTATTGAGTCTTCTTTCAACAAAAATGGTGGTTTGTCTAAGGATGTTGTTGGGCCTCACTATCGTGCTTCGGTCGATTTTTACAGGTCGAGAAATTTTACTTTGGTGGCTACTGATGCCTCGGTCATGGATTCCGGTACTGGGTGTGCTGTTCTTAATATTATTACTGGTCGTTTCTTTTTATTCAGGTTACCTCGCAGGGTTTCGTCGTTGTCTGGAGAGTTGATTGCCATTAAAAAGGCTGTCACGATGGCCATTGAGGACAATCTCTCTCGTCTTGTGATTTATACTGATAGCAGGAATACTTGTGTCCTTCTGAAACATGCTGTTTCTAAAAATTTTCTAGTTTCTGATATTGTGAACTCTGTAGTCAATTCTCAAATCCTTGAGGTACATATAGTTTGGGTTCCGTCCCATGTTGGAGTTAACTTTAATGAAAGAGTGGATTACTTGGCCAAACGAGCTGTGTCGCTGGGAGCCCCTTTGGAGGTTAAACTTCCGTATGGGGATGCACTTGGCGAAATAGGAAATTGTCTCCGACGAGAATGGTTGCATTTCTACTGTACTAGCTTCATTAACGAAGCTGATATTCGGAATCGTTTTTAATTTATTTATGACCAACCGTTAACCACTTTAGCGTGTATCTCAGAGGAAGTAGGCATTTCTGAATGCCCATCTTATCCCATTTTTATACTTTTGTGTGGGAAACCCTGGCCTTTTGCGCGTTGCTTGGTCATTGGCAGCTGTGTTTATTAAACCAGCTGTTGTCAAAATCCAAAAAAAAATTAAAAACATTTTGCCGGCAAAAAATTTAATTAACTTAAAATCTATAATAAAATACAAATAATAAATCATAAAATTTAAGTAACGTGAATAATTGAAAAAAAAGATTTAGATAATTATGCCGGGTATATCAATTGTTGCTGTGATGGAGGAAAGCAGAAGACAACACTCTATGGAAAAATTGTATCGGCGTACATTAAGAGATGCTTCAGATCCTTTGTCATATCCACCGGCAGTGTAAGTTAATGTACCATAAAGACGTTCAACATACATATATGAATATAGACAATCCATTTAAGCTACTATCGACTTAATAAAGAGGCTTTTATAATGGTCCTAGAAAAACTATCCCCTCACCTAAAAAGCTCGACAATACCACAAATAATACAATTGTCAACCACACTTCGTTTCTTAGCTACTGGAGCTTTTCAAGGCGTTGTAGGTAAGATTTTATTTGCTGTTTATATCCAAGGTGTATTACTTTAATTGAATATTTTATTGTAGCCAAAGACGTGGATATAAGTTTAGGTAGAAGTACTGTTTCAACGCTAATGTGGAGGGTCATAAATGCCGCAGAAACTGAAATTTGCCCACAATGGCTCAAAATAGAAATGACAACGGAGGAAAAACTAAGTTCAAAGACGTATTTTTTCCAAAAATGTCAAATACCTGGTCCACATGAATTTAATTTTTCGCCAAATCAGCCCACAAGGCTTCCTTAGCCACACGGTCCCCTTTGACATAACCTCTAGCGATATCAACGTGCGACTCCATGAAATCGATAAACATTGTTTCTTGTTGTGGATTTCTGTGCTTTCCCCTTATTAAAATATATTAAATTAAAATTAATTTAAATAATTTTTTAAATATTACACACTTACATTTTGGATTTCATATGTTTTCTTTTCATTTAGAGTTGCCAATGGACAAAAAGTTTATAAAACATAAAAGTTTTGTTTTAAATAAAAAGTGGTTTTGCTAGAAAAATCAGGTGGTAACTTTGCTTCATATTTTAATTTTTTAAATGTTATTTTCTTTTTATATTGAACAAAATATGTAAAATTTTTGTAGAAAAATATAAAAAATAGTTCAAAATAATAAAAAAAAACAATCGAAACAGTTTTATTATCCTTTAAATTTAAGTTTTGTGTAATTTTATATATTTAAAACCCATAAAAATACCAATTCCACTTAGAAAACTGAAAGTGGTTTCATTTCGATAAAATTTTTCGGTTTACGTTTTCTAAAGAAGCAAAATACGGAATAAATTCCACTTTCGATCGGAATGGAGTTCTGTGACAGGCCTGTATATTTGTGGAAAATAAGCAGTATGTAGTTCTAATTCTCATATTGATTGTGAGCAATTAAAAAGTTTTTTCTTACTTTAATTTATATGTATGTAGGATGTATACTTGACATACGGCGACATAACAGGACACCACTACTATGACACACACACTACACAACACACACGCTGAATTCGTCATATTTCGATAGGTACAGAACTTGAATTTTTTCTTAGTTAGTTTAGTTTTCAATCAGACACGCAAGCGTAGAGTTGAATTATTCGTGGTGGCTCTCCTTTATTCTATTTTCTTTTTTTTGTAAAACATTATAATTAATATTACAACAATAAATAAATGAATATCCATGTGAAAATACGGTGTTTGATTCGGAAACCTACAATTTGGGGGCTCAACCGGGATAAGGACAAACTTTGAAAAGTGAACCGTGAACTATTAAAAAAAAAAAAAAGATAAAAACGAGCGTAAAAACATTTTTCCTTTTTCTACAAAAAAAAAAAACTATGTATACAGAAAATTTTTTGTGAACGCAGAGTGAATGTCATAAAGAAAAAAAAAAAAAGAGTTTGTGGCTACATACATACGTCCACATGTATGTATGTAAATGAAACGTTATAATTGTTCGTCAAAACATAAAAACGAAAGTGCAAGAACAAAAGACAAAGTGAAGAAAGAGAAAAAAGAAGAAAGAAACCTGTTTTGAAATAAGAAGAAGAAAAAATAAAAAAACTGTATGCATCAACATACATACATATGTACGAAGAAACAGTTCACAATTCTTTATGTATGTAAAGAAAATTAACTGGAAAAAAAAAACAACGATCTGAGAGTGCGAGTGTGAAGAGAAAAAAGCCAAGAGAGAGAGAGAGAGAATTGAGCCAGAGTACACTTGAGTTGCTGAATGATTGATGACCAGAGAGCTGAGTGAAGAGAATCGTTTGGTGATAGAGGAGCATGAGTATAAGTATGAGTGGTGTCAAGAGTGAGTGATAAATAAAGTTCATATAGAGGTTAGCAGTTGGCGATACTTAACGAAAATTTTTGAGTAATTTTTTTTATGTAAATAAAAGCACAGTGAACGGGTGTAACTATAGTTAACGTTAATTCGAAGTCATATGAAATAAATTGGAGGCTAATATTGAATTTTTGAATTTTTAAATTTAAAATAAATAAATTAAAGTAAATAATTTAAAGTAAATAAATTAAAGTAAATAATTTAAAGAAAATTTGATGAATTTGATAACTGAATAATTAAATAACAATTGAAATATTTTAAGTATTTTTGAAATTTGTATTATTAGTTAGTAGATTACACACTTCTATTTTATTTATATACATTTTGTCATCTTTATCATCAATACATTTTATAATTTTATTTTGGTAATTTTGTAAGAGAGTCCCCACTGATCGGGTAGAATGGAGTTGAGGGATATACTTGTGTTGACGGTAGAGGAATTGAGAACGAACGCAATTGAACTAGGACTGGACGCTACTGGTACAAAGACTGACTTACAGGAGAGACTCATTCGACATTTTGGTTGCCGTACTGATGCTGGGAGAGGCTCGGTGTTGAGCGAAGCGGCTTCGGGACGGGACGAAGAACCCAGAGTATATTCACAGTTCACCCTGAGAGAGGTCGAAGATTCGGTGACAAAATTTTCGGGCGAGGATTCTCACGGTGTGGAATGTTGGATTCACGAATTGGAAGACTGCGCCCATGTTCTGAAATGGAGTCCACTACAAAACTTTATCTATACCAAGCAATTGTTGACAGGAGCTGCCAAGACCTTCATCAGAAGTCAATCCGGTGTAAGGGATTGGGATGCCCTGAAAACCATCCTGCGTAGAGAATTTGGAGTACAACCGTCGGCAGTATCTATCCATAAGAAAATGAGGGCCAGGAAAAAGCGAACTGACGAAACACTGCGTCAATATCTGTACTCTTTGATGGAGATTGGTAGCCCCGTCAGCTTAGACCATTCGAGCATAATCGAATATTTTATAGAGGGTATCCCAGGCAGCCTGACCAGCAAAGCTATATTATATCAGGCAAAAACTCTAGATGAGTTAAAAGAGAAGTTGGATGTTTATGAGAAAATCGCCTCTGCAGAAAAGTCGTCAAACTGGAAAAGCGGAAAGCCAAAAGGGGATAGGCCCACTTCAGATTTACGTGGTGAAAATCGTAAATGCTATAAGTGTGGAGAAGAGGGGCACATGGCTAGGAACTGCAAGTCCACGAATATGAAATGCTTCAAATGCAAAATGGTTGGGCATAAATCTTACGAGTGTACTTCCAATAAGACAGACAACGCGCTGAGGGATGTTAAACCAAGCGTACATACCCTAACCGAGGAAGCGCTGTCAACGTCAAGAAGAATTTTTAAGGAAATAACAGTTTTAGGCAAAACCATTACGGCGATTGTTGACACCGGCAGTGATATCAGCATTTTGAGATACGATACGCTTCTATCATTGACTGATATGGCGCTTGAACCAGTCGAGAAAACTTTGAACGGTATAGGCGGAAGGAGCATTAGAACGATGGGTTGTTTGAAAGTTCGTGCCAAACTAGATGCAAATGAGTTGGATATGGTATTTCACATAGTTAGAGAAGGTGACATAGTATATTCTGCGGTTATAGGTAACGAAATTTTGGACCGGGTAGACTTGGTGATTGACTCAACGGGTGCCAAATTCAGAAATAAAATCCCTGGTGTAAATTTATTTGAGAGAGCGGTGAACGAGGTTGCAGACAATGAGTCGTCTGACGAATCATCTTTTTTCGTAGAAGAAGTCGATGCTAACTCTAAACCGGCATTGGAAGCTAAGCCAATTGCTGAATTGGGGAAAGAATTTGAAGCCATGGTACAGTCTATGACATTCGATACCAATAAAGTTGAGTTAGAACTGCAACACTTGAATGAGAATTATGCTGAAGAGATACGATCAATTGTCTACCATTACCGACCACAAAAACCAGCAACGTATGCTGTGAAAATGAAGATTATATTGTCCGACGACACTCCAGTGACCAGTAGACCCCGCAGAACATCATATGCTGATCAGAAGACCATAGAGAGTCAAGTAAGTGAATGGTTGAAAGAGGGTGTCATTAAGCCAAGCTATTCCGAGTACTCTTCACCGGTAGTCTTAGTAACGAAGAAAGACGGATCGAAAAGACTTTGTTGCGACTACAGGCGTTTAAACGAGAAGATCATTCGGGATAACTTTCCCATGGCTCTGATCGATGACGTAATTCAAAGATTACAGGAGGCTAAAGTGTTTACTACACTCGACCTAAAGAACGGTTTCTTGCACGTGCCAATAGAAAAAGACTCGAGAAAATACACATCTTTCGTTACGCCAAGTGGACAGTACGAATTCCAATTTGTTCCTTTCGGTATTAGTAATTCGCCTGCCGTGTTTTGCCGCTACATATCAGCCGTTTTCCGCGATCTGGTTAAAGACGGAACGATTGTCGTGTATATGGACGACATAGTTATATTATCCCGTGATGAGAAAGAAGGCATCCATAACTTGCACCGAGTTTTAGAAGTCGCATCGTCCAATGGACTTCACTTTAAGGGGAGTAAGTGCCAGTTTCTGCGCCGTAAGATCAAGTTTTTAGGCTATATAATCGAAAACTCGTCCATATCACCCTCGGAAGAGAAGATCGCAGCTATCAGGAAATTCCCGATACCCAATAACGTGAAGGCTGTACAACGATTCTTAGGTTTGACGTCCTTTTTCCGTCGCTTTATTCCGGAGTATGCAATGATCGCCAAACCATTGTCTGACTTGCTCAAAAAGGGTGCGAACTTCAAGATGGGTGATGAAGAGTTACTAGCCGTACAACAACTAAAAACAGCCTTGTCGAGCAATTCGGTTTTGAGACTATATAATCCGAAAGCCGAAACAGAGATCCATACCGATGCGAGTAAATATGGATATGGAGCTGTACTCCTCCAGAAAGACTCAGAAGATTCCGCGCTCCACCCTATAGAGTATATGAGCAGAAAAACAACTCCTGCAGAAGAGAAATACCATTCGTACGAGCTCGAAGTGCTAGCCATAGTCGAAGCCTTAAAGAAGTGGAGAGTGTACGTTTTAGGACTGAAATTCAAAATAGTGACCGACTGTAATGCGTTTGCCATGACCATGCGGAAAGACGATGTACCGGTTAGAGTATCGAGATGGGCCTTATTCCTTCAAGAATTCGACTACACCATCGAACACCGGTCTGGAACACGAATGAAGCACGTTGATGCCCTAAGTCGAGTTTCATGTCTTATGATTCAAGATGCACTCCTACATCGTATTAAAGAGGCTCAGCAGAACGACGATTGGATAAAAGCAGTTTGCAAAGTACTCGAAAAAAGTTCTTATGATGATTACTACATGAAGTATGGAATTTTACACAAGAACCAAGCTAAAGAACTAATCGTCATACCCGTTAGTATGGAAAAGGAAGTTATCGAGATGGCTCACCGCCAAGGACACTTTGCGAGTCGTAAGACCAAAGATTTAGTGGAGAAACAGTTTTATATCCCCAAATTGGAAGAGAAAACGGAGGCAGTGGTAAAGAGCTGTGTGGAATGCATTATAGTTGAAGCAAAGTCTGGGAGGAAAGAGGGGAGGCTTAACCCGATCGACAAATCGGACAGACCTTTCGTGACCTACCATTTGGACCACGTCGGACCAATGGAGGCTACTCACAAGATGTACAATCATATCCTCGTTGTGGTTGATGCGTTTACAAAATTTGTTTGGTTATACCCGACCAAAGGTACTGGCAGCAAAGAAGTGGTCGAGAAGATGAGAAAACAGTCCGCCATCTTTGGTAATCCGCAACGAATAATAACCGACAGAGGTACTGCCTTCACAGCCAATGAATTTGAAGATTATTGTAAGAGCGAAGGGATACAGCATCTGCTAATCGCCACGGGAGTTCCGAGAGGTAATGGACAGGTAGAAAGAATCAACCGAATAATCGTGCCCATGTTAGCCAAAATGTGTGCCGAAAAACCCAGTAATTGGTATAGGTATGTTGAAAGAGTTCAGCAAGTGATAAACAACACCCCCTCGAGAAGTACTCAGAACACCCCTTTCCAGTTGATGACAGGCATTAGTATGCGGACTAAAGAAGATCCACAATTGAATCAGTTAGTACAGGAGTTGTCGATAACTGAACTACAGCGAGAAAGAGATGATATGAGAGATGAGGCAAAGAGAAATATTTCGAAAATACAGGCTGAAAACAAGAAGACGTTTGACAATAAGAGAGTACCAGCTACCGATTATAAAGTGGGCGACCTAGTCGCTATTAAACGAACCCAATATGGAGTAGGAATGAAGTTACGTCCGAAATTCTTGGGTCCATATAAAATTGTGTCCAAATTGAATCACGACAGATATGAAGTCGTAAAAGTGGGTGAAGGCGAAGGTTCCAGAAGAAGCACTACTGTCGCCGAATACATGAAGCCGTGGAACTTGGCTTCGGGACGAAGCCAGCATCAGGACGGCCGAATGTAGGACGTATACTTGACATACGGCGACATAACAGGACACCACTACTATGACACACACACTACACAACACACACGCTGAATTCGTCATATTTCGATAGGTACAGAACTTGAATTTTTTCTTAGTTAGTTTAGTTTTCAATCAGACACGCAAGCGTAGAGTTGAATTATTCGTGGTGGCTCTCCTTTATTCTATTTTCTTTTTTTTGTAAAACATTATAATTAATATTACAACAATAAATAAATGAATATCCATGTGAAAATACGGTGTTTGATTCGGAAACCTACATGTATGGTCATATTAAATTTATTCTTTTTTAAAAATTAAAAAAAATTAAAAAATCAAAATTAAAAAAAAAAATTCTTACTTCTACCTCCTTATTATTTATTTTAAACACTAGCAGATTGTACCCGGCGTTGCGCGGGTTATGTAGTTTGGATTAGTTTAAAAAATTATTATTGGGTCATTTTTGCATTAAAAATAACAATAAATAAAAAACCGGTTTATCGGTTTCGAAACCGGTTTTGAAACCGGTTTCTTAAAAAATGCAATTTTTCAAATTATTCGGATACCGGTTTAACAAACAACCCAGTTTTTTGAATACTCTAAGTCCTAAATATAAATTCACTCAATTTGCCCATTTTTCGCCCCTTTCCCCCTTTTTGGACCCCTTTTGGTCCAACTTTATAAACGGAACACTTCCAATAGCTATTTGCGAAACTTAACCAAGCTAAATCGTAAAAAAATACCTTTAAAACAGATAAAATACAGCATTTATGCATAAAAGTACTAATTTTTGGCCATTTTTTCTCCCTTTGCCCCATTTTTTTCCCCTTTGGGTAAAAATTTTGAAAAGATTTATTGCCTATAACCTGCACCGACAAAAGCTCGATCAATATCCCAGATTCCAAGAAAATCGGTCCAGTCGTTCAGGCGTGATTGGCTATGCACTCAATTTGCCCGTTTTTAGCCCCTTTCCCCCTTTTTGGACCCCTTTTGTTTCAACTTTAGAAACGGAACACCTCCAATAGCAATTTGGGAAACTTAACCAAGCTAAATCGTAAAAAAATACCTTTAAAACAGATAAAAATACAGCATTTATGCATAAAAGTACTAATTTTTGCCCATTTTTTCTCCCTTTGTCCCATTTTTCTCCCCTTTTGGTCAAAAATTTGAAAAGATTTATAGCCTATAACCTGCACCGGAAAAAGCTCGATCTATGTCCGAAATTTCAAGAAAATCGGTCCAGTCGTTCAGGCGTGATTGGCTAACAAACAAACCAACAAACAAACAAACAAAAAAACAGACTTACAGAAAGATTTATAATATATATTAGGATTATCATGCCTATTCACTGCTTTTTTGCTTTTTGATTATCCAGCGCGAATAATATCAGAAATAAATTTTTGCAATTGTATGACATTTTTTTGACAATGGTACATATTGGCCTAGTAACACCTTGTACCAAAATTCATAAGTCTAGCATAATTTTTTTCCAAGATATTTAATTCTGTCTCCCTAGGATGACTAAATCTTACACTGTACATTGTCGTCTTAATTTCCGCTTCTGTTTCAAGAGGGTTTTAACGTTTCTGGGGCAAAAATATGTTCTCTTTTTTAGCCTCAGTTAAGATGTTAGTTAATTCATTGACTGCGACTTCGATTTCATTTTCACTTTTCAATGGAATGTTTAAAGACAGTTGCGAGCTAATAAATATTTTATACTTTAACTAATTTATATAGCGCAGATATTGTGAGGCCAAATTGGGGTATGTTAAAAGATGTTGCCTGGATATGTTCTTCTGCAAATTCTGGCAATGGAAAATATCCTTGTGTGCAAGGATACCCACATACTCTACCACTTAGATGTTTGGTAGCGTAAGTTAACATATAAATAATTTTTTGTCAAATAATTAACATACATAAATAATTACCGTCGAAAGAATTAATACGTTAGAGAAACAAAATTACACATACCCAAATGTTTACATCAAGTTTTTCAGATTCATATTCATAACATGATGTGAATGAGTGATGTGTTTACACATCATGTGATGGGTGATGGGTTTACACATAAACCAGTCAAAAGACTGGTCATTTGATCGTCATTGTTCTGGTAGGGATTGTATGTCTTCACAGTACTATCAATTTAGTGAAATAAAAACGCTTAAAAAATAAAACGTTTAGCTAACGAATGCAATTTTAAATCTCGTCATCCAAATTTATATAAAAAATAGTAATTAAAGCAATAGTGAAGATATTTTTATCGCAAAAATAAATGAATAATGAATGAAAAGTAAACATTTACACGTTGGTAAAAATAATCAAAAAGGTTACCCTAATTCTGAGTGCACATTACTTAAGTGTGGTTTAGACGAAAATGTGTAAAAAAAACAGTCTTTCGGGGCCACATAGAAATCGGACTCAAGCAATTAAATATGGGCGAAATTAATAAACCCCGTAAGAATTTTGAGACAAAGAAACAATGCCGAACGTTTAAAAGAAAAAAGAAAATGAAACCGCCCACTATAATAGGACAGAAACTTAAATACTAACGTTGTAAATAAGTGCTACATAAAAGGTCTAATTGTAATCTGTTAATCAAAATGTCTAAGTTCAAATGCTAGACTCAGTAAATATGTAAATCTAAACTTTTCTTTGTTAAGGTAATGCGGCACCTACACGTTGCGATTAGTTGTACAACAAGTTGAATCAACTGTTGGTCGTCTTCTTCACTCGTTTCTCTTTTTCAACCAAATTTACTAATAATTTGTATTGAGCATCGTATTTTTCGTCGGTTGAATGAAAATCAACATTTTTTGATCTTCAACCAACCAACCATTCAACATGGGAAAAATTCACAGCTTTTTCTTTGAATTTTTAAGTGAAATGTGCCTATTATTCGGAAGAGTAATAAAAAAGCGCTACAGTTTGTAAACAATATTTGTTCGAACACTGCTTTAAGCAATAATTACTAACAATTTTCCTCTTTGCTATTCACATGCCTCTCACAAATACACTCACATTTTTATCATGTTTGCTGCATATGTAAGTTTTCTCCAAAATTTGGAGGAGTGTCCTCTGAGACTAACACAATTTTGTTTCTGTCCTTCACTAGTTTCTTATAAGAGTCAAAATGTGATTGAATCGGTGATATTTAAACAAATTGTATATAACGGCGACCATGACATAGCTAATTAAATTTAACACACTTTTCGGAGAGAGCATCAAAACTATACTTGACTCAATTGATAAAGTACATTATTTAGAACGAATAAGTTATAATGTGACTAATACGTTCAAATTTCGCGCAATAGATATTTTGAAACTTAAGAAGATAATAGACCAAATGAAAAACAAAACGGATATATGAGATCATATCAAACAAAATTTTTCTTGATAATTGAACTGTGACGAGAAATACAACGTTGATAAATAATTCATTGGAGACAGAGGTTTTGTTTGAAAACTGGAAAGGGACAATGGTAATACCAAATTAAAAAGTATCAAAAACTAAAAAATGTAAAAAAATTCCAAGAAGGTGATGGCAATACTTCTTGATTTCAAGAGCCCTTGAAACAATTGACAGACAAATAAGAATAAAAAAACTATATATGTACGGAATAAGAGGCAAAGAATTTTAATGGTTTCAGTCGTACATACAGAAAGCAGACAACTAAAGTAAATGGTTCCCTGTTCGGGAAAAAAATTATTTTGGTGTACCACAGGCAAGTATATCACATGGTATAAGTAAAATAAACAGCTGGTTGAAAATGAATAAATTAAAATTTAACGAAAATAAAACAAAGATAACGGAAATAAATATGAATACGGATGATTTATTTAAAATTAATGACACGGTAATAGAACAATTCAAACATATGGAATATCTCGGATTTGTAATAGACAAACAGCTAAAAAAAATTAGCAGTCAAATATAGAAACCTACTGCATAAATATTTACAATACAATAATTAAGAAATATTTTGAATTTGGGTCAACAATGTATATGTATGTATATGCGGCAATTCGAATCAAATGGCAAAAATGCAAAAATTACAAAACAAAGCACAGAGAGTAATTATAAACTGTGATATGTATACATATATTTATAAATGAAATGTTAGACAATCTCAAGTGGCTGAATATAAAACAAAGATTTGTACCCAACACTAAAATTTATTATCAAAATTAGATCCCAGAGTGTCTATGTCAAACAAACGGACTTAGAAATTTCGATAATTTCCGAATACAGAGGGCTAAGTCAACACTAGCACAAGAATCATTATTCTGCAAGGGTTTTCATTTATTTAATTCATTACCAAATGATATAAATAATGAATGAAATTAAACTGTATTTTTTAAAAGATTTGTTAACTTTGTTAGGTTTAATATGTATACATGCATAAGAAGAATATGTAATGTAGAAAAAGAAAAAGTATTTTCAATACTAATAAATAAATAAAAAGAAATAAAATAAAACTTCTACAGTTGATATCGACCATCCTTTTTAAAGCTACACCTGTAAAATTAGTTGCAATTTATTTAGCCTGTTTTGTAATTGGTGATTTGGTTCAGCAGCTGACACAAATTTTCCCCTATGAATCATCGTTAGCAATGAAACCCATTTCTGGATGAATCAGAAGCCGTAGCGGACATTTGAACAGTGTTATATTCCACACATAATGGCATCAACAGTTCTTTCAAACAAATAAAATATTTCATTATCTCGCACACACTTTGTTTTTATTTAAATACAGAATGCGCTTAATAAATGACCCGTTTTGTACCCAATTTACATCGATCCCAAAGACTAGCACGAGTTCGTCTATTTTTACACATGATCCCGGTTTGAAGTTATCTCTGTACTGCAAAATCTTTTCTGTTCGCGTATGCTCCGATCGTCCAAATAAGGGAATTTTTAAAAGAAATCCAAAGCGTAGTAATATTTTATGATTTGCACACTAAAATATCAAGAAACTCTCTTATGGACAAATGGTTACTTTTCAGAGCACTGCTTAAATTAAAAATATTAAAAAGAGAACTAAGTTCTTGTATTCTAGTTTAAGATGTGAAGGAAGTCTGCTTTTTGTAATTATTTGATAACTTTAATGTTTTCGTTAGTACAAAAAAGAATTTATTTATACTTTTAATACTAAACCTCGTTACAAATGCAATACAAAGTGTTATACCTCAGCAACCAAACAACTTGTTTTCATTAAATTTGTTTTCTAACCTAACAAGTTTTTTCAATAAATTTCAATTTTATATTTTTTTATTTTTAATAAACTCAATAATAATAGCAAGAAATATTTAGTTTAGTTAAAATCGTTTGTACTTTCATAGAAAACAAGATGTTTTTTGTAAAAAAAATTGTGATTTAAAGAAATAAAAATTAAAGATTGGCAACGCTGATTCTAGAATTAAAAACAAAATCGTGTTTTCACACTGAGTGGTTTTAATGCAAAATTAAACCTGGTTTTACCATACAAAATTATTGTGTTAAAACCATCTTAAAACCTTTTTTGAATTGGTTTCAAGTAGGTTTTATAAAATACAACCTTGTTTTCGATGTACTAAATCAGAACCACAAAACATACAGAAGGGAAACGAAAGTTTGACGTTTACAGAAATACTCGTAATATGAAAGGGACAGCAAATATTACCAAAAAGTATTTCTGTCCCTCTCTGATTCTTTCTGTTTTGTTTATTTATGTTTGTTAATTTTTAGGGGGGGTCTTTATTTTCTATTCTGGTAGGAATTAATTATATTTTTGTAGAATAATAGAATAGTTTTGAAAGGAAATGATCTGTTTTATTGGGGAAACGTAATACGGAACTAATGTATTTGGTGACACCTTTCATCGATTGTCACTAACTTAGTATTTAACCAACTTAGAGGTATATTCACAAACTCTTGAAACAAAAAGTTATGAGTATATATTTTGTTATATTTTTCTTTTTACTTATCTTTTACACACGGAACTTGTTTCATTGTGAAGAAAAATTGCTAAGAGTCCGATTAATAATGAAAAAATACCGAATTTTAACTTTTTCATTCAAGAAATTAATAAATACTGGTAATATACGCAAAGTTCTGCAAGAAAAAAATTGCATGAGCAATATGTCTTATTTGATCTTGATATATTTAGCTTCTTACTTACCTTTTGCACAAGAAACTATATTCATTCTGACCAAAAACCAGTCACTTTTCGATTAATATTTAAATATTTTAGAACTTTTAAGATTTTCATTGAAGAAATTAAAAAAATATTCCAAATTTGCTCTTTTTTAACACAAAATCAATGTTTGTTTACATTTAATTTTTCAACTTTATCCGCCAGTTTTCACTCTATATATCTGTTGCTTCTAACACATTAGCTTTGCAAAACTTATAATTCATTTTTTTTCTCCCTCTAAAAACTTATGTAAAATAATGTTATGAGAGTTTGTCAAACGTCATTGCTTTCCCTTCTGTGTATTCGGTGATCAGAACTACCAACATTAAAATGTTGAAAACAGCTGAAAAAAACAAAACAAAAACAGCTGTTGCACAGTCATAAATGTCATGAACGTTAAAACCAGATTTAGGAAAACTTTTAGTGTGAACGCAAAATCAGCTGATTATGGTTTTAATGTTAAAAGGTTTCAACTTTTGGTGTGTAAACCCTATTACACACAAAACTCTTAAAAATATTTTTCGGTTCATTTTGACTGTGTCTCATCCATTAATAGTAAAATAATCGCTAAAAAATCTATTATCGAATTTTTTATTTTACTATTTTGGGGGGAAATAATATATATATTTAATAGGTTATCAAAATTAATTTAAAGTACGCATCTACACACATAAACACTATTTCCACAAAAAAATTGTAACCAGTATTTGCGAAATTATCCAAATAAGCAAAAATAACTATATTTAATTTCTCAGGATTATCTTTTCTTTCTTTAATAATTTTTAAATTATGATTAATATAACAAAGCAAAACAGCTAATTGACACTTCGAAATTTAACATTTTTAATTATGAAAAATAATTAAAAGTTGTCCTGATGTGCACAATTACATTTTTTGTTAAAAAGAAAAATATCCGAAACCAGCAAAAACGTTACACTGTGGCAAAAACTACATATCTAGACAGTGACAACAAAATAACCAATTTTTAGTTAGAAATAACCAAACATGGTAACGCTGCGCCACACTAATAATTAAAACGGCAACACTGGTTAAAGAAAGTTTACTAAGAAAATTTTTGTCGTGATTTCGGTTCAAGTTTTAGCGCAGATAATACAAAACAAAATGGTAACTTACTTTAGTATAACATTTCTTATTTATGAATCAAATTATATTTATTTTTAGACAATTGGAAAAAATAATAAAATGATACAGCACCTTAATTACCGAGTGCGTATAGTTTTACAGGATTCCCGCACATTTATTGGTACATTTAAGGCGTTTGATAAACACATGAATTTAATTCTTGGTGACTGCGAGGAGTTCAGAAAAATTCGATCTAAAAATACTAAAGTACCAGAAAGAGAAGAAAAACGTGTATTAGGTTTTGTTTTACTAAGGGGCGAAAATATTGTCTCTCTTACCGTTGAAGGTCCACCTCCGCCAGAAGAAGGTTTGCCGCGAGTTCCCTTGCCTGGAGCTGCTCCCGGTCCTGGTATGGGAAGAGCTGCTGGTAGAGGAGTACCAGTTAATATATCCTCTGTTCCAGCTGGACTTCAAGGTCCAGTACGTGGTGTAGGTGGTCCCGCTCAGCAGCATATGTCTCCGATGGGACGTGGTGTACCTCGAGCACCAATAATGGGAGGGCCACCACCGAATATGATGGCTGGGGGAATACCACCGATGCCAGGTGTTATGGGACGAGGCGCTCCACCACCAATGAGAGGTCCTCCACCAGGAATTCTAAGAGGAGCGCCACCACCAAGCAGAGGAGGTTATTAGCATTAGCCATGCGGAATAGCTATTATAATAAAATGTAAAATTTAGTTTTTTAATCCAATAAATTATGTGCGACTGAAAATATGATTTCAAAAAGTTCCATGATTTGAAGAGGACATTCGTAATTCGGGGAGTAAATTTGCACATGTTTTGAAATTTAAACCAAGTAATGCAATCCGGCTAGTTTCAACAGTAAAATATAGAAAACTAAATGTGAGAAATAAAAGAAGTCAAATTTTTATTATCTCTTATTGTTATTGTTTTCTTATATTAATTTTCTTTTGACTGTTAAGACAACAGCATTAATTTAGGATATGCCTGCATTTAAAATATATATTAAAAAATCTTAGGGTTTCTACAATATAGAAAATAGTTACATTTTATTATATTTTCGTAAAAATTCATATCAATAAGATAGGTAATAAATAGTCTTATCACAAATCTAGTTCTTTATTTACTTTTATTACTATCAACCAGGGTTGGCAAATGACATTTCTAAATTGTACAGATCAGCGTTTTAAATTGTACTTTTTTGACCCTAATTGTACAAAACATT
The DNA here is from genome assembly GCA_927399465.1 of Sarcophaga caerulescens. Lineage (NCBI taxonomy): Eukaryota > Metazoa > Arthropoda > Insecta > Diptera > Sarcophagidae > Sarcophaga > Sarcophaga caerulescens. The sequence continues at coordinate 63,179,382 of OV656866.1, forward strand.
TTTTATTGGAAATATATATGTTTATTAGAAATATATATTTTATTTTAATAAAAAACATAAAAAATTACATACGAATTCAATTGTACTGTTGTAACAAACAAATACAGTGCACGCGCGCTAATTTGAACTAATTAAAACTGACGTTGTTCACTTTTACGAATTGTTCACATTTCCGAATACCGAAAATTTTAAAACAGAATTATACCATCTTTTAAACAAAAATCATTATTTATGAATTTTTTTATAATTTAATCTTCATATAATTTAATCCAATAATATTAACCTTCACAAACTTTCTTCACAGTATCTAAATAGCAAATGAAGAATAAATATGCAAGCAGATGTACTAACACATATATATACACATAAGTATATGTACACCTAAAACGGAGATTCCCGTAACTAATAAACACAGAATTTTAACGTTTCAAATTAAAAAAAAAATCAGTTCAAATTATAGGGCTCTTTACTTTTTTTTCATCTTTTAGAGTAGTCAATGAAGCAAAAAAAATGTTCACATTAAGCGGATTTCACATTAGCGCGCGTGCACTGTATTATAATTATTAATTTTATGGAGAAATTTAATTTTTCCAATTGATAAATATATATTTTTTATAAATTAATAATGTATATATAAATGCATAAAATAGTCTATAATTTTTTAAATGATTTTTGCTATAGTTTTGATAACAAATTTTTCGTTCTTTTATAATTATAACAATAACAGTTTGATGAATTTATTAAATCTTTAGTTTGTATTAAACCAGAAAGTGTAGTTACATGCAGTCTGTTTCTCTCTTTTGTTTTTATCATATTTTGATACGAAAAAATTCGTTCCAAAATTGGGAAAACTTTGAAATTGTACAAAATGGGTGATTGGTGTACCATTGTACTTTTGATGTTTGAGTTGTACCAAAAAAGTACAATTGTACCAATTTTGCAAACCCTGCTATCAACTTTATTTAAACCAGGGGTTACCATTTCATAGCACAATTGTGCAGAGCGAATTCACACATATTGCTTATGCTCTTTTATTTAGTTGTCGATCAGACTGCGAAAAGATTATTCGGTGGCGAAAAGCACACAAGTCAGCGGACGCGATAATATTTTTTTTTCAGGTTTACTCTCAAAAAATGTTTTATGTTAAAAAATACTTGTAATAAATTCAATGTGTTAAGCCGAAAGTCCATACCATGCGTTTAATGCGGTTCTCCCGTTCTATGCATTTTTTATTGAAAGTTATACACAATGCGTTATAGGCGGCTGGATTTTTGTTTTGATCAGCTGTTGTGGTAAAATAATTTCTAAACAAAAACAGTTTTAGGAAAAATGAAAAATCAAATTGTGATTTTTAAATGAATTTATGGCATTAGTTACATGTTTATGAATTTACATATATGATATTTTGTGCTGCTAAGGCCTACAAAAAGCTTCAAAAGAACACAAGACGATTGCTTTCAATTAGTTCCATTCATAATAGAATATAATGCCATTCACAATAGAATATAACGCATGAGTCGCATAGAAAAGTAGAAAGTTAAGCCGAAAGTCCATACCATCCCTTTCATGAGACCTTGCGCTACATGCGTATGCCAAAAAAGTAGAATCAGTGTAGTTGTTTGTGACAAGTTAGAGAGTAAAACGCATAGAATGCATCAAGTAGGTTTACTTTTACTACTTTTCTATAGGACTCATGCATTGCTGGAAAAAGTCAGCAGTTTTTTAAACTTGGGATTACAAACTATATACTATTGTGAATGGTTTCGATAAATATGTTTAAATAGAGCATTACTATTTTCGCATTTTTCTTTTTGCATTACAAAAATATTAATAAAAACATATTTCATAATAAAGTTTATTACTAATTTAAGAGGAAAATACATTAAAATACATTTTTTAACACATTTCTTTCATGAACAAAATATGTATACTAGTTGTCGATTGTTTTTATGTACTGAGTGTCATCTATTTTGAATTTATTAATTTGTAAACAAAAAAAAAAAAGTGGAGGATTAATTAACTGAAAACACTCGCCTTGTGTTCTTTTGAGGATTTTCGTAGGCCTTAACAGCACAAAATATCATATATGTAAACTCATAAATTTGTAACTAATGCCATAAATTCTTTTAAAATCACAATTTGATTTTCTATTTTTCCCAAAAGTGTTTTTGCTTGTTGTTTACCACAACAGCTGATACAAACAAAAAACCAGTTACAGTGTGTGTAACTTGCAATAAAAACCGCATATAATGCAAGAATCGCAAGAGTCGCATGAAACGGATGGTATAGACTTTCGGCTTAAACCTACTTGATGCATTCTATGCGTCTATGCATTCTATACGTTTTCTTCTGTAACTTGCCACAAACAACTACACTGATTCTACTTTTTTGGCATACGCATGTAACGCAAGGTCGCATGAAACGGATGGTATGGGCTTTATATGTTCGTAAAAGACATTTTGATTGTTTTAATATTCAAGTAAATAATTTAAATGATAAGGAAAGAGAATAACTTTTTATGGATATAAAGCTATAATTTGAAAACAATAAAAGGTTGATTATTAGTATGTGACGAAATTTATCAACCAAAATTAGACCCTAGTAAATAAATAAGTATCTAAAAAGCATTCCTTAATTATTAAGTTAAAGATGTATAACTTTATGTATGTAGATGAGATGGAAATCAAAATAGCGTATAATCAGACCAATGTTCCTCAGGGGGAAGATCATCTTCGGCTTTTTACACACATAGGGCACGAACATCAACAATGTTCGTTAAAAAGAGTGTAAAAATGCATTCAGTTGCTTGTCTCTTCTATATCAATTATACACCCAAAGAAAAATTACAGTAGGATTCTCTATTTTCTAATGAGATTTGTAAAGTAAGCAAAGGTACTCAGGCTTTTTATGTTTGATCATAGAATGATTCTTTATTCAAAATTTGATTTGCTTAAATACTACTTATGAAAATCTAATAACTTATCTAGTATTGAGTGATTTTTATAAATCACTCAATTGTTTTAATTCAATCTTAAAATTAATTCTTACATTATAATTACAAATTGTTAACGCATACTTTTAGGAGTTATAAGTATTTAGATTATTATATTTCGGTTGACCTACATTTGTTATTATGAAAGAGTTGGGTGTTTTACTCGAACAAAGGAAATTATGCTTGATCAGCAAAATAGCGCATTTGTATGTTGTACTGCTGAAAGCATTATGAGTAAGCGGGCAATAACTGTTTTTATTATTAAAAGAGTTTCTTGTTACTCTGTGTGGATTGTTAAAATGTGTAGCAATTAAATTTGTCACTGACCTCACTCAATATAAAAGCAACTTTGTTTATAATTGATTCCATGTTCTTAAATAGAGTAAATACAAAGAGTGGATACACTACACCCCCAACCTTTCAGTGAAAATTTAAAAATTTTTATTATGTTAAAATTTTGAAATTTTATAATTGTTTTCTATTATAAAAATCCTCTTTTTTTTTTTTTTTTTTGTATAATAATTTGCAGTATTTCTTTATATATCTCTATATTTTAAAATATGAACATTAATTAAAAAATTTTATATACATATACATATATATATATCTTCTCTTATTACATATTTATGCATATTTCATATTTCTTTTTTTTTTTATTTTTTTATTTTTTTATACATATAAACTTAATATATTTTAACGTCTTTTTCTTTATTCTTTACAATGTTTTACAGATTGTTTTTCTTAAATTTAATCTTTGTGATATTTTTTTAATAAATTTTTGTGTACAATTTTTTCTTTGTTGTTCATTTTTATTTTGACATTTAAATTTTCTATATCAATAACTTCATATGGACCATGGTATGGTGGTTCATTCTTTTTTCTATTTTCTTTTTTAATTAAGACTAAGTCTCCTATACTAAGATCTATTCTATTTATCCTATTAGTAGATTCTAAACTTCTCTTATCTTTTACTCCTTCTATCAACTTCCTAGCGTTTTCTAGTGACATTTGTAACCTTAATTTTAATTCCTTAGCATAATTATCTATGTCATATACTTTATCTTTGTTCATTATTTCGTCTCCTGGCAGGATCGCCATGTAAAGTAAGCAAAGGTACTCAGGCGTTTTATGTTTGATCATAGAATGATTCTTTATTCAAAATTTGATTTGCTTAAATACTACTTATGAAAATCTAATAACTTATCTAGTATTGAGTGATTTTTACAAATCACTCAATTGTTTTAATTCAATCTTAAAATTAATTCTTACATTATAATTACAAATTGTTAACGCATACTTTTAGGAGTTATAAGTATTTAGATCAGGGATGCCCAAAGCTAAAACTGTAGTAGTATTGGTGAGCGAGAGAGAACTGCACTGAAAGAAACGTTGTGTAAACTGAAATAAAATGTACGGAAAAAGTTTCAAGGGAAAACATTGTTTCAAAAACTTTGTTATTCTTGTCTACGCATCTTATACAAGTAACGAGTTGACAAAGATCGTTAATATCTGTACTTTCATCAAAACAAACAGAAAAAAGTACAGTTTTTTAATTTTTCTACAATGGCGGCTTCTAAAGATGCCCCCAATTGATCAGTGCGTCGAATAACACTACTGCGTGACAATGGAAGATTTTCGATAAGCTTAAAATTAAGTTTTTGAAAACATTTATTTAAAATTTTTTTAATGAACTCCCCATCAGAAAATGGTCTACCATGCCTAACAATATCCAAGCTTATTAAGCTTGATAACTCCATTTTTAACATTTTATTTTCTGAGGTTTTTTCATTGTTTTCTTCTTCAAGTAACCACTCTTTCAATTTTTCCAAATAAATTTTTTTATTTTTACAAATTAAATCTTTTTTTCCCCATCATTAATATCATCCATATCACTATGATAAGAACAATAGTGCCTTTTAAAAGCATATTCTCTACATTCCTTCAATATTTTATAACATAAAATGCATTGAGCATCACCAAACGCATTTTTTATCATAAAATATGTTTCGTAAGTCATAGTTAATTTTTTTCAGTGCTTTAAGCAAAAAATATTACAAAAAAATCGTACATCCGCTACGCATGTGCATTCGTCGCTATCTGAGTGACGACCACAGAATATACACAGAAGGGAAACGAAAGTTTGACGTTTACTAAAATTGTGTGAAAGGGACAGCAAATATTACCAACAAGTACCAAAAAGTATTTCTGTCTCTGTCTGATTATTTCTGTTTTGTTTATTTATGTTTGTTAAATTTTAGGGTGGGTTTTTATTTTCTATTTTGGTAGAAATTGATGATATTTTTGTAGAATAATAGAATAGTTTTGAAAGGAAATGAACTGTTTTATTGGGGAAACGTAATACGGAACTAATGTATTTGGTGACGCCTTTCATCGATTGTCACTAACTTAGTATTTAACCAATTTTTGGGTATATTCACAAATTCCTGAAACAAAAAGTTATGAGTATATATTTTGTTATATTTTTCTTTTTACTTATCTTTTACACACGTAACTTATTTCATTGTGAAGAGAAATTGCTAAGAGTTCGATTAATAATAAAAAAATTTCCCAATTTAAACTTTTTCATTCAAGAAATTAATAAATACTGATAATATACACAAAGTTCTGCAAGAAAAAAATTTTATGAGCAATATGTCTTATTTGATCTTGATATATTTAGCTTCTTGCTTACCTTTTGCACAAGAAACTATATTCATTCCGACCAAAAACCACATACATTTCGATTAATAATTAAATATTTAAGAATTTTTAAACTTTTCATTGAAGAAATTAAAAAATATTCCAAATTTTCCTTTTTTAACACAAAATCAATGTTTGTTTACATTTAATTTTTCAACTTTATCCGCCAGTTTTCAGTCTGTATATCTGTTGCTTCTAACATATTGCTTTGCAAAACTTATAATTCATTTTTTTTCTCCCTCTAACTATTTCAGTAAAATTATGTTATGAGAGTTTGTCAAACGTCATTGCTTTCCCTTCTGTGTATATTCTGTGGTGACGACTAACCAAAGAGAATAAGAATATGTGTGTTTTTAGCTTGCGCAAAAGCACTATGAAATGGGCATCTATGATTTATATGCAAAATAGAAACAAAATCACTAAATCTTGTGTTTGTGTTTTCCTCAACAAACAAACACAAACTAAATTGAGTGTGTTTGTGTGAAAGTGAAATTGTTTGGCTTACAGAAACAGTACATAAAACTTTTAATAAGTACCTTTAAATAAACAAAAAAATCGTTAAATTGAACCTAAAACGTCTGTAGTGATAACACTGGTTAATAACTGAATTAAAGCAAAACAAAAGGCGCCATATTGAAAGTGATAAAAGAGTGAAAACAAAGTTTTTAAAATCTGAAATTAATATTAAATTTGTATAAAAAACAATAATAAAATAAAAACTCAAACCCAAAAACATGACTTCTACATCCATATCTGAATTTTTGTCTTTTAGTTTTTGCAATTTTTATTTCTTAATTTGTTTTTCTTTATTTCTTTTTTGTTTTGTTTACATAAAAACATATGACACGTTTTTACGATCTATAATTGCACTTACATTTTTACGTTCCGTACACGTTACATTACGTTACTGTTACATTCCGTTACGGTAGCATAACTAGGGCTTTAGTGTGTCTAATAATTTTATTCTTCTTACAGCTTTCACAATGACTGATAAAATCTTTAATCATTTTATACATATTTTTCCATATATGTATATTTCTGTTTTAATCTAATGACTGTTCTACGTACTCCCGCGTGACCGCCATGTGGAGTTTCATTATATTCTTTTATAATATCTTTTTGTCTACCCTTTTCCAGTATCCTCTCTGATTGTTAATATAATTTCTATAGGTTTCTGCCTACATATATCTCTATTTTGCATGCTATTATATATTTTAATTAATTTTTCCTCACGTATCAGTTTGAAAATCGTATCATCCTTTGCTAGCGTTATTGTAAATATTTGGTTATCCCGTAAAATCTTAGTTAACTTCAGCAAGACTGAATCTAAATTCGAGTATGCATTTTCATTACCAGATACTGTTACGTGATTTCCCAAAATCTCAATTTTTGGCATGATTTTATTGACTTTGTTTATAAAAAATTTTAATCTTGGGTAGCCTTTAATTTGTGAAAACGAAATACTATTCCACATAAATATTCTTTCCTTATTATTTTCATCTTCTTTCGTTGCTGTATTGTCTTGATTAAGTACCTTGGCTATATTACTTTTCTTTTTATTTAATTTTTCAGTCATTTTTCTAGTCATTATATTTATCGATTTTGGCATCATCTCTTTTAAATCATCGGAATCTATCTTAATTCGTGATAAGGCATCTGCATTGGTATTTATTCTTCCTTGTTTGTATATGATCTCAAAATCATAATCCATGAGATCTAATCTAATTCTTGTTAGTCCTGACGAAGGGTTTTTATGGGTAAACAATGATACTAGTGGTTTGTGATCTGTCACTACCTTAAACTTCCTACCGTACAAGTTTGGTCGAAAATCAGTAATTCCCCAATGAATGGCTAATAGTTCTTTCTTTATTACGGGTTTGTTAATTTCATGCTTATTTAGAGAACGACTTGCATACGAGATTGGTAAGTCGCTATTTATTTCACCTTGTGAAAGTACCGCTCCTAACGCATAATCTGATGCGTCTGTAGTAAGTATGAATTCTTTTTCGAAATCTGGGTACTGTAGAATTGGAGGGTTTGTTACTATAGATTTTAACATTTCAAAAGATTTTTGGCACTTTTCCGACCAGATAAATTTTTGATTTTTCTTTAATAATTCATTGAGAGGTTTAGCTATTTGAGCAAAATTTTTAACAAAACGTCTATAGTAATTACAGAAAGCTACAAATCTTCTTGTATCATCTGCAGTCTTCGGAATTGGATAAGTTTCAAGTGCTTTATTTTTATTTGGGTCTGTCATTACTCCTTTATCTGTAATAAGATGTCCTAAATAAACTACTTCCGGTTTCAAAAAATTGCATTTATTTGGGTTTAATTTGAGGTTGTGGCTTCTTAACCTGTGAAACACTTTTGTTAAATTGTCATTGTGGTGTTGCAAGGAACATCCGAAAACAATTATATCGTCTACGTATATAAAAGCATTTGAATCTAAACCGGTTAATGCTATTGTTAGCAATCTTTGAAAACTATTGGAAGATATTTTAAGACCAAAAGGTAATCTTTTAAATTGATAGTTGTTAAAATAAAACACGAAGATCTTTATGCTTTAAGATGAGAAAATAGAATAAGAAAAGTATTTATTAAAGAACAGTTGTAATAGGTTTACATATTTAAAACAACTATGTATGTATATAAAACAGAATAAGCTGATGCAATAAATACAGTGGTGTCTTCAGTCATAAGTACCCTTAACACTTCCACTTTTATTGCTCAGATTATTCATTTACAGGAAAAGAGCACACATTTAAGAGTGACTTTAAGTTACTAAAATTTAACTTTCTTAGAGGCTTCGTAAAAATATCAGCTAATTGTAAATTCGATGGAACATACTTAAGTACAAAACCCTTATTTTCATATACCTCTCTGATGAAATGAATTTTGACCTCAATATGTTTGGTTCTTTTGTGGTATTGTGGATTTTTTACCAATTTAATTGCATGTCCAAATTGATTGTCCAAACATAATTCTGGTACTGTAGAAATTTCAGATATTTCCTCTAACAATCTTCGAACCCAAATCAGCTCTTTGGCTGATTCACAAGCAGCCATGTATTCCGCTTCGGTTGTTGAGAGAGCGACTGTTTGCTGGATTTTTGACGACCATGAAATAGGCCCACCACAAAACATGATCACATAACCAGAAGTTGAGCGCCTGGTCGCCGTATCACCAGCAAAATCCGAATCACTGTAGCAAGCCAAAGACAAATTATTCCCTTTTGCAAACAAAATACCATCATTAAGAGTTCCCTTCAGATATCTGAAAATTCACTTAATCAAGATGACATGTTCGTTCTTATAAGTGTCGAGAAAACGACTTGCGAATGATACTGCATAAGCCAGGTCAGGTCGCGTAACTGTAGACAGGTACATAAGGGATCCAACAGCTTCTCGATATGGGTACTGCACTTCTTGATTATTTTCTGTATTTAAATTACCACCTTCTGCTGGAGTTGCAACAGGCTTGGCTTCGATCATCCCAAAACGTTCTAACACTTTTGTTGCATACATTTTTTGTTGTATAAAAATTTTATTAGGTTTTTTGATAACTTCCATGCCCAGGTAAAATATCGAATCGAAAATTTTAATATTGAAGTCTCTTCTAAGGTGATCAATTAGTTTACAAAGTGCTTCTGTTGATTGCGCTGCTATGATGCCATCGTCAATGTAAATCGCAAGAATCAGTTTCGCATCGTTGGAATTGCCGATAAAAACGCATGGATCTGCTGCACTGACCTTCAGATTAAAATCCTTCAGCATTTGAGTAAATTTCTGATTCCAACATCTCGAAGCTTGTTTTAAACCATACAGGCTCTTGTTTAGCTTACAAACTCTGTCAGTTCCATCTTCATAACCTATTGGTTGATGCATGTAAATTTCCTCATAGAGAGTGCCATAGAGAAATGCTGTCTTCACATCAAATTGCCTTACGATCATGTCAAGTTCAACTGACATGGCAAAAATCATTCTAATGGATGTGAATTTTGCAACAGGACTAAAAGTTTCGAAATAATCCGTGCCATACTTCTGCGTAAAACCACGAGCTACTAGACGCGCCTTATAGCGTTCGATTTCTCCTTTTTTGCCACGTTTAACCTTGTAGACCCATTTATTTGAAATTGCTGCTCTGCCTTTTGGCAAATTCACCAATGACCAAGTCTGATTTATTATCAACGAGTTAAACTCTTCATCCATGGCACGCTTCCACTGCGAACAATGGTTACCAGACACCGCTTTTTCATAACAATCAGGCTCATCAGCTTCCGCAACATACACATAGCTAAGTGTAGCTTTATCCCCAATCTCTCTGCTTTTTGAACGTGTTACAATTTTACGTATCTCCAAATTATCATTTGCGTCACCACAACCTAGGCTTTTAATTAAAAAATCGTCATTATTATCAATTACGTTTTCATGTTTGTCAGCATTTGCAGTTGCTTCTTGCACTGGATATTCTACTTCAGAATTGTCTTCAGGTACATATATTGCCGTTTTGGAAATTTCATTAATGATAACATCCCTAGAAACTTCAATTTTTCTTTCATTAGGAATCCAAATCCTATAGCCTTTGCAATTTTCTTCATAACCAACAAACACACCTTTCTTGGATTTCGCATTGAATTTTTTTCGTTTTTCCTGTGGAACATGCACAAAAGCTTCCGATCCAAAAACTCGAAACAAAGATATATCAGGTTTTTTGTTGAACCACAATTCAAATGGTGACTTTTTGTTAACTTGAGATTTACCCGTATGATTAAGAGTATATACGACATTCTGTACTGCTCCGCCCCAGAATTTTAAACTCAATTCTTTGGCATGAATTATAGACCGTGCGCCTTCAATTATCGTTCTCATGTCCCTTTCTGCCCGGCCATTATGCTCCGGTGTATATGGCGTTGATTTTTGATGAATTACCTTTCTTTTACGAAGTATATCTGCTACATTTTTGTTAATATATTCCAAACCGTTATCGGAGCGCAGATACTGTACTCGCTTTCCAGTTTCGGCTTCAACTCTATCAAAAAAAAGTTCAATAAATTCTGCAACATCCGCTTTTGATTTTATGCAGTAGACGCATCGATAATTAGAAAAACCATCACGAAATAATAACATATACCTCGCACCGCCGTATGACATCTCTTGCATAGGACCACATAGGTCAGTATGAACAAGTTCACCTGGTACTTTAGCTCTATTTTCGCTCTTATGAAATGGCATACGATGCTGCTTACCGAGAACACATCCCTCACAAAAAAAATTATTATCATTAAATGAAATATTTTGTTGACTTAGTATGCTTTTCACATGATCTTTAGCTTGATGACACATGCGTTCGTGCCAAAGTTGCAGTGATACAGTTTTCTCGCTAAAATTTGCAATAGCAGCCATGTTTCTAACCTTTAAAAAAAGCTTGAATAATTTTGTATTTTCTCGCACACCTATTAAAAACACCTTTCCTTCCTTTTTAAAACTGCAATTAGTTCCCTCCGCTATCAACAAATAGCCTTTATCTAAACATGCACTGGATGAAAACAAATTAATTTTAATTTTAGGAACATATAATACATCAGCTAAATACTTAGCGTTCCATTCCTTGCCATTATATGCCTCTATCTGAATTTTGCCCTTACCATACGCTTGTACTACGGAACCATCAGCAATACGCACATCTCTTGGAGTTTCGAACTTTACATACTCATGGAACCATTCTTTATGATGAGACATGTGGTCGCTAGCACCGGAGTCCATGTACCAGCTGCTCTCACGTGATAAGTTCGACTGCATAAACATAACCTCACTTACAAAGGCATCATAATGTGTTAATTTTTCTCGGTTTTTCTTATTTGGGCAGTCTCGCTTCCAATGTCCGTATTTCTTGCAAAGAAAGCACTTTCCTTTCTTCCTATTTTCATTCCTAGCACCACCGCCTTTGACTTGATTGGCTACAAAAGCACCTTGTGTATTTGGCTGCACGCCTAACCTAGATTCTTCCATACACAAACGTGCTGTCAGAGTTTTTAATGTTCGCTCACTTTTCTCAGTTGCTTCCCATGCCGAAAAAAAATGGTTAAATTGTTCCGGCAATGTCATTAGGATTTTTGTTATCAACATATTTTCAGAGATTTTTTCGCCAAGGTCTTCTAACTGCCTTGCAATTTTCTGCAACTTCGCTATATGCATTGCAATACTGTCATCCGTATCTTTTGCGTATTGAAAAAACTGTTGCTGTAGTAAGTGGATCGATGTTTCAGACTTTTGCTCGTAAACACTTTCTAGGGTAGCATACATAGCGGCAGCAGTTTCACAGTTTATTATATGCATAAGAGGTTTCTCGCCCATAGAAACGACTAAATATTTTTGCGCTTTAGCATCTTCTTTAATCCATTTTTTTTGGGTTCACCATCAGCTACAGGTTGCGGAACAGCTCCACTTACAATTTCCCATAGTCCACTAGCTTTAAGGACTACTTTTATTTGAAACTTCCATAAGGTCCAGCCTTCCTCGCCTTCAAGCTTATTGATTTTAATTTCTTCCATCTTAATAATTACAATATACGAGAAATTCGAATAAATTTTACTTTTAAATTTCGCTTTGGGTACGTGCTGGGCACATAACCTGTTAAAATAAAACACGAAGATCTTTATGCTTTAAGATGAGAAAATAGAATAAGAAAAGTATTTATTAAAGAACAGTTGTAATAGGTTTACATATTTAAAACAACTATGTATGTATATAAAACAGAATAAGCTGATGCAATAAATACAGTGGTGTCTTCAGTCATAAGTACCCTTAACAATAGTGTCCATTACTTGTGGAAAATGCAGTAAGTGGTCTAGATGTAGGTTCTAATTTTATTTGGTGAAAAGAGCTTGTCATGTCCAATGTTGAAAAATATTTCGCCCTTCCTATCTTATCCAACACATCATCTAACTGGGTTAATGGAAACTTGTCATTAATTAGTTTTTTATTTAATTGACGATAGTCGACAACCAGTCTCCATTTCTTTTCATCATTGTCACTTTTCTTTGGGACCAGGAGTAATGCTGAATTATAAGGACTAATAGATGGTTCGACTAAATCTTCTTCTATTAGCTTATGAACCTGTTTTTTGATTTCCTCCTGTTGTGATTGTGGTAATCTATAATTTCTAGTGTAAACAGGTGTATTGTCTGTAGTTTCTATTGGTAAAAATTATTTGCTGTTAAATGATCCCCTTCTAAATGAAAAATATCCTGAAATTCTCTACAAATTTTTTCTATAGTCTCTCTTGCTGTAACGTCGATTGTATCTATATTTAGTAAATTTTTCAATTTTTCCCATCTGGCTCGTTGGTTATTATTTTTTTGTTTTCTAGGATGACCCTTCTCTTCGTGAAGAATATTATAATTTGATAACGGTTTTATTTGTAAATCCAATTTTGATATTGAGACTTCTTCATCTGATGCATTCAGAATTCTAATGTGTTTTGTTCCATATTTCGGAATTATTGTGTTACTAATAAAAACATTGGTATTTTTGCCAAATATTTAGTAAAAAAATCTCTGCCTAGAATACCATCTGTTGCTATTGGGAATTCTGTATTCACTATTTGATATTCGTGGCTTATTATATCTTCCGGAAAGACCAATTTTAGTATTGAAGTACCCATTGTTTGAATTGATTTGTTTTCTATTCCTGTAACTTTGCAATCATTGTATTCTTTTATGTCTTTATTTCCTACAAAATGTTCTTTACATATAGAGATGTCTGCACCTGTATCTATTAAAAATCTTATGAAAAATCCTTCATTAGTTTTGAATGTAACAAAGTGTGGTGCGTCCGAATGTGAACTATAAGTTTTTAAGGTATATTCTTTTAATTCCCCTACATCTTCGTTAAAATTTACTCTTGAGGATTGCAGGTGCTTCCTTCCATATATTCTTCCTTGATTTCTATTTCGATTTCTAAAGTCGGTATTTCTGTGGTTATGATTGTTATGATTATTGCTATTGAAGTTATTACTTCTTGGATGATTAATGTTGTTCTTTCTTTGAAAATTGTTAGTACTTCTATAATTATTATAATAACCATAATCAGGTTTACTACTTCTGTTGTTATTGTACGTATTGGTATAGTTATGTTGTCCTCTATTATTGAATGGTCTCTTATTCTTATTGAAATGCATTATTGAGTTTTGTTGTGGTATTACTTCCGAGGCTATTTGAATTGCTTCATTTAAACTTTTGGGACGAGCGGCTAATACCGTGGCTCTGTGTGGTTCGTTTAAACCATTTTTGAAAGTACTAAGTGCCACTTGGTCATTCATTTTAATGATTGTTTCTCTATTTTGAGTACCCAATTCAGCAATCTGTAATTCATTTAAGCATGCTACAAGCGATTCAATTTTGTTAGCAAATTGTGTTACTGAACTATTGCCTTGGGTTTGCTTTGCTAAATCAGTATGTACGGAAGAGAGTGATTTCCTGGGGGAGAATACTTTCCTAAAGGTATTTTTGAATGTTTCTAGGGAATCTGGTATCTTTTCGGAAATTAACTTGTTCCTTACTTTGTCTGTTAATTTAGTAGCTAAAACAAACTTGATCAACTTATTAATTTCTGTATCATCTTTAAGTGTTTCTGCATAGTACTCTATTATACCCAAAAAATTACTCATTTGCCCGAGGTCACCATTGAACTCTGGTACTATTTTGGACGCGTCAAGAATGCCAAACGATGCCATGTCTTTGATTTCTTTTACTTTCAAATAATTTAAAATTTGTTTGTCAATATCATTAACAATTTCTAGGGGATAGCCCTCGTTTTTTAGTGTGTCATAATCACATATAAAAATTCATACCAAATACATATATATCAATACATTGTATTAGTATGGTAACCAGCGTTGCCACGACCAAAAAAATTTTATAACCAAAATTAAAATAAAAAATAACCAACTAAGGAAAAAAATAACCAAAAAAATTTTTTTTATATAAATGTATTTGTTTTTAACAAATTTAAGGCTTAAACAAAAATTTTATATTTTTCTGTATAGTTAACCTCTCATGCCCGAATTAAAACGGGAGTGGCTAAAATTTTTTTGAGTAGACATATAAGATAGAGTTGACCTCAATATCAACTGACAAAAATTTCAATGTCCTAGGTGTCCTGGTTCAAGAGCTACAGGATGTTGTGTATAGGCAACATTGGGCAATGGTGTTATAAATTTAAATACAAGTTGATTTTTTGTTGTTTCAATTTATGTATGCAAGGATACAAAACAATTTTTTTGAGGATTGGAACACAAGTGCACAATGCATCTGCTGCATTTACAGGCTTTCCAAAGTCTACATCTGCCCCTTGTTCCCCATTCCGCCTAATGATTATAACCATCAAATCGTAGGGATTTTGCAGGCTGTGCAACATGTGCTCTTTTATAGGGAATTGATTCAGAACCCGTAGAAGGAGCTGGTGATGACGGGGTCGATGGAGAAGGTGATGAAGTTCCTGAATTCATTGTCAAATTGTCAAAAGGAGTGATGATGGACGACCTCTCTTTTTTGCGACAACTATAGTTTGACTTGTACAATTCAAGCATCATGTCCGCAAGATCAACACCTCCCATGTGCTTGTTGTAGCATTCTACTATACCTGGACGAGGTATAGTTATGAACTTCTTGTCTTTGCGGTACCATCTCTTGCATTCACTTGTATTCTTACTTGCATAGTTTGAAACTAGTTGTACCCTCTTATTACATCTTCTTCTTCTTCATTTTCCTCGTCAGCCGAATCATCCCAATCAAATTTTTCAATTTCATCCTGTGTCAGACCGTTTGGGCGCATCTTAGAATGTGAATACAAAAATAAGTTTTTATTTTTCGAAACTTACCATAATACGCATATACGCAACACTACATTTATAAAATTATTACAGACAAACTAAATAATATTTTCAAGCCAGGTTTTTTTAATACGTTGACTGCCGCGGCAATTTTCAAAAAACTAGCCAAAAATGACAACTTGATTTTTTTCACATTAGTGAGTACGAGATAACTCGTAGTTTGGTTCCCTAGAAGGGAACGCAATCTACGAGTTATCTCGTAGTCGGCAGTCAACGTGTTAAATTACTCACCTACCTTTCATTTTTCAGTTGTCGAACTTGGTTTTAGGATGACTTAATTATATTAATGTGTTTTAACACTTTTTAAAATAAGGTTTATTTTGCAAAATGAATTTGTCAATTTTGCTCTCGGAAGAATAACTACTAAGTGAGCACGTGAACAGCTGACTACCAACCAATTAGCTGTAAGCTTAAACAACACATGAGGCTATATTTTTGCGAAAGAATCAGAATAAAATATTTAAAATAGCTGTACTTAGAGGCCCTTAAACACATATACGCAACATCGGGCATGAGAGGGTTAAACTACGAATATTAAATTAAGGTTTTTATTTATTTGTATTAAAATTTTTTTAATATTTCAATTGAACGTAATAAAAACGCTTAAAGAATTAAAACACTTTGCTAACGATTGCAAAGCTTATAATGCAAATTTTCAAATAAAATTAAAGAAGTGATTGCTTTATTAACCATAACAAAAAAAATAACCAAAATGAAGAAAAAATACACATTTACACATTACAAAAAAAAATAACCAAATTTGGTTAAAAATAACCAAAACGGCAACGCTGATGGTAACCTATGTATGCAAATAGATAATAAGAGAGAATAAATAAAAGTCAGTCATAAGAAAGCAACCGACCGATTAACTTCTAGTTACAACAGTTTTTGGCGACGAGGATGCTTTAAATTCACGTGTGATTTTTTTTTACATAAAAACTTTGTACAGTATTAGAATTTGTAAAAAAAAAATGACTAATGAGAATAATTCAGTTCGAGTGAAGGAAATGGTTTCCTTTTTTAGTTTTGAGCCATTTGATGCCACAAAGACAACATGCTCACGTTGGGTAAAATGCTTTAAAACAGCACTAGAACTCTATGAATGTCAATCTACAAAATATCAACGGTTGCTGCTACATTTCGTGGGAACAGAAACGTATAATATATTGTGCGATAAAGTGCTTCCCAGAACTCCGGAAGACATGCTTTTCGAAGAAATATGCTCAATATTGGAGGAGCATTATGACCCTAAACCTAACGAGTTGTTAGAAAATTTTCGATTCAATTTGCAAAAACAAAAGCCGGATGAAACGTGTGCCGAATTTGCGGTTACGCTTCGTAGACTTGCAGTTGGGTGTAATTTTGGTGCCCATTTGGATGTGGCATTGAGAAACCAATTTGTTTTTGGGCTTCTGGACAAAAAAATACAGCACCGATTGTTAGAAAGAAAATCATTAAAAGTGGAGGAGGCGATAAGCATGGCAACAGCCTACGAATTAGCTGAAAAAGGAGGTGAGGAGTTACAACAACAAAATTCGGAGAGAGTAACGGTCAACAGAATGTTCGAGAAAAATAGAAGAAATTCAAAAAAGAATATGTCAACATATGTCAACGAAAAGAACAAAGGTAACCAAAAATGTTTTCGATGTGGTAACACTACGCATTTGGCAGATAAATGTCAATATAAAGAGGCCGTATGTCATTTCTGTAAAAAGAGAGGTCATCTTCGTAAAATGTGGTTTAAAGAAAAAAAAAACAATTGCACCAAATGGAATGGAAGATCTCTTAAAAATAGAAGAAGGTGCTGTGGATAAAAGTCGTTCAAAACTTTTATATGATTTTTTAATCGATGGCAAAAATATGGTGTTCGAAATTGACACAGGATCGCCAGTGTCAATAATTAATGTTGCGGACGCAAAAAAGTTAGTGCTTAAATCAAAACTGTATGAACCAGAAATGGAATTATTAAGTTATTGTGGAACGCCTATACAATGCGTTGGGTACGTTAACGCAAATGTAAAAGTTAAAAATGAAGAAAAAAACTTAAAACTATATATAGTGAAGTCTAAGCGTAGACCGCTCTGTGGCAGAGAGTGGCTGCATCAAATTAAGATTGATTGGTGTTCAGTTTTGAATGTAGATAAACAAGAAGTTTCAGTAAACAAAATTGATACGTTGAGCATGGAAACATTGAAAAATAAGTACGACAAAGTTTTTTCGTCATCATTTGGAAAGATCAAAGATTTGCAAACGCGCATATATGTCAAACCAAACGCAATACCAAAGTTTATAAAAGCCAGACGTATGCCGTTTCCATTGATGGAAGCTGTGGAGAAGCAGCTAGAAAAACAGGTGGCTGAGGGATTGTTGGTAAAGGTGGAAACCAGCCAGTGGGCAACGCCAATAGTGGTCGTACCAAAAAAGAATCCCGATATCCGCATATGCGGCGATTACAAGATAACACTTAACCCCGTGCTGCTTATTGATGAACACCCCTTGCCAACAATTGATGAGCTATTCAGCAAAATGGCTGGTGGCGATAAATTCTTCAAAATTGACCTTTCAAAGGCGTATTTACAATTGGAAGTGCATCCAAGTGATCAACATTTGCTAACATTGAGCACCCACAAGGGTTTATATCAACCAACTCGTTTAATGTTCGGTGTGGCGAGTGCGCCCGCTAAGTGGCAACGTTTAATGGAGCAGCTGCTATGTGACATACCGGGTGTTTCAGTCTTTTTAGATGATATCAAAATTACGGCGCCTGATGATGCCAACCACATACAACGAATTAATCGAGTTTTAGAGCGTCTGGAGAAATATAACATGAGAGTGAACTTAGAAAAGTCAGAGTTTATGAAGGACTCTATAACCTATTGTGGATACGTAATAAATAAACACGGTATCCAACGTATGCAAACCAAAATTGATGCAATTAAAAAAATGAAAGCACCTGAATGTAAAGATGATGTGAGAGCGTTCATGGGACTTATAAACTACTATGGTCGTTTCGTTAAAAATTTAAGCGACATAGTCTATCCATTGAACCGCTTATTGCAAAATGATGTGCTATTTATTTTTGATGAAAAGTGTGTCAAGGCGTTTAACGAAATTAAAAAACAAATGCACATTATGACCCTAAAAGACCCGTAGTTCTCGCCGTGGATGCTAGCCCTATAGGGGTAGGAGCTGTTTTGAGTCATGTCTGTGACGACAGTTCCGAAAGGCCGATACAGTTTACGCTATCCTCAAATTGATAAAGAGGCGTATGCAGTCATTTTTGGAATCCGTAAGTTTTATCAATATCCATACGGAAGAAGGTTTACTGTCGTTACAGATAATCGGGCGATATCGCAAATATTTGCTCCCTATAAGGCGTTATCAACTTTGTCTTCCACACGTATGCAACACTATCCTTTATTCTTGGAACAGTTCGATTACACCATAAAATGTAAAAGATCTAAGGAAAATGCAAACGCCGATGCATTGTCACGATTACCTAATGCCGAAATGTATACATTCACCAAAGAGGTTTACGCAATTGAAGAAAAAATAATTGAAAATTTACCAGTAACGGCGTGCGACCTGAAGGCAGAAACTAAGTCCGATGTGGAAATCAAAACGTTGCTCGAATGTTTAAAGTATGGTCGAAAATGTGATAGCAAAAATCGTTTTGGTATCTCGCAAGATGAATTCACCCTACATGAAGGTTGTTTGTTAAGGGGCATGCGTGTTTATATTCCAAAAGCCTTGCGCGGAAACATCCTGGAAGAACTGCATACAGCACATTTTGGTATTTCGAGAATGAAAAGTCTTGCAAGAGCATATGTATGGTGGAATAATTTAGATAAAGACATAGAAAATTTAGTCAACAATTGTTTTGCTTGTCAATCAACACGCCCGGATGCAAATAAAGTGTCTCCAATACGTCGATGGGGAACTCCTAGCAAACCATTTGAACGAATTCATGTTGACTATGCCGGTCCTGTTTTGGGGAAGTATCTGTTTGTTTTGGTCGATGCTTACAGCAAGTGGCCCGAAGTACACATCGTCTCAAATATGACCACAGACACAACAATTTAAAAATGCAGGGAAATATTTGCAACATTTGGCATACCAAAAATATTCGTCAGTGATCATGGAATGCAGTTTGATTCTGCGGAATTTAAAAATTTTCTTAAAGCAAATGGAATTGTGCATAAGCAATGAGCTTCGTATGATCCTGCTACCAACGGCCAAGCCGAGCGTTATGTACAAACTATAAAAAATAAATTGTTAGCAGCAAGTTGTACAGCAAACACCCTACATCTGGAATTATGTAAAATTTTGTTGGCCTATAGACGTTCAATTCATCCAGCTACAGGTAGGATGGCAATGTTTGTTCGCCAGATAAACTCTCGTTTAGACCTACTTTTACCCCAAAACTCTAACACCAGTTATACTACAACAACAAAAACATTTTTTGTGGGTGAAAAAGTGGCTGTTCGTGACTACTTACTCAAGCAAAAGTGGCGTTTTGGCGTAATAGATGATCAATTAGGCGAATTACACTATAATGTGAAACTGGATGATGGTAGAATATGGAAAAGGCATGTAGACCAGATGCGTAAAGTTGGTGAAATGATTGAAGAAAGCGTAGCAGAAAATTCAACTAATGTGCGAAGTTGTCCTTTGGTGGATATTAATCATCCGCACCAAAACTCCAACACACCACCGGTAAGACGATATTCAACAGTAACTACTACGTCAACTCCTGATGTAATTGAAGTGGAACCCACTATACCAACGGTTATAGAGGAAGCTGAAGAATGCAATCCTGCAACTTCTAATTCTCAAGATTTAGTTGGAGAATCGAATGTACGTCGTTCAAATAGAATAAGAAAAAAACCTTTGAAATTAGATTATATCTTGAATTTATTAAATAATGGATCTCATTGCACTTTATATTTGATCATGATAAACCTCGTATCCCAATTATTAATTGAATTGTATTGAAAATAAATTAACTATATTAACTAAAGTAGAGGGGAGAGAGATGTCATAATCACGTAATCACATATAAAAATGCATACCAAATACATATATATCAATACATTGTATTAGTATGGTAACCTATGTATGCAAATAGATAATAAGAAAGAATAAATAAAAGTCAGTCATAAGAAAGCAACCGACCGATTAACTTCTAGTTACAACATAGTGCAATAAATTTTAACTCTTCAACAATTTTTAAAGTATTTGCTATATATTTTTTTTGTATAAATTCTATTAGGACTCTTTTGATCGAATTGATCGAACGTCCCCGGCCTCACACTAACCCACCCTCACCCGACCGCGGAGGGCGCGTCCCCATTACGTAGGGACACGTACACACTGCAGTCCGGACTGTAGCGGGTAAGGGAAAAGTAATGGCAACGAGAACATAAATCAGCTACAGAACTTAATCACAAGCTGAGTAAAGCTACAACAAACCAGAACTACCTAAGACAATAACGAGAATACATTTTTATATAATAATTTACAAATTAAAGCCAGCATATAAGCTACGTTTTATATTACAAACACTACAATTAAAATCATAATATAAGTTGAAATCATTACATAATCTACGAAAAGGAAAATTACATCCATAGTTCGTTCTATAAAAGTCTAAAGAAAGAGGACGATAGTGCCGTGAAAATCTTGCTGGAATACTGAAATTCAGGTTACAAAGCAAAAATTCAGAATCGATATCACCTTTAACCAGATTAAAAACAAAACAAATCCCTAAAACAGTCCTTCTACGTTCCAAAGTTGGAAGTTTTATCAAACCTAATCTAGCCTCATATGACGAAAACCCATTGGCACAATCACATCCTAAGCCACGTAAACAGAATAATAAAAACTGTTTCTGCACAGACTCTGTTGAATCACTGTGACAACGATAGTATGGATTCCAAATAATAGACGCATACTCCAAAATAGGTCTAACAAGTAAAATGTATAGCAGTCTTGTTATACAAGGATCAATGAATTCCCTAGCCCATCTTTTCACAAAACCAAGAACAGCCCGAGTCTTGCCTATCACCATACTAATATGATCAATAAAAGACAGCTTCATATCCAATAATACTCCCAAATCAAGGAATGTAGTCACAGTTTCCAAAGGACCAGAATTAATCACATAAGTGGACGAAATTACGCCCCCGCGAGAGAAAACCATGCATTTACACGTTCTCAAGTTAAGATCCATTAAATTAATTCTGCACCAAGTTAGAAACAAATCAATATTTCGCTAAAGAACAGCCTGACCATGATCATCATCAAAAGTATAAAATAATTTAACGTCAGCATACATCAGAATAGCACAAGGAAGATCATTAAGAAACAATAAAAACAGTAAAGGACCCAAATGGCTACCCTGCGGAACACCAGAAGTAACATATACAATCTTAGACAATACATTCCTAAACAATACCCTCTGAGTCCTAAGGGAGAGGTAGGAGCCCAGCCAACGATGAATAATATCAGGAATACCGATTAATGAAAATTTAAGAAGCAAAATTCCATGATCAACCCTATCAAAAGCTTTACTGAAATCAGTATAAATCACATCAGTCCGAGCCCTGGCAAGAAAACCCCTGAAAACATATGTAGTAAATTCAAGAAGATTAGTGACAGTCGATCTACCCTTCAAAAAACCATGCTGGAAAGGGGATATTAAAGATCTCGTATTAAAAAAGAGATAATCTGTCACCAGTTTCTACATCAACTTATGAATAGCACTGAGTTTGGCAATACCCCTGTAATTGGAAATATTGGATCTATTACCCGACTTATGCAAAGAAATTATAAACGAACTCTTCCAAATAGATGGAAAATGACCAGCTCTCAGAAGCCCATTGAATATAAAGGTCAAAGGACCACTCAAGACAGCAGCGCACTTACTTAAAATACAGGCCGGTACCCCGTCAGGGCCAGGCAAGTATGTAAGTTTCAGTCCAGACAAAATCTCAAGAACAGACTCCTCATCAAATGAATATATATTAGAAAAAGAGACACTTCCCACTGAATAAGGATACGAATAGCCGCTACCCAGATCAGGGCCCGAGTCCAACTGCCTATAAGTAGACTGAAAAAAGTCAGCAAACATATTCGAAATATCAAGGTAACTAGAGGATGATACGCCTTCATAAAACATCTCAGTGGGAAACAAAGATGATTTACGTTTAGCTCGAACGTAGTCGTAAAACGACTTAGGATCGCTAGCGAAGTTCGACCTGACTCTAATCATATATTCCTCATAACAGCAATGATTGATTCTACGATAATCCGCACGCGCCCTAGAGTAAAGAGCATAATCAATATCAGTACCTGATCTAACAAACTTTTTAAATAACCTCGATTTCCTGTTCCTCAACCTTGACAGTCTAGCCGAATTCCATGGAGGACCAGAACGCTCCAAACGACTATTTAAAAATGGAACACACTCCCTAAAACATTTAAATAATACCTCATATGGTGGTGAAATAAGTACAGACGACCAATCCACAGAGGATAGTAGTGAATTCAAACGACTGAAATCAGTACGATGAAAATTAAAACGCCCCTCATCACCAAATGAGCGATCAATTATAGGAGGTAAACAAAAATCAACTTCAATAGAAAGTAACAACGTAGGATGATAACTATCCTCAGGAATAGATATAGGATCAATGCGAAATAAAGAAGAAATACTTGGATCCTCCAAAAATACAAGATCCAAAATTCTACCCATTGAATTCAATACACCATTAACCTGGAAAAGACCAAGATCACACCTAGATCACTCTTCTTTAAATTTTTATAAATACTTATCAATCCATCCATTTATTAAACATCTTCTATTTTGTTAATTAATTTGATTGCCGTTTTCCTCATATAATCTTTGTAATAGTCATTTAATTTTCCTAATACTAATACAACTAAAAGGATTAGAATTATCTGCTGCATATGATCCTGAGTTATAGTTAGAACTCCTTTATCGTTTTCATTTACAATGATGGCTTCTTTTGAAAACCATCCACCCATTTTGAAATATAGTTATATATTGTATTATATATAATTGTATATAAATTTTATATATAAATTGTAATAATATGTATAATAATAATAATGAAGGTTATAATTTGAAGGTACATACAATAATAATGAAGGTAATGGCTGGATCAAAAAAAAATTCTCATTTTTTTTATAACAGAATCGTCATCAGGATGTTTTAATAATATATCATCTTTTTCGTCCGGGCATTTTTTGTGTCTTGATAATGTAAAGTTTTATCAAATTGAAGAGCAGGAACGAGATCGCAGGATCGCCATGTAATGTATGTTTGATATGTTTGTGTATGCACTACAGGATTATCTGCTTCACGCTTTTCATTTCGGTTAGACTTGCGTGTCATTTTAGCTCATTTCTAGGTAGAGTGAATAAAAAAGGCAGTTCTTATCATTAGCAGCATGATTCGTTCTCTCCTTGCCACGCGTTGTGCAATTACAACCTTTAAAAACTGCAGGCCATTTTCATTCGTCTTAAATGGGCAAGTATCCATATGATGTAATTCAGCACATATAATACACGCACCGTTACGATGACAATGTTCCCCGCCTTATCCATACATCAATCACTTCTAACATTGTGGTGTTTCTCCATTTTTTGGTCTATATTCCTTCCAAGAAACAATTACATTGGATATTGTTAACACATTTTTTAATCTTGTTGGATTAAAGCTTTGAACATTAAAGTTAAATGGAACATCAGACAGAGTTTATGCCAAAACGAATGGTTTCTATACGAGTACTACGATAATCCTTCACGTCATCGGCACACATATGAACATTACAGTTAACTAGAACATCAGGCAGATCGCTTTTATATAAACAAAACAAAAGAGGTCAAGATATTGATTTCTGAGGAACACCTCTACTAACATTGAGCGGATTTGAAATGTTGTCATTTGGATGAACTGTATGTAGCATATTAGATAAGAATATATTAGACGACAGAGAACTTTTTTAATTTTTTATTATTGAAATGAAATTAATACTTATACAAGAGCTATTCATCGCAGCTCTTCTACCAAATAAACTAAATTTTCATACAAAATATTTTAATTTGAAAGTATAATAATTTGTTATCCTAGCTTTATTGAGCTCTGCAAATACACACAATGAAATGCGCCGAATCCTAACATGTTAAGTAAACTTGCGAAATAACGAAATTACTGCAGGTGTATATGCATAACAGCATTATAAAGGGCTATCCATTTCGTGGTTTCAAAAGTATGGGACTGGAATTCGACATCTGTCAAACTAAGTTGTGAAACCAATTTTTTTCTTTCCAGTTGAAAGTCTGACATTGACGAAAATGGATCGCTTAACTATGACACAACGCATAGAAATTATCAAAACCTACTTCAAAAATGGTGATTCTGCCACAGCCACGTATCGTGCGTATCGGCAATTTTTCGAACAAAATTTTCTTCAGCGATGAAGCACATTTCACACTCAGTGGGTATGTTAATAAACAAAATTGTCGTATTTGGGGTTCTGAGAATCCTCAAGTAATTGAAGAGAGGCCATTACATCCAGAAAAAGTCACTGTTTGGTGCGCTCTTTGGTCCGAAGGTGTGATTGGACCTTACTTCTTCGAAAACGACGATGGAACGGCTGTCACCGTTAATTCGGAGCGTTATGGTCATATGATAACCGACTTTTTTTTGCCTCCTATTGAAGAATACGACTTGGAGAATATGTGGTTTCAACAAGACGGTGCCACATGCCACACAACTCGAGCGAATATGGCTTTATTGCAAGAGACATTTCCTGGCCGCGTAATTTCTCGTCGTGGCGATATCAACTGGCCACCAAAATCATGTGATTTGACACCATTAGTCTTTTTTTTGGAGCTACGCGAAAGACCGTGTTTATGCAGATAAAGCTTCAACTCTTGAGCACTTAAAAACCAACATTCGTCAAGTTATGGCTGAGATACAGCCCAATATGTGTCAAAAAGTGGTCGAAAATTACCTCAAAAGAATCAATGCTTGCAACACTTCGCATGGAGGTCATTTAAATGATGTAGTGTTTCACACATAATGTCAACGTTCAAACTTTACAATAAAAAAGAAATATCATGAAAAAAATATTTTATATGTGTTTTATTTACGTTTACTTTTGAAACCACGA
This sequence comes from Sarcophaga caerulescens, assembly GCA_927399465.1. Lineage (NCBI taxonomy): Eukaryota > Metazoa > Arthropoda > Insecta > Diptera > Sarcophagidae > Sarcophaga > Sarcophaga caerulescens. The sequence continues at coordinate 63,205,170 of OV656866.1, forward strand.
AATGGATAACCCGTTATAATAGTAAACAATCAAGTAGTGTCCACAAAATATTGTCGTAAACAACCCAAGTTACATACAATGGATGTGGATGGGCAATTATTGGATTTATTAATATTCTTTTTATATTAATTTTGAAGCATAGTTATAAATTTTTTTTATTTAATAAAAATAAGTTTAGGTTTACTTATTTACTGAATCTAGCATTTCGCTGAATTTTGACAGCAGATATAGCAAATTAAAGCCGAGATACATAGAATCACAGCCAAGTTGAAATGTTTTCATATGAGAGCTGCTACATTCAGTACGTCTACTTTAGGCAAAGCAGAAATTTAAAAAATTTTTTACTTTTTACGCACGTAAATACTTTGACAAGTATTTGCTGTTTTTTTTTAATTTTTTGGTGATTTGGAGGGAAAATAAACAAAAAGTTCAAGACGCTGAAGAGCAAAACTATAATTAGAAGAATATCTAAAATGTCTTTGAACTCCGTTTAAAACACTTTAATGATTACAGTTTCAGTTTGATCTTTTAATCTTGTTATTTAGACGCCTTTTGCACGTTCAAATTAGTTTGCAAGCTAGTTTGAAAACTCTTGAGTTTGTAGGAGAGAGGGGAAAAACGAGCGGGGGTGAGTTCACACTTTGATGTACTCGCAAACTTGCTTTGTTATTCGTTCGTCGTCTACGTATAGTTGTATATACCACCGAATACACAGAAGGGAAAGCAATGACGTTTGACAAACTCTCATAACATTATTTTACATAAGTTTTTAGAGGGAGAAAAAAAATGAATTATAAGTTTTGCAAAGCTAATGTGTTAGAAGCAACAGATATATAGAGTGAAAACTGGCGGATAAAGTTCAAAAATTAAATGTAAACAAACATTGATTTTGTGTTAAAAAAGAGCAAATTTGGAATATTTTTTAATTTCTTCAATGAAAATCTTAAAAGTTCTAAAATATTTAAATATTAATCGAAAAGTGACTGGTTTTTGGTCAGAATGAATATAGTTTCTTGTGCAAAAGATAAGTAAGAAGTTAAAGACATCAAGATGAAATAAGACATATTGCTCATAAAATTTTTTCCTTGCAGAACTTTGTGTATATTATCAGTATTTATTAATTTCTTGAATGAAAAAGTTAAAATTCGGTAATTTTTTTATTATTAATCGAACTCTTAGCAATTTCTCTTCACAATGAAACAAGTTCCGTGTGTAAAAGATAAGTAAAAAGAAAAATATAACAAAATATATACTCATAACTTTATGTTTCAGGAATTTGTGAATATACCTCCAAATTGGTTAAATACTAAGTTAGTGACAATCGATGAAAGGTGTCACCAAATACATTAGTTCCGTATTACGTTTCCCCAATAAAACAGTTCATTTCCTTTCAAAACTATTCTATTATTCTACAAAAATATCATCAATTTCTAACAAAATAGAAAATAAAAACCCACCCTAAAAATTAACAAACATAAATAAACAAAACAGAGTTACTTTTAGACAGAGACAGAAATACTTTTTTGGTAATATTGCTGTCCCTTTCATAAAAGTTATGTAAACGTCAGATCGTTTCCCTTCTGTGTATTCGGTGGTATATACAACAACAAAATATCAAGAGTTTGTCAAACTACTTTTCAAAGTACTTTGAACGTACAAAAGCGAAACAAAGTTTAAAAAAAAAATGCAAAAGAGTTTGCCAAACTAATTTTCAAAGCACTTTGAACGTGCAAAAGGCGTCTTATTTAATCTTGTTTATTTACAAAACATTCAAAAGAAAAAAGAAACAGATGATCCGTCAAAGTACTCGTTGTGGCATACACAAGCGTTTGTTGCGTTGCTGTCAGTTATTAAAATTTACGTAAAGGGTCCGCCAAATAACTTTTTTTTTTTGAAAATGCTTAAAAAAAACTAATGAATATTTTCTCAAATTTCTTTTTTTATTTGAAAGTACAATCCTTCCGGTTAATAATGGAAAATAAATGATTATGCGTTTTCGCTTCGCTAAGTGGGCCTGCGACCGACAAGCCAGAGACAATTGACGCTTAAAAGGACAATATTCGTGAAGCCATTGGTGAAATACAGCTGCACACAATCGATAATGTGCTTAAAAATTGTATAGGCTACTGAATGGCCCGCCGAGGCAGCCATTTGAATGAAATTATTTTCCATTATTAAACGGAAGGATTGTACTTTCAAATAAAAAAGAAATTTGAGAAAATATTCAGTAGTTTTTTTTAAAGCATTTTCAAAAAAAAAAGGTATTTTACGGACCCTTTATTACGGATGTGTCTCGGCTTTTAGTACAAGGGTTACCAAAATTTTTTTGGTTGTGTATTAGTGAGTAAGAGAGAAAAAAATAAGTTGAGAGAATTTATTTATTTGCAGTCATAGAAAAGTGTTAGTAATATACTCTATTTTGATTTCCATCTCATCAACATACATAAAATTACACATCTTGGACTTAATAATTAAGGAATGTTTTTAGGTATTTATTTACTAGGGCCTAATTTTGGTTGATAAATTTCGTCACATACTAATAATCAACCTTTTATTTCTTTCAAATTATAGCTTTATGTCCATATTATTTACTTCAATATAAAAACAATCCAAATATCTTTTACGAACATATAAGATATTGAATTTTAATACAAGTATTTTTTAACATAAAACATTTTTTGAGTGTAAAGGTAGGTACTCTGTTCATATTTGCGAAAAACTATGGTTTTTTCATGCGAAAATTTTGATGTGCATCAAATGTAGTCTATCTCGCGATTTTGAAAAGTTTGTCGGTTTTATTGCTTGAAAGTATGCATCATTGCTATAAATGCGTAAACAAAAACCATATGTTTTTGAAAGCTGAAAATAAAATAAGAATTCATTAACAAATTTTAATAATATAAACTATTCAGCGTTGCGGTTACTGTGCAGCTTATGGCACTTATCCCAAATAAGTTATTGTTTTTTTACAGCTACTATCAGTAACCGCTTATCTGTGCCGTTAAATTTTTCATTTTTTAATAATTTTGAAATGTTTTCCATTTTTCTGGCTCAACAAATAATAATTTATGAATTTATGAAAAACAAATGAAATGATCAGCTGTTTGTATTAATTTCGTGCGAAAGAAGTGCAGCTTATGTTATTTCGTAAGTTGGAAAACAAAGTTGCCAGATACATTTCACAGCGTTTTTTCACAATAAGAACAGAGTACTTCTTTTGCGAAATTATTTCGCAAATATTTCATACGAAATATTTTATATGTAGTTTGACAGCATTTCGCACGAAATTTTGAACAGAGTATCTAGCTTAAACCTGATAAAAATATTATAGCATCCGCTGACATGTGTGCTTGTCGCAGTCTGATTGACAACTAAATAAAAGAGCATAAGCAATATGTGTGAATTCTCTCTGCACAATTGTGCTACGAAATGGTAACCACTGTTTTAGTACTTCATAGAGCCAATTCACACTAGCACATTTTTTATTCGCACAATTTTTGTATCTTTTCAATTCACACGGGATGAATATTACTTTGGCATGAATGTATACGTATACACAGCTTTGTATGTATTAGTGTTTTTGCATTCATTTGATGTTTTATAAATGTGCGTGTATTAGTTTTGTGCTGGTGATGTGGAGTTGTAGCTGGTGGAAACTTTACGCCACCGAAAAACCATTCTCTTCACCCATCTTGCCTATAAACTATCATTTTACGCCAGCACAAATGTTCTAGTGTGAATTGGCTCAATCATTTAAAATAACGAAACAAAGTACTGCCAGGTTTGTCAGATCTATTTTAATCTTTTCCGCCTTATTGGGCTTCTCTTTTCACAAGATTACTAAGTCATCTATTTTTACAATTCTAAAATAAAATGCATTTTTTTTTCTAGATAATAAAAGTCTTTTTCGGAAACAAAATTAATAATTGTTCCAAATGCTTAGATTTCTACAAAATTTATTTAATAGACAACGAAACAAAAACTTCGTTTTTTCACAAATCTAAAACGCTATACACTGATCGTCGAGGCGTTTTGTCAGTGTAATATTTTTTGAACATATTGTATGGGCGTCAAATTTATTTCTCATTTCTTGAGAAAGTACCAAAGAAGTGCAAGGTGTGCTATTAACGTTCACATATTTTATTGCTCTTAATAATGTGTCAAGAAGTTAATTCAGTATTTTATTTCGAACATGAGGTTTAGAAAAGTTTATAATTGAAAACACGCTTCCAAAGTGACATTACCAGTTAGAATTAGTAAAGTAAAAAAGGCATTTTATATCAGTCTATGTCATTTAATGAGTTGAAATATTAATGGCACTGCTATTATTGCTTATTATTGAAATAACTATTATGAGTGTTAATTAGATCTGAAAAAAATCACAATTGCTTAAGGAAAAAATTAATGATAATAAGTAATTATAAATACCATCTGTAATTATATTTAATATTTGGCCAATTCACACGACTTGGTATCGTATATATTGTATTCAAAACACTTGTTGTTTGTGAACACCCAGTGTTATACTGTATTGTGTGTATCGTATTTTAAAGGGCAAAAAGTAATAAGAATATCATTAATCATAATTTGATTTTCAAGCAACGAAATGAAAAATATTACAAAAGAAGTAAATTAATTAAATATCTATGCGAACAATATAATTTTGAAATGTTAATGTTTGACTCAAGTCGCATAGAAAATATTTTGTATTTTTGTATTCTTCTCCTTAATTACTGGTATTTACATAAATTGATAGTACAAAATCAATGCAACTTTTTAAAACATATGAAAAAAAAATGTGTATGGGACTTTTATATGAAAATTATCAACAACAAGCATACACTATTGTATTTTCGTTCAACAATACAATGATACAACGGCTTTTGTGAATTACCCAATTATTTAAATGGGTGTTTTGTTGCACATTCTTGTAAGGGTAGATTTTATTATATATGTTTACATTCGACTATATTAATCTGTATTGTATCTGTTGCCAAATTTAACTATAAGACTAAGGGCCATTATTACAACTTTCTGTTAAATTTGGGTTTAGTTAAAGGTAACTTTAGCTAAAAAGAACTTTAAAGTCACCTTTAACTTATTTTCGTTATTACAGCCTAACGATAAAATAAAGTTAACTTTTTCAAAAATATGGCAGTGCGGGAGCAATGTCGATAACACTGCTCAATTAAACAAGTTTTTTTAAACGCAGTGGCAACGACGGGCTTCGTTTTTTTTTCTTCTATATGCTCATTTTGTTTATATTTGAAGTTACCATATTGAAAATAATATATAACATGGCAAGTTCAAACATAAACTTATCTTTAAAAGTTACCGGTAAAGGTACCTTTAACTAAATCCAAGTTTAACGACAAGTTGTAATAATGGCCCTAAGAATTTTAATTTCGTGTTTATAGAACAAGTTCAAAAATCAGTAAAAAAAAATGTTGTCTTTCAATTTTTAACACTCTTACAGTTTTTATTAAGCCAAATTGAAACATAATTGATTATCAATTTTGCTTTTAATCGAGTGTTTCAATTTTGGTTCCCTAAAATATATGATTTATGTAAACCGTTTTTTAGAAATTCTGCAGCTATAATTCATTGTTGGCTTCTTGTCTAAGCAAATAGATATTAAGTTCATTTCTCATTACTTGGGGTTTACGTCACGTTAGCTATTGAGCCAATTCACACTAGAAAATTTTTTAGTCGCACAATTTTTGTTCTTTTCAATTTTAAAAATGTGCGTGTATTAGTTTTGTGCTGGTGGAAACTTTACGCCACCGAAAAACCATTCTCTTCACCCCTCTTGCCTATAAACTATCATTTTACGCCAGCACAAATGTTCTAGTGTGAATTGGCTCATTTAATTGAATATTGACAAGTAGTATGAGTGAAAAAATTGAAAGAGAACATTGAACGTGAAACTACACTGTAACATCAATCTTAAAAAGAACAACAGTTTTTAAATAAATTTATAATCATTAATTATAAGTAATTAAGCAAACAAGATGATAAAGTAGCTCTCGTTACTAACTACTACTAAGCTTTTGTTAGAGAACGGCTCAGAAAAGGTACAAAAAATTATTTTAATTTTTTTATTGAGAGTGGTTTGAACATCCGAGCTCTTGTCCTGTAAGCAAATAAATCAAATTAAACAAATCACAAGTAAATGAAAAACAAAATAATATTCATTAAACACCAAAAAATGCTCATGAGTTATTTGATGTCAAGGTCTTCTAACTGCCTTGCAATTTTCTGCAACTTCGCTATATGCATTGCAATACTGTCATCCGTATCTTTTGCGTATTGAAAAAACTGTTGCTGTAGTAAGTGGATCGATGTTTCAGACTTTTGCTCGTAAACACTTTCTAGGGTAGCATACATAGCGGCAGCAGTTTCACAGTTTATTATATGCATAAGAGGTTTCTCGCCCATAGAAACGACTAAATATTTTTGCGCTTTAGCATCTTCTTTAATCCATTTTTTTTGGGTTCACCATCAGCTACAGGTTGCGGAACAGCTCCAATAAAAACAGTAAAGGACCCAAATGGCTACCCTGCGGAACACCAGAAGTAACATATACAATCTTAGACAATACATTCCTAAACAATACCCTCTGAGTCCTAAGGGAGAGGTAGGAGCCCAGCCAACGATGAATAATATCAGGAATACCGATTAATGAAAATTTAAGAAGCAAAATTCCATGATCAACCCTATCAAAAGCTTTACTGAAATCAGTATAAATCACATCAGTCCGAGCCCTGGCAAGAAAACCCCTGAAAACATATGTAGTAAATTCAAGAAGATTAGTGACAGTCGATCTACCCTTCAAAAAACCATGCTGGAAAGGGGATATTAAAGATCTCGTATTAAAAAAGAGATAATCTGTCACCAGTTTCTACATCAACTTATGAATAGCACTGAGTTTGGCAATACCCCTGTAATTGGAAATATTGGATCTATTACCCGACTTATGCAAAGAAATTATAAACGAACTCTTCCAAATAGATGGAAAATGACCAGCTCTCAGAAGCCCATTGAATATAAAGGTCAAAGGACCACTCAAGACAGCAGCGCACTTACTTAAAATACAGGCCGGTACCCCGTCAGGGCCAGGCAAGTATGTAAGTTTCAGTCCAGACAAAATCTCAAGAACAGACTCCTCATCAAATGAATATATATTAGAAAAAGAGACACTTCCCACTGAATAAGGATACGAATAGCCGCTACCCAGATCAGGGCCCGAGTCCAACTGCCTATAAGTAGACTGAAAAAAGTCAGCAAACATATTCGAAATATCAAGGTAACTAGAGGATGATACGCCCTCATAAAACATCTCAGTGGGAAACAAAGATGATTTACGTTTAGCTCGAACGTAGTCGTAAAACGACTTAGGATCGCTAGCGAAGTTCGACCTGACTCTAATCATATATTCCTCATAACAGCAATGATTGATTCTACGATAATCCGCACGCGCCCTAGAGTAAAGAGCATAATCAATATCAGTACCTGATCTAACAAACTTTTTAAATAACCTCGATTTCCTGTTCCTCAACCTTGACAGTCTAGCCGAATTCCATGGAGGACCAGAACGCTCCAAACGACTATTTAAAAATGGAACACACTCCCTAAAACATTTAAATAATACCTCATATGGTGGTGAAATAAGTACAGACGACCAATCCACAGAGGATAGTAGTGAATTCAAACGACTGAAATCAGTACGATGAAAATTAAAACGCCCCTCATCACCAAATGAGCGATCAATTATAGGAGGTAAACAAAAATCAACTTCAATAGAAAGTAACAACGTAGGATGATAACTATCCTCAGGAATAGATATAGGATCAATGCGAAATAAAGAAGAAATACTTGGATCCTCCAAAAATACAAGATCCAAAATTCTACCCATTGAATTCAATACACCATTAACCTGGAAAAGACCAAGATCACACCTAGATCACTCTTCTTTAAATTTTTATAAATACTTATCAATCCATCCATTTATTAAACATCTTCTATTTTGTTAATTAATTTGATTGCCGTTTTCCTCATATAATCTTTGTAATAGTCATTTAATTTTCCTAATACTAATACAACTAAAAGGATTAGAATTATCTGCTGCATATGATCCTGAGTTATAGTTAGAACTCCTTTATCGTTTTCATTTACAATGATGGCTTCTTTTGAAAACCATCCACCCATTTTGAAATATAGTTATATATTGTATTATATATAATTGTATATAAATTTTATATATAAATTGTAATAATATGTATAATAATAATAATGAAGGTTATAATTTGAAGGTACATACAATAATAATGAAGGTAATGGCTGGATCAAAAAAAAATTCTCATTTTTTTTATAACAGAATCGTCATCAGGATGTTTTAATAATATATCATCTTTTTCGTCCGGGCATTTTTTGTGTCTTGATAATGTAAAGTTTTATCAAATTGAAGAGCAGGAACGAGATCGCAGGATCGCCATGTAATGTATGTTTGATATGTTTGTGTATGCACTACAGGATTATCTGCTTCACGCTTTTCATTTCGGTTAGACTTGCGTGTCATTTTAGCTCATTTCTAGGTAGAGTGAATAAAAAAGGCAGTTCTTATCATTAGCAGCATGATTCGTTCTCTCCTTGCCACGCGTTGTGCAATTACAACCTTTAAAAACTGCAGGCCATTTTCATTCGTCTTAAATGGGCAAGTATCCATATGATGTAATTCAGCACATATAATACACGCACCGTTACGATGACAATGTTCCCCGCCTTATCCATACATCAATCACTTCTAACATTGTGGTGTTTCTCCATTTTTTGGTCTATATTCCTTCCAAGAAACAATTACATTGGATATTGTTAACACATTTTTTAATCTTGTTGGATTAAAGCTTTGAACATTAAAGTTAAATGGAACATCAGACAGAGTTTATGCCAAAACGAATGGTTTCTATACGAGTACTACGATAATCCTTCACGTCATCGGCACACATATGAACATTACAGTTAACTAGAACATCAGGCAGATCGCTTTTATATAAACAAAACAAAAGAGGTCAAGATATTGATTTCTGAGGAACACCTCTACTAACATTGAGCGGATTTGAAATGTTGTCATTTGGATGAACTGTATGTAGCATATTAGATAAGAATATATTAGACGACAGAGAACTTTTTTAATTTTTTATTATTGAAATGAAATTAATACTTATACAAGAGCTATTCATCGCAGCTCTTCTACCAAATAAACTAAATTTTCATACAAAATATTTTAATTTGAAAGTATAATAATTTGTTATCCTAGCTTTATTGAGCTCTGCAAATACACACAATGAAATGCGCCGAATCCTAACATGTTAAGTAAACTTGCGAAATAACGAAATTACTGCAGGTGTATATGCATAACAGCATTATAAAGGGCTATCCATTTCGTGGTTTCAAAAGTATGGGACTGGAATTCGACATCTGTCAAACTAAGTTGTGAAACCAATTTTTTTCTTTCCAGTTGAAAGTCTGACATTGACGAAAATGGATCGCTTAACTATGACACAACGCATAGAAATTATCAAAACCTACTTCAAAAATGGTGATTCTGCCACAGCCACGTATCGTGCGTATCGGCAATTTTTCGAACAAAATTTTCTTCAGCGATGAAGCACATTTCACACTCAGTGGGTATGTTAATAAACAAAATTGTCGTATTTGGGGTTCTGAGAATCCTCAAGTAATTGAAGAGAGGCCATTACATCCAGAAAAAGTCACTGTTTGGTGCGCTCTTTGGTCCGAAGGTGTGATTGGACCTTACTTCTTCGAAAACGACGATGGAACGGCTGTCACCGTTAATTCGGAGCGTTATGGTCATATGATAACCGACTTTTTTTTGCCTCCTATTGAAGAATACGACTTGGAGAATATGTGGTTTCAACAAGACGGTGCCACATGCCACACAACTCGAGCGAATATGGCTTTATTGCAAGAGACATTTCCTGGCCGCGTAATTTCTCGTCGTGGCGATATCAACTGGCCACCAAAATCATGTGATTTGACACCATTAGTCTTTTTTTTGGAGCTACGCGAAAGACCGTGTTTATGCAGATAAAGCTTCAACTCTTGAGCACTTAAAAACCAACATTCGTCAAGTTATGGCTGAGATACAGCCCAATATGTGTCAAAAAGTGGTCGAAAATTACCTCAAAAGAATCAATGCTTGCAACACTTCGCATGGAGGTCATTTAAATGATGTAGTGTTTCACACATAATGTCAACGTTCAAACTTTACAATAAAAAAGAAATATCATGAAAAAAATATTTTATATGTGTTTTATTTACGTTTACTTTTGAAACCACGAAATGGATAACCCGTTATAATAGTAAACAATCAAGTAGTGTCCACAAAATATTGTCGTAAACAACCCAAGTTACATACAATGGATGTGGATGGGCAATTATTGGATTTATTAATATTCTTTTTATATTAATTTTGAAGCATAGTTATAAATTTTTTTTATTTAATAAAAATAAGTTTAGGTTTACTTATTTACTGAATCTAGCATTTCGCTGAATTTTGACAGCAGATATAGCAAATTAAAGCCAAGATACATAGAATCACAGCCAAGTTGAAATGTTTTCATATGAGAGCTGCTACATTCAGTACGTCTACTTTAGGCAAAGCAGAAATTTAAAAAATTTTTTACTTTTTACGCACGTAAATACTTTGACAAGTATTTGCTGTTTTTTTTTAATTTTTTGGTGATTTGGAGGGAAAATAAACAAAAAGTTCAAGACGCTGAAGAGCAAAACTATAATTAGAAGAATATCTAAAATGTCTTTGAACTCCGTTTAAAACACTTTAATGATTACAGTTTCAGTTTGATCTTTTAATCTTGTTATTTAGACGCCTTTTGCACGTTCAAATTAGTTTGCAAGCTAGTTTGAAAACTCTTGAGTTTGTAGGAGAGAGGGGAAAAACGAGCGGGGGTGAGTTCACACTTTGATGTACTCGCAAACTTGCTTTGTTATTCGTTCGTCGTCTACGTATAGTTGTATATACCACCGAATACACAGAAGGGAAAGCAATGACGTTTGACAAACTCTCATAACATTATTTTACATAAGTTTTTAGAGGGAGAAAAAAAATGAATTATAAGTTTTGCAAAGCTAATGTGTTAGAAGCAACAGATATATAGAGTGAAAACTGGCGGATAAAGTTCAAAAATTAAATGTAAACAAACATTGATTTTGTGTTAAAAAAGAGCAAATTTGGAATATTTTTTAATTTCTTCAATGAAAATCTTAAAAGTTCTAAAATATTTAAATATTAATCGAAAAGTGACTGGTTTTTGGTCAGAATGAATATAGTTTCTTGTGCAAAAGATAAGTAAGAAGTTAAAGACATCAAGATGAAATAAGACATATTGCTCATAAAATTTTTTCCTTGCAGAACTTTGTGTATATTATCAGTATTTATTAATTTCTTGAATGAAAAAGTTAAAATTCGGTAATTTTTTTATTATTAATCGAACTCTTAGCAATTTCTCTTCACAATGAAACAAGTTCCGTGTGTAAAAGATAAGTAAAAAGAAAAATATAACAAAATATATACTCATAACTTTATGTTTCAGGAATTTGTGAATATACCTCCAAATTGGTTAAATACTAAGTTAGTGACAATCGATGAAAGGTGTCACCAAATACATTAGTTCCGTATTACGTTTCCCCAATAAAACAGTTCATTTCCTTTCAAAACTATTCTATTATTCTACAAAAATATCATCAATTTCTAACAAAATAGAAAATAAAAACCCACCCTAAAAATTAACAAACATAAATAAACAAAACAGAGTTACTTTTAGACAGAGACAGAAATACTTTTTTGGTAATATTGCTGTCCCTTTCATAAAAGTTATGTAAACGTCAGATCGTTTCCCTTCTGTGTATTCGGTGGTATATACAACAACAAAATATCAAGAGTTTGTCAAACTACTTTTCAAAGTACTTTGAACGTACAAAAGCGAAACAAAGTTTAAAAAAAAAATGCAAAAGAGTTTGCCAAACTAATTTTCAAAGCACTTTGAACGTGCAAAAGGCGTCTTATTTAATCTTGTTTATTTACAAAACATTCAAAAGAAAAAAGAAACAGATGATCCGTCAAAGTACTCGTTGTGGCATACACAAGCGTTTGTTGCGTTGCTGTCAGTTATTAAAATTTACGTAAAGGGTCCGCCAAATAACTTTTTTTTTTTGAAAATGCTTAAAAAAAACTAATGAATATTTTCTCAAATTTCTTTTTTTATTTGAAAGTACAATCCTTCCGGTTAATAATGGAAAATAAATGATTATGCGTTTTCGCTTCGCTAAGTGGGCCTGCGACCGACAAGCCAGAGACAATTGACGCTTAAAAGGACAATATTCGTGAAGCCATTGGTGAAATACAGCTGCACACAATCGATAATGTGCTTAAAAATTGTATAGGCTACTGAATGGCCCGCCGAGGCAGCCATTTGAATGAAATTATTTTCCATTATTAAACGGAAGGATTGTACTTTCAAATAAAAAAGAAATTTGAGAAAATATTCAGTAGTTTTTTTTAAAGCATTTTCAAAAAAAAAAGATATTTTACGGACCCTTTATTACGGATGTGTCTCGGCTTTTAGTACAAGGGTTACCAAAATTTTTTTGGTTGTGTATTAGTGAGTAAGAGAGAAAAAAATAAGTTGAGAGAATTTATTTATTTGCAGTCATAGAAAAGTGTTAGTAATATACTCTATTTTGATTTCCATCTCATCAACATACATAAAATTACACATCTTGGACTTAATAATTAAGGAATGTTTTTAGGTATTTATTTACTAGGGCCTAATTTTGGTTGATAAATTTCGTCACATACTAATAATCAACCTTTTATTTCTTTCAAATTATAGCTTTATGTCCATATTATTTACTTCAATATAAAAACAATCCAAATATCTTTTACGAACATATAAGATATTGAATTTTAATACAAGTATTTTTTAACATAAAACATTTTTTGAGTGTAAAGGTAGGTACTCTGTTCATATTTGCGAAAAACTATGGTTTTTTCATGCGAAAATTTTGATGTGCATCAAATGTAGTCTATCTCGCGATTTTGAAAAGTTTGTCGGTTTTATTGCTTGAAAGTATGCATCATTGCTATAAATGCGTAAACAAAAACCATATGTTTTTGAAAGCTGAAAATAAAATAAGAATTCATTAACAAATTTTAATAATATAAACTATTCAGCGTTGCGGTTACTGTGCAGCTTATGGCACTTATCCCAAATAAGTTATTGTTTTTTTACAGCTACTATCAGTAACCGCTTATCTGTGCCGTTAAATTTTTCATTTTTTAATAATTTTGAAATGTTTTCCATTTTTCTGGCTCAACAAATAATAATTTATGAATTTATGAAAAACAAATGAAATGATCAGCTGTTTGTATTAATTTCGTGCGAAAGAAGTGCAGCTTATGTTATTTCGTAAGTTGGAAAACAAAGTTGCCAGATACATTTCACAGCGTTTTTTCACAATAAGAACAGAGTACTTCTTTTGCGAAATTATTTCGCAAATATTTCATACGAAATATTTTATATGTAGTTTGACAGCATTTCGCACGAAATTTTGAACAGAGTATCTAGCTTAAACCTGATAAAAATATTATAGCATCCGCTGACATGTGTGCTTGTCGCAGTCTGATTGACAACTAAATAAAAGAGCATAAGCAATATGTGTGAATTCTCTCTGCACAATTGTGCTACGAAATGGTAACCACTGTTTTAGTACTTCATAGAGCCAATTCACACTAGCACATTTTTTATTCGCACAATTTTTGTATCTTTTCAATTCACACGGGATGAATATTACTTTGGCATGAATGTATACGTATACACAGCTTTGTATGTATTAGTGTTTTTGCATTCATTTGATGTTTTATAAATGTGCGTGTATTAGTTTTGTGCTGGTGATGTGGAGTTGTAGCTGGTGGAAACTTTACGCCACCGAAAAACCATTCTCTTCACCCATCTTGCCTATAAACTATCATTTTACGCCAGCACAAATGTTCTAGTGTGAATTGGCTCAATCATTTAAAATAACGAAACAAAGTACTGCCAGGTTTGTCAGATCTATTTTAATCTTTTCCGCCTTATTGGGCTTCTCTTTTCACAAGATTACTAAGTCATCTATTTTTACAATTCTAAAATAAAATGCATTTTTTTTTCTAGATAATAAAAGTCTTTTTCGGAAACAAAATTAATAATTGTTCCAAATGCTTAGATTTCTACAAAATTTATTTAATAGACAACGAAACAAAAACTTCGTTTTTTCACAAATCTAAAACGCTATACACTGATCGTCGAGGCGTTTTGTCAGTGTAATATTTTTTGAACATATTGTATGGGCGTCAAATTTATTTCTCATTTCTTGAGAAAGTACCAAAGAAGTGCAAGGTGTGCTATTAACGTTCACATATTTTATTGCTCTTAATAATGTGTCAAGAAGTTAATTCAGTATTTTATTTCGAACATGAGGTTTAGTAAAGTTTATAATTGAAAACACGCTTCCAAAGTGACATTACCAGTTAGAATTAGTAAAGTAAAAAAGGCATTTTATATCAGTCTATGTCATTTAATGAGTTGAAATATTAATGGCACTGCTATTATTGCTTATTATTGAAATAACTATTCTGAGTGTTAATTAGATCTGAAAAAAATCACAATTGCTTAAGGAAAAAATTAATGATAATAAGTAATTATAAATACCATCTGTAATTATATTTAATATTTGGCCAATTCACACGACTTGGTATCGTATATATTGTATTCAAAACACTTGTTGTTTGTGAACACCCAGTGTTATACTGTATTGTGTGTATCGTATTTTAAAGGACAAAAAGTAATAAGAATATCATTAATCATAATTTGATTTTCAAGCAACGAAATGAAAAATATTACAAAAGAAGTAAATTAATTAAATATCTATGCGAACAATATAATTTTGAAATGTTAATGTTTGACTCAAGTCGCATAGAAAATATTTTGTATTTTTGTATTCTTCTCCTTAATTACTGGTATTTACATAAATTGATAGTACAAAACCAATGCAACTTTTTAAAACATATGAAAAAAAAATGTGTATGGGACTTTTATATGAAAATTATCAACAACAAGCATACACTATTGTATTTTCGTTCAACAATACAATGATACAACGGCTTTTGTGAATTACCCAATTATTTAAATGGGTGTTTTGTTGCACATTCTTGTAAGGGTAGATTTTATTATATATGTTTACATTCGACTATATTAATCTGTATTGTATCTGTTGCCAAATTTAACTATAAGACTAAGGGCCATTATTACAACTTTCTGTTAAATTTGGGTTTAGTTAAAGGTAACTTTAGCTAAAAAGAACTTTAAAGTCACCTTTAACTTATTTTCGTTATTACAGCCTAACGATAAAATAAAGTTAACTTTTTCAAAAATATGGCAGTGCGGGAGCAATGTCGATAACACTGCTCAATTAAACAAGTTTTTTTAAACGCAGTGGCAACGACGGGCTTCGTTTTTTTTTCTTCTATATGCTCATTTTGTTTATATTTGAAGTTACCATATTGAAAATAATATATAACATGGCAAGTTCAAACATAAACTTATCTTTAAAAGTTACCGGTAAAGGTACCTTTAACTAAATCCAAGTTTAACGACAAGTTGTAATAATGGCCCTAAGAATTTTAATTTCGTGTTTATAGAACAAGTTCAAAAATCAGTAAAAAAAAATGTTGTCTTTCAATTTTTAACACTCTTACAGTTTTTATTAAGCCAAATTGAAACATAATTGATTATCAATTTTGCTTTTAATCGAGTGTTTCAATTTTGGTTCCCTAAAATATATGATTTATGTAAACCGTTTTTTAGAAATTCTGCAGCTATAATTCATTGTTGGCTTCTTGTCTAAGCAAATAGATATTAAGTTCATTTCTCATTACTTGGGGTTTACGTCACGTTAGCTATTGAGCCAATTCACACTAGAAAATTTTTTAGTCGCACAATTTTTGTTCTTTTCAATTTTAAAAATGTGCGTGTATTAGTTTTGTGCTGGTGGAAACTTTACGCCACCGAAAAACCATTCTCTTCACCCCTCTTGCCTATAAACTATCATTTTACGCCAGCACAAATGTTCTAGTGTGAATTGGCTCATTTAATTGAATATTGACAAGTAGTATGAGTGAAAAAATTGAAAGAGAACATTGAACGTGAAACTACACTGTAACATCAATCTTAAAAAGAACAACAGTTTTTAAATAAATTTATAATCATTAATTATAAGTAATTAAGCAAACAAGATGATAAAGTAGCTCTCGTTACTAACTACTACTAAGCTTTTGTTAGAGAACGGCTCAGAAAAGGTACAAAAAATTATTTTAATTTTTTTATTGAGAGTGGTTTGAACATCCGAGCTCTTGTCCTGTAAGCAAATAAATCAAATTAAACAAATCACAAGTAAATGAAAAACAAAATAATATTCATTAAACACCAAAAAATGCTCATGAGTTATTTGATGTCAAGACTATTTATAAAACCCCGATTAAAAATCTTGGGTCTACGTCAATGCAGCAATACAAAATGTGCTCAACAGACTCCGGCTCATCTCATGCCCACAAACCATATAGGTGAAAGCGATGTCCCTGTTCTACATACTTCTTCTTGCCTTAAAAGCATATTAATATTATTATTGATTCTCTTCACAGTTTCAAAACCCATTTTTAAGCTTAAGACCGGCATAGGTCACAGTACCCTGAATATTCTGTAGTTTCTTTCGCCTTTTCATGAACCGTCTGAACTTTTTAGCAATTACTCCGAAGAAGTGTCCCAGAGGAGTTTTAACCGACGAGGTTCACGCCATCTCTTGCTAACTCATTTGCAGCCTTTTAGCCTCATTACACATCACAATAGTGATAAGAGATTTTATTTCTGGATATCTTGAGCTTCTTACCTTATAGTTATGGCCGACTTCCTAAACGCAAGTTGCAATTCATAATTTTAAAAAATGCATATGCAATGCAAAACATACCTTAAATGCAACCTTGCATTGCATACATTTTTTTGCATTTTATCGGCATTTAGGAACGTCGCTATGCAACTCATCCATAAAACATATGTTATTAAATTGAAATTTTGTTTATAGTAAAATGGAGGTAACACAAAATTATTTACCAATATTGTTGGCAAATGCTGAGGAATTATCTCAGACTACATCTTCAAAAAACATTGATTTGTTAATAATATAATAAATAATATAAAATATTTAATTATGTGTATAGAATCTATCAATTATAAATAATTTATTAAATATAGAAAAGAAAATACTTACTCAGCCATTGTACTTCAAGTGTTTGCATACAAAATAAAAATGATGCGCGATTTTGACTGCTGATACTCATTAAAATGCGTTGCCAAACGATTAGGAACATTAGACGTTGCCAATAACTTTACAAATGCGTTTACGAAGTGTATGCATTGTAAATATGCATTGCAACTTGCGTTTAGGAAGTCAGCCTATTATTCACTTTTAGCTTAAATGCTGTTTAACAGATAAGGAGCGTAGTATCAGTAATTAGTAATTCTTTTTGCAGTTGTACGAAGACCATCGTATCACACAGCATTTAGGTAGTTCCCACCCTTTTACGTTAGTGATACTCGTGAACAGTAGAGTTGTAAAATTTATAAACACAATATTTGTTCCGACTATTTTGTGCTAAAATCAACTTCTGTTGTATGTGGAAATTTTGTGAAAAATTGTCTCTTTGAGCATAGTATTTTTCACTGTATATTCCCAATATACGATTTGAGGCAACTCTATAGAGCAACATGGTTGTATTTCAGAATTGGATTATATTAGTAGCCACGTCACTTTCTATTATGTATCACATTGTTTATTCTCAATTTTCGCTTGTGCAATTTTGTTCTTTGTTTTGTGATGACATTTACATAGACAATTAAAATTATTATCGACGTGAAAGAAAGGTCTTTATTTGGCTGGAAATTGTAAATTTTTGCTATAAAAAAGTTTTGTTGTAATATATATACAGTTTTTATTTTAATTTGCAGATAATTTTTAATGCACAACAATTTGTGAGAAAAACGTAATAGCTGAATTTTATAGCCTCCACACATTTTCTGTAACGTCACTTTATTTATAAAACTAAAATGAATATCTTTCGTCTGGCCGGTGACTTGGCGCACGTCTTTGCGATTATTATTCTGCTTTTAAAAATTTGGAAAACTCGCTCATGTGCAGGAATATCGGGCAAGTCTCAAATTTTATTTGCCCTGGTTTATCTGACAAGATATTTGGATTTGTTTACTACCTATGTTAGTTTATACAATTCTGTAATGAAGGTGCTATTTTTGGCATCATCCGGAGCTACAGTTTATTTAATGTATGTAAAATTTAAAGCCACATATGATCATAATCACGACTCTTTTCGATTGGAATTTCTGTTGGTGCCGTGTGTTTTATTGTCTCTCGTAATTAACCACGAGTTTACCGTTATGGAAGTATTGTGGACATTTTCTATATATTTGGAATCCGTAGCTATCCTGCCGCAGTTGTTTATGGTTAGCAAAACTGGAGAGGCAGAATCTATCACAAGCCATTATTTATTCGCTTTAGGGTCATATCGCGCATTATATTTGCTTAATTGGGTGTACCGCTATATTGTCGAGTCTCACTATGACTTAATAGCGATATTCGCCGGTATTGTACAAACTATTCTCTACTGTGACTTCTTTTACTTATACATTACCAAAGTGCTTAAGGGGAAAAAATTGCAATTGCCAGCTTAAGTCGTGATTCCCTTGATGCAATTAATGAATGTATGATTTAAATTCGGCGGGACAAGCGGATTTGAAATCATCATAATAAAGCATAGAATATAAAAAATGAATTATAAACTACTCCTTTTTCTGTATCATCCAAATAAACCATACATTATTTTAACCACAAAATCGAACGGTAATAAAGCTAATATGTTTATTATTTATTTATTATTACCACAACAGCATAACATTGAGAAGAAAAACATTAAACGATAACTAGAGTTAATGGCACAAAACTGTATAAATATAAAAATTCTTTTCACAAAATAATCTTTTACAAATAATTTTTTCATCAAGTTTAACTTTGGTTTTTTAATAAATTCTACTAATATTGACATATTATAGTTATATCTTGTGCGTATTCATGTAAATTATATATCAGTAAGATTATCCTAATAAAAGGCTATATTTTAATAATGTACATATATTGACAGAAAAATAGGTGTGAAGTAAATTTTGGAAACTACACATATCAGCTTTTTTCAAAACATATTTTATGAATTTTAAAATTAATTCAGAGTAAAATAAAATCAAAATAACTTAAATTCGTGAAATTCAAATCGGAACTCTGACATTCATATACCTTATGCTGCTGAAAGCAAGTGCTCACAATCTTTGACGAGGCCTCGGGATCATTGTCTTGTAGAATTTTCCAAATTAGAGGCAGATTTTCCTCAGGAAATCTTTAGAAGATATTGATAGGACTGGAAATATATCAGAAAGTACCCATACCCCTGATATAGATGTCGCAGATATATACGATGAAAATAAAGAATATTTTAATCAAGGCACCGATTGTTTTACGTCCAACAATGTGCCAATTGAATTAACATCAAGTCGATATTTTGTTGGTTACATAGCTCAACGAATATCTTGCGTTAAATGTCGTGTGGATATAATCAAACCAGCGCAAATTTTGTCATATCCTTCAGAAATGTTCGTTCATGTAAAAAATTATATAAAAGATTCCGACTTTGGAAGTTTGTGCGCTCCATCTGATTTATTTTTTGAAGTTTGCAAAATTCATATGTCTTCGAAAAAAATTTTTTAGAAAATAAATCTATAAAAAACATAAAAACATTTGTAGTTGACCAATGCGTAAGTTGCACAAAAAATACAATTTATTCCTTTTGGTTTGATGAAAATAACGAATGTTATAAACACAGAATGGAGATGCTTAATTTACTAATTGTTGTTTTACTACGGAAGCATTCCACATGGGAAACATACAAATTCAAATTATCCAGTATGGAAAAAGTTAAAATTTTGAATAATTTTTTGCATGAACGAACATTTCTGAAGAATATGACAAAATTTGCACTGGTTTGATTATATCCACACGACATTTAACGCAAGATATTCGTTGAGCTATGTAACCAACAAAATATCGACTTGATGTTAATTCAATTGGCACATTGTTGGACGTAAAACAATCGGTGCCTTTATTAAAATATTCTTTATTTTCATCGTATATATCTGCGACATCTATATCAGGGGTATGGGTACTTTCTGATATATTTCCAGTCCTATCAATATCTTCTAAAAATATGATTTATGATTTTAATTATATATTATATTTATTAAACGTTTTGTTTGAGCATGCACTACAATTTTTAAATTCACACTTTTTATAAAACAATTTTTCAGTTTCAAATGTCAACACAAAATATGGATTTTTTATTTCGGTGCGAATCGATATAGTTTCATTTCTACAACAATAAAACACATATTCTTACCCTACAATAAAACAAACGGTAATATTTGTTTTCCACAGGCTATTTGCACATACATTTTGTGAAAACAAAAAATCTTTCAGTTTGTTTATTATTTTATTTGGCAATGTATGTATACATACATGCACACACGTATACACGCATATGAGAATAAATTGCTTAGAGAAGAGAACAATACGTTCTCTAAGTATAATAAGTTCTCTGAGTACAATAAGTGTACTGAGTCTTTTTTGTTTTCTTTCTCTCAGTTAACATGAGAGTGAGAACGACGATTTAGCTTTCCCTGTTACCTACCCCCTCATCATAAAGAAGCACAAAATTTTGTCAATTTTAAATACACTGTGTGCAACATCTTTACATATTTATAGTCTTTGGTCAAACAATAAAAACGATCATACATACATAATCGTACATATACATACGTACGATGAGAGCAACACATTGCTACGCTCTTTGTTTGTGTTTATTTTTCTTCTGTCTTCCCTCCCTCATCAAGAAATGATTTTTAAAAAAGATTTTGGTGAGAGCGGGTCTTACTGGTACATCCCGCCATAAGAAATTTTACTTCTACATAATGCGCATTCTTTATATCCATATTCTTTGCTACAACATGCCTAATAATTCAGCCAGGATGTGTAATTTATGTGAATTTAATTAAGAAAAAACTGAAATTTTTTTTCACCTATAAAGTTTGTGGAAAATTTTCCAAAATACCAATGGTTTAGTCTTCATGAGTAGTAATTGTCACTTATGTTTTATTATTTTAAATTTAGGTTATATATGTACATACATATGTATATATGTATATTATTTGTATGTTTTTTTTTTTGTTCAAATTATTTAATTTATAATCATCAATTTGTTACCATTAATATAAGTATTCAAAACTATAAATTGCTCTTTATTACAATACAATTGTAAAGTGATCGTTTTATTAAACTCTGCGCAAACTCCAACATGCTAAGTAACTTCTTTGTTAAATTTCGGTAAAAAATTCTTTAACAAATTAACGCCGAATGGGTAGAAAAATACCCAAAAAAAGGTGTTTTTAAAAATTTCTATCTTGACCCAAATAAACGAGAGTCCAAACGCTTCTTTAAGAACGAATAAAGAAGACATAGAACGGTTTAAAAAAACATTTGTAAGGCATGATATTCACATATTTTGGATGACAGCAAAAAGGTCAAAGATCACGAATTTTTCAAAATCAAAATTTTGTAGAAAGAACTTCTGCGGAATATGTGTGGATGATATTCTCAGAAAAACCTTGAGATGCCATGTAATATTATATATTTTCTACCCGATGAAAATACTTTTACTAAAATTGGTCTACTTACCCAAGCTACAGGAGCTATTAAATGACATGGGTATAAAAATACCCACTTAGACATTGGTATGAAATTTAAAAAAAACAATTCATTTCATTATAAAACTTTTAAAAAGTAATTTTAAATCATTTGTTTTTCTTTATTTTTTCAATATTTTTGGGAGTTCCGGCATGAAATTGTGCAATCCCTTGGATGCACATTCAAACCGCATTTTGTACAACCGTACTCTGTTTTCCCACCACATTGCGCACAGCGACCGCGTTTTCCAATTTTATTAATCATGTGGTCAAATTTGTCAGTGTGTTTTGCTATTTTGCTAACCCGAAAATCAAGTTGGCTCATAGGTGGCAAACCTTCACATCCCCTGCACAAGCAGTGTAGGGCCTGTTCGTAAATGTATCACTGCGCTGCATTATTATGCGCATCATGTTCATAAATGCAAACCTTGGCAGGACTGCAGCTGTCAAATGTTCGTAAATGCAACATTAAATCATATTATGCGCAAATAAACACAAAACACTAATCATAAAAATGGCTGATGCATTGAATGAGTGAGAGAAAGAGAATGAGAGTTTTAACAATAAGTTTCTTTTTTTCTTCCTTAAATGTCTCCTTTTTTGTGCATTTAACAACATTTTGTCATTTGTTTTATCGTCCAGTTCAAATATCATATTTATTAATAATTTTTCCATTTCTGCAGTGTTTGTTCGTTCGTAAACGCAAACAAATAAATCAGCAAAAAGAAGCATCAGCAACATGTGATTAGCAGTGTGAGCGCAAAATAATCATATTATGCAGCGCAGTGATGCATTTACGAACAGGCCCGTAGTTTCCTTGCGTTTATGATAGCTGCGTCAATAGCGTTAGTGAGTAATGGCCAATACCACTTTTTTCCGCGGACTCGAATACGATAATTGTTGACGCAATTATCGAATAAGTCAACTCCACCCATTCGCAGATTAAATGCATGTATGGTTGTTCAACGACAGCCATCTTGCGATGTTTACGGTCATATCTTTTGGTTTTGCACATCGGCTCTACACCCAAAAAATTAGACATCACAGTAACCGCCTTCAGAAAGATTTAAAATATATACATATGTAGGTATAACATGATAATAAATATGTGTGCATGTAATTACCGAATTATCGTTCCAGAGAACTGCGATAATTTAGTTATTTTTGTCAAAGCAAAAATCTGATGAACCCCGAGGTCTCTTTTTCATCAATTTAATATCATCCAACAATGCGTGATTGCTCCGATTATCTCGAACAGTACCTGTTGCAAAATAACCTTTTCGAGATACATAATAAATTATGGCTTGTCGAATGTAACATTATATTGGCTTGGATCTGAAATTCTCTAATAGTCGTAGTACCACGTTTTCTCTAAGGCCGCAGTCAGCATTATTATCAGTAGAAGCGCCAGCATATGGGGTAAAGGAATAACAATATCCTGTCAGAAGCCAACACTCAGTATTTGTAGCCAAATCGTATTGGCTTGCCCTTTATGTACATTTTTAGGGAATGGCGACCATAATATGCGATCATCTGTTCATCCACAGAAAGATTATGAGAAAATATGCCAAATTGCATTAATTTTTTATTTAGTGCATTGTTTAATGGAGTAGTTTTGGCAAATTTGTCATTCTTGTCAAGATTATTATTGTCACAAACGTGTATATTTTCAATAACTGTCAAAAATAGTTTAACTATGTTGTTTAGCC
This sequence comes from Sarcophaga caerulescens, assembly GCA_927399465.1. Lineage (NCBI taxonomy): Eukaryota > Metazoa > Arthropoda > Insecta > Diptera > Sarcophagidae > Sarcophaga > Sarcophaga caerulescens. The sequence continues at coordinate 63,228,865 of OV656866.1, forward strand.
GTCATATAATAAAGAGATAAAATTTAATTTAGATATTCAATGAACTGTTGCCCAAATCAATCCAAGAAAGTTCCTGGTATTGATAATATCAGGAACTAAATGCTTCTAAAGATGCCCCTTGTACCTTTGAGTATCTTCTTTTTATTTTCAACGTTGTGTGTTAAATTGATGGTGTCTTAAAATTCTCGTCGTTATTTCCGTCAAATAGAATAAGATTAAATAATAAACCTGATATTGGCTGTCCAGCTGTAGGTACTAAAAGGCATAATTATGGGTGGGAATCGAACTTTATTCGCCTTGCCAGTTGGCAACCATACATTTGTAGTTGTCGGAAAATATTTTCCTACAAGTATAATTTTAAAGTTTTGGTTGCCAGTTGTTAATTAATACCATTTTTGTCAGTTTTGGAGTTCGGTTGTCATCCACAATCGAATCTTAAATAACTTTGTTAAATAAATGCCAGCACCTGGTGATTTAACTATGAATCTCAACTTAATAAGAGATGGCATAATTTTCTAACATCTAACGTAAAATATAACAGCCTAGGATAGAGTGCAGACTTTAAATCACTGCTAATAAACTATGTATAATGCATACTAATTTTGAGGAGAGACGTCAGGACTAAACGTAATGTGATAGTAATTTAAAATTTTAATTTTTGTGGAAATCGTTTAAAAAATGCTTACAATTTCTCATAAAATTTATTAATAAATATTATATAAGCAAGTTTTAGTTATAAATAAAGATCAAAATCTATTCGATTACTTGTATAAAAATTCGTCAGATCTCCAACTTTTCTAACATAAACTCCAGATTTAAAATAGCCATTTGTAGACCATTTTAACATTTGTAAAGTGTTAAACGGCCCTTGAATTGCAGTGTCATCCTCCTTCCACTTAAATTCCCAAAATACTTCTACTTTCATCTCATATTTCCCTTTTGCCTTTTTGTCAAATTCATCAGAATACATATTACAACTTTCGGATGTAGTATTAGCTTCCCTACTTGTGCCTGGAAAAGAACTGATTTTGTTCTTTATACAATCGTAAGTCAACTGATAAACATCCATATTTCCTGAATTCGTCAAAATTTCGTTAGCCAGTTCTGTTATTTTGATAATATTCTCTGCATTCTTATCAATGAAACCCTGTTTCTTTAACTTAAGCCGTTCTGCCGTACTCATTTTATTTCTACTTTTTCCAAGTCGTCGAAGAGTTCCAGCAACTGATTCGCCTTCTTTCATGTGGGAAAAAAGCTCTTTATAGATTTGTAACTCGTTGAATGTGTCCTTTGGATTGATGTAAGTTAAATCTTCGTCCTTTCCTTCTTCCGAGCGTTTGTTTTCTTTTTCAATCTTAATAAGAGGTGAGTAATAAAGAGAAACAATATACGGGCAAATCTTTACAAACCTTTATCCAGTCTATATTATCAAGCCAATTATCTTTAATTTCGTCCGTTTTGTTCCAATGAAAGAGTCCATCTTTGTCAAAGTGTCCCTCTTCTAACTCTTCCCTCATATTGAATGGCGTGATTTTGATTTTATCACGAACTTTTGACACACCATCTTCTTCGCCCTCGATATCACTATCGCCAATCTCATCTCTAAAAAGAAATTACCGATATTAATATAAATCTGCATCTTAAGCAAAAATAAACGGAATACTTTTCATAATCATCACTGTCCTCTTCGTCGGAATCCAAAGTGTGCTTTTTGTTGCTTACATGTATGTTCTGCAAGTTTTCATCACTATCATATTTTCTTTTTGTAGACATGACCAAATAATAGATAGAATAAATAATAGATTTCCACAGTGTTGTCAACTCTTCGGTTTATTGGCATTTTCAAAATTTTACCCAAGGCGAATTCATATACGGTGATGTTATCAGCCCAAGTGAGTGCTTTTTTAAGTGCGAGAGATTGTCAAATGTTTTGTTTAAGTACAGTGAGCAAAAAAAACTTGTACACCTACTACTTTGAAATACATTTCTGAACAAAAAATTATATATAAAAGGAAATTTATTGGCCTTAAGACTAAATAAAAGCTTAAAACCTATATTTTAATTATAAATTAAAATATTTTTCTATTGGCAACATATAAAGAAAATAATCGTCGAAACTTAGAAATTCCAAAATTTTTAGCCAAAAAAAGTGGTGATTCTTTGACTACGGCAACCGGATTCTCTAGAAAGTAATATATTTTTTAGTTTTTTATAAAAAGTGCACACATTTTTTTGCTCACTGTGTATACATTTTTTTGTTTATTTACTTTTTATTTCCTTTTATATTTGTATTATACACATTTTTATAATTTATTTAAATGTTCTTAGGGCCATTATTACAACTTGCCGTTAACTAAAGGGAGGATTTTATAGATAAATTGTTTTTCATTATTATGAGTACCCAATAAGATAGAACTGATCATTAAGCTAAAGGGAAGATCATCCTACCTTTAACTTTTAAAGGTCACTTTATGTTTGAACTTGCCATATCATATACTATTTTCGATATGGCAACTTCAAATTTAAACAAAAATGAGCATATACAACAAAAAACCGAAGTCCGCTGTTGCCATTGCGTTAAAAAAACTTGTTTAATTGAGCAGTTTTATCGACTTTGCTCCGGCACTGCCATATTTAAATTTTATTTTATCTGTAAGTTGTAATAACGAAAATCAGTTAAAGGTAACTTTACAGTTCCCTTTAGCTAAAGGTACCTTTAACTAAACCCAAGTTTAACGGCAAGTTATAATAATGGCCCTTAATGTACTGGCACAACTTTTATCGTTGAATCTGCTCTAATGGTTCCCAGTATCCCCCTGAAGTATTACTACCACAGTGGTAGCGCCAATCAGTCCGTATTTCAAAATAAATTTTAAAAAACAATTTTTTTTTAACAATTAAAAAGAAGCAAACAAGGCGAATTCATATAAGGTGGTATTATTAGCCCATGTGAGTGCTTTTTTCAGTACGCATAAATGTCAAACATATTGTTTGCGTACAGTGAGCAAAAAAACTTGTACACTTACTACGTCGAAATAACTTTTGTACAAAAAATTATCTATAAAAAGAAATTTATTGTCTTTAAGACTAAAAAAGCTTAAAAACTATATTCTGTTTATAAACATTTCTCTATTGGTTACGTAACAAGAAAATAATTGTCGAAACTAAGAAATTCCCACATTTTTAGGCAAAAAAGTGATAATTTTTTGACTATGGCGACCGAATTTTCTAGAAAGTCTTCTTAAACAAAATCCTGTGGATTAATTTATTTATTAGTTTTTTACAATAAGTGTACAAATTTTTTTTGCTCACTGTATGTACATTCTTTTGTTTATTTATTTTTTATTTCCTTTTATATTTGTATTTTACACAATACATAATTTATTTAAATATTCTGGATGTTCTGGCACAACTTTTGTTGTAGAATCCGCTTTTATGCTTCCCAGAATCCCTCTGAATGTCGTCATACCTTAGTGGTAGCGCAAATCACCACGTATTTAACAAATTGTTTTTTTTTAATTTGTTTTTAAAATTTTTTTATAAACAAAAAGAAACAAAAGAGAAATAATGACACAAAATAACAACTTTATGTCATTATATGGATTCGCCTTTGTCATTTCTGGCTTACGGCGAATTTCATTTGACATTAGTGTGTATCCAAAAACAACAGAAAATACATGTTGCTTTTGTTAAAAAACACTGCGAATTGAGTTGTACAATTGCTATGACCTTATTGAGTTCGCCCTGGAAGGAAAAGAGATATAATGACACAAAATAATTATCAAGTCTTAATAAAAGAAAAATTGAAAATTGAAAAATTGACACAAAATAACAACTTTATGTCATTATATGGATTCGCCTTTGTAATTTCTGTCATACGGCGAATTTTATTTGACAATCTAGCTCCCCGAAAGAAAGCAACAAATATATGAAAGTTGAAGTGAAAGTTCTAGAAAGTTCTTCCTTCTGGGGCTCCTGGGCATGTGGTGCAGGTTTCTGTGCCAGGGGAAACTGCGACAATCAATACATTGTCCACTGTTACTCCTATTGTGGACATTTGTCCATCTATTGCTGATAACCCAGCTAGCATTCCTATACCGAGTTCTGCGAATCTAGTTGAACTGAGTCCAAAGTCTACTCTATCTCCTTTACCTTTACCTCTGGGTGATGTCACTTCCCAGGCATCTTCGAAACCGTCTTCTGTTACATATTCATCTGTAGTGTCCGCTGGTTTAAATACTTCTGCTCCAAGGGAATTGGTTGTTGTTAAACCTAAAAGGACTATTTTTGTGTCTCGTCTTTCATGTGATACTTCAGTCGATGATGTGAAATATTTCGTTAAATCGAAGATTAGTGAGCCTTTTGAGTTTGGTTGCTATAAGATGAGGCCATCTTTGGATGGCAGTATTTCTTCGTTTAAATTATATGTTGCCGATGAGAAATTTGGTGAAATTGTTAATCCTTCGTTTTGGCCACAGGGTGTATTGGTACGAGAATTCGTAGTCAGGCAGGGCCATCGTATGAATGGTGCTAATTTGCCTGGTCCTATTTCTCAAAAAAACTAACTTCGAAATCGTCTTTTAATTTCAGAATTGCTTATCAGAATGTTCGCGGACTTAGGTCTAAACTTTCTTCGCTATATAATAGTAGCTTTGATTTTGAATTCGATGCACTTGTTCTTACTGAAACTTGGCTGAATTGTAATATTTTTGATTCTGAGATTATGTCTAGTAATTTTAATATTTATAGACGCGATAGGAAGTCTAAAAATGGTGGTGGTGTTCTTATTTCCATTTGCTCTAAATACAAATCTGAATTGGTTGACTTGTGTTCCTCTGAGGATATTGAGTTTATTTGCGTTAGGGTCTGTAATCGTGGAAAGTCTATATACATTACTTGCTCATATATCCCCCCCTGTTCTGACATTCATATCTATAGTGCTCATTTCGTTTTGATTTCTAGAGTAATTGATTTAATGGGGCAAGAGGGGATTATAGTAGTCCTTGGTGATTTTAATCTTCCGCATACATCCTGGAATTTTTCACCTGAGACTGGGTCATTAGTGCCATGTTCTTCAATTCCATCCTATGATGAAATTCTGTCCGCTATGTGTGATCTAGGTCATTTCCAGGTTAATGGTTTATTGAATTCAATGGGTAGAATTTTGGATCTTGTATTTTTAGAGGATCCAAGTATTTCTTCCTTATTTCGCATTGATCCTATATCTTTTCCTGAGGATAGTTATCATCCTACGTTGTTACTTTCTATTGAAGTTGATCTTTGTTTACCTCCTGTAATTGATCGCTCATCTGGTGTTGAGGGGCGTTTTAATTTCCATCGTACGGATTTTAGTCGTTTAAATACACTACTATCCTCTGTAGATTGGTCGTCTGTACTTATTTCACCTCCATATGACTCTCTTTCACTTGACAGGATCTTGGATGGCTTTTATGAGGTATTATTTAAATGTTTTAGAATGTGTGTTCCAATTGTGAATAGTCGTTTGGAGCGTTCTGGTCCTCCGTGGAATTCGGCTAGACTGTCGAGGTTGAGGAACAGGAAATCGAGGTTATTTAAGAAGTTTGTTAGATCAGGTACTGATATTGATTATGCTCTTTACTCTAGGGCGCGTGTGGATTATCGTAGGATGAATCATCACTGTTATGAGGAATATATGATTAAGGTCAGGTCGAACTTCGCTAGTGATCCTAAGTCGTTTTATGACTTCGTTCGAGCTAAACGTAAATCATCTTTGTTTCCCACGGAGATGTTTTATGATGGCGTATCATCCTCTAGTTACCTGGATATTTCGAATATGTTTGCTGACTTTTTTCAGTCTACTTATAGGCAGTTGAACTCGGGCCCTGATTTGAGTTGCGGCTTTTCGTATCCTTATTCAGTGGGAAGTGTCTTTATTTCTAATATATATTCATTTGATGAGGAGTCTGTTCTTGATTCTTTGTCTGGACTGAAACTTACATACTTGCCAGGCCCTGACGGGGTACCGGCCTGCATTTTAAAGAAGTGCGCTGTTGTATTGAGTGGTCCTTTGACCTTTATATTTAATGGGCTTCTGAGGGCTGGTCATTTTCCATCTATTTGGAAGAGTTCGTTTATAATTCCTTTGCATAAGTCGGGTAATAGATCCAATATTTCCAATTACAGGGGTATTGCCAAACTCAGTGCTATTCCCAAGTTAATGGAGAAACTGGTGACCGATTACCTCTTTTTTAATACGAGATCTTTAATATCCCCTTTCCAGCATGGTTTTTTGAAAGGTAGGTCGACTGTCACTAATCTTCTTGAATTTACTACGCATGTTTTCAGGGGTTTTCTTGCCAGGGCTCGGACTGATGTAATTTATACTGATTTCAGTAAGGCTTTTGATAGGGTTGATCATGGAATTTTGCTTCATAAACTGTCATTGATCGGTATTCCTGATACTATTCATCGTTGGCTGGGCTCCTATCTTTCCCTTAGGACTCAGAGGGTATTGTTTAGGAATGTATTATCTAAGACTGTTTATGTTACTTCTGGTGTTCCGCAGGGTAGCCATTTGAGTCCTTTACTGTTTTTATTGTTTCTTAATGATCTTCCTTGTGCTATTTCTGATTGTAATATTCTGATGTATGCTGACGACGTTAAATTATTTTATACTTTTGATGATGACCATGGTCAGGCTGTTCTTCAGCGAAATATTGATTCCTTTGTAACTTGGTGCGGGACTAATTTGATGGATCTTAACTTGAGAAAGTGTAAGTGCATGGTTTTCTCTCGCGGGGGCGTAGTTTCGTCCACTTATGTGATAAATTCTTGCCCTTTGGAAACTGTTACTTCATTTCTTGATTTGGGAGTATTATTGGATATTAAACTGTCTTTTATTGATCATATTAGTATGGTGATTGGCAAGGCTCGGGCTGTTCTTGGTTTTGTAAAAAGATGGGCTAAGGAATTCACTGATCCTTATTTAACAAAACTGCTATACATTTCACTTGTTAGGCCTATTTTGGAGTACGCGTCTGTTATTTGGAATCCATACTATCGTTGTCATAGTGATTCAATAGAGTCTGTGCAGAAGCAGTTTTTATTATTCTGTTTACGTGGCTTAGGATGGGATTATGCCAATGGGTTTCCATTTTATGAGGCTAGACTAGGTCTGATAAAACTTTCAACTTTGGAACGTAGAAGGGCTGTGTTAGGCGTTTGTTTTGTCTATAATCTGGTTAAGGGTGATATCGATTCCGAGTTTTTGCTTTGTAACCTAAATTTCAGTATTCCAGCAAGATTTTCACGGCACTATCGTCCTTTTTCCCTAGATTTTTATAGAACAAACTATGGTTGTAATTTTCCTTTTCGTAGATTATGTAATGATTTTAACATGTATTATGATTTTATTGATTTTAATTGTACTGTTTATAATATTAAACGTAGCTTATATGCTGCCATTAATTTGTAAATTATTATAGAAAAATATATTCTCGTTCTTGTCTTAGGTAGTTATGGTTTATTGTTACTTTATTCAGCTTGTGATTAAGTTCTGTAGCTGATTTATGTTGTCGTTGCCTTTACTTTTCCCTAACCCGCTATAGTCCGGACTGTAGTGTGTACGTGTCCCTACGTAATGGGGACGAGCCCTCCGCGGTCGGGTGAGGGTGGGTTAGTGTGAGGCCGGGGACGTTCGATAAATATGTTGTTTTTGTTAAAAAACACTGCGAATTGAGTTGTAATTTTGCTATCCCCTTATTGAGTTCGCCATAATTTTGCCTAATGCAGACCCGCCACGATCAAACTGATTGGATCAAATTGACATTTTTGTGATTGTATTGGTAAAACTGTACTCACACGTACAGAAAAGTGACCTCACACGTACAGGCTGAGAAGAGTTTGAAGAATATCAAAATATTTTGATTTTCGCTACCTGCTCCGCAGAAAATTGAAGCAAATTTGATGTGTGTGCGGGCAATCACTTCAAATTTCATTTTTCTCTAGATTTCGTATGAGTAACATCACACTTTGTTTCGCGGGTTTTTGAAAGAGTGTAGCAAAACAATTGTAAAAAAGTAGCTATATTGATCTTTTTTATTTAGTTTTGTTTTTATTTATGAATTTTATGATATTGTTTATTTATTCTAGTTTTATGAACTTTGTTTTGTTTAACAAAATTATTAACGATTTTAATTATAAGCCGAAAAAATTAAGCTCATTAATAATTTGTTTGAAGTCGCCGTGGTCTAGTAGGTAGTGTGCTGGCTTATTAGACGAAAGGCCCGAGTTCGAATCCCAGGTCAGACATCAAAACGAAAATATGAAAATATTTCTTCGGCGACTTCCTCTCAGCAGATTTCTGGCAAAAACTCTGAGAGTAAAAATTGCCATGAAAAGCTTCTCAAAAAATCTGTCGTTCGGAGTCGACTTTAAACTGTAGGTCCCGCCACTCATGTATAAAATAAACGCACACAACACGAGTGGTGTGAGAAGCTAGGACGTTGTACAATGGGTCAGTTCGACCTCCGGGTACTGTACTTGTCACAGTTGACAAGTACACGTCCTCTAACCTAACCTAACCTAACCTAATAATTTGTTTTAATTTATTAATTTAATTTGTTTTAATAATTTATATTATATTTTAAAATCTTGTTTATTCCTCCACAAGTTTCCATAACAATGCGTTCATTGAGAAGATTCTTGATTTTTTTTTCCTTTTTTTGTTTTTTTTTTTTTTAATTGCCTGCGACAGGGCGATGGCTATGAAATAATCATTTGCCATATTAAAAGAAAAAAACTCGATAATAAAAAAACAAAAACAAATCTCCCAACCAAAAACCATATGTTCTTTGAGAAAGCCTAAAAAAATATTTTCTAAAAAAAACAGAAAGCCTTAAAAGAATTTTTTCCGATGAAAACCATATGATGTTTTCTTCTTCACGACATGTTTTAAATGAAATTTGAAGGCTTAAATTTGATGCGTTGCTGTGCTAAGTCAAACAAAAATTACCAACACATATGCAAAATTTGATCCAATCTGTTTGATCGTGGCGGAGGCACTTAAGATGTATTCATCCAGATTGTGTTATCAACCCAGGTGAATGTTTTTTTATTGTTATATTGTCAGCAAATTATTAAAAATAAAGCGAAAAGTTTGTATATTAGCATTTATTACAGATATTATTAAATTTTGTTTAAATTAACCAGAGCTACATAATATGAATCTGAGAAGCTATTGACTTGTCAGCAAGAGAAATGAAATTTTTAACTATAAAACAATAATTATTTCCCACCAAAATAAAGCACAGCAGCTGATATCAAAATTCAATGTTGTGTGTGTACATATAATAAGTTGCACTAATAGAGTCACGTAAAATGGTGTCTTGCTTTTCTATGTATGGAGTTTCTTTGTTAATAACGTCAAAAGTTGTCCCAGCCATACGAAGAAAATTCCGGAAATCAGCAGGCTCACAATCCCGTAACTCCTTTAAAAGATTTCCATGCGCAAAAATTTGTCTTTTCTGGAACCATTTTTAAATTTATTTGCGAAAATAATGGGTAGACAAGCCTCCTCATCTTCACTGATATCACTAAACACTGTCTCTTAATTTACGAATTCTCTAAATTGTTTAGGTTTTTTGTATCAACGAAATTAATATTGAAATGTGTGTGTGTTGGTTTTGTTTACTTTTTCATGCTATACATATATATATGTATGTATATTATACGTAAAATTACACCATATCAATTTTTTTAAATATTGTGCAACTAAATGAATGGTGTAGGGTAATGCTTTGTTCACACGGCAGCAATTTTTCGTAATTCGCTCTCTCATTCGTAATTCAACATCCAATTATGTGTTGAATTACGTTATTCGCCATACAAAATTTTGTGAGCGAATTACCTAAATTGTATGTAATTCAATTTCTATTACCCTGTGAATTGCTTAAAAATCAATGTAATCTCTAAATTTTATCGTATTTTTGCCATCACCAGCTGTCAAAGCACAAAAAATATAAACAAATAAATATTGTAAACAATAATGGAATCCAAACAAAGATTTAAAAAAAAGTATTATTTATTAGAAAGTTATTCGAAAAATTAGCGGAGGAAGCCAACTATGCGTGTAGAAAACCTGTTGAAAGTATTTGTAGCTTTTTTTTCCACTGTTAACACAATTTTACAGCAAATAATTTAGCAATAAAAAGAAGAAGAAAAGAAGAACTGTCAAAAGGAATTACAAAGTTGCCGTGTGAACATGATAATTCATATAAGTAATTCAAAACAGAGAGCGAAGTAATTCGAAGGCTCGTGTGAACATAGCATAAAGCGACAATAATAAACACAATAAAGTACTCAATAACATTATATATACAGTACCTGTACAACTAATTTTTGCAAGAATTTTTGTGCAGATACATAGGGATTTAGCACTGTATATTTTCCATTTTCCACTACATAAACATATTATTAGGTTACACTTGAAAATATTACTAACAATTTTCCTCTGGGTTATACACATGCCTCTCACAAATACACTCACATTTTAATCATGTTCTCTTTGTGCTGACGTCTGATTATAAAACCTTTAAGCAGTTCTTTACAAAGTAAAAGAGCGCAGCAAATAAGTACAGCAAAAGCACAAGAGAAACCACAAGAGCTGGAACGCTGTAAGCAAAAGTAATCGTTTTGAAATTAATTGCTGTGTTTGACTGCGTTAGCAGAAAACATTTCACTGAGCCAATTCACATTAGAACATTTGTGCTGGCGTAAAATGATCGTTTATAGGCAAGAGGGGTGAAGAGAATGGTTTTTCGGTGGCGTAAAGTTTCCACCTGCTACAACCCCACATCACCAGCACAAAACTAATACACGCTCATTTTTAAAATATCAAATGAATGCAAAAAACACTAATACATACAAAGCTGCGTATACGTATACATTGCTGCCAAACTAATATTCATCCTGTGTGAATTGAAAAGAAACAAAAATTGTGCGACTAAAAAATGTGCTAATGTGAATTGGCTCACTGTAACACTACAGCTAATGAGTTTGTTTCTGTTTCTTCGACTTTGCTGTTTGCTTTTAGCCCATTTACACTACAGCGAAATCAAGTACTTATGAGATTTCGAGCCAAATCTAGTTGATTTTAACTAGATTTCCCATACAAAACAAAATCTACTTATTTAGTAGATTTCGGCAAAATCTACTCAAAATCTAGTAAAAATAGAAATGCAACTATGTGTTTTGCCAAATAGTACTTAAAAATACAACGCTGCGCAGGAAAAAAATGACAGTTCAATTTAAAAACATGTAGCCATTCCATTCTGCTAAAGGGTCCGCCAAATAATTTTTTTGAAAATGCTTTAAAAAAAAAAATACTGAATATTTTCTCAAATTTCTTTTTTTATTTGAAAGTACAATCCTTCCGGTTAATAATGGAAAATAAATGGTTATGCGTTTTCGCTTCGCTAAGTGGGCCTGCGATCAACTTACAGAAGATGCCGATTTTGGCAAAAAAAAATCATCTTTTCAGATGAAGCTCATTTTGATCTTGGCGGGTATATAAACAAACAAAATTGTCGCATTTGGGGCACAGAAAACCCGCACGCTCACATTGAAAAGTCGACGCACCCAAAAAGAATCACTGTTTGGTGCGGATTTTGGTCCAGAGGCATAATTGGGCCACCTCGGAGCTGCGATTTGACACCGTTGGACTATTATTTGTGGAGTGCCGTCAAAGATAAGTTTTACGCCAAGCCAGAGACAATTGGCGCTAATGGACAATATTCGTGATGCCATTGGTGAAATACAGCTACACACAATCGATACATACATACATAATTGGTCATTACAACCCTTCAGTCAGGACTATTGACCTAGTTTCTCACACCACTTATGTTGTGTGTGTTAATTTTATACATAAGTGTCGGGACCTACAGTTTAAAGTCGACTCCGAACGACAGATTTTTTGAGAAACTTTTCATGGCAATTTTATTTACTTTCAGAGTTTTTGCCAGAAATCTGCTGAGAGGAAATCGCCGAAGAAATACTTTTTGTATTTTGTTTTGATGTCTGGGCTGGGGCTCGAACCCTGGCTTTACGTCTAATAAGTCAACACACTACCTACTAGACTACGGCGACTTCAATCGATAATGTGCTTAAAAATTGGACCGAACGTGTAGTCTACTGCATGGCCAGCCGAGGCAGCCATTTGAATGAAATTATTTTCCATTATTAACCGGAAGGATTGTACTTTCAATTAAAAAAATAAATTTGAGAAAATATTCAGTAGTTTTTTTTAAAGCATTTTCAAAAAAAAAAGTTATTTGGCGGACCCTTTATTTAGCAATTATATGTAGTAATTAATACATTTGCATTATTTTTTAAATCTTATATTCTACAAATGCTGACATTTTTTTGTCTTTGGCATGGAGCACAATTATTTATTGTTTGAACTATTTTTGATTTCATGTATGGAAAATAGTATTCACGTTTAAGATGATCGTATGTTTCTTATATGCCTCTATGATTATTTTTCTCATGATAGGCTTGAATGATTTTATCCTGATTATCATTTTCCTTTATATCTTTCACTATTTCAGTACACCTAACTAAACGGAAAATTGTGCTTTGTGCAAAATGTTTTGAATATACATTTTGAATTAATCGAAAAGTTTCATCATCTGTAAAAATTGCTGTGGTTTTATTAGGGGCAAGATGGTTTTCTAAAATGTCCGTTATAATTTCTTCTATACAATCGGGGTATGTAAATGTCTTCCTATGTTTATTTTTAAAAATTACTTCCAGTTTTACGTGGGAATTAGAGTTTCCTTTCTTAAATGGAGCTTGTAAATTAAATTCATTTATTGATTTTTCTGAAATCGGGATACCGTCATCACAGTTTTCTTCTGCTGAGTGAATAGTACTACCTGAAGTAGCTTGATTGGACATGGTGTCAAACGCATTTATATTTAAAGCAACTGATGGGTCTGTTTTTATTCGACTAAGTGCATCCGCATTAGTGTTTAGTTTGCCTTTTTTGTATATAATTACATAATCAAATTCCTCTAATTTTAATCGCTATCTAATTAATTTTGAATTTGGCTCTTTCAGGCCGGTGACCAAATAAGTATGGTCGAAAATATTTTGTCGCCCAAATTATGGCTAAGAGTTCTTTTTCGATTGTCGAGTAATATATTTCTGAGGTTGTGAGTGTGCGACTTGCGTAAGAAATCGGTTTATCATTCCCTATAGATCATTGTGAAAGAATGGCTCCTAACGCAAAATTTCTTGCGTTTGTCGTGAGATTAAACGGTTTAGAAAAATCTGGATATTGTAAGATTGGGTCATTTATTAAGAGGTTTTTACAAATTTCAAAAGTTTTTTTTTAGTTATCATCGACTATAATAGTTTTATTTTTCTTTAGACAAGTTGTAAATGGCTTTGTTATTTTGGCAAAGTCCTTAATAAATTTACGATAGTATCCTAAAGACCAAAAATGATTTTATTTCTTTTTGGTTTGTGGGAATGGGAAAGTTTTGGATCGCTTTTATTTTGTCAGGATTTGGTTTTACTCCTTCTGTAGTCACTAAATGACCTAAAAATGCGCATTCTTTATGTAAGAATTCAGACTTGTCTAATTGAATTTTAAGGTTGGCTTCTCTAAGGGCTTCAAAAACCCTTTTTAAATTTTCTGAATGTTATTGAAGTGAAGTGGAATATACAATAATGTAGTCTAAATAGACAAGGCATACTGTTCCTATCAAATCTTTAAGAACACAATCCACATACATGGGCATACTGCATTATAATTCGAATGCATTAAGCTTTTCAGTATTCAGTAAATGTTTACTGGTAATGAAATTTAGATTTCATTTTTGTAACTGTAATTTTTTTCAGTAATCAGTAAAAATCAATTTTTACTGAAATTTTACTGGTACTGCAAAGTGCCCATCTATGACAATCCATCACTCTCTGAAATGTTGATGGTGCATTTTTAATCCGAAGGGCATTCTAACAAATTCGTAGTGTCCACCTTCTACTGTAAATGCCGTCTTAGAAATATCCTTTGGATTCATTTCTATTTGATGGAATCCACTAGCTTAATCCAATGTTATAACGTTTTCTTTTATTAACAAAATACTCACAAAAGTTCAAACTGCAACAATAGAAAAGAAAAAAAAAGAGTCACAAAAATTCCAAGTATTTGCGGCCACCATCGCGACCAACATCTACTTAGGATTTGTCAACCAATTGCATCTACAAAATAAGCAACGGCAACCATCGCTGCCACGAAGCTTATAATGTATTTGCAATTGGTTGTGCGACCTCCTTCACTAACCTGCAACAATAGAAAAGACTGATTCCGTTGAGTGCAATGCTTTTATACCCTTTTCAATATGGTTTTTTCCAATATTAATCACAGCAAGCGCTGCTATTTCAAATTCAGTTTCAACTTCAATCAAGGCGAATTCATAGAAGGTGGGATAAGTATTACAATAAGTACAATACAAAAACAACAGGCATTTTTTGTTGTTGAGATGTAATCATCTTTTCAAAAACAGCTGACTAAAGAATGACGACGGGAAGAAAAAATAAAAAATAAATTTACCACTCACGCATAGTCTTCTCTAAAATAATAGCAAATTCTAAAAAATATCTTCTTTATAACTTCTACTCAATCCTTCAACAATCTATTAAATAATTTCGTACTCAGCTAAAATTTAAAACAATCAAGCAACGTTTACGTTGTCCCGTGGCCAATTAAACTAAAGCAATATAGTTTCTATGATTCATTATTTGTAAGGGAAAACAAAACAACGAAATTATGAATAATTCTACAATACATACGATGGAGACTGACTGACAGCCTACCAGTATCCGAAATACGAGAGGAATCATTCCAATATTCCTACAAACAGGTGCGTTACTTCTTAATTAAATGTTAAATAATTTCGTTATTTTTATGTAATATATTGGCTTTAAATGCAGGCACATCGGCGTGAGGACGTAAGTTGTTTGAAACCACCAAAAGTAAGACCACGCTATGACTCCTGAACTTCCTATAATGTTAGTTGATGATGTTATCCTCTCCAGGGAAACAGGAATTAGGTGGTCCTTAGAAGCAATATTTTTCAACATCTCTTAATTTGAAAACCTGGATGAAAATTTATTTGCCTACTCTATGTTTCGTACGTAGACTCCTCGGATTTGTATTTAAACTATGTAATGCTCTCCCTTAGAGAATATTTTCAATTGAAAGACTGGAGCCCTGATATTATATTTAGAGTTAAGCCGGTCGTCGCAAACTTTTCCGAAATTTTGAAATATTTTTCGTTTGTGAATAGCATTTCGCTGTAAATTGTATGAAATTTGTTACTATCCAAGTATCACAGTGTGGCCAATATATTCCTTGGACGTAAATAAAATTCATATCATTTCTTAACTAATATTTTATTTATGTTTTCAAAAGTTAATAAATATTTGAGACAAAAAAATAAAACATTTGAATCTTAAATGTAAATACTCTCTAAAAGGAGTGGACATGAATATGTAAACATTAGGACCATAGAATATAAACAGACTAGAAAGGAAGCCTTTTAAAAAATATTTACTCCTTAAAATGTAAATGTTGACACAAAAGAAAAAAATAAATATAAATAAAAATATACAAACTTCTGATACAATAAGAAAAAACAAAATTGTTTATCAAAACAAAATACACAAAAAACACAAAATTTTTAACACTGTTATTCGCATCAGCTGGTCTAACAATCCCACCTTCTATGAATTCGCCTTGACTTCAACGAAACTGTATTCATCTATTGCAGTGTTGTATTAAACTATTTACAGGGTTGTGTTTTAAGAAAGTCACACATGCTAGTGACGTACAATTTAATAGTAATCGGTATAATAATAATTACATTTCACTTATATATAAAATATGCTACGCTACAATGTAGTAAAATACATGCACTTACCAAGTTTATCTAATATTTCGTTTATGTTTGGCATTGGGTATCTATCTGATATTGTTTTTTCGTTCAGTTTAATATAATCAATAACTAAACGCCACTTTTTTCCACTCGCGTCCGCTTTTTTCGGAGTATCCAAACAGGTGCACTCCAAGGTGAGTAGCTTTCCCGTATAATACCTTGATTTAACATGTCTGAAATTTGTTTTTTTACTTGTGCTTTATGAATATGGCGGTACCTATATGATTTTATGTAAATAGGAATGTCATCTCTGGTGACAATGTTGTGTTTAATTTTATTGGTAAAGGTAAGAGACTGATTTTCTTGAAGAAAAATATCTTCAAACTCTTTGCATATTCTTGTTATAACTTTCCGTTCTTCTACATTTAAATGGTCAATTCTAAGATTGTCTAGTAATTTAGGGTTTTGATATTCAGGAAGATGTTCGAAGTTAATATTGTTACGTTTTTACCCTTTTAAAAACGTTAAAAATATGAGTTCGTAGATTGCAAATAAAATAAAAATAAATATGTGTTTAATTTTAAATCAATTCTTTATTATTCGCACAATTCCGTGTGCCACCTTTATCGATTTAACTTAACCAATAACAATTTACTGACTTAGACAATAACAATTTACTTTGTTATTCTTTCTTTTACACACTCGTTCGTTAGAACTTCAAACCACGATTCTTTTCCGCGTACGCAATAACAATTGTACGTTATTCTCTCTCTGCTTGCAACCTTTGTAAGCACTATACGGAGATCTTCAAACCACAATTATTCTTCGCAAAGCAACGTGTTATCTTCACACACAACTGACTGAATTCTAACTGAATCGCCGTTGTTTGCTCTGTCTTTCCTTTTATATCACAAGGGTCAGCAGTCTGATGAATGTACTTGAAGGAGAATGTCTTCGAGAAATATCCAAAAATGTAAATAATCTGTCCTCATCATTGTTGTTTGTGTATCTTGTTTACGTTCGTCCAGGCAGAGTTGTTGTTGTTTTGTTTATTTGTCTATCCGTTATTTTTATACTGCATTTTGTTGTTGCCCTTTTTTATACTGCACTATATTTTTGCTTGTTTACTTCTTTGTCTGTTTACATCTTTGTCCCTTATATTTTTTTTATACAGATGTTGTTGTATTTGTTTATTCATCGATCTTGTAAACAAGTCCATTGTTTTTGTTGCTATATTTTTACTTACTCGTTGATCACGTGAACAAGTCCATTGTGTTGTTTTTGGAGCTTTTGTTTATTATTTTAATAACACCATTTCCATTTTCGTAACAATATTATTAATTTTTCTATAATATTGTTACGTTTTTACCTTTTTAAAAACGTTTAGAATATGAGTTCGTTAATTGCAAACCAAGTAAAAACAAATAAGTGTTTTATTTTAATTAAACTCTCTCTTTATTATTCACACTTTTATGCCACTGTTCACACTTAACCGATACAACATTAATTGCTTGCTATTATTCACACACAACTATTGCTCGCAACCGATATCTTCAAACACGACTTTTTAGTTCACACGCAACTTCACTCAAGACTGACTCAATTACAACTGAACTGGTTGCCTGGTTTGTCTTGCCCTTTTATAGTCCAACGCGAACAGCACATCGAACGTTCTTGAAGAAGAAGGTTCGCGTTCTCGCTTACTCGAAAATTCTATAGCGACTGCATTGTTGTTTGTGTACTTTGTTCTCATTGGTTGTTGTTGCGTTCGTTTTTTTTTTTTTTTTTTTTTTTGTCGAACGTCCCCGGCCTCACACTAACCCACCCTCACCCGACCGCGGAGGGCTCGTCCCCATTACGTAGGGACACGTACACACTACAGTCCGGACTATAGCGGGTTAGGGAAAAGTAAAGGCAACGACAACATAAATCAGCTACAGAACTTAATCACAAGCTGAATAAAGCAACAATAAACCATAACTACCTAAGACAAGAACGAGAATATATTTTTCTATAATAATTTACAAATTAATGGCAGCATATAAGCTACGTTTAATATTATAAACAGTACAATTAAAATCAATAAAATCATAATACATGTTAAAATCATTACATAATCTACGAAAAGGAAAATTACAACCATAGTTTGTTCTATAAAAATCTAGGGAAAAAGGACGATAGTACCGTGAAAATCTTGCTGGAATACTGAAATTTAGGTTACAAAGCAAAAACTCGGAATCGATATCACCCTTAACCAGATTATAGACAAAACAAACGCCTAACACAGCCCTTCTACGTTCCAAAGTTGAAAGTTTTATCAGACCTAATCTAGCCTCATAAGATGGAAACCCATTGGCATAATCCCATCTTAAGCCACGTAAACAGAATAATAACAACTGCCTCTGCACAGACTCTATTGAATCACTATGACAACGATAGTATAGATTCCAAATAACAGACGCGTACTCCAAAATAGGCCTAACAAGTGAAATGTATAGCAATTTTGTTATATAAGGATCAGTGAACTCCTTAGCCCATCTTTTCACAAAACCAAGAACAGCCTTAGCCTTGCCAATCACCATACTAATATGATCAATAAAAGACAGTTTAATATCCAATAATACTCCCAAATCAAGAAATGAAGTAATAGTTTCCAAAGGGCAAGAATTAATCACATAAGTGGACGAAACTACGCCCCCGCGAGAGAAAACCATGCACTTACACTTTCTCAAGTTAAGATCCATCAAATTAGTCCCGCACCAAGTTACAAAGGAATCAATATTTCGCTGAAGAATAGCCTGACCATGCATGGTCATCATCAAAAGTATAAAATAATTTAACGTCGTCAGCATACATCAGAATATTACAATCAGAAATAGCACAAGGAAGATCATTAAGAAACAATAAAAACAGTAAAGGACCCAAATGGCTACCCTGCGGAACACCAGAAGTAACATAAACAGTCTTAGATAATACATTCCTAAACAATACCCTCTGAGTCCTAAGGGAAAGATAGGAGCCCAGCCAACGATGAGTAGTATCAGGAATACCGATCAATGACAGTTTATGAAGCAAAATTCCATGATCAACCCTATCAAAAGCCTTACTGAAATCAGTATAAATTACATCAGTCCGAGCCCTGGCAAGAAAACCCCTGAAAACATGCGTAGTAAATTCAAGAAGATTAGTGACAGTCGACCTACCTTTCAAAAAACCATGCTGGAAAAGGGATATTAAAGATCTCGTATTAAAAAAGAGGTAATCAGTCACCAGTTTCTCCATTAACTTGGGAATAGCACTGAGTTTGACAATACCCCTGTAATTGGAAATATTGGATCTATTACCCGACTTATGCAAAGGAATTATAAACGAACTCTTCCAAATAGATGGAAAATGACCAGCACTCAGAAGCCCATTAAATATAAAGGTCAAAGGACCACTCAATACAACAGCGCACTTCTTTAAAATGCAGGCCGGTACCCCGTCAGGGCCTGGCAAGTATGTAAGTTTCAGTCCAGACAAAGAATCAAGAACAGACTCCTCATCAAATGAATATATATTAGAAATAGAGACACTTCCCACTGAATAAGGATACGAAAAGCCGCAACTCAAATCAGGGCCCGAGTTCAACTGCCTATAAGTAGACTGAAAAAAGTCAGCAAACATATTCGAAATATCCAGGTAACTAGAGGATGATACGCCATCATAAAACATCTTCGTGGGAAATAAAGATGATTTACGTTTAGCTCGAACGAAGTCATAAAACGACTTAGGATCACTAGCGAAGTTCGACCTGACCTTAATCATATATTCCTCATAACAGTGATGATTCATCCTTCGATAATCCACACGCGCCCTAGAGTAAAGAGCATAATCAATATCAGTACCTGATCTAACAAACTTTTTAAATAACCTCGATTTCCTGTTCCTCAACTTCGACAGTCTAGCCGAATTCCACGGAGGACCAGAACGCTCCAAACGACTATTCACAATTGGAACACACATTCTAAAACATTTAAATAATACCTCATAAAAGCCATCCAAGATCCTGTCAAGTCAAAGAGAGTCATATGGAGGTGAAATAAGTACAGACGACCAATCTACAGAGGATAGTAGTGTATTTAAACGACTAAAATCCGTACGATGGAAATTAAAACGCCCCTCAACACCAGATGAGCGATCAATTACAGGAGGTAAACAAAAATCAACTTCAATAGAAAGTAACAACGTAGGATGATAACTATCCTCAGGAAAAGATATTGGATCAATGCGAAATAAGGAAGAAATACTTGGATCCTCTAAAAATACAAGATCCAAAATTCTACCCATTGAATTCAATAAACCATTAACCTGGAAAAGACCTAGATCATACATAGCGGACAGAATTTCATCATAGGATGGAATTGAAGAACATGGCACTAATGACCCAGTCTCAGGTGAAAAATTCCAGGATGTATGCGGAAGATTAAAATCACCAAGGACTACTATAATCCCCTCTTGCCCCATTAAATCAATTACTCTAGAAATCAAAACGAAATGAACACTATAGATATGAATGTCAGAACAGGGGGGAATATATGAGCAAGTAATGTATATAGACATTCCACGATTACAGACCCTAACGCAAATAAACTCAATATCCTCAGAGGAACACAAGTCAACCAATTCAGATTTGCATTTAGAGCAAATGGAAATTCCTATCGCGTCTATAAATATTAAAATTACTAGACATAATTTCAAAATCAAAAATATTACAATTCAGCCAAGTTTCAGTAAAAACAAGTCCATCAAATTCAAAATCAAAGCTACTATTATATAGCGAAGAAAGTTTAGACCTAAGTCCGCGAATATTCTGATAAGCAATTCTGAAATTAAAAGACGATTTCGAAGTTAGTTTTTTTGAGAAATAGGACCAGGCAAATTAGCACCATTCCTACTATGGCCCTGCCTGACTACGAATTCTCGTACCAATACACCCTGTGGCCAAAACGAAGGATTAACAATTTCACCAAATTTCTCATCGGCAACATATAATTTAAACGAAGAAATACTGCCATCCAAAGATGGCCTCATCTTATAGCAACCAAACTCAAAAGGCTCACTAATCTTCGATTTAACGAAATATTTCACATCATCGACTGAAGTATCACATGAAAGACGAGACACAAAAATAGTCCTTTTAGGTTTAACAACAACCAATTCCCTTGGAGCAGAAGTATTTAAACCAGCGGACACTACAGATGAATATGTAACAGAAGACGGTTTCGAAGATGCCTGGGAAGTGACATCACCCAGAGGTAAAGGTAAAGGAGATAGAGTAGACTTTGGACTCAGTTCAACTAGATTCGCAGACCTCGGTATAGGAATGCTAGCTGAGTTATCAACAAAAGATGGACCAAAGTCCACAATAGGAGTAACAGTGGACAATGAATTGATTGTCGAAGTTTCCCCTGGCACAGAAACTTGCACATGCTCAGGAGCCACAGAAGAAAGAGGTCCTGGAACTTTTTCCGATTCGAACAATTCACTCAAAAGACCATATTTTGAAAATAATTCCCCAAACCGACGAAATTTAGCAAAAAGAGATGCAAATTCAGTGTGCATCTCAGTAAACTCACGACGAGTCTCCATAAAAAATTTATAAAATTGGATGTCCACCACCTTACACTTAGGACAACACCATCGTAGACCCAAGGAGCTATCCACTAATTGGTCCGTGGTGCGAGGAAGCAAACCAACACATTTAATGTGAAACAAATTATCACATAACCAGCAAGAAATCTGGCGTTCACCCTCTTTTCTTACAATGCATTTTGATGCCGTACAATTATTCATTTTATTAAATTAAATAACTAAATAAACAAACAGTGAAAATTATTTATATATAAAAGAAAAAAAGATTAAAGATATATCTAGAATGTAAAAACAAAAATAATAATAAATAAGCAAGAATTACAACCAAACAGTATACATAAAACAATAACAAAATAAAAAGAAAAAAAAAAATAAAAAAGGAATACTGATAGAAAGAAAATAGAAAAAAAAGAAACTGTAACAGCTTACAAAAACAACTAAATTATTAAAACAAGAGACAATTTTTGTTTTTGTTCTGTTATAATGAAACAATTAGTTTCAAAATTTAACAAATAAAACTTACAATTTTAAGATAAAATACACAGCAAAATAAAAGAAAATAATAAAAACAACTTTTAAAAACTTTTGGTAAAAATTCTAAGCTAAATTAAACACTTTAAAATCAAAATAATAAAAATTTTAATAAGAGCACTTCACAAAATAAACACAATCACAACAGAGTTGCCAATATTTTGCCAATATTTATCCCCTTCTCTTTCATACCGATGTTGATGCTTTACTTGTAACATGTTCGTTGTAGTTGTTGGTGTAGCTATTATTAATCATCATGTTCATTGTATTCGTTAGTTCGTGTGTATGTGTAGCTGATAGCTTTTGTTTATCGTTTTTATTGTTAAACGATATTAGGTCGTTTCGATTGTTTTTGCGTAACACTGCCGCCCACTTAAGCCTGTTCGTCCCGAATAGGCTCATTATCTCTTTTCCCATATTTCGCCAGTCGCTCTATGTGCACGCCCTTCATTTTTGTTCGGGGGCTGTTAGCTTTTTGTATCCTGTACACGACATCGTTTAACCTCTTAATTTTTTTATAAGGTCCTTCCCAGCTGGTTTGTAGCTTGGTTGATAATCCCTTCTTCCGCTTTGGGTTGTAGAGTAGAACCATTTGTCCCTCTTGGAAGCCCTCCGTGTTTGCTGCACGATCGTACCTGGCTTTCATTCTATCGCTGACCATTTTTATTCGGGTTCGCACAAATTGATGAAGTTCATTTAGGCTTTCTTCTTTACCAGTGGCATCTCTCTCTGCGGCGGGCTTAACTCCAAACTCCAAGTCACCGGGCAGTTTTATCTCAGTCCCAAAAGTTACCTTGGCGGGTGATCTAGATGTTGAATCATGGACTGCAGATCGGTAAGCCAGTAGAAACCTCGGAATGTGTTCGTCCCAGTTCTTCTGTTGCTCGCTCACTACTTTCCGCAAGTACTCCTCCAGGGTGCGATTAAACCGTTCTACCATTCCGTCTGACTGTGGGTGAAGCGGTGTCGTTCGGGTCTTCTTAATTCCGTACACTTCACACATTTCCTTGAATACAGCTGACTCGAAATTTCTTCCTTGATCGGAATGTAGCTCCATTGGAACCCCGTAGCGGCATACCCAGTTGTTCACAAAAACATTTACAATTGTGCTCGCCTCTTGATTGGGTATGGCATACACTTCCGGCCGTTTGCTGAAATAGTCCATCACCACGAGAACATATCGGTTTCCGGCATTGCTGACTGGGCCCGCTACGTCCATCGCTATCCACTCGAAAGGTGCGCCCGAGTTATACTGTTGCATCTGACCTCGACTTCTTCTTACGGGACCCTTAGCTGCAATACACTGGGTACAGTTTGCTATCCAATCCGCCACTGCTTGCTGACATCCAACCCAATAAAAGCGTTGTTTTAGCCTTTCCAGCGTCTTAATCACTCTAAGATGTCCTCCACTGGCTCCATTATGGAACTCCTTTAACACTTCTTTCATTTTGGAGGAAGGCACTACCAATAGGTTGGATGAGGTCTTGCCATCAGCGCTTTCCCAAAGTCGATATAGGCACCCATTTATGATTTTTGTAAGAGGACCTTCTGCGGATATCTCATTTCTTGTTGGTCGTTTGTCCTCCTCCTTCGCTGCTATTATCTTCACCAATATTGGGTCACTCCTTTGTGCTTGGGACCAGTCTTCGTTGGCTTCAATCCGCGTTAGCCGTATATCGACGATGGATTCCTTTTTCTCAGCTTTCACGCAATGTTTACACTTCAAATTACAAGGTCGGCGTGAGAGAGCATCAGCATTCCCATGTTTTATGCCTCTTCGGTGTTCAATGCTGAAATCGTAAGTCTGGAGGCGGTCCATCCAACGTGCTAACTGTCCTTCAGGGTTCTTAAATTGCAGCAGCCATCTCAGTGCGGAATGGTCAGTCCTTAGCAGGAAATGTTGACCATACAGGTACTTGTGATAATGTTTTATGCACTCCAGCACTGCGAATAGTTCACGTCGGGTCACACAATAATTTCGTTCCGGCTTTGACAGTGTGCGACTATAGTAGCCTACCACTTTCTCCGTACCATTGACCACTTGGGAAAGTACACCACCAATACCATATCCGCTAGCATCACTGTCCAAAATGAATTTTTCTCCTGGGACTGGATACGCCAAAACTGGTGCAGCACACAATAGATCTTTAAGTGTCTGGAACGACTTTTCCTGAGGCTCACCCCATTGATACGCTTTTGATTTCTTGGTGAGCTCATGCAAGCTTGCAGCCACGCTAGCAAAGTTAGGCACAAATAGTCTGTAGTATGTGCATAATCCCAAAAATCTGCGTAGTTCATGAAGATTTTGGGAACGAGGCCAGTCCTTTACCGCTCGTATTTTATCTTCATCCGTAGATATTCCATCTGCTGTAACCAGATGCCCCAAATATTTCACCTGTCTTTGGAACAATGCACATTTCTTTACGCTTAGTTTAAGTCCAGCCATCGATATTCGTTGCAGAACTTCTCCCAGGTTTTTGAGGTGTTCGTCGAAAGTTCTGCCCATCACTATTATGTCGTCGAGGTATACCAGGCAAGTCTTCCAATGCAGTCCCTTGAGTACACGTTCCATAAGCCGCTCGAATGTGGCCGGAGCATTACAGAGTCCAAATGGCATAACTTTAGCCTGCCAT
This sequence comes from Sarcophaga caerulescens, assembly GCA_927399465.1. Lineage (NCBI taxonomy): Eukaryota > Metazoa > Arthropoda > Insecta > Diptera > Sarcophagidae > Sarcophaga > Sarcophaga caerulescens. Next base: position 63,253,586 of record OV656866.1, read on the forward strand.
AAGCCGCCGTTCGCACTGAATGCAGTTTTCTCTTTGTCCTTGTCTGCAATCTCCACCTGCCAATATCCGCTTTGTAGATCCAATGTGAAGAACCACTTCGTTCCGGCTAGCGTGTCGAGTGTGTCGTCAATTCTCGGTAGCGGGTAACTGTCCTTTTTGGTGACATCATTCAGCTTCCTGTAGTCTACGCAGAATCTTGTACTGCCATCTTTCTTCTTTACTAAGACTACAGGCGAGCTCCATGGACCCGATGATGGTTCGATTACGCCGCTCTTCCTCATTTCGTCGACTAACTCCTTAACCTCATTACGCTTCGCCAGCGGTATGCTTCTGGGTGCCTGTTCTATCGGTCTTGCTTCGCCAGTATCAATTTCATGTTTGACCATGCCTGTTCTTCTTTGTTTTTTACTGTTCGTGGCGAAAGCGCATGCATACCTCTTTAGCAGCTTTTTTGCTTTATTTTTCTCTGGGGCTGCTAAGCCTGCTACCCATTTCTCCACATTTTCACCAAATTCCTTTTGATCCTTGGCTGACATTTCGGCAGTTTGCGGCGATTGTTCGCTGTTTATTACCGCCTCTACTGGAACACATTGACCGACTTCTGAGTTTTTACAGATGACTTTTTCGTTGCCTGATAGATTTAGCACTCTCACCGGGACTATTCTCTGTTCTGTAGATTTGACGATGGCCTTTGCTGATATTAAATCCGTCTGTATTTCTGCTGGTTCTACAACCCACAAGCGGTTCTCCTCACAATCTCCCTAAAAAAGCGCCCATATCAGTGATTCACTTTGAGCTGGTAGTTTTTGTTGTTCGACAGCAACTATCCTTCTGGCGTGCACTTGATGCTTGTATTCGACGTCAAGAGGTATCTCTACATTTCGCCAACTCATTATCTGTTGCCCCATATTCAAATTGATACCATGAGCTATTATAAAGTCGGCACCAATGATAACGTCGTCCACAATTGGAATTTGAACACGGATAGGGGTGAGCTACCATCAAAGCAGGGTGTTTTATCCTGCTTGTACTTTCAGATACGACTCGCACTAGTTCTGGTCGCTGGCTCTGGAGGTTGATGATCTTTTCCTCCATCATTACTAGTTTTCCGTCGACGGTCCTTCCCAAATCGTTCACTTTAGTGTCAACGGTCTTTTCCAAATCTGCCACCTTTACCTCGATACTGGTAATTCTTTTGCTGAATGACTCGCGTATTTCCTGCAGCTTCTCCGTTGTCGCTTTAAATAGCTGTTGGTTTGCTGCATGCATTTGTTTCATCATTTGTTCACTATCTTTTCGCGACTCCGCCAGAAGTTTCTGATTTTCGTTTCTAGCTTCTTGTACTTCAGCCAGAAGTTTCTCATTTTCGTTTCTAGAAGCTTCTTGTACTTCAGCCAGAAGTTTCTGATTTTCGTTTCTAGAAGCTTCTTGTACTTCAGCCAATAGCTTTTTGTTCTCTTCTTTTCGGGAAGCTTCTTGTTTATCAGCTAATACCTGCATTTTCTCCATCATAGCGGCTAGCAACGAATTTATGTCAACACCGCTAGGGGTTGCAGGGGTCTGTATCTCTCGTTCCTCTTCATCCTCAAACTCGTAGGACTCGTCAGGAGGAGGAGGAGGACTGTCAATGCCCTGAAGCTGCAGTTGTTCCCTTAACCGCCTCTGCAGTTCATTCTTAGTGCCCGTTGTTGCCAGTTTTAGTTTAGCCATCTCTCGTTTAAGCCGTTCCACTCTTAATTCGGAGAGTTTCATTTTATTATTTTTATTTATTTTCACTTTTGGATTTTTGCAATCCCACTTCTGACACCAATTGTTACGTTTTTACCTTTTTAAAAACGTTTAGAATATGAGTTCGTTAATTGCAAACCAAGTAAAAACAAATAAGTGTTTTATTTTAATTAAACTCTCTCTTTATTATTCACACTTTTATGTCACTGTTCACACTTAACCGATACAACATTAATTGCTTGCTATTATTCACACACAACTATTGCTCGCAACCGATATCTTCAAACACGACTATTTATTTCACACGCAACTTCACTCAAGACTGACTCAATTACAACTGAACTGGTTGCCTGGTTTGTCTTGCCCTTTTATAGTCCAACACGAACAGTACATCGAACGTTCTTGAAGAAGAAGGTTCGCGTTCTCGCTTACTCGAAAATTCTATAGCGACTGCATTGTTGTTTGTGTACTTTGTTCTCATTGGTTGTTGTTGCGTTCGCTTACTTGTTTATCCCCTTCTCTTTCATACCGATGTTGATGCTTTGCTTGTAACATGTTCGTTGTAGTTGTTGGTGTAGCTATTATTAGTCATCATGTTCATTGTATTCGTTAGTTCGTGTGTATGTGTAGCTGATAGCTTTTGTTTATCGTTATTATTGTTAAACGATATTAGGTCGTTTCGATTGTTTTTGCGTAACAATATGAATCTGTTTTGGATTTACTTTAATTGGACTTTCGATTAAAATTATTTTGTCTGCATTTGACCTATTATTTATTATATTAAGTTGTGGGGAAAGTTGATAAACCGTCAACTTTTTTTTCGCTGCGCCAGTTAGCTTTTTAAGTAATTCCGTTTTTAAAAAAAAACGAACTTGTTTTTCTGTTGTCCAAATATTCGCCCATGTTCTGGAAAACGCAGCGTTTTCAAATCGCTTACGATTTGAAAAACGCAAAACGCATTTCAACATGTTCTGAGAACGAAGCAATTTGCTGGCGTTTTGCATTTTTCGAAGTTGCATTCGAACAATGAAAACATGTTTTATCATAACAAAACATAAACAAATAAAAAAATTTAAAATGCCTACAGCGTATTTGCTTGCTATATTAGCTTTAAAAAACCAAAAAGCAAAAGAAATGTTAATTAAAAAACACTAAGGGACTTTTCCAATCCATTGGACAATCCAGATCATGCATAATTTATATATAATTTACGTATTTTTTTGTGAGATTTCAGAAATATTGTGGCAAATGCTTCTTTTCAGTTAGAGATGTTACTTATAAGCACTCACGAATAATTGGTAATTTTTAACACGGTTAGGGCCATTATTACAACTTGCCGTTAACTAAAGGTAGGATTTTAACGGGCAGATAAATTGTTTTTCATTATTATGAGTACCCAATAAGATAGAAGTGATCGTTAAGCTAAAGGGAAGATCATCCTACCTTTAACATTTAAAGGTCACTTTATGTTTGAACTTGCCATATCATATACTATTTTCGATATGGCAACTTCAAATTTAAACAAAATGAGCATATACAACAAAAAACGAAGTCCGTTGTTGCCACTGCGTTAAAAAAAAAACTTGTTTAATTGAGCAGTTTTATCGACTTTGCTTCGGCACTGCCATATTTTAATTTTATTTTATCTGTAAGTTGTAATAACGAAAATCAGTTAAAGGTAACTTTACAGTTCCCTTTAGCTAAAGGTACCTTTAACTAAACCCAAGTTTAACGGCAAGTTATAATAATGGCCCTTAGCCAGTTTATAATAAAATCTTGTATGAATTTTTTGCTCTCATAAAGACTCTCATAAGTACTTTATACAGGTTTTAAATTATTTTTTAACTTTTATTAAGGGTTTATTTTTACGATTTAATATAGATATGTGAATTTAATAAACTGCAAATATTGATATTGTATTTATTTATTAAATTTGAATTTCTGATACAACAAGATATAATATCTTATAATTTAAAGTACCAGAATCTGACAAGTTACATTAAAGAATTATAAATTATATGTGTGTATAAAAAAGAAAGAAAGGAAAAAAAAAAAATAAATAAACAGTAATATGTATAACATAAAATTAATAATCAATTAATAAAATAAATAATAAAAATAATTAAATTAATATAAGAAATAAAAAATAGGATATTTATATTTAAGTGACATTTACAGCAGGTTACGCTTGATAGAATTGATAAAGTAAATGTTTAAATTTATTTGCGTTGCTAATAACTTGAACGTTTGGAGGAAGTTGGTTCCAGAGTCGAATGCTTAATATGAAAAATTGTCTGTCAGACGCTGCATTCCGATGAGGAATCTGCAAAATACCATTTCCTCTTAAAGACCTCATATCATGATATCAAAAGTTTAAAAAGAAATAACCAAATAATTAGTTGTAAAATTAATACCACTAGCATTAAATTTTTTTCGAAAATCAATCTGATCAGCTGTTTGCATAAATCGCCAGTTGATAAGTAAACAAATGATACAGTCAAAGCAAATTTTTCTATTCAATATTTTTAATTTAAATCGTCAAAAAATGCTAAAAGTTTTCATTCAAATAAAAAGAAAACATATTAAATTTAAATTGTGTATAATTTTAATTGTTAATTTAAGATACAGTTTAAATAAAAAAGACCAGATCGCTTCAGTATACACTAGCGATTTGGAAACGCCAAATTTCTAGCGATTTCGTTTGTCAGAACATCTATTTGGCGTTTTCAAATCGAAAACACGAACATTAAAGGCCGTGTCACATAGAACTTTTGCTTCGCGTTGCGTTACAAATTCGCTTTGACATTTAAGATAAATGTACATGTTTATATGGCACTTGTCACATAAACAGCTTTTAACGCAACGCAAAGCGAAAAGTTGGGCATCTCTCATCTTTTTGCGGGCTTTGACAATCAGCTGTTGATTATTCTGTAAATACTGGCAAATTTGAGCGCAAATTTTATTTTTTTAATATTTGTCCTTAAATTTTATGTTTTTTAGTTTTTTTTAGCAGTACAATTATAAGTCAAATAAAAATATGTCAAATAAATCCTCCAAATCCATTTTTAGTCCTTATTTAAACACAAAATATTAAAAGCAAAACTTACGCGCTAACCACTTTTAAAAGATAAACAAACAACGCGAGTGTTGTCAAAGGTTTTGTTGTGGCATACACCTTTTGCTTTACGCTTTTCTGTCAAAGTTATAAACGTCACGCAAAGCAACAAAGTTTTATCGGCCTTAAGCGATATGCGTTTTTCAGAACATGGGCAATTAATTAATTTTATTATTATTTTCTTCTTTACATTAAACTTATTATCAAAATACAAAATAAAATAATTAAAAGTAGATAGTAATACTTTTAATTACTTTTTCTTTTAACTTCAAATAATTTCAAAGAATTAGTTCAATAAACTGTTTAGTGCTGATTTTATACCAGAGACAAAAAATAATTGTTATTTTTTTCATTTAGAAAAAAAGGTTATGCAAAATTTTCCTTTATTTTTTTAGGGAATTTTTAACCGTTATCATGAGATGTATATTATTTTGGTCGCAGCAACCAATATAAATGAGAAATAAATTTTTTTGGTTATGAATAGCAGTTATAACAATCGAAAAAAAAAATTGGTTGCCAATAACCATTATCAAAAATAGTTTAACTTTTTGGTTAGTGTATTGCTGTCAATTTGGACAGATTTTCTAAAAACAATTTTACGCAAGTTACCGTTCCAATTTCCAATACTTTATTTAATATTTTAGACATGAAGAATGGAAATCCAAAAACAAAATTCATATGTATATGCTCAGTAGAGATGAGCGATATTTTCAAAACTGTGATTTAATCACGGTGATTGATAATTCACTGGTAACTACAGTGATTGAAATTGCCAAATAACAGTTACTAATAATGTCGTTCTTTCAAAATTGTTACATACTCAAATTCATTTCATTTTATTTTGAGCGAGGCGGAATTACTCTTAGATGATGCTGATTATTTACTTTTGTCTTTTATATATGATCTTTCTGTGAAACTTAATTGTCAAACTTTATATAAAAAAATTACATTAAAAATAATAACATTGATGACACCACTTTGATTTTGTTTAGTAGTCTTTTCGTAGTATGTATCTAGTTGTCTCTTTCTTACGACTTAATAAAATACGTTATTGTCATTATTGTATTATTGGAATACTGTGATCACAATCACTGTTTTATTGTCATTATTGTATTATTGGAATACTGTGATTACAATCACTGTTTTAAAGAACAGTGATTAACAAATCACGTTCAGTGAGAACAACGTTCTTCAAAAATCACTGGTTCACTCATCTCTACCGTACACATACAACTCTCATACATACATATATGCAAAGCATATCCAATAGGTAGCATCGTCTCAGCAGCTGACGCCTTTTGAATGTCAAAATTTTGTTGTTTCTTTTTTTGTGTTTTGTTTCGATAATCATTTTCGTATTTATAAACCCTCATATGTACCGGATGTATCCTTAACGATATGCACTCTAGAAATTCTTCAGGATTACTATTTCAAAGCCAATTTTATTAAAATTTTTGCAAGATGATTAATAATATTTAACAGTCTTATGCAAAAAAAAAACCTTATTATGACCTTCAAGTGAACATTAGTTAACAACGACTTTTAGCTTAATAATCCATTATTAAAAAAGTATATGCAAAAACAGTATTGTTACGAAAATGGAAATGGTGTTGTTAAAATAATAAGCAAAAGCTCCAAAAACAACACAATGGACTTGATCACACATAAAATGATAAACAAAAGCTCCAAAAACAAAACAATGCAGTTGTTCACGTGATCAACGAATGAGTAAACATATAGCAACAAAAAAAAACAACAGGCTTGTTTACAAGATCGATGAATAAACAAAAATATAGCAACAACGTCCGTGTATAAAAAAATATAGCAGAAAGACAAACAAACAAAACAACAACTCTGCCTGGACGAAAGTAAACAAGATACACGAACAACAAAAATGGAAACAAGTTGTTTACATTTTTGGATTGTTCCCGAAGGTCGTCATCATCCTTCAAGGGCATTCATCACACTGTTGATCCAGTGATATAAAAGGCAAGATAAAGCGAACAACTAGGATTCAGTTAGAATTCAGTCAATCGTGTATGAAGACACGTGATTCTCGGAGTTCGAGTTAAGTTAGTCGTGTGACGACGTCGCATTGAATTGAGTGAGAATTCAACCAGTGGTGTGTGAAGATACGAGATTGAGTTATAATTCAGTCAGACTTGTGTGCAGACAAGTTGCGTGAAGAAAACAGTTGTTAGTGTGGTGCTTACAAAAAAGGTTGTGAGCAAAGAAGAATAACTAACAAGTGTTGTTGCTTATAAAAAGGTTGTGAGCAGAGAAATATCACGAACAAGCACATATTGAGAAAGTTATCATTGTATACGTAGAATAAGTTCGAACAGTGGCACAAAAGTTGTGCAGATAATAAAGAATTGACTTAAAATTAAACACAGATTTATTTTTATTTTATTTGCAATCTACGAACTCATATTTTTAACGTTTTTAAAAGGTAAAAACGTAACAGTATTTTAACTAATATCCATTTTAAGGTTTTTTTTATTTGATGCTGGCAATACCATTATTTTATTCTGTCAATTTTTCCTTAATATTGTGTATGAACGATTATTAGTTCATTTGGTATTCGTGTCTAATATTGTTTTTTTATGTTTTTATACAAAATAATTGTTTTTATTAATTGTTAATAATTAATTGTTTTTTTATTTATTATTTGTTTTTTTTTAATAACAACAATGTACAAATAAAATAAAACCACAGAATAAACAGAATGGAAAGCAGTGACGTTTGACAAACTCTCATAGCATAATTTTACATAACTTTTTAGAGGTAGAAAAAAAATGAATTATAAGTTTTGCAAAGCTAATGTGTTAAGTGCCTCGGCCACGATCAAACAGATTGGATCAAATTTTGCATGTGTTGGTAATTTTTGTTTGACTTAGCAAAGCAACGCATCAAATATAAGCCTTCAAATTTCATTTAAAAAATGTCGTGAAGAAGAAAACATCATATGGTTTTCATCGGAAAAATTTCTTTTATAGTTTTCTGTCTTTTTTAGAAAATATTTTTTTTGGTTTTCTCAAAGAACATATGGTTTTTGGTTGGGAGATTTGTTTTTGTTTTTTATCATCGAGTTTTTTTCTTTTAATATGGCAAATGATTATTTCATAGCCATTGCCCTGTCGCAGGCAATTAAAAAAAAGGAAACAAAAAAGGATGAAACAGTGGTTGAAGAAATGGGATGAAAACAAAAAAAATCAAGAATCTTCTCAATGAACGCATTGTTATGGAAACTTGTGGAGGAATAAACAAGATTTTAAAATATAATATAAAGGCAATTAAAACAAATTATTAATGGGCTTAATTTTTTCGGCTTATAATTAAAATCGTTAATAATTTTGTTAAACAAAACAAAGTTCATAAAACTAGAATAAATAAACAATATCATAAAATTCATAAATAAAAACAAAACTAAATGAAAAATATCAAAATAGCTACTTTTTTACAATTGTTTTGCTACACACTTTCAAAAACCCGCGAAACAAAGTGTGATGTTACTCATACGAAATCTAGAGTAAAATGAAATTTGAAGTTATTGCCCGCACACACATCAAATTTGCTTCAATTTTCTGCGGAGCAGGTAGCGAAAATCAAAATATTTTGATATTCTTCAAACTCTTCTCAGCCTGTACGTGTGAGGTCAGTTTTCTGTACGTGTGAGTACAGTTTTACCAATACAATCACAAAAATGGCAATTTGATCCAATCAGTTTGATCGTGGCGGGTCTGCATTAGAAGCAACAGATATACAGAGTGAAAACTGGCGGATAAAGTTGAAAAATTAAATGTAAACAAACATTGATTATGTGTGTTAAAAAAGGGAAAATTTGGAATATTTTTTAATTTCTTCAATGAAAAGTTTAAAGATTCTTAAATATTTAATTATTAATCGAAATGTATGTGGTTTTTGGTCGCAATGAATATAGTTTCTTGTGCAAAAGGTAAGTAAGAAGCTAAATATATCAAGATCAAATAAGACATATTGCTCATAAAATTTTTTCCTTGCAGAACTTTGTGTATATTATCAGTATTTATTAATTTCTTGAATGAAAAAGTTAAAATTCGGTAATTTTTTTATTATTAATAGAACTCTTAGCAATTTCTCTTCACAATGAAACAAGTTCCGTGTGTAAAAGATAAGTAAAAAGAAAAATATAACAAAATATATACTCATAACTTTTTGTTTCAGGAATTTGTGAATATACCCCCAAATTGGTTAAATACTAAGTTAGTGATAATCGATGAAAGGCGTCACAAAATACATTAGTTCCGTATTACGTTTCCCCAATAAAACAGTTCATTTCCTTTCAAAACTATTCTATTATTCTACAAAAATATCATCAATTTCTACCAAAATAGAAAATAAAAACCCACCCTAAAAATTAACAAACATAAATAAACAAAACAGAAATAATCAGACAGAGACAGAAATACTTTTTGGTAATATTTGCTGTCCCTTTCACATAACTTATGTAAACGTCAAATTTTCGTTTCCATTCTGTGTGTTCGGTGAATAAAACAACCAATGTAATTAAAATATTATATTTTGATTAATGAAAGTATTCGAGTACCGGTTTCTTAAAATTTGTTTTGATAATTTAGACATCACTAAACTATTTTGTAAACAAAATTTTTATTTTGGAGAAAAAGAATAGTTTTAAAAGAATAAATAGAAAAAATATGGAGAAAAAGCATGAAAATAAAAGGAAAAGATCTGAAAATTGTTTTTTGTGTTTTTAAATTTTTTTTAATTCATTTTAAAAAAATTAGAATATTTTTCACAAAATGTCAAAAATTCTAATAAAATTATGACATAAGACTTTATTGTAGGTTTAAAGTAGGGTTGAACCATTGTTAAATTTCATAGATATAATAATGGTTTACTACACGTGTGTTAAGCTAATTATCGTTTTTGCATATACTTTTATCGAATTTAGCTTAACAACGGTTAGTAAGCCTGTTGTAAGTTTTTTGTCTGTAAGTCTTTAACACTAAATACATATATCTTTTAAACTACAACCTAGATTTACTATATTTATATGGACGAGAGTGATGAATTACCCAAAAAAGATTTCGGTATCTCCAACTAGGTGCATAAACTATGACCAATAACAAATAACGTTTGCAGCTGCAATTTTTCTCGATGGCCATATAAAAACATGTTCTTTACATAAAGTGGAAATGTTATCGACTGCATGGAATATTTTTTTTTTAATTTATAGGTGCCCCACTATTGCGTAATTAAGAATGACATAAAAATCAAAAGAAATTTCAATATATAAAATTTATTTAGTTTTTTAATTGCTTTTATTAATTTCCTATAGAGGTTTGAGGGTTAATTTTTTTGACATTCCGCTAGCACTTTAACAAAAACAAAATGCCTGTTGTTTTTGCATTGTTGTACTTGTACAGATGCTACTACCTATTGGATATGCCTTGCATATACAGTCGTGGACACACAATTAAGTCATTTAAGCAAATTTTTAATTTTTGTAAAAATTAAAAAGATTTAAGAAGAATGGAAACAAAAACAACTAATATTTATTAATTTCATATGCTTAATAATTAATTAACAACAAAAACTTAAATAGTTATTCATTATAAAAATTTTTTTGGTACGAAGTTGATATCAGACTTAAAATTTAAGTGGACACATAATTAAGTCATCTGAAAAAAATTATTGAAAATTTAATTTAATTGCTTTATTTTTCACCCAAACTATTTTGAACCTTTAATATTTTGGAATATTTTGTGGGGTATCGTTTTTGGCGTATTATTTCAGTACATCTTTGTGGCATTGAGTTGATTAAATTGCGACACTGCTCAGGACTAATGTTATTCCATTCTGCCTGGATAAGCTGCCAAAGTGTCTTTTTTCTGTTAGGTTTTTTGGCTGCAACTGCTCGTTTTACGATCCCCCAAAGATTTTCAATTGGGTTCAGATCGAGACTTTGAGCTGGCCAATCAAGAACCCTTATTTTTTCCTCAGCAAACTAAGCTTTAACTACCCGAGATTTATGTTTCGGGTTGTTATCATGCTGAAATATCCACGATAGTGGTAATTCGTCCTCATAATCTTTAGTCAAATTGTTCTGTAGGATGTTTTTATACATTTCCCCAGTCATTTTAAAAAATTAAAATTAATACATAAAATAAGAATTGGGCTGAATCCCGAAAGTTGTACTCCATGAAACTAAAATATAGACCACTTCTAATATGCTACCATATACGTCACCAACCACAACCCATTTCTAAAAAACTAGAGGAACACAGGTCACAAACATTCATTTTTTAGTACATAAATACCTTTTACTTAAAAAAAATAAATATAGTTTCCAAAAAATTAATCACTTGTGTCAATATCAACGAAAATCACACACTGAGTAATTTGGCGCCAAATTTTTAAATACAAAAGCTACAACAAATAATATGTTTGACAGCTCACAGCTGTGCGAAACAAAAGTAAAAACGTCAATATGATCAATATGGTATCAGTTATCGATAAAATGCAAAAACATTATCGATTTTAACATTTCAAAATTTGAATTTAATGACGCCAGATCATACATTTCGACCAATGTGTGAGGCGATGAAAAGGCACATGTTTTACAAGTACCACGACGAAATGGTGCAGTCATCCCCAAGTCCAACACTCCATTTGATGTCACGCATGTCGATCACTATGGGCCAGTCGATAATGGGAGAAGTTTCAAGTATATATTCCTTGTTATAGATGCCTCTACTAAGTTTGTGAAACTTTACGCTACAAAGACTACGGTAACTAGAGAGATTGTTGAACATCTAAGGGATTATTTTAGGGTTTACAGTCGTCCGAGGTATATTGTAAGGCACAGGGAAACGACATTTACTTCAGCGGAGTTCCAGGATTTTCTTAAGGAACATGGCGTCCGACATGTAAAGGTGGCAACGCACAGGTGGAAAGGCCTAAAGAGTGTGTTCTGGGATATGGTTTTGCATAAGGAAGAATGTGTTGAATAACACTGTTATCACCGTTTTTACGGTACATAAGCACTCTTCCTCACTCTATGTTAATGTATGTTATGTTATGTTAGTTTAAGCATATTTAACTTTTTGCTTTCTGTATACATGTGTGTTCTCTTTTATATAAATCAAATAGTGTGCATCATCCGTTGTAAAAGTTAGGCTGAACGTTTTTTGAATAAAGAACACACAATTCATTCTGGTTTGTGCTTTTTTATTTTATTTTTATTGATATTTTTCATTATATTTTTTATTGATATTTTAAGTGCATATCAGTTAAAAATTAATTAGAAAAGTGAAGTACTTGGGAACATAGAACTGTGAACTTTGGTAGTTGATCCCAAAAATTTAACAAATTGAAATGACATATAATGAATATTATATGCTTGTTTTTGTGACTAGACGTCTTTTGAAGGTGCTCCTGAGTTTTTGGTGAAAAACTATATAAATACAACTTGTTGGGAGACAGAACGCTTCTGGAACATAGGGCATATCCGTATTGTGAGAGATAAACAACAAATTTTAGAACCACACGTGTTTTATTGAATACAATATATTTAAATTAGGAAAAAACAAGAAAATAAAAGAATTCCCTCAACTACGTCCGATCACTTCGCTGGCTCTCACTAGACAGCCACTCTCTTGTTTTACTTGCTTACAGTTCGGCCATCCTATCAGTCAATCGTCCTCGATTGGCGCCTTCTCCACTCATATCGCATTCGCTGAAATCGCTCTCATCGCTGGCATTTTCATCGTCGCTAACAGGAAGTCTACACAACGGCCTCATCTTATCGGAGGAATAAATCTATTTATAATGCCGTTGAGTACGGACAGAACCTGGCAAATCCTCAATCAGATATCGGTCCCTTCCGAGGGCTTTGGTGACAATAAAAGGGCCTTTATAACGGGGCTCCAGTTTCCTCGACGTACCAGTACTTGTTGGTTCTTTCTCCACCAAGATAAGATCACCTTCCTTATACACTGTTGGTTGAGCATGCCTGGCATCGTATCGTTGCTTCGCTATTTCGCGCTGTTTCTCAATTTGTTTGGCTGTATCCATACGCAGCTTTTGTAGATCTTCTTCGTTGGTGGTTTCGCTGCTGTGTAGGGCAAGTTTATATTGAAGGATGTCACGTGGTTTGAATCCGTATAAAAGCTCCTGCGGTGTTCTACCCGTGGTCTTAATTACTGTAGAATTCATTGACCATTGAATTCGACGTAATTGCTCGTCCCAACGTTTGTCGCTCGTGGTTGATGGTAACAGCATTGATAGTATGGTTCTATTGGCTCGTTCGACTTGCCCGTTTGCTCTCGGTGTTCTTACGGCGTTCAGAATATGCTTTATGTCGTTGTCGCTACAGTATTGTTCAAATGCACGCGAGGTAAACGCTGTGCCTCGATCGGTGACTATTCTCGCCGGCATACCAAAGTATGTACTCACTTCGTTTAGAACGTCTATCACGTGTTTTGTTGCTGTTGATTTGACGGCTCTTATAATAGAGAACTTTGTGAAAGCATCTATAATTACGAGAATATGTTCGTTCCGCTTGATGGTTTTTGGAAAGGGGCCTAAATGGTCCATATGGACGGTGTGGAATGGTACAGGATCGATCTTGTCATAATGGTATACACCCTCCTGTTTACCTCCTTTGGTTTTACTAAATGCGCATTCTATACATGATTTAATATAGGATTTAGTTACGTTGCGCATCTTCGGGAACCAGAAGTTTTCTTTTAGTTTTAGTAGTGTTTTCTCAACACCAAGATGACCAGCGTTATCGTGGTGACCCTGTATTACACGATAACGTAGAGCCTTTGGCACCACCCATAGAATTTTGTCGTTGACCTTGCGATGTAATCTACCATTTTTGATGACGTAGTCGTTACAACAGTTTTTGTCCCCAGCCTTCACCTTCTCGATGATTTCCAGTATGTTATTATTCTGCAATTGCATGGAGCACAAAAGATCGTCCTTGTCAATGGTTATTTTCGAAATTCTAAGCGATGCCGTATCTATATCTCTTGGAGCTTCATTAGGGGCACGGCTAAGTGCATCCACATGTTGCATTCGCTGAACAGAACGATGCTCTATTTTTATATCGAAATCCTGGATTCGTAGCCACCATCTGGCAACTCGTGGTATTAGGTCTTTCTTTTGCATTGTTGTTTTCAGGGCGCTTCAGTCGGTTATAACAGTAATACTTTTTCCATATACGTAATGTCGAAAATGTTCAAGAGTTTCAACAACCGCTAGGGTCTCCAACTCGTAACTATGATATTTACTCTCGTCGTTGATCTGCTAAAGAACGCAACTGGTTTCCACTCATCGTTTTCGCTTTGCAACAGCACCCCTGCTAGTCCAATCGAACTTGCATCCGTATGTATTTGGTGTTCGGCGGTTATCTTATAACCAACTATCACGGGGCTTTAAATGAGACTTTCTTTAAGCGTACGTAAAGCATGTTCTTGTTCGGTTCCCCAATGGAATTTTGTATCCTTTTTCAGCAAGCTACGAAGTGGTTCCGATATAAAGGCATAGAAAGGCACGAATTTCCGAAAGTACCCGCTTAAGACCAAAACCTGTCGCACTTCTCTAACGCTGGTTGGTATTAAAAATTCTGAAATGGCATTCGTCTTTACTGCTCCTGGGCTCATACCTCCGCTATGGATCTGATGACCAAGGAACTCGACACTTTTTTTCAAAAATTCGCATTTGCTGAGGTTTATAGTTAGGTTTAGCTCCCGTAATACGCTGAAGACGCGTTTCATTTTCTCAAACATTCCCGTTGTGGTATTACTGCCAATTATAATATCATCCATATAATGTATGATATCGCCATCATGAGTTTTTTCCTGGATTAACGCCATTAACCGTTGGAAAACAGCCGGGGCGTTTTTCAGCCCAAACGGCATGCGATTAAACTCATATAGCCCGTCAGGTGTTACAAACGCTGTATATTTTCGGCCATGTTCTTCGATTGGTATCTGGTAATAACCGCTGTTAAGATCCAGAACAGTAAACAGGGTAAATTTTAAAACTTCTTGCTGCCGTTCTTGGATGTTTGGTGTTGGGTAGATTTCTTTCACCATGTGCTGGTTTAGACGACGGTAATCAACGCATAAACGATCGCTGCCGTTTTTCTTCTTGACGATTACAATGGGGCTGGCATACTCCGACGTTAATTTTGCTATAATGCCGTTCTCCAAAAGATCGTTTATCATCTTCTTTACCGAAGCCTTCTTCATCTCGGGTAGTCTGTAGGGTTTTGATGTTATTGGTACATTGGTTGAAAGGTTAATTTTCATCTCGACTGCGTTGGTTAAACCGATTTCATTAAGTTCGCTCCCGAAAACATACCGGTATTCGTTCAAAAGTTCACATAAACTAGAGCGCGTCTTTTCGTCCAATTCGCCGTGTTTTACGCCGGTCAATCCGCCGCCCGACAGAATCGCGATTTCGGTTTTTGAGACGGTACGGTGCTCGAACTTCGGTCCATTATCGTTGCATACTAGGCTTACCCTATTACTAGCGAAGATGTCATTGCCGATTATAACGTCGGGAGCAAATATGTCGTCGTCGGCTACATACAAATCTACAAGTAGCTCAATATTATCGATAACCAATTTCGCCTTGATCAATTCTCTTAACATACGAGTACCACCGCAAACTCCACTTATACGTACGCAGCATGTTCTTCTTTCATCTGGTAATTCAGTGGCTTTCGATCTCTTTATCATGCTACACTCACTACCTGTATCTATCAGCGCAAACATACTTACTCCGTTGACTATAATCGGTTTATCGGTGGGGTGTTTTTGAACTGTATTCGGGCTTCGAACATTTGCTCTACCGCAGTTTTCAGGTGAACCTTTCGGATGGACACGTTGCAATCTTTGCATCTCGTTCGCCGCTGCGGCTTAGGACATGCGCTGGATATATGACCTACTTCTGCGCAATTGAAGCAGACAATCGGTTTACGTTCTCTTGTTGGTTGAGTCGCGTTTTCAAGGGGTTTTTGGTTGGTCTTGCTGTTATATTCGTTGCGCTTGGTAACCGTTACTTTTCAAAATTTTCTCCATAAATCGTTAATATTCAAAAGCCGTTACTATTAAAATTGTTTCGCAAACCGTTTGCACAAATCGTTAATATTTGAACATTTTCATATATCGTTACATAACCGTTAATATTTCAGAATCGTTCGTGTATCGTTCTAGAAGCCGTTAATATTTCCAATCGTTAGTATATCGTTTTTCAGCTATTAATCTTTTAAGTTCATTACATAAGCCGTTTGCTTTTACACTTTATTGATTTCCATTGCCATATTATTATTTAGCGTTATTATTGTTGTTTAACACACTTAAACATATTCAATCGTTTTGTTACGTTTACACTTATATATATATTTTTCTTAGTAAAATTTACACGTCATTACCTCATTAGCCGTTTCTGTCAATTTTCAGCAAAAATTTACGTGTCGTTATTTTGATAGCCCTTACTGTCTATTTCTTTGAATAAAATTTACGTTTTCTTTTATTCCGTTAGCCGTTACTTTTACTTTTTTTTTCCCCCTTTTAACATCAAAATTCTTTCCTATTTACTCACACACAACACCTACAGTTTTCTCAAAGTATTTCTTTCTGCTCACATATGCACTACATATACACACATCACTATTTACACATCGCCTTATACTTTTCTGTTTACGTTTTTTTTTTCTTTTAAAAATTTTATTTGCCGACACATAAATTGCATTCGTAACCGTTTACCTTTTTTTTTCTTTTTCGATTTATTTGCTCTCTTTTTCTTCTGCTTTTACACGCATGCGCATTTTGTTTTTAGCAATATAATATTCTCATATAAGAGACTGCATTCTCTTACTTTTTATATCATATTACTCTTTATTTCTCTTCTTCACCAACACGAACACTCATATGTAATTAAATGCTTTTATTATTTATTTATTTTCTTTCGTTTCGTCTTTAGTCTCTCTCTCCTATGGATCTACAATCCCACTTCTGAACTGTGAGAGATAAACAACGAATTAAAGAACGACATGTGTTTTATTGAATACAATATATTTAAATTAGGAAAAAAACAAGAAAATAAAAGAATTCACTCAACTACGTCCGCGTGCACGTCCAATCACTTCGCTGGCTCTCACTAGACTGCCACTCTCTTGTTTTACTTGCTTACAGTATGTTCAATAATCTCGTGTTATTTTATAAAAATAGTACCGGTTGAAGTAATAAATTAATTAAATTTATAATTATATGTTAAAAAATTCACTCAACATTGGAAGTTTTTGGAACGGTTTGGTTATTAAACGTAAATAAAAGCTATATCAGCTGGCCTTGTCCTTCGAACATAACGGTGATACTTAGTAATTTACCCTACCAGAACATAACTAGTCAAATGACTAGTTATTTGACCGTCAAGTGTGACGTATAAACTAGTCACAAGTTCCCATCAAGTTATTAAGGGCAATGTGAAAAACTTGACGTAAACATTTGTGTACATGTGATTTTGCTTCTCTTTCTAACATATGAATTCTTTCAACTGTAAAACATATAACTAACCTGTTCACTCTTTCACTGTTTTTAAGTCACAAATGACTAGTTGACTAGTTACAGTTGATTAGTTATTTGACTAGTCACAGTTGACTAGTCAAACGACTAGTCATTTTACTAGTCAAACTTGATGAATAAATTGATATACCTCTTTTTGAGAAGAAAAATGTTTTTATGTATTATTAATAATAATAATTTTTTTGTTTTCATATATTTTTATTATTAAAAAATATAATTTATTTTATAATTTATAATAATAATACTAATAATAATATACCCATCGCTGGAATGCTGTGATGATATATAACACAAGAAAGTAGAATAGCAGCAGCCTGAAATTAAAAAAAAAATTAATTATTCAATTGCAACTATTTAAATAAATGATAATATTTGTATGTCTTTTTTAAATTCTATTTACTTACTTGATGTAAAGTCATTATAATGGTAAACACTACTCCTCCAAATATCGAAATAGTATAGAAAATAAACAATTGGCCAATAGCAGAACTTATGGAAAGTATTTTGGATGCCAATAAAATAAAAGAATAAAATAATTTAAAACTTTAAATTTTAAGACAAAATGTTGTAAAAATCAAAAACCTACCGCAGTAAATTGTAAGGAATTAGGCTTGCCAGATTCCGATTCGCAAAAAGCTGGACATTGGGTTTAAAAAAGCTGGACATAAAAAAATACTGAGAAAATGTTAATTTTGGTTTTGTGTAAATAATTTTTATTAAAGTATAACAAATGTACAATCAGTGTTGGCTAACATGATTTGACAAAGTTAACATGAAAATTATTGCCCAAGTTATTGCAGTGTACCAAAAAAATTTCTATTTAGCTGGACAAATTAAATTTTAGCTGGACAAGCATAAAAAAGCTGGACAATCCAGCCAGGCTGGCAACCCTATAAGGAATACATAAATCCTCCTTGTACATTTAAATATGTCCGCGTAAATATGGTGGAAAACAAGTTAACACCACACATCATTTGCAATGAAGTCATGCAAGCCATATCCCTTAAATAAATCCCCTTGCCAATTTGTAGTAAAGCTTAGGCATATTAAAGTTTATGCAGTAAAATAATCGGCCTTATTATGAGTGTCGTTTTTTTATTACGAGAATTGTCGTAGTCGTTGTCGTTTTCAATTTTGTTTGGTATCATGTAAAATTTACGACAACGACATTTTTGTAACAGAGTGAAAATAACAGATTGTTTCATAATTCTCACGATTTTAAATATTTATGAACTACCTGTTTGTGAAAACTGTCAAAAACTGCTGTTTGGCGGTGTAAAACCTTTTATTTAAATACATATAAACTAAATTTATCGTTTATGAAAATTAAATTAAATTAATTAATTAATAAAATAACAAAAATTAAAAAAGCAAAACAAATTCACATTTTCTTTTTTTTAATTTATATAAAAAAAACAATAAAAATATAATTATACAACACATGTATAAAATATGAAATTCATAAATTGAAAGTACATATTCATAAACTTTCATCTATTTCAACACTCTGTATACCATTTCTAATTTCATCTATTGCAATACGTCTTTTTTCAATTTCTATTTCCTCTTTTCTAAGTTTTAAAAGTTCTCTTCTAAATTTTTCCTTAGATTTCAACTCATTCTTGTAAAGTGCTAACTTTTCTTCCTTTATTTTGAAGTTATTGCGTTGATACCTTTCAATTTCAACTAAAGAATGCTTCACTTCTGTGTACAATGCTGCTTGGACTTCCAATTGCTCCTCAAGATGATCATCTTTTGTTTTTTTTCTTAATTGGGGTCTTCTTTGTTGATGGTGTTAAACTTGGTTCTCCAAGAGTCTCATTATTTTGTGTTGATTTTTTGGTGGGAGTTTTTTTTGTTGACTGTAAGTTGTCTAAAGTATCAATCATTGGTATATATTCCTCGTTGTCACAGTTTTCATTTTGGCTACTACGTTTGATACCAAACGCACCATCCCCTGCATTTACAATTGAATTAATTTGTAACAAATTGGAGGCAGCTTCTTCTGTTGGCGATAACACATATTGTTTAAAAGAACCACCCCCGGTAGCACGACATTCGGCTTTATTGTAAGTTAACTTCTTTTTTATTTTAAATTTGTAATCTGCCCAAACCTTCATCCATCCTTCCCCATTACGCGATGGTGGTCCTAAAATGTTCAGTTCTTCAGCAATTTTGTTCCACTCCCCCTTAACGTTCATTTTATTTATGCCACTACTAAATCCTTTGGCCAAGTATGGATTTTGCTCCAACAGTGACACCATTCGGCTAAATTGTCTGGTGTTTGTGATTTTAGTTCTAAAATATATTGAATCGTAATTAAAAAATTTAAATTTACCATTATTAAATAGTTTTAATACTTACTTTTTAGCTATATCCATTTTGATATATTTTTTTTGATTATTTTTTGAACTGTCGTCAACAGAAACTTTAACGACGATTTTTGGAATTATTGACATTTAAATACGGCACTCGTGGTACCGAAATTTGTAACAGAATTTCCAACAGTGTTGTATTTTTGTCGTTTTTCGACATTCATAATACCGATTTAAAGAAACGCCTTGTTTACGACACGACAACGACAACCATAATAAGGCCGAATAATAATATTTAAACTTTTGGTATCCACGTCTTTTTTTTACACAAAGAACACAAAATTTTCGGCATAAGACGCTATAAATTTTTGTTTTCAAAGCCTACTACAATTGAATTTTTGAAATTAATAAATTTACGGTCATTTGACAGTCAACATTTATGAGTTTTTGATGTATTAAGAAATACAACTCTAAAACATAAAAAGTCAAATAAAAATTACATGTGTAGTAGTAAGTCTTGTATGTATTAGTTTCGGTCATTTATTTCTTGTAGGGTTATCGATTAAGCCCTCTTCACACGGTCACACAAGTAATATAATCTGTCAAAATTTTATGTAGAAGATAATATTAAATATTTTCTATTGCCCAAAATTTTTTATCTTGAAAATAAAAAAAGTTTGACCTGTTATGGTATATTTGCCTAATAATGATTGAAAGGAAGTACTTAAATAGTACTTACAATCTTTTTCGCAAATCATTTGAATCCCAGATTCTAAACGAGTTAAACATTTATTTTGTGAGTGATCATATTGTGATAAATTAAAAACAAAAAATGCCACCTAAAAAATCTTCGCTTTCTAAACGCACCAAAAATGCAGTTAATTTACAATCACAAAGGTCTGACGAAACTCCCGAAGAACGTTATGTTCGTCTGAGTGTTGAAAGGTCTAGAGCCTCCACATCTAGAGCTGCTGAGGCTCCAGTTCAACGTGATGAACGTTTAGAAAGGAAAAGAATACGATTGCAAAGAGCAGTAGCTGCAGAAACACCAGATCAACGAGATGTACGTGTAGACTACGAGCATCAACATCTAGAGCTGCTGAGACACCTGATCAACGTGATGCACGTCTTAGAAGAAAACGATCCCAATCATCAAGATCAAGAACTGATGAGACGCCGGATCAACGCGATGTACGCCTAGAAGGAGAGAGACTACGAGCTTCAACATCTAGAGCTGCGGAGACACCAGATCAACGTGATGCACGTGTAGAAGGAGAGAGGATACAAGCATCAACTTCTAGAGCTGCTGAGACACCTGATCAACGTGATGCACGTCTTAGAAGAAAACGATCCCAATCATCAAGACCGAGAACTGATGAGACGCCGGATCAACGCGATAGTTACCTACGGTCACCAACCTACACATTAATAACAACAACAATAACAGTTGCACTAGTTACCTATAATCACCAACCTAAATACTAATAATAACATCAACAATAACAACGACAGTTGCACTACTTACCTACGGTCATCAACCTCAACATTAATAACAACAACAGTAACAATTGCATTTATTACAGTCATCAAAATTATTAATTGGGTCAGACATTTCTTTATTCTTCTATACATTATATTATTTTATTTCCGCATAATTGCATTTATTGTATGACACAATTATTTTAATTTCCGCATTATTGCATTTATTGTATGACACAATTATTATTTTGATTTATTTATTTAATTCTTATTACAAATTAAAAAAAATTAGTATAAATAGTTGACATAAATAAAATTGAAAACAGTTATTATTCAACCAGAAACGTTTGTGTATTCTTTAATCATTAACTGACGCAGTCGAAAAGGGCGGTCCTGTGGTGGAAATTTGTGATATTTAAAAAAAAAAAAGAAGTAATTTGTGGAAATTTTTTTTTTGATAAAGTTTAAAGTATTCCTGTATTCCTTTCCAAAGGCTTGTACAGGCTACATACAAAAAAAAAGAGAAAACTGCGATTCCTATCGAAGGATCCTCCAGTTATGTTCATATAAAAAAAAATCATCAAATCAAATAAATTTTTTTTAAGTAAAAATTTAAAATACGTAAAGCTGCGATTCCTATCGAAGGACCCTCCAGTTATGTGCATATAAAAAAAAATCGAATCAAATAAAAATATTAAGTAAAAAATAAAAAAAAAATATATCTAAAAAAAAAACACACGAATGAATATCGTATTAAATATATATCTAAAATTAAATAAATATACGAAGGAATATATATCTAAAGAAGAAAAACATACGAGTGAATATCGTATAAAATAAAATTTTTGGAAAAAAAAATATTCAGACGAATATCTTATAATTTAAAATATCATTTATCTTTCCACCCAAACCGTGAACCTACCGAACACAACTGGTTGAATAGTACTTCAATGCTGCTATTGTTAATGCTGTAAGTATAAAATTTTTTAATTATTCCTACACTAAATTTTTAGTATATAAAAAATAGGTGAGGAGAAAGTTTTAAATGCAAAAAAAAAACCAGATTCTATCCATATAATATCCCAAATTTATTTAAAAGTAAAAGTTTAACGTGTATAATCGAAGAACCAACCATGAATAACGAAATTCAGGGACAATCTGGTTCTGGTACAAATGTACTTCCTTCATCTGCAGCAGCTACAACAGCTGTAGCAGCTCAATTAGATATCCTTCAGTCACTAAAAATTCTTGAGGCAATAAAACAATTGCCGACTTTCAGTGGTAATCCTAGATTACTACATGAATTTATCAATAATGTAGAGGAAATCCTTCTTTTTATCAGAGGCACAGATAAAACTCCATACGGCCAGATTCTTTTGAGAGCCATACGAAATAAAATCGAGGGCCAGGCTAATGAAGTTTTAAACATGTATGGGACTCCTCTTAACTGGGACAATATAAAAGAAAATCTAATAACCCATTACTCTGATAAACGTACAGAAACGTCACTTATAAAAGATTTGCATACTCTGAAACAATACAATAAACCTTTTGAAAAATTTTATGGTGAAATAGTAGAACTACAATCCGCACTATGTAATAATATATTACTTCATGAGAAGGATCCCAATGTTATTAACGCAAAAAAGGCTCTTTATGGAGAAATGTGCCTTAACTCCTTTGTAACAGGACTGAAAGATCCATTAGGAGCAACAATTAGGGCAATGAGACCAAACACATTGGCTGAGGCTTTAGAATTCTGCATCAAGGAGCAGAATATCTATTATCAACAATCTCATGGATATTCGAGTAGATATACTGAATATAGACAGGATAATTACCCGTATCAAAAGAATCGATATTATAAAACAAATTATAATAACTTTCATAACAGAAACACTAATGGCTTTGCTCCAACTTCTCCAAGAACTATGGGTTACGGTGGAGGTATTCGCAACTCTTATCCAAACAATAATTACAACCAACTACAGAGACCAATGTCTTTTAATAGTGATCAATTTAATTATCAAAAACAAACTGCTTTCAATAAAAATAATAACAATTTAATACCTAAGTTTCCACCACCTGAACCTATGGAAACTTCTAGTGGTTTCACTTATTTGAGAAGCAGAAATTATTTTACAAGTATTAAACAGATTCACAAATAAGAAGACATTCAAATATGGAAGTTAATAATATAAATGAAATGAAAGAAGAGTATGAGCTAACTAACGTGGAAGAAGTAAATTTTCAGGTTCCAGCCTCACAAACGCCACGGGATACTTAAACAGAGATAAACATGGATCGGAATTGGTTTACATAAAGATTAGGTTTCCTGGTAATAAACTTCTTAAATTTCTAATAGACACAGGGGCTTCAACTTCATTCATCGCTCCAGAACATATAGAACAACAACAACATATTAAATGTAAACCGACGATTATTAAAACTATTTTAGCAAAACATATAATAGACAAATTAGTAATACTACCAATATTTGAAGAATTCAGTCAAGAAGGGAAACTTTCATTACTACTATTCAAGTTTCAAAACTACTTCGATGGGCTTCTAGGAATCGACTACTTGTCCAAAATAGGAGCTAACATTAATTTACAATATAATACATTAGAGACAAAATTTGCATCGATTCCACTATATCACAAACCAAATGTTTGTTCCGGCAAAATTCTAGTTGAACCTAACACCAGAATAATGGCTAATTTGCCTGTCGACGTCAAATCGGGAGATATTTTGATTGCAGAGACTTTTATAAATAAGAATATTGTCATTTCAGCTGGTATTTATGTAGCAAAAAACTGGTTCAGTTTCCTTGAGGTAACTAACTTAGGGAGTTCTGCAGAAATTATATATATTGACCAACCTATAAAAACACAGGAGTATTGTTCTGAGAATTTTTTTGAGGTTAACACCACAGAATTTGGTACTTCTGATATAAATGAAGATAATGATATTAAAAATTTACTACGCATTGAACACCTTAACCAGGAAGAAAAACGACTTTTGTTAAAAACATGTAGAAAATATTCTGATATTTTCTACAGGGAAGGCCAAAAATTAACATTTTCTAACAAAATCAGACATAATATACCAACAACGAATGATGTACCAATATACACAAAGTCATATAGATATCCTTATATTCATAAAAAAGAAGTACAAGAACAAATTGCTAAACTATTAAATCAGAATTAATAAGACCAAGCTACTCACCTTGGAGTTCACCTGTTTGGATAGTCCCAAAGAAGAAAGATGCAAGTGGGAAACAAAAATGGAGACTAGTAATTGACTATAGAAAAGTAAACGAGAAAACTATCACTGATAAATACCCAATTCCTAATATTAACGAACTTCTTGACAAATTAGGTAGGTGCATGTATTTCTCTACTGTTGATCTTGCTAGTGGGTTTCATCAGATAGAAATGGAACCAAAAGACATTCCGAAAACTGCGTTTTCAGTAGAAGGGGGACATTATGAATTTATCAGAATGCCTTTCGGATTAAAAACGCATCATCAACATTCCAGAGAGTCATGGATAACGTCCTCAGAGAACTAGTAGGTAAAATATGCCTTGTTTATTTAGATGATATCATTATTTTTGCAACATCCTTACAGGAACATATTAACAACTTAGAAAAAGTATTTGAAAAATTGAGAAACTCAAACTTCAAAATTCAATAAGACAAATCACAATTTTTAAAGAAAGAAATAGAGTTTTTGGGTCACATAGTTTCTACCGAAGGTATTAAACCGAACCCTGGAAAAATAAGTGCTGTAAAAAACTTTCCAATCCCAAAAACTCCCAAACAGCTTAAATCTTTTTTGGGTCTATTAGGATATTATAGGAAATTTATTCCTAATTTTGCGAGATTAACGAAACCACTAACGGTCTGCCTGAAAAAAGGAAGGGAGATAAAATTGACAGAAGATTATGTTAAAACTGTTGAAATGTGTAAAAATCTACTTTGTAATGATCCCATATTACAATACCCAGATTTTTCTAAGGATTTAATTTTAACCACGGATGCTAGCAACTACGCATTGGGAGCTGTACTATCTCAAGGACAAATAGGAAGTGACAAAGCTATTTGTTATGCCAGTAGAACATTGAGTACCTCAGAAACTAATTACTCCACTATAGAGAAGGAACTTTTAGCGATAGTTTGGGCTACAAAATATTTCAGACCTTACCTCTTTGGTCACAAGTTTAAAATAGTCACTGACCACAGACCTTTATTATGGATAATGGGATTGAAAGAACCTAATTCAAAACTAATTCGTTGGCGTCTGAAATTAGAAGAATTTGATTACGAAATTGTGTACAAAAAAGGTGTTCAGAATTCCAACGCTGATGCATTGAGCAAAATTAAACCAGATATTAACAATCATGAAAATTTTTCTACTCTCGGAACCAGTGGAAGTACGGTCCACTCTGCTGAAGAAAATTTAGAAGATGGTATTCCAATCTCAGAAAAACCTCTAAATGAATTTAACATTCAGTTAATATTGGAGAAACAACCAAATCAGAACACTATCGTTGAGGTACCTTTTAAGAATAAATTAAGACGAATAATCAAATCACCAACTTATGACGAAGATTCAGTAATAAAAATTTTTACTAAATATATTAAACCAAATAGTCTAGTTGCAGTCCATACAGATGATGATGTTTTTCGCATAGTACAAAAAGTATTTTCTACATATTTCTCTAATAACAAAATGTATCGTTTGATACGTTGTGCACTCAAGACAAAGGATAATACTGATAACGATGAGCAAGATGATATAATAAGGAAATATCACCAACATAATAATCATCGAGGAATTGAAGAAACTTATCTACACCTTAGAAGAGATCGACATCAGATTTTGACAATTGATCTTTGCTCTTTAAAATGAGCCCTAAAAATTCAAAATGGCGGATCCAATATGGCGGTCGAGGTTTACAAAAATTAATCGGATTTACTTGAAAATTGTTACCGCCATTTTGAATTTTTTAAATCTGAATAAAGATCTGTAATCAGCGACCCCAAAAACCCCCGAGTACCAATTTTCAAGTAAATCTGATTAATTTTTAAGGACCTTCGTAATGTGTTTCTTTTTCTCTTGCACACCTTGACATAAACCCACCCCCTACTTTAAGGGTGCATGCAAACAATTTGGCTTAGGGCTCATTTTAAAGAGCAAAGATCAATTGTCAATTTCTGATAATAGCGAAGGTTCTAGCACGTCAGTGTTCAGCTCTATAATTCTTCAAAAATGGCCAAAAACGCTATTTTTAGGGGTTTCAGCCCCCTTTTTCTCGAAAACCTGACGTGATGGAAAGTTTTTGAATACAGATTCGTGTTCAGCGCGCAAAATGCCTTCAATATACACACCGATAGAAGAAATGCTGAATGCGCTGAAATGGATGAATGTCAAACAGAGACTGCAAATGAATACACTTCAATTTATACAAAAAATGAAAACTGGAGACGCCCCTAAATACCTTATCGAGCAGCTTAGATATGTTGGAGAAACGCAACCATATCACCTGAGGAACGAAAACAACTTTAGACTATCAAGAACAACCACAACAAATATGCAAATGTCCCTACTATATAAAGGCTTACATCTCTACAATATGCTGTCAAATGAAATTAAATATGAATCAAACATTAATGTATTTAAAAGAAAAATTGTATATTTCATTAAAAATAATGTTTTAAATTGAGATTTGTGTAAAAATCATAATTGTAAATTTTAAAGTATTTTAAAACACTACTAAATAAATAAATAATAATAATTTTCTATACTCAAAATTGGGGTATATCAGTTATTTCAATTATTTACAATACACACATAAATAACGTTCACTAAACTGTTGTGCACCACTATCAAACAAAATTAATATCTTCTACTAGGCTATGGACCCTTCTTCTATCATTAATTGAATAAATATATCTTTGACATTAATTGTAAATAAATTATTAGAGAAATAAATGTATTTATAATTTTTTTTTATATTTTTAAATCATAAGATTAAATTATAAATATTTATATTACGGCAATTTTATGGACATTTAACAATTATTTATTTTTTGCTTTAAAAACGAACTTACCTTGGAAGGCACAAATTATAACTTTTTAATTTCACTCTATTATTTGTTGGTTTATTCTAAAATTTTAATAAAAATGTGTATACCACAAATTACCCAATACTTTACAAAATTTATTTTTGATATATGACATGAACGCCAACTTACTTACTTAAATCGAAAACTATGGAACCTGTTGTTTGATTTCTTATACAAACAAATAAGGAGATGACAAATAATTTTTTACCGAAATTTAAATAATTTAATATTAATTCAAAAATGTGTCTGCTTTATGTGTGAGACATACTATTTAATATTTTGTGTTGGTTATGCATTTCACAATCTTAACAATTCACACATCTCAAAATTTTTTTTTACATCTTTACTAATTAATTGATAAACCTTTATTGTTAGGCAAAACTTTTCAAAATACGTTTTTGATCAATGTAATGGCAAAATTTGATTAAAGCTGGTAAGTTGTGAGCTATTTTCCTCATTTTTTTCAGTAAAGCTTTTATTAGCAACATCCTTTAACTTTTTGGGGTTTAGTGTACCTAATTCTGGGGTTTCCGTAATGAACCATCGCTTTTTGTTTAATAACAACAATAACATTAAGAGAGGTAGATGAAGTAATGAAAATCGGAAAAGTTGACGGGAGGTTCCACTATCTGATTTTTTATAAAATTTGTACGCTGTAACGAAAAACATAAATATTTCCAATTTAGTAAGCAGTCATTTTCGTTATCTTAAAAATTAAAATTTCTTTCAAAATTGAAGCAAAATTTATATTAGTTAGAAACATAATAATATAGCCGAAATATCGGTTTGTGACATCTGGAAGAATATTAAAATTTAATAATAAAATAAAAAAAATACAATTCAATTTATTTACGTTTTTAAATTGTTGTACTCATTTATTTGTAGTGAGTCGAATATTATTATTTGAGCATTATTATTATAATATTTTTTTAAATAAAATAACATTAAAAATTTGGCACCTATTTGTAATGAAATCATAAACTGGATTTATTAGATTATGAGCCATTACGACCCTTTACTCCTTCGATCTCGCGGCAACAACGAATATCTCTCTGCAAGATTGTCAGCTGTTCTACAAGAAAATTTTTTTCAATATATGCCAAACTCCTTACGAATCCTCTGTCCAGGCTGAAATTCAACAATAATTATGCGCCATATGCGCCAAAACCGTAAGATCTAACATTACACTCGTCAAAGCAGCTACGAGAGCCGCTGTTCTACCTTGCGCTCGTAGCATAATTGGAATACTAATTTTTTCCCACCCGCTGTTCAAGCTCAGTCCCACTTACCGACAAGCTACAGAACCCAATACCACATCCCTCTCCTCCAGTACATGCTGTATGTCTCTCACAACTCTTACACATGATCAGGCCCCACCTGGTCACATTCCAAAGCACAGTATTCACAACGACGTGGAATCATACCCTACATATGCTGGGAAGAAATGAGTATTTCAGTACGTAGGAAATTGAACTGACCAATATATATTTCCCACCTGTTAACAGCGCAATAGTCAAGTACCACCTCAATATGTCCCAACTATTGCAAGATGAAAACGACTTGATGATTTCATGTGAACTGGTTCTCGCAAAAACCCGAAGCCACGACAGCATTTTCACATAAAACTTATGAATCGGAAATAAACGAGAACCAACCGACCAGAATGACTAAAAAATGTACCTGCGCACAAGACATCATTATTGTCAGCATATTACGTCTGACCCTTACGAACCAGCAAAAATACTGTTACGAAAATGGAAATGGTGTTTTGCTTTCACATCGTTTAAATTGTAAACAAAGGCTACAAAAACAAAAATAATGAACTTGTTTAAATGATAAACAAGTAAACAAAAATATAACAACAAAACAGCAGCATAAAAAAGGCTAATAAGTAAACAAAAATACAACAACACTGCAAGAACAAACGTAAACAAAATATATAAACAACAATAATGTAAACAACGTGTTTACATTTATAGAGATTTCGAGAAGCCGAAGTCATTCGCCTTCAAGAGCATCCATCAGACTGTTTACCCTGCGATATAAAAGGCAAGACAAAGCAGGCAACGGGGTTAGTAAAAATTCAGTCAGTCTCGTGTGAAGACGCGGTGTATGAATAAAGTAATCGTGGTTTGAAGATCTCCGTTATAATGATCTATCGAACAAATTGACTAGTAGTTGTTATTGCTTACGTAAAAGAGTGCAAAGAGGAATAACAAACAAAACAATTGTTGTTGTTTACATCAAGTTGTGAACAGTGGCACGCAGAGTTGTGCGAACAATAAAGAAATTAATTAAAACTGGACATAAATTTATTTTTATTTGCAATCTACGAGCTACGACCAACGAACAAACCAATAATTTCAATTTCGTAAGGGCAACGAAACTCTCATTAGCTTAGCTGTAGTTGAAGTTGTTGAATATCGGAATTTCGTAAAAACTGCTCTTGTGAGGCAACAGTAAACTATATAATAAGTAAGTGATAATATAAGAAATACTAAGAAAGTGGTGGTAATGTTTCTTCATTTCACATTAAACAAAGAAAATAGAAATGAATATAAATATGGACGATTTATTTAAAATTAATGACACTGTAATAGACATAGTCAAATGTATTAAATATCTAGGGCGTATAATAGACAAAAGGCTTGGGAAGAAATGTGATTTTCTTAAAATAATAAGAAATTATCGCGGCGAGAATTTATAATACATTACCATTTACCGACGCGTAATACAATCTCAAAGGAGTGAGTCAAAAAGAATTTTATATACCAACCAAAAACAATAAGAAACTATTGTGGACTTTATGGTGACGCAATTGGATTTGGCCAAGGGACATCTAAAAGTGCCGGATGCAAGAAACAAATCTAATAACATACATACATACATGCTTGGTCATTACAACCCTTTAGCCAGGATTACGACCTAGTTTCTCACACCACTTATGTTGTGTGCGTTAATTTTTTTACAAGAGTGGTGGGACCTACAGTTTAAAATCGACTCCTAACGACAGATTTTTCAGAAACTTTTCATGGCAATTTTATTTACTCTCAGAGTTTTTGCCAGAAATATGCTGAGAGAAAGTCGCCGAAAAAATATTTTTCCATATGTCGTTTAGTTGGATATGCCTGACCTGGGGTTTGAACCGAGGCCTCACGTCTAATAAGCCAACATACTACCTACTAGACCACGGCGACTTCAAACTAAGAACCGATTTGGATTCACTTGATCTACCGCAGCGAGATGTTAAAGATTGGAAAAAAGTAAACATAGATAGATTTTAATATTTGAGTGCGGTCTATCGCAGGGTTATTAAACATTTTAACTTTTATTAGGTTTGGGCAGACTATAAAAATCATGTCAAGGCCAAATGCAGTAGAAATAAACTAAGCCTCTCTGGTGCTGGTGGAGGACCAAGCAAGTATTGCTCATTAACACCTCTAGAAAAACAGACGGCTGATTTACTGACAATGGATGGATAGCCAAAATAAACACTTTGACTTCAGCTATTTATTTGAAACGTTATATCTGTAAGAAATGCAAAATCCAACAGAAATTCTGTTGAAGTTAAAGCATTTAAAATTTCAGCATCCTTTTCATTACCCTGAGTATGTAAAAAGTAGGTTATCTCCTCTTTAAGGCCAAAAAGCCTCTCAAGAGATTTACCACGACTTAGCCATCTAACATCTGTAAATGTAATTACGTCTTTATAATTAGTATTTACTTCCTCTAAAAATGCTACCAGCTTCCTATGGGTTAGTGCATTACGTCCACCTTTAAGCCGTTTTATTATTTTAACTGCAATTTTCATCGCATCATTTAAATTTCGTGCAATAAATCTACAAGAAATAAAAATTATATGTAAAGAATTAAATAAAAAATCAGATTACAATAGAATAAATAACAATATAATATTGGATAACTGGGACATAGTAGGCGATAGAATAATGAATATAGTAAACAAGTCTTTAGAATCTGGAGCATTTCCTAATAACTGGAAGGAATCAATAATTACACCTATTGAGAAAGTGAAAAATACAATGAAATGCGAAGACTTTCGGCCTATCAATGGTCTAAAAACGTGTGAAAAAATCCTCGAGAAAACTGTCAAAAACCAATTGGAAGAATATATAGAAAAACATAAAATTTTTTCAAAATATCAATCTGGATTCCGAAAGAAACATTCATGCGAGACTGCTTTAAGTTACGTTATAAATAGATGGAAATATATGGAGAAAAACAATAAAATTTTAGCTATTTTTCTAGATTTCAAAAGGGCATTTGAAACAATCGATCGTGAAATTTTATTAAAAAAACTATACAACTACGGTATACAAGATAACGAATTGAAATGGTTCCAATCATATCTAAACAATAGAAGACAAATTACAAAAATTAATAACGTAAAATCAATGGAAGTAGAAAACGATTTTGGTGTACCTCAGGGATCAATTCTGGGGGCACTTTTGTTCATCATATATATCAATGATTTGGAGAAAGTTTTGGAAAAGTGTGAAATAGTACTTTACGCTGATGATACTCTGATTTTTTCAGAAGCACAAACAGATGAAATGTGCTATGAAAATTTGCAAATGGACATGAACAGGATTAACAAGTGGCTGAAAATGAACAAATTAAAATTAAACGAAAGTAAAACAAAGATAATGCAAATCAGTATGAACAATAATATACCTTTTAAGATAAATGATGTGATAATCGAAAAAGTAAATAAAATAAAATATCTGGGTTTTTTAATAGATAAAGGCTCATTGAATTTATGATGGAAAAGAGTTGTGATGGCAGT
Source organism: Sarcophaga caerulescens (assembly GCA_927399465.1). Lineage (NCBI taxonomy): Eukaryota > Metazoa > Arthropoda > Insecta > Diptera > Sarcophagidae > Sarcophaga > Sarcophaga caerulescens. Next base: position 63,285,767 of record OV656866.1, read on the forward strand.
AATGCTCGCATATCTTCCATCGGTTGGTCCAAGGGCATCAAGGTAGTGAACTGTGAAAACGAGGGAACTGTAAAGTTTCTTGTGGAATCAGTGAAGCGCCTTGGTGAACTCTGGCTCGGTGCTCGCTTGGAGGTGGTCCCTCAATCCGACCTCCCTCTACGTCCAATAGCGACGGTATGGGTCCCGCCTACTTTTAGGCAGATGAATAACGTACCCAAACTTATTGGAAAGCAGAATGACGGATTGAACACCAGCTCGTGGGTAGTTGTCAACTCCCTGACTGGTAACGGTAAGAAAGGATGCGATCTTAGGATCGCTATTGGTCAGGATTCTCTTCAGTGGCTAAGGGCAAGGGGTGGTGTAGTGTTATGTGGGTTGGCACGCCTAAAATTCCGGCATCCGGACATAAGCGGTGTCAGGTAACCCAGAGGAGGCTAAAAGTGGTGCAGATTAATCTGCATCACTGCGAAGCCGCCTCACACTACCTGCTAACCACCCTGCGCCGCCTTGAAGTTGACATCGCTCTTATCCAGGAACCCTGGATCCTTAGGGATAAGATTCTGGGTCTGAGCGATCCTGATTATAAGTTACTTGTTCCTGGAACAAGTGAGAAGGTAAGGACCTGTATCTTAGCTAGAAGTGGTTTGGACTTGTTAATCACTCCTTCCTTTTGTACAGGTGACGTAACAACTGTGGCCTACAGAGATGACCGTGGTACCGATTTGATGCTGTCATCTGTGTACATGCCGTATGAGGCTGCATCCCCTCTGGGTGACTTAATTGAACTACTGGTGGAGCATGCTAAGAGGAAAAGATGTCGTCTTGTCTTGGGTTGTGATGCCAATGCTCATCACACTCAATGGGGCAGTGCTGACATAAATACTAGGGGTGAGTCGATTTTGAATTTTATTATTCTTAATAGGCTCAACATTTGTAACGTCGGTAATACGCCAACGTTTAGAAACCGTGTTAGGGAGGCGGTAATTGACATTACGCTCTCTAACATGAAAGGTCTATGATTAGAGACTGGAGGGTTTCAGAGGAGTGTTCCTTCTCTGATCACCAACTGATATCCTTTAGTATAAATCTATCTGGGGGCCTTAACAAGCCTTTTAGAAATCCAAGAAGAACCGACAGGATCAGATATGAGAGTGCTGTGGAGGGGGAACTTAGAGCCCTTCGGGGACGCTCCACTCCTGGCATCAATGATCGAGTTGGATCTTTGACGGATATTTTGTTGTCTTGTTATAGAGCTGCTTGTCCTCTCACTTACCCGGGTAAGAGGAGCCAGCCTGCCTGGTGGAATGCGGAACTCAAGAAACTCCGCTGTTGTACTAGGAGACTCTTTAATAAGGCTAAGAGGTCGGGCAAGGATGTTGACTGGTCTGCTTATAGATCCAGTTTTAATGATTACAAAGGGGCAATAAAGCGCTCAAAGAGAATCACCTGGATGAGTTTCTGCACGAGTATCGAGGATGTTGCTGATGTGGCTCGTTTCCGTAGGACGCTGTCGAAGGACCCCAAAGTCCTTGGCTTCGTCCAAAAGAACGATGGCACATGGACATCCTCGAGAAAAGAAACCCTAGAGGTTCTGTTGAGCACTCATTTTCCCGATTGTGAGGATCCAGTAAGCTATCCATTGGGTGTAGCTGATCCCTTCTGTGATGTTGGCGTTTTGAAGGATATCATTACCAGGGATAAGGTCAAATGGGCTATTAATAGCTTTGAGCCGTTTAAATCGCCTGGTCCGGATGGTATCTTTCCGGCTTTGCTTCAGCATGCTGGTGATATATTACACGAATATCTGGTGGACGTGTATAGGGACTGTCTCCGGTGGTGTGATATACCTGATGGTTGGAAAGATGTGCTCGTGGTTTTTATACCAAAAGCTGGTAAACCCAGTCACATCGGCCCTAAGGATTATAGACCGATATCACTCTCATCCTTTCTCTTGAAAGCTTTGGAGAGACTTATCGATCTATATTTGAGGTCAAACATGGACCGGTCTTTGTTGAGTAGGTCGCAACATGCTTACATTAAGGGTAAGTCAGTTGAGAGTGCTCTTCATGATGTGACAGGTTTAGGTTAGGTTAGGTTAGGTTAGAGGACGTGTACTTGTCCGTTAAGACAAGTACAATACCCGGAGGTCGAAATTGACCCATTGTACAACGTCCTTGGAGAGGGAAGGAAATAGAGGGAATAGGATGAAAGGAGGGCATAAGGGTAAGGGGAGGATGGGAATCACACAGAAAGAAACAGACACAAACAAGGGTTGAGCGCGCGACTACACTTATGAAGCCCTAGCACCTCTCAACCAGCTCAAACTGCTAATGAATCTGTGGAGAGCCTTGATGTCGGCTCTCGACACAGAACTCAAGCTCTCAAAGAAGGCTCTGCCAAGGGTCCTCAACCTCAACCTACCAAGGGCTGGGCAGTTACAGAGGAGGTGTTCGATAGTCTCTAACTCCTCCTCATCACAACATACCCTGCAATAGTCCGGCTGGGATCTGTTCCAGATCCCCGTCAGCGACCTAATCTCGCAGTGCCCTGTGATAAAACCGACAACCAACCTTACGCTGGCCTTAACCAAGCCCAGCAGCCAATCTGTTCTCTTACTGTCCACAGCAGGCCGTAGACGTCTAGAGACAGAACAATCTGATCCGTTCCTCCAACGCCTCTGCTCTTCCTCCCTGACCCATCCATCGATGAGGCCATAGAGGTGGCAGACTGGGGGTTCAGGACCAACTATTAAATCGCCCCCCGAAAGGGAACCTAACCTAGCGAGGGCATCCGCCGTCTCATTGCCCAGTATTCCGCTATGACCCGGAACCCAGCATAGACGGATACGGTCCGGTCCAAAAGACCTCAACGACTCTTTGCACTCGCGAACCAGTCGTGATTTGCACCAGACCGACGCAATGGCCTTAAGGGCAGCCTGACTGTCAACGAAGATCATGTAAGATTCCGAATCCGAAGATGGGCCACCAGCTATGGCCTCAATAGCCTTCAGTATTGCGAAAATCTCCGCCTGAAAAACGCTGCAGTCATCATTCAACCTGAAGTGGAGTTCAAGACCGAGTTCCCTACAGAAAACCCCAGCACCTGTACATCCACCTAACTTAGACCCATCTGTGAAAATGGGTATACCACTCTGCCCCCGGAGTACCCCACCATTCCATTGTGCCCTATCCGGTATAAGTGTCCTTAAACCAGGTAGGAATATAGCCTCGGGCACAATGTAATCAGTGGCTTTTTCCGAAAGTCCATACCTTCCGTCAGGAAAGACGATACTCAGAACTCTGGAGTGACCTATCGAGCGCTGCTTCCAGCAACCCGATTCCCTCAGGCGTATGGCACTACGCGCTGCACACCTCTTGACATATAAGTCAAGCGGAGTCAGACAGAGCATAGTATCAAGAGCAGCCTGAGGGCAACTCTTCCTCACTCCAGTGATACTCAAAGAGGCAATCCGCTGAACCTTATCCAAGATTTTCCGTTGAAAACTCTTGTCTAAGGCACACCACCAGACAACACAACCATAAGTAATAACCGGTCTAACAATCGCCAGATATATCCAGCGAATGGCCCTAGGCGGAAGACCCCAGTTCTTACCTATGGAGTTCCTACACTGGTAGAAAGCATTCAGTCCCTTCTTCATTCTTTCCTCGGTGTTTCGTTTCCAGTTCAGCTTACTGTCCAGGACAACACCCAAGTACTTGACCTCAGAAGACAACGGCAGCTCCCTACCAGCTAATCTTGGCAGCCTGAAGGTTTCAATTTTGTACCTACGCGAGAACAGAACGAGATCCGTCTTATTTGGATTTATCCCCAGGCCACAGTTCGTTGCCCAAGAGGATAAAATTCCAAGAGCAGACTCCATCAGTTCCCCCAGCGTCGGCAAAAATTTTTCACCCACAAGAATAGCCACATCGTCGGCATATGCCACAACCCTAAAGCCCCTACTTTCCAGGAGCCTCAGACCAACATTTGCGACCAAGAGCCACAATAGAGGGGATAGGACACCCCCCTGTGGTGTACCCCTGGTCGCACGCTTGACGATAGAACATCCACCCAGATTCGATCGGATTAGTCTGTTACCCAACATGTGGGCGATAAACCGCACCAGAAAATCTGGGGCATGTATATCCCTTAGTGAATTCTCAATAGAAGAAGTGGTAACATTATTGAAGGCCCCCTCTATATCAAGGAAAGCCGACAGTGTGTACTCACCCCTAGCCAAATTCGCCTCAACAAAACCTGTCACATGGACCGGTCTTTGTTGAGTAGGTCGCAACATGCTTACATTAAGGGTAAGTCAGTTGAGAGTGCTCTTCATGATGTGACAGGTTTTGTTGAGGCGAATTTGGCTAGGGGTGAGTACACACTGTCGGCTTTCCTTGATATAGAGGGGGCCTTCAATAATGTTACCACTTCTTCTATTGAGAATTCACTAAGGGATATACATGCCCCAGATTTTCTGGTGCGGTTTATCGCCCACATGTTGGGTAACAGACTAATCCGATCGAATCTGGGTGGATGTTCTATCGTCAAGCGTGCGACCAGGGGTACACCACAGGGGGGTGTCCTATCCCCTCTATTGTGGCTCTTGGTCGCAAATGTTGGTCTGAGGCTCCTGGAAAGTAGGGGCTTTAGGGTTGTGGCATATGCCGACGATGTGGCTATTCTTGTGGGTGAAAAATTTTTGCCGACGCTGGGGGAACTGATGGAGTCTGCTCTTGGAATTTTATCCTCTTGGGCAACGAACTGTGGCCTGGGGATAAATCCAAATAAGACGGATCTCGTTCTGTTCTCGCGTAGGTACAAAATTGAAACCTTCAGGCTGCCAAGATTAGCTGGTAGGGAGCTGCCGTTGTCTTCTGAGGTCAAGTACTTGGGTGTTGTCCTGGACAGTAAGCTGAACTGGAAACGAAACACCGAGGAAAGAATGAAGAAGGGACTGAATGCTTTCTACCAGTGTAGGAACTCCATAGGTAAGAACTGGGGTCTTCCGCCTAGGGCCATTCGCTGGATATATCTGGCGATTGTTAGACCGGTTATTACTTATGGTTGTGTTGTCTGGTGGTGTGCCTTAGACAAGAGTTTTCAACGGAAAATCTTGGATAAGGTTCAGCGGATTGCCTCTTTGAGTATCACTGGAGTGAGGAAGAGTTGCCCTCAGGCTGCTCTTGATACTATGCTCTGTCTGACTCCGCTTGACTTATATGTCAAGAGGTGTGCAGCGCGTAGTGCCATACGCCTGAGGGAATCGGGTTGCTGGAAGCAGCGCTCGATAGGTCACTCCAGAGTTCTGAGTATCGTCTTTCCTGACGGAAGGTATGGACTTTCGGAAAAAGCCACTGATTACATTGTGCCCGAGGCTATATTCCTACCTGGTTTAAGGACACTTATACCGGATAGGGCACAATGGAATGGTGGGGTACTCCGGGGGCAGAGTGGTATACCCATTTTCACAGATGGGTCTAAGTTAGGTGGATGTACAGGTGCTGGGGTTTTCTGTAGGGAACTCGGTCTTGAACTCCACTTCAGGTTGAATGATGACTGCAGCGTTTTTCAGGCGGAGATTTTCGCAATACTGAAGGCTATTGAGGCCATAGCTGGTGGCCCATCTTCGGATTCGGAATCTTACATGATCTTCGTTGACAGTCAGGCTGCCCTTAAGGCCATTGCGTCGGTCTGGTGCAAATCACGACTGGTTCGCGAGTGCAAAGAGTCGTTGAGGTCTTTTGGACCGGACCGTATCCGTCTATGCTGGGTTCCGGGTCATAGCGGAATACTGGGCAATGAGACGGCGGATGCCCTCGCTAGGTTAGGTTCCCTTTCGGGGGGCGATTTAATAGTTGGTCCTGAACCCCCAGTCTGCCACCTCTATGGCCTCATCGATGGATGGGTCAGGGAGGAAGAGCAGAGGCGTTGGAGGAACGGATCAGATTGTTCTGTCTCTAGACGTCTACGGCCTGCTGTGGACAGTAAGAGAACAGATTGGCTGCTGGGCTTGGTTAAGGCCAGCGTAAGGTTGGTTGTCGGTTTTATCACAGGGCACTGCGAGATTAGGTCGCTGACGGGGATCTGGAACAGATCCCAGCCGGACTATTGCAGGGTATGTTGTGATGAGGAGGAGTTAGAGACTATCGAACACCTCCTCTGTAACTGCCCAGCCCTTGGTAGGTTGAGGTTGAGGACCCTTGGCAGAGCCTTCTTTGAGAGCTTGAGTTCTGTGTCGAGAGCCGACATCAAGGCTCTCCACAGATTCATTAGCAGTTTGAGCTGGTTGAGAGGTGCTAGGGCTTCATAAGTGTAGTCGCGCGCTCAACCCTTGTTTGTGTCTGTTTCTTTCTGTGTGATTCCCATCCTCCCCTTACCCTTATGCCCTCCTTTCATCCTATTCCCTCTATTTCCTTCCCTCTCCAAGGACGTTGTACAATGGGTCAATTTCGACCTCCGGGTATTGTACTTGTCTTAACGGACAAGTACACGTCCTCTAACCTAACCTAATAGATAAAGATTTAAATTTCAAAGAACATTTAGAATATATATGTAAAAAAATTGGAAAGAAAATGGGATTTTTTAAACGTATTAGAAATAAACTCTCAATAATGACAGCGATAAACGTATACAATACGATTGTTAAACCTCATTTTGAGTATGGATCAACTATATTATATACGTGCTGCACAGATGAGCAAATAAATAGGTTACAAAAATTACAGAACAAGGCTATGCGAACTATTTTAAAATGCAACCGTTTTACTTCAATACAATATATGTTGGACACCTTAAAATGGATGAACATTCGGCAAAGAATAGAGTTAACGACACTGACATTCGTCAAGAAAATGGATATGGGCAATGCACCTGACTATCTAGTTGAGCAATTACAATATGTTGGCGATTCTCAACCATATAATCTACGGAATAACAGTGAATTCAGATTACAACGATCAGATACTAATGCAACGCAACGTTCACTATTCTACAAAGGACTTAGAGAGTATAATATGCTGCCATCTAGTATAAAAAATGAGGAAAATATTAATATTTTTAGAAAGAAAATTGTGAATTTTATTAGATATAACAATGTTAACTAAATTAGAGCTTTAAATTAATGATTGATTTAAATATTATATAATAAATGTAATGTAAAAGTATTAAAAATACTACTAATAATTAAATAAAAAAAAAAAAAAAAAAATTTAATTCTAGTACCTTAGCAAAAAGAGCTTGCTGATGAATAATGCAATGAAAGGTAGGTACATTTATCCCAGTCTTAATTAAATGGCCCACAAAGCCATTACACTGTCCAATCATAACCGCTGCCCCATCTGTGCATATGGAAAATATTTTCTTTTTGTCTACTACTTTCAATACATTTTCATCTCTCCTGTTTTTCGAAATGGTTACAAAATTCGTCTATAGCTCGTACCCATATCAACATTTGGCTTTTGTCGCAAATATCAAGGCTTTCGTCAAAACATAGATGTAGGTATATTTAGCACTTTTTAATCTTTCATTAGTTTCCTTTTCTATAAAAAGGCCAATATCTTTCGTTCGCCTTGTTATAGGACGAGCAGATAAAGACAATTCTCTAATAATTTGGTTTATATTTTGACCTGCTTCGCCAAAATAGGGGAAAAATAATTGACACATGTATTTAAACAATTCGCCATCTTCAAAAGGGCGACCTTTTTTCGCCAATGCTATAGCCATGGCAATGTTGCCTTTCTTTGTTGGTTGCTAGAAATTGGACTTTTATTTTCATTACGCGCAATTAACCTAACATTATTTCTAGCTTTAAAATCCTGCATTAACTTTTTAAACAAATGTTCCCGTTCCCAGCCCATTATTGAACGAAGCTCAGTATGACAACTTCTATAATGTCGATTTAATGAGTATTCACAGTTTTTTTTTTATTATTTGTGCACATCTTCACATGCTTCATCTTCATTCAATATAATTAAAGCAAAAAATAAATTCTGTTTCCCAGTTTTTATTCCACATTTTCATTTAATTTTTCTTTGGGTGTATAATTGAAATACAAAAAAAATTATAAAAAGAAGTGACGACAACCTGCTTCACTGAAAGCTGAAGCAGGTGAAACCATGGCAAATCCAATAGCATGTAGTGGTGTAAGTTTTCCAGTAACAAGTACTCGACTTTTAGTTCTTGACATTTGTGAATCAAATGGAACTTCATGATACTGATTTATCGCATTAGCAGCTGCCGAAACTAAGCCAGTTCCTGTTGAACACAATAAGAATGAAGTAAAGTCGAAAGGAGCAGGTGCCACAGCGTAGCCGCCCATTGCTGTTATTACAACAAGCGCTAAAAAATTAAATATATATTTTAAAAACTGTATTGTTTTACATTTGCGACGGGCAAATCAAAGAATTTATATTCATAATGCAGAACAGATCTTTTTGATATCATATTGTAAAAACTTAGAGTAATACTAAGTTTGGCATATTTTGATTTTAAAAAGTGTATCAGTAAGAATGCACTTTTTTAATTAAGTGTAATTTTTCATCTTTGTAATAAACTCATGGAAAATTTAATAATGGCCTGTAATCCGAACCGTGGCGCCCTTTTGACAGATATTTTATACTTAACATGACTTCATTCAATATATTTAAAGCAAAAAAAATTCTGTTTCCCAGTTTTTATTCCACATTTTAATTTAATTTTTCTTTGGATGTGTAATTGAAATACAAACAAATTTTAAAAAGAAGTGACGACAACCTGCTTCACTGAAAGCTGTCATGCAACTGGATGCATTTTTATTGATTATTTTGGGACTATTGGTGCCGACGTAACGTAAGGTAATATAGTGCTATCACTTATTTATACTTTATATTGATAGTCACTGATAATCTAAGTAATATATACGTTAAGTTATTTAAATTTATTCGTTAAGTTTTTATTATAAAAATAGAAATAAAACATTTATTTGATTCAGTTAAATTTCAACAAACAAACAAATTGTTTTAAATTAAAATATTTAAATGGCGATCCTGCCAAAAAAAAAAAAAAGGATAAAAAATTTTAAAAACAAAAAAAAAAAGGACTAAAAATTTAAAAAAAACAAAAAAGGACATGTGAAAAAAAGGATATTTTAAAAACAAAAAAGGACATGTGAAAAAAAAGGATATTTTAAAAACAAAAAAGGACATGTGAAAAAAAAGGATATTTAAAAAAAAAGATTTTTAAAAAAAAAATAGAATTGATTTGTGAAGAAAAAAAGGATTTATGAAAAAAAATAGAATTGATTTGTGAAGAAAAAAAGGATATGAAAAAAATTATTTCATTTAAAGAAATAAATAAAATTATTCATATTTAAGTGGTATAAAAGCAATTATTATTGCATTTTGCATTTTTGTGAATTAAATAAAAATAAAAGGATACGATTTTATCCTATGCGAAAAATATGGAAGAGGTACAAACCCAAACCAACAAGAAATAAATTCAAAGCGTTCCCTATTTTGGATTATTAGTGTAAAAGGAAAACAATTAGTTTGTTTTTGTATAAAAAAAACAACAAAAAAAAAATGACATCAGGCTTGAAAAATATAATATCAAAAAGAATAATGTGGAACTGAAAGTGTAGTGTAGAGAAAAGTTTGTAAAAAAAGAAAAAAGATGAATATATTAATATTTATATAAAAAAGTATAATTGAAATTGAAAAATTTGTCAAAAAAAAAGAGAAAAAGAAATAAGGGATGAAAAATTTAAAAAAAAAACTTTGTATACATTTTATGAATTAAAAAAAAACAACAAACTTAAATTCAAAAAAAATATTTTTGAAAAAAAAAATGTATATGAATATGACTAAAAAAAAAAACAGCAAACTCAAATTTTAACAAAAATTTTTTTTTTTTTGAAATACAAGGTCATTAACACTGAATGACTAATGAAAAAAAAACAAATAAAGACAAAGAGAAATAATAAAAAAATTTACAAAATCATCAACAAAAAAAAATATCAAATGAAAATGAAATGGAATTATCAAATCAAATCAAAACAAAACAAAATCAAGTTCAATATCAACAATCAACATTCAACATGGAATTTGAAATCAATCAATTAATTCATTCAACATTCAAAATATTGTCAAAGCAAGTTAAATTTTTTTTTTATTACTTTATTATATTATTATTTTACTTATTTAATTAATTATTTTTAAATTAAAATATTATTATTTTATTTATTTAATTATAATTAAATTAAATTATTATTATTTTTATTATTTAATTAATTATTATTAAATTAAATTATTATTATTGAATTGTTCACTATAAATAAATATATATTAGTGTTTCTTTTTATATTTAAAAAAAAACATTATGGGGACATATCATAAATTTTAAATTAAAGGCAAAAAAAAATGTTTTTAATTGGTTAACTATTGTCGGGTGAAGCAACCCAAGCTCATTAAAATTTACATATCAAATAAATTCGTATGACAGTGGTGGTAACAATAAATCTAATAATTTTGTTTTTAGCAAATGTCAAATTTTGACATTGATGTTTTTGAAAAATTAATAAACGAATTTTGTACGGTAAAAAAACGGGTTTTACAGAGTAGGACTTTAACGAAAAATTCAGAAAAAATAAATGATTATATAAGACTTTTGATTGAAAATTATAATGCCATTTTAGGATACACAAAGATAAGTACAGAAAGTTTATCGCGGAATCATAAAGCTTTAATTTTTTCTAAAATCGATAGTTGTAGGGCAATTTTATTAAAGTGTTTTGAGAAACTTAATTGTGACATAGAAATTCCAGAAAATTTAGATTTGGTAGTTCATTTAATAGAAGGTAAAGTTGAAATCAATATGGCAACCGTTGATCAGAAAAGGTCATACATTACTATGTGTGCTTCAATGATTCGTGAAAACTATGGTGGTACTCCATTAACTTTACAATCATTTTTGGATAAAATTGATCTTATTGAAGATCTCACTGGACCAAATTTACAAACAACTTTTATAAATTTTGTTAAATCAAAACTTGAGGGAAAAGCGCGTGAGACACTACCCGATAGAATTGAAAGAATAGGTGACATCAAAACAGCTTTGAAAAACGGAATAAAACCAGAGAATTCGAAGGTAATTGCAGGTAAGATTGCTGCTCTTAATGTTAGAAACAATGATTTTACGGAGTTTGCTAAACAAGCTGAAGAGCTGGCTGATTCATTAAAACGTTCTTTAGTTGTGGAAGGTATTACACAGAACAAAGCTCATGAGATGGCAGTTGAACAAACAATTAGTGTTTGTCGTTTGAATGCAAAATCAACTTTAGTCAAATCAATTTTAGCATAATCAGTTTTTAAAGACCCTAAGGAAGTTGTTGCAAAACTATTAGTTGAACAAACAACTGAAGTGAAGGAACAACAAGTTTTATCAATTCAAGGTCAGTCCAGAAATAGAGATAATTACGTTCGTTTTCAGAATAATAATGATCTTCAAGCAAATCATTTTAGACAATTTCGGACCAATGCTTATCGGGGCAATAGTTTTAATCAATTTCGAAATAATTCTCATCAAAGGAACTATCGTCGGGATTATAACACCCATAATTACCCCAGAACAAACTATAGACATAATAACAATAATCAATTTCAGAATAATCCAGGAAATTACACAAGTCGCTTTGCGCGAAATAACAATTCAAGGGCTTCTGTTAGGACTTTAAACTCAGAAGTCCCTCAACAACAACTCTTGTTGAGGGAACAGCAACAAATGGAACAACTTTAAAGCAAAACACAATTACCTCTTCACTCGATATTTCTAACAAACAATCTGTTCAAAAGTCTGTTTACAGTTTAAATTTAAATTATGCTGATTTCATTAAACTAAATTGTATAGATACAATTAAATCAGCTACTTTTCTTGTAGATACTCAAGCAAATATCTCATTAATAAAAATTTCAAGTTTACAACCCAATATTATTTTAAATCAGAATGAAATTTTAAATATTACCGGAATTACATCTGACGCAAAATCAACTTTAGGAACTGTATGTACAAATTTAATTATTTCGAAAGAACATATAATACAACAGGTATTTCATGTTGTTAATGATGATTTTAATATACCAGCCGATGGTATTTTAGGTAAAGATTTTCTTAAAAACAATAAGTGTTACATTGACTACGAAAACATGATTTTATCTGTTACTACTCATATTAAAAGATTACAAATACCTATATTTCAAGGAACGAATAACTTTACTTGTATTGTACCTCCAAGATGTGAAGTATTTAGAATTTTTAAATTACATGATATTAAGGAAGCTATGTTTGTTGATTCGCAGGAAATTGAAAAGGGAGTTTTTATAGCGAAGGGAATTATCGATTCTGAGTATCCAATTTTACGAATAGTTAATATTACCGATGAAGTTAAATATGTTAGAAATGATAAAGTAAAGATGGAAAAATTACAAAATTATTATGTATACTCAATTAACAAGCAGGATATAAATAATAAACGCGTTCAGGAATTAAAAGACATTCTAAGGAATCAAATGCCAAAAGACATCCAAAATGATTTAATGCCATTATGTGAATCTTATTCGGACATTTTTGCACTCAAAGAGGACAAAATGACAATAAACAATTTTTATGAGCAGAAACTCAGATTAGTTGATTCATCACCAGTCTATATTAAGAATTACAGGCTTGCCATGTCTCAAAGAGAGGAAATAAATAGACAGGTTAAGCATTTATTAGATAATGATTTAATCGAACCAAGTAGTTCGAATTTCAATAGTCCACTAATTCTTGTTCCTAAGAAGAGTACAAATAATCAGAAATCTTATAGAATGTGTGTAGATTACCGTGCAGTAAATAAAAAACTTATTGCGGATAAGTTTCCCTTGCCTCGTATTGACGATATTTTAGACAATTTAGGACGTGCGAAACATTTTTCAGTAATTGATCTGTTCTCGGGATTTCATCAAATTCCATTACACTCAGATTCAAGGGACGTTACGGCATTTAGCACTGATAAAGGATCTTTTAGATGGAAAGTTTTACCTTTTGGGCTTAACATAGCACCTAATTCTTTTTCACGAATGATGTCAATTGCATTTTCTGGCCTTACGCCCAATAAAGCATTTTTATATATTGATGATATTATTATTATTGGTTGTAGTAAACAACACCATTTGAATAATTTGAAAGACGTGTTTGATATTTTAAGGCATTATAATTTAAAAGTAAATCCTTATAAATGCAATTTTTTCCGATCTGAAGTTACATTTTTAGGACATAAATGTACCGCTAATAGTCTTTTGCCAGATGATTCGAAAATAAAAGCAGTAGAAAATTATTCAACACCTTCTGATAAAGACGCAGTTAGACGTTTTGTAGCATTTGCTAATTATTATCGACGTTTTATTCCAAATTTTGCTACAATAGCAGCACCATTAAATTACATGACTAGAAAAAACGTTCGGTTTAATTGGAATGGTCAATGTCAAACTTCTTTTGAAAAATTGAAAGCTGCACTACTTTCTCCTCAAATTTTACAATATCCTGACTTTACGAAACAATTTATAGTAACTGTAGATGCATCAAAACTTGGTTGTGGTGCCATATTAAGCCAAAATTTTAATGGAAATGATTTACCTATATATTTTGCTTCAAAATCTTTTTCACATTCTGAACAGAAAAAACCTATAATTGAACTTGAACTTCTTGCAATTCATTTTGCTATAACTCAGTTTAGACCTTATGTCTATGGAACTTCATTTATTGTCAGATCAGATCACAAACCTTTAGTTTATCTCTTCAATATTAAAGACCCTTCGTCTAAATTAACACATATTAGACTTCAGCTGTCAGAATATAATTTCATTGTCGAATACATTAAAGGAAAATCGAATGTGGGAGCAGATGCTCTATCTAGAATATCAATAGACGAATTAAAGAATAATGATAATAATAAAGTACTAGCTATGACCCGAGCTATGTCAAAAGGACAAAATAATGAAAAAATGAAAATTAACCAATCTTTCAATAATGAAGACATTGAACTAAAAATTTATGATAAATTTTCTCAAGAATTCAGTAAGAATATTCCAAAAATTAGAACCGAAATAATTGATCAGAATAATTATAAAAGACTACGTATAAATATTTATAAAAAATTTAAGAAACTGCTGTCTGTTGAATTTGAAATTGTGAACGAAACACTTAGTTTAGACTATATGTTTTCGAGGTTACAAACTGAAGCCAACAATGGAAAAATTTACAGAGCAGAATGGCCAAAAATTGATGTAATTTTTACAATTTTCTCAATACAGGAATTTAAAAACCATGGTATAAAGATATTGAAAACTTTTGAAATTATTCTTACGGAACCGATTGAAGTAATAATAGAGGAAGCTAAAAAACAGAAATTAATGGAAATTTATCATAATGACCCAATTTTAGGAGGACATTGCGGTCAGAAAAGGTTGTATGCGAAGCTTAGGACGAAATATTATTGGAAGAAAATGACTAGAGATATAGCCAAATTTGTTAGATACTGTGAAAAATGTATATTGAATAAAGTTAAACCTCAAAATATAGAGAAACTCGTACTTACTCCAACACCCACTAACGTTTTTGATATAGTTGTAATAGATACAATTGGTCCATTACCGGAATCGAACTTTGGTAATAAATACGCTTTGACTTTAATGTGTGATCTTTCTAAATATTTAGTGACTATAGCCATACCGGACAAATCAGCTCGAACAGTTGCGCGTGCTATATTTGAAAATTTTATTCTTGTTTATGGAAAAATGAAAGTTATAAAATCCGATTTAGGTACGGAATTTAAGAATGAAGTTTTGTCACAACTTTGTAAATTTTTGGAAATCGATATAAAATTTTCAATTTTCATCATCAAACATTAGGAACAATAGAACGGAATCATAGAGTTTTTAATGAATATATCAGGGCATATATTAGTGAAAACTTGTCTGATTGGGATACATATTTAAAGTACTTCACATTTTATCATAATACTTCCTCAAATACTGTTTTTGATAATAAATTCACTCCTTTTGAATTAGTTTTTGGAAGAAAAGTATCAATAATGAATGAAACAAATATGAATCTAGAACCAATTTATAATATTGATAATTATAAAACAGAAATTAAACACAGATTGCAAAAGACAAACATTTTAGCTAGAACTTAGAAAAACACAAGAAAAGAAATAAAAGTTTTTATGACAAACATGCTAAACCTATTGAATTAAAAATTAATGATAATGTTTTGTTGAAAAAAGAACCTTATGACAAATTTAACAATATTTATGATGGTCCCTATATTGTAAAAAATATAAATGATGTTAATGTTACAATTTATAATAATAAAAAAATGAGGAAAAAACTGTTCATAAGAACAGATTGAGAAAAATGTAAAAAAATGTAAAGTATATACTCTATAAATATTTGAACATCATGTAAATTAATAATTTATAATTTTTTTATTTTTTCTAAAAGGGAAGGAAATCTACAAATGTATTTATTTTTAAGTACAGCTTTAAGTTTAGTGATAAGATAGTTTAAAAAAATATAATCATAAATTAATTTTTTTAATATAAAAAGGGAGGTATAGTGCTATCACTTATTTATACTTTATATTGATAGTCACTGATAATCTAAGTAATATATACGTTAAGTTATTTAAATTTATTCGTTAAGTTTTTATTATAAAAATAGAAATAAAACATTTATTTGATTCAGTTAAATTTCAACAAAAAAACAAATTTTTTTAAATTAAAATATTTAAAGTAACATCATTGAACTCATTGTCATCAAGGCCTTCGAGTTCGTACAATATTTCAGTAAGTGTTAGCCTATGTATGGAAAAAAATTTACCTAATTATCATATCACAATTACACTACGAACGCAGTGTCCTTTTTAGGGGATTTTACATTGAAAGTCACTATATTCACGTGGTATTACATTTTTTCATCAGTTTTTTACATCAACTGGATGGTTATACTTCGTTACAAATAACAACACACAAAAAATAACAAATATTCACATGATATTTAAAATATTTTTCTTATTCAGTTCTAAATTTTTGTTTTTTGTCAAATTGGAATTTGGCACAAAACACGACACACAGATCATGTTTTATGAAACAAATGAAATAAAGTTGCTTCGTTGAAATGTCAGTAATAACAAATCGTATTTGTTATTTGAAAATTAAAATTTTTGGAAGGGATACAGTAGAAAATTCGAAAGGATTCTACGTACTAATGGGTTAACTCGCACTTATTAATACAACCCTCGGCAACAGGCTCACAGGCTTAACATTGTTCATGACTGCGTGACAGAATCCCATCATCTCATTTATAATCCTTCATCTGTTAATATCTGATAACTTCATGACCTTTATATTAAAGGTCTGAACAAATGTATTTGACATCAAAAAGTACATAAGATCTAGCATACACGCACACTTATCCGAAGTATCCGAAGAAGAAAAGTACTTTTTTTTGAGAACAACAAAATTATTGAATAACTTCTTGTTGTTATTTGACTGCGTTCGCTTCATACAAATACATGTTCAACTTTCTTTCTTACTCGAAAATACCGGCACAAAACATGTCGAGTACAATGAGTACCACCAAACTTCACGTAGTACTACAAATACCAATGAGTACTGCAAATACCACAAAGAAGTTTGGCAAATGAAATGATCTCTGAAAATACGAAATATAAACTATGTTTTTTTACGTTTTAGTAATTTTAAGTGATTTTTTTGTTAATTAATTGTTTTTAGTTCATTGAAAATAAAGACTTTTTTAAATCAAAAAGCAAAAAAAAAAAATATTTTCCACAAAATTTGACTATTTTTGATTTCTATATTTTTATTTCAACGATTAATAAATAAATGCCTAACAAGTCGTTTATAAGTTTGTTCATACACATAAGCATTTATATATAAAAAAACATCAGTTATGTGGTGTTTTATGCTGCGAGTATTTGAAGTACCACATGAAGTGAACATAAGTTTAGAAGTACTTGGTTTTGCGGATATATTTTTCAATGAGTACTCTTTTTACGGAACATAAGCAGCTTCGGATAAATTCTTACTCGTATTTGTCTTCCCCACATTCTCTTCTCTTCACTGCTTGCGCTGTTAGAGAGAGAATAAGTACTCTATTTATCCGACAACGAGTTGCACATATGAAGCAAAAAAATTATTTGTTGCAGACCTTTACTTTATATCCATTATTTTGGTTGGATTTTTAATCATTGTTTTGTTCCTTTCTCGTAAAATCCTACGTATTTGTTTGTATAATTTCTGTTTACTCTATGACACGTAAATTTTATTGTTGTCTGGTCTAGTAAGTAGTGTGTTGGCTTATTAGGCCTCGGTTTAAACCTATGCCTATGGATGCCTATCTCCAACTAAACGAAATATGAAAAAATATTTCTTCGTCGACTTCCTCTCAGCAGATCTCTGGCATAAACTCTAAATTGCCATGAAAAGTTTCTCAAAAATCTGTCGTTCGGAGTCAACTTTAAACTGTCCCGCCACTCATGTATAAAAATTAACGCCCACAACATAAGTGATGTGAGAAACTAGGTCGTAATCCTGACTAAAGGGTTGTAATGACCAATTATGTATTTACTTATGTTATGTATGCTTATTTTTGTTTAGTTCGAGTTTCAGCATAACACTATCTTTTTAGCGTTGTAACCATGTCATAAATCATGGTCCTAGAGATTTACAGAAGCTCCTATAAATAAATCTTAGAAGCGAGTACACCGACGTAATACAAAAATAATGGTAAAATCCTTTAAAGCAAATGTTCGTTGCTTGTAAATAATTTTCACAGCCGTCTCGGAACAAATTATACTTATTGTACATATATGAACATACATACAATATACAGTAGCTCCAAGCGAAACTCGTACACCTATGAAAATATATTTCTTTAAATAATATGTCTAAAACTAAAAGGAAAATATAGAAACATTGTCATATGTGCATATATGTATACAGTATTGCCTCGATTTACGTCGTCTCGATTTACGTTGTTTCGATTAACGTCGTCAAAAATTTTGTTCCCTTCAACTTCGATTTGCGTCGTCATTCGACTTACGTCGCCTCTGTTGTCTATAAACAAAATCAGGGGAATTCCCTCTTTAAAAAATTCAATATTTGTGTGTAACTATTTGAATAAAATATAAATAGAGTTTTGAAAAAAATAAATATTTAAGTGCTAATGGATAATTTTTTGTTTTTTATTAAACTTTTTGTGAACAACATATGAAATAAATTTTTATAACAAATCAAAAATCCATCTATATTTATGCATGTACTTAGTTATACAGAATAAAAATTGAATTATTTTAGTTTTTTTTTTGAAAATGTGCATAAATAAATGCATCTGATAGTATGAGTTATTTGAAATTCGATTTACGTCGTTTCGATTTACGTCGCCTTTTTCCGCAACATTCTACGACGTAAATCGAGGGAATACTGTATAAATATATATACACGCATATAAACATATATGTATATGTATATATTAAGAAAACTTATATAGTGCATCTCACGGATCCCTGAGAAAACGAAGCGACCACATAGAAATAGGCAGGATACTAAGTAAAAAAAAGGTAAACCCCAGAGGTGGAACCCCGAAATTACAACATTGCGGAGCAGGTTTGTTAAACGAGGCTAAACTAACGAACGATTGAACTGGCTACAAATAAAACTTGAGCGAATTCAAAAACGTAACGCTGAAGGCGAAGAACATCTTGGAGGTGATTTTGTGGGAAAACGGAAAAGTTCAAAAAATATAGCAGACTTCGCAAACTTTTGACAAAGACCAACTGTCATATAAGGTTTGTGTTGCAACTGCAACACATCAAGAGACGAACATACTTGATGGTGATAATTATATAAGAACTGAATTCATTGGTATAGCCCTTGTGGATATTTTGTTCGTGCCTGGTTTACAATGTAACTTTATTTAGGTTTCTAAGACTGTTAATTATGGGAACTCTGTGGAGCTTAAGAGACCGTGGTGAAGGTAATGGATATGCACGGAGATGTCGTTCTACGGGCAAAAGGGTACGCCATCTGTTTTGATTTTAAATCGATAATTCTAATTTAATTCTTGCGAGGAAGTCTCCTGATGAGGTTACGAAGTGGCACATGGACATCTCAATTTTGGCAGCAGAATAGAAGTGATGACAAAAGGCGAATGTTAAATGTACAGTTTGTTTGAAATGTAAGAAAGGGCCTTGCCTTTTATGAATTCGGAAAGTCGTGTTGAAGAAATTTTGGAAATTATCCATAAGGGCGTATATGTATGGCCAATGAATAATTTGTCGTTTTGTGGAGCCAAATATCTGCTCATATTTAGTGTTTACTTTTTGAGAGCTAAAGACGAAAGTCGCCGTAGTCTAGTAGGTAGTGTGTTGGCTTATTAGACGTAAAGCCCGGGTTCGTATCCTAGGTCAGGCATCAAAACGAAATATGAAAAAAAATAATTCTTCGGCGATTTCATCTCAGCAGATTTCTGGCAAAAACTCTGAGTAAATAAACCAGCCACGAAAAAGTTTCTCAAAAATCTGTCGTTCGGAGTCGACGTTAAACTGTAGGTCCCGCCTCTCACGTATAAAATTAACGCACACAACATGAGTGGTGAGAGAATATAGGCCGTAATCCTGACTGTAGGGTTGTAATGGCCAATTATGTATGTATGTATGTCAAGATGAAGTTTTTGCCAAGTTTCAGAAATTCCATGTAATAGTTGAGCGACAGACTGGAAAGAAAATTAATATCATTAGATGTAATAATAGAGCCGAGTTTTTAACAAAGACTAACTGTAATATAGGGTCTATTAGGTCTGGTACTAATACCTGGACTTTATCGAACGAGGAGACTCTTAAAGTACTCCTTGATACACATTTTCCGCGTAATTGTGAACGCAGACATGACTCCCATTGTTCGGAGACATCTACGCAAACGATTACGCAAACGATTACCTTAGACATCTTTCGGTGGGCCATTGGCTCATTCAAACGTTTTAAATCCCCCGGTATCGACGTCGTCATACCTGCGGACCAACAGATAACATCTGATATGGTAATTCCCTGGTTGCAGCAGATCTTTTATGCCTGTCTTGAGTACTCATACGTACCCACTACGTGGAGAGAGGCGAAGGCCGTTTCCATTCCTAAAGCTGAGAGACCATCGATATCAACTGCGAATGACCTCAGACCTATTAGTCTAACCTCATTCGTCCTCAAAACAATGGAAACGATTCTGAATCTCGAGATAAGGTTAGGTTAGGTTAGGTTAGAGGACGTGTACTTGTCAACTGTGTCGAATTGACCCATTGTACAACGTCCTAGCTTCTCACACCACTCGTGTTGTGTGCGCTAATTTTATACATGAGTGGCGGGACCTACAGTTTAAAGTCGACTCCGAACGACAGATTTTTGAGAAGCTTTTCATGTCAATTTTTACTCTCAGAGTTTTTGCCAGAAATCTGCTGAGAGCAAGTCGCCGAAGAAATATTTTCATATTTCCGTTTTGATGTCTGACCTGGGATTTGAACCCGGGCCTTTCGTCTAATAAGCCAACACACTACCTACTAGACTACGGCGACTTCTATCTCGAGATAAAGTCCAACCACTTTCCCACACCTGCCAGTAGTGCTCAACATCCTTACACTAGGGGTTGGTCCACTGAAACTGTATTAAGATGCTGGTGGGGAACATTGAGAAAGCTCTTCATTGACCTTCATTGACGTGGAGGGTGCCTTCACTAATGTCCATTCGGAGACCCTTAATAAGAGCAATGTAGCATGCCTATTACGAAGTTCATTACTGAACTTCTAACCAAAAAGATAATTAATGCCTCTCTAGGTGAAGTTCTTATGGTAAGGAAGGTGAATAGAGGCACACCGCAATGAGGTGTTCTCTCACTCTCGCTGAAAGATGAGTGACAACGTGGGTTGCGACATCTTTAGTAAGGGTCCTGATATTAAACTTTCTTATAGGCTGACTGATCACTGCAGTGTTTTCCAAGCCGATGTCATGGCAATGCTTTATGAGAAGACAGATTTTCCCTGATAATCTCTTTACTCGGATAGCCGTCCGGAATACCGAGGATTTCTTGGGAAAATTTCGGATCATTCGAAGGTAACCGGGACAAAGGGATATCGTTGATATTGCATTGCTGATGAGCTTGGCAGGGCCAATACGACAAGCAGTGTTCCAAAAAATACTGTACACAAATCATTGTGTACGTCACTGATAAAATATTTTTAACTTTCATTTAAGTGTTTGTAAACTCGTACGCATACACATTACGTACACAACATCTACACAACAGACGAACGCAAACTCTAACAAAACGTACTGAATAGAGTTCACAAACACTATTTTTTACTGTTTGTGTACAAAGATCAGTACCAGAGATCAGCAATGAATCGTATTTTCGCTACTCATAAGTATTCATGAAATTTTGAGTATGAGTGAGTCAAGAGTATTGAAATTCAACTACTCTGATTCGTTCGTACTCGCTACAACATTGATTTATAAGTATAGGTTGCAATGAGTATGAGTACAACGTTGACATCAAACTCACAAAATTCGATTCATTGTTTGATTCATACGCCTACTCATTCAGATTCATAAATTTAGAAAAATACTTATAATACTTACGAATTTACAGTAGTAGTTATTGTTGCATTTACAAAAGAAGAAAAAAGAAAAGACAAGGACAGCAAGCAAAGCACACACACAACCTTCTAGTGAGTATGTAGTGTTCGTACGCGAATCATACTTATTTTGTGCTTCGTGTATATGTAGAATCATTTAGAGTCGAAATCAACAACATCATGCGTATTGTTTTTTTTTATTTATTTATTTAGTAGTATTCATAATACTTTAAACATTTTCAAAAATAAAATTATTTTACTAAATATTATTAATCTCGTTATTTCTTATAAATTGAACAATATTTCTTTTGTATAAATTAATATTTGTTTCTGCCTTTATGAATTCCGGTAGCATATTGAAAAGTTTAAGTCCTTTGAAAAAAAGTGACCTCTGCATGGATGTTGTTGTCGCCATTGGTAGACGAAAATCTCCAGTGTTTCGCAGGTGATACGGTTGAACATCTCTTACATATCCAAGTTGTTCGGTTAGATAAGTAGGCGCTTTTCTCATTTTCATTTTTTGAATAAATTGTAAGGTGTTAAGGACCAGTCTCTGTTGAATATTTAACCATTTTAGTATGTCCAGCATAAGTTGAATTGGAGTGTATCGGTTATATTTAAGTATTGATCTCATGGCCTTATTTTGCAATTTTTGCAGTCTTTCTATTTGTGTTGTTGAGCAGCAGGTATATAAAATTGTAGATCCGAATTCAAAATGCGGTTTTATCATTGTGTTATATATATTGATTGCAGTCAATATCGATATTTTATTTCTAATTCGTTTTAGGAATCCAATTTTTTCCCCAATTTTTTTGCATATGTAATCAATGTGTTCATTTAATTTTAAGTCCTTATCTATTATAAACCCGAGGTATTTTATTCTATTAACTTTTTCAATCGTTTCATTATTTATTTTAATTATTGTTTATTTGAAGTAACTTAGTTTTGCTTTCATTTAGCTTCAGTTTATTCATCTTTAGCCAATAATTTATGTTATTTATGTCGTGTAGTAAATATTGTTTACATTGCTCATCCGTTTCTCCTTCCGCATATATTAGGGTGTCATCTGCATATAGTATAATTTTACATCTTTTGAGTATTCGTGGCATATCATTTATGTAGATTATAAATAGCAAAGCTCCCAATATAGAACCTTGAGGTACTCCAAATTCATTATTCACTTCACCAGATTTTGTAACATTTACCTTTGTTATTTGCTTTCTATCTGTAAGGTATGATCTAAACCAATCAAGTTCATTTTCCTTAATGCCATACATATTTAATTTTCGAATAAGTATTCCTCTGCCAATTGTTTCAAATGCTCTTTTGAAATCTAAAAATATTGCCATTATTTTTTTCCTTCTTCCTATAAATTTCCATCTGTTTATCAAATAATTTACCGTTGTTTCGCATGAGAAATTTCTTCTAAACCCTGACTGATATTTTGTGAATAAATTATGTTGCTCCATATATGCTTCTAGTTGTTCCTTAATTACTTTTTCCATTATTTTTTCGCAGGTTTTTAGTGTATTTATTGGGCGGAACTCATCACATTTGTTGGTTTTTAAAATTTTTTCTACCGGGGATATCATAGAGATTTTCCAGTTATTTGGAAATACTCCTGTCCTCATTGACATATTTATAATATCACGTATTTTTGTCCCCAATATATTCCAGTTATCCAATATAATTTTAATTGTAACATTGTTGTAGTCTGGCTTATTTTTCATACTCTTGTAGATATTTTTAATTTCTTGAGTTGTTATTGCACGGAATTTAAATCAATTTGTTATCACAGGTAAATTGTTTACATATTGCACATCTTCTATTGTATTGTTAATTGACTTAATACTATCTACAAAGTAATTATTAAATTGAGTTGCTATTTGGTGGTCGTCATTCTTATATTCTATTCCATAAAATATCACATTTTTTATCACAGTTTTATTTTTCTTAAGGACTAAGTCTTTTATCTCCTTCCACATTTGTTTCTGGTCTTTGGCATTACTTATTTTCTTATTAACAAAATTGTTCTTTTCGAACTCAATTTTAGTTTTATATATATTTCTAATTCTTTTGTAATAAGCCCATGCTACTTCCGTATTTTCCATTTTTGCAATCTGATATTTAATTACCTTTTCTATTTTTAATCGTCTCAGTTCTCCACTAAACCATTGGTTCACATTATCTTTTTCATTTATTGTTCTCGTAATCGTAAATTTTCTTATAGAGTCTTCGATGGCTGCGTCAAAATGAGCAACTTTATTATTTAAATCATTGTCATTATTTTCTCCTAGTATTGCACATATTTCATTATTAAACAAAGTTCTATTGTATTTAAATATTTTAATTTCTTTTTTGCCAGTATACTTATTGCCTGTTATATTGATTTTAATATCTATCGCTTCATGATCTGTTATCTTATTCGAAATATTATTGATTGCTGTAATGTTTGTGTTATTTGTTATGACATAGTCTATTATTGTTTTTGTGCTTGCCGTTACTCTGGTATAATCATTGACTATTTGTTTGAGTCCATTATCACTGAAGGCACACTTCAGTTTGTTCTTATAAGTTCCTTCTTTGCTCCAGTCTATATTGAAATCGCCAGCAATTATTATATTGTATGGAAATTCACATATTTCTTCGATTACTTCTTCAAATACTTGACAGAACTCTACTTCACTGCTGCTTGGTATCTATATACCGCTGCTATTATTAGTTGATTGTTCCTGACTGTAACCTTGTATGCACTTATCCAATAATTGTAGTTAGAAAACTTTTTTCTCCAATTTTTATAACATTATATTGTTGTCTGAAATAAACAACAACTCCGCCCGTCCTATTTGAATTTGAGTGCGTAATGTAACTATTATACCCATTAATTTGTATTTCCTGTTCTTCAATATCTCGCGTTAAGTGTGTTTCCGATAGAATAATAAAATCAGGGTTTTGTTCATTGACTATAACTTCTAGTTGGTTGTAATTGTTAATTATGCCACATATGTTCGTATAAATACCATATATTTGCTGTGATTGTTAAACCACTAGACCCATTCTTTTCTTTTTCGTATTGAGCTTATTTTTATATACTGGACATTCTCTGTCAGTTGTGACATTAAGGCCCATATTTAGGTTTTTGTTTGCTCTAATGCAGTTAACACATTTAGTTATTATTTCCTTATTGCATTCTTTTGACTTGTGTTTTCCGTGGCATTTATAACACGTCTCTTCTCTAGTGCATTCACTCGCTTTATGGTTATACCCTAAGCATTTAAAGCACATAATTATGTCTGTTCCATCAAAAACTCTACACTTTTCCCATCCAATGTTTAATTTTTGTGCAGCTTTAATCTCTGTGTATGTTTCTTTGTTAACTATTATTTTAGCGTTATAAATTATTCTATTATATTTTTATATTCGTACGACTTTACCACTTTAATTTCGTGTTCTTGCAATTGTTGGTTTTGTCTCTTGATTTTCGAAATAAGTTCTTCATCATTGTATTTGAAAGACATATCCGTCATTATTATCGACATAACTCCTTCATTTGGCGCTTTAACATCATACGTTTCACCCATTTTGCTCTCAATAGCATTTTTTATTTTATTTCTGTCTTCATCGGTTTCACTTTGTATAATTATCGTTCCATTTTTCCTGTTCTCAATGTTTGTTATCTTTAGGTTTACTGGATCGACATTGCTATTTAAATCTTTTTTAGTTTTTTCAATTTTTTGTCTTTCCTTTGGTTTTATTATTAAAGGAACTTGTTTCTGTACATCTGGTAGCCCCATACTTTTTTTAACCGTTTCAGCAAATGACAGTTTGTTTTGTTTATCATTTTTTTATTTTCCTCAAATTTGTTATAAATATCCTTGTTTTTATTCTCGAAATCATTCAACATATTGCATAATTTTTTAACCTCAATTACATTATTCTCACATATTTTCTGTGCATTATCTATTTTTCTCATCCTTTCCTCATATCCCTTTTCAATTGCCTGTAATAATTTTTTAATTTCATATTCATTTTGTTTTAATGACAACTCAAATTCTTTTTTATATTCAGCCAAGCTTATTTTGTTTTTGTTGACACCATCTTGAATTTCTCCTAATACCATATCTACGTTATGAATATATTGTATGCAATCATTACACATATATCTCATAAACGGATTAGATTCTAATACTTTTGATGAATACTGATCAAGACCCGAGCATTTATCAGCACAATGATATACCCTGCCGCAAACTCCTGAACACAGTATTCCTGTTTCGCCACGGATTGCTCTCTTGAACTTATGGCACTCAGCCATTGCCGAGCCGATTTTAACTTTTGTTTTTTAATTTTAAATTAAATGCTTTTATTATTATTATTATTTCCCCGTATTTCGAAATTATTTATCTATTGCTGCAAATAGTCCTTTTTCTATTTCTTAGTCAATAAATATTTTATTTTTCGCAAATTCACGGAGCTTATAATTAATCGCCTTAATCACTTTAATTCAAATAATGTTAAGTATGAGTACGATGAGTATTTCAAAGTTTGAATATGAGTAGTATGAGTATGATATTAAAATAAGTATGAATGCGTATAAGTATCTGAAATTATAAGTATCACTCGAATCTTCTCATCGTTTTGAATACTCGTTGCTGATCTCTGATCAGTACACAACAAAAAAATTTGGTTTTAGTGAATTTTTTTGAGTACACTAACATTTTTTAGTGTACGCGAGAGTTTATGTCCTCATTCAGTATTTTTAGAGATCTCGTTGTGGTTTTTGATGCCATTTATTATTCTTTAGGAATAATGGACATATGTATTTCGCTTAAGAATACAAAGAAAGAGCTGTGAATTTTTCTCATTGTAAAGGCAAGAAAAAAATTCATCAGGTAGAAAATATCATTATGGAAGGTTTTACATACATACATAAGAATGTATGGAAATTTTGTGGTGACCAATTTGCGAAACAGAGGACCTTAAAATATAACCCTTTGAAATATCCCAGGTACTTGAAATATCTAATGATGATACTTGATCGCTGTTGTCTAGTAGGTAGTTAGGTTAGGTTAGAGGACGTGTACTTGTCAGTTAAGACGAGTACAGTACCCGGAGGTCGAATTGACCCATTGTACAACGTCCTTAGAGAGGGAAGGAAAATAGAGGGAATAAGATGAAAGGAAAGGTCTGTAGGAAAGGCAATGGAATGGAAAGCGGAGGAATCACACAGAAAAAAAAAAAACAGACACAACAAAAAAGGGGAGAGAGCGCGACTACACTGATGAAGCCCTAGCACCTCTCAACCAGCCTAAGCTACTAATGAATCTGTGGAGAGCCTTGATGTCGGCTCTCGACACAGAATTCAAGCTCTCAAAGAAGGCCCTGCTAAGGGTCCTCAATCTCAATCTACCAAGTGCTGGGCAGTTACAGAGGAGCTGTGCTATAGTCTCCAACTCCTCCTCATCGCAACATGCCCTGCAATAGTCCGGCTGTGATCTGTTCCAGATCCGTCAGCGACCTAATCTCGCAGTGCCCCGTGATAAAACCGACAACCAACCTTAAACTGGCCTTAACCAAGCCCAGCAGCCAATCTGTTCTCTTACTGTCTACAGCAGGCCATAGACATCTAGAAACAGAACAACCTGATCCGTTCCCCCAACGCCTCTGCTCTTCCTCCCTGACCCATCCATTGATGAGGCCGTAGAGGTGGCAGACTGGGGGGTCAGGACCAACTATTAAATCGCCCCCTGAAAGCGAACCTAACCTAGCAAGGGCGTCCGCCGTCTCATTGCCCAGTATTCCGCTATGACCCGGAACCCAGCATAGACGGATACGGTCCGGTCCAAAAGTCCTCAACGACTCTGCACTCGCGAACGAGACGTGATTTGCACCATACCGAGGCAATGGCCCTAAGGGCAGCCTGACTGTCAACGAAGATAATATAAGATTTCGAATCCGAGGATGGGCCACCAGCTATGGCCTCAATAGCCTTCAGTATTGCGAAAATCTCCGCCTGAAAAACGCTGCAGTCATCTTAGTAGGTAGTTTGTTGGCTTACAGATGTGAGGCCGTGACTCAAACTCCAGGTCAGACATCTCCTACAAAACGATTCGGCGGATTCCTTTCTGCAGATTTCTGGCAAAAACTCTGAGAGCTAATAAACAGACTTTTTAACCGATTTGCAAAACAAAGTATCTTAGATTGTAACCCTTTGAAATATCAGCGGTACCTGTAATGTCTAATGATGACTCATACTATACAATGTTTTAGCGAACTGTATATTGTTATAATGGATATACTTTTTCAACTGGAAAATATGCAGCCTAACAATTTGACGAGAATTTTAATAAAGTCCATCAATGAAAGGAAATCTAAAATTTTCGATAATGAATTGTTCACTGCAGGAATTTACCTAGATCCACGTATTAGAGTTTGCTTGGAATCGGAACAAAAAGAGAAAGCGAAAGAATTTATAATATCTCTCTATAAACGTAAAATTGTAATTGAGCGAAATTTAATTGAGGATTTAAGCAGTAATTTCAATAGTGAAGCTTAAGGTGTTCCTCGCACAAGTGGCAGTGCAAAATCTTTCGCAGATTATTTGCAGATTCTGGACCCTTGTACAATTCAAAGCAGTTCATCTTATCTTTCTGACCTCGAAAACGCTTTTATGATGTACGAACGGGAATCAAGGCTTCCGCTGAATTGTAATATTTTGGAATACTGGCATAACAAAAATAATATTGTTTCAAGCTTAGCTGAAATAATACTGGCGGTACCTTCTTCCCAAGTAAGCGTGGAACAGTTATTCTTATCTCTTAAATTTATATTATCAGATCAGCGAAACAGGTTAACAGCAGCTAATGTTGAACATATATTGATGGTCAAAGCCAATGGAAAATTTGATTATGAAAATTGAAATCTATTAATAAATTTATTTATTTTTTGTGATATATAAACTGAAAATATGTGTAGCTACATATCAGAAGTTTTCTCATCAAATCTCTATGTGTCACATTGATGTCCTTATTAATGTTCACATCAGTGCATAAGGTGCATTCACAAAAACTAAACTATAAAACTTATTATATTTAAAACGAGCAAAAATAACATGTTATAATATATAGTAATAAAGTTAATGTTACTCACCTAAATAACAAAAATAGCCATTAAGTGGTAATGTTTCAAGTGCAAACCAATAATTAGTCACATCAAACATTGGAGCAAGGAACGAAAGTGCACCGATCAGAAAAGTGTATCGTAGTGCTGTACGTCTGCATAGGTCGGGATTAGTTACGGACATCATTCTGTATCCAGCTCTAGAATAATCTGGTCTTAAATTCCACGATAATGCGTTGAAATGTGGAAATTGCCAAGCATATAACAAACCAGCTAAAATCCAGGCACCTGCATCAAGACTACCACAACAACCTGCCCAGCCCATTAGAGGTGGTATAGCACCGACAGCGGATCCCACCCACGTGTTTAATATAGACATTCTTTTCATTGGTGTATATATTGAGGTATATAAAAATAAGTTTCCAAGTCCTAATGCTGCAGTTAATCCATTTACACCATAGTAAAGTATACTTAAGCCTGAAACCGCTGAAACCATGGCAAATCCAATAGCATGTAGTGGTGTAAGTTTTCCAGTAACAAGTACTCGACTTTTAGTTCTTGACATTTGTGAATCAAATGGAACTTCATGATACTGATTTATCGCATTAGCAGCTGCCGAAACTAAGCCAGTTCCTGTCGAACACAATAAGAATGAAGTAAAGTCGAAAGGAGCAGGTGCCACAGCGTAGCCGCCCATTGCTGTTATTACAACAAGCGCTAAAAAATTAAATATATATTTTAAAAACTGTATTGTTTTACATTTGCGACGGGCAAATCAAAGAATTAATTTATATTAATAATGCAGAACAGATCTTTTTGATATCATATTGTAAAAACTTAAGTTTGGCATATTTTGATTTTAAAAAGTGTATCAGTAAGAATGCACTTTTTTAATTAAGTGTAATTTTGTTTGTGCAAAAACTGACTTTTAAAAGAAAAATGCTAAATAATTGCGAAAAATTATTCTAAAATCCGCTGGCAAACTTAGAAGAATTTTCCGTATAGAGTGGTCAAAAAATTCAAAAGACACTGAGTCCTGTGCGTCAACATATCGGTTGCTCTCTTGAAAGCATTGCTACTGAAAACAAGAGCGTCGCCAAAAAACCAAAAACATCAACAGTGCACTACCCAACAAATTTCGATTAAGACCTTCATCCGTACAAAATTAAGCTATTCGAAATAGCAGTCTATGAAAAGCTCCGAGAATTCGTTCTACCAGCCTTATTTTTTTGAAGAAATTGCAGTGATTGTGAAAGGCGTTCGTTACAGTGACTTGAGAACGGAGTTATTGCAGGAGGGAATGGATCAAAGCGAAAGGAAGATGGCGCCGCCTACCACACCGTGCATACTGTAATCGATTTATTGGATGGTGGTTTTTAATATTGACATGTTGTTAACACTGCTAAACAAATGTCACGTAAAAATGTAAGAAAATTCTATTTTTTACCGATTCTTACGTTCCGTTTACGTTACATTACATTTCTATAACCATTCGCATTGCTTTATACATAACAAAAACGATCAGATGTTTCTTACTGTTGCGGTTACATTCCGTTACGGTAGCATAACTGGGGCTTTAAGCCTCAGTTACTCCACCGTAACGGAATGTAACATTAACGTAATGTAACGTGTACGGAACGTAAAAATGTAAGTGCAATTATAGATTGTAAAAACGTGTCATATGTTTTTATGTAAACAAAACAAAAAAGAAATAAAGAAAAACAAATAAAGAAATAAAAATTGCAAAAACTAAAAGACAAAAATTGAGATATGGATATAGAAGTCATGTTTTGGTGTTTGAGTTTTTATTTTATTATTGTTTTTTATACAAATTTAATATTAATTTCAGGTTTTAAAAACTTTATTTTCACTCTTTTATAACTTTCAATATGGCGCCTTTTGTTTTGCTTTAATTCAGCTATTAACCAGTGTTATCACTACAGACTTTTTAGGTTCAAATTAACGGTTTTTTATTTATTTAAAGGTACTTATTAAAAGTTTTATGTACTGTTTCTGTAAGCTAAACAATTTCACTTTCACACAAACACTCTCAATTTAGTTTGTATTTGTTTGTTGAGGAAACCACAAACACAAAATTTAGTGATTTTGTTTATATTTTGCATACAATTAGACGAGCAAGTGAAATTGTTTATCCTACACAAACAGGTCAGGTATTTCGGAAACCAAATTTGTACGAATGTTAAAACATTTTTATCTTCTCTAGTAAAAGTTAAATGCAAATTAAATAATTAGTTTAATTAGTTAAGAATCGATAACTATATTTTTCTAATTTAAAATAAAAATAAACACCACCTACATAATGTAATAGTAAAATAGTGTTTATTTTTATTTTAAATTATAAAAGTTAATATTGAAATAAATTATAATATACATTATTACATAATGTAATAGTAAAATAGTGTTTATTTTTATTTTAAATTATAAAAGTTAATATTGAAATAAATTATAATTTGGGTTTTTAAAATATGTGAAGTTTTATTTAAAGTGAATACCACATACAGACAAACATAAAATAAGTAGAAAATTTTAATTCTGTTTATAATTTCAATTTTCAGTTTTGGTGGTTTTTTATATTGACATGTTGTTAACACTGCTAAACAGATGTCACGTAAAAATGTAAGAAATTTCTATTTTTACAGATTCTTACGTTCCGGTTACGTTACATTACATTTCTATAACTATCCGCTTGCTTTATACATAACAAAAACGATCAGCTGTTTCTTACTGTTGCGGTTACGTTCCGTTAGGGATGCATAACTGGGGCTTAAGGCTACGTACGTTACGATTTTACGTTTCTTACGCATGCATAACCAGCCCTTAACTGCCGCTTAACAGTTAATATGGAGAAGAGAATAAGTGTAACGAATGTTGTATGGTTTTGCTTTTGCATACACACTATACTCTTAAAAACCAAAACAGTTGCTTATTTTTATTGAGTAGATTATGTTATAGGCAAACGTCGGCACAGAGACAACATGATAGAAATGTGAGTGTATTTGTGAGAGGCATGTGTATAACCCAGAGGTAAATTGTTAGTAATTATTGTTTCAAGCAGTGGTCGAACAAATATTGTTTACAAACTATTGTGCTTTTTGATGTATTTTATTACTCTTCGGAATAATAGACATATTTCACTTAAAAATTCAAAGAAAAAGCTGTGTTTCCCATTGTAAAGGATGGCAATATTTCACCAGGCAGAAAATATCATTATGGAAAGATTTACATACATATTAATGCATGGAAATTTTGTGGTGACCACATTTTAATTAAAATGTAAAAAGCTGAAGATGTTCTTCCCCTAAAAAGTTTAAAAAAAAAATTACTGGCGACACTCGTTAAGCTGGATTCACTCATCGTTTTGGGACAAAATTTTTGTTCCGAAACAATTTTTTTTATATGTAGTTTGACGTTTCTCTTTTTGAGAGAGAGAGTGAAAGAGTGTAAGCTTGCTTCGGAACAATTTCAGCTCGAATTGGTTTAATGTTCCGAAACAATCGAAGTGTGCTGCTACTACTTTAATTTTTTAAATAAAGTTGAACTGAATAATAATAAATAATTATAAATGTTAGGTATCTGAAGTATTGTTAGCTTGAATGAATAATGAATTTCATCTGGAACCTCTTTGCTAAGAATAGAAATAAGAAGAAATGTAAATAACCAAGAATTATGAAATAATAAAGAAAACCAGTTAAGTTTTGAACTCACATGAATACACTACAATAAAGAATTACAATTTCTTTGTAACACAATAGAAAATATGATCACACTCAAGCCATGAGAACAAACGAATTGCAATCATCTAATTGTAATCATCATAATTGTAAACAGTGTTGAAAAATTGAAATTTTGAAATGGTACTGAACTATAACTGAAAGAGTACTTTTTCGCATCAAATGGTACTTTTGTAAAAAAAATACATACGTACATTACAACCATTCAATCAGGATTATGACCTGTTTTCTCACACCACTTATTTTGTGTATGTATATTTTATAAATGAGTGGCGGGACCTACAGTTTAAAGTCGACTCCGAACGACAGATTTTTGAGAAACTTTTCATGGCAATTTTATTTACTCTTAGAGTTTTTGACAGAATGAGGTCGCCGAAGGAATTTTTTTTTTTCATTTTTCGTTATTTTCGAGATGTCTGACATTGGGTATGAACCGCGGGCTCACATCTAGTATCTAGCACACTACCTACTAGACTATTTATTTCCTTATATTTAATGCTCGTACGGTACGGAACAGGAAAACTAACGACTTATACGTATTCCTCACATATAAAACAAAAACTGCTGATTCTGAACGGAACGTCAAAGTTCTGTGTAGTCAAACGTCGACGAAACGTTATGGAACATACTTTCGTTTGTAGCATATGAAGAGCAATGTTAGAGCTTACCGAAATCATTTGTCGGTTCGCAGGCGTTCTTTCTCATTGCTTTTTGTATTCTAAAAACGAACGTACGTTCCGTGGACGTTTGGCTAACCGGGGCTAAAGACAAATTATACCTTTAGCATTACGTTGCTAATGCATCAATAGTTGAAAAGCACACGACATAAAATATGTAAAAATAAAAAAGTACTGAAAGCGTCGCGGGGGTACTGCGGTATTTTTGTAATGGAAAAGTACTGAAAAAAGTACTAAAGTACTGAATTTTTCAACACTGATTGTAAAACTAACACGCATCGTTTACAAAAATATTTCATATAGTAACCTTGTTTTTACAGAACAATTGTTCGAAGTGGGTGAATAGTTTTGGAACAAACTCTCAAAAAACTGAACTTGTTACGGAACAAATTGCTTGTGAATGGGTGAATCCAGCTTTATAGGCTATGTTATTTCCTTTGAAATATCTGTTGTAACTATAGGTATTTTTAAGAAAGAGAAGATTTGGATTGGCTATTTAACAAGCAAAGTAAATTTATGGAATATATACAACTATACAAGAACTTTTAAATAATTTTACTCAGCTGGAAATAATTGCGGAAAACGTGAAACCAGATTTTATAGTACTCTCAGAAACTCACATAACGGAAAAAATCAATGGATGTGAGACAGAATTGGGTCTGTACGATCAATACATAACAATGTCCAATTCACCCAAAACAGGAGGAGTAACATTGTATTTTAAAAAACAATGGAAATTAAATAAAATTAATGAAAACGTAAAGGACTCCAAACATTGGATTAGCCCATATATGGCGAAATGTAAAAGCATATCATTTATAATAGTTATAGTATTATAGATCACCAAGCTACAGTAAAGCAGAATTCTGTGAAGATTTACAACAGTTTCTAGAGAACTTGTGCGAAAAAAGTAATGATATTATAATAGCAGGGGACTTCAACATTGATTGGCAATCAGATTTTTATAAAAGTAAATTGGAAAGCATATTGAATGATAACGGGCTAAAACAAATAATGAATGAATTTACTAGAATAACGCAAAAGAAGAAGAAAAGAATTACAATTTCTTTGTAACACAATAGAAAATATGATCACACTCAAGCCATGAGAACAAACGAATTGCAATCATCTAATTGTAATCATCAGCAGGGGACTTCAACATTGATTGGCAATCAGATTTTTATAAAAGTAAATTGGAAAGCATATTGAATGATAACGGGCTAAAACAAGTAATGAATGAATTTACTAGAATAACGAAAAATTCTAAAACGTTAATAGACTATATAATCACGAATAATGAAATGGTGTTGGCAAGAAATAATATAAACAATAAAATAACGGATCATGAATGTATAGATATTTTTATTGAGAATGGGAACGGTCGGAAAATACGGAACACGGAAATAGACATATTCAAGTACAATAAAAACAGATTTAATAACGAACTAGGTGCAATAATAGAATTTAATGAAATAGATAACATAAATGAATACGTTTATAATATTGATACTATTTTTGAACAAACAATTAGAAAATTTATAGTGAAAAGAAAAGTGCGCGAAAACGATAATAATAAATGGTTTAGCAACGAACTTAGAATGTTGAAAAGGGAAAAAATTGTAAAATATCAAAAAGCGCTATTTGAAAATACAGCATCGGCGTGGAATAACTATAAATTCATAAGAAACATATATAAAGTTAAAATTGAATATGAGAAAAATAAGTTTGCAAGCAATAAAATTGAATTTGAATAAAAACCAAAAGGAAATGTGGCATAAAATAAAAGAACTAGTCCTAAAAACTCCCAAAAATGTGATAAAATCTGTGATATTTAATAATATAGAATATAATATTAATTCTGAAATAGCTGAGAATTTTAATAACTACTTCGTAAATAGTATTAAGGAAATAAAATGCTCCATAGAAGACGTGCAATATAAGAATCAAATACCTGTGATAGACTGTAGATTTAAATTCTGTGCAATTTCGTTATTAGAATTAAGAAATATATTTAAAAATATTAAGAAGAAAAATGATTATAAGAGAATATCGAAAAACTTAAAATTATAAATGAATCCCTGAAAACGAGAATTTTTCCTGATAATTGGAAAGAGTCATTGGTAACGCCTATTGGGAAAATTAAAAATACCAATAACTGTGAAGAATTTCGTCCGATAAACTCATTGAAAACATTCGAAAAAGTTTTAGAAACTGTGGTTAAGCAGCAGTTGGAAAAATACATGAAGGAAAACAAATAATTGTCAAAGTATCAGTCGGGTTTCAGAAAGAGGTTTTCATGTGAAACTACTGTTAATTATGTCGAAAGTCGATAGAAGAATATGAAAAATAGTAAGTTCTGGCAATTTTTCTGGACTTCAAACGAGCATTTGAAACGATTGATAGGGATATCCTACTGCAAAAACTATTGAAGTATGGGATAGAGAATAAAGAGCTGATGTGGTTTAGGTTATATTTGACGAACCGTAAACAAATTACAAGAGTTAAGAACACTGAATCTAGCCCAATTGAAAATAAATATGGAGTACCACAAGGATCAATATTAGGAGCGCTGTTATTTATTATTTACATTAACGATATGGAAAAAGTCTTGGAAAGGTGTGATATAGTATTATATGCGGACGATGCTTTAATTTTTACTGATGATAGAACTGATAATTTATGACACGAAAATTTATCAAAGGATATGGAAAATATAAATAAATGGTTAATGATGAATAAGCTAAAACTAAATGAGAATAAAACCAAATTGTTAGAGATTAATATGAACAATAATATAATATTTAAAATAAATAATGTAACAATAGAAAAAGTTAATTCGATAAACTACTTGGGTTTCATAATAGATAAAGAATTAAAATTTAATCAATTCAAATTATATATATTATTTTGACCTGTTCCCTTTATGATCCAATCAATAAAATATTCTCAAAATTGAGAAATTGACCTCGAGTTAGAATATTTTATTGATTGGATTAAAATTTAATGATCATATTAAGTTTATTTGTAGGAAAATTGGGAAAAAAAATCGGATTTTTCAAACGCATAAGAAGTCAAATGTCAATTATAACATCAATAAATATCTACAATACAATAATTAAACCACATTTCGAATTTGGATCGACAATATTATATTCATGCTGTTCAGATCAACAAATGATAAGACTACAGAAGTTACAAAATAAGGCAATGCGTGCAATACTTAAGGTAAATAGATTAACATCAACAAGATGGATGATATATACTTTGAAATGGTTGAATGGAAAAGAAAGACTACAAGTTAACACCATATATTTTATTCAAAAAATGAAGATAGGCAATGCACCAGACTATCTAACAGAACAACTACGTTATGTTGGGGAGGTTCAACCATACAGTTTGAGAAACGTCGTGGACTTCAGGATTCAACAAGCTAACACCACTGAAAGGCAAAAATCGCTAATTTATAGAGGACTAAATCTGTACAATAAGTTGCCATTTGATGTTAAAAATGAAAGTAATATTAATGTTTTTAGGAGAAAAAGTTTAATTTTTATAAGGAGCATTAATTAGAGCTTATATATTCATAGTATAACTTTTTTAATTTAAATGTAATTTAAAAGTATTAATAATACTGCTTAATATCAAGAAAAAAAATATTGATGACGAAGCAAATATACAAGTAAACTATGGCACTGTAAGTAAATATTAATAACAACAAAGCGTGCGTCCAGTGAACAATTTACTAAAACCGCCATATCTCCGGAACGCCTTCATGAATTTTCCTCGTATTAGCGGCCACTGATAGGCAGTCGCGAAACCTACAATTAATGGAAGAACCTTTCACCATCAATTGACCCGCCGACACTTTAAGGCGGTAAAACACTTTCCCCTTAACCTAGGCCCGCCATCACTATATCTCCAGGAAAAGGAATATGTTATTCTCATTTTCTCTATTACCCTAACTGCTACAAATAATAACAATACCAACTTATAACTGCGACACATAACCATTTATCTATACACACTCAGTTCAGTAAACACACAGAAACTTGTACGAACAGTTATAACTGCGCAGGTCTTTATTTCTCAGTGGCAATTTTCTAATTTTTATATGTATTATAAATTATTTAAATTAAATAAACTCCTTAAAAATTATTTAAAAAACATTTTGGTGCTCCAGCAGGGACCTAGAATTATTGATCGGATCGTTAAAAATGAAAACAAGAATCGCGAATAGATTTTTATAAAATGTTTAAAATTATTGATAAAATTATTTGATAAATCTTATAATTTATTTAAGATTTAAAAAATTAAAACACTTCAACAAAACATTCAAACATACAATAAAATTTAATGTTGTGAAAATATTTATCTCTTATAAAACCATAATTAAAATTAAATATACCAAACTTTAAAACAAAACATACAAATAAGCAACACAAGGCTTTATAAAATGAAATAAAAACTAACAAAAACTGTTAAACGCATTGTGTCAACAGTGTAATATAAATATCGCTACAACTACACACACCATCATATCACAACAATAATCATTACATCGTTGGACGAATTCGCCGTCAAATAGGAAGGATTTTGCACAGATGCCCCGGTAATATTATACTCTCCACATAAATGATCATAGTCTGGGAAGTGGCTCCAATTCAGAAATATACATGTACGACAGTACGTTATAGATATTATTCTATGGAACTCGATATTAATCCTATGGAACTCAAATGTCGTTTAGATATTCTAAAACTTATATACGCTGACCAAGCAATGAAACTCCAATCAGAAGTGGATAAATTGGATCCCGATAATGATGATAGAGCTGTGCTTGAAGATGTTTTGTGTAACCACGAAATCTTTATTTATGAGTCTGTTGTACAAGAATCGACAATCGAATGTGCCCCCGTTTAGCTTACAAGCTCGCCATTCAAAACTACCAAATATAAAGTTCCTAAAATCCAGTGAAAATATTCGGATTAAAAAATCTCATGAGTTTATTTGAGAATTTGGTCCACAACTACCCGACCTTAAGGATATTTAAAAATCAATCAGTTGATTTCATGCTTGTCCGAATAGGCTTTAAGTACAGATAAGGTTCTTCAGACCTCTGGAGACAATAACGATCACGAATATTAAATATTTTTCGATAATATTGCAAAACATTTTGATTTTCTCGAAATTACTAAAGCCTACGGTTGTAGCATTGCGAAGCATAATTGATACTGTTTCTGCTATTTACTATTCTTTGTTATCAATTGGTGATGATAAGAAAATAATAAATGCCATATTGCTACATTTAGTGATGCCGAAAGTGGATCCAATCACCAAATCGAAATAGAAAGAACAGTTTGATTTCGAAAACCTCTGATTGTGGTCAGATTATGAAGTCTGATAAGTCGAGGTTTAACGAACCTAAGAATAAACACCTTAAGTTTCGGAAATAATAAAACGTCACTGAATTGTACAAAGTTAAAATAATCTGCTGATAAATGCATATTTTGCAAATCGACGAATTATTTATGTCATAAAATCTGTGCCAAGTTCCAGATAAACGCATCATTCTAGAGACGGCTGTAATAAAAGAAACAAATAGTTCTGGCCAATTTATAGCAACCAAAGCTCTTTTAGATCCTGGTTTACAACTTACTTACGCAGTTACCACCGTTAAAAAATAGAGTGGCTAGTTTATCCAAATCTCTTTGGCTGTCACATCTAGTGTCAACTCGACCCAACTTACTTCTAAGTTTATGTGAGTGAAGGCAGCTAAAAAAGTTATCAGTTCTGAAAATCACTTTTTATGAAAGTGATTTGAAATCACAAGAAAGGTGTTCTGGACACAAAACTTTTGTAATTTTTGTGAGCTAAGTGGCTGCCGATTTAGAATCACTTGCTTATTTTTTCAACCATTTTATTTAGAACTTCACAATTTAATTTAATGGATAGTTTAAAATGTTTTTTATTGATTTTTATAGTAAAATGAACAAGTTTGGACCAAAAAATATATAAAATTATGAAAAAATTAAAGACACTTCCCATTTCAAGAAATTTTATCATTTGATTTTGTGATTTTTTTTAACTCATAAAAAGTGTCTCTTTTCGGTAAAATCACACCGAAAAGTTAAAATTTTTGTGATTTTCAGAGAACCCTTAAATCACAATTGTGATTTCAAAAGCATTAGTGATTTGAAATTTTGAGATTTACAGAACATACCTGTATATTCTGCTTTTTTGCTATCCAGAGTTACCTGTTCCTAAAAATTTTAGCTACAA
This sequence comes from Sarcophaga caerulescens, assembly GCA_927399465.1. Classification (NCBI taxonomy): domain Eukaryota; kingdom Metazoa; phylum Arthropoda; class Insecta; order Diptera; family Sarcophagidae; genus Sarcophaga; species Sarcophaga caerulescens. The sequence goes on from OV656866.1 coordinate 63,325,307, forward strand.
CAACCCAAAATTAATTTCCTTCTCTTGATCCGGACCTAACAACCTCTATCCAAGCCCACCCTATTTGCTATCAAGAAAGCTGTTGTATGCAGCAGCACTGAATATTCTTCAACTAAGAGATGGCAATCTGCTTATTCTTAACTCTAGCAAATTATTACAAAATTCATAAAATACGAAATTATAAACTCTATTAAACGTGCTATAAGACGCAGTGCCTAAAAGATGTACCGCTATTTGAAATGATGTAAGAAGTGAAGATTCAAAGAGTCCACAAAGCTGACTGTGACGACAAAACTAGAATACAAAGAGGCAAACTCTGACTTTTGATTTTTAACATAGATGTTGTTTAGCACAAATGCAAGGCTGGGTTCTATTTCCCGAAACGAACGTTATGGGAAAATTGCCAAGGCTTAGGTCGTAATAAGAAGCGTTGCAAGTGAAACCCCACTTTTCCATATGGAGTTAATGTATGTACATACATACATGGTATTTTACATATTATATAAAAACCCCGATTTTGAAAAAAAAACGAGATACGACCTTTCTATATTAAGCCGTCGATATATATTTGTTTTAGTTTTGGCAAGAGTTCCCCAAAAACATATATTGTATTTGATATAGTTTCGTCAGGAGATCTCAGTTACTTAAGAGCTAATTACTACAATAATTGAACAAATAATATAAAGTACACAGTTTTGCAAGTCATTAAATTTAAGAGAGCAAAAATATTGGGTGTTAAATAGAAAAAATTAAGGATTATAAGGAAATTACTTACATGTTAATCTAAACTTAGATAATTTCTTGTAGTAACTAATAAGTTTTTCACTCTCTAAACTGGGACTAGGTTTCCAAACTTGGCAGGTCTTTTCAAGATTACCTAAAGTTCTCCCACTACCGCCATATTTGCTTTTTTCGTCTATAGTCTCTCCTCCAACAGGCTCAGAAACATCCTTAGTTTTGCCCGTGGTAACGTCTTTTTTAATCTTTTCAACACTACCTGCAAAACTCTATACACCGATTTCAGCATGTTTACATAATTAATCAAATAAAATCTTACACGCAAAGTCTGCTTGCTCAAGTTGTTCAAGAAATAAACATTATGTATTGTCTTGCTAAGAACTAATTGTAACATATTCCAAATATTTTTATAGACCAAAACCGATTTTTACCATATTTCAGTGAAAACTGCTCGACTTTGTTTTTAAATAAGTTTTCTTTGAATATAAATAACGTGGGTGAAGTGATGCCATATTTACATTAATTACCGCTTTTAGAGAATGCCAGACTTAATTAAATAAAAGTTGTGAGCTGCCACTCTCTGTAAAAGAAATTTCATGATATTTATTTACATAATTTATTACAACTAAATTGCGATAAATCCTATAGATAAAAGCCAAGGCAACAATGGATATCGGTTTAGTATTTTTTAAAAGGGTACTTCTGTACATATGCATTATTGTTTAGAGAGTTAGTACTAGGATTTCAAAATTTAAATCTTTTTAAGACCTTAAGGAATACCGTCATCTCTAATATATCTCTTATCATCTAAGCAGCTTAATGTTAACTTTCTAATATTTCGAGTATAAATTTGTTGAATCTTAGATCTAAATATATATATTAAATTATAATACAATTTCTTATCTAATTTCTTATCTACACTTTCAAAATGACTTATACTTAATTTATAAGTTACACATTATTTAACACACTTAATTTTCTTAATTCTTTTTCCAATTTAATCAATTTTCACTGAATACATTTTAGCTCTCTAACCAATGAATTCCTTAATAACTTTACCATTACCTACATTCAACTTTCATCACCCCAGTACTTTTTTGTTTGTTAATTGAAAGATTTAAACATTATCTTTCGCATGAAAGAATCAGTATCGATATAAATAAGATTAAGATTTCACAATATTTTGGTTTCCTGAAATCACAATGAAAATTATACATTTTCTATTTTGATAACTCTAAGACTAAAAATCCAATACAAATAGGTTTAATGTGAACTATGAAAATTAGGTTTAGAAATAAGTGCTCTAGTCTCTAATTTTTACCACTGTTGCTTTCGAGTCTCGAATTGGAATAAAATTACAACTTTCAAGATCTACAAATATTTTTGCTTTATTAAAATTTGCTTTGCTTTAAAACAATTTGTTCTTCACCCTTTCAAAACTTTAACATAAAAGCCCCGAATAACTGTTTGTTTTGTCTTTTAAAGTAAATGACAAAGATATAAAATTCCGTTATTGAGCAATTCTTCTTCTTTTTCTCAAAGCGTACTTAGACGCCTTTTGCACGTCGAAATTAGTTTCGAAACAAGTTTGAAAAACTTTTTTGCATTTTCTTTTAAACTTTCTTTCGCTTTTGCACTTAAAAAATTAATTTGAGAAATTTTGTTTTCTTTTATCTCGTCGTTCTGCTGTTTTTGACAGTTGTAACTTTAATTGGCATTGTGATTTAGGTTCAAACACAAGACATGAATATTATATGAATACTAGCTGACCCGGGGAACTTCGTCCCGCCCAAAATTGATTTTTTTATTGTCCAAAACAGGTCACATTTTATATTTATTGTAATATGCTGCATAAAACAGTTATATAAAAATGACTAACTTACTATAAGTGTGTGGATCTATCTATCTAGTTCAAAATTTAATCGAAGTCGGTACGTTATTTATGTGAGGCATACAAAGAATAACAATAAGAGGTCCGAATCATGGGAAGCGCTAACGAAGTTGTAGTTGTTGTACTCGCTCCAAAACAAAAACTAACAGACATACATGTTGTATATATACATATGTAGTTATAAACCATCGAATTAGCCGACTTATAGGTGTCTTTTAAAGAGGGAGGGTTGCCACGCCCATTTTTGGTGAGTTTATCGATGTCCTTAAATATTAAATTTTAAAGGTTTGCCACGCCTATTTTTGCTATGTCGAATTTTTTTTAAACCATCTAAACCTGATAAGCTTTCGAACCAAAAAAATGGTTAAAATCGGTTCAGTAGTTTAAGAGTTATAAGTATCACTTGAAGGGGGAGGGTTGTCACGCCCATTTTTGGTGGGATTGTCGATATCGACTCTACGCACTTATCCACTAAATTTTATTCGTCTACGTTCAATATGTACCTAAGTATTCAATTTTAACGATTTGCCACGCCCTCTTAACATTTAGGGATATGAAAAACCGATTCTCAGACCTACCCGCTATACAAACAAAATTTCATGAAAATCGGTCTATCCATTTCGGAGGAGTTTAACCACTAACACCGTGACACGAGAATTTTATATATTAGATTATATATTTTATATATTAGATTATATATATTTTTTCTTCAATTTGTAGATGAGTAGGTTTTTCTTGTTTTGGTTCTCTTTTTTCTTGTCAAATAATGTAATTGTGAGCATAGATTTTAACTTTTTCTCATTTAAAAATGTTTAACTTAGAGCGGTATTAGTTACTTGTTTTATTCTTTTGTATTAAACGTAAATTAAACGTAATTTAAATGTAAAAAATAGAAAAAAATCCAGTGAACTCAAATTTGGTGACTTTTTTTAACAAATATTATAGTGTTTTCATACTGAGTGGTTTTAATGCAAAAGTTAGTTTTAATGTTAAAACCATAATTAAAACCTGGTTTTACCATACAAAATTATTGTGTTAAAACCATCTTAAAACCTTTTTTGAAATGGTTTTAAGTAGGTTTTATAAAATATAACCTTGTTTTCAGTGTACTAAATCAGAGCTACCAACATTGAAATGTTGAAAACAGCTGAAAAAAAAAAAAACAAAATAAAAACAAAACAAATATAAAAATACAGGAAAAAAAAATTACTTGATATCCAAGCACTTCTTCACTTTTTATAAATAGATCCACTATTTTAAAGTATTCTTTTACTATATTTAGAATAATGTTTAATTTATTGTTCATTTCTTAATTTTTCTTATTTTTTATTTTTTCTTAAACAAAAATAGCTGTTCCACAGTCATAAATGTCATGAATGTTAAAACCAGATTTAGGAAAACTTATAGTGTGAACGCAAAATCAGCTGATTATGGTTTTAATGTTAAAAGCAGGTTTAACCTTCTGTATGCAACTTAATATCGACACATTCCTGTTGATATTGTCCACACTGCATAAATGCATTGAGACATAAACAATTTGTGTATTGTGCTGTCTCAGCATATTCCCACACTCCATGAGTGTTAGAATATAAGACACTTAGCATAGTTTAGATTTAGGTAATTAAGCACAATTTAATTGTATATTGTCAAAACAAGGGAACAGTCGCATTAGTGGCTGTTCCCCTAAATAAATAATAACAAGTGAATAATTGAAATAAAACTAACGACAGAGCTTAATTTAAAAAACTTTTATCAACATTACCTGGTGATCCTGCCAGTGTTAGTGAAAAAAAAACTCTGTGAAAATCCTAAATGAAAAACTTTATTGGAACAAAAAAAAAAAAAAATAAATTAAAATAAAAGTAATTAAAACAATTGGAAAAAAAATTAATTGATTGACAACAGAAACAATAAAAAAAATTACTGACAAAATTTAGAAAATAATTAAAATAAAACAAAAAATTATTGCTCATTACATATAACAAATGAAACAAAAATTAAATTAAAATGTTGAATAAAATTTTGAAACAAAACAAAGTGAATATTAAGTGAAATGAGGTTTATTGCTAACGAAAGAAATTCGTTTATTCAGCGAAAAATAATTGAAAATATTTCAAATCGTAACAAAAAAAAAAAAAAAAAAAAACGAAACCATTCAACAAAATGTAAGTCACCGTTACCAGTAATAGACAACAACAAAGCTAAGCACAAACAAAACAACAGAAACAAAAAAAAAAAAGTAAATTTTAAATCAAAATAAAAAAAAAATAAAAACAGTACAATGGCTTTAAGTTTAATAGAAAATAGATATTTTGTGAAATAAAAAAAAGGGAAAAAGAAATCCATAAAATGTTTAAACAAAAAGGAGATAAAAATTAAAGAAAATAAATATTGACAACTACCTCTATGCCATACAAAGCCAATAAATTGCAAAAAAAAAAAATATATATATATGACTTCAAAAAGTGCAAAACAAGCATTAATGGCAACAAAACAAAAATAATCGAAAGCAAAAATGAGCAAACGAAAGTTTTTCATCAAAATGAATCATAAACATAAATAAAAGTGAATGCAAATGAATGAAAAACTATTAAAAAAAAGGAAAATTTATTATTAATTAAAATTTAATTAATTTAAAATTTTTTTTATAAATACATTTAATTAAAATTTGTGATTGGTCTATACGGATGTCAATTGGAGACATCTGCTGTATGCCATCGACTTGGGGGACTATATCAGGTAGTATGGTGTCCTAATGCCATGATATATAGTAGATTTTTTTACTAACATACTGACAAGACAGTTCTGACTTGACTACAAACATTTGACTTGTTTGATTCAAGCCCTTCATCTTGGTGTCCCACCTCGATGAAGCTGAAATACAAAATATTATCCTTGTGTTCCTCTCGGATAACGTCCATCTTTTTGTATTATTTTTAAGCATTCATCAAGGCAAACAAGCCTTGAGAAAATAGATGTCGTTGTTGTTCATTTATCATTTTTTCCCCTCTTCTTTTTCTTTTTTAATGAGATAAAGAAATATCATAAGTAAAGTAGAGCACCGAAAATGCCATAGTTGCATTTATCGAATTTATGTTGCATGACTTTGTTATTAATGGAATAGTGGATCTAGATATACTCTTTCCAAAGCTTGAAAAAGTAGCTGGTAACATAAGTCTGACAACCTTGCGACTTTCTATTAATGATTGTCTGCTAAATTCCCGGGAATACATATTAAAACCTTTAAAAGTAAAGGTAATAGTCTACTAAAAAGATAGACCATAGTGCTCTTAACAAAAATGAAAAGAAAACTAATTTCTTTTCCTTTCTGATGGGAAAGTGAATGACACATATTGTATATTTTTTGTCTTGTATAACAACTGACTGACCATCTGAATGACAATCAATAATTTTTAATAAAAATAATTTTTAATCATTTTTACATTTTAATTCCTATATTTTATTGTTATTTTATTAATCATTTTTTTGAATTCTTTTATATTAAGTCTACGACAATTGCAAAAATTTCATAAAAAATTACTATTTTTATCTTTGTAAAAGAACAATCAACTTATTTATGTTGATCGTTCTTCATTAAGAGAGAAGGTGTAGTGTGTTTGACTAGTCTAGGTTACCATACCTTCTGTATGCAACTTAATATCGACACATTCTTGTTGATATTGTCCACACTGCATAAATGCATTGAGACATAAACAATTTGTGTATTGTGCTGTCTCAGCATATTCCCACACTCCATGAGTGTTAGAATATAAGACACTTAGCATAGTTCAGATTTAGGTAATTAAGCACAATTTAATTGTATATTGTCAAAACAATATACAATTAATATATATATATCGCTAATGCGACTGTTCCCCTAAATAAATAATAACAAGTGAATAATTGAAATAAAACTAACGACAGAGCTTAATTTAAAAAACTTTTATCAACATTACATAACACTTTAGTTAACATTTTTTTCGTGGTGTCGCCTAATAGCTTATAAATTTATTAACTTGATTTTGTTTGTGAGCTACCTTAATGTTCATTTAAATTGTCTGATCTACCAATTGTATGATTATTGTTGTCTTTTGGTTCATTTGTCCGTTAGGATTTTTATATTGTTTTGCATTCCTTTTTGTCCTTATTTGTTTACGAACTAAACGCATCCTTTGTCCCTATAATATACTGCAGTTTATTTATTTGGAAATGAACTGTTGTAAAAGTACATAAACAAACAGAAATTGTAGGCTCAGTAACTACTGACTCTAATAACTGCCAAACTTTTGATGAGAGCAGTCTGGAGACATAGTGTGCTTTGGGACGAGATGTTGCCCGCGTCTTTACAAGTGATGTGGAATAATTGGCGCCAAGAACTAAGAAACGTTGTCCATGTAAAAGTTCCACGATTTTATTTTGGAAATGGTGTGCCCTTGGAGTTAGAGCTGCATGTTTTTGTTGATGCCAGTGAAGATGCCTTCGGTGCAGTGGCCTATTGGAGATATACAACATCTGATGAACGAATAGGACTGTCGTTTATATCTGCCAAATCGAAATGTGCCCCATTGAAATGTGTGACCATTCCCAGATTAGAACTACAAGCCGCAGTTTTGGGGACCCGATTGATGGACACTATAATGAAGGAACATAAGCTTAAAGTTTCTCGTCGAGGCTGTTGGAGTGACTCTACAACTGTCATCAGTTGGATTGGTTCTGAAAGTAGAAGATATAAACCGTTTGTTGCGCATCGAATTGCCCAGATCCGTGATAAAATCTGTGATTTTCAAAAACAATGAATATAAGGATAATTTACAAATAGTGGAAAATTTTAATGATTATTTTATAAGCAGTATTAAGGAAATAAATAACTCAATTGATTATGTGCAATATGAAAATAATATACCTGTGATAAACAGTAGATTCAAATTTCGTGCAATAAATTTAACAGAGTTGAAAAATATATATAAGGATATCAACAACAAACCAGACTATAATAAAGTGGATAATAAGTTAATATTGAATAATTGGGACATAGTTGGCAATAAAATTTTTAATATAGTAAATAAATCTTTTGAGAGCAGAATAGTTCCTAGCAATTGGAAAGAATCAGTAATAACACCAATTGAAAAAGTTAAAAATACAGTGAATTGTGAAGAATATCGGCCTATAAACAGTCTTAAAACATGTGAAAAAATTATGGAAAAAATTGTTAAAAATCAACTAGAAGAATATATAGAAAAACATAAAATACTCTCAAGATTTCAGTCAGGTTTTAGAAAAAAAAAAACACTTATGTGAGATTGCTGTGAATTATGTTATAAATAGATGTAAGTATGTGAAGCAAAATAATAAAATTGTGGCAATTTTTCTTGATTTCAAAAGGGCCTTCGAAACTATTGACCGAGATATTATGATAGAAAAACTTAAAAAATATGGAATAAAAGATAATGAAATAAAATGGTTCCAATCTTATTTAACTAATAGAAGGCAAATAACAAAGGTTAATGGTGTTAGATCAGAAGAAAAAGAAACTGAGTTTGGTGTACCTCAAGGGTCAATTTTGGGTGCTCTGTTATTTATTATATATATGTAAATGATATTGAAAATGTCATTGAAAATAGTGAAATTGTGCTTTATGCAGACGATACTCTGATTTTCGCGGAAGCCCAAAAACTATGAAAAACTAAAAATAAATATGCATAAAATAAATAAATGGCTAAAAATAAACAAACTTAAATTAAATGAAAACAAAACCAAGCTAATGGAATTAAATATGAACAGTGATAAAGAATTCAATATTAATAATGTAATAATTGAAAAAGTAGATAAAATAAAATATCTGGGGTTTATAATAGACAAAGATTTAAAATTCGAAGAACATTTAGAATATATGTGCAAAAAAATTGGAAAAAAGATAGGTTTTTTAAAACGTATAAGAAACAAAATGTTTATTATTACTGCAATAAACATTTATAATATTACGATAAAACCGCATTTTGAATTCGGATCAACTATAATGTATACATGTTGCACGGATAGTCAAATAAACAGATTACAAAAACTACAAAATAAAGCAATGCGGTCTATACTAAAATTCAATCGTTTTACATCAATCAAATACATGTTAGATACATTAAGATGGATGAAAAAAGAATGGAATATAACACATTAATTTTTATAAGAAAAATTAAGATGGGAGATGCGCCAGACTACTTAAGAGAACAACTAAGATATGTTGGAGATGTTCAACCGTACAATCTACGAAATAATCATAATTTTAGATTGAAGCAGTCAAATACTGTGAATACGCAACTATCTTTATTTTACAAAGGACTTAGAAATTATAATATGCTGCCAAATTATGTAAAAAATGAAACAAACAATAATATTTTTAGAAAAAAGGTAGTTGATTTTATTAAAAATTTTAATGAAATTTGAGCTTAATAAGAAAAGATGATGAAATGTAATTTAATGAAAGGTAATGAAAAAGTATTAAAAATACTACTAATAAATAAATAATAAAAAAAAAAAAAAATAATACTTGATTCGACACGCCCGACTGATTGGAGATGGTTGCCTACAGATCTCAATGTTGCCGATGATATTACAAGAGCTAAAAATGAAGTTGATTTTTCCATTGAAACACGTTGGTTCCAAGGACCACAATTTTTGTATGAAAACGAAGCTGATTGGCCGAATAAGAATTCTGAGAAATCTGATGATTTGTGTGAAGAAGAACTACGCCCCAAATTTGTCATGCTGGTTAGTACAAATTTAGTTATAGATTTCAATCGTTTTTCTTCATTTCTCAGGCTTAAACGAACGATGGCTTGGGTTCTGAGATTTACAAATCGATGCCGAAAAGATGATAAATATAAAGGTTCGAGATGCCTGTGTGCTGAAGAGTTAGGGGTTGCTGAAACTAGTCTGTGTCGTCTGTCCCAAGAAGAGTGTTTCGCCCTTGAAATAAATATTTTAAAAGATGGTGGTTCTTTAAAAAAGGAAAACGAGTTGTTTTCGCTTTCGCCTTATTTTGATGAAAATAATTTACTTCGAGTGAGCGGTCGTATTGATGCTGCGAGTTGGTTGTCTTTAGATGCCAGGCACCCTATTATTTTGTCACCCTGTCACCGCTTTTCACAACTATTTGCTGCTCATGTGCATAACAAGATGAGACATCAAAATTTTGAGGCTACCATAGGCGAAATAAGGAAAATGTTCTGGTTTCCACGACTACGAAAGCTATTGAGTAAGACCACATCAAATTGCAACATTTGTAAGATTCGTCGTGCCGTTCCAGTTGCTCCTTTTATGGGATCACTTCCAAGAGATAGACTAACTCCATACGTCCGTCCATTCACTTATACTAGTGTGGACTATTTTGGTCCAATAAATGTGACTATTGGTAGACGTCATGAAAAACGTTGGGTTGCACTGTTTACGTGTCTCACAGTCAGAGCAGTCCATTTAGAAGTGTCCTATGATCTTTCGATTGATGCGTGTATTTTGTGTATACGGAATTTTATAAATCGTCGTGGGACCCCGTTGAAGATTCGAAGCGACAACGGAAATAATTTTGTTTGAGTTAACCAGGAAGCCCAGCGATTTGACGAAGTTTTCGATCTGGTTAAAATTGAAGATGAGTTGTCCACAAAGGGCATTGAATGGCAGTTTAATTGTCCACAGAATCCGGTAGAAGGTGGTATATGGGAGCGAATGGTTCAATGCGTTAAAAAGGTAGAGTAACTCTAAAAGAAGTCGCCCCATTGCAAAGTTTTTTAATTGAAGCCGAAAACATCGTAAACTCTCGCCCATTGACTCACTTGCCTGTCAACCCTGAAGACGAAGAACCATTGACGCCAAATCATTTCTTGTTGGGTTCTGCAAATATGGCTCAAACACCCGAAGGTACTGAAATTACAAAGCCAGTGGTACTGAAAAAGCAGTGGCGAATTGCTCGACAGCTAAGAGAACATTTCTGGAAAAGATGGATTGTGGAATATTTGCCCACACTTACAAGACGGTCTACCAAGCCTGTGGTTCCGGGTGATCTCGTACTAATTTGTGATCCAGCTGTTTCCCGTCGAGATTGGAAGAGAGGTCGTGTCATAAATGTGTTTCCTGGCAGTGATGGTGTAATACGAAGAGCTGATGTCCAAACAAGTAGTGGAATACTTAAACGCCCAGTTTCCAAACTAGCAGTTCTTGATTTGGATGGTGAATCGTTGCCGATCCACGGGGGTGGGAATGTCGCCTAATAGCTTATAAATTCATTAACTTGATTTTATTTATTTAATTTGAATTATTTGTTAATTTAAATATTGTTTGTGAGCCACCTTAATGTTCATTTAAATTGTCTGATCTACCAATTGTATGATTATTGTTGTTGTTTGGTTCATTTGTTCGTTAGAATTATTATATTGTTTTGCATTCCTTTTTGTCCTTATTTGTTTACGAACTAAACGCATCCTTTGTCCCTATAATATACTGCAGTTTATTTATTTGGAAATGAACTGTTGTAAAAGTACCTAAACAAACAGAAATTGTAGGCTCTGAAACTACTGACTCTAATTATAAAATTAAGTTTGTTGGGGATAAAGACTGCGGTAAGTCGCTTAACTTATTTATAAGTTATTTTGTGCTAATTTAATATTTTTTACCAGAAATAAGCGGTTGCTCAAATAAATTTATCATAATTAAACAATTTGTGGTTCATTTATTTGGGACTTGTTAAATTCGCTGTCCTCAACATATATGCTCAGGTCGCAGCCAGCGACACGTGGCAAACTGTATAGATTACACACGCACGTAAATAAACACAAGAACTACATCACAGCGTTGAACTCAAAACAAAAATATATCTCTTTTTATTTTCCCACACAAACACACTCAGCTACATTCAAAAAGTTCATTTGGCTTAGCTTTAGGCAAACATGAGGGTCAATAGGCGACGGATAAATGGACGACTTCCCCTATGAAGGTTAGCTGCGAATAACCAATAAGCGGTCCCCGACCAAGAGCGGCAGATTCGAAGAGTACAAGTGACCGAAGGGTTCCCTCAAGGAATGGGAAAATAGGAGAGTAACGCCTCCATGGTCCTCTCAGTTCCACCGAAGCGGCGAACTACGACGGCCTTGATTGGGGCATTAGAACCGAGCCTGGTAAGGTTCTAATTATGGTATAACGGAAAATTGGTGTGAATTGGCGATATAGGCAGACCATGGCACTTTAGTAGGTGGTGTGAAAGCTGGCTGAAATGACAGTCGAGTTAATATTGTCATTGCCCCCGCCCCGTTAAAATTATGGTTGTTGGTACGACGGCGTCAACCAGGGGACCACATTATGAGTTTGATTGATATGCTGGATGATGGAAAAAGTAGGTCAATCCACCAACCGATTATAGATGCGATAGACTCTATTCAAACCCTATACGACCTGTACGCAGGTGAGTTGGGGGGGGGGGAGGGCAGACAACCAATAAGAAGAGTTGCAGCAGTTCTGCTACACAAACATCGCCTTGGATGAGAAACCAGGAGGAGAAGAGGAGACAGGAGGAAACCGTTGAGATTCCCGAAGCTAAGGGGAGAACTCCAAATCCTGCACCAAAAGTTTTGGCGGGGAGGACTAATGAGACGACTTTGAGTCGGCAGGAAAACGGTGAGGAATCAATTGGAGAACCAGGGTGGCAAAAAGTTATTAAAAAGAAAAGAAGCCTGATGCGATAATGATAGCAGCGGAGGATGACACATCCTATGCTGACATTTTGAGGAAAGTTAAAACGGATCCTAAGTTTTGCGAATTAGGGGAAAATGTGACCAAAATTCGGAGAACCGTCAAAGATGGGCTATTGCTTCAGCTCTGCAAGAACGGTGAGCGAACGGAGGACTTTTGGAGAGCTCCTAGGAGAATGCTCGTCTGTCCGCACTCTAAAGAGGAGGACAATTGAGATAAAGGATTGAGATCACGGAGAAGGAAGATGTATATAACGCTATACAGAACATTCCAGGTCTAGAAGATTTCGGTAAAACCGACGTAGTTGGTCTTAGGAAGGCATATGGTGGGACGAAAACGGCCACAGTGTCTTAATGCAGACGCTGCAGCTATTCTCCTGAAGGAAGGTAGAATTAGGATCGGCTTGGTCATATGCAGTATTCGCGAAATGAACATTCCGACGAAATGCTTCCGGTGCTTACAATTTGGACATATGGCCCGTTAGTGCGGGAGTAAAGTAGACCGCTCGGAAATATGCCTCAAGTGCGGACAGGTGGCTGACATTGCTGAGAATTGCGAACGGAACCACTCCACATGTTCTGTAGGGTGCTGTTAATTCGCGGTGGAGGATATGAGTTTAATACAGATTAATCTGAATCATTGCAAAGCAGCCCAGGATCTATTGATCCAGAGGGTGAGGGAGGAGAGTATCGACGTCGCAATCATAAGCGAGCCGCATAGGGTACCGGAGAATAATACTAAGATCACCGACAAGTCTACCACTGCAGCTATATGGATTTCGTAATGGCCACTAGGAGGGTTGCATGTAGGGGACATTTCCCCTGCTACGAGATTCGCGATCGGCATGCTTTGGGGCGAGAAGAAGCGCCCAGCGTACAAGAGGGAGACCGACATGGGAAGCCGAACGGGCTAGATACGAGGATCTAAGGCATCGACTTAGAAGGGCCATTAAAATTAGCAAGAAACTAATATTTCAGCGGATATGCCAGGAAGCTATTATCAATCCTTTTGGAACGGCGTATCGAATCGTCTGCAAGAAAATCGGAGCTCGGGAACAGCATAAGCTAGGTTAGGTTAGTGTGGTAGCTTTATACCAAAAGCTCACTTGAGCACGCATAGCGGCCCGTTGTGACGCCACAGGTGAACGCAGTCTCTGTACTGACCAAGTTCCTCCGAACCAAGGAGGGAGAAGTTGGTCAGCGCAAGGGCTGCACATTTAAAGCACGACTACCCAACGCTGGAAAACCACCCAGAAAGCTTGATAAATGAGGCTATATCCTTGACATCAATGGACGATAGCTCCGTCAAGCTGACAAGGGTTGGAGAGTTGGATAACAGTCTCCTCTTCCTCAGCGGATCTGCATCCACGGCAGAAGTCGTTAAATGGGAGCCGCTTTCTTTCCGCATGTCTACCCATAACACAGTGACCTGTAAGCATGGCCACTGTGATTGAGATGCTGGTACGACCAAGTCCAATTTCCGCACGATGTCCAGTTTGAACGAGGTAAGTGGCAGCCCCAAGTTGAGTGAAGAGGATTCCGGAAGAAGTGCGCCAGCCCTGGCTAGCTCTGCAGTTTCCCGAAATGTCACAGTGTCCGGGGACCCAGATAAGTGTGACACTGAATCGCCCAGAAAGAAGGTTGGGGCTGCGTCGGCATTCCCTGCCGATCCTGGAATTATTCGTAACGTTCGACAGAGACTTCATTGCAGCCTGGCTATCGAAAAAGATCGAGATGCGGGTGAAAGGAACACGGTATGCGAGAATCAATTGTACGGCCCGGTATATGGCCATTACTTCCGGCTGGAACACGCTGCAATAGTCCGGCAGCCGGAATGAAATGTCCAAGTCCAATCTCTCAGAGTAGACTCCGCTGCCCACCCCGCAATCGAGTTTGGAGCCGTCGGTATATACATCCAGGAGTTCCGGGGGGACGGTCGTGTCAGCGGTCCAATCGCTCCTGCTCGGGATCAGGAAGTTGAACCCCCTGTCAAAACAGTATTCCACAGGGAGATAATCGGTATCCAGTGTGGCCACCGGATCAATCTCCAAAATAGAGTGACCAGAGGGGACGACGCGCCAACGGGACAGGGCATTGAGTCTTGTCGCAGTGAACTTAGCCACCTGCTTAGCGAGGAGCTCAGTAGGAAGCCAGTTAAGCATTACGAAAAAGGCCTTTGTGGGAGTGGTACGTAGAGCCTAGTGATGGGAATAGCTGCGGACCTTCTGACTCCGTGCAGGAGTCTGACATTGTGCCGCTTGTCCAGAGCACTCCACCAGAAGACAACACCGTATAGGAGGTTGGGTTCGATGACTGCAGAGTAGATCCAGCGCATGACCCTTGGGCTGAGACCCCATCTGGATCCAACTGCCCTGCTGCAGCAGTAGGCAACACAGGCCGCCTTTCGCGCCATAGCAACCAGATTCGCCCTGCAGCTGAGTTTGGGATCGAGGATCAGGCCCAGATATTTAACATCGGGAATCAGCGTGAGCCTGGTCCCGTTTATACTAGGGAGGGTGAAGGCCGGGACCTTGTATCTCCTAGTGCAAAGAATTGTATCTGTCTTGGACGGATTAACGGATAATCCAAAAACCCCGCACCAGTCCAGTACAATTGATAGCGCCAGGTTTAGCTTATCAGACAGCGTCTGCGAACATATTCCCGACGCTGTAATGGCAATATCGTCAGCGTAGGCTATGGCGTTATTACTAGAGGATTCAAGTATTCTCACGAGTGAGTTGACTGCGAGATTCCAGAGAAATGGAGGTAGAACACCGCTTTGTAGTGTACCTCTACAGACAATTCTGTGACACTGTGAGGCCCCCACTGTGGAGGTTTTTATTCTCGATTTGAGGAGGAGCTCAGTAAACCTGACCAGATTCTGATCCAGGTTGAGAGAATTAAGAGCCCTAAATATAGCGTCCGGGTTGACGTTGTGGAGTGCACCCTCAAAGTCCAGGAAAATGGCCAGAGTGTATTCTTTAACGTGCAAGGATTTTTCCAACTGAGAGATAAGGGAGTGTAGTGCAGTCTCCACTGATCTACCCCTCGTGTAGGCATGTTGGGATGAGGATAAAAGTAATAGATCAATCGAGGCCCTAATATGAACATCAAGGACTCTTTCCAGTATCTTCAGAAGAAAGGAACAAAGGCTGATTGGTCTATAGCCACCCGCCTTAGTGTGGGACGGTTTCCCAGCCTTGGGCATGAAGATAACCCTAGATATTCTCCAGCTCCACTCGGTGTTTTATATACAATTACAATAATTTTGAAATCACCGAGTACACAGAGTAGACACGGGATTTTGACAGATAACCCTTCACTGAGAAAGGGACAGCAAATATTACCAAAAAGTATTTCTGTCCCTCTCTGACTGCCTGTCTGTTTTGTTTATGTTTTTTTTAGATTTCGGGGTGGATTTGTATTATTCTATTTTGGTAGAAATTTATGATATTTTTGTAGAATATTAGAATAATTTTGAAAGGAGATGAACCGTTTTATTAGGGAAACGTAATTCGGAATTAATGTATTTTTTATAACACCTTTCATCAGTCGTCACTAACTTAGTATTTAACCAATTTAGAGGTATATTCACAAATTCCTGAAACAAAAAGTTATGAGTATATATTTTGTGTTATTTTTATTTTTACTTACCTTTTGCACACCGAACTTTTTTCAGTGTGAAGGGAAATTGCTAAGAGTTCGATTAATAATGAAAAAATTACCGAATTTTAACTTTTTCATTCAAGAAATTAATAAATACTGGTAATATACACAAAGTTCTACAAGAAAAAATTTTTATAAGCAATATGTCTTATTTGATCTTGATATATTTAGCTTATTACTTACCTTTTGCACAAGAAACTATATTTATTGCGACCAAAAACCACATAGACATCGATTAATAATTAAATATTTACGAATTTTTAACATTTTCATTGAAGAAATAAAAAAATACTTCAAATTTGCCCTTTTTAACACAAAATAAATGTTTATTTACATTTATTTTTTAAACTTGTATATCTGTGGCTTCTAACACATTTGCTTCGCAAAAACTTTTAACATTTTTTCTCCCTCTACAAAGAGGGTTAAAGCTGCTGATTTTAGCGTTTTTCAAACGTCATAATTGTCGACACTGGTTACATTGTGTTTGAAATAAATTGTGTTATTTTTAAACAAATTCTCTTTTAGAAGATTGTAATAAAGGGGTTAAAACAAGTGGACCAATCTTCTAAAGAAAATTTGTTATTATAATTACTCAAATGTAATTATAATTGGGATTAAGAAAAGAGAAAAAGAGAAAGAAATATTATTACTTATTTCTTTTTAATGCAGACCCGCCACGATCAAACTGATTGGATCAAATTGCCATTTTTGTGATTGTATTGGTAAAACTGTACTCACACGTACAGAAAACTGACCTCACACGTACAGGCTGAGAAGAGTTTGAAGAATATCAAAATATTTTGATTTTCGCTATCTGCTCCGCAGAAAATTGAAGCAATTTTGATGTGTGTGCGGGCAATCACTTCAAATTTCATTTTTCTCTAGATTTCGTAGGGGTAACATCGCTCTTTGTTTCGCGGGTTTTTCGAAAGTGTGTAGCAAAAGGGATGGGAGGGATGGAATGCATGCAAACAAGGTAAAGTTGCTGACTGTGGCCAACATGGCGACCACCAGGACGATCCTTGCCTTGCTGTATTCAAGTTGACACGCAGCCTCCTCGTGGCCCCTCCTGGATGGCATTCTAGCACCCGCTAGATGTTAACTAATGCGTGCAGCGAGGTCCAATCCCCTGGACGTTAAATTCGGGTTGTGCGTAGGGCTTGGAACCCACCACATAAAAACTTCATCCAATGAAAACCACAACAACAAACCGTAAAAAGATCCCCTCTAAAGTTGACGACCACGGCAAACGTTTCAAGGACAACGATTTAAGAATAGGCACATGGAACGTCCGCACCCTTTACAGGGTAGGCGCTTCCGCCCAACTGGCGGATGCCCTCATGAAATGTAGGACTGACACAGGAAATGCGATGGATAGGGCAAGGATGCAAAAGGCTGGCATCTTGCGATGTGTATTACAGCTGCCATGTTGATAAGCACGAATTCGGATGCGGATTTGTGGTTAATAAGAGACTTCGTCACCTTGTCTCTGGGTTCACGCCAGTGAACGAAAGAATAGCCACAATCCGCATCAGGGCAAAATTCTACAACATCAGCCTAATTTGTGCTCACGCCCCGACGGAAGATAAGGACGATGTGGTTAAGGATGCCTTCTACGCTAAACTCGAGGACGTATACGATAAGTGCCCGGCCCATGACGCCAAAATCGTCCTCGGGGATTTTAATGCGAAGGTCGGGCGGGAAGATATCTTTGGCCGCACTGTCGGACAGTTCAGCCTCCACGCGAACACTACCTCCAATGGTATGAGGCTGATCGATTTCGCCGCGGCGCGTAACATGGTAGTATGTAGCACCAGGTTTCAGCATCTCGACATTAACAAGGCCACTTGGATGTCCCCCGATCGATCAACATCCAACCAGATCGATCATATTGTGATTGACGGAAGGCATGTATCCAGTGTACTAGATGTGCGCACATTTAGAGGTCCAAACATCGACTCGGACCACTACCTTGTCGCAGCCAAGTTTCGATTGCGCATCTGCGCCTCGAGGACTGCGCGCTCTAGTGCATTGCGAAAGCTGGACGTTAAGAAGCTGCGATCACAAAGGACAGCTGAGGCGTTCTCCGCTCAACTCTCGGATAAGCTCCGTCGTTCCCCATCTAATCTCAACGACATTGGCGGATTGTGGGCCAACATCTCCCACTCCTTGCGCAATACTGCGGAAACAGTCCTTGGTTTCGAGCGCCCACCGCAACGAAATCAATGGTACGATGAGGAGTGTCGCGAGGCAGCTGCAGCGAAAAACGCCGCGTACAAGAAAACGTTGCAGTCGGCCGCTACGCGAGCCATTGTCGAAAACTACAGAGAGAGGAGAAGGGATGAGAGACGCCTTTTCAGACGCAAGAAGAGGGAGCAGGAAAGGCGTGAGCGTGAGGAAGTCGAGATGTACAGATGTAGGAATGACGCTCGAAAATTCTATCAAAAGGTTAAGCGTCTGACCGAGGGGTATAAGCCCGGAGCGTCTTCCTGCAAGGATGAGGATGGAAACCTGGTTACAGATCCGCAGGGGGTGCTGAGGTTGTGGAGGAAACACTTCTCTACTCTGCTGCAAGGCGATGACGACATCAATACCGCCTCTAGAGATGATGTTCCGAACCCAATCGATGATGACGGCGTGGAGATCCCGCCGCCTAGCCATGAAGAGGTTAAAGTCGTGATTATGCGTCTTAAAAACAACAAAGCGGCAGGTCCTGATGGCCTCCCCGCTGAATTGTTTAAGACCGGATGTAATGAGTTGGTAGGGCGCATGCACCGGCTCATCTACAAAATATGGCTAGAGGAAAGTATGCCCAACGATTGGAACCTCAGTGTCCTCTGTCCTGTCCTGAAAAAGGGAGACCCTACGATATGCGCCAACTACAGGGGTATAAGCCTTCTCCCTATCGCATATAAGGTTCTTACAGGCGTATTGTGTGAACGACTGAAGCCACTCGTCAAAACACTGATTGGAACTTATCAGTGCGGCTTCAGACCTGGCAAGTCCACCATCGACCAGATCTTCACACTACGCCAAATCCTGGAGAAGACCCACGAAAATCAAGTCGACACACACCATCTTTTTGTCGACTATAAGGCTGCTTTCGATAGCCCCATAAGGGATCGTGTTTTTGCCGCAATGTCTGAGCTCGGTATACCTGCGAAGCTGATAAGGCTATGCAGAATGACGTTGAGCAATTCCTGCAGCTCCGTCAAGGTAGGAATGGACCTCTCCGAACCTTTTGATACCGTGCGAGGTTTCAGACAAGGCGATCCCTTATCATGCGACCTCTTCAACTTCGTCATGGAGAGTGTTCTGCGAAAGGCGGGAGTCCATCGCAATGGCACTATTTTTCAAAAAAGTGTTCAGTTGCTTGCGTACGCTGACGACATCGACATCATAGGGCGTACCAAGCGAGATGTCACTGCTGCCTTTAGTGCTATTGAACGCGAGTCTAAGAAGATGGGTCTGGCAGTAAATGAGGGCAAAACAAAGTATATGTTATCGACAAGTAGAGCCGTGCGGCGTATTGAGTCTCAAATTACGGCCGATAACTATACTTTTGATACAGTCAAGGAATTCATTTATCTTGGCTCCGCCGTTACCACCGAAAATGATGTCAGTCTGGAGATCAAGCGCAGGATTACTCTTGCCAACAGGTGCTACTATGGTCTCAATAGGCAATTGAGTAGCAGAGACCTCTCTCGTAAGACAAAGCTAATACTCTACAAGACGCTCATCCTACCTGTGCTTCTTTATGGCGCAGAAGCATGGACCCTATTAAGAACTGATGCAGCAGCCTTGAGAGTGTTCGAGAGAAAAGTCCTACGTAAGATCTTCGGTCCAGTGCGAGTTGGCGATGATTTCCGCATCCGATTCAACAGTGAGCTGTATGAGCTCCTCAACGACATAGACGTTGTACAGCGTATTAACATCCAGCGGCTGCGCTGGCTCGGCCATGTCGTTTGAATGGAGGAGGATGCTCCGGCGAGACGGGTATTTGATGCGGGGATCTACGGAAGTCGGCGAAGAGGACGACCTTGTATCCGTTGGAAGGACCAAATCGAGGAAGCCCTGTCATCGATTGGTGTGACCAACTGGCGTAGGCGCGCAAGAAGCAGAGGCGCCTGGAAGGATGTGTTGCGGCAGGCCGAAATCCGTTAATCGGGTTGTTATGGCCAATTAAGTAAGTAAGTAAGTAGCAAAAAAATTATAAAAAAAGTAGATATTTTGATATTTTTATTTAGTTTTGTTTTTATTTATGAATTTTATGATATTGTTTATTTATTTTATTTTTATGAACTTTGTTTAACAAAAATGATTTTAATTATAAGCCGAAAAAATTAAGTCCATTAATAATTTGTTTTAATTGCCTTTATATTATATTTTAAAATCTTGTTTATTCCTTCACAAGTTTCCATAACAATGCGTTCAATGAGAATATTTTTGTGCGTAAATTCATCCCTTTTCTTCAACCACTCTTTCACCCAAAGGCGCTTCGCAGTTTCCTTTTTTGTTTTTTTTTTAATTGCCTGCGACTGGGCAATGGCTATGAAATAATCATTTGCCATATTAAAAGAAAAAAACTCGACACTAAAAAAACAAAAACAAAGGAAAATCCCAACCAAAAACCATATGTTCTTTGAGAAAACCTAAAAAAATATTTTCTAAAAAAGACATAAAAGAATTTTTTCCGATGAAAACCATATGATGTTTTCTTCTTCTCAACATTTTTTAAATGAAGTTTGAAGGCTTAAATTTGATGCGTTGCTGTGCTAAGTCAAACAAAAATTACCAACACATATGCAAAATTTGATCCAATCTGTTTGATCGTGGCTGAGGCACTTAAAGAATGTGCATTTTAACATATTGTTACGCAGATCGAAACGACCTAATATCGTTTCACATAAAAACAATAAACAAAAGCTACCAGCTACACTAACTCATATGTACACCGAACCATACATAAAGCAACAATAACACAGTATGAGCAAAGACTATATAATATAAAGATGTTCCACTCAGTACATTTTGGTTTAACACAAATTTTGTACAGCTTAATGATGCGGGGGACAAGTGGCAAGGGAAGGGAAAAAAATTTGCTCTTTTTCTCATTTTTTGGAAAGATAAATTATTTGTAGATAACAAATAACGGGGGAGAGCGAAAGCACTTTTATTTTGATCTCTTGCAAGATAAAGTATTTGATATTATTGTTGTTGTTATTCTTACTGTTTATGTTATCTTTTTTTTTTAATAAAAGCTGTGGTTTATTTTCGTAATTTTTAAAAAAGAGAGATTTTTCTTTCTATTAAATGTGAGATTGAAAAATAGAAAGAAACAAGATGACTTCGTAGGTGAGTGTAGAGAAAATCACATTTGTTTTGTTTTTGTGAAAACGAAAATAAATTGATTCGCACCGAATTTATGATGCCCATTGTATGAAATTTATATGCCAAATTTTTAAAAACTTAGAAATCTTTTTCCTCTTGTAGTAGAAAATTAGGTTTACAAGTAATGTTAAAAATGAATAATATTTTACATTTTACTTATTTGTATTCTGCAAAAGAGAAAAGAAGTTCTTACTAAAATAAAAAATTCAAATTAACTTAGTTTTTAATAAAACTTTATTATTTAAAGTGTTATTAAGTTAATAGTGTAAAGTGATAATAATTTCATATTAATAAAAATTTTAAATCATTAAAAATTAATTTAAATAACCTGTCCAAATGTAAAAACATTTTATCTTTATTTCTTTGTAAAAATTTCTATATTATAATAAATGCTTGTTAAAATTTTTGTTATTTATAAGAAATCAGCTTTTCGGTGCGAGTCGATTAATTTTTATTTTGTACACCAATAAAACACATATTCTTTGCCCTACAAAATAATCAACTTTTATAAAATTCATTTTCTTGTTCACTACAAATATTATGTGGTTTAAAAAGTATTAAAAAGAAACAAAACACAAAAAGAACTTATGAGTAGACTACACATATATGCATACAAACATATCACACACTCAGTTCAAAAGTGGCACAACTCAAAACTACACGTATTAATACATAAACTCGAAAAATACAAATTTTGAGTTGTGTCACTTACGAACTGGGTGTGCGATATGCATATGTACGTCTGCTTGTTATAGCTTATTCTCTTTTTCGCAAAATTCGTCTCCCTTTTTATCTTTCAGAGAGACTATAAATGATTTTCTCTTTTATATGGGATTTTTGATAAATCCCATGCAGATTTTTGCAATAGAAACACAATGTACGGCAGTGTGCTATCTTTATAATTATATAGTCTTTGGTATGAGTATGAGCAAAGAATATGGATATAAAGAATGCGCATTATGTAGAAGTAAAATTTCTTATGGCGGGATGTACCAGTAAGACCCGCTCTCACCAAAATCTTTTTTAAAAATCATTTCTTGATGAGGGAGGGAAGACAGAAGAAAAATAAACACAAACAAAGAGCGTAACAATGTGTTGCTCTCATCGTACGTATGTATATGTGTATGTACGATTATGTATGTATGATCGTTTTTATTGTTTGACCAAAGACTATAAATATGTAAAGATGTTGCACACAGTGTATTTAAAATTGACACAATTTTGTGCTTCTTTATGATGAGGGGGGTAGGTAACAGGGAAAGCTAAATCGTCGTTCTCAATCTCATGTTAACTGAGAGAAAGAAAACAAAAGAGACTCAGTACACTTATTGTACTCAGAGAACTTATTATACTTAGAGAACGTATTGTTCTCTTCTCTAAGCAATTTATTCTCATATGCGTGTATACGTGTGTGCTTGTACATTGCCAAATAAAATAATAAACAAACTGAAAGATGTCTTGTTTTCACAAAATGTATGTGCAAATAGCCTGTGGAAAAGAAATATTACCGTTTGTTTTATTGTAGGGTAAGAATATGTGTTTTATTGTTGTAGAAATGAAACTATATCGATTCGCACCGAAATAAAAAATCCACATTTTGTGTTGACATTTGAAACTGAAAAACTGAAAAATTGTTTTATAAAAAGTGTGAATTTAAAAATTGTAGTGCATGCTCAAACAAAACGTTTAATAAACATAATATATAATTAAAATCATAAATCATATTTTTAGAAGATATTGATAGGACTGGAAATATATCAGAAAGTACCCATACCCCTGATATAGATGTCGCAGATATATACGATGAAAATAAAGAATATTTTAATGAGGTACCGATTGTTTTACGTCCAACAATGTGCCAATTGAATTAACATCAAGTTGGTTACATTGTTGGTTACATAGCTCAACGAATATCTTGCGTTAAATGTCGTGTGGATATAATCAAACCAGCGCAAATTTTGTCATATACTTCAGAAATGTTCGTTCATGCAAAAAATTATATAAAAGATTCCGACTTTGGAAGTTTGTGCGCTCCATCTGATTTATTTTTTGAAGTTTGCAAAATTCATATGTCTTCGAAAAAATTTTTTTAGAAAATAAATCTATAAAAAACATAAAAACATTTGTAGTTGACCAATGCGTAAGTTGCACAAAAAATACTGTTAAAGCCAATAAATATATTTTATTTTATTTTAGTTTATCTTATTTTATTTCATTTTATTTTATTGCATATTTTAAGTTGACGAAAATTATTTTATTACAGTGTAAATTCATAAATACATTTTATTTAATTTTTTATGTTGACAAAATTTGGAATTAAGTTTCATTTGGCAGTAAAACTATTTTTTGTTTCGTTTGCATTAATTTCTTTGCATTTTTTTTTGTTGTTCATGGTCACAAAGCCAATGAACGTATTAATTTCACAAAAACAGTAGTTACGTAAGAAATGCAATATCAGGGACAAAAAAATTAAATTTGAAGTGTATCAGCATTTTTGTTATTATAGATTTAGTAGTAAAAACTCAATTGTTTTAATTATTGCATGCCATTACGTTCAAGTTCCAAGTGCTTGAAAGTAAGAACTAAAAATCAAAAATTAGTACAGTTCAAATTTATGTGTTTGAATTGAGTCATACTAATTAACCCTCCAAACATTTTTTGGTGACCCCGACAATAAGAACCCAATCATTTTTCTAAGTTTCCCCCACCAGTGGTAAGGACTTAGAAACCACCAGGCAACATTTTTTTTGGTCTCAGGAAGCAACACTCATCAATAGTGCGATTCCGCGGACTGGAGTCTTCATCCAAGCACATTTTTGAAGACCACAACAACAATTCAGTAGCACAGGGCTACATACAGCAAGTGGATACAACAGTCCACTCACATCGTTACAATTCAGTAGCACAGGGCTACATACAGCAAGTGGATACAACAGTCCACTCACATCATTCCAATTCGGTAGCACAGGGCTACATACAACGAGTGGATACAGCAGACCACTCACAACTTTACATTAAAACTACAATACAATATGGATACGATCAAAACTTTACTGGATCTTCAAAAGAAACAATACAGGGCATTGTTCGAAATTTTAAAAAGGACCCGGCAGACAGGAAAACAAAAGTTAGCTACTTTGAGGAACGATTACGACGCCTTCAGGAATCATGGAACCAATTCCAAGATACGAGGGGTGTGCGACGATCCAATGAAATTTGAATATTTTTCAGAAGGCTACTATAATAAAATCAGAAACTTAGTCTCTGATTACATCAAAATTTTTAAAACTGAAACTGCTCGCCTCAAACAAAAAATTGAGGAAACTAAAATATCCAAAAAACCCGAACAAGATAATTTGCCTACAAGAGAGTCTACAAGCGTTGGGGTTCTACGCAGGCTGAGAGCTCGTATAACAGCTCTCAATCGGCTACTAAGGGGATTGATAGACACAGATAATCAGCCCCTACAGTACTTTGATTTAAACATAAATACCATCAAAAGATTATGGGATCAAATTGAGCAGCTGTATGATGAAGCTCTTGATCAATTAACAAACCCATCGGCTTATGGTCTAGATCAAGTGGAATACGATAGTGTACATGACCTAATGCAACAAAAATTGGTCGATCTATCTGTTAGAGCTGACAGACTGCGACAGAATTCCACTACACAAACTACGTCTGCAGAACCTGTCACAATTGCTAGTGGTGCTCTAAATTTACCAAAATTAACCATACCAAAATTTGATGGCGATTATTTGAAATGACGACAATTTTATGACTTATTCTCAGAAATGGTAGACAAACAATCAATTCCAGCAATTCAAAAAATGTGGTATTTAAAAAGCAACTTGTCAGGAGAAGCCGAGCATTTAATAAGTCAATTTCCTCTATCCGAAGTAAATTACATAACGGCTTGGAAAACGTTACAGGAGCGTTACAACAACAAAAGAATTTTGGTAGCTAATTTAGTAGATACTAATTAATTAATAATTAGTAGATACTAATAATTTAGTAGAAACTACTCAATCAGCAGTCTATATCATCATCTGCCCAATCGATCAAAGAATTCCATGACACCACAAAAGAGTGTCTATTGGCATTAAACAATTTGGGAATTGCAACTTCCTCATGGGACGCGTTACTCATACAACTAATGATTAAAAAACTTGACAGGAACACACATATCCGATACATGCAGTCATTAACTAACCCAAGACACATACCAACCATAACCGATTTTTTATCATTTCTGGAGCGTCAATTCCAATCAATGGAGCCAATTTCCACAAAAGAAAAAGCAGCACACAAAGCAGTGTCAGCACTAATAACATCCAACAATAATGGCAAATGCGCATTATGCCACCACAGCGACCATAAATTATACCACTGTAACAAATTCCTTCAATTATCAGAAATAGAGCGACTGCGTTGGGTCCAACAACACAACTTATGTGTCAACTGCTTCGGAAATGACCATGTTTCCAAATCATGCAATCATGGTAGTTGCCGAAAGTGTGCCAAAAAACACAATACGTTGCTCCACTTACAAAAAGGGAACAAAATCTCAAAAATGCAAATTGCCATTAGGCACTCAACAAAAGCAACCTATAGCCAACGCGACTATATCCCCGAAGGCTTCTCAACTCTAAATCCTTCAAGGGTCGTAGCAGCTACTTCGACAAAAACTAACGACGCTGTAGGGAGCAAAAGCTACGTTCTGCTAGCAACAGCAAAAGTTATAATAACAGTCTCAAATGGTGCCTCCGATGAATTTAGAGCAGTGTTAGATTCCGGGTCCCAAGTTAACATTGTATCAAAACGTCTTTGTCAAAAATTATCCATCTCACCATTGGCGGCATCACTTTGTCTTGATGGCATTGGTGAAATACAAAGAAAATCTCAATATCGTGTTAATATCAATATGAAATCCATAGATCATAATTTCTCTGCGAATGTAGACGCTTATGTCCTACCAAGCATAATTCCTGCTCAACCCACCTAGTACATCGACCCTTCAACATGGGATATTCCAAAAACTATACAGCTGGCTGATCCTCATTTTTATCAGCAGGAAAAGTTAGATTTGCTGCTTGGAGCAGAATTCTATTACAAATTAGTTCAATCTGGAACAATACATCTGGCCGACAAACTACCAACCTTGCAAAATACGTTATTAGGTTGGATTGTGGGCGGCGCAATTGGAAAGAATCTATCCCCAAAACCATCATCTTCACTTACATGTGGAGTATTTGATGACACCTCATTAGAAGAAGCTATAGAGAATCTTTGGAAACTAGACGAGATTGAAGTCAGCGAAAAAGGTCTGTCACTATCAGAAAAGCAATGTGAATTGCATTTCACTCAACATACACTCACCAATGAAGGTGGTCGCTTTATAGTCAGTCTTCCGTTTCGAGAAAACCCAACAGCGTTAGGAGAGTCTCAACCAATGGCTTACAACAGATTCTTGGGTTTGGAACGTCGACTTTTACATAAGGAAGACATGCGAACTCAGTACATAAAATTTATGCAAGATTACGAACAGTTGGGACATATGGAGAAGATTGAAATTAATATTATATCCGATCCCAAATATTTTATTCCTCACCACTGTGTCTTGAAACCAGATAGTACCACAACAAAGCTCAGAGTAGTTTTCGATGCATCAGCAATAACATCATCGGGTCATTCATTGAATAATCTTATGTATACTGGACCAACTCTTCAAAGTGAATTATTTTCAATTCTACTACGTTTCCGATTACCAAAATTTGTCTTTACTACCGACATAGAAAAGATGTATAGACAGATTTTAATTCATCCAGATGACCATAAATTCCAGCTAATCATTTGGAGAGAAGATCCGTCACTTCCTATTAATTATTATAAACTTAATACGGTTACATATGGCACACGAGCAGCACCCTATCTTGCTACTAAATGTTTACAAAAAATTGCACATGAAAATTTGATAAACTATCCATACGGCTCACAAATGCTGAAACACAATTTCTACGTAGATGATGGTCTTGGTGGTGCAGACAGCCTTAATATCGCATTGGAAATACAGAAGGAACTTATTATAATTCTAAAAAGACATGGCTTTAATCTGAAAAAATGGTGCGCAAATCACCCTTCATTACTAAAGAATATTCCACTTGGTGATCAAGAGGTGGATTTAGATTTCAACAGTAACAGCACCAATACAAAAAAAAAGTTAGGATTATTATGGGTACCCAAGACAGACCAGTTTTGCGTCAAGGTAAAAATTAATCCTTCAACTACTGTCTCAAAGCGATCTGCAACCTCAGGTTTGGCAAGATTGTTCGATCCTCTTGGCCTACTAGCACCTGTAGTGGTCAGGGCAAAAATGTTCATCCAACAACTATGGCAATTCAAACTGGACTGGGATGAACCATTGCCTGAGGACCTTCATGAACCTTGGACTAGATTCAGGAATGAGTTAGACAGCCTGAACAATCTCAAAATACCACGACACATTTTCAAGGGAGAAATCCCAGCTCAAACACAACTGCATATATTCGCAGATGCTTCTGAAAAGGCCTATGGAGCAGTTGCTTACATCCGCGCAACTCTTAAGGATGGAAGAATAATTGTACAATTACTCTGCTCCAAGACACGCGTTGCACCCCTTAAACAACAGACACTGCCTCGTTTAGAATTATGTGCTGCCGTTACGGTTGCCCAACTTGTGCATAGAGTCAAAACAGACTCCGAAATAGTACTGTCTTGGATAAACACCCAATCCTCGCTCTATCATACCTTTGTAGCTAATCGAGTCTCAAAAATCCATTCATTGACATTGCCCGAACAATGGCGCCACGTCAGATCCAAGGACAATCTTGCAGATTTACTTTCCAGAGGGCTACCGGCAACAAAACTTTCTAAATGCACTTTATGGTTCTATGGCCCATTGTTCCTGCATGGAAGCGAAGAAATATGGCCACCTACATTTTCACAACGACTCATCTCTAATGACATCGAGAAAAAGAAAACAACTGTAACATCAGCAGCCACTACCTCCAACGATGACTTCATTTATAATATCCCACACAAGAACTCTTTCAGAACCCTTCAAAGGATTGTAGGGTACATTCTTAAATTCATGAGAAACACCCGAATGAAAAACGAAGATCGTCCAAAATGTAAGGCATTAATTCCCCTTGAACTCGACGATGCCTTATACGTAATCATCAAAACTATTCAACGTTCCGACTTTTCTTCGGAAATAAGCCAACTCCGAGAAAATAAGGAAGTCGACAAGAAAAGCTCTATCATCAGTCTGTCTCTATACTTAGATGACACACACATACTACGAGTAGGAGGACGACTGGAAGCATAATTTTTATCGCATGATGCAAAACACCCAATGTTGATTCCATACAGTGATCCCCTTACAAAACTTTTATTTACGATGATTCATGAAGAATATAATCAGACAAAGATTTTGGCCAATAAAAGGGAAAATAATGGCACGGTCCTTAGTTCAAAAATGCACAAGATGTATCAAGGCACGACCACAATTATGCCAACAAATTATGGGCAATCCACCTCATACTAGAGTTACACCAGCGCGACCGTTTATCAACACTGGTGTAGATTATTGTGGACCCTTTTGGATTCATTACAGGATTAGAGGAAAACGACCAACGAAAGCATATATAGCTGTATTCTGCTGTTTTTCCACAAAGGCAGTTCATCTTGAGTTGGTATCGGATTTATCAACAGATGCTTTTATTGGTGCCCTAAAACGATTTATTGGCCGTCGAGGACGATGCCAAAATATTTATTGTGATAACGCCACCAATTTTGTTGGAGCAAAAAATCAGCTAACAGAGCTATCTGATAGCATTTATTCCTGTAAGGCGCAAGAGTCAATTATTTCCGCTTCTAGCTCAAAGGTAATACAGTTCAATTTTATTCCACCCAGAGCACCAAATGCATCTTTAACTCAAGAAGAATTGGAGACAATCATAGTGGAAATTGAGGCTATACTAAACTCTCGCCCTATAACGCCCATGACAAATGACCCAAATGATCTTGAAGCATTAACACCGGGTCATTTCCATATTGGTGAAGCTCTCACATCTCAAGTAGACAGCAAGGCAAAAGTGCAAAATATGACAACTTTATCCCATTGAAAATTGATATCCCATCTTAAGCAGGCTTTTTGGAACAGATGGTGCACGGAATACTTAAACGAACTACAACAACGAGGTAAATGGCAAAAACAGTTTAGCAACCTCAAAATTGGGGACATGGTTATTATCAAGGAAGACAGTACACCCGTTATGAAATGGCCATTGGGAAGAATTATTAAGGTTAATACTGGTGATGACGGTGCAGCAAGAGTTGCAGAAATAAAAACTGCCTCAGCAATGTTCAAACGTCCTATACATCGTTTTGCATTACCACCTACAAATCCGGATCCAGAAATAACTATGTCCACTGAAGTCAACAACAAGAATATATGCAATTCACCTGATGAACCCAAGGCTAAGAGAATTAAAATACCAACAAATCATATAACACTGGCACTACTCACTCTACTTTTAATTCTGCCAATATCATTGGCAACTCCAGTTAAGAATCAAAAATTTGGATCAAAAGTCGGAATACACTTCGAACAATTTGGAACAGTCGCAATTTCGACTACTCAATGGAATCTTTTCGTATACTACTCGTACGATTTATCGTCTTACTGGTCCGAAACTTCTATCCTTGTTAATGGGACAAGGTCAATTCAAGCCTTGTGTAAGATGTTAGAACCAAATACATCTTGTGCAGGGACGATTGAACATTTCAAACAAATGGAAAATGAACTACAACTGGATAACAGATTACTGCGAAGTAAAAGAGGTGCGTTAGATATAGTTGGTAATGTTGCACATTCTCTATTTGGCATTCTAGACTCAGAATACGCCGAACATATGTCTGCAACAATAAAAGAAGTCAATGAAAATGAATCGTACCTGTTACAATTATTAAGAAACCAAACATCAATCGTTGATTCAACAATGAACATCATACAACAGAATCAAATAAACTCGAAAAATAGATTTGAAAGATTGGAACAAGAAATCACGAGGTATTCAGAAGAATTGGATAATATCAACAATTTATTAGTACAATTACATCTGAATCAACTGTTTAACTCATCAGTTCTTCAATTGTCCCTCATTGCAAACAACCTAAAAGGCATACAGTCAGCAATACTTGAGACACTTATGGACACACGACATGGCAAAATCAGCCCATGGCTACTTACCATGCAACAATTACAAAAGGAAGTTACTCAGATCTCACTACACTCCCCACCGTCAGTGAATCTCCCAGTGTCAGAACAGAATGACTTGCTCCTACTCTTCAAACTTATGAGAATACAAGGCAGACTGACACAGCAATACGCAATTTTTAAAAATAACCTTACCATTGGTCGAACCTGAAAGATTCAGTATGGTTCACTTGATTGCAGTACCCAACACAATAAACAGCACATTAGTAGCCATTAAACCATGCACTACATTTCTAGGCATAAGTATAGCCCATAAACAATATATTCCGTTTACAAGTTCAGAGTTCAGTGCTTGTGACACAATAAAACCAACTCATTTCATTTGTTCCAACATTCAAATTCGTTATAATTTCGGCTCAAACGTCTGCGCATGTGAAATTGGTTTATTCAATAACCAAACAACACCATCCTGTATTTTGGAAAAAACCGGCACCAGATGGATACCACTTCATAAAGAAAACTAATGGATATATGCCACCTCATCGTCTACGAGAGCTACGGCTGTGTGCAATGGGGAAATTATTCCCATATCACTAAAGGGTTCCGGTCTACTTACACTAGACCCAGAATGCTCTTTCAAGCACAATTTTGCCACAATGAATGGACGACAATTTATATCAAGCACAATAAGATCATCATATACCAGTCTTGGACAAATCTCAGATTTGTTGTTGCCTAACAATACTACATTGTCTACACACAACAATCGTTCAACCCCAACATATTTGGAAGATACGTATACTAAAAATATGAAGGAACTTTTGAATCTACAAAAGTCTTTAAGGGAAGAAAACATAATGGAACTTCCTAACAAATTGAAATCCCATCAACTGCATAACAACATGATTGCCTACCTTGCCCTTTGTGTAAGTATACTAACGATCATATGTTGGCTTCGACGTAAAACTTGCAGCAGACGACATTCAGTAAGGACTGCCGCAAATGTTTCAGAAATTAACGAATCTCAACCAACTGAAGAAACTTCTCCAAAACCAATGCCACGGCAATGTATACCTACTCGCCAGTTCTACCTTAATGTATAATGATCCAAACATCTCGGTTCTGTTGAACATCCGTTCAACGCGGGGGAGAATGTTAAAGCCAATAAATATATTTTATTTTATTTTATCTTATTTTATTTCATTTTATTTTATTGCATATTTTAAGTTGACGAAAATTATTTTATTACAGTGTAAATTCATAAATACATTTTATTTAATTTTTTATGTCGACAAAATTTGGAATTAAGTTTCATTTGGCAGTAAAACTATTTTTTTTTTCGTTTGCATTAATTTCTTTGCATTTTTTTTTTGTTGTTCATGGTCACAAAGCCAATGAACGTATTAATTTCACAAAAACAGTAGTTACGTAAGGAATGCAATATCAAGGACAAGAAAATTAAATTTGAAGTGTATCAGCATTTTTGTTATTATAGATTTAGTAGTAAAAACTCAATTGTTTTAATTATTGCATGCCATTACGTTCAAGTTCCAAGTGCTTGAAAGTAAGAACTAAAAATCTAAAATTAGTACAGTTCAAATTTATGTGTTTGAATTGAGTCATACTAATTAACCCTCCAAACAAATACAATTTATTCCTTTTGCTTTGATGAAAATAACGAATGTTATAAACACAGAATGGAGATGCTTAATTTACTAATTGTTGTTTTACTACGGAAGCATTCCACATGGGAAACATACAAATTCAAATTATCCAGTATGGAAAAAGTTAAAATTTTGAACCATTAAAATGATAAATAAATTTAATAAATACTAAACAAAAAAAGCATTCGTTTTATTACAACTTCATTCTATACAAAAATAGACACATATGGTAAATACATACATACTAATTGAATAGTCTAAAAAATAACATTATAATTCGGTGCGAATCGATATAATTTCATTTCTTCAACAATAAAACACATATTCTTACCCTACAATAAAACAAACGGTAATATTTGTTTTCCACAGGCTATTTGCACATACATTTTGTGAAAACAAAAAATCTTTCAGTTTGTTTATTATTTTATTTGGCAATGTATGTATACATACATGCACACACGTATACACGCATATGAGAATAAATTGCTTAGAGAAGAGAACAATACGTTCTCTAAGTATAATAAGTTCTCTGAGTACAATAAGTGTACTGAGTCTTTTTTGTTTTCTTTCTCTCAGTTAACATGAGGGTGAGAACGACGATTTAGCTTTCCCTGTTACCTACCCACCTCATCATAAAGAAGCACAAAATTTTGTCAATTTTAAATACACTGTGTGCAACATCTTTACATATTTATAGTCTTTGGTCAAACAATAAAAACGATCATACATACATAATCGTACATACACATATACATACGTACGATGAGAGCAACACATTGTTACGCTCTTTGTTTGTGTTTATTTTTCTTCTGTCTTCCCTCCCTCATCAAGAAATGATTTTTAAAAAAGATTTTGGTGAGAGCGGGTCTTACTGGTACATCCCGCCATAAGAAATTTTACTTCTACATAATGCGCATTCTTTATATCCATATTCTTTGCTAAAACTTACTCACTTTCACAACTCTCAACCGCATTGACATAATAATAAAATTGCCATAATTACAATCTCTGAAATAAAAAGATCTCGTTTCTTGTGCGCACATCTCAAAAAGGGTAAGTTACACCAAAGAATATGGATATAAAGAATGCGCATTATGTAGAAGTAAAATTTCTTATGGCGGGATGTACCAGTAAGACCCGCTCTCACAAATATCTTTTTTAAAAATCGTTTCTTGATGAGGGAGGGAAGACAGAAGAAACATAAACACAAACAAAGAGCGTAACAATGTGTTCAATGTGTTGCTCTCATCGTACGTATGTATATTTTAATGGTTCAAAATTTTAACTTTTTCCATACTGGAAAACTACTTTCCGTAGTAAAACAACAATTAGTAAATTAAGCATCTCCATTCTGTGTTTACAACATTCGTTATTTTCATCAAACCAAGAGGAATAAATTGTATTTTTTGTGCAACTTACGCATTGGTCAACTATAAATGTTTTTATGTTTTTTATAGATTTATTTTCTAAAAAAATTTTTTCGAAGACATATAAATTTTGCAAACTTCAAAAAATAAATCAGATGGAGCGCACAAACTTCCAAAGTCGGTATCTTTTATATAATTTTTTGCATGAACGAAGGATATGACAAAATTTGTGCTGGTTTGATTATATCCACACGACATTTAACGCAAGATATTCGTTGAGCTATGTAACCAACAAAATATCGACTTGATGTTAATTCAATTGGCACATTGTTGGACGTAAAACAATCGGTGCCTTCATTAAAATATTCTTTAGTTTCATCGTATATATCTGCGACATCTATATCAGGGGTATGGGTACTTTCTGATATATTTCCAGTCCTATCAATATCTTCTAAAAATATGATTTATGATTTTAATTATATATTATATTTATTAAACGTTTTGTTTGAGCATGCACTACAATTTTTAAATTCACACTTTTTATAAAACAATTTTTCAGTTTCAAACGTCAACACAAAATGTGGATTTTTTATTTCGGTGCGAATCGATATAGTTTCATTTCTACAACAATAAAACACATATTCTTACCCTACAATAAAACAAACGGTAATATTTCTTTTCCACAGGCAATTTGCACATACATTTTAAAAACTGACGTCATTTATATTGATTTCAGTAAGGCATTTGATAAAGTAAGTCATAACTTACTCGTTCATAAGCTCCATCGACTTGGTTTTAGTTCACCATTACTAAATTGGATTAAATCGTATTCAGTAAACAGAAAGCAGTGCGTTAAATTCAGGTATACGCAATCTAATGGTGTACTGTCAGGCGTACCACAGGGTAGTCATCTCTTTTTATAAATGATCTCCCATCTTTTATCAGAAATTCAAACACTTTAATGTATGCAGACAATGTTAAAATATTTTTATCATTTAATAACATTGAAGACCAAGTACTTGTACAAGATGATATTAACTACTTAACCTCTCGGTGTAGTACTAATTTAATGGAGCTGAATGTTAAAATATTTAAATATATGTGCTTCACTAGATCATCTCCAACCAATGGATTTTATACAATGAATGGTGCTGTTCTTGAACTAGTTAATTCCTTTAACGATTTAGGAATAATTTTCGATTGTAAATTGGACTTCAGAAATCATATTACATCAACTGTTAGCAAAGCTACATGTATCCTGGGATTTATTAAACGATGGGCTAAAGAGTTTTCTGACCCTTATGATACCAAACAATTGCTTACCACACTGGTTCGCCCAATTCTTGAATATGGATCTGTAATATGGGACCCTCAGTACGCTGTACACTCTGACAAAATCGAATCAGTTCAAAAACAGTTCTTATTATTTTGTCTTCGTCGTTTAGCGAATGGATGGGATCCTAATAAAAGGTTACTTTCTTATAAAAATCGTCTAGCACTCATTAAATTACCATCTTTGATTAGCCGTCGTAAAATGCTAAATGCTGTCTTTCTCCTGAAGCTGATTAATGGTGTTATCAACTCTCAATTTCTTCAGGAAAAACTTTACATAAGTGTACCTGTTCGTCCAACAAGATACTAAAATTTCATAAATATAAAATATAACACAACTAACTATGCGAACTTTGATCCATTTCGTAGAATCTGTAATGATTTTAATAATCTTTACCATCATATAGATTTCAACAATAATTTAGAATCCATTAAAAAAGCCATAATTTTACAATTAAACTCAGTTAATTAATAATTTAAATGTTGTTTTCTTTGTTTTTTTTTAACTAATTTTTGTATTTGTAAATATAATAAAGATTTAAAATGTAATAGTCTGTAAGGATTTTCCATAGACTTGAAAATAAATAATAATAAAATAATAATATGCTGTTATGTTTTAGTGTTGGTTAATGTTAAATACTTTCCAATACGATAAGAATTTTCCAATAAATTTAATTCAAACAATTCACAATATAATTCAATAATAATAATAGATATAGTTAGATAATAGGGATAATAGTTTAAATAATTAATTTCAATTCAATTTCAAAATTCAGTCATAAAATTAGGTACAAATTCTTATTTGTACATGGCGCCGACCTTGACGTTAGTCAACAGAGTTATCGGTGTTGGCACAAAGCACATGAACTAGTGAACGTATAGCCTCCACGAGTATTTTCGCATCGGGCGTTGCTGACAAGTTGGATGTTGTAGATGGTTTTGGTTGTTTAGTCTTCTGGGTTATTGGTTTCTTCTTTTGGCGTGAAGTTTTGCTCTTCGGACTTCTAGGTTTCCTGGGCTGATGGGTTTTTTGATGTAGAAGCGTATGACGGAATCTCTCGCACTTCTTGCACGTATCCATTGATGTGCACAATCTTAAATCGTGGCTCTTGGCAAGACAATTTATGCAATAGGGATGCCTCTCAACTATGTCTTCCCTCTTCTTGACCGTCATTCTGAGGAATTTTTTACAAAATCGCAAAGAGTGAAAATTGTCGCAAAGAACACATCTATACAGATGGTCATTTAGCTATTTTTCTAGATTTCAAAAGGGCATTTGAAACAATCGATCGTGAAATTTTATTAAAAAAACTATACAACTACGGTATACAAAATAACGAATTGAAATGGTTCCAATCATATCTAAACAATAGAAGACAAATTACAAAAATTAATAACGTAAAATCAATGGAAGTAGAAAACGATTTTGGTGTACCCCAGGGATCAATTCTGGGGGCACTTTTATTCATCATATATATCAATGATTTGGAGAAAGTTTTGGAAAAGTGTGAAATAGTACTTTACGCTGATGATACTCTGATTTTTTCAGAAGCACCAACAGATGAAATGTGCTATGAAAATTTGCAAATGGACATGGACAGGATTAACAAGTGGCTGAAAATGAACAAATTAAAATTAAACGAAAGTAAAACAAAGATAATGCAAATCAATATGAACAATAATATACCTTTTAAGATAAATGATGTGATAATCGAAAAAGTAAATAAAATAAAATATCTGGGTTTTTTAATAGATAAAGATTTAAATTTCAAAGAACATTTAGAATATATATGTAAAAAAATTGGAAAGAAAATAGGATTTTTTAAACGCATTAGAAATAAACTCTCAATAATGACAGCGATAAACGTATACAATACGATTGTTAAACCTCATTTTGAGTACGGATCAACTATATTATATACGTGCTGCACAGATGAGCAAATAAATAGGTTACAAAAATTACAGAACAAGGCCATGCGAACTATTTTAAAATGCAACCGTTTTACTTCAATACAATATATGTTGGACACCTTAAAATGGATGAACATTCGGCAAAGAATAGAGTTAACGACACTGACATTCGTCAAGAAAATGGATATGGGCAATGCACCTGACTATCTAGTTGAGCAATTACAATATGTTGGCGATTCTCAACCATATAATCTACGGAATAACAGTGAATTCAGACTACAACGATCAGATACTAATGCAACGCAACGTTCACTATTCTACAAAGGACTTAGAGAGTATAACATGCTGCCATCTAGTATAAAAAATGAGGAAAATATTAATATTTTTAGAAAGAAAATTGTGAATTTTATTAGATATAACAATGTTAACTAAATTAGAGCTTTAAATTAAATTAATGATTGATTTAAATATTATATAATAAATGTAATGTAAAAGTATTAAAAATACTACTAATAATTAAATAAAAAAAAAAAAAAAAAAAAAAAATTTAAACGATGTCTGCGTTGCTATTGAGTGGATCGGCTTCGGCTATTCCTAATGTTGGGACAAATTTGTTATTAGAATAATTATAGAGAAATGCAATAATTTGGAATAATTTTAGCTTTGAAATGAGAAAGAGCAAAGTTTTATTAGGCAATATAGATTAGAGAAATAGAGAAGATATAAGAAATTGAGAATGAGTCGAAAAATCTTTCGTTAGTTACGACCTTCGTCGTCCATGAAGGGTAGAAACCATAATTTGACAATAGGACGGGTGATTATTCCAGGCGCCGTACGCACATCAGCAGTACGCGAATTCCCATCTGTACCTGGATACGTTTCCTCAATTCTTCCTAATCGCCATTTACAAGGTGGTTGTAAATCGTCTATCACTACGACGAGATCTCCGGCTCTAACATTGGGAACTGGACTTTTCCACTTATAACGCTTGTGTAGTGACTTGAGGTAATCCTCTTTCCACCTAATAGAGAATTGATGGTGTAACACCTTCAATTTTTCCCATCTATTAATAAGAGACATGTTTTGATGGTTTTGTTCCGGGAAATCCGTGATCGGAGCACCTCTCAGAAAATGTCTAGGAGTTAGAGCAGTTAAATCTCCAGGGTCTTCGGAGAACCTTCAATTCGGGCTAAAATTGTAGAGACCTCTTCAAAGTTTAGTCTTTGAGCGCCAACAAATCGTTTCAAATGGAACTTGAAATTTTTACCGAGGCTTCCCATAAGCTCAAAGCTCTACTCAAATCCATGAGTAATATACTTATACTTGGGCAATGTCGCTAGCAACAGTATTCACAAATTTAGTGAATTCGCGCTTGAGAATTCTGTTGGCGCCCAAAAAGTTTCTCCCATTATCGGTAACTGCCCTTTATGGGAGCCCCCGCTTCCCAACGAAGCGAGCAAATGCAGCTTGAAGCGCTGCCGAGGATAAGTCTGATCAAAGCTCTAAGTGTATGGCTTTCGTGCTGAAACAAACGAAAACACTTACGTAGCTTTTGATCATGGGAGACTTTCTCAATGGAGATACTTTTGTTTCGAATGGGCCAGCGAAATCAATTCCCGTAATTTGGAAGGGGAGAGATAAAATACATCTTTCTGGGGGTAAAGGAGCCATTACTTGAGTACATGGCCGTTGCTTGTTGATGATGCAAGTTTTGCAACTTCGTATTATTTTCGTCAGTCGGGGTTTAAGTCTGAATATGTAAAATTCAGTTTGTACTATACGACACATTTGGCTACATTCAGCGTGGCAAAGGAATTTGTGCAAATGCGTGAGATACAATTGGCAAAAGCGAGAGTTGCCTGGTAGAATAATGGGGTAACGTTCATTATACGAGAGAGATGAATGGATCAGTCTACCATTTATTCACATAATTGAATTGGAATCCAGAAATGGATTCATAGTATTCAACGAACTTTTCTTCGAAATGGGTTTCGGACTTTGTAAGCATTTGTATTCCTCGGAATAAAATGCCATTTGAGCCAAATTAATAAGTCGAGTTTTTACAATGCGCAATTCTATATGTGTCAATTCCACGTGAGTAGTGGGTGAAATACTAGGTTCAAATTTTCGTTTGACTCCGTTAATAAATCTGAAGACGTGACACAACACACGCAAGGCCCTGATGAGAATTTGTAGAGAACGTCCTCTTCTTTAACCTCCGCGTGTAATTTATGGATTTTGTCAGATACATCCGGAACTTTTAATGGATTACGTTTTGACCATTCAGTTCCGGGCTTGTTCAACCATGAATGCCCATACCACCATTGGGAATTATTTCCCAATTCGTGAGATTTACATCCACGGAATCTTAGATCAGCTGGGTTAAACGAGTGGGGATTGTCGCCATGTTGCTTCTGGAACGAAGCAATGAATTTGAGCAATTCTGTCCGCAACATATGTTTCCCAAGTGGAGGGTGGTTTAGAAAGCCAACCAAGGACAATTGAAGAGCCTGTCCACAGAAAAACTTCTGTTTCGCCGAAATTCAAGGATGTGCGAACATATTTGATAAGATTAGCTACCAATACTGCACCGTTTAGTTCCAAACGCGGCAAGCAGACTGTTTGAATAGGAGCTACTTTACTTTTTGCCATCAACAAATTCGAGAAAACATTTTGTATTTGTCTGACATCGCATATATACAGTAGCACAGTATGCTGATTTCGACGCGTCGCAAAATCCGTGAATTTGAATTGAGACAGACGGAGTGTATTGAAGCCACTTTTGGATCGCTATTGTTTCCGTTTTCGAGAGATCCGAAACGAAATCATTCTACATTTCAAGTGATTTGGGTGAGATATCTTCATCCCATTCCAATCCTTCTAACCAAAGCCGTTGCATGAGGATTTTAGCTCTAATAACAATGGGTGCTAGCCATCCAGCAGGATCGAAGAGCTTTGCAGCCGATGAGAGAATTTGACGTTTGGTTATTCTTTCAGATGGACGTATAGGGGAAAATGAGTAAGTGAATGCATCTGAGAGTGCATTCCATTTTATTCCAAGTGTTTTGGTGGTACTGAACACTTGGAATTGTAAAAATTCGGACTCAGCGTTAATGAGCTGAGTCTGAGCAGATAATGTATCTTCTAGCGAAAATCCACCAAATAAAATGTCATCAGCATAAGTTTCTGAGCGGAGAATTGAAGATGCTTTGGGATATTGCGAGTCAACTTTGGTCTCCAATATTTTGCCCCTTGGCCACACATTACAGGGACTTACAGGGTCAACCACAACCACCAAATCACCAACACATATCGTCTTCGACTTGGCGAACCATTTTGTCCTGCATGTAAGCGATGGTAAATACTCTGTCAGCCATCTTTTCCAAAAATTCTGGGCATACCACCATGCTGGAGTCGTCATAATCAGCTAATGGTTTCATTCCATTTGAACTTCTTAACAGTAAATTGTTCTATCTGGTCTATCGGAACATAAGTAAGCGGGCGTGAATTTATTATATTTTCGACTTCAGGCATCATACTGATTGTCTCATCATTGACGGATCTTGATGGCATTATTTTATATAAAACAGTTTTAATATAACGTACCATACGTTCCCACGCTCCGCCCATATGTGGGGCAGCGGGTGGATTGAAATTCAATTTAGTAGTAGCAGTTGTGAAATTGCGAACAAACTCATTAGCATCAACCTCTTTTATATCATCGCGTAACTCCTTTCCTGCTCCAACAAAGAAAAATTCTCTTGGCGTACCACGTCTGGCCCGAAAATTCCGGATGGCCAAAATGTATGAACTGGTGGTTAAAGAATGTACTATCTCAATGTGAACGGCCCGAATAGTTAGACAGGTGAACAGTGCTCCGTATCGTTTTTCCTTGTGTCTATTGACAGTAACCAAAATTGGGCCAAACAAATCAAGCCCGGTAAATGTAAAGGGTGCAACATGTGCTGATAGCCTGATCTAGGGAGTCTTGCCATTTGTGGATATGTTGGTTCTGCTTTACTCACTTTGCACATTTGGCACCTTCGTACAACCTTCCTAAAAGTTGTTCTTAGGCGAGGCATATAATACTTTTTTCGAATTTCGTTTATTGCAATTTCGTGATTTCCGTGATGGTATTTTGCATGAAAATGTAGTATTATTAGCTCAGTGGTGTAACACTGTTTTGGCATAATAGCTGGGTGTTTAAGTTCATCTGGAACATCAGCATAATCTATTCGCCCGTTAATACGTAAAACACCATCGCTATCTAAAAAAGGAGAAAGCTTATAAAAAGAACTACTCTTGCTAATTTTGTTGTTATTGTTATTTCGTCTAAATATTTGTCCATTTGAGCTTGCTTAAGGAGAACGATTTCCGCCTTTTTTAGTTCATCTTGGGATATGTTATTCAGAGTTGTACTATTTTTAAGTTTGTTTATATAATGTATGACATAGGCAACCGATCTAATTGCTCTACGCCACTGGGAAAAACGCTCAATTTGGACCAAATGGTTAACCTCTCTTATATGAAGTACATGTTGTTTACGTTCACAGTCAACGTTAGCGCTTATGTTATTATCTACCGGTCACAAACTTGGGTGCTGTTTCAAGAAACTCGGCCCATTTTGCCATCGACTGTGATTTGACAAATCGGGGCCACCTTTGGAACACTTTGTTGCTTCGTCTGCCACATTTAATTTACCGGAAATCCACCGCCATCCATCTATATCAGTAGTGTCGAGAATTTCACTTACCCGAAAAGCTACGAATTGATGATACTTTTTTTGATCTGACTTAAGCCAACTAATGACAGTTTTAGAATCAGACCAGAACACCATTTGGCTGATTTTTATAGTTGTACTTCTTATAATACTATTAGCAAAACGTGACGCTATTACTGTGGCCATTAGTTCCAAACGGGGAATAGAGGCTACTCTTAGTGGAGCTACTCTCGTTTTTGACCCAACCAGAGACACAACAACATCGCTACCATTCGAACCCCTAAAATAGGAAACTGCTGCATAGCCATTTTCGCTGGCGTCGGCGAACGTATGCAACTGCACATCAACTTCGTGATAATTACTAAAAGTTTGAAGATAACATCGTGGTATTGAAATGTTTTAAATTTCTGGGAAGAATGATAGCCATTTGGTCCCTTTAACCATGTGATGGGTCTAGATTTTTTCATCCCATGTTACGCCACTCCTCCACACGTCCTGAAGTATTATTTTTAGGTACACTAAATAGTGACCAATAAGGCCCAAAGGGTCATATATTGACATCAAAAATCTTAACAGTTCACGTTTTGACGGAACTTTGTTTTCTGTTAATATATTGTTGGCAAAATTTGCAGAAACTTTAAACGTAAAAGGGTCGTCTGACGGTTTCCAGAAAACACCAAGCATCTTCTCTACTTCTGATCCACTTCCGAGATTAAGACTCTTATTTTGTTGACCATCACTATCAGTTATAGCAGCCAAAACATCTTTATTATTACAAATCCAGTTTCTTATATTGAAACCAGCATTTCCGTGAATGTATTTAACTTCTTGAGCTAAGGTAATCGCCTCTTCTACAGTGTCGACTGAATCCAAATAGTGGTTCACGTAATGATTATTTTTTATAGCCGCTGCCGCAATCGGATACTTATCAATAAATTTGTTGGCATTAGTACTTTTTACGTACTGCGAGATGTATGGTGAGCAGGATGCCCCGAAAATCATCACGTTCATAACATAAACGTCTGTTTGATCGCTCTCACCACGCCATAGAAACCGCTGGGCATTACGATCCTCCTCTCTTATGAACACCTGGTGAAACATCTGTTCTATATCACCACAAATGGCTATAGTCTTTTCACGAAAACGAATGAGTATTGAAGAAAGGGAGCACAGCATATCTGGACCTTTCATCAGCATATCATTTAACGATAGACCGTATGCTTTTGCAGATGCGTCCCATACTATTCTGGTTTTCACAGGCTTGTTTTTATTGAAAACGGGGAATATTGGCAGATACCAAACTTTTTCTTCTTTGATTGACGCTTTACGGTCTTCTACGGTCTTGGTTATATATCCTTTTGAATTATATTCAGAAATGGTTTTGTTAAAAATTTCGTTCAAATTATTATCACTTTTCAACTTTTTGTCCAAACACTTGTACCTCTTTAGTGCAATTTCGTAACTGTTTGGCATTACAACATTTTCGTTTCGCCACAACAGTGAAGTCTCGTAATGTCCATCCCATCGTTGCCTGGAATACTTTTTTAGGATAGACATGGCCTTTTCATCGTCTTTACTCATCATGGCTGTATCATTATCTGTACAGGCAGTTTCCAAAGTGTAAAATTTTTTCACTAAATCGGATAGTACTTTATTACTGCATTCGTCTACATGGCAATGATGGTATATCAACCATTGCACCGTATATCAACCAGCCAAGACGGGTGCGGATTGCTACAGGTTCATTGAACTTACCTTCTTTAATATTATTATAAACGCAACGACTGGAGTTATTTAAGCCAATTAATAGTCGAGGCATGGCATTAATATAGCCTTTCATGGGTAATCCTGTTAAATAAGGGAAATCTTGTACAAGTTTTTTAATATCAAGAGT
The DNA here is from genome assembly GCA_927399465.1 of Sarcophaga caerulescens. Lineage (NCBI taxonomy): Eukaryota > Metazoa > Arthropoda > Insecta > Diptera > Sarcophagidae > Sarcophaga > Sarcophaga caerulescens. The sequence continues at coordinate 63,368,871 of OV656866.1, forward strand.
TTGCTTTGGTAATGAAAGATGTTTTACTGTTCGAACATCTACTGTATGAACTTTTTTATTAGGACCAGCCACATTTATACAAAGTCGATGAGAGTTAAGCTGCGGTCACACTGAAAAAATATTTGCTTCAAATTTGTTTACTCGTATTTGCATTAAATTTTTCTGTAGTTTGTTTGCTGGTCACATTGACGGTAAATATTTGACAAAATTTATTTTCCCAAATAACAATGAAACAGCATCAAATAAGTTTGGAGCAAACATGTTTTCCCTGCGGTCAGACCGAAGTAAATATTTTTGTTTTCTCATAAACAACATTTTGTTTAACAGAAAAAGAGAAACAAACGAAAGGGTACATACCCAGTGGTAAAAATACCCATTATGTACTCGCTTATCTAAGCGATATTTCGTGGCTGTCAGTGGTGATGCTTTCACTTAGTTTCCCACTTAGATTTAACATAAAAGTGTCATAGGCTGCCACATCGGTGTGCTCTCGCTTAGAATGTAAGCCACAATATAATTAGTCTCTATTAACGTTTCACTTACATAATAAGTGGAGTTCTAAGCTGTGTTGATGAGATGCCTATATAGACTTGCAAATTAGAAAGTATTGTATGTAGATTACAGTCCTACTTGCATTTGTAAGTTTAAATACCAGCAAATAGGATTTTTTATTAAAAGAAAAATATTTTTTATTAATACAAAAATTAAATTAAATAAATACGAACTATTAAACATCGTTAATAAAATAATTCAATACTAATTCTAATTCAATAATTACTTTATATGGGAAAAAATTAAAAATGTAGAATTTTGTTAATATTTTTTAAAAATTTTAATTTTGTTTTTTCTTTTCCCTTGATATTTTTTCGAAAAAAAAAACTATTTTTATATATTTTAAAGCAGTGCTGCATTTCCTTTTTAAATATTTGAAGAGTATAGCCATCTTCCTTTACAGCTTCTGCGAATGAAAAATAGTAAATAAGTAATAATAAGTATTTAAATGGGAAAGTGTAAAATAAACTTACCGTATTTTGCATCATGAAGTGACTTGAATTCTTTGAATCCCCTTTTACCATTTAATCCATCATAATTTAATGATATACATATATATACATCTTTATGCAATATTCTGTCAAAAACGTTATCTTTATTTATAAACTTTTTCTTTTTTTCATTTTCTGTCAATCGCTTTAAATTTCTAGACAAAAAACTTAAATTTTTATTAAATTCACCTTTTATTAAATCACTTCACTTATCGTATAACACTTGATAAAATCAACTTTAAACTGAAAAGAAACATAAATTTTGTTGTTCATTTATTTAATGTAAACAAAAAACAAACGGTTCTTTATTATTCTTCTTTAAATAAAAACAAAACATAACATAAAAATATCAACTGAATCCCTGCTTAAATCGTAAGCGAAGATGCAATTAGTGTGCATTATATGTTCGATTACGCACAGATTATACTCTAAGTACTTAGATCGCTCGCTTAGAATATCATACTCACGTCATCGCATATTGTCTAAGTACTTAGTTTTATTTACCACTGGGTATGTATGATAAAAAAAATTTTACAAAAACAAAACAAAACAGAAACTTCACAATACGAAAATAAACAAATTTGTTTAATCAGAACTACAAAATTAAACGGAAAAAATATAACATTAATAAATAAATAAATAAAAATAAATACAAATTCGAAATGGAACATGAGAAAACATTATAACATTATTTGTGTTAGCAGCTTCTTTGTTAATTTTAGAAGAAGCCAAAATCAGAAAGGAAAACAGACAGCTGTTTAATTGTTTTCTTTTCTACATCAGTGTAGACAACTGAATTGCGTTTAAACGATAAAATATAAAACTTATTACCGTATTGTATATATACACAAAAATTTTGTGCCGTCGAAGACTGGGTTTGGAGATATTGGTCTCTAAGGTCCACATATTAAATTGCTCCTTTAATAAAACTTTGAAATATAATCATCCCTGACTTTTCGTCAAAGAAAAGTTCTTTCAAAGAGCTTTCGATTGACGTATTAAAAATTTGAACCCATTCGTCATTAAACAAAAATTATGATCTTTACCCGATTTTTTTTTACAATATTACAATTTTCTTGGAAATTAGTAGGTTAATCAATTTTTTGTTCCATATAACTTTCTATAGCAAATTACATGCATGGTCTTTCATTTGATACAAACTTGCATTTAAAAAATGTGATAGTTTCGCTTCGAATTTTGTGTCATACAGTTGGGTGTGGAAAAAATAAAAAAAAAAATTTTAAACTCAAATAAAAAATATTTATATTTTAATTCAAAAAAAAAAAATTGTGAATTTTTCCAATTAAAGAAATCAAATTCTGTTCTTTAGTTATTTTTGGACAAAAGAGTCTTCTTAAGACCGCGATCCGTACGCATAACAATAAATATACAAAAAATTTTGTGAACACAAACAATTTTCATTTCATCATGTCTGAGGACACTGATGGTAGTGATGATGATATTACCTGGCAGGTAGTTGGTTTGCCTACGTTGAAACGCCGTCAAACTAAATCACCCAAAATGTTTCAAAACAAAAGAATATATATTGATAACAAGAATTCAACTACATTAAATAATAACAAGAAAAATCTTAATGGTGCTTGCATTCCAAACATAGACAACAACGTTCCTGGTACTTCAAAACAAGCAACCTCTCAAAATAGTAATCGTTTTGCTGCACTTGATAACGAAGATGATGAAATGGACTCTTCTGATGAAGAGAATTATAATACTGATACTGAACAGAATGATAATAATGATAATGTACCAAAACCTCCTCCTATATTTATACCTTTTGTTGCTGACGTTAGTAAAATGATTGAATCTTTTTCTAAAATAATTCCTTCCGATGATTTTAATTACAAGTCTCTAAGAGATGGCCAAATTAGGTTGATGATAAAAAATATTAAATCGTATAGATTAATTGTTACATATCTAAATAATAAAGAACTTAAATTTCATACTTACCAAGTTAAACAAGAACGATCGTATAGAGTGGTAGTAAAAAATCTACACCATTCAACCCCCATCGACGATATCAAAAAAAACATTGAAATTTACGGACACAAAGTCAGAAACATCACTAATCTACAAAGCAGGATCACGAAAGTCCCACTTCCAATATTTTACATTGACCTGGAACCAGCTACAAACAACAAAAGTATATACGATATCAAATATATTAATAATGCCATTGTAAATATTGAACCTCAAAAAAAAAACTAAAGATATTGTGCAATGCCACCGGTGTCAAGAGTTTGGTCATACCAAAAAATATTGCCGCAAACAGGAAAACTGCGTAAAATGTGGGTTAGGCCATCTTACCACTGATTGCTCTAAAAACAATGAAACTCCACCACGTTGTGTTAACTGCTTGCAAAATCATCCTGCTAACTATAAAGGTTGTATTGTTTATAAACAAATATTGAAAAGAAGATTGCAAAACAATAATTTATATAAAAGAGATCAAAACAATCAATATGCCTTCAACAATGAAAACTTCCCTAATATAACCCAAAACACAATACCAAATTTACACCAAATTAATAATAATAATAGTACATACTCTGATGTTCTACAGGGTAAACAGCCAAACAATCCCTTTGAAAAAATAGAAAAACTAATAGAGAATCAAATAGAGTTGACAAACAAGCTTATAGGCATGATGTCTTCAATACAATATGACATTTCTAATGAAATAAGAAAACCCTACCTTCAAGCTGCGTGTATCAAAATTATTTGTGACTCAATTAATATATCGGTATGTGCTATTTATTTTCCAATTTGAAGAATTTTTCAAATCTCTTGGACCAAGATTTATAGTCGGAGGTGATTTCAACTCTAAACATCATTGATGGGGCTCTAGATTGATAAACCCTAAAGGTAGAGAACTCTATAAATGTGTAACTAATAACAACTATTCTATTCTTTCTACTGGATTGCGATGATCTCAGCTCTGACCATACACCACTTATAGTAAACTTTAATACATTTTTACATTACCAATCAAAAAAATATAAAATTCTTAACAATAGAACTGATATGAACCGTTTCACAAGTTGGATAGAAAGAAATGTTAATCTAAATATATCATTAAAATCAACTTCGGAGTTAGATGATGTTGTCGAAACTTTCAATAATCTTCTTCATGAAGCAGGATTTTTATCAACACCAAACATAACAAATCATCATAATCAAATTAATTTTTTTGTAAATACCGAAATAAGAGCTATGATTAGAAACAAAAGAAGGGCAGGCGACCAGAAACCCCAATGACAAACGAAACCTAAATAAAGCAACTAAGGATCTTAAATGCCGATTGCAAGAAATAAAAAATGATCAAATTGGAAACTTTCTAAAAAATCTTAATATTAATAATAATGACGAGTATTGTTTATGGCATGCTACAAAATATTTGAAAAGACCCACCAAGAAAAATATACCAATCAAAGATGAAAATGGTTTATGGTGTAGAACCGATAAAACTAAATCAGAAGCATTTGCTTTGCATTTATATGAAACTTTTCAGCCTCATGATATAATTAATGGTCCTGATACAGACGATATAAACAATTTTTTAGATAGTCCTTGTCCGATGGATTTTCCAATTAAACACATCTCACCACAGGAAGTTCGAGAAGAAATTAATAACCTTAATTGCAAAAAATCTCCAGGATACGACTCTATTGACGGAAAAGTTGTCCAAGCTCTATCAAAGAAAGCTATTTTACTTTTAACTCTTATATTTAATTCAATTTTAAGACTAAACCATTTTCCTACACAATGGAAATGTGCCGAAGTAGTAATGGTACCTAAACCAAAAAAACCTGAGAATGTTGTTACATCGTATCGCCCAATAAGTTTGCTAGTCACTTTCTCCAAAATATTTGAGAAAATATTTATGAGAAGAATGTTACCAGTATTAGAAAAGCTTAATATAATACCCGATTACCAATTTGGATTCAGACATAAGCATGGCACACCGGAACAATGCCATCGTATAGTCTCTTATATACAAGATTCTTTAGAAAACAAAGAATATTGTTCAGGTGTATTCTTAGATGTACAGCAAGCCTTTGACAAAGTTTGGCACACTGGATTATTTTTTAAACTTAAAAAGTTACTTCCAACTCATTTTTATCTAATACTAAAATCATATCTCAGTGATAGACATTATTACGTAAAGGTAAATAGAGCTTATTCGGAAATATACCATATTCAAGCTGGAGTTCCCCAGGGCAGTGTCTTAGGACCAACCTTATATACAATATTCACTTCTGATATGCCAGTTACAAATAATATTTTGGTTGCAACATAAGCTGATGATACGGCAATACTAGCTTCTTGGCCCGATTCTAACGTTGCCTCAATACAACTACAAAATCAACTAAACGAAATAGAAATGTGGTTAAATAAGTGGAAAATAAAAGTAAATACCGAAAAATCTACTCATGTGACATTTGCCCTGCGTCGTGGAAACTGCCCAACTGTATCTCTTAATAATTGCGTCATTCCGCAAAGTGATAACGTGAAATACTTAGGATTGTATATTGATCGTGGACTTACATGGCAAACACATATTAAGGCTAAAAAACAATATTTAAATATAAAAAGCAAGCGGCTTTATTGGCTATTGGGTTCTAAGTCCAAACTGAGTCTTGAAAATAAACTAATAATCTATAAAACAATATTAAAACCGGTGTGGACTTACGGTATACAATTATGGGGAACCTCCAGTAATTCTAATATCGAAATCCTACAAAGATATCAATCAAAAACTTTATGGTCAATTGTCAACGCGCCATGGTTCATATCAAACAAAGCTATCCATGATGATCTATCAATCCCAATGGTTAAAGATGAAATTTCCAGATTAACTGAAAAATAACCTACAGAGGTTAAGTAATCATTGCAGTCTGCTGGCTATAACACTCCTAGATGACACAAATGAAGTAAGAAGACTGAAGAGGAATCATATATTGGACTTGCCATTTCGACACTAATTAAATTTGTATTAAAATGTCTTGTATGTATTTGTAAAAAAACCATTTAAATATAAATATAATATAAATAATTTAAATATTATTAACTAAAATTTAAACAAGTTTATAAAAATTGTATTTAAAGATAATATTGTTGTCCTCATTGGAGTCCAACAATCAATGTTATTGTATTTAACTTTATATAATTTACTTATTATCCTTTGGGATAGATTGTAAATAAAAATAAATTAAAAAAAAAAAAATGTGATAAAAATAATATTTTTTCGTTCCTGGTTCATAATGAACTAATGGATCATAACTTTTAATAAAACTGTCGAAAGGTCTTTACACTATTTTTTTTTTCAACGTTTCATATATATATAAAGTTTATTATTAAAAGTTTTCCGTTCTGGTGATTTTATGAAAAAAATTTATAATTTATTATTAAAAGTGGACAACACTGCTTGTAACAGCCGTTATTTGCCACTGTTTGCTCTTACAAAATTTTTGCAAGATCAAATATTTATTTGCTCGAAAAGAGGAGAAAATATTTGACACGGGTGGTCACACTATGGTCACATTAGAGACATTTTTGTTTGCAAGCAAACAATTTTGTTTTCTCAAATTCTTGTATGCACTCCTAAAATATTTTATGGGCACACTAGAGCAAAGAAAAAAATGATGTTTTACTTCAAATATTTACTCAGTCTGACCGTAGCTTTATTCTCATTTCGTTAGACGTTTCCAGTCTATTTTAGGCATAAACGTTCTGAGGTGCCGGAAAGATTTAAGTCGTTAATGATCTGCTCATCTATCAGACTCGTTGACGAACCGTCGTCAATAAACGCAAATGTATCTATAAATTTATTTTCACTGCCATAAATTGTTACTGGAATCATTTTAAACAAATTGTTACACCCAGTGTAACGCAGTGCGTGTTACAGCTCTGTGTTTCATTGCTTTGCATTGAAACTTTGTTTTTATTTGATTCAGCAATATTTGACGTTGTCCTTTTATCAACCTTTTCTTCTTTTTTATGCAAAAGATAATGATGTTTAAATTGGCAATTATCAACACCGCAAACACTGTTGCTATTGCATTTGCCAAAATGTTTACGTTCGACTGTATTTAAAGGCGTGGAGGGTGGTGGCGACTATTGGAACCAAAATTGGGTCCAGTTTTCTGGCAAACAAATGGAAAATTATCAAAAAAATTCTTTGACATAAAGGATTAAAAACAAGAACACTTTCCTTTTGTTTATATTTCTGATGCACACTTTTATTTGCTTTACACGATTATTTGAAAACTTCACAATCAAATTTATATCAAAATTTTCTAATCACAATTTATTTATTCAAATATTATTTACTGCACACATTTTATCCCAAAAAAAAAATACAGATTATTCAAATATTCACTAAATCACGAATTTTTAGCTTGAAAGAAAATGAATTGCATCCTTCAGGATGTTACAACATTTAAATGTCAAAAATGTAATAAATATTTTTCAAATCATGCGGAATGGCATCGACACTCACATTCTCATACAGAAGATAACAAAAACAGTGAAATTAGTGTTTATTGTGAGTATTGTGCAAAATATATTCTAAAAACAAATTGGTTTAATCATAAAAGGACAAATAAACATAAACTTAAATGTGCTGAGAAACCAGACAATGGTTTGGATGTTGATGGTGTTAAATGCATAAAATCATCGTTTAATAATAGAATTATCACATATTTAGTTGAAAACAACAACAAAAATAATTTAATACCTGAAAACTTTTTAACGGAAATCAGAGACAAAATATTTAAATTATTAAGTGATGCGATTAAAAAATATGAAAGCATAAAATTCAACATGGAACTGTTTTGTAAATATATGTTAATAAAGGATGATGAAGATAATTGTATGATTGAAGTAAAGTCTCATCAGACTAAAATGAATATTCTTAGTATGTATTCAACAAGTGATGACATTCTTAATACTTACAACGAGCAATGTGATGTTATAATTAAAAAGATGAGTGAATTTCAAGAGCGTGACAGCGGTTGGGCATTAATTGAAATATCACGTCTTGAGATAAACATTAATCAATATAAATGTATAAAAGGTTCCCAATACATCCCCCTACCACGGGAAATACAGAGAAAGTTTGCATGCATTAATGTTCAAAATAATGATGAGTATTGTTTCAAATGGGCAATAATATCAGCATTATATCCAATGACAGAGAATTCAAATAGAATGACGTCCTATAATGTTGTTAATATAGAAGATGAAATCATAAGACAGAAGAATAATATGGAATTAAATTTTAAGAACTTGAACTTTCCGCTTCCAGTTAATCAGATAAAAGTATTTGAGACCAACAATCCTGAAATGAGTGTTAATGTGTTTGCATTAGACAGTGAGAATAATATAGTCGGTCCATATTATTTTTCGCAACAGGAAAAATCTAAGCACATTAACTTACTGCTGTTGAAAGATGGTGAAAAACTCCATTATGTATGGATTAAAAATATATCAAGGTAAATATAAAGACACTTTAAAAACTTGTACTAATTAATTTGTTCCTTTATATTTACAGATTAATTAAAAGTCAACTAACAAAACACTGCCGAAGTATTTATAAATATATGTAATACATGTTTAATACATTTTCATGCTGAATCATCTTTGGAGAATCATAAAAAAGAATGCAATAAGATGGTAACTAAAATGCCTAGTATAGAAAACAGTATGCTTAGTTATAAAAATTTTAAAAACAATTGGATGTGCCTTTTGTTGTATATGCTGATTTTGAATGTATTCTAGAATCAATTAATGTACAAAATTCAACAAATGTTAAATCAGTACAAAAGCATATTCCATTTACTTATAGTTATTATATTAAATGTTCATATAATTCAGATTTAAATATTTTTAAAATTTAAAATGGTAATAATGCACCACAACATTTTTTTAAAAGCTTAGTTAACGATATTTTAGATAAAATTTAGATTAGGTATAAAGCGAACACCAAGAATTGAAACATATGAAACGAAAAAGAAAAATGGAAAAAGAAAGAGACGAAAGGTATAATAAGGTATATAATAAGAAATTATTTTTAAACACCCTTAAGAATACACTTAACCTTTTGAAAAAGGAGAATCCCGATAATATAAACGATGCTGTTAAAATTGCAAAGAAAGCTGTTCATTCTAATTTCAAAGGTAAAAGGAGATCTAATATAAGTATACCAAGAGTTATTCCATTGACAAAAATTGGTGGCTTTCTACCATTAATTCCTGTCTTGACAGCATTATCAGCATTAGGCGGTTTAGCTACAGGTGGATCAGCTGTAGTAAAAGCTATAAATAGTACAAAAAATGGAAAAGAACAACTAACAGAAGCTATTCGTCATAACAAACAAATGGAAGCAATTGATATGGGGAAATGTCTTTTTCTAAAACCATATAAAACTGGATATGGTCTTTGGTCAGCTCCAAAAAACTTTTAGATAATCTATCCAATCGCCCGCTAACAGATTTAGATATAAGAAAATATGGTAAACATCTCAAATACTTTAGAGGTATTTTCATGCGTGATTCTTTACCTAAAAACCTTTTACACAAGAATGCGGTGTTGTTAATTTAGATGATACAAAAGGTGTTGGAACACATTAGGTAGCATATTACAAAAATCACAAGTATAAAGAATACTTTGATAGCTTTGGAGACTTACAACCACCACTTGAGATTGTCAACTACTTAAAATTTCCCATTGAATATAATTATGAACGAAAACAAAAATTTAATACATTTAATTGTGGGCACTTGTGTTTAAAATTTTTATTCAATAAATATAAATAGAAATGAAATAAAAAAAATTGATTAATTTATATACATATAATATATTTTTTTTTTATTAATTCATATATATTTGTACATTACATTTCTTATGAACTACTTAATCTATATATTTACATTTAAAAACATTTCATCATCATCATCGTCTTGCGTAAATTCTCTATATACATTTAAATTTGATGATGATGATGTTGATGGAGAATTTATTTTATAATGCCCCCATGCATATGTATTGATACCATTTTCTTTAATATATCTCTTATCATCTAAATAACTTAATGTTAGTTTACTAATATTTTGTGTATAAATTTGATGTACCTTAGATCTAAATATATACATTGTGTCATAGTATAATATTTTCTCTAATAAACATTTTCTAAAGTCATTTATACTTAATTTTTTAGTTACACATTGTTTAACACTTTTAATTTTTTTAGCCCTTTCGGCCGCATTTAAATTTAACTGTTGCTACCAAGAGAATCACTTATTTTTTCCATACAAAAATGAAGAGCGGGTATTTCCGCCTTTTTATCGTTAAATCATGGTCTTTAACTGTGCGTCAGTATCCTTAAAGCTTGAATATCCTGAAAAATCATCATCCAATGAAATTTCAGTATCTGCGGGAATTCCCGTCATTAGTTTAATTAGAGAATAGTGAATGACGGGAATTCCCGCATAACTGCCGAAAGGGTTAATTTCGGTATCAACTCTATCAATTTTTACTGAATACATTTTAGCTCTTAAACCAATGAATTCTTTAATATTTTTACCATTACACTCATCCTTCATCTTCCCTAATACTTTTTTATTAATTTGCGGAAAATTATATGGATTGTCTTTTGAATATGCAGATGTATCAAAATGTGTACTAATATCATTTTTTATATAACTATATAGATCATCTGTTTTAATGTCGTAAATAAAGGAATCAGTATCCATATAATTGAGTTGCAGGTTTTCACAATATTTAGGTTTTCTGTAATCATAATGAAAATTATACATTTTCCATTTGGATATTTCTAAAACTGAAAAACCAATATAAATTGGTTCATTATATTCAGTTTTAGTTCTATTCATTTGGATGGCATGCATATTTTCATGAATTTTGAGTGAACTGTGGAAATTAGGTTTAGCAATAAGAGCTCTAGCACCTAATCTTTTACCTGTACTCTCCCATTCACATACTATTTTAATGTCTTTCCTCTTATCAACATTTTCCATAGTTTTTCCATATACAGCATTATTTAACAATTTAAAAAAATTTTGTTCAAATGAATTTTTAGCTAGTGTTCTATAATGATTATTCAAATCAATATATTTCTTTAACCAATCAGACTGACTAAACTCAAGAATTCTATGAATTTTTTTCAAAATCAAACCATGTTGTAAGCATTGTTGTAGATTTCTATAATGTATAATATAGTTTTTCTTATTATTTAGGTCTGTTATTAATTTTCGCTGTTTCATGCTTTCAATTTTCTTATTCTCAGCACAAAATGGTGAATCGTTATGATAGTCGTGTAATGTCGATGGATATTCTAGATCTACTTCTAATATATATCCCAATGGACAATCCTCTTCTATATTATTAACATTAAAATTTTCAAAATTTTCAACCCATTTAAAATTTTTATATGGAAGGTATTTTGACATTGCATAACCATATAAATTATTTACATCTAAATATATTATATAATTTGATTCCTTGTTAGAATCATAATCACTAATATATTTATTATTAGCTATTGAATATCTGTTAGAACATTGAACAATACCTCCCCTGATACCTCGAAGAACAAAATTATATATATTAATATCAGTTAACAACTCTAATTCTATTTCAGTTGTTTTCAACATTGCATCCCAGGATAGACCAGGAGTAGTATAATATTGAGAGGGATCTAAATTATAAATGTTTTTACATACTTGTCAGAAATTTTCAAATATGTCACAGAGTAAAAGAACGTCTACCTTTAAATATAAAAGTAAATAATCCTTTAATGTTATACATTTAAATGTCTTCCATACTTTTTATGCATGTTCATAATCCTCTACACTACACGACTCGTTAGTTAATTTATTAAAGAAAACTGCAATGGGAGGTAATTGAGTTTCATTGAGACGATTTTCAGAATCTAAATGGTCGTACGGAAAGACACCTTTACGTTTCATTAAATTAAATTCTTCATCATTTGAATAGTTTGATTTTACTATTGTTAAATCGTTGCCGGATATATAAATTGCTAATTTCTCTAAACTAGATGGCATAAATCTAAATGAATCGAGAAAACGTAACTCAATAGTTTGTTTTTCATTTACAGTAATTCTTTTTGATATGGATACATAAAGTTCCTTATTTAAAGGTATAATATTTATATCACCTTCAATAGATGAAAGCTCTCTAACAAACAAGTGACAATCATATGCTGAAAGATTATGAAAAAATATAGGAATGAAATTCGCAATTTGATATTCTAAATTACACTTGTTATGAGCAGCACCTCTATATTGACCGGTTAGATGACAGTGGTCAGCACCTTATCTTTATTTGATAATTTTTTTTGCAAATATGACAAGTTTTGCTTTCATAATGTTGTATCTATTGAAGTGACGTTAAGGAATTCATAGGTTTCATAACACTTAGATGTTCAGTGTAAATATCTAAAATATCGTTAACTAAGCTTTTAAAAAAATGTTGTGGTGCATTATTACCATTGTAAATTTTAAAAATATTTAAATCTGAATTATATGAACATTTAATATAATAACTATAAGCAAATGGAATATGCTTTTGTACTGATTTAACATTTGTTGAATTTTGTACATTAATTGATTCTAGAATACATTCAAAATCAGCATATACAACAAAAGGCACATCCAATTGTTTTTTAAAATTTTTATACCTAATCATACTGTTTTCTATATTAGGCATTTTAGTTACCATCTTATTGCATTCTTTTTTATGATTCTCCAAAGATGACTCATTATGGAAATGTATTAAACATGTATTACATATATTTATAAATACTTCGGCAGTGTTTTGTTAGTTGACTTTTAATTAATCTGTAAATATAAAGGAACAAATTAATTAGTACAGTAATTTTGACTTACCTGCACAACCAACTTTTGCACGATATTTTGTGCGGGTAAATCAAAAACGCAGTTAACGTTAATGCACTTACCTGCTCATTAATGCTGGTAAGTGCATTTAAGTTTACTGCCGGCCATAAATAATGACTAATTTGCTATTTTAGATACTTTTAATATTAATTAGATGTTTGCAACATTATTTTGTACGGAAAATCGTTATTTTTCTTATTTTGTTTTGATTACGTTGTATGTATTAGAAAGTAGGATTGTATAGTTAAAACAAAAAGTCGACTTCGACCTTTTTAGACAAAAAGGTGAATGTTCTAAAGTCGATTTATAGAATCATATACCACTTTTTTAACAAAAAGTCTATTGTTCAAAAGTTGAAATCTATTAGGCAGCTAAATGAAATTTTTTAACCAAAACCAGCAAAAGCTTCCTAAAATATTATGCACGTATCTTAAATGTGCAGGTATGAAGAATGCACTTAAATTAAGAAATTTATATGGGTTTGGTAAAATAAATATACGAAATATAAATTTTGTGCACTTAAATGCAAAATGCACTTAAGTGAAATGCAGGTAAGTCAAAACTACTGTACAAGTTTTTAAAGTGTCTATATATTTCTTCCTTTATATTTACCGTGATATATTTTTAATCCATACATAACGGAGGTTTTCACCATCTTCCAACAGCAGTAAGTTAATGTGCTTAGATTTTTCCTGTTGCGAAAAATAATATGGACCGACTATATTATTCTCACTGTATAATGCAAACACATTTACACTCATTTCAGGATTGTTGGTCTCAAATACTTTTATTTGATTAACTGGAAGCGGAAAGTTCAAGTTCTTAAAATTTAATTCAATATTATTCTCCAGTCTTATGATTTCATCTTCTATATTAACAACATTATAGGACGTCATTCTATTTGAATTCTCTGTCATTGGATATAATGCTGATATTATTGCCCATTTGAAACAATAATCATCATTATTTTAAACATTAATGCATGCAAACTTTCTCTGTATTTCCCGTGGTAGGGGGATGTATTGGGAACCTTTTATACATTTATATTGATTAATGTTTATCTCAAGACGTGATATTTCAATTAATGCCCAACCGCTGTCACGCTCTTGAAATTCACTCATCCTTTTAATTATAACATCACATTGCTCGTTGTAAGTATTAAGAATGTCATCATTTGTTGAATACATACTAAGAATATTCATTTTAGTCTGATGAGACTTTACTTCAATCATACAATTATCTTCATCATCCTTTATTAACATATATTCACAAAACAGTTCCATGTTGAATTTTATGCTTTCATATTTTTTAATCACATCACTTAATAATTTAATTATTTTGTCGCTGATTTCCGTTAAAAAGTTTTCAGGTATTAAATTATTTTTGTTGTTGATTTCAACTAAATACACTTGCGTCGACCCGATTTGCGTCGTTTCGATTTGCGTCGCTTTTTAAAAATTGACAAAACTCAGCTTGCGTTGTTGCAATTTCAATTCGCGTCGATTAAATTTCCGTCGTTTCGTCCCCGATTGGAGTCGATTCGATTTGCGTCGTTTGAATCCCAACCTGCGCCGTTTAAATTTCGACTTGTGACGCTACATACGTTTAATTTTTTCTTGCAGCATTGAGTACTACCATTTTAGTATTTGTATTGTGGTACATATTTAGAATTTTTTTTTTGTATTTTAAAATTCTTGCAACTTCTGTTTATTGTTTTGTTATTTCTTTATAATAATTAAAAAACATTTGTTGAACTAAATAAAATAATGAAAAATGTTTTCATTATTCATTCATTTTGCTTTCGTTTGAATTCTTGGTCCCAATGAATTAAATTTCGATGCATTTGTATAGAAAAAGTTGTTTCGATTTGCGTCGCAATTCTCCGGTCCCCATTAACGACGCATGTCGGGGCTCTAGTGTATGTGATAATTCTATTATTAAACGATGATTTTATGCATTTAACGCCATCAACATCCAAACCATTGTCTGGTTTCTCAGCACATTTAAGCTTATTTGTCCTTTTATGATTAAACCAATTTGTTTTTAGAATATATTTTGCACAATACTCACAATAAACACTAATTTCACTGTTTTTGTTATCTTCTGTGTGAGAATGTGAGTGTCGATGCCATTCCGCATGATTTGAAAAATATTTATTACATTTTTGACATTTAAATGATGTGGATGATCCATCATGAAACAATCTAATATGTCTTCTTAAATTTGTATTCAGAGTGAATACTTTTCCACAAAATTCACAAATAAAACCGCCAGCCATTTCTTATTTATTTATTTTTTAAGAGCTCATAATGTGTTAAATAGATTTTCTTAAACAGGAATGTCTCTGTTAACTAACAACTATCGTTATTTATACAAACATTCTTTTAATATACAAGTCAGAGTTGAAAAATTCAGTACTTTTGTACAAGTCAGAGTTGATAAATTCAGTACTTTTGTACTTTTTCATTTAAAAAATACTGCAGTACCCCTGCTACGCTTTCAGTACTTTTTATTATTACATATTTTAGGTGATTAGGTCGTAATTCTGATTGAAGGGTGTACGTTGTATATTTTAGAAAAGTACTATTTGATGCAAAAAAGTACTTTTTCAGTTATAATTCAGTACCATTTCAAAATTTCAGTTTTGCAAAACTGATACAAGTTAACGACAGGGACGGTTCTGCCAGTGAAGTTAATTCTGCAGTGTAAAGCTACGGTCAGACTGAGTAAATATTTGAAGTAAAACATAATTTTTTTCTTTGCTCTAGTGTGACCATAAAATATTTTAGGAGTGCAAACAAGAATTTGAGAAAACAAAATTGTTTGCTTGCAAACAAAAATGTCTCTAATGTGACCATAGTGTGACCACCCGTGTCAAATATTTTCTCCTCTTTTCGAGCAAATAAATAATTGATCTTGCAAAAATTTTGTAAGAGCAAACAGTGGCAAATAACAGCTGTTGCAAGCAGTGTTGTCCACTTTTAATAATAAATTATAAATTTTTTTCATAAAATCACCAGAACGGAAAACTTTTAATAATAAACTTTATATATATATGAAACGTTGAAAATAAAAAAAATAGTGTAAAGACCTTTCGACAGGTTTATTAAAAGTTATGATCTATTAGTTCATTATGAACCAGGAACGAAAAAATATTATTTTTATCACATTTTTTAAATGCAAGTTTGTATCAAATGAAAGACCATGCATGTAATTTGCTACAGAAAGTTATATGGAACAAAAAATTCATTAACCTACTAATTTCCAAGAAAATTGTAATATTGTAAAAAAAATCGGGTAAAGATCATAATTTTTGTTTAATGGACGAATGGGTTCAAATTTTTAATACGTCAATCGAAATCTCTTTGAAAGAACTTTTCTTTGACGAAAAGTCAGGGATGATTATATTTCAAAGTTTTATTAAAGGAGCAATTTAATATCTGGACTTTAGAGACCAATATCTCCAAACCCAGTCTTTGACGGCACAAAATTTTTGTGTATATATACAATACGGTAATAAGTTTTATATTTTATCGTTTAAACGCAATTCAGTTGTCAACACTGATGTAGAAAGAAAACAATTAAACAGCTGTCTGTTTTCCTTTCTGATTTTGGCTTCTTCTAAAATTAACAAAGAAGCTGCTTAACACAAATAATTTTATAATGTTTCCTCATGTTCCATTTCGAATTTTTATTTATTTATTTATTCATGTTATATTTTTTCCGTTTAGTTCTGATTAAACAAATTTGTTTATTTTCGTTTTGTGAAGTTTCTGTTTTGTTTTTGTTTTGTTTTTTTAATCATATGTACCCTTTCGTTTGTTTCGCTTTTTCTGATGAAACAAAATGTTGTTTATGAGAAAACAAAAATATTTACTTCGGTCTGACCGCAGGGAAAACATGTTTGCTCCAAACTTATTTGATGCTGTTTCATTGTTATTTGGGAAAATAAATTTTGTCAAATATTTACCGTCAATGTGACCAGCAAACAAACTACAGAAAAATTTAATGCAAATACGAGTAAACATATTTGAAGCAAATATTTTTTCAGTGTGACTGCAGCTTAAGCGTTTTTAATATTTTTGTTTCACACCTGCATCAGCTCCAATTACGAACAATTTGATGGGAAATAATTATGCTGAATCAGCGTTTGCATGCTCGCGCATGTTAGTGCAACGTGATCATGCGACCAAGATAATAAACTATTTTTTCAATAAAACCATATTTCAAAACAAGAAAACCGTACTTTAAAATTCCTTATCAAAATTATATTTTTCCAATAAAAAATAAAAATATTATACAAAAAAATAAAATAAAGAATACAGTCTTTTACGGCTATACATGCTCCCAAATTTTAACACACACACACATCCCCACCAAAACAAGACAAATTAAACATTTTTTTATTTATTTATTTATTTATTTATTATAATTAACATAACACAACAAGATTTTAATCTTATAAGTTATAGTGCTATGCTTAGGATCAATAAGATATAAAACATAAAAAAAATAAAAATAATTGTAAAGTATAAGAAATTAAGCAAAAAAAATAGCAAATTAATATAAGAAACAAATTAATAAAAATATTAAATTTAAGTAGAAATATAGTTTCAAGCAATTTAGAAAACAAACAGAAATAACTAAAAAAGTGAAAAGAAAGAACAAATTAAGAATTATAAAAATATAAAAAAGAAATATTTACAAAAATCTGAATAAGAAAGTAAGGATAAATATTTAACCGATATAGTAACCATACTAAGGAAGTAACATACTTGTCATTAAGATTATTAATTATTAATTATTTAATTAATTATTTCAACATTAATCACACCTGGCATTTGTTAATGATGTTTGTGCTGTTAGGTTCTCAGGTCTGGGATTGTGTGTTTTTTGTGCACTCGTGTGAACATCCTCCCGGGCAGGCAACCGGTGAATGAAAGGGACAATTATTTTTATTTGTTCAACAGTGGGTTAAAGAGAGTGAGGGTAATTATAATAAAATACTTTAGTATATTTTTATTGGGTAAGGGATCCCATAATTAGCCAACCCAGGATTGAATCCTGCGCTATAAGAGCGCCGCCATCGATATTAATAGTGTTCGGCTGTAAGATGGTGGTATATAGATCTCCACCAATTTCCATGGCCACGGGTTTGTTTGCATAAAATTCTGGGTCGGCCAGAGAAATTCTGCGGAATTTCGCTTTTATGGTTGGGTCCAAACCGTTAGAATAAGGAGTGCTTGGCAGGTCGTTTGAGACCTGCATGCACACTTCATATTGGATTGTGGAGGCCATGTTGGGTGATATGGTGACCTTCACATAAACGTTTTCATCCACTTTAAACGGTTTTAATGTGTACTCACGCACGAACGCTACTCCTATTTTTGAAGTAGTTAGGCTCGGGTTCAATAGAGCTCTTACCAGTTGTTTGGATTTCTCCATTACAACCTGGAGTACAACAGTTGGGACAATTGTCTGAGTCTTGGACGTTGGTAATGTACTGAATGTATCCGACTTGACAATTGTTCGTGGCGCAGGAATTGGGGCAGTGGTTTTCCTTGATGTTGTTGGTGGAGATTGTTCTTTATCTAAATCCTTTAGAATACGATTTGGGCCGTGGAGGGTGGTGTGGTGTTTGCCATTGCACTTTTGGCATCGGGATTTATTACTACATTTGCCAATTAAATGATTTCTGGCCAGACAATTGACGCAGTAGTGCAATTTAACTGCTGTTTTATATTTCTCCGCCAAGTTCATCCGTTGGAATTTTCTACAATTTGTCAAGCTGTGGTTAGCTTGACAAATACCGCAACCAAAATGGCGTTTTGGTTGACGCTTTTCGTTTTTGGTCGAGATCCATTGCGGTTGGAACTTCCACTACGGTTGTTGTTATTGGGTGCCATATTCTGTGTAAAAGAAATAATGTGTGAATTAAATGAAGTGTAATGGGTGTGGTAGTGGATTAGATTGTTGAGGTGAAGGGTTAATTATGAATAATAGTTACAAGTGAGTAAGTGGGTTAAAAAGGGTTAAAAAAGGGTAAGTAAACAACTAAATGTTATTTGGGTTATACTAGAAGTGTTAAACTAACTAGTGGGTAAAATGACAACTTTTGTTATTGGCCGAGTTAACGTTCCAGATGATGTCCGTATATCGACCACTCTGTTTCATCCATCAGAGCCAGTGTAGGTTTTAATGACTCGACCAAGTAACCATTCATTTGGAGGTAAATTGTCTTGTCTGATGATAACAATGTCATCAGTTTCAACTTGACGTTGAGGGTTTTTCCACTTGTATCTCTTGTGGAGCTCTTTAAGATATTCATCTTTCCATTTTCTACAAAAGTTATAATGTTGAATCTTTAACTTTTGCCATCTGTTTGCCAGGATTAAATTTTCATTGCTTACATCGGGTTCTGCTGAGGTTAAAATCTATAAAAATCTATACCCGTTTCAAATATATAACCCCATAAAACCCTAATTTTAAAACTTTTATAAAATCAAAAAAGGAATCTAAAAAACATTAAATAAAGAAGTGCAAAAGTTCACATAAGTTCACAAAAAATAGAAACAAAATACATATTACATAAAGAAACAAATATTGTAAATTTTTGAAACAATACATAAACAAAATCAAAATTAAAGGAACAAAAAAATAAAAAGTTCTACACAGTTCACAAAAAATAGCAACAAAATATACATAGTGCCAAAAATTTAAAAATTCAAAAATATCAAGTGCACACACAATTACATTGCATTACTGGTCACTAACAATAAATTAAAAACAATTACAAATATAAGGGACTACTAACAAATTAACATTATTAGCATTACACAAACACAACACAACAAATATTACACAAAGAGGAATTGAAAAAATTTGGTTTGTACCCTACCCTCAGCAGATAAGGTAAGTTGAAGTTTTTCAATTTACATATTTTATAAAATCTCGTGTAATTTTATCGCGAATTTTTTAAATTTGTTAAAAACACACAATAGGGAATATTATCCCATTAAACCCACCCACCCAATAATTACCCATTTTTTAATAATATTTCCCAAATTGTGTGAGTAACAAATATTGCCTATCTCTTTGTGTAGTGCAACAAAAATACTTTGTGTTATAAAATATAAATAAAATATATTTTTATAACGTTTTTAAAAAACATATACAAACAAAACATCAAACATTCATTATTTACATATATACATATCCACCGCTCTACCAACTGAGCTATCGAAGGTGTTTGTAGTTCGACTACTCTAGGTTGTCCATCGGAACCTGGTTGAGTTCCGGTTACTCGTCCGAGTTTTTGTTAGTGAACTGTATTGGAATGTAATTTGTATTGTGAATGTGGGTGTGTGTTGGTGATGTTATTATTAGTATTTGTTTGTAACGACACGTTTCCGCTCGGGTGCTGGGGTAGTTCAGCGGCGTCCAGTGGTTACATAAAGAAAAGAAATTTCCTTGTAGATTCTAAGCTATTTATTTACAATAACTTAATATAGCTTACTTACTACACTACGTGAGGGCTACATAGAAGGAAAAATTAAGTTTAATATTAGTTAATAAGCCCTAGGCCGGCCAAATAACGGTTCGTCAATTAGCAGTGTCAGTCATGTCAAGTAACTATCGTTTGTCGAGTAACAGTGCCGAAGAGTGAAGGGGGGTTGAGTCAGAACATCAGTCAAGCGGTATGCGCTCCGGATGGCTGTGGTTCTGCTGGTCCTTGCTATTAATCAAGGGGGGTTGAGTCAGAACGACAGTCAAACGGCATCCGCTCCAGATGACTGTGGTTTCTACTGGTCCTTGCTATTGCCCCGGCACAGTCAGTCAAATCAACCAAAGGGGAATCTCAGAAGAACAATCAAATGGCCTACGCACAGAATGATTGTGGTTCTGAAACCTCTGGTGTCTGTCCAGTCACAGGTTCGTCAAATTATCGTGTTAGTTGAGTCAACCAAAGGGGAATGTCAGAAGAACAATCAAATGGCTTACGCACAGAATGATTGTGGTTCTGAAACCTCTGGTGTCGGTCCAGTCACAGGTTCGTCAAATTATCGTGTTAGTTGAGTCAACCAAAGGGGAGTGTCAGAAGAACAATCAAATGGCCTACGCACAGAATGATTGTGGTTCTGAAACCTCTGTTGTCGGTACAGTCACAGTTGCCAACGTTTTACCGGCTGTAAACAAGTCACAAGTGTGGGAGAACCACACCACCCGTGACCTGCTTATGTTTATTAGCTCAGTCGATGTCACAAGATCGACCTGCCTTACCAGCAACTCGTCACCAACTGCCACGACCGCTGAAGACATGCTTGCTTTAATACACAAAAGAAATGAATAACGGATCGAACATGATCGAACCTCAAACAAGTTGTGTCCAACGTTACAACTCACCAATGTGAGAGCAAGCAACAATTGATTTCAGCAGAGAGGTCTTGTATGTCAAATGAGAGTCGAACGTCAACCGTTATTACTAAAAAGAATATTTCTAAAAATAGAACATAAAACCTTAACAACATTAATAAATATTTCAAGCACAATGGGCTTGTTATGAACTTATACTAAAATAATTATAATAATTTTATAATAATAATAATTGCAGGTTAAGATTTAATATTCATATAAATAATTATAAGTATATAATATTAATTATTAGTACGTACTATACAATGATGATTTGGTTGAACCGGTGGACATATGTAAGTAGGTATGGTGTGGGCAAAAACAATGCCTCCGACTTTTGTCGTCACATGTTAATGATGTTTGTGCTGTTAGGTTCTCAGGTCTGGGATGGTGTGTTTTTTGTTCACTCGTGTGAACACTGGTTGTCCGTACAATAATTTAAGTGTAGAAATTGCGGCCGGTACACAGGACGGGTGGATTAAAATATGTTGTACAGACTTCAAAGCTTCTCCTCGCAGAGCTTTTTGTAGACGAATCAAGTTCTCGGCGTCTGTTAGACCACATACTTCCGTGGACCAATCGAATGTGGAGCTGAAAAGAGGCCACTCTTTTGGATTGCCAGTAAAAAAGGGTAGATCTTTGGGGACAGTTTGTCTCCATGTTATTTGCTGATGGGTGAGGTTTGAGGTTACGGTATTGTGAGGAATAGATGAGCACGATGGACGGAAAGTGTAATTAACAGGTGCTCATAAAGAAATGTTGGATGGTACAGCTGTTGTTGCTTGTGTTGTTGCAATTTCTTCTGAAGTTGAATTTAAATAAGAATGTGGTACTTTGTTTTGAAAGTTTGTACTTGCGGTGTTTATTGGCATATTATTTTGAGAATATTGTGTTGCTACTTGTCTTTGGCTTGATGTTAGGATTGCAAAAGTTACGTTATTATTTTCAGTCAAACAATTTTGTACATTAATGTTAAGCGGCGGTACACTAGTTTGTACTGCCTCAGATAAGTTTGGAAGATTGGGTTGATTGTTAAGCCATTCATGTACAGAATTAATATCTACAGAGCTACGATCATCAAGTTCCTCTTCTTCCTGTTGCAACAATTGATATTTTCGTTTTAAGAATTCGGTGTCTCTTTTTGGCGAGCTGCCTTTCTTCTTCAAACGCTGAAGTTCTAAATTCTTCCTTCGGATGGTTGAACTTTTTGAAGTGCTAGAGGCCTGAAACATGAGCTCTATTGGTACAATTATCGCACGTAAAAGCTTCTTCAAGGTGATGACTTTTTTGGCATTTATTACACAGTATACACTGACTTGTGGGTGGCTCATTACAAACCGGACAGTTTTGTGCAGGTGGCAAGTTGGTGTTGGATGCAAGTTGGTTTTGTTGTGGTGGTTGACCCTGTAAAGAAAATTTTTAAATTTTTTGGGACTTACGGTTTCTGCCAGTTGGATGTGGTTTTGCTTTGGGTGTATTTTGACCGTGGTTGGTGAACTTCACACTGTTTGGAGGTTATGTTTGACACTACTTGATGCGGGAACGTGAATCTTGCCACAAAAAAGAATTTTAAATTTGTTGCCGGAATTCGCCCGAGTGTAAAGCTTTCACTGGATTGGGAACAGCAAATAAAACTAAATTCTTTGATAATAGTTCAATTTTATTTGCTTGTTAAAATTCCTAGAATGTACATTTAATTTAAAGAGAATTACAATATTTTATAAATTATAAAGTTACATACTTTTTTGGTGTGAAAGCTAAACACAAGAATATTTACAAAAAAGGTTTTAATTTATATAAATTTTACTTTAATTTAATTTAGAAAAATTTTACTTTCACAACTTCATATTGGTTTCTAGAAAAAAGTCGAAGGAAAGGAAATGATTATTTTTTTGTCATGATATTTTTTGACATTTTTATATTCCATCTCAAAGTAACCGATAAATCGGTACCTACTTGGGCGACAGTGGCGGTAACACTGAACGATATTCAGACTATAGCTCAGGATCTTTGGCCAACGTTTTCTCCATTCGAGAGTATTGAGCAACGCAATAAAACGAGACGACCCAAGAAATATTTTCTCGGGAAATTTAGGTCTAAACGGTAATCGTACAATGTACCATTTTCGCCTCGGCTTGTTGTTGTGGAGTAAAATTTTTCACAAAATTCATCCTCTTTCGATTCTGAATGAGTCATGGGTATTTCTTCATCCTCCCAAAACTTTTTAAGAGAGCGTTGAGTTCAGAAGTTTCAGATACGGTAATTGATGGAAAAGATTGAGTGCTATGAGTTTTCATGGGACCACTTAGCACCCATCCGAAAATTGTATTGTTTTGTTATTTTAGTTTACAAAATAAACTAAAAATTGAATGGATTATGTGTGACTATGTAAGTCACACCGTTTCGCAAAGGCTTAATTCACTGTAAATGGGGGTAGGGTTACCAAATTTCTCAGTTAAGTTTCAATGTTCGGGGATTTGTTTTTGTATTCAATTGTTGTTTTTTCCATGTATATATATTTTTCCTTTTTATGTATATATAAGTTAAAGAAAAATATAATTAATTAATTATTAAAAACATAAAAGTTCCCAAGCTGACGTTGCATATTGCATAATCAACAACTTTGCTTGGTTCCTATTTCAACATTAGTGGAACGATGGGAAAATGCTGATACCATGTCTACAAACAACACGAGCGACGCAGCAAAGGTATGTGATCAAAGCAGCGACGTTTAGGTAGTTAGGGTAGTTTTAATAAAACTTCACTGTTGTTCTTACCGTAAATAAATAAAGACGTGTTGTGTCTTAAACCACACAACATAAAAAAATAATTTTTTTTAAAAATTTTTAATTTAAAATTGGATTAGAATTAGAATTAATTGGCGCCCGAGCAGGGACCTCCTTTTCTACAAGGATTCCCATTACGGTCGAGGTAACGAAGTAACAGTCAAGCTTTGCCAGGAGCCTTAGTAATCCTTAAAGGATAAAAGGGATTGGCGTACACCAAAGCCTGGCAGTAACTAGCGTGTAGGGAATAAATAGTGAAAAGTGTTTTCTTCAAAATACAGTGAATTAATTACATCTATAAAATCTATAAAAAAACAAGCTAAAACAAATTGTGACATAAAATCTTTCCTAGAGGATTACTTTACATAATACAAATTTTTTTTTTAAATAAAATAAAATTGAAAAACATGTGCTTGGTGTACAGTGAAAAAGAAAAAGTTGTGAACCAAAAAAATATAAATAAATCAAATTTATTGATCGTACTAAATAGGCTGCAAGTGTTAATAACAAACATGAACAAAAAATTAATTGAATCCTTTCAATAAATAAAATCTACAAAGAAAATGTAAGAAACAAAAAAAAATCGTGTTTTTTTTTTTGGTGAAACCAGCACTCAGGGGATGGCCCCTACTCATGCAGTGCATTGTGCAGGTTTTAGGAAAATGGGTTATAGAAAGGTGGAAGAGAGGGAGTAGTGTTTTGTGGACATCTCAAGATACGAACGGCAAGGAAACGAGTTGCTGCTAGGTGAGTATAAAATGGCCAGTGCTATACCTTCACCATTAGACAGTCTACAGCAATCGTCCCCAAGAAGCCCGCACCCTTCAGTCCAAGCTTCTCACACTACTCATGTTGTGTGTGTTAATTTTATACATGAGTGGCGGGACCTACAGTTTAAAGTCGACTCCGAACGACAAATTTTATTGAGAAGCTTTTCATGGCAATTTTATTTACTCTCAGAGTTTTTGCCAGAAATCTGCTGAGAGGAAGTCGCCGAAGAAATATTTTCGTTTGATGTCTGACCTGGGATTCGAACTCGGGCCTTCAGTCTAATAAGCCAACACACTACCTACTAGACCACGGCGACTTCAAATGTTAAAATGTTTAAACTAAAACCAAAGTTTATAAAGGAAAAAAATTATTACTAAGAATATTTTTTTGGAAGAACCTGAAAAATAAAAATAATTTTAAGTGAAAATTGAAAAGAAGAATTACGAAAGAAAAAAAGTATTGAATAATAAATGATATTAAGTGAACTAAAATTAAAGAGATAAAAATTTACAAATTGATAAAAACTGAAATCAAATAAATAATATTTACAAACCTACATGGAAAATAATCTCAATTTATAAAAATTTTTACTTTTGAAAAATTAAAAATTTGTGAAGTATGTGCAAACAATGCGAATAAAAAAAAAATAAAATAATAATAATAAAGAAATAATAAACACATAAAGTACACAATTGAAACAGTGAAACCCAAATCAATAGACAGAGGATATCAACAAGGACAACATGATCCTGCATCTTCTAATGTAAGCTTAATGTAGATATAACAAATTTTAGTTTTGATTTTTTAAGATATTTTGCAATATAATCAATAAAGAATTAAAGAAAATTCTAAATTTGAATCTTGTATAAAAGAAAAAAAGAGAGAAATATTTTCTTAAATAAACAGAATTGAATAAAGAAATTAATCATTAAAGAATTAAAGAAAATTCTAAATTTGAATCTTGTATAAAAGAAAAAAAGAGAGAAATATTTTCTTATATAATCAGAATTGAATAAAGAAATTAATCATTTAATTCAATTAATCAACTAAGAATTTTAAATTTGAAAAAGAGAACTATCCTATTATATTGAATCGAATAAGGAATTTAATCATTAAAGAATTAAAGAAAATTTTAAAAAAATTTGAATTTTGTATAAGAGAACTATCGTATTATATTCTAGAACTATTATATTGAATTGAATAAGGAAATTAATCGTTAAAGAATTAAAATAAAAAATTTTTAAATTTAAATTTTGTATGATAGAATTGTTCTAACTTTCAATGCCAGACGAATCAATTGACAAACTAATAGAAAGGCTAAGTAGAACCCTCACTATGGCAAACAATAATTTACCATCGGGTTCTAATGCGGCCCACATGACAGGACTAAACGAATTACAAAAAAGACAAATTAGGGAACTTATAAAGGAGTCGAAACAACAGGTGATCACGACCTAGATGAGGGTTTAGATCAACCAATCGACGAACTTACTCCAAAACTCGAGGAGTTAGATAGAGTACCCGATATCGTCAAATCCTTGAGAGAGTTCTCAGGGGTCGCGGGTGAACTCAATTCATGGAAAAAATTCGTGGATAGGATATTAGAGTTGTATGACTCTATAAAAGGATCGGGTAAATATTACGCGATCTGACATACGATTCGGACGAAAATTACGGGTAATGCTGATGCTGAATGGGGGAGAATAAAAAAATGTTTGAGTATGCATTACTCCGATAAACGGGATATTGGTACTTTAAAGTACCAGATGACCGTACTATGTCAGGGCCAAAGATCAATTACGGACTTCTATCAGGATGTTTATAGGCACTTGTCATTAATATTGGACAAAGTTTCTTGTCTAGATCTGAATGAGAGTAGCCTTCGCGCTATGACAGATACGTATAGAGAAAAAGCACTTGATACCTTTGTTAGGGGGCTAAATGGAGACCATCCGAGATTGCTAAGTATAAGAGAACCAAGTTCTCTGCCGCAGGATCTTCATATACCCGTTTGTTCAAAAACAGCCAACCAACATCCCACAAATTAAGCCGGAACCAATGGAGTTGGATAAATCGGTTCAAATGACAAATTCAAATAGACAACCAACTCAGCAGATGTTCAAAAGACCAGCTGGAACTTCATTCCAAGGACCAGTGAACAAACACCAAAGAAATTTCCATTCGGGAAATATACCGGACGAACCTTATTACTGGGAAGCTCCATATTCAGGAGACAACGAAACTGATCTTGCCGGAGCAACGACACCCTACTATGTTGATTATTATTTCCAACAAATTCCAGCAGATTGTAATGACGAGCAATCTGAGGAAAAACCAGAAAATATAGAAGCTGCTGTACATTTTTTAGACTTAATTGTTCCTCGTTACCTTATTTCGAGGCAAACACGAGGAACGGTAAAGTTTTGAGATTTCTATTAGACACTGGTAGCAATAAGAATTACATTAACTCTGATTTAGTAAAAAACCCTAAATCTAACGAGAACATTTTTAGCACAAAAACGGTCAATGGTAATATAAAAATAACCCATCATACATTTGTCCAATTATTCGGAGTTGAAGACACACCCATCAAATTTTTCCTTTTACCAGGATTTAATTCTTTTGATGCAATCCTGGGAAATGACAGCCTAAAAGCATTATCAGCTGTAATTTATACTGCTAGTTTATAAAACTAGTTTACCATAAATGGCGGAAGAAAAATTCAAATCAAACAATGTACGTCAGAGAGCGTTAATAATCTCGAACTTAGAACTCAACATTTGTCTAAGCAACAACAAGAATCTTTGGAAAATATTGTAAAGCAACACGGTCAATTATTTGCAGATCCTGATAAAAAATTAACATATACCGCCGTGGTGGAAGGAGAGATCCGAACAGAAAACAACAATCCAATATATTCCAAAAGTTACCCTTATCCCATGGCATTGAAAGATGTAGTGGAGGAGGAAATTAACCGTCTTCTACGTGATGGAATCATACGGCCATCACGATCCCCATACAATTCTCCCATTTGGGTGGTTCCAAAAAAGGAGGATCACTCTGGAAAACGCAAGTTTAGGTTAGTTGTGGACTTTCGAAAATTGAACGCGGTAACGGTGACAGACAGATATCCGATTCCTGAAATAGACGAAGTTTTGGCGAACTTGGGGGAAATAAATATTTCATAGTGCTTGCTTGAAAGAGTGGATTCCAAATTCCGTTAAAAAGCGAGGATACGCCGAAAACTGCTTTTTCCGTCAATAATGGCAAGTACGAGTTCACTAGATTGCCATTTGGATTAAAAAATGCGCCTTCTATCTTCCAGAGGACTCTGGACGATATACTGAGGAACCACATTGGAAAGATTTGCCACGTTTATTTTGATGACATTATAATTTTCAGTAAAGATGAAAAATCACATTACAGAACGTGGAAAAAATATTTGCAACCCTTGTATCGGCTAACATGAAGATTCAATTGGATAAATGCGAATTCTTCAAAACGGAGGTGGAATTTTTGAGGTTTATTGTGTCAGAAGAGGGAATAAAACCCAATCCAAAGAAGGTTGAATCAATTTTAAAACTCCCGTATCCCAAGACTCTAAAGGAGCTCCGATCGTTCCTGGGACTTTCTGGATATTACAGGCGATTTATAAAAGGTTATGCTGACATAGCAAAACCACTGTCAACACTACAAAGAGGAGAAGAAGGACGAGTGTCAAAATCAACATCAAGTCGGATAAAAATTAACCTTGACGATGCCGCTAAAAAAGCTTTCGAAGCACTTAAAAACGCTTTAGTATCACAGGAGGTAATATTATCGCACCCAGTTTTCGATAAAGATTTTCAGCTTACAACTGATGCATCTAAATTTGCCATTGGAGCCGTCCTCAGCCAAGAGGATAAACCAATTGCATTTATCTCCAGAACTTTAAGTGCGACAGAGGAACATTACGCTACGAATGAGCGAGAATTATTGGCTATAATTTGGGCTGTCAATAACCTAAAAAATTATGTTTACGGCTCAAGAAAGGTAATCATTTATACTGACTACCAACCGCTGACGTATGCACTAAGTACCAACAATCATAATTCAAAAATAAAAAGATGGAAATGTGCTCTAGACGAATATAATTACGAATTGAGGTAACAACCGGGTAAGGCAAATGTAGTGGCCGATGCCTTATCAAGGAACATCACAGAAACGAATGTTCTCCAAGAACAGGGTGACTCTTCCACTGAAACCAAGCATAGTGCAGAGAGTTCATCCGAGAATCTAATTCCAAGCGTAGAGACACCGATTAATGTATTTAAGAACCAAATATTCCTTAGCATTGGCGAAACATCCTCTTACCTGTTTAAGATTGTTTTTCCAGGAATCCATCGACACCTAGTAACTGAACCCTAATATAACGAGGTTAATCTTTTAAATATAATGAAGAGATACTTAAATCCATCCGTCATCAATGGAATAAAGACTCCTGACCCCATTATGGGAAAAATTCAGACATTATACCCAATCCATTTTTCCAATTATAAGTGTAGGTTTACACAGCTATTTGTTTCCGATGTGTCTTCAGAAGGGGACCAAGAGAACATAATTGTGGAAGAACATAACAGAGCCCATCGCAACGAAAAAGAGAACAGGGCACAAATATTGGAAAAATATTATTTTCCAGGAATGGCTGGAAAAATAAAGCGAATTATTAAACAATGTGCAACATGTAAGAAAAACAAATATGAAAGACACCCAAATATGACTGAACTAAAACAAACACCTATAACAACTTTTCCCGGACATACAATTCATCTTGACATTTTTTCAACAGATCGCAAACTAATACTAACATCCACTGATAAATTTTCGAAGTATGCTAAAGCCAAACTGCTAAATGGAAGATCCATAGAAGACGTAAGGAAACCTTTGAGGGAACTTAAATTTTCTTATAGAGTACCAAAAAATATTGTAATGGATAATGAGCCTTCGTTAAATTCGGCATCAATTCTGTTTATGTTGAAGGATGACCTGAAAATCAATGTTTTTACAACTCCTGCATACAGAAGCGAGGCAAATGGTCAAGTGGAACGCTTCCATTCCACTTTAGCAGAAATTTTGAGATGTCTTAATAGCGACGGGATTTGGCCTACCACAACAGGAAAAGAAAACCGATAAAAGATTATGTGCGCGGGGCAACTGGTGTATGTTAAGACTAATAAACGACTGGGCACCAAATTAAGCAATCGATTTAAACAAGAAATAGTTAGGGAGAATCGTAATACGACAATTGTGACAGAAAGTGGACGTGTTATTCACAAGAGCCATATTAGAAACTGAAATGTTTTGAAAAATTACATAGAAGGAGAAGAATTTTCTTTAAATAGTTTCGTTTCTTTCAGATTTTTTATTGGTGCCGTATCGGCGGAATTTAACATAATTGACTACTCTAACGCAAGACTAATAACTATTCAGAACGGTATCGCTAGACGACAGGAGGGTGCATTTCTTTAAATGCATATTACTTTTAATACATTCAGTCGATCTCAAACAGTACCAAATCTTATCAGAAGACATCGAATCAATTTTAAATTCAAACATTATATACGCTCATCCGCTCTGTCCGTTTTTATTACAAGTTCTGAACATAAATAAACGACTCAGTCCCGGTAGGAAAAAAGATCTATAGATTTCATCGGTAGTGCATGGAAATGGATCGCCGGAACCCCAGACGGGTACGGTTTTGAAATTCTCGATGAAAAAATCAGAAACGTACTTGAAAATAACAACAGACAAATGATTATAAATGAACTAACTGCAAATAGATTGCAAGAAATTTCTAACATTACAAACGAAATATTGAAAGTGAAGAAGAAGAACTGGAATAATGAATTGCTTTTTAAATTAAAACATAAACTCATTGTAATAGAAAAAGAATTAAAAAATATCGAATATGCCATTCAGTGGGCAAAAGTCAATATTGTAAATGGATTTATTCTGTCAAAAACTGAAATAGAAATTCTAAATGATGTTTTTGAAAATTATAATATCCCAACTTTTAGTGTAGACGAATTGTTGTCTTTTGGCAATGTAAAAATAGTAGCAAATAATAAAGAAATTTTGTATATTTCAAGTATTCCAATTGTCCGAGAAGACACATGTAAAGGATTCTTGGTTAAACCTAGAGATGTCAATTATCCGGACTTTCTGGTATCCGGATATCAAATAGCTTAAACATGAAATATCCGGATATCCGGATATTTGCCAATTCTGAAATTTAGAAAAAAAATCAAAATATTTTAGTTTTTAAGTTCATTTTATTTAATTCAAGAAAAAGAAAGTATATTATATAAAAAAAAACAATATAGTTTTATGATTTAATTAAATTAATATAGTTTTATTATTTTTAATCATTATTAATTTATTATTCATTATTGAAATAATATTTCAAGAATACCAAAGCGTTCAACAATGGAAACTGAAGTCTACTTCTTAATTTTGTTGAAAATGTACCAGCCACCGAGAAAACTCTCTCACTGCTAGTGGAGGTTGGTTGAATCGTATTAAGAGCATTCAAAAGTTTTTCTAAGTTGTGAGTTAGTTTTCCATTGCCTTCAAGAAGTTTAAATTCTTTTTGTAAAGAGTCAAAATTATTTTTTTGAAATTTTGTTGGATTTTCACTGCTCATGGAAGCTATAGATTTTTTCAATTCCATAACCAATGTAATCGGTTCGCAAATTTCATCCTCAGATCCGGACGAAGACACATGATTTTCATCTTCTGGAATTCCATACAATCGACTCATTGTATCTTTTGCATAGGCATAGATTGCTGGTTTCGAAGCATATGTAATATCATCAAAATTATCATCTCGGGAGATTGATGAATTTTGTAGAAATTTCATCAAAGATACTACTTCTTTATTTCTTCGTTTTAAAATTTCTGTTTTTAATGACGTCAACATTTCATTGCTCAAATCTGAATCAATATCGTTTAATTTTTTAAACATAAATTTAAAAACACCTTCGCTAGATAAAAGTGTTGCTTGTTCGTTACTCAACTCTTTTACACCTAATTCAAGTGGTTTTAAGATATTTAACATATTTTCTAGGATTACGAAATTTTGTTCATTGTAATATTCTTTTTCCGTTCCTAATAAGTCAATCAATGATTGTTTAATACATTTTTTTAACTTTAGGAGTCGCTCAATCATAGGGACCAATGAGTTCCACCTGGTTTTGCAATCCAACAGTAAATGTAATTCTTTTTTTTCTTGTTCCATAACATATTTTTGAAGAACATTTTTTCGAACAGCAGAAAATTTAAAAAATTTTATAAGCCTCCGTGATTCAGATATAACAACATTAATGTCAGGTCTCATAAGTATATTATTAACACCAGTATTATCAAATCCTAAATTCATATTTTCGTGTTCAATATCACTATTTTCATAATCATAATCAGAATCGTTTTCAGACTGCTCATCAAATTCGCTATTATTTTCATCATCAGATGTCGTAACCGTTCCTGTTTTTTTATAAAAAACACCAATCACGGCCAAATGAATGGCGTGATTGTAGCACAATTGACTGATTGCAGAAATATTTCGTCCATACTTCTGCATAAGAGCAGCACCATCATGCGTGGAGGCAACAATATCTGAAAACTGAATACCGAATTCTAAAAGTTTATCTTTCACTATTTTTTTAGTTTTTTCAGCGTCACAAGATCCATCGATTTTTGCCAATCCTAATTTATAACAGATACTCTTGCTATGTAGTGTAACATTCATATAACGCTTCATATTTATGTCCGTCCATTCATCGACTGTAATACTGAATTTTTGTTCATTGTTTTTTTTTGTATTTAGATTGTTTTTAAGTTCTTCTCGTTTCTGTTCGTAAAACTGAATTATAAGTTTTTTAACTGTGTTTCGACTACGTGGCATTTCGAACCCTCTTTTATGTATAAATTCTCTAATTGCTGATGAATTAGTTATTGCGTGGATTGAAAATCCATCTTTTGCAGCACATTTTGCTAATAACTCACCTAAGCTTTCTCTCTTAACAAACTTTAAAATTTGTTGTGAATTTACAATTTTTGAAGATTTGACACTTGTAGTTTCTTCTTGATTCGACGTTCTTTTGTTGATATAAATTTCATGTCTTTTCAAATGATTTATGAGTGGAGTTGTAGAAGATCCTTTACATTTGATATTATTACCACATTTTCTACATGTCGCCTCCTCAGAACTATGTTTTTCAAAGTGAATCCAAACCTCCGATTTTTTTGAAGACATTATTATAACGATAACCCTTCAAAATACAAACTAATATATAAATTTTTAAAATTTTAAATATATTGTAATGTATTCATTCACTTATATGTAGAATAACCTAAATAAATATGTAGAATAACTAAAATAACAAAATGTAAACAAACGTAAAGTGACTTCACAAAATATAATCGTAATATGCAGAGTATGCAATATCAAGTGGCTTGTGTTGATTAATATGGGTCACTAGAAATGCAATACAAATGAATACGATATTAATATTATTGTAGGTCACTTAACTATTAACAATTAATAGATTTAAGGGGAAAGTAAAATGAAAACATAGAATAAGTAGGAGAAATAGTTTAAGATTATTATAAGAAAACATAGACTAAGAAATAGTATATAAGCAGTGAAAATTTGTGAAATAAATTAGAAATATTTCTGACTCCAAAATTAGAGTTTGTTTTTATTTCTCATCAACTTCGGCAATTAACTTTGCCATGATATAGAGCCGTCTAACATTCTAAGGCTCTTCAAATAAATAAGAATGCTATAGGGAAACTTACATAAAACATACATACACTATAGATTCCAACACATCACCAAACTTATAACATGGCGATCCTGCCGCCGACACCGCACCCATTAAAGAAAATGCAAAAGGAACAAAACAGCCGTCCGATAGTAAAAAACTATTTTTCCCAGCCAAAAATGCAGAACCGAAGAAAGCCAAGAAAGAAAAAGACGCTGAAGTTGACTCCGATGGCCACGAAATTGTCGCTGAGGAAGATAATTGAAAGCGACGAGTATGATATACTATATGATGACAAAGATGATAATAGATGGTTCGGGTTCTGATGATCGGGGGTAACGATAATGTAGTAGTCAAAAACTCTTAAATTAATAATTAAAACAAAAAATTAAAAAAAAAAAAAAAGAAATGCAAAATTAATAATACGCAAAAATCTAAATTTTTAATTATAAATTTTTATGTAAAGAAATATCTTTTATTTCTTTTTAATTGTATGATATGTAATTTATTTTTAAGAAAAGAAAGTTTTCATTTGACAAGATAAATTTTAACACAAAAATTAAAGAAAAATACAAAATGTAACAACACAAATAAGAATGCTAACGATAGCATTAACGGTTTAGATACAAATGCATTTATATACGTAGACGATATAATTGTTTTTGGATGTTCTTTACAACACCATAATGATAAATTAAGAAAAGTTTTTCAAAGACTAAAAACTTACAACCTTAAATTAAATCCGAATAAATGTAATTTTTTTTGAAACCGAAAATAGTTTACAAACAAGGAAAAATAAGTAATAATGCAGATGCCTTATCACGAATTAAGATTCCAATAATTTAAAAGAGATGATGCCAAAATCAATAAACATAATGACTAGAAAAATGACTGAAAGATTAAATGAAAAGAAAATAAATGAGGACAATACAGTAATAAAAAAAAGATGAAAATAATAAGGAAAGAATATTTATGTGGAATAGTATTTCATTTTCACAAATTAAAGGCTACCCAAGATTAAAATTTGTTATAAACCAAAATGGTAAAAGCATGCCAAAAATTGAGATTTTTGGAAATCGCGTAATAGTATCTGGTAATGAAAATGCATACTCGAATTTAGGTTCAGTCTTGCAGAAGTTAACTAAGATTTTACGGGATAACCAAATATTTACAATAACGCTAGCAAAGGATGATACGATTTTCAAACTCATACGTGAGGAAAAATTAATTAAAATATATAATAGCATGCAAAATAGTGATAAATGTAGGCCGAAACCTATAGAAATTATATTATTTAAACAACCAGAAAGGATAATGGAAAAGGGTAGACAAGAAGAAATTATAAAAGAATATCATGAAACTCCATATGGCGGTCACTCGGGAGTACGTAGAACAGTCATTAGATTAAAACAGAAATATATATGGAAAAATATGTATAAAATGATTAAAGATTTTATCAGTCATTGTGAAAGTTGTAAGAAGAATAAAATTATTAGACACACTAAGGCACCAATGCAAATTACTAACACACCTACAAGACCATTTCAATTTATACAGTTAGATACTGTAGGTCCTTTAAGAGTATCAAACGGATATAGATATATACTAACGGCACAATGCGAATTAACAAAATACATTGACGCATTCCCAATAGAAACAAAAGAAGCATCTGAAATTGGAAGAATATTAGTAGAAAAATTTATATTAAAATATGGATGTTTTGACACGGTGAAAACAGATAGAGGAACTGAATTTGTAAATGAACTTTTTAATAGAATATGTACTCTTATGAAAATTAAACATGTAACTTCTACAGCATACCACCATGAAACTTTAGGTAGTATTGAAAGAAATCATAAAGTATTAAATGAATATATGCGTTCTTTCACGGAACAATACAATTGGGATGAATGGATTCCGTATTATACATTCGCGTATAACACAACACCACACACATCCACAGGTTTTTCTCCATTTGAACTTGTATATGGAAGATTAGCGTCAATGCCAACTGAAACCATGCCTAATGAAAAATTTTATAACTATGAAGATTATGTTACAGAATTAAAAATAAAATTAAAACATGCCCATGAAATAGCACACAAAAAATTATTGGAAAACAAAATAAAACAAAAACATAGTAAAGATAAGAATACTAATGATATTCAAATAAAATTAGGAGATAAAGTATTTATAAGAAAAGAAAACGCAAAGAAAAGCGAAAATCAATATATTGGTCCTTTTGATGTAATAAACACACAAGATGTAAACATCACAATCTTAAAAGATAATAAACCATTGACTATACATAAAAATAGATTGAAATTAGTTTAAGTATCACATATATGTTAAGTATTCTACTTTAAAATTTTTGGTAATTTAATATTTTCATACAAAAAAAAATATATATTTATTAAATAATATTTTTTTTCTTTTAAACGGTAGGGGTGTAATGTATTCATTCACTTATATGTAGAATAACCAAAATAAATATGTAGAATAACTAAAATAACAAAATGTAAACAAACGTAAAGTGACTTCACAAAATATAATCGTAATATGCAGAGTATGCAATATCAAGTGGCTTGTGTTGATTAATATGGGTCACTAGAAATGCAATACAAATGAATACGATATTAATATTATTGTAGGTCACTTAACTATTAACAATTAATAGATTTAAGGGGAAAGTAAAATGAAAACATAGAATAAGTAGGAGAAATAGTTTAAGATTATTATAAGAAAACATAGACTAAGAAATAGTATATAAGCAGTGAAAATTTGTGAAATAAATTAGAAATATTTCTGACTCCAAAATTAGAGTTTGTTTTTATTTCTCATCAACTTCGGCAATTAACTTTGCCATGATATAGAGCCGTCTAACATTCTAAGGCTCTTCAAATAAATAAGAATGCTATAGGGAAACTTACATAAAACATACATACACTATAGATTCCAACACATCACTAAACTTATTACAATATTCATACATACCTTTAATTTGATTTAAATTCTTTTTTCAGAACAGAAATACCACCAAAACAAAGTGCACTGCACAACTAACTCTGATTTGATTTAAATACGAGTAAAACAAAAACCTCTAAAATTTAGAGTCTAAATGTAATGTTAGTGCACAGCCAACTCTGATTATAAAATTCAAATTTTTGAAACGATAAAAATTTACTTTTTCGAAAATCAAATATCCGGATAATTGATTCAAAATATCCGGATTTCGAATTATCCGTAATTCAGAAAATATCCGGATAGTTCAAACCGAATATTATCCGAATTGCCATCCCTAGTTAAACCTGTAAAAAACAAATATTTAATTGATAAAATTGGATTTGAATTGAATTGAATAAAATTTTAGATTGCAATAAAGACTTATTCGCTATTAAGGAAAATTGTAAAACTTATAATGATCTAACTATTTGTGGTAGAGATAAACTTATAGAATTAACCGATAAATATTGTATTACTAGTTTGTTTAAGAACAAGATAGGGAATTGTATCCAAATAAACAATGATCACATACCAACTATGGTGGAAATTGGAAGTGACCTCTTACTATTAAATCAATGTACTGGAAAAATAGAGGTCGAAAATCAAGAAATAACACTAAACGGAACTTAACTGATTAAATACTTTAACGTAACAATAAAGATCAATGGCAGAAAATTTTACTCAAAGGAAGTAACCAGTAGTAAACCTCTCCCCGCATTTCTACAAACAAGAAGAAAAATAACAAAGAAAAGGAAGATACAAGTCCGAATAACCTAACAACAGAAGAAGATGCTAAGGTAAACAAAAAAACAAGCAATAAATCTTCAAGCATCTTTGACATTCATGCATTCTAAAACAATCGGGAAACAAACTAATTTTGATAAAATGTATTTTTTATCGAAAATGTAATATATTAAAAAAAAAGCTTGGCAATTTTTTTTATTTATTTTAGAAAAATATTAAAGTAAAAAAAACTTTATTTTGTGAATTATTGCGTTTTTATTCTTAAGCATCAAACAGTATTTTAGCCCTTGCGCTGACCAACTTCTTCCTTTTCCCTGATTGTGGAGGAACTTGGTCAGTACAGGGACTGCGTTCACCCGTGGCATCACAACGGGCCGCTATGCGTGCTCAAGTGAGCTTTGTGAAATCAGAGCTACCACTCCGACCTAACCTAACCTAACCTAACAGTATTTTATAGTTATTATTTTTTAATAAATTAAATCTAATTATTCGTTTGATAAAATTTGTATTTTTCTTTTTTTGAAATTTCTTTTTCTGTAAAACAAGAGCAATGCTTTCGGAGAAGTACTAATACTAATAAAGTGCTTTTCAAAATTATAGCACACCCTAATTTTTTGAATTTCTAAAAAAGTACATTTATAATAACAACAACAAAACATTTCATTATGTGTAGTGTTAACGTAAAAGAAAAAATAACACTAAATTTTTCAAATTGTTACCGCAATTTTTACTTCAGTATAAAAATTAAGGTTTTTGGTCTTTGCATAATTATAGCACCATCAGTTCTGAAAAGCGGGGAAGAAATAATAATAGATTTTTTTATTGTTTTGTTGTTTCTAATAATAAAGGTAATATTTAATTACACATTCCGCCCAAGAAAATGTTGAGTGGTGTTGGAAAGGAGCAGATTTTAGTTTTAAAAGACCAATCTCTTTCAGTACGTGCCTGCACAAGAAAAATTGGAAGATCTCACAAGGTGGTCATAAATTTTCTATAAAACCCAGACGGATATAGTAAGACGAAACATACGGGCCGCCCAAGAAAGTTTTCGGTGCGCAGCGCACCTAAAATCGCAAGGAAGATTTCCGGTACATCATAAAGTTGCCGTGAAATTTCTCAAGTTCTTGACCAGGCCGTCAGCATTTTAACCGTCTGGTGAAAAGTTAAACGCAATCTTTACATCGAAAGACAAAATTGGAAGTTGCTCCACGTTTACTTCCTATGCACAAAAAAGAAAGATGCGAGGTTGCAGAACTTAACATGGATAGGAATTGGGAGAATGTAAGAGTAATTTTTCAATAATAACAAACAATGAATATAAAATTGTCTTCAGGTCATATTCTCAGATGAAAAAAAGTGGAATTTAGATGGACCAGATGGCTATCGATACTACTGGCGTGACCTTAGACAGGAACCAAAGTATTTTACTAAAAGAAATTTTGGGGGAGGTAGTCTCTTGGTTTGAGGGGCTATTTCTTCAAGTGGTTGCCCCGAACTTCAGTTTCCATCCATGTACATGAATAGTACAGAATACATACTGTTCTTTGCTGTAGTTTCCTCCCATTCTTGAGAGAAAATAATGAAAAATGCCAGAATTCATGTCAGCAGACTGAGTATGGAATGATTTGGTAACCAATCTATTGAGGTTTTATTGTTGCCAGCTTGCTCATCTGACATGAATATAATTGAAAACGTTTGGGGAATTCTTGTCCGAAGAGTATATTCAAATAACAGACAACTTACCAGTGTTGAAGATTTGAAATTAAAAATAATCGAAGAATGGGGAAAAATAGACGGAGAAATATTGAATAATCTTTATACGAGTATGAAAGATCGAATATTTAATTTAATAAGATCTAAGGGAGGGATTACTAAGTTTTAAGTATCAACATTTTTGGTAAATAAAGCTTCTTATTTAACAAAACTCAGACTGTTGCTATAATTATTCAAAGACCAAAAACCTTAATTTTTATACTGAAGTAAAAATTGCGATAACAATTTGAAAAATTTAGTGTTATTTTTTCTTTTACGTTAACACTACACATAATGAAATGTTTTGTTGTTGTTATTATAAATGTACTTATTTAGAAATTCAAAAAATTAGGATGGTGCTATAATTATGAAAAGCACTTTAGTAGAAAGTCCAATACTTTTATTTTGTGTTCAAAACAAGCGTCGGCAAACCACTCTGGGGTCAAGCGTTTACATGACTCAATAATAAAGGATTTTATACCAATTTTTTATGGCTCAGCTTTAAAGATTTTATGAAATATTAAAACGTGTTTTTTGCTTACATCCATTAATTTATCTGATGAAGAAACTAAATTTCCAAAATCTGTTAGCGATTGATAATTTTTACAGAATATAAAAAGCTCGCTTGGAGCAGTTAGAACTTCATCCATCTTTCTTAATTCATCACTACATCTTTCACATTGTAATTTTGGAATGACTTTAAATTCTACATATCCAACAAAGTATCTCATCGAAACAAGTTCGAAATTTATAGATGCAGAATTATCGAAAACATCTTCCAAAAAACAATTTGCATATATGTGGCTGTCAAAATCAACGTCGTCAACTTTATTACAACTTGGTTCTTTATGTTCAATAGATAAATCTGGTTCAAAGTCAGCATCAACTTGCATTATCTCATCCTGTACAAGCTCACAGTTACTAGAAGAGCTTGACTGAAATATTTTAGTCACCATAATTTTTGCCATAATATTATTTACTTCGGCTACGGACGGTTTGTTATTGTTGCCCCCTTTTTGGCGTAATACTGAAAATGTGTTTTCCAATTTGTCTTGATTCAGTGATTTTGTCATCAAGAAGTATACATCACTCCCTTCCTTTAAAATTTCAGTAATTAGCATAAGAACTGAATTAAGGGTGAGCTTCATCCCACTTAAAAAGAAAACACGCTTCTTTTGGTCCACAAATTCCACGTTTTCTAAATACTCTAAAATAAAAATTATAAATTTATGTGCTTCACTGTTTAGCTGAATTGCAGATCTATAACAGTTATCACTGTAAAGAGAGCCACTATTAAGACAATCGAAAATTTTGTCGATTCTTTCCACAAACTGAGCTGTAGACAAAGCCAATTTTGCGGAACTATTCTTAAATTTTGTTGTTTCGCATATAGTTTTAATAGCAGCGGCAACAGTTCTGCTAAAAATTTGTGTTGCAAATATAACTCGCATTTTTTCGAAAGTATTACGACAAATGTGTTGCCTTGTCAACTTTGGGCACATTTTAGTTTTTGCATTTTCTTCCATTTCATACAGTTCTTTAATTACTTGGAAGCTTACAGTTCCATCCGGTGTTTTTAAATCACATTTTAACCACCCATTCCGCAAAGACTTAATCAGGTGTGGGAAATCACAGATACTAAAAATTTTTTGATAATTTATTTCAAAAAACGGTTTATCCACAGATACATTAAGGCTGGAAAAACATTTTCGGTTGGTTGAGCCTTGATCGCATACAAGGACACAAATTTTTATACCAATGCTTTCCAAAATCTTAATATTTTCCTTTATG
Source organism: Sarcophaga caerulescens (assembly GCA_927399465.1). Taxonomy (NCBI): domain Eukaryota; kingdom Metazoa; phylum Arthropoda; class Insecta; order Diptera; family Sarcophagidae; genus Sarcophaga; species Sarcophaga caerulescens. The sequence goes on from OV656866.1 coordinate 63,409,931, forward strand.
ATTTCACTTAATGTATGAGCAGATAAACCATTTTGGGAAATGAAATACAGTGAACTAATTAATGCCGGGATAGTTCATATTTTCGAATTTGTTCACATTTTCGATTGTGATTTTTTTTACATATTACTAAGTTATTCTTTCTAAAAATCATTTCTATTAGTAATGAAAACGCAAAGCATTACTAAAACAAGATCTTGTAATTTATTTAACATAAAAAGTTTTTAAAAATCCACTTTATAAAGAGTATATACGTAGTGTGTACATAAAAAACAATTAAAATATTACGACAAAAAATAAATAAAGTTTGCAATGAAAAAAGATAGGTACATATATAATTAAATATGAAAATAATCGGTTATTATTTTCTGTTTTTTCTTTTGTTCGATCAGCTTATTTACCGCCAATTCCCTGATGTTTTTCAATACTTTAATGTCAGTTTGATCGATCATTTGCAATTTAGCCCATTGCACAGCTTTGTTAAAAATTTCGACAGCTTCTTTGGCTTTAATGTTGTTTTCAGTCACTTCAATAAAACAGTCGTCATCATCGTCACACTCTTCACGTAAATCATTTTCATCAAATGACTTGACTTCCTCACAAGGATTATTGATCAAATCCAATCCAATGTTTACAGCAGTAAATACTTCCTGAGGGCACAATGTCTGTAGAAGATCTGCTGCAGTATTTTCTAAAGATCTAACTTCCGATTGCCACCTTTCTTTTAAAACGCTCAAAGGAACATTATATTCAGGATCATCATCATTTACCATATTCAAAATATTTTTCCAACAGTTAGATAAAGTTTCTTTACCAACTCGGTTCCAGGATGCCTCTAGAATAGAAACTCCTTCTTTAAGTGTGATTTTTTCATCGATTCAAGCAAATCCCCCTCTTTTGCAACAATTGTTGCCAGAAGACTGTTCCTATAATGAAGTTTGGCTGGATCAGAGCCGTTTACAAATTAAGAAATCCCCAAAAATTAAAAAAAAATTGTTCACTATTTAGAGCCATTAAACTTTGTTCACTATTTAGAGCGCCCATATAAAAAACTTAGTGTTCACATTAGTGGATAGTTCATTATATTGGATGTTCACATTACCGCGAGTTCACTGTAGTGTAAAATTATCGTAAAATTTGAAAAAATGGACTTTATCATGAAAACACACACATGGGTGCCAATTCTATTGGTTCTTTCAAATGCTAGGGTTTCGAATCCATCTACTAAATCCAGACTTGCATTAAACCTCAACTCTTTTCTAATGCTCATCTCATCCATTATTAAGACCATATGATTCGCATCTCTGTCATCCAACTGGGCGCATTTTTGCTTCACGGATTCAAAAGCATAATTTTTTTAACCCTGGTTGAAGAAATTTAATTGGTGCCGACCGATTTAAGGTGGAAACATGTGGCAGACGTAAATTTAATTTATCCCTTAAAAAAAAATATGGGGATTGGGACTTGTAAAATATATTCTGGGCTAAATATTTAACTTCTTCAGAATATTGCTTTGGCCGAGAGGTCAACAGAAGCTTACAAAAGGTTTTGCTTTCTGCGCTAATATTTTTTAAATTATCTATCGATTTCTAAGAGACTTTTCTTAATTTTTACGAATAAACTTTCTTACAGATTTAATGCGTCTCTTTGATTTTAAAATTTTTCTACTTTTTTTGTATTTTTTTAGGAGATTGGAATATTTTTTCCTGTACTGATTTACTAGCTGCATTTGTTTTTCGCAATTTGTGCAAAAGGGGGCTTCGACATTTTTACATTCTACATTTTTTGGGGAGCAACGGAACTCTAAATTAAAATCTTTCGATTCCTGGTCTTTTTCACCCATGTTTTCAGTTATAATGGCTTCCGCCTTTAATTTTTTTTCTCCCAACGTATGAACTCGAAAAATGATTTTCGCATATGTAAAAATTTTTATCGAAATCCTTCCCAGGAATTCGACATTTCTCCCGCCAAATTTGTCCTAGCATCATGTCTGAAGAAGGAAATTTAAACATTTTTAAACCTTTAAAATGTCGTTTCGATTTTTGGCACGTTTTTACGCAACATTTTATGTCTGATGGCAAACAATTTTTGTTTTTCTTATTCGCATCCATTGTGAAATGTTTTGAATAAAATTTTATTACAGAAAATATAAATATTGTAAAAATACTTATATTTAATAAATATATTGATGTAGCTATTAAATAGTTGGCCAATAAATTTCATATATTTAACGATTTATGTTATCGTTAATAAAACACTTTAGCAATTTAAATAGTAATTACTAAATTTTATTCACAAAATTACTTGAAGATTGTTACAAGGTTTTTTCTCGAAGAATGTCTTTTTTTTGCGTCGAAAAGATTTTGAAGAAAAGTCCCGTTACTTCTTTTTTAGTGCTGTCAAAAAAGCGATTTTTAAAGATGATAAATTTATTTAAAATTGATTTGCAGTGCTGCCACAGTACTCCCCCATTAGACTGAAACCCGCTCATAAAAAACGAAGTGGAATTCGAACCTGACGACCTGAGCGAGTGTTCGAAGCTCGTATCGGTTCAGGATTTGTTTTGTGAGTTGTTGTAGTTTGGGGTCTGTTTAATGTCAAAGCTGGGTCGGAATTTGTTGTACAATTAGGTGCTATATTTTCAGGTTGAGATTCTAAGTTATTTTTTACTGGATGCAGTTCATTAGTGATGTAAGCTGGCTTAAGTCTATCGATCGATATCGTATTTTCTTTATTATTTATCTTGATTTTGAAAAACTTGTCACTCCTTTCCACGACTTGATAGGGACCTTCGTAAGGATGGGACAAAGATGGGCGAATTGAATCATTACGAAGAAATACGTGCGTGCACGAGTTCAAATCTGGATGTTTAAACGTTTTAGTTTCTCCATGCCATGCAGTTTGTTGAGGTTGAATATTTTGCATGGCTTCCCGCAGGTCGTTTAGGACTTCGGTTTCTGTTTTTACACTACTTTGAGTCACAAAAAATTCTCCCGGGATTCGCAGCGTTGTTCCAAAAACTAGTTCAGCAGGAGAAGCTTTAATGTCTTCTTTGTAAGTTGTTCTTAAGCCCAGCAAAATGAGTGGTAAAAATTTTGTCCATCGATTTTGGTCGTGGCATAAAATTGCTGCTTTTAGCGTTCTATGCCATCTTTCAATTATGCCATTTGCCTGGGGATGGTATGGCGTTGTTCGAAAGTGGTTTATGCCAAGATAACGTGTTAGTTCGTTAAAAAGATTTGACTCAAATTGTCGTCCTTGGTCACATGTTATGTTTGCTGGGATACCAAAACGGGCGATCCAACCTGATATAAGAGCTTGAGCTACCGTTGTTGCTGACATATCGACCATAGGTATTGCCTCCGGCCAACGGCTGAATCTGTCTATTATCGTGAGACAATAGCGGTATCCATCACTCGGAGGAAATGGACCTACTATATCCATGTTTATGTGTGAAAAACGACTGTCACAGTTTTTATATTGTTGCAGTGGTGATTTTGTGTGACGCATTATTTTTGATCGTTGGCATTGTATGCAATTGCGAGCAAACTCAATACTGTCTCGACGAATATTTGGCCACACGAACCTGCTTGTCATTAATTTTGCAGTTCCTCGAGTACCCGGGTGTGAAAGGTTGTGTGTAGCTTGTAAAAACTTTTTTCGCAAAGCTGTCGTTATAAACGGTCGAACACGTTCTGCTGAAATATCACAATACAGGTGGCTTTCACTCCCTGGAATGGCAAAAGACTTAAGTTGTAAGTTATTATGAACTTTACCTTTGAGAATAGCTTCAAGCTCCTTGTCAGATTTTTGATCTCGCGCGAGTTCTTCAAAATCAATGGACGGACTATTTGAAACAGATGATATCCTCGAAAGCATATCTGCGGTAATGTTTTCCTTTCCCGATATGTGTCTGATGTCAGTTGTTATTTGACCAATATAATCAAGTTGCCTTGCTTGCCGATTGTTTGCTTTTTCGAGATTTTGTCGAAAGGCATACGTAATAGGTTTATGATCCGTATATATGTGACAAGCACGACCCTCCATCATATATTTGAAGTGTCTTACTGCTAAGTAAATCGCCGTTAGTTCACGATCGTAAGTGCTATAACGTAATTGAGTCTTGTCGAATTTTTTAGAGAAAAACCCGAGCGGTTGAATTTGGCCATTAACGATTTGGTGTAAGGCGGCACCGGCTGCAATGTTGGAGGCATCGACCCAGAGTGAAATTTCTGCTTCGTGAGCTGGGTGTGCGAGTAATGCGGCATTGGCCAGTTGAGATTTACATTTTTCGAAGGCGGTACTAGTTTCATCACTCCACGCTAGTTGAGTTCGGTCATTTTTTATGTTACCCGATATCATTGCTAACAGAGGTGCCTGTACTTCAATGGCTCGTGGAATAAATCGCCTATAGAAGTTAATGATGGCAAGAAATCTCTTTAACTCGTTTACCTGTGTTGGTTTTTTATAATTTTGTATAGCTTCGACGCGGTCTGGTAACGGTTCTATGCCTTGTGGAGTTATTATATGCCCGAGAAATGAAATCTTAGATTTTCCAAACTCACATTTAGCCAAGTTGATGGCTAAGTTATGTTTTTGTAAGCGCTCAAAAACAAGTTTTAAATGATGTCGGTGTTCTTCGGGAGACGATGACGCTATGCATAAGTCATCCATATATGGAAATACGAAGTCAATACCTCTGAAAACGTCATGTAAAAGGCGTTGAAAAGTCTGAGCCGCATTACGTAGGCCAAACGTCATATAAACGAATTCGAAAAGGCCAAAAGGAGTTGTAATGGCTGTCTTCGGGACATCATCAGGGTGAACGGGCACTTGGTGAAATGCTTTCTGCAGGTCAATCTTAGAAAATATAGTTTTTCCATGCAAAATTGTTGTAAAATCCTGAAGATATGGCAGTGGATATCGATCTGGCACAGTTATTGCATTAAGTGCCCTATAGTCGCCACATGGCCTCCAGCTACCATCGGCTTTTTTTACCATGTGCAATGGGCTAGCCCAGCAGCTACTTGATGGTCTACATATACCGAGTTTAATGAGGTTATCAAATTCAGCTCGAGCGGCAGCCAATTTGTCTGGCGACAAACGCCGCGGACGTGAGAAAACAGGAAATCCTGTTGTTTCAATACGGTGAACAACCGGTGACTCTGTAGGAGAACCTTGTTGTGCAAGGCGCGTAATATTTGGAAAATCTTTTAGAATCTCGACAAACGGTGTAGAGGATTGTAAAATCTTTACTGATGGGTTTTTGCTTTGCATGAGGATTCCAACGGAGTTGAGGTGGGTTGAGTTGTCAATTAATCTTTTTCGTCTAAGGTCGATGAGTAAACCGAAATGACACAAGAAATCTGCTCCAATAATATGGGAGCTAACATCAGCAATTATGAAAGTCCACAAAAAATCGCGACCAAGTCCAAGGTTGACTTTGATTATTGCCTCTCCGTAAACCTTAATAAGCGAGCCGTTGGCAGCAAAAAGCTGCATCTCTGTTGGTTGTAGTTTTGCTGTATTAGAGGACTTTGGAACTACTGAAACGTCAGCTCCAGAATCTATAAGATAACGAATGTTTGTGTCCCTATCAGTAATTTGGAGACGATATGAGATGGTAGCTTGCGCAAGTTCTACGATTTGTGATGTATTGGTGTCGGTTAGTCATTGTTGTTGGTTGCTGTTTCCAGATGCAAAAGCACACGGTTTTCTGCAAGAGCGAGCATTTACTCCATAGGTTCGATGATACCAGCATGTGGATGTTGCATCGTTGTTGTTGTCATAAACATGGCTTCTAGAACGTGGTCTATAACGATTGGCGGAATTGCCTGATTCTTCTGGCACAAGTTTCTTTATAACTTGTGTCAGTTGTACAAGTTGCTGTTGTATGGCAGTAAAATCGTTGCTTTTTTTGAGGTTAGGTTGACTTCTTCGACTGAATTTATATTACGTAGTCCAAGTGAATCAACAATTGCATCGGCGATGGCCGTTTTGCCGGCTATGTCAACTTTGGCTGCAATTACAGCGGCTTGAGCATGTGGTGGAAGGCGTGCTGCCCACAGATCAATGAGAATATTTTCGCTCAATGCGGTTCCAGCCACGCGCCTCATTTCATTCAATAAGTGTGAAGGTCTCATGTCTCCTAAAGGCATTTCCGACAAAACACGTTGTAAGCGTCTTTGCTGACTGTCAGCAAAATGCTCCATTAGCTTTGATTTTATGTATTCGTACTTGTTTTGTGGAGGTGCTGCTTCGATAATCGAATGCAGCTCACTTAATTTTTGTGGTGGAACTTGAGCCATTGTTATATTGTACTTCAGTTGATCGCGTTGTATCCCTGAAGCTGCAAACCAGAATTCAAGAGACATAAAGTAGGATTCGATATTTGTAGAACTCATATTGGGTGGAGTTAAGCGAACAGCCGAAGATGCATCCACACTGACGTTGTGCGCTTCTTGTTGGGCATCTTTCCTTTCGAAGTCTTCATTTTTTTCGTTGCCGCCAGCCATTTTCTAATAAATTTTCAAGTAAAAAAAAATTTAATATGTTTTATTTTAACTATTTATGTTTAAAATAATCGGGGTCACCAATTTAACGATTTATGTTATCGTTAATAAAACACTTTAGCAATTTAAATAGTAATTACTAAATTTTATTCACAAAATTACTTGAAGATTGTTACAAGGTTTTTTCTCGAAGAATGTCTTTTTTTTGCGTCGAAAAGATTTTGAAGAAAAGTCCCGTTACTTCTTTTTTAGTGCTGTCAAAAAAGCGATTTTTAAAGATGATAAATTTATTTAAAATTGATTTGCAGTGCTGCCACATATATAATAATGCGTTGAAAAAATTATACATATATAATTCATTTGCGTTCACAAAAGTTTAAACATCCGTTAACAACCTTCTTTGTTAAAAGCTGACAACCAGCGTTGCCGTTTTGGGCTTTTCCTACCAAATTTGGTAGGATTTTTTTAATTTGGTAGGTTGGTAGGTAAAATTGATTTTTGGTAGGTTGGATCAAAAAGTATATTTTTAGTTTAAAAATGTTATTAGAAATGAATTTTATAAATTATTTTTGTTATATTGTTGTGTTTTGTTGCTTATAGCCCATTTACACTACAGCGAAATCTAGTAGATTAGATTTCAAATCTTGCTCAAAATCGTTTACACTGGATTTATTTGACAGTAGCAAGATTTCATTTTAATAACAAAAACAGCTGACTGAAATTTAAAAGAAAATAATATTTCCAAATTTAGTTTAATATCAAACAAAAATGAAAAATATAGGACATTTAGTATCGTTTTCATCAAGAGCAAATAAGATCCAATCAGAAATAATGTTGGTACAAAAAAAACGTCAGCATTTGTAGAATATAAGATTTAAAAAATAATGCAAATGTATTACTACATACAATACAATTGCTAAATAAAGGGTCCGCCAAATAATTTTTTTTTTGAAAATGCTTTAAAAAAAACTTCTGAATATTTTCTCAAATTTCTTTTTTTATTTGAAAGTACAATCCTTCCGGTTAATAATGGAAAATAATTTCATTCAAATGGCTGCCTCGTCGCTGGCCATGCAGTAGCCTACAAGATCGGTCCAATTTTTAAGCACATTATCGATTTTGTGCAGCTGTATTTCACCAATGGCTTCACGAATATTGTCCTTTAAAGCGCCAATTGTCTCTGGCTGGCTTGTCGGCGTAACAGTTATCTTTGACGGCACCCCACAAATAATAGTCCAACGGTGTCAAATCGCAGCTCCGAGGTGGCCAAACGACATCAGCTCTGCAGCTGATAATGCGATCTTCAAAAACAGGGCGCAAAACATCGAGTGTAGCTTCGGCTGTGTGGCACGTAGCGCAGTCCTGTTGAAACCAAATGTTGCCAACATCCTCCTCTTCAATTTTTTGAACAAAAATTCGTTCAACATGGCCCGATAACGATCGCCATTGACTGTAACGGCCTCTCCTTGCTTATTTTCGAAGAAAAATGGCCCAATTATGCCTCTGGACCCAAATCCGCACCAAACAGTGACTCGTTTTGGGTGCGTCGGCTTTTCAATGTATGCGTGGGAAAACCCAAATGCGACAATTTTGCTTGTTTCCATACGCGCCAAGATCAAAATGAGCTTCATCTGAAAAGATGATTTTTTTTTGACTTACAGAAGATGCCGATTTTATCTTCTGTAAGTCGATCGCAGGCCCACTTAGCGAAGCGAAAACGCATAATCATTTATTTTCCATTATTAACCGAAAGTATTGTACTTTCAAATAAAAAAATAAATTTGAGAAAAAAATTTTTTTTTTTAATTATTTAAAAAAAAAAAGTTATTTGGCGGACCCTTTAGCAGAATGGAATGGGTACATGTTTTTAAATTAAACTGTCAATTTTTTCCTGCGCAGCGTTGTATTTTTAAGTACTATTTGGCAAAACACATAGTTGCATTTCTATTTTTACTAGATTTTGAGTAGATTTTGTCGAAATCTACTAAATAAGTAGATTTTGTTTTGTATGGGAAATCTAGTTAAAATCGACTAGATTTGGCTCGAAATCTCATAAGTACTAGATTTCGCTGTAGTGTAAATGGGGTATTATTAATACATGTACAGTTATATGTAATACTTTTTTTAATAAAAAAGTCATACCTTTTCTCCAAAAATATATATATTCACATTATTTAAAACACTGGTAGGTTTTCAACGATTTTGGTAGGTTTTGACAAAAATTTGGTAGGATTAAAATTTGTTCAGTGTCAACGCTGCTGACAACAGACTAAAGTAGCATAGCCACGATCAAACAGATTGGATCAAATTGCCATTTTTGTGATTGTATTGGTAAAACTGTACTCACACGTACAGAAAACTGACCTCACACGTACAGGCTGAGAAGAGTTTGAAGAATATCAAAATATTTTGATTTTCGCTACCTGCTCCGCAGAAAATTGAAGCAAATTTGATGTGTGTGCGGGCAATCACTTCAAATTTAATTTTTCTCTAGATTTCGTATGAGTAACATCACACTTTGTTTCGCGGGTTTTTGAAAGGGTGTAGCAAAAAAATTGTAAAAGAAAGATATTTCGATATTTTTTATTTAGTTTTGTTTTTATTTATAAATTTTATGTTATTGTTTATTTATTTTAGTTTTATGAACTTTGTTTTGTTTAACAAAAATGATTTTAATTATAAGCCGAAAAAATTAAGTCCATTAATAATTTGTTTTAATTGCCTTTATATTATATTTTAAAATCTTGTTTATTCATCCCTTTTCTTCAACCACTCTTTCACCCAAAGACGCTTCGCAGTTTCCTTTTTTTGTTTTTTTTTTTAATTGCCTGCGCCTGGGCAATGGCTATGAAATACCCATTTGCCATATTAAAAGAAAAAACTCGACACTAAAAAAACAAAAACAAAGGAAAATACCAACCAAAAACCATATGTTCTTTAAGAAAACCTAAAAAAATATTTTCTAAAAAAGACAGAAAGCCATAAAAGAATTTTTTCTGATGAAAACCATATGATGTTTTCTTCTTCACGACATGTTTTAAATGAAATTTGAAGGCTTAAATTTGATGCGTTGCTGTGCTAAGTCAAACAAAAATTACCAACACATATGCAAAATTTGATCCAATCTGTTCGATCGTGGCCGAGGCACTTAAAGTAGCATAGCCACGATCAAACTAAACTGATCAAATTGCCATTTTGTGATTGCATTAGTAAAACTGTACTCACACGTACAAAAAACTGACCTCACAAGTACAGACTGAGAAGAGTTTGAAGAATATCAAAATATTTTTGATCAGTGTTGCCAATTTAGCGCCTTTCGCGCTATATTTAGCGCTTTTCAACCACCAAAATGTCGCATATTTTGTAATCAGCGCTTTAAAAAAAAAAAACACACTGGGTTGGCGCTTTTCTATTTGAATTCTTTTAGTTTCACATTGATAACATTCTTCATACCTTTTTTACAGCCCTGGACAAATTTGTGTTTTTTTAGGGGGATTTTCTTAAGTCAGTTAAGTCCACAGTGTTACCAGTGGCGACAATTATGACGTTTGAAAAACGCTAAAATCAGCAGTTTTAACCCTCCTTGTAGAGGGAGAAAAAAAATGTTAAAAGTTTTTGCGAAGCAAATGTGTTAGAAGCAACAGATATACAGAGTGAAAACTGGCGGATAAAGTGGAAAAATTAAATGTAAATTAACACTTATTTTGTGTTAAAAAATGGAAAATTTGGAATATTTTTAAATTTCTTCAATGAAAAACTTAGAAGTTCTTAAATATTTAAATATTAATCGAAAAGTGACTGGTTTTTGGTCAGAATGAATGGTTTCTTGTGCAAAAGGTAAGTAAGAAGTTAAATACATTAAGATGAAATAAGACATATTGCTTATAAAAAATTTTTCTTGTACAACTTTGTGTAAATTACCAGTATTTATTAATTTCTTGAATGACAAAGTTAAAATTCGGTAATTTTTCCATTATTAATCGAACTCTTAGCAATTTCCCTTCACACCGAAAAAAGTTCCGTGTGCAAAAGGTGAGTAAAAATAAAAATATAACAAAATATATACTCATAACTTTTTGTTTCAGGAATTTGTGAATATACCTCTAAATTGGTTGAATACTCAGTTAGTGACGACCGATGAAAGGTGTCATAAAAAATACATTAATTCCGAATTACGTTTCCCTAATAAAACGGTTCATCTCCTTTCAAAATTATTCTAATATTCTACAAAAATATCATAAATCTCTACCAAAATAGAATAATAAAAACCCACCCCGAAAACTAACAAAACAGACAGGCAGTCACAGAGGGACAGAAATACTTTTTGGTAATATTTGCTGTCCCTTTCTCAGTGAACGCTTAAACGTCAAAATCCCGTGACGACTCTGTATACCCTGTGGTTAAGTCAATTTTACATTCTTGATTTTCCGTTTGCAGCTACTTTGCAATCAAAAAATATACGAAAGCAGTAATACTTTAAATCAAAGATAAGACATAGAATGTCACTCAATACAATAAACTCATTAATTCTTATAAAATATGGCCTTAAACTGTGAAAAGTATGTTATTCCAGATAAGGTTTGTTAAAAAATCAAAATTACACCTATGAGAATTTCAAATATTATATAAAAGCTGTTTTATGTCCAAAAGATTCAACAAATGAAAGCATGATATTTTTAGAAGATGAGCCTTTTTAAATATTTTTTTTAAACGTATGTATCTCAAATCTAGTGGCCCATTTTTAAGACTTACATTATATATTTTGTTAGGGATTTAGAATATCCATTTTTTTTTTCTAGTGTACAATGCTATTTTTCGTGTAAATGCACCGCTGTTTACAGATTGGGATGCAACTCTGTCTTATGGAGACAGAGTTGTCTGAACACTACACGTGCAACTCTGTCTTAGTCGAAAAGAAATGTCAAAGATGCTACACGTGCGCTCTTCTGATTGGCTATCCAATCATAACGGCACATGTCGTACGATTTTTTCGTGCATGTATGCGTGACGCTTAGTATTCTTGATTTTTCTAGAACAAGAGAAAGGAGAAAAAGAAAGAAGCGGGTTTTTTTTTTAGCAAGTCGGTCGGTTGAAGTCAGTCGGTAGAAGTCAGTCAGTAGAGTCAGTCAGTATGCGTGGACAGATAAAAAAAAAAAGACATTAAAAGGCAATAAAACAGCAGTAAAAACTCAAAAACTATTATTATTCAGGCCTAGTAATAAACGACATAAAGAAAAAATTTGTTAATAATTATAGTCTTGTCTTGTTACCAACTCAACGGAAAGAATAAACGGGCAAATAAAAATATAAATAAAAAAAACCTCAGAACCCTACAAAAAAATTAATATTCAATAATTGTGGTAGAAAAGTGTACATTTACAATCCAAAATACAAAAAATATTGTTTGAAAAGTGCTGCAAAGTAACCTTTAAGAAAAAAAAAAAAAACTTCTGTTAATATCATTTCAACAATATGCAAATTAAAGGAACAAATTATACAAATATTGCACGCTAATATGAATACATTTTATTTCTTTATAATTAATTCTAAATAATACATAGTTCGAAAAGGTTTTATAAATATTGTAAGTTATTTCTTTTCTTACAATAATTGTACATTGAAATAATTATGCTGCTCAACCATTTCGTGGCTGATTTTTAAGACTTGGTATAACACGCACACAATCAAATATTTAAGTGTAAAAGAAACAAAAAAAAAAAAAAAGAAAGAAAAAAATAATAAAACTACAAACACCCCCTCCTTGACCCTTAAAAAAAAATAACTTTTTAACGATTTTCTGTTATTGCAACAAAAACTTTTTCTAACTTCAATCACTCTGCAATAATATTTAATATGAATAATTAATACCTAGTAACAGCAAAAGATAAGTAAATAAATTAATTATTTAATACAAAGTAATACAACAACAACAACACAAATAATATCTATAAACTAAAACAAACAAAACTTAGTTATTAAAACTTGCAATTTACTGAGAAGGAAAGGAAAATTAAAATAAAAGAAAACCCCAGAAAAAAAAATATGTAAAAGAGAAAACAAGAGAAAAAATCTTGCAAATTAAGTTAAATTATATTTTTAAAAAAAAAAAAAAAAAAAATCTATGGAAAATAAAAATAAAAAAATAATAAAACCAAACTTTTTATAAAAATATTTTAATACAAGATTGTAAAAAAATTTTATAAAACAACAACAACAAAAAGAAATAATGTGGAAGAGCCTCGGTACCGAGTGGAGCTGCGAAACTATCCGTCATCAGCTCTCCAGAAACAGCACCATCGTTTACTTACAGTCGACCACTTCATCAAGCAGCAGCAGGGTATCCGTAAGCTATATTTAGTAAAACAATGTATTTATATTATATTATATTATATACAATTAAATTTTCTTAAATTGTATTACATTATATTATATCATATTACATTTTCTTGTATTATATTTTATTATACTATATTTTCTTATCCTACTCTGTATTGAATTATAAGTATTATTACATATTTTATATATATCATATGTTAAATAAAATTTTAAATTAGTAGAATGCAATTCTAAGAAAAAATAATTTTTTTTGTACGAAGGCGAAGGTTGCCCGGACAGCGGGGTGTGTAGGGTGATGTAAGTATGTTATTACTTTTTTTTTGCAACTCTTCATTTATTTTGGCATGTATGCATTTTTCTATGCTTACGTTCGTTGAATTTTCGGTCGGGAACACCCACGACATTGAGCTAGTCGGGACACTCTTCATACATGCCATGTTCCAATTTTGATTTTATTTTATCGACAACTGTAGACTTTGAAACGAGCGTAACATAGATGGCGCCCAACGTGGGGCTAGAGTTTAATTATATTTGAATGGCCAAAATTTCAATAAATTCGTTGGACGCGTAACATAGATGGCGCCCAACGTAAAGGCCAGAGTTTAATTATATTTGAATGGCCAAAATTTCAATAAATTCGTTGGACGCTTAACATAGATGGCGCCCAACGAAAGGCTACTGTAAGGTAGCAACGTATATTAACGTAATGTTTTGGAATTTTTTTTTTGTAATATGAATTATTCGTTTATCACAGATGAAGAGTTGCAAAAGGATACATCAAAGATTTTCTATTTATTAAGCCTCTTCACAACACCACCATGCTCAGGAGGATGCATAAGACGGTCTAAGAGTCAGATGATTAGTCAGTAGATTTAGCCTATCTAACATCTTTGCATTATACTGTTTTATTCAATTCTCTTGAGTAAAGGCTCTCTCTTGATCTGGAAGACATCAAATTTTATGTTCTTAAATTGAAATTTTGGATTTGCGCCAGATTCTGGGGAGACCTTAAGGTATTTAATTTGTTTTGCAAAAGAAGAGGTTTATAAGGAGAATGTTAGTTTATTTACTTTTTTTTTTTCTTTTTTTTTTCACACAAGTCTATGTTTATGACAAGTAGTGGAAAGATCTTGAAATCTAAATCACGTCTTGCTCACGGTACTGTTTCGGGAACTGGAGCCTTCGTACAAAAAAAAAAAAATATATATATATTCATTGTCGTCATATAAATAATAATAATTATTTCACTTTTGTTTTGGTTCAAATAATTTTTAAAATTTTTAAATAATTGAAAGAAAGAAATCCTTATACATAAAAATAATTATAAAAGGAATAATTATTGAATATTTTTTTTATATAATTTTATAAAAAAATATATTAATTTTGGGTAAAAGTTTCGCAGAAAAGAAATTGTTTTCTTATTGTTGATTGGCTTAAAGTTGCAAAGTTATTTAGTTTTTTCGGCACCAGTTTTGTTGCTGCATTTGCGTTATAATTGTCGTTTTTTTTTATTATTATGAACACGCGAAGTACTTCGAAGGCGTTAACAAATAATTTGAATTCAAGTAGAGGTAGAGGCAGAACCGTTTTGACTCCTAAAACAACTAGGTCTTTAGAAGATTTTCCAATTTCGAATTCTCCACGAGCCCAAGTGGTCCATTCACCTCCACCGGGGAAAATTAATCAGTTCGATTTTAATCCACCCTTAGATCAGGAAAGCACAACCAGGTCACTAGAAGATTTTCTTAGTACAACGTCTACAGGAGCCCGAGTGGTTCATTCTCCTCCAACTGGAGCGAATATTCGGACTAATTATAATCCGACTGATAGGGAAAATTTGGGTCGGGCTTCTATGGATGTTTCCTTGCCACCCACGGATTTAGTTGGGAACGAGGACATAAATAGGTTGGACATGGCGACAAAGGAGGATGATGCTCCTACTGCCGAGTCAGGGTCACAGAATGTAAATGGGGAGTTGTTGATGGCAGTACAGGAGGCCATACGATCATCTCAGAGGGAATTAAGAGCGGAAATTAATGCGTTAAGGGCCACCATATCCAATGTGACTGGAAATCCTCATCCTGTTCAGAATGCTTCAACGATTTCGACTCTGGGGCTAGTGTTTCGGTATTGGGGAAAGATAGTTTAGGCTTTATCGAAAGGAATAATATTACCCTGAGACCTTTTCGCTCTTTTATATCAACTGCGGACGGCTCTAAGAATCTAGTTATAGGTCATTGTAAATTACCCGTGGTGTACAAGGGTATTACTAGATTCATTGAAACGAGCGTAACAATTTATTTTAAGTAAAATATTAGAAAACTATAAAAAACTTGAAATTTGAATTATTTTAGTTAAATATAAAACTTATAAGTGCTGAAAAATGGAATGGAGAATGAAGCAACGCATTGTTACGCTCATTTTTGCTTTTTTTCCTTCTGTGTTCCCTCCCGCATCCAGAAATGTTTTTAACACCAGAATAAGTGATTTCAGAAAAATAAATAAAAAAGTGGTCAAACAACAAAAACGCACGATGAAAACGGCGCATTGTTACGCTCTTGGTTTCTGTTTCCTTCCCTTCTATCTTTCCCCCCGCGTCATGAACAGTCGTCGGCACAAAGAGAACATATGAACATATAAAGCCGAAGAAAATCTTCCCCTGAGGGAGATTGGTGCCGACGTCTGGTCATAAAATATTTTTGAAAAATATTCCAAAATATTGTTACGAAAATGGAAATGGTGTTGTTAAAATAATAAGCAAAAGCTCCAAAAACAACACAATGGACTTGATCACACATAAAATGATAAACAAAAGCTCCAAAAACAAAACAATGCAGTTGTTCACGTGATCAACGAATGAGTAAACATATAGCAACAAAAATAACAGGCTTGTTTACAAGATCGATGAATAAACAAAAATATAGCAACAACGTCCGTGTATAAAAAATATAGCAGAAACACAAACAAACAAAACAACAACAACTCTGCCTGGACGAACAACAAAAATGGAAACAAGTTGTTTACATTTTTGGATTGTTCCCGAAGGTCGTCATCATCCTTCAAGGGCATTCATCACACTGTTGATCCAGTGATATAAAAGGCAAGATAAAGCGAGCAACGATGATTCAGTAAAGGCCGTGTCAGATAAAACTTTGTTGCTTTGCGTGACGTTTATAACTTTGACAGAAAAGCGTAAAACAAAAGGTGTATGCCACAACAAAAACTTTGACAACCCTCGCGTTGTTTGTTTATCTTTTAAAAGTGGTTGGCGCGTAAGTTTTGCTTTTAATATTTTGTGTTTATATAAGGACTAAAAATGGACTTGGAGGATTTATTGGACATACTTATAATTGTACTGCTAAAAAAACTAAAAAACATAAAATTTAAGGACAAATATTAAAAAAATAAAATTTGCGCGCAAATTTGCCAAAAATATTTACAGAATAATCAACAGCTGATTGTCAAAGCGCGCAAAAAGATGAGAGATGCCCAACTTTTCGCTTTGCGTTAAAAGCTGTTTATGTGACAAGTGCCATATAAACATGTACATTTATCTTAAATGTCAAAGCGAATTTGTAACGCAACGCGAAGCAAAAGTTCTATGTGACACGGCCTTTAGAATTCAGTCAGTCGTGTATGAAGATACGTGATTCTCGGAGTTAAGTTAGTCGTGTGACGACGTCGCCTTGAATTGAGGGAGAATTCAACCAGTGGTGTGTGAAGATACGAGATCGAGTTATAATTCAGACAGACTTGTGTGCAGACAAGTTGCGTGAAGAAAACAGTTGTTAGTGTTGTGCTTACAAAACAGGTTGTGAGCAAAGAAGAATAACTAACAATTGTTGTTGTTGCTTACAAAACAGGTTGTAAGCAGAGAAATATCAAGAATAAGCACATATTGTGAAAGTTATCATTGTATACGTGGAATAAGTTCGAACAGTGGCACAAAAGTTGTGCAGATAATAAAGAATTGATTAAAAAATAAACACAGATTTATTTTTATTTTATTTGCAATCTACGAACTCATATTTTTAACGTTTTTAAAAGGTAAAAACGTAACAATATGTTAAAATGCACATTCTTTATACTTTATTTTCTTTGGTATTACGTAAAAAATATGTGATTAACTTATGTCCTAATTTGTATAAGATTCATAATTGTTTACGCTGGTCACCCTTATTTTAAGTTAATAGAATTAAGGAGTGTAAATACGATTCAGATGTGGATTGTAAGGAAGAAAAGAAAAGAGAAGAAAATAAAAGAAAGAATTGATCTCAGTCTCGATCAACCCCCGAACAAGAAGGTATGTGTTTACTTTAAAACATTTATTTTGTACCTATTTTTTCCAACACCTTTTTTGTATTTTCTGTGGCTCAAACGAAATATTTTATTTTGGAAGCTCTTCCCCAATTCCCTCCGAAACATTTGGTTCTTGTCGAACCGGATCAAACCAAAATAAAATATTTTAATTTTAGCTCTCTCTTTCCAGATTTAAAGAGACAGCCATATTGGCCCAACTAATAAAGAAATTTTTTTTTGAATTTTCCCCAACAATTTTGGAATTTTGCCCATCAACCCAACCCCAACAAAACCCCCATTTACCAAATATTATTAAAAAAGCAAGGAATGTTTGTGAATGTAAAAAAAGAGCGAAAAAAATAAAATAAATAAAATAATAAAATAGTGTAAAGTGTAGGAATATAAGTGCTGAATATACGAGAATATCAAGTGAATTTTTGTTGCAATAACACCACAGTGCGTTTTGTTGTTGGTGAAAGCAATAAGTACACAAGTGTTGTTGGTTGTTTACTTCTTTTGTAAAGTAAACAGTTTTATTGCTTTCTGCGTGTGTTGTCAATCCTCGTTATTGACATTACTTTTTTGCGTTTTTTCGGCAATTCAGCAGTGAACTAAAAATTATATTCTTACACTTAACCAAATATATTTCTTAGGAAATTTTGAGTAATTTTGTTATATTATATTATCATATATGTTAATTCGTGGACTGTATTTAGGGGGTGAAGACACACAAAAAAAAGGCTGTTGCCTATGGACACTACAAAAAAAGAACTAAATTAAAATAGTTCAAAATCACCAATAAATTACAAACAATACACTTTCCTTTTTATTGCATATTTAGCAATTTGTTCTATTTGATAGAAAAAAATAAGCCTGTTTTGTGTTAATTGTCTTTAAATCAAAATTTTAGTTTGTTCTTTTATTACTTTTCTTGTACTTTTCATACAAAATTCAATTCACTTTTTTGTTTCTTTTAAATTTTTACTTTCTTTTCACAAAATTTTTTAATATATACATCAATTATCACAAAGTTATTGCACAAATTTTATACATTTTAAACGAATTAGGTTTATATCCCTATGGATGTTAACAAAACGAAATCAAAAAGGCAATTAAAATGAACAAAACAAAGTTAAAAATATAAAGCTTTATTTTGGACAACAGCGCCCTCTGTTGCCAAATTGCGGACAAGTCGATGCCAATCCTGTTTATGTCGCCAGAGGTGGGAATCATCGATCGTCAGACATAAACATGCCGGCGCCCTTGCAGTACTGCAACCAAAAAATATTCTCCATCAAACCTATTGCTGGGAAGATAAAAGAAAAACAAAACTTTTATATTAATTCAACAAGTCGAATTTCACCAAAATTCTGCCAGCTTGCAATTATTCAAATTCTGATCCGTCAGATTTTAAAATTTAAATTTCAGAAAAAATTAGGTATTGAGTCTTATTGTTCCACTCCACTAAATCGGAACTAGAGCTTCCGACGAACTAGGTCTTCGTCTCTCACGACCATTGAACGAACTAGGTTCTCTGGTGAATTATTAGGACGAACGAGGTCCTATAATTTCCGCGTCTAGTGGGCGGGTGGTCCTCTCCGATGCTTCAGTTATATATAGCCTTCCTAGGGACAGACGGACTAGGTCTATTGCCCTGTAAGTGGAAGGTTTAACTTCAGCGGCCCTTATTCCTACACGTTCACCAGGTATGGTCGTGGCTCAATCAACCTTTCAATTTATCGTCCTCGACATCTTTCTCCTAAGTATTTGCGGTAAGCCATTCCACGAAGAACCCTGTCCAGGCTCTCTATCATTTAGCTTCAAAATTCCATTAGATTTTCCGCTGAGTTCCTTCGTAACCATTATTATTCAAAGTAAATTACGAATGCGACCTAAGCGCCATTCAATAGTAGGTCCTACACCTCTTCTTATTGCTGCTGTTGGCAATCCTAATTTTCCTCTGCAACTTTTCGAAATAAAAGCTCTAAATATTTGCCCTCGATGACAAATATCTCAAAAGAATCTGCCCATATATGGCAGCAAAACAGTTCTGCACATCACTACCAAGCTTTGCTACACTACAGGAACTTGTCGCATCGAAAACTCCAAGTTCCCGAGAGGATCGAAACACCTCCCGGTGCAGCAAAGTGTGATGTCGCAGATCGCAGACCGAACAATTCGAACTTCCGGCTGCATTCGTCCAACCTATGACCAACATCGAAACAGTCAATACATAGGTTGTTCTGTTTTACTCGTACTACCAAGGATGAAAAGAATCACCTGAATAATAAGTTGTGCTTGTATAAACGAATATTATACCTAGGCACCGACGACCTATTACAGGGAGATTTCTAGCTAACTAGCAACAAAAGTAGGAACCAAAAAGAATCACCAGAATGGTTGAGATTCTGTTCCTTACTAATTCCCTCAACGAAATTGAAACCAAATAAGGAATATCAAAAGGTTAAATAAATAGTTAATGGCACCGCAACGAAACTCGAAGATGTCCGCGTCCCGATCGTACTAATTACGCGAACGCAACGAAAAACGACAATATTTCAAAATTTTAAACGAAAGTCAGCGCGATCAACTTAGCGTCTTACCACAAACTTAACAAAAGGTAATATATGTCAAATAAAACGAGCTTATATTTTAATTATACTACGCACTTCGCGAAACTAAGCCAACAGGACGAATTCCCAATGGCAAATAAATCAAAATCAAAACCGAATAATAAACAAAATACAAAGATGAAAAGGTAGTACCGAACAACTACTCGTTTTCACTCTGTACTCCGAATCATACACATATATATATGTAAATATGTATATAATGTATACTAAAGTGAATAAAATTTAGTCATGGGTACCTCCTTCGTGTATCCGGTGGATTTGAAGGATTGTTATAAGTGGTAATGTGCCTTGCTATTTAGGCACCGCACCATCATCAATTATAACATCACCATTGACTAATAACTGACATCAAATTGGGTGGTTGAACTCGATTACCAATTGTAATCTTCACACCACAATTTGATATCCTAGTCACCTTTGACTTTGTCATAAGCCAAGACACGTTGGTATAACAGTGCATATAAAGAACCCTTTGGTTCTTATATTCGATAAATTTACAAAGTGTGCCACTGCTATCGAAATTATAACACACCACTTTGTAAATATGTATGCATTGTTATAAATTTCATATAAAAGCATAGTTTTGTTGTCTAGTCTAATAGTGTTTTCACACCAAAAGTTAAAACCTGATTTTGGCATTAAAACCATAAGCAGTTGATTTTGCGTTCACACCGCAAATTTTCTTAAATCAGGTTTTAACAATCAATGTATTTATTGTTGTGGCAAAAGTAGCAACAGCTGTTTTTGTTTTGATTTTGTCTTTTCGTTTATTTATGTTTTGTTAGTTTTCGGGGTGGATTTTTATTTTTTTATTTTGGTAGAATTGATGATATTTTGGTAGAATAATAGAATAATTTTGAAGGCAGATGAACTATTTTATTACGGAAACGTAATTCGGATAGTCACTAACTTAGTATTTAACCAATTTTGAGGTATATTCACAAATTCCTGAAACAAAAAGTTATGAGTATATATTTTGTTATATTTTTCGTTTTATTTACCTTTTGCACACGGAACTATATTCATTGTGAAGGGAAATTGCTTATAGTTCGATTAGTAATGAAAAAATTACCGAAGTTTTACTTTTTCATTCAAGAAATTAATAAATACTGGTAATATACACAAAGTTCTGTGAGAAAAAAATTTTATGAGCAATATGTCTTATTTCATCTTGACATATTTAGCTTCTTACTTACCTTTTGTACAAGAAACTATATTCATTGTGACAAGAAATCAGACACATTTCGATTAATAATTAAATATTCACAAATTTTTAAAATTTTCATTGAAGAAATTAAAAAATATTCCAAATGTTCCCTTTTTTAACACAAAATAAATATTTATTTAAATTTATTTATTTCTCAGCTGTTTTCAACATTTCTCTGTTGGTAGCTCTGATTTAGTACATCGAAAACAAGGTTGTATTTCACAAAACATACTTAAAAGCAATTCAAAAAAGGTTTTTAGATGCTTTTAACGCAATAATTTTGTATGGTAAAACCATGTTTTATTTTTGATTTTAACGATAAAACCAACTTTTACGTTAAAACCACTCGGTGTGAAAGCACTATAAGAGAACTTGTATATAAAATTACGACCAAAAAATTCAAAAAATATAAAAGAAAAAACAAAAACAACTTTACCTTATAATCTCAAGGTTACTTTGATGTATAGACGCATAGACGACATAGCTGAAAAATTATTTAAAAAAACCGTATTTTCAAAAATTGATATTAATAAACAGCGTTGTCAACTTTGAAATTTCAAAACGCACCAAAATGTAGAAAAAAACGCGACATTTAAAGAAAAAAGCACCAAATTTAGAAGTTTTTTTTTAAAAATATTTATTGAATCAATTTAAAATATAACAATAAGACACTCTGTGAGTCAAGGTTTAATCTAAAAGAGACAGCAAATTTCATATAACATAATTTTCCTTTTTCTTTAGATAAAACATGCTATCTTCAACAATGCAAATGGTTGTAAAACTGATTGTAAACATTTTGCATAGTTGAATGAAATGGTACTGAAAGCGTTATATTTTTTTGTACAAATGTTTTTTGTCACACTGAAACAAAAAGTTGTGTCGAATTTACTTTGGTGCCACCAAAAATTAAAAAACGCACCAAAATTTAAAGAAAAAAACGCACCACGCGCCAACTAAGGAATTTTTCGCACCAAAAATTTAAAAAAGCACCCAAAATGTCGCGAAACGCGCCAAGTTGACAACGCTGTTAATAAAGCTTATTACAACATACCTATGCATCCAGGCGACATCGTGAAAACTGCTGTTAATACACCGATTGGATTGTTTGAGTTCGTAGTAATGCCTTTTGGCCTAAGAAATGCCACCCAAACTTTCCAAAGATACATGGATTCAATTTTTCGCCACTTTGACTATGTTTATTGCTACCTCGACGATATACTTATATTCTCGGAAAACGAAGACCAACATTACAATCACCTACAAACCGTCTTACAAAAGTTAAAGGACTCAAGCTTATCGACCAACGCTTCAAAATGCGAATTTTGCGTTCCCAATATACTTAGATTTCCTGGGCTACCACCTATCTGCCGAAGGACTGAAACCACCTACAGAAAGAGTTAAAGCCATAGTCAATTATTCTAAGCCGCAAAATATTTTGGAACTTAGGCGATTTTTAGGAATTTTGAATTTCTACAGAAAATTTATTCCTAATGCAGCCAGAATCCAAGCGCCACTCAATAGCCTATTTAAAGAATCAAGGAAAAACGATTGTCGAAAAATTGAATGGACTCAGAACCTGGAAAAATCTTTCGAAGCATGCAAAACGTGTTTGGCTAACGAGACACTACTACATTTTTTGGAACCCGATGCACCACTGGCGTTAGTTACAGACGCATCGGATTCAGCTGTGGGCGCTCATTTGGAACAACTTGTTAAAGATCAATGGATACCAATAGCATTTTTTTCTGCAAAACTAAAACCATCGCAAAAAAATTATAGTACATATGATCGTGAACTTTTGGCAGTCTACTTGGCCATCAAACATTTTAAGCATCTGCTGGATGGTCGTAATTTCGTGGTGCGAACGGATCACAAACCATTAACTTATGCATTCCATCAAAAATTGGATAGAGCATCACCCCGACAGGTACGTCATTTAAATTATATTGGGCAGTATACAACTGAGATAACACACATTTCTGGTATAAAAAACACGGTTGCCGATGCTCTTTCTAGAGTAAATGAAATCAGCATGCCAGAAGCGATAACCTTACAAGAAATTCAACTCCACCAGGAAACCGACACGGAATTACAACAACTTTTGAAAAATGGCAGATCTTTACGACTTCAAAAAATTTTTTTGGAACCCAACATTCAAATATACTGCGATACATCAACTTCGAAAATCTGCCCGTACATACCTTTTTCTTTAAGACGGAAAATTTCCTCCTCGATTCATTCTTTGTCACATCCGGGAAAAAGATCAACATTAAAACAAGTGCGTCAGAAGTACGTATGGCCATCAATGAACAGTGACATAAGTAAATGGGTACGCGAATGTTTAAACTGTCAACGGCAAACATACACATTTAGCACCTAAACAGTTTAAAGAAGTTGACCAGCGTTTTGACCATGTTCACATCGACATCATAGTTCTTCCCGAATGTATGGGTTACAGATACTGTTTGACAATGATTGACCGATTTTCACGTTGGCCAGAAATTGTTGCATTAAAGGAAATGTCAGCAGAAACAGTGGCCAACAAATTTTTTGGCTGTTGGATTTCCAGATATGGTTCACCCAAAACAATAACTACCGACCAAGGAACCCAATTCGAGTCCGCAATGTTTTCATCACTTTCACGTTTGATTGGAGCACAACGCATACGCACAACACCTTACCACCCCTCGTCAAATGGTATGATCGAGAGGTGGCATCGATCTTTAAAAGCAGCTCTCATGTGTAATATTGAAACACCATGGATCAACATTTTACCAACTGTACTACTCGGTTTAAGAACATGTTTTAAAGAAGACTTAAAAACCTCTGCAGCTGAAATGTTGTTTGGCACCACAATTCGGATTCCAGGTGAATATTTTACAAATAGTGAAGAAACCCCAGACAGAATTTATTTCTTGGATAAAATTCGTGAATACATGCGTCAGATTCGTCCGGCCCCAGTTAATCATCATACAAGCAGTAAAAAATTATTCGTTCACAAGGACTTGATGTCATGTTCACATGTTTTTGTCAGATCAGATCATGTTAAAAAACCATTGGAAGCTCCTTATACAGGACCTTTTGAAGTCTTGGAGAGAATTTCTGACCGAGTATTTTCAATTAAGATCAATGACAAGCCACATAACATTTCTATCCAAAGATTGAAACCAGCGTTTATACCCAGAGATCCTGATATCATTCCAGTACCTTTGAGAACCTATAGCAGAAGGAAAACAGTTTCATTTGCAGATACTCCATCTCGCTCTTCTTTGGGAGGGGAGTAGCTGTGGCAACACTTTAAAGATACTACTTATATGCAACTACTCAGCGTTGTGAAACTCCTTTGTATTTAGCTGTCAAATTTAAATATTAACGAAAAACTATTGTGTAAGTCAGTTCTTAAGAAACATCAGAGAAATAAAGAACAGGTTTTCCCCTAACAATTTCGTGTTTTTATTAAAACGTTATAGCAAGCACTATATATTTTGGACAACAGCGCCTTCTGTTGCCAAATTGCGAACAAGTCGATGCCAATCCTGTTTATGTCGCCAGAGGTGGGAATCATCGATCGTCAGACATAAACAATATATTTTGAAATATTTATAAATTAAGTTATTTATTAGTTTTATATTTAAATATTACTTTTATTTTCGCGTGAACTATTCTGTTGGAATTATTTTGCACGATTCTCGGGATAAAATATTTTTATAAAATCGTTTTTTTTTTTTTCTTTAACATTCGTGTCGAAATATTGCGAAATTCTCGTTACGTGCCGCGATTTCTTTGGTTTTTTTTACGGAAAGTTTTTTAACCCTATTTCAGGTCCCTTGTGATTAACTTAATTTGTAGAAGAGAAAATAAAGTCCCTTATTGTGATAAAAATGGAACGGAATTTAAGAAATTTCAGTAAAAATTTCAACCGCCTAGCGTATTTTGAAACCTTTATTCGGTCTATTCCGAAAGAGGGACATTCCGTTCATTCTCTGAATACCCATCGGCAAGAATTAGTCCGTTTGTGGGAGGTCTTCCGCGATAGTTATGAAGACTTTCTAGAGAATGCAGAGGATACTAAGATGTCGACAAAAGATATATGTCGGGATATACTTTATATTTCGAACTGGCCATTTAGTTGATAATTTTAAGTCTAAACCCGCGAACCCTAATAGTACTATCCCCATACACCTTCCCCTGTGTGACACCCAAACATTTTAGTAGTATCGCGATCAATTTTTTCATACAAATTTGGGATCACGCATATAGTTTTTCATATGAGGTTTCGCGATCAATTTTTCCATACAAATTTGGGATCACGCATATAGTTTTTCATATGGGGTTTCGCGATCAATTTTTCCATACAAAATTTGGGATCACGCATATAGTTTTTCATATGGGGTTTCGCGATAAATTTTTCCATACAAATTTGGAATCACGCATATAGTTTTTCATATGGGGTTTCGCGATCAATTTTTCCATACAAATTTGGGATCACGCATATAGTTTTTTATATGGGGTTTCGCGGTAAATTTTTCCATACAAATTTGGGATCATCTATTTAATTTTTATTTTTTTTTCGGTTTAATTTTAGGTTTGTAACATGTATTGTGAAAAGGTAATGCTTTTTAATGTGCGTGTGTGTGTGTGTTAAAATTTGGGAGCATGCTTAGCTGTAAAATAATTAAATCGTTGCAGAATTGTGTGTGATCGACCTATTGTATACCTATACGCTTTGCATATATGTGTGATTAATGTTTAAATAAAAAATGTTTAATTTGTTTTATTTTTTATAAAAGGGAATTTATAAAAATTAAAAAACATATTACCACAGTTTATTCAATGCAAAACGCATTTCAAGTTACATACTGTCTGACGTGTGTAAACAAAAAATATTTCATATATTTTTCATTACGATATTTGATCTGCTGAATTCTCACGCTTTGCCAGGTGTGATTAATGTTGAAATAAAAAAATGTTTAATTTGTCTTATTTTTATATTAATATTTTTATTAGAGAAAAATAAAAAAAATATTATTCTAAAACTTATACTAAATACATTTCTTAAACTTATACTAAATACATTTCTTATAATTATAATTAAATTTTATTAAAAGTACAGTTTTTACATTTCAATACATAATAGAAATTTATTATTTTTCTTGCTTCTTCTTCTACTTGATTCTTTTTATTCTTATAATAACTGCAATGACAGGTGTCTGGACCGCATGTTGCGTCTTCATTACACCAGACGCAATCTTCGAAATGTTCTCCATGTTTAGTTTGTTTTGTTTTTAAATTATCAATATGTTCAACAAGTGATTGTATATCAATCAGTTTTTTCCTATCTTCATCGGAAATAATGTGTGTAAATGTTTTTAAAAAATGAAATAATTCTGTGAGGAACAGGTAGGCCTCGTTGAACACGGGGGTTACGTTCCATGAAAATACCGTGTTAAGTAAAATCGTGTTAAGCGATACAAGAAACCAATACAAAAAGAGGGGTTACGTTCCATGGTTTTCAAAAAAGCAAATTTTATTAATTTTAATTTTTTTTTAATAATATATACATACATGTTAATCCATATCTACGCATAAAAACAAAAATATTACATTCAATTAACTTAATAATTCTCGAAATATTAAAAAAAAAATTTTTTTTATATTTAATATCTATATTTTATAATTAATTAAACCAGAAATGGAGAGAAATATTGGTAACCAGTCAATAAACAAATGTATTATGTATACAATTGCTTAAACGGGGAATTACCCGTTTATTGAAACTAAAAAGAAAACAGAGCCAACTCTATATATAACGCTGTGAATTTATTTCTATGTTCAATGTTGCATTTCAATTTACATCAACCGCTGTTAAAAACAAAGCACTTAAATATTTATGTGCAGAATGGTTTTTGTAAACCGCGCACAACCGAGGCTTTTTTAGTGTTAACCGAAAATGTGAATCGCGTTAGACCGAGGCCGTGTTAAAAAGAGTACGTGCTAAGCGAGGCCTACCTGTATATCTAGTTACTGTATGTTCATATGCAATGTTTGCAAATAATGTTTAACATTAATTGTTCTCATATTTATACTATTTCATCATCATAACGCCTAATCAATTTCTGTTGTTTAGTTAACAAATATTGAAGATGTGATGATTAAAACACTATTAATTTTTCTATTTATATACTTTTATTTATCATTAAAAAAATTTATATATAAATATTTTTATATATTTACAAAAGTTTTTTATCTCATTAGTAAGAGGAATTTATTCAAACATTCTATCGTGTAAAATTGTAAAATATACATACATATACACCCTTCAATCAGAATTACGACCTAATCACACCACTTATTTATTTTGTTTGCTAATGCATTAATATTTGAAAAGCGCAAGACATAAAATATGTAGTAAAAAGTACTGAAAGCATACTGCAGTATTTTTTAAATGAAAAAGTACTGAAAAAAGTACAAAAGTACTGAATTTTTTAACTCTGACTTGTATATTAAAAAAAAAATTTTTGTATAAATAACGATAGTTGCTAGTTAACAGAGATATTCCTGTTAAGAAAATCCATTAAACACATTATCAGCTCTTAAAAAATAAATAAATAAGAAATGGCTGGCGGTTTTATTTGAGAATTTTGCAGAAAAGTATTCACTCTGAATAGAAATTTAAGAAGGCATATTAGATTGTATCATGATGGACCATCCACATCATTTAAATGTCAAACATGTAATAAATATTTTTCAAATCATGCGGAATGGCATCGACACTCACATTCTCACACAGAAGATAACAAAAACAGTGAAATTAGTGTTTATTGTGAGTATTGTGCAAAATATATTCTAAAAACAAATTGGTATTATCATAAAAGGACAAATGCACACAAACTTAAATGTGCTGAGAAACCAAACAATTGTTTGGATGTTGATGGTGTTAAATTTATAAAATCATCGTTTAATAATAGAATTATCACATATTTAGTTGAAAACAACAACAAAAATAATTTAATACCTGAAAACTTTTTAACGGAAATGAAAGACAAAATAATTAAATTATTATGTATGGATTAAAAATATATCAAGGTAAATAACTTTATATGTAGGTGATAGCTGAAAACTTTCACTAATTAAATTTTTCCTTTTTCACATTTACAGATTAATCAAAAGTCAACTAACAAAACATAGATGTAAGACATATATATGTAATACATGTTTAATACATTTTCATGCTGAGTCATCTTTGGAGAATCATAAAAAAGAATGCAATAAGATGGTAACTAAAATGCCTAGTATAGAAAACAGTATGCTTAGTTATAAGGATTTTAAAAAACAATTTGATGTGCCTTTTGTTGTATATGCTGATTTTGAATGTATTCTATAATCAATTAATGTACAAAATTCAACAAATGTTAAATCAGTACAAAATCATATTCCATTTGCTTATAGTTATTATATTAAATGTTCATATAATTCAGATTTAAATATTTTTAAAATTGACAATGGTAATAATGCACCACAACATTTTTTTAAAAGCTTAGTTAACGATATTTTAGATATTTACACTGAACATCTAAGTGTTATTAAACCTATGAATTCCTTAACGTCACTTCAACAGATACAACATTATGAAAGCAAGACTTGTCATATTTGCAAAAAAAATTTACTTTATTTATTTATTTACTTTATTTATCCATATCAAAAAGAATTACTGTAAATGAAAAACAAACTATTGAGTTACGTTTTCTTGATTCATTTAGGTTTATGCCATCTAGTTTAGAGAAATTAGCAACTTATTTATCCGACAACGATTTAACAATAGTAAAATCAAACTATTCAAATGATGAAGTATTCAATTTAATGGAACGTAAAGGTGTCTTTCCGTACGACTATTTAGATCCTGAAAATCGTCTCAATGAAACTCAATTACCTCCCATTTCAGTTTTCTTTAATAAATTACCTAACGAGTCGTGTAGTGTAGAGGATTATGAACATGCACAAAAAGTATGAAAGACATTTAAATGTATAACATTAAAGGATTATTTACTTTTATATTTAAAGGTAGACGTTCTTTTACTCTGTGACATATTTGAAAATTTCCGACAAGTATGTAAAAACATTTATAATTTAGATCCCTGTCAATATTATACTACTCCTGGTCTATCCTGGGACGCAATGTTGAAAACAACTGAAATAGAATTAGATTTGTTAACTGATATTAATATATACAATTTTGTTCTTCGAGGTATCAGGGGAGGTATTGTTCAATGTTCTAACAGATATTCAGTAGCTAATAATAAATATATTAGTGATTATGATTCTAACAAGGAATCAAATTATATAATATATTTAGATGTAAATAATTTATATGGTTATGCAATGTCAAAATACCTTCCATATAAAAATTTTAAATGGGTTGAAAATTTTAATGTTAATAATAAAGAAGATTCTCCATTAGGTTATATATTAGAAGTAGATCTAGAATATCCATCGACATTACACGACTATCATAATGATTTACCATTTTGCGCTGAGAATAAGAAAATTGAAAGCATCAATCGATCTCAAATGAAGAATAATACCCGTAAAAATTTTCTTTGTTTTTTGTATTGAAATCTTCTAAATGTATACATAATTGGTCATTACAATCCTTCAGTCAGGATTACGACCTAGCTTCTCACGCCACTTATGTTGTGTGCGTTAATTTTATACATGAGTGGCGGAAGCTACAATTTGAAGTTGATTCTCAACGACAGATTTTTAAGAAACTTTTTCATGTCAGGGATTTTGTCAGAAATCTGCTGAGAGGAAGTCGCCCAAGAAATATATTTTCATATTTCGTTTTGTTGGACCTGGAGTTTGAACCGAGGCCTCGTGTCTAGTAAGTCAACGATCAACCTACTAGACTACGACGACTTCCTGTTGACCTTGTCCTAGTTTAAGTAGGATATCCTCTTTTTCAAACTATTCAAGGGAAAGGAAAAAACTTGGAGAGTCCTGTATTTATCTAATCTCAGCTAGCTCAGCTGTAGTCTAATCGAATAGAGTTGTATAATTCCTCTAGTACAGCTGAGAGAAATAATTTAATTTTCCCAATCTCTAGACACTTGAAGTGTATGAATTATTTTTTACATCCATTTGTTTATTATGACGAATAGCTTCTGTTAGTTGTTCTTTTCCATTTTTTGTACTATTTATAGCTTTTACTACAGCTCATCCACCTGTAGCTAAACTGCCTAATGCTGTCAAGACAGGAATTAATGGTAGAAAGCCACCAATTTTTGTCAATGGAATAACTCTTGGTATACTTATATTAAATCTCCTTTTGCCTTTGCAATTAGTATGAACAGCTTTCTTTCCAATTTTAACAGCATCATTTATATTATCGGAATTCTCCTTTTTCAAAAGGTTAAGTGTATCGTTAACGGTGTTTAAAAATAATTTCTTATTACACACCTTTCGTCTCTTTCTTTTTCCATTTTTCTTTTTCGTTTCATATGTTTCAATTCTTGGTGTTCGCTTCATACCTAATCTAAATTTTTCTTTTGTTTTCAGTGCATTCGTTACAAACCATGCATTTGCACCTTATTTAATATCACTATCTTTAGCTTATTTGTTTGTAATAACCTGCTTACAACCTGCTTATGATCTGGTAACAATCTGCTTTATATCTGTATACAATCTGGTCACTATCTGCTTATGATCTGCTCACGATCTGGTCACTATCTGCTTATGATCTGCTCACGATCTGCTATCCGTTTACAATCTGGTAACGATCTGCTTTATATCTTTATATCTTTTATCGTTTGAGCGACTACCACAAGTTGGCCAATGTTTGCGCAAAGAGAAATATTAATATTTGCAAAAAATACAAATATTAGCCGACTTCTGGAAGTCGTGCAAACGTGCAATTGTCACATTGTAATAAACAATCAAGATCCATCAAAAATTCTGAAAAGTTTTGAACTAAAAGTTCATTTGATGAGATGACATATATAAAAAATATTACACGACTGTTATACTATTTATATAATAACTACGGTAATTTTTATCCAATTTTATCAAATGGTGACTCAATCTCTTCAGAAGAAAACAGACTTTACGAATATTATCACTTATCCTATATTTTTTATTAAAGTTTGCTACTATGAATGGACAAACTTGAAAAAATATGAAAAAAATTCGCATTTTCCAAGTTTACCTCATCAAAACTCATAGCATATTAAGTCGAATAATAGATATATGTACACCGTTTTAAAGGTCCATCTCTCCCCTTTCCAGCAAGATTTAAATTTTGGAAATCGGGTCGGAAATGTTTAAGTAATCCAGAAATTTGTGCGTGAAGTCAAAAAGAAGAGTTTTTGTCAAATAAAACAAGTTTGGAGGGTTCGAGAAATATAAAAAAGGTATTTTTGAGTTCTACTCAACTAACTGAATAACGTGGACTATGTAGTTACTCGGGTGTATTTTCACTGTCGCACCGTGTTATTATTTTGAAACACCGTTAAGAATACACTTAACCTTTTGAAAAAGGAGAATCCCGATAATATAAATGATGCTGTTAAAATTGCAAAGAAAACTGTTCATTCTAATTTCAAAGGCAAAGGAGATCTAATATAAGTATACCAAGAGTTATTCCATTGACAAAAATTGGTGACTTTCTACCATTAATTCCTATCTTGACAGCATTATTAGCATTAGGCGGTTTAGCTACAGGTGGATCAGCTGTAGTAAAAGCTATAAATAGTAAAAAAAATGGAAAAGAACAACTAACAGAAGCTATTCGTCATAATAAACAAATGGAAGCAATTGCTATGGGGAAATGTCTTTTTCTAAAACCATATAAAACTGGATATGGTCTTTACTATAGTCCAGCTCCAAAAAACTTTTAGATAATCTATCCAATCGCCCGCTAACAGATTTAGATATAAGAAAATATGGTAAACATCTCAAATACTTTATAGGTATTTTCATGCGTGATTCTTTACCTAAAAACCTTTTACACAAGAATGCGGTGTTGTTAATTTAGATGATACAAAAGGTGTTGGAACACATTAGGTAGCATATTACAAAAATCACAATTATAAAGAATACTTTGATAGCTTTGGAGACTTACAACCACCACTTGAGATTGTCAACTACTTAAAATTTCCCATTGAATATAATTATGAACGAAAACAAAAATTTAATACATTTAATTGTGGGCACTTGTGTTTAAAATTTTTATTCAATAAATATAAATAGAAATGAAATAAAAAAAATTGTTTAATTTATGTACATATAATATATTTTTTTTTATAAATTCATATATATTTGTACATTACATTTCTTATGAACTACTTAATCTATATATTTACATTTAAAAACATTTCATCATCATCATCGTCTTGCGTAAATTCTCTATATACATTTAAATTTGATGATGATGATGTTGATGGAGAATTTATTTTATAATGTCCCCATGCATATGTATTGATACCATTTTCTTTAATATATCTCTTATCATCTAAATAATTTAATGTTAGTTTACTAATATTTTGTGTATAAATTTGATGTACCTTAGATTTAAATATATACATTGTGTCATAGTATAATATTTTCTCTAATAAACATTTTCTAAAGTCATTTATACTTAATTTTTTAGTTACACATTGTTTAACACCTTTAATTTTTTTAATTTCGGTATCAACTCTATCAATTTTTACTGAATACATTTTAGCTCTTAAACCAATGAATTCTTTAATATTTTACCATTACACTCATCCTTCATCTTCCCTAATACTTTTTTATTAATTTGCCGAAAATTATATGGATTGTCTTTTGAATATGCAGATGTATCAAAATGTGTACTAATATCATTTTTATATCACTATATAGATCATCTGTTTTAATGTCGTAAATAAAGGAATCAGTATCCATATAATTGAGTTGCAGGTTTTCACAATATTTAGGTTTTATGTAATCATAATGAAAACTATACATTTTCCATTTGGATATTTCTAAAACTGAAAAACCAATATAAATTGGTTTATTATATTCAGTTTAGTTCTATTCATTTGGATGGCATGCATATTTTCATGAATTTTGAGTGAACTATGGAAATTAGGTTTAGCAATAAGAGCTCTATCACCTAATCTTTTACCTAACTCTCCCATTCACATACTATTTTAATGTCTTTCCTCCTATCAACATTTTCCATAGTTGTTCCATATACAGCATTATTTAACAATTTAAAAAAATTTTGTTCAAATGAATTTTTAGCTAGTGTTCTATAATGATTATTCAAATCAATATATTTCTTTAACCAATCAGACTGACTAAACTCAAGAATTCTATGAATTTTTTTCAAAATCAAACCATGTTGTAAGCATTGTTGTAGATTTCTATAATGTATAAGATAGTTTTTCTTATTATTTAGGTCTGTTATTAATTTTCGCTGTTTCATGCTTTCAATTTTCTTATTCTCAGCACAAAATGGTAAATCGTTATGATAGTCGTTTAATGTCGATGGATATTCTAGATCTACTTCTAATATATATCCCAATGGAGAATCCTCTTCTATATTATTAACATTAAAATTTTCAAAATTTTCAACCCATTTAAAATTTTTATATGGAAGGTATTTTGACATTGCATAACCATATAAATTATTTACATCTAAATATATTATATAATTTGATTCCTTGTTAGAATCATAATCACTAATATATTTATTATTAGCTATTGAATATCTGTTAGAACATTGAACAATACCTCCCCTGATACCTCGAAGAACAAAATTATATATATTAATATCAGTTAACAAATCTAATTCTATTTCAGTTGTTTTCAACATTGCGTCCCAGGATAGACCAGGAGTAGTATAATATTGACAGGGATCTAAATTATAAATGTTTTTACATACTTGTCGGAAATTTTCAAATATGTCACAGAGTAAAAGAACGTCTACCTTTAAATATAAAAGTAAATAATCCTTTAATGTTATACATTTAAATGTCTTCCATACTTTTTGTGCATGTTCATAATCCTCTACACTACACGACTCGTTAGATAATTTATTAAAGAAAACTGCAATGGGAGGTAATTGAGTTTCATTGAGACGATTTTCAGAATCTAAATAGTCGTACGGAAAGACACCTTTACGTTTCATTAAATTAAATTCTTCATCATTTGAATAGTTTGATTTTACTATTGTTAAATCGTTGCCGGATAAATAAGTTGCTAATTTCTCTAAACTAGATGGCATAAATCTAAATGAATCGAGAAAACGTAACTCAATAGTTTGTTTTTCATTTACAGTAATTCTTTTTGATATGGATACATAAAGTTCCTTATTTAAAGGTATAATATTTATATCACCTTCAATAGATGAAAGCTCTCTAACAAACAAGTGACAATCATATGCTGAAAGATTATGAAAAAATATAGGAATGAAATTCGCAATTTGATATTCTAAATTACACTTGTTATGAGCAGCAACTCTATATTCACCGGTTAGATGACAATGGTCAGCTACTTTATCTTTATTTGATAAATTTTTTTTGCAAATATGACTAGTCTTGCTTTCATAATGTTGTATCTGTTGAAGTGGCGTTAAGGAATTCATAGGTTTAATAACACTTAGATGTTCAGTGTAAATATCTAAAATATCGTTAACTAAGCTTTTAAAAAAATGTTGTGGTGCATTATTACAATTGTAAATTTTAAAAATATTTAAATCTGAATTATATGAACATTTAATATAATAACTATAAGCAAATGGAATATGCTTTTGTACTGATTTAACATTTGTTGAATTTTGTACATTAATTGATTCTAGAATACATTCAAAATCAGCATATACAACAAAAGGCACATCCAATTGTTTTTTAAAATTTTTATAACTAAGCATACTGTTTTCTATACTAGGCATTTTAGTTACCATCTTATTGCATTCTTTTTTATGATTCTCCAAAGATGATTCAGCATGAAAATGTATTAAGCATGTATTACATATATATGTCTTACATTTATGTTTTGTTATTTGACTTTTAATTAATCTGTAAATGTGAAAAAGGAAAAATTTATTTAGTGAAAGTTTTAAACTATCACCTACATATAAAGTTGTTTACATACATAATAATTTAATTATTTTGTCTTTCATTTCCGTTAAAAAGTTTTCAGGTATTAAATTATTTTTGTTATTGTTTTCAACTAAATATGTGATAATTCTATTATTAAACGATGATTTTATACACTTAACAGCATCAACATCCAAACCATTGTTTGGTTTCTCAGCACATTTAAGTTTGTGTTTATTTGTCCTTTTATGATAATACCAATTTGTTTTTAGAATATATTTTGCACAATACTCACAATAAACACTAATTTCACTGTTTTTGTTATCTTCTGTGTGAGAATGTGAGTGTCGATGCCATTCCGCATGATTTGAAAAATATTTAT
Source organism: Sarcophaga caerulescens (assembly GCA_927399465.1). Taxonomy (NCBI): domain Eukaryota; kingdom Metazoa; phylum Arthropoda; class Insecta; order Diptera; family Sarcophagidae; genus Sarcophaga; species Sarcophaga caerulescens. Next base: position 63,445,357 of record OV656866.1, read on the forward strand.
TACAAGTTTTACATTTAAATGATGTGGATGGTCCATCATGATACAATCTAATATGTCTTCACAAATAAAACCGCCAGCCATTTCTTATTTATTTATTTATTAAGAACTGATAATGTGTTAAATAGATTTTCTTAAACAGGAATGTCTCTGTTAACTAACAACTATTGTTATTTATAAAAAATTTTTTTTAATATACAAGTCAGAGTTGATAAATTCAGTACGTTTGTACTTTTTTCAGTACTTTTTCATTTAAAAAATACTGCAGTACTCCTGCTACGCTTTCAGTACTTTTTTATTATTAGATATTTTATGTCTTGCGCTTTTCAACTATTAATGCAATAGCAAACAAAATAAATAAGTGGTATGATTAGGTCGTAATTCTGATTGAAGGGTGCACGTATGTATATTTTACAAAAGTATTATTTGATGCAAAAAAGTACTTATTTTTGCAACACTGATACAAGTTAACGACAGTGGCGGTTCTGCCGGTGAAGGTAATTCTACAGTGTAAGCGTTTTTAATATTTTTGCTTCACACCTGCATCAGCGTCTGCATGCTCGCGCATGTTGGTACAACGTGATCATGCGACCAAAACAATGAACTATTTTTTTCATACGTCAGCAGATCTAATATCACAATCAAAAATATATCATATATTTTTGTTTACACGCGCCAGACAGTATGTAACTCGATATGCGTTTTGCATTGAATAAATTGTGGGAATATGTTTTTTAATTTTTAATAAATGCATCCGGAGAAGGCTCGAATTACACTTGGAACATTCTTGCAAGCTAAGCGTCTGCAAGCTAAGTATTTTCTAAACCACTAAAAATATTTAGCTTATTTTTCAAAACAAAAATATGAAATATTTTTCAACATTAAATCATACAAAAAAAAATAAAATAAAGAATACCGTCTTTTACAGCTATGAATGCTCCTAAATTTTAACACACATTCGCACATTAAAAAGCATTACCTTTTCACAATACATGTTACAAACCTATAGACCATTTTTGTTTACACGCGCTAGACAGTATGTAACTTGATATGCGTTTTGCATTGAATAAACTGTGTAAATATGTTTTTTAATTTTGCATAAATGCACTTTTATAAAAAATAAAACAAATTAAACATTTTTTTATTTAAATATTAATCACACCTATATGCAAAGCGTATAGGCACACAATAGATTTAATTATTTACAGCTATGCATGCTCCCATATTTTAATACATACATACACACATTAAAAAGCATTACCTTTTCACAATACATGCTACAAACTTATAGACCGATCGTATACAATTAATTTCAGAATTCAATTCATAACTCTCAGCTATGCATGCTCCCAAATTTTAACACACACACACACATCAAAAAGCATTACCTTTTCACAACGCACACACAAAAATACCATTTACATACTGTGTAACATATTAATCGAACAATCAACATGACCGGCTGTATAAGTAAAACTATATGCATGCTCCCAAATTTGTATGGAAAAATTGATCGCGAAACCCCATATAAAAAACTATATGCGTGATCCCAAATTTGTATGGAAAAATTGATCGCGAAACCTCATAAGAAAAACTATATGCGTGATCCCAAATTTGTATGGAAAAATTGATTGCGAAACCCCATATAAAAAACTATATGCGTGATCCCAAATTTGTATGGAAAAATTGATCGCGAAACCCCATATAAAAAACTATATGCGTGATCCCAAATTTGTATGGAAAAATTGATCGCAAAAGCCCATATGAAAAACTATATGCGTGATCCCAAATTTGTATGGAAAAATTGATCGCGAAACCCCATAAACATACTACTCATTTTCTGGGGATTATGCGTTCTGGCCAACTTTCAGGGACATGTTTTCGGCCCTTTACGGAATTAATCCCCATATTAGTAATATTCCGAAGATTATTATCTTCTACAAAAAACAGAAGGGGAGGCTAGGGATATAATCGGGACTTGCCCTATGACGAACTAAGGGTTTGATATGGCGTGGGAAAATCTGGTAGGCCGGTACGAGAACAAGCGAGTACTGGTAAATACCCAGTTGAAAACCTTGTTCAATTTTTCTGTTATTGAAAGAGAATCGGGTCCTACAATTAAGCGATTGCAGAGGACAATCAATGATTGTATTACAAATTTATCGGAATTGAAAAAAAATTGGGACATCATATTCGTTTATATTTGTTCCACCCGATTACCTGAGAACACTCTTGGTCTTTGGGAACATTCCCAGGGCCCTAACTCGTGCTTGCCCAAATGGAGTAGCATGGACGAATTTTTGACCGCTAGATATCGGACTTTAAAATCTGTTTCTGATATTATTGGCAGCCACAATCCGAATCAAGCGAGTAGTCGTACTCGAAATTCTGCTCAGGAGAATCGAAAGTTTAGGAGTTTTGGCACAACGGTCACTCCTACTACACCTCCAAAAAAATGCGCACTGTAGTGCATCCCCTTCATTTTAGTTCATACTATATAAATATAAATAATTAGTACTTAAGTATACAACCATGTAATTTACATCCCTGTAATAATATTCGTTAAGTAGATCTTTCGTTAAATAATATGTAAAAAAAGAAAAAAAAAAACTGAACAAACAAATGAAGGAACAAAACGAAAAAATAACAACAACATCTCTGTTTTAAAATTTATATTTGACTGTACCAGAAAGTGACACATAAAAATAGAAAAAAAAGTTAAAATAATTACAAAAAAAAAAAACAATTATAACGGTCCATCACTGTACCAAAAAGCGACTTACATAAAGACTTAGTAACAAGTTAAAAATAAAAAAGAAAAAAAAAAATAATAATAACGGTCCTTATTTTTACATCTTATTAACAAAAACAAAATTGAAACAAAATACAACTGTTACTAAGAAGAAAAAACATTACAACAAATAACCAGCAAAGACAACAAGATGTCATCAACAAAATTAACGGAACAAAACAGAAAACCAACACTCATTACCAGGAATAATCTCAAAGTCAGTAAGAATAACGGAGCCATCTATATTTACATCTATATACTATTTCACATTATATTATATATAACTATATTTGTATATAACTATATTTATTTTATATACTTAAAAGTTATATTCTATATTTAGATTATACTTACAACTTATTTTTTATATCCATATATATAAATTTTGAATTACTAATTATTATTTTAAAAACATTTTCTATATACATATATAGAAGTATTTACATACACTTAAAATTCTTCTTACTCGCGCAAAATTATAAAAAAAAACAAAAAAAACCGTTATTTTACTTCAATTTTTTTAAATTAATTTAAATAATTTATATATATGAAAAGAATTTATTATTTTTTTAACGTAAGATATTTTGAACAAAAACAATAAACCTAAGTAAAAATTAAAAAAAAAGAAAAGAGAAATAGGTAAAAATAATTTCTATGTACAAAATAAAGAGAACGCTCATAAATACTATGCTCATGAAATATAATGCTCTTAGTCCGTTAACTATATTTTCAAATACCGTTTTAAATAACGTTATTAAAACAACAAAATACAGTTCTGTAATAAATGCCAACATTTGAAAAAGAGAAATTTAAGGAAATTTTAGAGAAATTTTATAACATAAAAAAACGAATTTTACAAAATCGACCATTGTCAACAAAAGAATCAAAAAGAAAAGAATACATACAATTATTAATCAATGGTTACAATGAAATTTTATCATTTACAAGTTTACATATACATGACCTTCCAATTACTGTTAGGGAAGACACATTCGGAAAAATCTGGCATTGTAGAGAACTTTTGGTTAGATGTTTTGGGAAATTAGATTGCCGAATTAGGGTACCTTGTGATATTCGCACCTTTGAACTAGTTGATGAGGAAATTTTGTCAGATTCCGATTCGGATTTAGAGGCTGTGAAAACTGAAAAAGATATTAGGGTTAGTATAGAGCAAACTGATCAGGTGAAAATTACAGTGGAAAGTAAAACCAACAATAGGACAGTTCAGGATAATCTCGTTGTCGCGAACAATATGAGGGCAAACATGGCATCCAGTGAACAGAGGAAGTCGTATATTGGCATGTGCGCTAATATCATTAGGGATAACTATAATGGAGACCCACTAGCTCTAGAATCTTTTTTAGATAAAATTGCTTTAATACAGGACTTAACGGACGAAAATCTAAACACCACTTTTGTTACATTTCTGAAATCGAAATTGGAGGGCAAAGCTCGTGAAGCTCTACCAGAGAATGTAAATACCGTTGAGGACATAAAAGCTGCGCTGAAGGAGAAACTTAAACCGGATAACTCCGAAATAATAGCAGGGAAAATCGCAGCTCTGACTGTTAGGCATAATAATTTCACGGAATTTGCAAAACAGGCAGAAGATTTGGCAGATGCGCTTAAAAGATCGTTAACTATCGAAGAAATGGCGATTGAGCAGACAATATCGGTATGTCGTCTTAATGCAAGATCAGATTTAGAAAAATCTATTTTGGCTTCATCAACTTTCACGGATCCAAAAGAGGTAGTTGCTAAATTAATAGTCGAGCAGACGACAGAAACAAAAGAGCATCAGGTTTTGGCATTGCGGAATCATCACAAAAATAAAAATCATAATTTTTATCAAAACAACAACTCTCGAAATAATTTCCGTGGTACTTCGTATCGTTACAGAAACTTTAGAGGAGGTAATTATAACGGAAATGGCCGTTCTTTGTATAACAATAGAAATCAACAAAACCATAATATCAACCAATATAGCAATCAATCAAACCATAGAGGAAGCAATAGAGGGAATTACCGTGGTAACAATGGAAATCAAAAAGCATTTGTTAGGACTTTAAACGAGGAAATCCCTCAACCGACGTTGAGGGTTGTAGAAGAGGATTCATTGGCTCATTAGATTCAAAATTTCAAAAATCCATTTACGCATTAAACCTCAATTATGCCGATTTTATAAAATTAGATTGCATTGACGCACATAAATCTTGTACATACCTCGTTGACACCCAGGCTGATATATCTTTAATTAAAATTTCTTGCCTAAACTCTGATTCTGTTTTTAATGACAACCATATAATTAGTATTACTGGTATAACCAAAAATCCAATTTTTACTCTAGGCACAATTTACACAAATTTGATCATTTCGGAACAATTAATACCACAGGTTTTTCATGTAGTAGATGATGATTTTAATATCCCAGCAAGTGGAATTTTAGGAAAAGATTTTCTTAAAAACAATAGTTGCAAAATTGATTACGAAGATTTTACAATAACAGTAAATTTAAGAAATAATATTTCTGAAATATCAATTTTGCACGGATCAGGTGACCATACGTGTATAATACCCCCTAGAAGTGAGGTGTTTCGTATTTTCAATTTGCAAGACATAACTGAACCGATGTTCGTCAAGTCTCAGGAAATTTCCCAAGGTGTTTTTGTAGGTAAAGGTATCATAGACTCGTGTAATCCAGTTTTGAGGATACTTAATACAACTGATGAATTTAAATGCATTAGAAATGATAAAATCATTGCAGAGAAACTAGGACATTTTTATATATATTCATTGAATCAGACTAAAATAGATCATGATCGTAAAACCAAGTTGATGAATATATTAAAAGGTCGAATACCTGATGACGTAAATCACATTTTAACTCCACTTTGCGAACAATACGCAGATATTTTTTCTTTGGATAGTGATAAAATGACTATTAACAACTTCTATGAACAGAAGCTCAGATTAACTGATTCGTCCCCGGTTTATATTAAGAACTATAGGCTTCCTTATAGTCAAAGAAAGGAAATTAATAGACAGGTAAACAATTTGCTGGAGAATGACTTAATTGAACCTAGCAGTTCAAATTTTAATAGTCCTTTAATTTTGGTTCCCAAAAAGAGTACTGGAGGAGACAAATCGTATCGCATGTGCGTTGATTATCGTGCAGTCAACAGAAAACTCATTGCCGATAAATTTCCATTGCCACGTATCGACGACATTTTAGATAATTTAGGTCGTGCAAAATATTTTACAATTATAGATTTATTTTCCGGTTTTCATCAAATTCCGTTGTATATAGATTCACGCGAAATCACCGCTTTTAGCACTGAAAACGGTTCATTTCGTTGGAAAGTATTACCTTTTGGATTAAACGTAGCGCCTAACTCTTTTTCTCGGATGATGACTATAGCGTTTTCTGGTCTTGGACCTGATAAAGATTTTTTATATGTCGACGACATAATTATAACTGGATGTAGTAAGCAGCACCATTTGAAAAATCTAAGAGACGTTTTCGACATTTTGAGAAAGTACAATTTGAAAATAAACCCGTATAAATGCAACTTTTTTAGACCCGAAGTTACCTTTTTAGGTCACAAATGTACGGCAAATGGTCTATTACGAGACGATAGCAAAATAAGGGCAATAAAAGATTATCCGATTCCAACAGATAAAGATTCAATCAGACGTTTTGTGGCATTCGCCAATTATTACAGACGGTTTATACCAAACTTTGCAATATTAGCTGCACCATTAAATCAAATGACACGAAAAACTATTCAATTCGATTGGAATGAAAAATGTCACGATTCCTTTCAAAGCCTAAAATCTGCTCTTTTATCACCCAGAATTCTACAATACCCAGATTTTACAAAACCGTTTCTAATAACTGTAGATGCGTCTAAGCTTGGTTGTGGAGCAATTCTTAGCCAAAATTTTAATGGACACGACTTACCAATTTATTTTGCTTCGAAAAGCTTTTCAAAATCAGAACAGAAAAAGCCAATAATAGAACTAGAACTTCTAGAAATTCATTTTGCAATAAAACAATTTCGACCATATGTTTATGGCACTAAGTTTACGGTACGATCAGATCACCGACCTTTAGTCTATCTTTTTAATATTAAAGATCCTTCTTCAAAGCTAACTCGAATACGTCTGGAGCTTTCTGAGTATAACTTTACGGTGGAATATATTAAAGGTAAGAGTAATGTAGGAGCCGATGCTTTGTCGAGAATTTCAATCAGCGAATTGAAGAATGGAAGTGATCAAATTCTTGCAATAACCCGTTCAATGTCAGCAAAAGGGAAAACTAATTTGAAACAGCCAACCGAAAAACAAAATTTTGCTCAATTGAAAATTTATGACAAATTTTCCCATGATTTTAACAAAAATATTCCAAAAATAAGAAGTCAGATAATTAATACTAATGACAACAGAAAAATATTGTGCATTAACCTTTTTAGAAAATTTAGAAAACTGCTAACTTTTGAATTTAAGTTTTTTGTTAACGAGACAATAAATTTAGATTATTTGCTTTCGAGACTGGAGAAGTACAGTCAACAACCTGAAAATTTATAGGGCAGAATGGCCAAAGAATGATTCATTTTTTACAATTTGTACAATACAGGAATTAAAACAGCACGGTAACAAAATTTTGAAAACTTTAGAGATTATCCTGACAGAACCTATTGGAACTATATTTGAGGACGAAAGGAAACAAAGGCTAATGGAAATATACCACAGTGATCCTATCCTAGGCGGACACTGTGGCCAGAAGAAATTATATGCAAAGCTTCGTACTAAGTTCTATTGGAGAAAGATGACAAAGGACATCGCAAAATTTGTTAGGAATTGTCCTAAATGCACTTTAAATAAGGTTAGACCGAAAAATATAGAACAACTTGTTTTTACACCAACCCCAACGAAAGTATTTGATATAGTAGTTCTAGACACAATAGGCCCGTTGCCTCAATCCGTATACGGCAACAAATATGCACTGACATTAATGTGCGATTTGAGTAAATATTTGGTTACAATAGCTATACCTGATAAGTCGGCACGAACAGTTGCTCGTGCAATCTTTGAGAACTTTATTTTAGTCTATGGGAAAGCTAATACTATAAAATCAGATATGGGAACAGAGTTTAAGAACGAACTTTTTTCGGAACTGTGCAAAATTTTTGAAATAGATTTGAAATTCTCGACCGCTTATCATCACCAGACAATAGGAACGGTGGAACGCAATCTTCTTCGAGCTTTTCTAAACGAAAATATGTTGACTGGGACACATATCTGAGATATTTTACATTTTACCACAATACAACTCCTAGTTCAGTTTTCGACAACAAATTTAGTCCTTTTGAGTTAGTTTTCGGGAGGAAAGCGGTCATGCCGAATGAGATAAGTACCAATTTAGATCCAGTTTACAACGTGGACAGTTACGGTAAAGAAGTTAGGTATAGACTACAAAGGACGAATACGTTAGCAAGACAACTGATTGACAAACACAAGACAAAAAACAAAAACTACTATGATAAACTTTCAAAACCTATAACCTTGAAAATTAATGATTCGGTTTTATTACAGAAAGAACCATATAATAAACACGAAAGTATTTATGAGGGTCCTTACAATGTAACAAATATTGATAACACAAATGTAACAATATATGATAAAACAACAAACAAATACAAAACAGTACACAAAAATAGAATCAGTAAATACCTTACTCATTAAAACAAAGAAAATTTAAATAAGAGCCCTGTTGTTAAAAAAAAAAATCAAACAAATAAAAACAATTTTTTTTTCTCACCTATATAATAAGTGTTCTTATTGGTACGATTTAAAAACCAATTTAGTATGAAAAATATTAAAGCAATTAAGATTGATCACCTTGCTTGATTTAATATTTTTTTTAAAAAAAAGGGAGGTACATAGGTACGGCCAATACCTATAACGCTAAGCTTTTATTCAACTAAAACATACTAGATATTTCAAAAAAATTGTTTTTACTTTTTATTATAATTACTTATTATTATAATCACTTTTTATTATATTTTATATTTTTACTTTTATTATAATTACTTATTATTATAATTACTTTGTATTATATTTTAATTTAAAAAAAAAGGGAGGTGTAGTGCATCCCCTTAATTTTAGTTCATACTATATAAATATAAATAATTAGTACTTAAGTATAAAACCATGTAATTTACATCCCTGTAATAATATTCGTTAAGTAGATCTTTCGTTAAATAATATGTATAAAGAGAAGTAATAAAATAATAGAAGAGGCATTCTTGTATTTGCTGTTGATGAACAAAAAGAACAAAAAGTGTTTCATTTTCTAACTGACGTTGTACAGCACTATGTTCGGATAATCATCCCATTCGATTGTGCTCCAACTTTCTCAGGATGTCAGTAAGCGAAAGGATAAATGTTGCCAAAAGGAACAGGATTTGTACGAATTGTTTGGCAACCTCGCACGAATTTAGAAGATCCCAGAGCACTAATGTTTGTTATCTGTGCAAACAAAGGCATCATTCGCTGCTTCATCGCACTGAAGCCACTAATCATTCTCGACCCAAACCCGAAAATAATTCAGTAACCCACGCGACATCAAGTTACTCTGTTACTATTCCGGAGCACACTTCTCGTTTTGAGCAAAATTTGATGGAGAAACCATCCACTTCTGCCGAGGCTCGAAAGTTTAAAAATTTTTCGACACAACTACAGTCCACCCCGTATTCTACAGTCTTGCTGGCCACGACTGTAGTAGATATCATGCTCAACGACGTAAGATATTCTGCTAGACCATTGGTTGACCCTGCCTCTCAGGCTACCTTTGTCTCGAGGAGACTTCAGAGAAAGCTGAGTCTGCCAACATTCTCTGTCCCTGCTCCTACGGTACTCGGTCTGAATGGAGCGATAGCAGCCACTTCGACTAAAATCTGCTCGTTTTCCTTGGGTTCATCTATTGACTCAGAATTTCACTTGGAAACTGCTCACTTAAAGACGCAATTGATTTCGATTTGTCCGAAATCCCTGCTTCGGATCTCAAATGCTGTCATATGGATCTACTATTGGGAGCAGACCTATATTCGCGAATTATGTTGACCGACGTGAAAAGAGTCCCCAGAGGTTCACTCATAGCCCAGAAGACCGTCTTTGGATGGATCCTTACTGGTAGAATTCCACAGCTGCATTCTTTAAACTCTATAGTGTCATTCTTCAGTCATTTGGACTTGAACGACCAAATCACTCGGTTTTGGGAAGTAGAGGAAGTTCCCAAATTTAAGAAAGTCTGGGCCGATGACAAATTTTGTGAGGACTTTACCCTTTAAGTCCGAATTTCCTACCAGTTTAAACCTTGGGTTCTCCCAAAGAATAACTCTTTCGCAGTTCATAAGGAATGAAGCGAGATTACTGAAATCCTCGGAAGTTAAGAGTCAATATGACTCGGTTATTGAGGAGTATTCTACCTTAGGTCATATGACAAAGGTCAGCGCGGATTTGGCTCATTCTCCCAACTCTATCTTTTACTTGCCACATCATGCTGTTTTTAAACCCACTAAACTTCGTCTTTAATACCTCCAGCCCGTCCTCAAACCTTAACAATGTCCTACACCCTGGACCAATCTTACAGTCTAACATAACTATACTGATTTTGCGTTGAAGACTGTTCAGATATGTTTTTAATTCTGACATAGAGAAAATGTATAGGCAGATACTGATCAAACCAGATCAGACGCATTTTCAACGAATACTATTTCGTCGAAACCCCGAGGGAGATATAGAGGATTACGAATTGAAAACAGTGACATTCGGAGTGAACAGACCAATTAGCTAGTGACCTTGAGGCAAGCCACCCTTCTGTGTCCACCATTTTGCGTACTCAAATGTACGTGGACGATATTTTGTCCGGTGCACATTCTATTGAGTAGGCTATTCATTATCGCGATGAATTAATTTATGTTTTGAAGTCGGCTGGTTTCTCGTTGCGGAAATGGACTTCGAATGAACAGATATTGGATTCCAATTTTTTGAAATTTTCGGTTGCTAGTACTGCTAAAACGTTGGGTTTACGTTGGAATGCGAGCTTGGACACATTCTTCTTCAAGCCATCTCTAACGCCGGATATTACCCAAGTCACCAAACGTTCTGTCCTTTCTCAAATAGCCAAGCTATTTGACCCTGTTGGGTGGCTAGCACCCAAAATAATTGTCGCTAAGATACTTATGCAACAAATTTGGAAAGACAGAACCGATTGTTTGAAACCCATGACGTTACACAGGTGGCGCGAATTTGTTGATGATTACTCGTTCATCGACAGGATTAACATCCCCCGCTGGGTTAATTCTAACCCTGATTATGAAGTACAACTTCATGCGTTTTGTGATGCTACTGAGAAAGCATATGCTGCCACCCTTTATAGCAGAATCAAAACCCCGTCAGGTGAAATATTCACACACTTGCTCGCTGCCAAGACAAAGGTTGCGCCAGTAAAGGTGCAAACCTTACCCCGTTTAGAGCTCTGCGGCGCAACTCGTTTGAAAAAAACAGAGCTGAATTTTACCAATTCGAAAGCTTTTTGTTGGACAGAATCGACAATAGTTCTGTCCTGGTTTCAGAACCCCCGTGCCATTGGCCAACCTTTGTGGCGAATAGAGTTTCGTATGTTTTGGATACTATTGGCATCGATAATTGGAATCATGTCGAATCTCACAATAACCCTGCTGATCTGGCTAGTCGAGGTATGACAGCCAAGGAACTATTCTGAAATCTGGCGGAAGGGCCCTACTTGGCTAAGTCTGCCACGTTCCGAATGGCCTAAATCATCATTCAAGTCCTGTACCCAGCTTAAAACACGTTTGGTTCAAGTGAACATCAACACGACAACGTTCACTGAGGAAATTTTAGGCCGATTTTCTGACTTGTCTCACGCATTGCAAGTATTGTCGTACGTTTTCCGCTTTTACCACTTCGCTAATAAGACGAAATGTCGGAAATATTTGTCAATAGGACTTACTCAGGACGAAATCAGTTTCGTGGAGCGTCGATTAATTATTTTGTGTCAAAGTTCACACTTCCCCGAATACTAAATTTTGAAGGAAGGAGCTGCTTTGACTCGTAAGAGCTCTCTATTGACCTTTAACCCCTTTATCGACTCTAATGGTTTCTTGAGAGTGTAGCATGTTCATGATGTCATCATTGCCGACACATGTTTAAAGTAATTCTTTTATTGAGTTTTTATTACAAACTATCAATAACGTACATATGTACATACACATACACATTGTTGATGGCACTTCTGTTTGGTAAATTCAAGCAACGATCAATTTGCTTGTGTTTGCAATTTAATAGTCAATACTGTCAACACTGCTAGTGTTGGACATATTCATATTTTCATATTCTTAATAATTATTTGAAATTCTTGCTATACCTTCCACTGTAGACATAATGCTTGATCAGCATTATTTATGTATAAATACTGGGTAATTTTAGAGATAAGAATTAATTAATAAAATATAGCCAAACTGTGCGCTTCTTGGCGCACTTGGTAAATAAAACAAAAATAACTTGTTTTAATCTTTTACATGGCGATCCTGCCAATCCTGGAGTGCTAGTTCATTAAGCACCCACAAAAAAAAAAAGCGGATCAATCCTGCATGGCCCATGGTATTTATAGCACCTAAGGACCCGAAAAAAAAATATAACAACAACTGGTGTGCTCAAAAGCACCCAAAATAAATTTTTATTCTGACGGATAGCCGAAAATCCGTCAGTTGCGTAAAGGAAGATCTGCCTAGCCTAAAGGCATGAAATTTTCACCAGGACAGGGTCCTCAACAGAAGGCGTAGACAGAGGAATATACGAAACCCTGAATACAACCAAAAAGATGAGTAAAAACTGAAGAGAGAGAAGGTCATACTGTTGCGAATGGTCTACTCCAAACCACCAGAAGCAATAAAATCTGGGAGAAGATCAACAACATCGAATGGTAAATAAATATTTTTTTCATTAGCTTGCAAAAGAAGTGCGTTCTATCCGCACTCTTAGGGCCTATAAGCGTTAACCGCTCGAGGCAAAACATTTTTTTTAACAAAATATAGAGTGTTATAATAAATAGTGTTATTTATTTGAAATTAAAAATAAAATTGTGAAATAAATTATATGATATTATTATAAAAAAAAAATTATTAATATATGCTAAGAAATTTATTTTAAATTACGTAAATATAAATTCTAAATTTAATATGTGTAAATGGACCTTGAAAGTTATTTGAAATTTTTGCTCGGTTAATAATAGAAAGGTTTAAACAGCAGTCAAAAGTAGACAGGCCTAATGCCAATGTGGTGAATGAGATAGAAGTAAGTGGTGAATCAATTAGTCTTACTAAAGTAGAAAATTATTTAGTAATAATTGTAGTTATATTATGCCTTCATTTTGCCTTACATATTTACGCGCTACATAGCAGAAGATTAAAGAAAAGGTATTTAAGTAGAGCCAATGACCTAGACAAAGTTTAGAAACATTAATGGAATGGAAAGACATACAGTACAAGGTTAGATTAATTAAGGAGCATTTCGACCGTTCATACAAATGCCTGAACATTGACAGACCAACAAAGGACGAAACTATTCAACTTCACATTCAAAACCTCATAACCAGTCGTGCTTAACGTAAACTGCTACCGATTGACAAAAGGACATCAGACGGAAGCCGAAGGATTCTTTTTGGACTTAAAAACCAAATTACTAAAAATACCAGTCAAAAAGAACATAAAAATTGTATTACCAAACACACTACATGAAAAATTAAACTTTGATCTTGCTGAAAATTTTACAGCAGATAACAATATGACACAAACAGTAGTAGAATTTTTGAATACAGCTTCAAAGCTTGTTCCAGATTTCGACGGGAAATCTGAAAACCTCCGTTCCTTTATAGACTCCTTAGAATTACTAAACACCATCAAGGGTAACCATGAGTCGACTGCAGTTTCTTTAATAAAAACAAAACTAAAACGAAGTGCTAGGAATTTGATATACCAAGAATCCACAATATTATAAATTATAAATAAATTAAAGCTAACTGTTAAGGGTGAATCTGTCGAAGTTCTATCCGCAAAGATTATGAATTCTAAACAAAACAACAAGACTGCAAATACTTACTGTGCAGAGATTGAATCCCTTACAAAATCGCTAGAAAATGCGTATATATCGGACGGACTAACAACTGATTTAGCAAACAAATACGCCACACAGATAGCTGTGAAGGCACTTACCAAAAACTGCAACATCGATGAGGTAAAAATTATCATGGAAGCAGGACAGTTCCGTGACATGAACGAAGCCGTCAGTAAATTCGTAAATAGTTGCACTGAAGCAACAGGGCAACAAAATTCTATATTGTACTTTAGGCAGAAACCCACATATAATAATTATCGTGGAAACAACAGAAGATTTCGTGGTAGAAACAATTATCCACGAAATAATAATAATAATGGTAATAACTATGCTAACAATTACAATAATAGAAACAGAAAAAGATATGACAATAACCGTAGCAATAGACGCTACGTACGAGCAACAAGCTCAAATGAAAATGGTTCGGAAAACTCCGAACATCCCCTAAGATCAGAACAGTAAATAAGAAAGTATATAATCTTAACCTCAACTTATGTTATTTCATTCAGATTAATATAGATAACAATAACACTAAAGTAACACTATTAGTTGACACAGGAGCCGACATTTCTCTCATAAAATCAAAATATTTCAATTTAACACAAATAAATACTAACAGAATAACAACATTAAGTGGAATAGGACAAGGTGAAATTAAATCTATAGGTAGTAAATTTTTTGATTTAAAATTTAAAAATTATCTAATACCACATACCTTCCAAGTAGTAGACAATGATTTCCCAATACCAAGCGATGGAATCATTGGTATGGATTTCATTAAGAAATATAATTGTATATTGGACTTCAATCAGATTTATGATTACTTAGTCCTACGACCATTCAATATACCACAACCTATAGAAATACCAGTTATTAACAACAATAGCCTTATTTTATCACCAAGATCAGAAGTAATACGAAAAGTTAATTTTATTGATTGCGATGATGAAATATTAATACCAAATCAAGAACTCGAACCAGGTGTTTTTATCGCGAACACATTGGTAAAATCTAATCAAGCATATATTCGTATTCTAAATACAAATAATACTATCACAACAGTCGATAAAGGCAATATAAAAACCGAAAAACTTTCTGAATATGATATACTTGAAAGAAATCCAACCGAAAATAGACATAGAAAATTAGAAATATTAAAAATTTTACAGAACAATTTCCCTGATCAATTTCAAAATACATTAACTGAACTTTGCACATCATAAAGCGATATTTTCGGTTTAGAATCAGAAACAATTACAATTAACAATTTCTATGAACAAAAGTTGAGAGTAAAGCATTCACAACCGGTGTACATTAAGAACTAACTAACTAACTAACTATCGTATACCTCATACACACAAAAAGGAGATAGATCAACAAGTAAATAAACTAATAGCCGACAAAATAGTTGAACCATCAAATTCTGAATACAATAGCCCAATTCTGTTGGTGCCAAAGAAATCACTCCCAAATTCTGAGACAAAGAGATGTAGACTCGTAGTAGACTATAGACAGCTAAACATAAAATTAATAGCAGATAAGTTCCCGTTACCTAGAATAGATAACATTTTAGACCAACTCGGCAGAGCCAAGTATTTTTCATGTCTGGATCTAATGTCCGGTTTTCATCAAATTGGACTGGAGAAAAACTCTAGAGATCTAACCTCGTTTCAACAGCAAATGGATCTTATAGATTCAGTAGATTACGCTATGGTTTGAAGGTAGCGCCCAACTCTTTCCAAAGAAAGACACTCGCTTTTAGTGGTCTTCGACCCGACCAGGCATTCCTTTACATGGATGACTTGGTTGTTTTAGGATGTTCAGAAAAACATATGCTTTCTAATTTAACAAATGTATTTGAATTATGTCGAAAACGCAACCTTAAATTAAATCCTGCAAAGTGCTCATTTTTCATGAGAGAAGTAACATACCTAGGACATAAATGTACTGATAAAGGAATACTCCCAGACGACACTAAATATGCAGTAATCGAAAATTACCCACAACCAAAAGACGCGGATGGTGCAAGAAGATTTGTAGCTTTTTGCAATTACTATCGAAGATTCATTAAAAATTTTTCAGAGTATTCTAGACATCTAACAAGATTGTCCAAGAAAGGCGTACAGTTCGAATGGACTGATGATTGCGATTCGGCATTTAGATACTTAAAGAAGGCATTGATGAGCCCAACATTACTTCAATATCCCGATTTTACAAAAGAATTTTGTATAACAACAGATGCAAGCAAGCATGCTGTGGAGCTGTACTAACTCAAGAATATGAAGGGAAACATCTACCAATAGCAAATGCTTCAAAAATATTTACAAAGGGCGAGAGTAATAAATCAACCATTGAACAGGAATTGACTGCTATACACTGGGCTATCACACATTTCAGGCCATACGTTTATGGAAAACACTTTTTGGTTCGTACCGACCATAGACCACTTTCTTACTTGTTCTCAATGAAAAATCCAAGTTCCAAATTAACAAGAATGAGATTGGATTTAGAGGAGTATGATTTCACTGTAGAATATCTTAGGGGAAAAGATACTTACGTAGCCGACGCTCTGTCGCGCATAACAATTAACGAATTAAAAGAAATAAATAACAAAAACAATAATGTATATAAAGTAACAACTCGACCAATGACAAATAAGGCACTTGAAAAGTACCAAGTGTTGCGATTTGTTTTGTTTCATACACAGATTTCTTTTTGTATTTGAATATTAACAGGGAAAAGAAAAGAAAAAGGAATTAAGCAAATTAATCTATTTTAAATCGAATTGGGAACGCTTCTTGTGACCCTTACTGTTATATGGTGATAATACTCAGTGTTGTTGGCGTTAATATATTTTTTTTCTCGCATGCTACATAATTTTGTCTCTTACTTAGTAACTCCTTAATTCTTCAACTGAATTAGTGCGCATGCTTTGGTATATATGTTTGTACCTTTGGAATTACACTCATTAGGATCATCATATTCATTACCATATATGGTAATATTTCTGATTTTTGCAAGCTAGGTATTTCTGTCTCTTTCCAACGCGTTATTAATATATTATATATAGTGATAAATATTTGTTCTCCCTTTTACTTAACTACGTAGCTAATATTTTAATAACGCATTAGACAAGCTTACTAAAAAAATTCCAAGGAAGTTAATTAATAAGTGACCGTTGGAAGGGAAAGACTTATGGAGACAAGAGAGACCAGAAGAATGTGTTGTGAAAAATAAATTAGTTTGTGCTAGGGAAGTGGTTTGAGAGAATTTTTTTTGACATACAAGAAAGTGCTAAGTTTCTACAATTTTTTTTTTGGACGCCGGTCATTATGGAATTGTGCATTGTTACGGAGCGCCCTAATAAGTTCCACATGAACAGCTGATTTATTATTGTGAATTATTGTTTTGTGTTTTTATTTGACGTTTGTTTGTAAACCGCCTTTTTGCACTCTCTTTTGAATTCTTATTTATTTGCAACTTGTAAATTATATGTAAGTTAAATTTATAATTAATCGAAGCCCGTCTATTGTTGAAGAAGGAGGTGCAAAACTGCGGTGAGTATATAAAATTAAATGTATTGTAATTATTCTAATATTTTAAATTTACATAGAAATAAACGAGCCACAAGACGAGCCACAAGCCAAGTCTTGGTACAGATACTGTTTAAAGCAAACCTCCTGTCTTCACGATATTTTTAGTTACAGCCGTAACATTTTTATTTCGCAATTTTGATTGCATTTTTATTTGCGATTTATTGCATCTCTTGTAAAAAGAAAAATTACAAGAGCTGCCGCCAGCACCAGTAAATCTGCAAGTAAAGGAAATAAACTTTGTTGGAATAAATGCCTCCACCGGTAGTTCGCAGCCCACCACTTTTAAGAAGTTCAACTAGTGCAGATACAGCAACATCTGACCAATCTGAACAAGAAAAGATGCAGCCAGCATCCAGACCAGCCAGCCAGACTAATCTTAGTGCTTCTGCCGCCAGCACTGACGCCCCGACAGCGAACATAAGTAAAAAAGCCAGTTCAAACCAACAAAGGAGTACCCTTAGTGCTTCTAAGGCACCGGAGTCAATAAATGAAGCAAGCCAAATAAATATGCAGCCTTCAACATCGGGTAACGTTCTCTCGACAGATTGGCAAAAACAAATGCAATATTTGAAACGCCAGCTTTCGGAAACCCAATCCCAACTTGCCGAGAGTAGACGTAAGTGTCAACAATTAGAATCTGCTTCACAGGAGACAACTCAAACGGTAAGTGACCATAACCTCAACTTTATAAGTATGCCAAATAGCCCCGCCATTGAATGTACAAACACAACAACGTTAGAGCCCCGTAATCCGCGAACATATAAACACCCTCAACATACCGTAGAAGGCAGCACTGCTCCGTCGCCGCAAGCAGCGTCAATTACATTTAATACATATACACCGTTTAATAATAATAACTGTACGCCGTCGTTTTCCTCAAACATAGTCTCCAGCCATCAGCAACATACAACAAACAATTTAAATGCTTACGGTACCCTTAACGGAGCAAATGCATTTATGATGCCAAGAAAAATACAGGATTTACCGGAGTTTAACGGTGAACCAGAAGACTGGCCATTATTTTTCACAGCTTATACACAATCAACAGCAGCATACGGTTACAATAACTTTGAGAATAACCAAAGGCTTCAAAAATGTTTAAAGGGTGAAGCAAAAGAAATCGTGAAGTCGCTCCTTATCCACCCTGACAATGTTAATGCGGTAAGAACCGCAATTAAAATTCCGCTTTGGAAGACCTGAGCAGTTGATTCATAGCCAGTTGAAAAAAGTGAAGGAATTACCCTATATTAATGAAAACAATTTACCTAAATTAGTGCCATTTTCAACTAAAGTGAAAAATTTAGCAGTGTTTCTTAAATCTGTGAATGGTCAACAACACTTAGCTAATCCAACGCTTTTAGAGGAGATTATTTCAAAACTCCCCATGAGTAAGAGACTGGAGTGGGCTAAAATCGCAGTAAATATTAACCCATATCCAACAATTGAACACTTTAGTGACTGGTTAAGTGAAGTGGCAAATTTAATATGTTTAGTGCAAGATGTTAATAATGAACCAAAGCGCAGAGTGCTACATGCAATAGAAAAGATTCATCTATGCGCTGTATGCAAAGGAAACCATAAAATATATGACTGTCTCAAATTTTTAAATCTTAAAGTGGAAGAACGTTGGACTGTGGTAAAAAAGATTCATGCGTGTTTCTCTTGCCTAAATATAGGACATTCGACTCGGGAGTGCCGTAGAAAGAGAGTATGCCCAGTAGAAGGCTGCCAACGTAAACACAATAAACTACTTCATGAAGATACACCCAGTGTTCCCTTGCCAGCACAGTCAAATAACAATAATAGTAGTGAGCCCAGCCATGACGTTTTAAGTTGTTTCCATGAGAATAAAAAACTTCTGTTTCGTGTACTGCCAGTTACCCTCTATGGTGAAAACCGCAGTGTAGATATTTATGCTCTATTTGATGATGGTTCCTCCGTAACTATGCTAGACAAGGAAATCGCAGAATATGTAGGTGTACGTGGGAAAAGTAACAATTTAAATCTCCAATGGTTCGGTGGCCGGTCAGCAAGGGAGCCGTCGTTTACGTTCAATATACGATTAAGCGGTACCGGAAAGAATAAAACTCATCTCCTCAAAAATGTGTATGCCGTATCAAATTTAAATTTACCAATGCAAAGCCTAACGGAATGTGAGATAAAACAAATATTTAAAAATGCGCCGTCGAACTTTATTAAACCTTATACAAATATTGTTCCAAAATTATTAATTGGTTTAGACCATGCCAGCTTAGGGTTGCCATCTGATGTAAATATAAACAATTCTAGTGGACCATTTGCGTGTAATACGGAGTTAGGATGGGTAGTATTTGGTCCGTGTAAATCAGTATCACCTTCAATTCATTCATGCCTTTTCGTACGTGTTAAAGAGGAGGAAGAGATCCACAAGATGGTTGAAGATTATTTTAATATTGAAAATATGGGTGTACGAACCGCTCCTCCAATTCAGAGTGAAGACGACATTAGAGCGAATAGAATATTACATGAATCAACAAAGCGCGTTGGCAAACGTTTCCAAACGGGTCTTTTATGGAAAAAAGATCTAGTAAATCTCCCAGATAGTTACTCAATGGCATTAAACCGTCTTGAAAGTTTAGAGAAAAAGTTGCGACGTGGCGAAAGCCTTTATGTTGCCTATAGTGGGGTAATAAATAGTTATATCGAAAAGGGATACGTCCGTAAAGTGCCGCCAGAAGATATCCACCTGACTTCAGATAAAAAATGGTATTTACCTCATTTTGGAGTTATAAACCCTAACAAAGAGAAAATAAAATTGCGATTGGTTTTTGATGCCGCTGCCAAAGTAAATGGAATCTCCTTAAACGATAATTTATTAAAAGGGCCTCAGTATATTTCGTCATTAACCACCACACTTTACAGTTTTCGATCTGGAAAAATTGCTGTTACTGCAGATATTTGCGAAATGTTTCATCAAGTAATGATACAACCGAGTGATAGAATATCTCAACGTTTTTTATGGAGAAACTGTAATTATAATTCCGCGCCTGATGAGTATGAAATGATGGTAATGACATTTGGAGCTACCTGCTCACCGTGTTCTGCTCTTTATGTCATGAAGAAAAATGCCAAAGAGCATACAGATTGCAATCCAAGAGCGATAGAAGCCATTTGTGAACATCATTATATGGACGATTTTATAGACAGCTTTGATACTGTTGAAGAAGCCATTGAAGTATCACTACAAGTGAAGAATATTCACAAAGACATTTGATCCATTGGGATTTTTAAGTCATTATATTGTAGGGGCTAAAGTAATACTACGAAATACATGGAAACGTGCCCTCCGATGGGATGAACCGATTCCAGACGATATCAATACATCGTGGGAGAAGTGGCGTAAACAACTGAAAAACATTTCTAATTTTCGTTTACCACGATTTTACTTCCCCCAAGGAAAGCCATATGAAATCCAGTTGCACATATTCGTAGATGCTAGTGAGGAAGCCTTTGCAGCCGTGGCTTATTGGAGATTTATTTCAGTCGATGGTAGTATTGGTGTCAGTTTTATATGCTCAAAGACAAAATGTGCCCCTCTAAATAAAGCATCAATTCCTCGCCTTGAATTACAGGCGGCCGTTTTGGGAACTAGGATAAAACAAAATGTGCTTAGCGAACACAAGATAGTGCCAAGCCTAACTATTTTGTGGAGTGACTCAAAAACCGTTTTGAAATGGATCTCAAGTAGACATAGAAACTATAAACCTTATGTAGCCCATAGAATCGCTGAAATATTGGCGTCAACTAATATAGAAAACTGGAGGTGGATCTCTACCGGAGACAATGTAGCCGACGATGCCACTAGATGCTACGATAATATTGATTTTTCTAAATCAAGCCGATGGTTAAATGGACCTAAGTTTTTAAAACAACATGAAGATGAATGGTCGAATCACGATATTACTCCCCCTCCTGAGGATCATGATGAGGAAGAAATTCGCCCAAAGATCTCATTTCTAATCTTGAACAATGATTTTATAAATATTAAACGTTTCTCTTCTTATAGCCGATTAAAAAGAACAATCGCATACATGCTTCGATTTATAAATTTATGTCGCAAGAGGTACAGTGATTTAGATCGACATGGAATAACAGCCAAAAATTTAGAAGAAGCCGAAAAAATCTTATGCCGGGTAGTTCAAGGAGAATCATTTTCTGAAGATATTAAGAGTATCAAAAAAGGACAGCCAGTCACAAAAGCCAATAATTTATTTAATTTGCTGCCATATATCGACGAAGATGGTTTACTTAGGGTGTATGGAAGAATCGATGCGGCCAGCAGCCTACCGTACACCACTAGACGGCCGATTATTTTGCCTAAGGACCACTACTTCACAAAAATTGTCGTAATGAATTATCACAGTGAAATGAAACACCAGAATCATGAAGCCACGATTTGTGAAATAAGGAAAAAATTTTGGATTCCTCAGTTAAGAAGTCTATTGAGATGTGTTGTTAGTAAATGTTTTGTCTGTAGAAAAACAAAGCCATTCCTGTTACTCCAGTCATGGGACCACTACCTGTGGATCGACTTAAGCCTTATATTGCTCCATTTAAATACACTGGTCTTGACTACTTTGGACCGTTAAATGTTAGTATTGGTCGTAGAACTGAAAAAGATGGGTAGCACTGTTCACTTGCTTAACTATACGCGCTATTCATCTGGAAGTAGCCTACGATTTATCAACGGATTCTTGCATTATTGCCTTGAAAAATTTTATGAACCGGCGAGGAGTTCCAGTTAGGATTCGTTCCGATAATGGAAAAAACTTTGTGGGTGCCAACGAGGAGGCTAAACGCTTTGAAGAAGTTTTTGAAGCCGAAAGAATTCAGCATTTATTGTCTTCAAAGGGTGTTGAGTGGGTATTTAATTGTCCAGCAAACCCCTCCGAGGGCGGAGTGTGGGAAAGAATGGTGCAGTGTGTCAAACGGGTTTTACGTCAAACACTAAAGAACGAATCCCCGAAAGAACACGTATTGCGGTCCCTACTCATCGAAGCTGAGAATATCATTAATTCAAGACCGTTGACTCATTTGCCCGTTAGTCCACATGATGAAGAACCACTCACTCCAAACCATTTTCTTCTAGGAGCGCCTAATATAGCTCAGACTTTTCCAGTTAAAGTTCCAGATGATAAAATATTCAAACTGAAGAAGCAATGGCGCATTGTAAGGTGTTTAAGAGATAGATTTTGGAAAAGATGGGTGTTGGAATATTTGCCGACTCTAACAAGAAGAGTTAAGTGGTGTGAGCCTACAAGGCCAATCAAAGAAGGTGATTTTGTGTTTATATGCGATCCTAACATTCCAAGAAATCAATGGCGGCGAGGTTTGGTTATACGTTTGTACACTGGAGCTGATGGAGTTGTTCGGAAAGCAGATGTGAAAACCTCAAGTGGAGAGTTACAACGAGCTGTTTCGAAGTTAGCTGTTCTTGATCTAGATGATGGTGAAGCTGATCGCTCCACGGGGGTGGGGGTGTTACGGAGCGCCCTAATAAGTTCCACATGAACAGCTGATTTATTATTGTGAATTATTGTTTTGTGTTTTTATTTGACGTTTGTTTGTAAACCGCCTTTTTGCACTCTCTTTTGAATTCTTATTTATTTGCAACTTGTAAATTATATGTAAGTTAAATTTATAATTAATCGAAGCCCGTCTATTGTTGAAGAAGGAGGTGCAAAACTGCGGTGAGTATATAAAATTAAATGTATTGTAATTATTTTAATATTTTAAAATTACATAGAAATAAACGAGCCACAAGACGAGCCACAAGCCAAGTCTTGGTACAGATACTGTTTAAAGCAAACCTCCTGTCTTCACGATATTTTTAGTTACAGCAGTAACATGCATCATACTTTATATATATGAAATGAATAATGGAAACTGTATTTTAAATGTATTTAAATAATGATTGTACAAGGAATTTTACCACATGATGGAACTTTTAAAATTAAATATGAAAATATATATATAAGAAATGAATTAATATAACTAAGTTCCAAATCCAAATGATTACACAAAAAAATTGCTACGAAATTTAAAATACTTAAAATTTTTAAAATTAAATATGAAAATATATATATATAAGAAATGAATTAATATAACTAAGTTCCAAATCCAAATGATTACACAAAAAATTTGCTACAAAATTTAAAATACTTAAAATTTTTAAAATTAAATATGAAAATATATATATAAGAAATGAATTAATGTAACTAAGTTCCAAATCCAAATGATTACACAAAAAATTTGCTACAAAATTTAAAATACTTAAAATTTTTAAAATTAAATATGTAAATATACATATATAAGAAATGAATGAATATAAATAAGTTTCAAATCCAAATGATTACACTAAAAATTTGCTACAAAATTTAAAATACTTAAAATTTTTTTTTTTTAAATTAAATATGAATATATATGTATGAAAAATGAATTAATATAACTAAGTTTCAAATCCAAATGATTACACTAAAAATTTGCTACAAAATTTAAAATACTTAAAATTTTTAAAATTAAATATGAAAATATATATATAAGAAATGAATTAATGTAACTAAGTTCCAAATCCAAATGATTACACAAAAAATTTGCTACAAAATTTAAAATACTTGAAATTTTTAAAATTAAATATGCAAATATATATATAAGAAATGAATTAATGTAACTAAGTTCCAAATCCAAATGATTATACAAAAAATTTGCTACAAAATTTAAAATACTTAAAATTTTTAAAATTAAATATGAAAATATATATATAAGAAATGAATTAATGTAACTAAGTTCCAAATCCAAATGATTACACAAAAAATTTGCTACAAAATTTAAAATACTTAAAATTTTTAAAATTAAATATGAAAATATACATATATAAGAAATGAATGAATATAACTAAGTTTCAAATCCAAATGATTACACTAAAAATTTGCTACAAAATTTAAAATACTTAAAATTTTTTTTTTAAATTAAATATGAATATATATGTATGAAAAATGAATTAATATAACTAAGTTTCAAATCCAAATGATTACACTAAAAATTTGCTACAAAATTTAAAATACTTAAAATTTTTAAAATTAAATATGAAAATATATATATATAAGAAATGAATTAATATAACTAAGTTCCAAATCCAAATGATTACACAAAAAATTTGCTACAAAATTTAAAATACTTAAAATTTTTAAAATTAAATATGAAAATATATATATAAGAATGAATTAATGTAACTAAGTTCCAAATCCAAATGAATACACAAAAAATTTGCTACAAAATTTAAAATACTTGAAATTTTTAAAATTAAATATGAAAATATACATATATAAGAAATGAATGCATATAACTAAGTTTCAAATCCAAATGATTACACTAAAATTTCTTTTATGAGTCATAGTCCAATTTAAGTTTTTCTAGCTGCTTGGATAGTCCAAGTACTGAAAATAAAGTTTTAGACTTGATGCATTTGGATACAGAGGAAAACTACGGTGGTGTAGGACTTCAATAGAGTCCATTGGAATAGCATTTTTTGATTTGTGTTCAATGTTGCATATTGAAGAAGTACATTATAAAGATTTTTTTTATTGAGGAGACTTATGTATTCAGTATACATTGCATTTGTTCGAACGATGACATATTATCTTTACTTAAGTATACATTTTTCCTTCCCAAGTGTTTATAAATTTGTATCACAGAATTTAATTTGTATTTGTTTTCCAACTTTAATATTGAACTTGACATTTTCTTTTATTCATAATTCATTTGTTTTTTCATGAACTACTAACTATTGCACATTGATTTTTTTTCTTTTTTTTTCCAAATATTTATTATTTATTTGCTAATATTTTCATTTTTTAGTATTTTGAGATAATTTAAGTATTTTCCATATTTAGGAGATTTGCATTTTGTATTTATTTTTTTTTCCCCCAAAATCAGTATTTTATCAGATTCTCCTCCTTTGCTTATTCGTTATGAATACCAGACAGGCAGCGCGGGGAAATCTAAGTAACTCAAGCATTCGAGGACGAAGAAGTTCGTCTGCTTCCCGAAATAATATTTCCTTCGAACCACAAGGAGCAATTCCCAAGAGATGTCCTAAGATAGTACATTCTCCTGCTACCAATACCTCAAAAAAGGACAAGCCAATTGAAAGGACTCAAAGCACAAACAGCTTAAATTTATCTGCTTCGCCTTCTGGACCTACAGTAGAACCTCCAAGTTCTGGTAGCTTACCGACTTCCTTATTATTCCCAGGCACAGAAATCATGGATAATCAAGAACTTCCCGCACAGGCTCAGGTTTTTGTTCCAATAAGTGGCAGAGTTTCAGCTACTGGGTCAAATCCTGTACCAAATCCCCAGGATGAACAATTTTCGAGCCGAAACGTTAATGTGTCAGTAGCTCCAAACAATGATAATATGAATTCAAATACTCCTCTCGATTCTCTAATCGTTCTCATGGAACAAACCATGGGGAACACTCGTGAAGAGTTCAGAAGAGAGCTTAGTTCCATTAGGGATAGTATATCACAAATTGGCTCTGTGAATCAACCAACCACTTCTGGACCTAATTTCCATGAAAATTTTCGAAGATATAATACCCCGATTTCAAACAACCAAACTGATTCTTATCGGAACGTGAACAGTAATGTCAAAGTAGAGAAGTGGAAAATCT
Source organism: Sarcophaga caerulescens (assembly GCA_927399465.1). NCBI lineage: Eukaryota > Metazoa > Arthropoda > Insecta > Diptera > Sarcophagidae > Sarcophaga > Sarcophaga caerulescens. The sequence goes on from OV656866.1 coordinate 63,471,652, forward strand.
CCTTTGATGGGTTGGGATCAGTTTCAGATTTTTTATTTAAAGTAAACACTAAGCTCAAGGTCCAAGTGCTCAGATGAACACTTGCTTTCTAACTTTCACGTCCTTTTAGAAGGAAAAGCTGAGAGTTGGTACTGGTTATTTACCAAGCAGAACAAAAATATTACTTACCCTTTACTACGTCATGCAATTACTAAGGAGTTTGGTAATCCTGAGTCTGACCATAATATTTTGTTGAAAATGTCTCTTCGTAAACAACAATACAAGGAATCGTATGATGACTTCCATTGTACAATCGTGTCAATGAATCTCACACTCCAGAACCCACTTCCGGATGTGACTTTGATAGACATTTTAAGGAAAAATTTAAATCCCAATCTAAGGTTTTTGCTATTTAACGCTGAAACCATAGATATAAATCAATTTCGCGACACAGCACGTAAAGCTGAAAAAGTGATTAGAGACACAAAATTTCAGAACCCCCCCGGATTGCCTCGTAATGTGTGTGAAATTGAGGATTCGCAATCGGAATCAGTATATTCTGATCCTTCAGACCCACAAATAGAAGCAATAAGTTATACACCGAGAAAATCAAAATGCGATTACACCAATATTCAGTGCTGGAATTGCTCTTCGTTTGGACATTCTTATATCTATTGTTCACAGGAGATAAAGAAGCCATTTTGTTTCAAGTGTGGTACGAAAGGCGTTTTAATTCCAAAATGTCCGAATAATCACAAACAGGGAAACAGGCAAATGGGCGAAGTGGCTACCGGGGACACTCGTCCATCCCACGGAACCCTGAGTTCAATCTAAACTCGAATACTTTCGAAGAAGTTCCTAATTACCTTGATAAGTCCAAACTAGTAGTACGAAACTCACAAGCCGATTTTTCTCATGATATTTTACCTATTTCTGACAGGACCTCGATATTAGTCAGGAAACCTAGTTTGAAAATAATGAAATGCAGGCTTCGATATAGGAAGCGGAAACATTTCAGGAAAATTTTAGAATCCACCTTGATCCAGGGTTCAGATGATCGTTCTTTTGCTAAAGTGAAAGTCTTAAACGAACCTTTACTTGGTTTGCTTGATTCTGGGGCGAACGTTTCCGTTTTGGGGAAGAATTGTTTATCTTTTTTAGAAAAGGTTAACATTGCATTTAATCCCATAAAAACTTCTATTAAAACTGCCAACAATGCGAAACAGGAAGTTATCGGCTATTGCACCTTGCCAATTTTCTTTAAAGGTGTTACAAGGAATATAGATTTTTATCTGGTCCCAAGTTTAACCCAAAATGCCTATTTTGGCATAAATTTTTGGCGTGAATTCGCTCTCGCTCCAGACGTGGTTCCATCCAATTCCTCCTGTATTTCGGAAATATCCTTAGAACAGGTTGAAAATGGAAATTTTCACAATCTATCCCCTGAGGAAAAGTTAGAATTGGAAAAGATAATTCAGAAATTCCCGTCTGATGAGAAACTGGGGTTAGGTTGCACTGGACTTCTGGAGCATCATATTGAAACCGGGGACGCGGCCCCAATTAAAAGCAGGCACTACCCGTTATCTCCGCCTAGACAGGAAGAAGCCTATAGGGAAATTGACAGACTATTAAATATGGGAGTTATAGAGGAATCCAATTCGCCTTGGTGTTCTTCTGCCGTTTTGGTCAGAAAACCTGGCAAAGTGAGACTTTGCATCGACTGCAGGAAACTAAATTCAGTCTCAAAGAAAGATTCTTACCCCTTACCACACATAAACGGTTTATTGAGTAGATTAAAAGACACGTTTTTTATAACAGGTTTAGATCTGAAGGACGCGTTCCTACAAATTAAACTTACGGAATCGTCTAAGGAGAAAACGGCTTTTGCTATCCCAGGGAAGCCCCTGTACCACTATAAATATATGCCTTTCGGTCTCTGCAACGGGCCTCAAACCATGAGCAGACTCATGGATAAGGTTATTCCGTCACGTATGAGGGAAAATGTTTTCATATATCTGGACGATCTACTCGTATGTAGTCCAGATTTCCAAACCCATATGAAACTTTTGTCTCAAGTAGCCCAGTGTTTAAAGTTAGCCAAACTAACAATAAATATTCGCAAAAGCAAATTTTGCCAGAAAGAAATTAAATATTTGGGTTACATTGTAGGTAACGGCTGCCTCAAGGTGGACCCTGAGAAAGTCAAATCGATTGCGGAATTCCCCTTACCAAGGCCCCAAGGCAAGTGCGAAGGTTCATTGGCATGACAAATTGGTATAGGTCATTTATTAGTAACTTTTCTGACCTTGCCGGTCCACTCACGGATTGCCTTCGAAAATCCCAAAAGCCTTTCCGTTTGACAGAAGTTGCTAAAACTTCTTTTGACCGACTGAAACATGCTCTATCTTCAGCACCAGTATTGGCACAGCCCAATTTTTCAAAGGAATTTATCATACAGTGCGATGCGTCTAAGGTTGGTGTAGGAGGTGTCTTGTTCCAACACGACGATAATGGGAACGAACATCCAATTTCATACGTGTCTCAAAAGTTAAACAGGTCGCAAAGTAACTATACTGTTACTGAATTAGAATGTCTGGCCGCTATAGTTTGTGTAAAAAGGTTTCGCCCATACATTGAGGGTCTCCCGTTTCGTATTATAACGGATCACTCCTCCCTTAAGTGGCTCATGTCGCAAAAAGACTTGAGTGGTCGGTTGGCACGTTGGAGTCCTTAGCTCCAAAGGTATGATTTCGTTATCGAGCATAGAAAAGGTCGTCTAAATGTATTGCCAGATTGTCTATCGAGACAAGACATTGATGAAGTAGTGTTGTCGGATGTAGCTTATGAAGTAGACTTGTTATCACCGGAGTTCAAAGAGGTTGAGTATGAGGAGCTTAAGAGAACTATTTTAGAGAGGAAGGAATTATTACCGGATTTGAAAATTTCTGATGATCTTGTATTTAAGAGAATAAAGTTTAGACAAGGTGATGCAGAAGACGAGGAGGAGTTGTGGAGACTTTGGATCCCAAAATCCCTTACTCAACAAGTTTTAAAAGCTGCCCACGATTCTAAAATGGCATGCCACGGAGGATTTCTTAAAACATTGTCAAGGATTCGCCAAAAGTACTTCTGGCCGACAATGGTCCAGGACGTAAAGTCTTATGTTCAAAAGTGTGATATTTGCAAATGCATAAAGTAATCAAATCGGATCACAAGACCTTTAATGGGTAACCAAATGTTGACAAATAGACCGTTTGAACGGATATATTGTGATTTTCTAGGTCCTTACCCATTGACGAAAGCGAAAAACTCCACCATTTTCATTTGCCTTGATCATATGACAAAGTTCTTGTTTCTCATACCGCTTAAAACTGATACAACTGCCAATGTTATTTTATTTTTTCAAACTGAATTGTTCCCAATGGTTGGTGTTCCAAGGTATGTCCATAGCGACAACGGGAAACAGTTCATTTCAAAGGAAATGTCCGACTTCTTTGAACTTTTTGGAATAAAACATATAACAAGGGGATTCTATGCGCCTCATTCAAACGCGTCTGAGCGAGCTAATCGCGAAATTGTCACGAAACTAAGATGTTTTCTAAGAGAACATAAGGAGCATGGTGACTGGGATAAGTATATTCCCCAAATTCTGTCCATTTTGAGGAGCGACTACCATTCCTCAATCAAATGTTCCCCGTACTACGCAATGTTCGGCCAGAATATGGTGTTACACGGCTCGACATACACTATTTTGGAGAAACTCGGGTGTATGTCGGGTGAGGGTGTTGGTATTCAGGACCACGTTGACAAGTTAGCGAAAATTAGGGAGCAAATCAGGAGGAATTTGAATATTGCTCACGAGAAATCAGGCAGGAATTATAATTTGAGAAGCAGACCAATCGATTTCCAAGTAGGCCAAATTGTTTATAGAAGGAACCACGTACTTAGTAACATGTCGAGAAAAATAAACAAGAAATTCATGCCAAAGTTTGTAAAGTGTAAAATAATTGAGAAAATTGGTAATAATCTATACGGTGTGGAAGATATGAAAGGCAAATACATTGGTAAATTTCATTCTTCAGATCTTAAAATTTGATTTATTGCCCGGCTGTCGTGGGTCGTACCCCACGTACTTCACAGAATAACAGAAATTTCATTTTCTCAAGTCCTACTAACAGAAACCAAAAATCGTATTACTGTTCGTCCTAAAAATAATTCATATTTTAAGTTCGAAGCAGTTTTGTTGCGATTTGTTTTGTTTCATACACAGATTTCTTTTTGTATTTGAATATTAACAGGGAAAAGAAAAGAAAAAGGAATTAAGCAAATTAATCTATTTTAAATCGAATTAGGAACGCTTCTTGTGATCCTTACTGTTATATGGTGATAATACTCAGGGTTGTTGGCGTTAATATATTTTTTTTCTCGCATGCTACATAATTTTGTCTCTTACTTAGTAACTCCTTAATTCTTCAACTGAATTAGTGCGCATGCTTTGGTATATATGTTTGTACCTTTGGAATTACACTCATTAGGATCATCATATTCATTACGATATATGGTAATATTTCTGATTTTTGCAAGCTAGGTATTTCTGTCTCTTTCCAACGCGTTATTAATATATTATATATAGTGATAAATATTTGTTCTCCCTTTTACTTAACTACGTAACTAATATTTTAATAACGCATTAGACAAGCTTACTAAAAAAATTCCAAGGAAGTTAATTAATAAGTGACCGTTGGAAGGGAAAGACTTATGGAGACAAGAGAGACCAGAAGAATGTGTTGTGAAAAATAAATTAGTTTGTGCTAGGGAAGTGGTTTGAGAGAATTTTTTTTTTTGACGTACAAGAAAGTGCTAAGTTTCTACAATTTTTTTTTGGACGCCGGTCATTATGGAATTGTGCATCATACTTTATATATATGAAATGAATAATGGAAACTGTATTTTAAATCTAATGATTGTACAAGGAATTTTACCACATGATGGAACTTTTAAAATTAAATATGAAAATATATATATATAAGTGTTTAGAAACACGCCAAAGTGGTAACATTGTTTGTATACTTCGCTCACTTTATTATCTATATTATGACAGTTCACAAACAGTTTTTTCTTCTTCTCTGTTCATACTTTCTTCACTTTCGTTTTAAGACTCATACGTTAAACATACAACAGCGGTAAAAATAAAACATTAAACATTGTGAATTCAAATTTAAACAAAGACAAAAACTAAAGACACAAATCGAATTTAATAAATGAAATTAAATATAATTAGAACAAAAACAAAAGCATTTTTCTTTAAAACAAATTACAAACAAAATTAAAAGAACCATAAAAACAAAAAAAAACGAACCAGCGCAACATCAAACATTAAACATTTTTTGGTCACTTCGAACCGTATATAGTGGAATAAAGTGAAGTGTATTTTACAAGAACAAAAAGTTTCTTAAAAAGTGAAAAATATTAAAATACACAAAATACATAACGGGCCAAGAACAGTTAAATTTTTTTGGAAAAAATAGAATCCACAAGCAGAGTGGAAACAAAACAACAAAAAAAAAGGAAGATCAGTGCCGTTAAAAAATCAACAACATTTGACACAGACCCAGCAGTTGAAAAAAATTAATCAAAGCTACTACAACAACAACAACAACAGTTAATAAGACCCAACAGAAACAGTAAGTAAAGAAAACTTTATAACAAATTATTGAATATTAATACACAACAACAAACTTGAAAACGGTGTAAAGAAGACAACGAAAGAATAGAAAAGGGTTACCAACGGGCTCAATAAAAATATAATTTCGGGGAAAATTAATTTGAAACTGGGAATTAATTAATGATACTTGTTTTCTTTATTACTGACTGTTAAATCGCTGGCAGGCATTTTTTAACCCAATTTTATTCACAAATTTTACCACCTCTCCTTAAAGAAATATTTCAAGATGGCTCTTAAAAAATTTTACAATTGCACTAACGATTTAATCGAATTTGAGAAATTTTTTTCGTCAAGTCATGCTGAGGATAATGTTCATGCATTACAAGTTCTACGTATAGAATTAGACTCACTCTGGACCCAGGTGAAAAGGTCCTATGAGGAATGCAGAGATATAGAAATGGAAGGTGATAAACCAATGGATATGAAGAAACTTAGGGAAAGATACCAACAGACTCTATCGGCATACAAAAGGTGTCTGTCGTCTATTAACGCGGAAATTCAGGCGCTATCTGACTCCGTAGGGAAAACAGAACGTCAGTCGACCATCCCACAGGAGAATGAAAGTTTGTCAATAAGACTCCCTCCCTGCGACACCGATATATTTTTTGGCGATTATAAATTGTGGCCCAGTTTTCGTGATTTATTTACGGCTATATACATCAGAAACTCAAGACTCAGTAATGTCGAGAGATTATTCTACTTGACCCAAAAAACTGGCGGCGAGGCAAGGGAGATAATTGCTCACGCACCCTTGACAAATGACGGCTTCACCCTTGCTTGGAGGAATTTGGTAGACCGTTACGAAAACAAATGGATGCAGGTTAATGAACAATATAGGATAATTTTAGACCTCCCTCATGCAACTGTAAGTGCAGGTTCATCAATTAAAAAACTACAACGCACAATAAATGATTGTAGACAGACCCTTAAAATGTTAGGCGTCGACACAGGAACATGGGAGTCGTTCCTAATATATATTTGTTCTCAAAAACTTCCGAGAAGTTTGGTGCAGGAGTTTAAGAATTCTCGGGAAGACTGCGCGGAAATCCCCACCTGGACTGAATTCGACAAATTTCTGACCCATAAGTTCAAAACTTTAGAATCCGTAGAAAATATCGTTTCGAGAAATAAATTTACCCAAAATGTCCCTTAGGTTACAAAATCGCCAACTAGTAGAAGAAATATCAGCTCATTACAAACGAATCTATCGAATCCAGTTGATAACAGGAAAAACAAAAACTCATCCACAACGAGAGAGAAATGTCAGTACTGCAACGACACACACTCACTACGATCCTGTCCCTTATTTTTGGAAAAAAACGTCAATGATCGAATTCACATAGTAAGGACCACAAATTCTTGCTACAACTGCTTATCAGAAGCCCACAGTGTCAAAAATTGCCCTAGCAAATATAGTTGTAGGTTATGTAAGCAAAAACATAACACTTTGCTGCACAAGGTAACTGTGACTCAATCTGCTAACTTTACTCAGGTAAATACTGAGGAAGAACCAACCACGAGTGCCACAGCTTTAACCTCTAGAATACAGTCCACTCCTAGTTCACACATTCCGAACTATACGTCTTTGACCCTTCAAAGGAATTCGGACCCTACAGAATTACCAGTCAAGGATACTTTACTATTTACCGCTGTAGTCCAAATCGAAGTTAAAGGTATACGATACCAGGCGAGAGCTATCATCGACCCTGGATCACAATCAACATTTATATCGGACAAATTGCAAAAACGATTGAATTTGACCACTAAAAGAAACCTAGTGCACGTGACAGGTTTAAGTCAGACAGTTTCTGAAACATTAACCAAAGCGTGCTTGTTCAACCTGTGCTCCGCGTGGACCTTGGTTACAAACTTGAAGTCTGGGCACCAGTACTCAAGACTCTCCCATCGAACTTACCCGCACAAACTTTACATCCAGACATTTTCAACGAGGCGGCTAAATTGGAATTAGCAGACCTTCACTTCTATAAAAGCCGGCCCATCGATCTACTAATAGGTCTTGACTTGGGCCCATCCATTTATTGTATGGAGACACCAATGCGCTCATATGGATCCCTTTTGGCACAAAAGACGGCCTTTGGCTGGATTGTGGGGGGACCAATTACGAAGGAAACGCAGACGCGAATAACGATGTCGCTACACAACACTACGTCCCTTGACCAAATCCTCACACGCTTTTGGGAGGTGGAGGAAACCCCAAAACAGATTTTGAGGTCAGACGAGGACACGCTGTGCGAAGAAAACTTTAAATCTACTACGCGTAGAAACGACACAGGGAGGTATATCGTTACCCTACCCTTCAAAAAAGAGGAGGAAATAGGATCCTCCCGCAATATAGCTATGGCTCAATATTTAAGAATGGAGAAGATGCTTAGCAAAAAACCCGAAGTGGAAAAGCTATACAGTCAAGTAATACTCGAATATCTAGAGTTGGGACACATGAGAAAGATCTCCCCCTCGGATATAAATAAGGCTCCAAATTATTACCTGCCGCATCACGCAGTAATAAAACCGGCTTACTACTAAACTCAGGGTAGTTTTCAATGCCTCAAGCCCGACGTCGAATAAGAATAGTCTTAACGACATTTTATATCCAGGACCCATTCTTCAGCAAGATCTTGTTCTTCTGATTGCCAAATGGAGATTCTTCCGATTTGTATTCAACGCGGACATTACCAAAATGTACCGGCAAATGCTCATCGACCCATCTGAAACCCCTTATCAACGATTATTGTTTCGCAAAACACCGAAAGATCCTATAGAGGATTATGAGCTCTTAACCGTCACGTTTGGAGTTAACTGCGCACCATTCTTAGCCATAAGGACACTTCTACACTTGGCTGAAGAAGTAAAAACAACAAACCTGTTAACGTCAAAAATACTACAACAACACATGTATGTAGACGACGTTTTAGCTGGCGGCCATACTTTCGAAGAAACTATTAAATCCCGAAAAGAACTAACTAATGTCCTAGCATCGGCAGGATTTGACCTTATGAAATGGACATCTAATGATCCAAGAATCATTCAGGATTTACCCAAAGAAAAGCTGTTGCCCCTCGATTGGTTAAATCTTTCAGAAGACGACAGCACTAAAACTCTTGGGTTCAAATGGAATATTTTGTCAGACTCCTTCACATTTACTGCCCCAGATGTCAAATTAAGGGAAGTCTACACAAAACGAGAAGTTTTGTCCATCATTGCCAGATTTTTCGACCCATGCGGTTGGCTTGCGCCCATCATAATTGATGCCAAGCTCATTATGCAACAAATTTGGTTAGACAAAATAGGATGGGACGATCCTTTAAAACCATTAGCGCACAAAAAATGGAAAGAGTTTGTGAAAAACTGTCCCCAAGTTGACACTTTAAAAATTCCACGTTGGATTCACCACAAGCCTTCATGCGTTGCTGAAATACATGGATTCAGCGACGCGTCTGAGAAAGCATACGCAGCCGTACTATACATAAGAGTATGCTATGGAGACAGCCCAGCAAAAACCTCTTTACTGGCATCTAAGACTCGTGTGGCCCCGCTAAAGAAGTTATCTCTTCCCCGCCTGGAGCTTTGTGGAGCTGTACTGTTAGCACACCTATCAGCAGGTGTATTATAAAAACTTGAAATCCCAAATTTAAAGACTCATTTTTGGACCGATTCCACAATCGTCTTATCATGGCTCAACAAACCTCCTTGTACATGGAATACATTTGTTGGAAATCGAGTGTCAGAGATTCTTCGAAAAGTAGGTACAAAAAATTGGAAGCACATAGAATCCAAATTTAATCCTGCGGACATTGCCAGCAGAGGATGCTCACCCAACGAACTAGAGAAAAACACTCTGTGGTGGACAGGACCCCCATGGTTAGAATTACCTCAACAGTTATGGCCTTCATGAAATGAGATCCAAGATACAAAGTTAGAAATAAAAACAATCAAGGCTTTTACCGTTAGCATTGAAGAAGACCCTTTAAGCAGATTTTCATCATTACCCCGAGCTTTTCGAGTTATCTCATACGCTTTACGATTTTGGCGAAATACAGGTACTAGTCGAAGACATCTAAGAATCTCGTCTCTTGATATTAACCCAGATGAAATCCAATATACAAAGACACAACTCATAATTTGGACACAGAAAGCGTTTTATCCTGAAGAATATAGACAATTAGAAAGAAAATTGCCCATATCATCTAGAAGCAAATTGTTAACCCTAACACCCTTTTTGGACAAATGTGGAGTCATAAGAGCAAATGGCAGATTGTCAAAATCGACAGCACTTACATATAACGAACGCTGTCCGATATTGTTACCCTATGAATCAAGAATGGCAAAGTTGATTACTGAATGTACACATCGAATAACGCTACATGGAGGAAACCAACTCGTGATTCGCAGTATCAGATCAGAATTCTGGATCTTTAAATTAAAACAACTGGTAAAAACAACAATTTCTAACTGTAAAACTTGCATACTTTACAGAAAACAGACACAAACTCAAATAATCGCGTCCCTGCCACCAGAGCGCACGAAAATTTCTAGACCCTTCACGATAACTGGTGTCGATTACGCCGGACCCTTTAACATCCGTAACTTCACAGGGCGTGCTTGCCTCATCACGAAAGGCTACGTCTGTGTTTTTGTATGTTTTGCAACAAAAGCCATACATTTAGAAGCAGCAAGCGATTTGACGACCCAAGCGTTTCTAGCAGCATTTTCACGCTTTATTGGAAGACGTGGATGCCCTGCCTATATCTATTCAGATAATGGAAGAAATTTCGTCGGAGCAGCAGAACTTATCAAAAAAGAGCGTCTAGAATTCATGAAAATTCTACAAAATAAAGTTCTTCAGCAACAAAGTCATCAATCCATCGAATGGAAATTCATACCACCCGGTGCCCCACATATGGGAGGACTCTGGGAAGCTGGAGTAAAATCATTTAAAACTCACTTAAAGAAAATGATCCCCAATATGAAATTCACATTTGAAGAACTATCGACAATTCTTGCCCGCATCGAAGCATGCCTTAATTCTAGACCCCTAAGTCCTGCTAGCGATGACCCCAATGATTTGACCCCATTGACCCCTGGACACTTCCTTATTGGTACTCCAATAATAACTCCACCTGAAAAAGATCTTACAGATGAAAATGTGACTCTAGCGAACCGTTGGAAACGCATAAAAATCATTTACCAATCGTTTTGTCAAAGATGGAAGTCTGAATATCTGGCCGAACTACATCGCAGATATAAATGGAAGTTTCCAAAAGAAAATATAAAAGTCAATGACCTAGTGGTCGTAAAGGACGATAACTTGTCTTTCCATGAGTGGAAATTAGGTCGAGTCATCAAAACCTATCCAGGACATGACAGCAACGTTAGAGTGGTAGACATTAAAACCGCAGCTGGTATATGTAGACGACCCATTACTAAACTCGTCATATTATTTCATAATTAAAATTACTTTACTAATTAAGTTCTATTTGCAGACATGTCAGCCAAACCACCCAAGATCACCCACATTCATGGCCTCATGTTTTTGTACCAACGGCTTCAGTTCAAATCTCATCTGAAGAGAGAAGCGACAATTGGGTATTAATCCGCAGTTTGATGAACCCATCCAGCACCACAACTACGATAGCCTCCTCCACAGTAAAAAGAGTCAAGTTGGCAAGAATCAGACATCAAGGACATAATTTTGTAATGGTTTACATGCGTGCCAGAAACAACAAGACCAAATTTAATAAGAAAATCCTGGCACTTATCACTGATGATCTGCCTCGTCGGCCCTATATGACCCCAATCAATGACAAGCCCTATGAAGAATTTTGTGAGGATACCCTAGCTGATATGGACCCAAGATCAAATACCATGATCGAAATGGAATTAGGTGCTGATATATACCCTGAGATAAGAAGAGACGGCACCATCGAATTAGAGATGGGTAAAGTTGTAGCACAAAAAACCAGTCTTGGCTACACGTTCACAGGACCCACCAGGAGGTTACATTAGCCTACACCCAGTCAAGGGGGGCGGTATGTTTAGAAACACGCCAAAGTGGCAACATTGTTTGTATACTTCGCTCACTTTATTATCTATATTATCTATATTATGACAGTTCACAAACAGTTTTTTTCTTCTTCTCTGTTCATACTTTCTTCACTTTCGTTTTAAGACTCATACGTTAAACATACAACAGCGGTAAAAATAAAACATTAAACATTGTGAATTCAAATTTAAACAAAGACAAAAACTAAAGACACAAATCGAATTTAATAAATGAAATTAAATATAATTAGAACAAAAACAAAAGGATTTTTCTTTAAAACAAATTACAAACAAAATTAAAAGAACCATAAAAACAAAAAAAAAAACGAACCAGCGCAACATCAAACATTAAACAATAAGAAATGAATTAATATAACTTAGTTCCAAATCCAAATGATTACACAAAAAAATTGCTACAAAATTTAAAATACTTAAAATTTTTAAAATTAAATATGAAAATATGTATATATATAAGAAATGAATTAATGTAACTAAGTTCCAAATCCAAATGATTACACAAAAAATTTGCTACAAAATTTAAAATACTTAAAATTTTTAAAATTAAATATGAAAATATATATATAAGAAATGAATTAATGTAACTAAGTTCCAAATCCAAATGATTACACAAAAAATTTGCTACAAAATTTAAAATACTTAAAATTTTTAAAATTAAATATGAAAATATACATATATAAGAAATGAATGAATATAACTAAGATTCAAATCCAAATGATTACACTAAAAATTTGCTACAAAATTTAAAATACTTAAAATTTTTTTTTAAAATTAAATATTAATATATATGTATCAAAAATGAATTAATATAACTAAGTTTCAAATCCAAATGATTACACTAAAAATTTGCTACAAAATTTAAAATACTTAAAATTTTTAAAACTAAATATGAAAATATATATATATAAGAAATGAATTAATATAAAGTAGATTTTAAATCTAAATGATTGTACTACAAATTATAAAACCTCTTAATATTAAAATTTAAATGTTAAAGTGTAACTTGAAATGAATTTAAATTATAAAATTTACAGAAGTATTCTAAAGTCAAACTTATTTAAAAAAGGAAAAAGTATGAAATTTTAATTCGATTAAAAGGGGAGGGATAGACCGGGCAGAAATGTTGATTTTGTAAGTGAGAATAATGCATTTTTAGGAACAGAAATTGTACCCCAATGTGCCTAAGATCTCGCACTGATAGATTTCGTCAATTTAAATTCTGTTTGAAATTTTCTCTTTTCTTTAAAATACACTCTGTGGTGTTAAGGCAAGAGAGTGTGTATATGTTTGCGTCAAAAAACCGGGTTGAGAACCGCATAGACCACTGAGCTAGCTCAACACCTTACCTTGCCCTTAACCAAGTTTTTTTTTTTTTTTTTGGAAACCAATTCAATGTCCATCAAGGTACAATAATTTTTTGTTATTCTCTAGATAACGACGCGTAACACAAGTTACAAACAATAAAAGGCATTTAAATGAGGAGCCCAATATATTTGTACCAATTACAAATTCTGACGTCAGAAAATTCTGTAAGCTAAAGATTACCCCACACAAATTTTACATTAAACGGGACAAATCTATAATAGCATGTATTAAAATACATGAATTGTTTACTAATGGGAAATTTGACTTAGGACAATTTTTCCCTAGGCTCGAAGAAGTGGCCGGTAAACTAAATATTCAGAATTTACAAGTGGCACCTAGTGAGAAAATTTTCGAATTTGTCTCTATTAATGAATTTAAAGAAATGGGCAATAAATTATTAAAATTATTAAAAGTAGCGCTACTTAATGAGGTGATCCACGTAACAAATGCCAAATCTATAGCAGAGATCATAAAACAATACCACAATGACCCCGCAGAGGGCTGACATTCCGGTGTTTCAAGAACTCTCAATAAGATAAAAAGATACTATTATTGGAAAAATATGCCTCGAGATGTAGGAAAATACGTTAAAACGTGCCAAAAATGCCAAACAGCTAAAATAACAAAACATACAAAAGTACCATTGACATTGGCAAATACACCAACTAAACCATTTGATACGGTAATTGTGGACACTATAGGTCCACTACCAAAATCATATTACGGAAACGAATATGACGTCACGATAATATGTGATATGAGAAAATATCTTGTAACGGTACCTATACAAGATAAAAGCGCAAAATCCGTTGCGAAAGCAATATTTGAAAATTTTATTCTTACTTATGGACCGATGAAAACGTTCATTTCGGACATTGGTACAGAGTACAAAAATACGTTACTTCCTGAACTGTGCAACCTACTAAGGATAGAAGAAATTACATCAACTGCTTACTAAAGACGTGCACAGTTACAACTGTTCGAACATGTTGTGTGTCTTTGCTGAACTGAGTGTGTATAGATAAATGGTTCAGCGTTGCAGATACAAGTTGGTATGGTTATTTTTTGTAGCAGTTAGGGTATGAATGGATAAAGAGAAAATGAGAGTAACATGTTGGTTTTCCTATATTTCTCACAAGCAAATATTTGTAGTTGATGGTGGAATACAATAAGTAACTTATTGTACTATGCGAATAAAATTTTGTATGTATAATTTATATGATGATTGCTGTACAGTGAAGGTAGAAATGAATAATTTTGAAAAAATAGGGTAAAAAAAATTTTTTGGGGCAAAAGGAGGAATGGAATAGGTAGGGCCTGGAGACATAGTGATGTGAGTTTGGCGGGCCTAGGTTGAGGGGAAAGTGTTTTTCCCCCTTAAAGTGTCGGCGGGTCAGTTGATGGTGAAAGGTTCTTCCATCAATTGTTGGCCTCGCGACGGTCTATTGGTGGCCTTTTATCCGAGGAAGATTGATGAAAGCGTTCCGGAGATAAGGCGGTTTCAGTAAATTGTTTACTGGACGCATGCCTTGTTGTTGTTAATAATATTTACTTACAACACCAAAGTTTACTTGTATATTTTTGTCACCATAAATATTTAAAAATACCTAATAAGTAAATCAAAAATACTTGTAGTACAACAGTTATTTGAGAGCAAGAAACAAATACAATACAATACTCAACGCAAAACCATAAAGAACTGTTATTGTTTTTGTGGGTAGAGTAGATGAGGAAAAGCAAAAGCAGACAATATCAGTTACACTCATTCTCTCATTTATACCAACAGTATATGGTATCTACCATGGTGTATTTGTTTTACAAATAGTTTGTGGTGTACTACTGCACGTCTTTACTGCTTACCATCATCAGACGTTAGGAACTGTAGAAAGAAGTCACAGAACTTTCAACGAATATGTAAGATCATACATATCCGTTGACAAAACCGATTGGGATGAATGGCTTAAGTATTTCACATACTGTTTTAACACCACGCCATCTTCAGTTCATGACTATTGTCCAACAGGGTTCCAACAGTTTAGTAATATTCAAGAGATAACACCTTGTTATAATATAGAAAACTATGCTAAGGAAGTTAGATTTAGATTAGAAATAGCACATAAGAGAGCACTAGCTATGATAGATAGATCTAAGAATAAACAAAAATTAAATTATGATAGGTCATTATTAGAAGTAGATTTTAAAGTAGGAGACTTAGTTTTAGTTAAAAATGAAGTAGGACACAAATTGGATAACCAATATAAAGGTCCATATAAAATTAAGAAATTAGATTTAAGAAATAATGTAACCATAGTGGATAAGATAACTAATAAGGAACAAATAGTACATAAGAATAGACTTAAGCTATACAATAAAAATAAAATAACTGAAAACTATCAATAACGTACATATATACATACACATTGTTGATGGCACTTCTGTTTGGTAAATTCAAGCAACGATCAATTTGCTTGCGTTTGCAGTTTAATAGTCAATACTGTCAACACTGCTAGTGTTGGACATATTCATATTTTCATATTCTTAATAATTATTTGAAATTCTTGCTATACCTTCCACTGTAGACATAATGCTTGATCAGCATTATTTATGTATAAATACTGGGTAATTTTAGGGATAAGAATTAATTAATAAAATATAGCCAAACTGTGCGCTTCTTGGCGCACTTGGTAAATAAAACAAAAAGAACTTGTTTTAATCTTTTACAAGAGTCAATGGAAGACTCTCTCGATCACCGACTTTGACATACGACGAACGCTTCCCCAAATTACTCCCCTACAATGGTCATTTTACCCGATTATATTTGGAGCATATTCATAAATGCTCTGTACATGCAGAGTTGTCTTTAATGCTGCGCCTCAGCGGCAGGAGTATTAGGTCCCTAAACTTAAAACCCTAATTCGAACCGTTATTCATAACTGTAGGATCTGTGCGATCTATCGAAAGAATTTGGGTCAGCAAATTATGGCTGCGCTACCCCCAGAAAGAACGACATTGATTCGTCCTTTCACCCATACTTGAATTCCCGTCCGCTTTGTCCCATGATGGATAAATCCTCGGACATTAACCCCTGGTCATTTCCTTGTGGGAAGTGCCATCCTTTCACCCCCTGAACCTGATTTCTCAATGGAATCCCTCAAATATGCTAATAGATGGCGAAAATTAAAGGTTCTGCACCATTTGTTTGCGCGTCGCTGGAAGGACGAGTACTTAGTTGAACTCCATAAGCGCAACAAATGGAAATCTCCGCAACGCGATTGATGATTTTGTCGTGATTCGACACGACAACTTGCCTTCAAGCGAATGGAAGCTCGGTCGTATCTCGCGCGTTTATGTAGGATCTGATTCCAAAGTACGAGTGGCTGACGTTTGAACTGCCAATGGCGTTCTAACACGGCCCACTGTTAAGCTCGTATTACTCCCTAACCCTAGTCAGAACTAACTCGTTCTTTCTTTTTCCTTGTTTGTTTTATCCTTTTATTTATAGATGTCCGAAGCAGCACTCAGAAAATTTACTGTGGAACGCCCGGAAACCCAGAGTCTGGATGAAGTGGTCAAACGCACCGTCTCAAAGTGCCTTTTTTGTAAAGGTCAACACTCCCTCGAAAAATGTCCGGCAATCCGCCGCTTAAACTCCTACAGGCGACTGGGCGCAGTAAAGAGACTAAAATACTGCACTAACTATTTGGCCCAGTCCCATTTTTCTAAGAATTGCCGTAGTAGGGAGCGGTGTATGGAGTGTCTGGGCAAACACAACACAATGCTGCATTTTCTCCGTCGAGGCAGAAGCAAGCCCAACACTACCAACAAAAGGGTTGGTCAATGTAAGGACAACAACAAGAACACAACCCGCAGCCAAGCTTATGAGTGTTCCTGTCAGCCCTATAACAGCATAGACAACAACAATGTAGTTGCGACACCCAACTCTGCTGGTGCCACAATTGTTATGAATGTATTAACCAAATAACCAATTTTCTTTATCTTTTTATTACATCTTTGAAATGAATTGTTCTTTTAAATGAATTTTGTACTGAATGAATTTTTATTTGAAATTAATTGTTACTCTAATTGAACTTTGTTATTTTTTATTTATTTTTACTCTAATTGAATTTTGTTATTTTTATTCGTATTTGGCCAGGTATCTTCCCGTTTCTACTTGTTGCACCCTTGCAAGGGGGCGGGATGTTTACGCTGGTCACCCTAATTTTAAGATAATAGAATTAAGTAGTGTAAATACGCTTAAGATGTGGGTTGTAAGGAAGAAAAGAAAATAAAAGAAAGAATTTATCTCACTCCCGATCAACCCCCGAACAAGAACATTTAAATTTTAAAACATTTATTTTGTACTTATTTTTTCTAACACCTTTTTTGTATTTTCTGTGTCTCAAACAAAGTATTTTATTTTGGAAACTCTACCCCAATTCCCCCCGAAATACTAATGAAGGACCAAATTTGAGTAAATACTGTATGTGTGAATTGGATTGGATAAAAGCAGCCATTAGTTTTTTATTTATTTTAATTTTGTAGTTTTCTTCTGCATTCACAGACCCATACTCATTTCTTCCATTTATACTAAGCCTTCGCTCCGTGCTATAAGTTTTCCAAAAATTATGTTGATAACAGATAAGACTGCCAGAGGACTAAAATTGTCTAATTTTGAACAGTTGACTCTCTTAGGAATTAATATAATTTTGTGTACTTTTATACGTTGACTGCCAGGCGCATTTGCCTAAGGCACTAATGTGAATTTTTAATTATGCGTTGCATATATGTATCTATATATATAAAAATGAATGTGTGTTTATTTGTTTGTTTGAAGTCTATAGACGGCTAAACGGCTGGACTGATTCTCTTGAGCTGCTGAGACTCCAGTTCAACGTGATGAACATTTATAAATGGAAAGAATACGATCGCAAAGAGAAGTAGCTGCAGAAACACTAGATCAACGAGATGTACGTGTAGAAATAGAGAGAGACTACGAGCATCAACATCTAGAGCTGCTGAGACACCTGATCAAAGTGATGCATGTCTTAAACGAAAACGATTCCAATCATCAAGTTTAAGAATTGATGAGACAATGGATCAACGCGATGTACGCCTAGAATGAGAGAGACTACGAGCATCAACATCTAGAGCTGCGGAGACACCAGATCAACGTGATGCACGTGTAGAAGGAGAGAGCATACGAGCATCAACATCTAGAGCTGCCGAGACGCCGGATCAACGTATTATTCAAATTCAGAGTCAGCAACGTAAAGCCGCAGGATTAATATCGACCGAAACTTTGAATGAACGAACGTATCGTCTATAGACTTCAAACAAATAAACACACATTCATTTTTATATATATAGATATCGATAGGAGTAGCGAAGCACACCGGGTTTTAAATAGTTACTGCGTATTTTCATTACATAGAGTACTTCAATCTGATTCATCGTAATATTTACTGCTAATATATATACTTGTTATGAAGTAATAAAATTATTTTTGTATGATATCTAGTTCGTTCATTTCTTCAAGCCATTATAGTAACAATGCACTATAGGTAAAATGACTACATTTTCTGGCCAAAATTATAAGGAATTACTGAATAAAAATCGATATGCGTTGGTTATTGAGGTTACTGATTTCAAATCTGAGGTGAAGTTTTTCAAATTCAAATGGCGGTTCCTATATGGCGACTTAAATTTTAAAATTTCAACAGATTTACATGAAAATCAGTGTACGGGGGTTTTTGAGGCTGCTAATTTTGATTCTGTGGTAATGCCGAAAGTCCATACCATGCGTTTAAAGGCTCAATTACTCGACCGTAACGGATTGTAACCGCAACAGTAAGAAACAGCTGATCGTTTTTGTTATATATAAAGCAATACGAATGGTTATAGAAATGTAATGTAACGTAACCGGAACGTAAGGATCTTAAAAAAATAGATTTTTTACATTTTTACGTAGCATGTGTTTAGCAGTGTTAACAACATGTTAATTTTAAAAACAACCAAAACTGAAAATTTAAATTATAAACAGAATTTAAATATTGTACGTATGTTATGTTTGTCTGTATGTGGAATTCTCTTTAAATAAAACTTAACATATTTTAAAAATCCAAATTATAAATCATTTCATTATTAACTTTTATAATTTAAAATAAAAATAAACACTATTTTACTATTGCATTATGTAGGTAGTATTTATTTTTATTTTAAATTAGAAAAATACAGTTATCCCTTTTTAATTAATTAAAGCGTTCGAAAAGCATTTCAGTTTGCATTTTACTTTTACTAGAGAAGATAAAAACGTTTTAACATTCGTACAAATTTGGTTTCCGAAATACTTGACCTGTTTCTGTAGGATAAACGATTTCTATTTATATGGAAAATATAAAAAAAGCACTCAATTTTGTGTTTTCCTCAACAAACAAACACAAACTAAATTGAGTGTTTTCAAAACTTCAAAAGAATACAAGACGATTTTGGGTCCGTCCCTTGTATTTGGAACGGGAATTGAGTGAGTTTTTTGCATCAACTTTCCATAAACTAAAAACCCGTGAAAATGAGCAGTTTCGTATATCGACGAGAATGGCTCTAGCCGTCATTGATTGCTTATTCTACCATTCTTATGAATAATCTTGAGAAGATTTCAGCGGGATCTATTCCAGCAGATTGCCGACTCTTCTTGACTTTAATGTAAGTTTATAAATGAGTATGTCAATAATGAACAAATCAATAATTTGTTTTCTATACAGCTACTGAGAGCATGGTACTAGCAGACAGTATCTTTCACTCACATTAAAAATGTCTGTTACCGAGGTTATGTGACTTCCTTTTCATAAATAAAATATGAAAGCCAAAGTTTTTAATTTTAAATTTTATGTTATTATTGAATTCAGTCTTTTCATTTTAATTCAACTTTTTTCAGTAAATATATATATGTAAAAAAATAAGGAAAACATTTAATAATAATAATATCTTAATTCTATTCTTTTAAAAAGGATTTCACAAATATCGTAAAAAATAAAAATATACATGTATAAATATTCACTTTTTTGTTGTTTGTTCACGCAAGTAATTAGAAATATAAAATTTTGCATTTTAAACAGCATCAGGTTCTATCATGCGTGCCACTTTCTGTTCGAGAAAATTTAGCTTCCGCAATGTTAGTCATTTTATTTAGAAACTCATTAAAATCTTCGCTGTCGCTTTCCCGTCTCGATCGAAGCTTCAAAAAGAGAGGAGGTTGACTCACTATTTAAAGTTGAAATGCTTGATGATGCTGGATCGTCAAGGAATTCAACTTCAGAAAACAACGTCTGTAAATAAAAATATTACAATATTTTGTATTCTCTTACCTTTGGAATGCTTTGGTTGCAGTTTTCTTCTTTAGTAGGCGATCCTTCTTTGCTTAAACTTAAACTTGTCACTGTCCTGTAATGGAAAAATACAATAATAATAATATAAAAAAAATAGAAATATAAATACAAAAGTTAAATACATAATAATTATTTTCTCAAGAAGATATCTTATATTCGAGGTCTTATATGTTCACTTAAGAACTCCATTTGGCTTTGATATTGCCATTGACTCTCCACCATTTCTGCTCCACTTCCCGAGGTATGATGACTCTCCGAGATCTTTTTAACATATTTATCTCGTAGATACCTCCACCGAGCTTCGCAAACATCCTCTGAATGAGAGTATTATATATGTACGTATCTACTTACCTGGCAATATTAAATCTTTATTTATTGCTTATTATTATCTTATTTATTGCATTCCAACAAGCAGCATCACGTTTGTATTTATTCCTATAGAAGAGTGTGCTCTTATTGTACAAAATGTCGTAATTTTTTACAGCTTCAATTAATTTCTTCTCCATTGCTCTTGTTTTCAAAAATTAATAGACACATATTAATAAACAGTTAATTCAACAGTTCTGGTTTACAAATTAATAAGTTCAACAGTTAATTCCATAGTTTTTGTTTACAAATTAATTAATTCAACATTTAGTACAGAGATGACGTAACTAGTATTCAAATTTTGTTCATAAAAGAAATTTGTTAAAAAATGTATTTTACTCTTAAATTAGCAGTAAAATTCATTGTGAAATATGTTTTTATTAATATTTTTATAATGTAAAAAAAAAATCGAAAATAGTAATGCACAATACAAACATATTTATCGATACCATTGACAATATAATATAATTTGTCATTCCTAAGTTTAAAAAACAGCTGACTTTTTCAGCGATGCATGAGTCGCATACAAAAGTAGAAAATAGACCTCCTTTATCCGTTCTATGCGTTTTGCTCTGCAACTTGTTACAAACTAGTTCTACTTTTTTGACACACGCATGTAATGCATTAAACACATGGTATCGATTTTCGGACTAAAGGTCTAATAGTTTTATCGTAGGATTTTTATCAATCAAAAAATGGAATAAAACCAATTTTAAAATTATCGTTGTTCAATTTTATTTAATATTAATTTTTATTTTAATAATAAGTTTTTAAATATAAATGTTTTTATGTAGTTTTATTTTTCACAAAGTAAATGTTTCAAAGTAAAATGTTCTACACTTGACTTCCAAATTATTAATGACTGTACATATGCAATTGAAGTTCTTTAAATGCTGTTTACAAATTACGCATTAAGAAAAACATGATCGATCATGATTGTGCATGCTTTGTTTTGATTTTGACAACAATATCATTTATAACGGTACAAGTATTGGCATACAGAATCTTAGTAAGAAGAAAGTAAATTTAATAAAAATGTAGAATTGGAAATGCAATTAATAAGCTGATTTGTTGTATTTTTTTCAATTAGTTTATTCCAAATTTTATTTTTTCTTTTATTAAAATTATAATTTTAATTTCACAAATGTTTTTGTTAATTAAATATTTAAGTTTTTAAAACATTATTTAATTTTTTAATTTTCAAAAATTCTTCCTTATTAGGAGTATGAAATGTTTTTATTTTTTAGGGTTAATCTTTTATTTTTATTCAATTTAAATTATTTTCACTATGTGCGAAGTAATTTTTAATTTTCTACTTTCAAAGTTTTTAATTAATTTAAATGTTCACTTTATTCGTTTTAATCCGATGGACTAGTTTACTTCTTGACTTCAAGACTTGTATTGATTATATTTTAGTATTCAAAAATCAATTCACTTAGTAAAAACATTTCATATTCTAAAAATAACATTTGCCAACAACAACGATTATACGCCACCGCAACCGATCATCATACGATAATAAGGTTATATCGTTGTTGTTAACATTTTAACAAAGCAAAGGCCAACAACAATTATCACCAGTAATCATCACACGATATTACGGTCATATCGTTGTTGTTCACTTACTCTAAAAAATTGTATGTTTAAAAACAAACAAAATCCAACAACAATTATTATAAGAAATCATCATATGATATTACGGTTGTTAGAATTTTACAAATAAAGTTAAAAATAGAAAATACAAAATTTATAGAGTTTATTACAAAATTTTACATACGATACCTTAACTAATACAGTTTGTTACAAAATTTTACATACGATACCTTAACTTGCATAAATAGATAATAAAAAGAATGATTACAAATATGTATTGTCAAACATGTATGATCTAACTTATAACATATAATTAGTATGAAACAAATATGAAAACTGTCCACTTATCCTATATACATTATAAATGTATGTACGAAAGTAAACTTAATTTTGATGTTTGAATTTATTTACAGTTAACATTTAATATTTGCAATAAATACCTACTTATTATTATAATTAAAATAATTAGGGTATTCATATGTTACATACATATAACTCCCCCATCGTTACATTGACGCTCCGAGGAAAGAGGAAACAAAATAATACATTTATTTTTTTACTTTATAAATTATTTTATAATAGCCCAATTCACAATCTCGTGAATTTTTGCAATTGTATTTATGCAATTGTAAATATTTCCTATTAATTGTGAACAAATTTTACTGGTTGCATTTGCAACACTAATTGTAATACACAAATACACAGCTGATTGTCAAAAATAAAAAATAAATATTTGATTATAATTTTATGATATTTGTTAACAATTTATAAAAATGTCTAATGGAAGTTTGAAGGAACAAATATTGGACTCTTTAATAGACGAGGCTGCCGAAGAGATTATGTTCATCGAGGTTATGAATTACTCTATTAACATCCTCTTCGGACCATTTTTTGTTGGGTTTATCCCTTTTTATTCTTTTTTTATATTTTGGGTCTCCATTCGCCAACGAAATTTATTATTTTTAATAAATAAATTGTCAGCTGTCAGTGTACTTAAGTGTTGCAAAATGTAGAGTAAATATAAACTATGGTTTTGAGTATTGCTTATTTTATAAACTGTAGCAAGAGTATTTCTGTATATTTTGTTATTGTTGTGTAAAAATTTACTAAACCATTTTGCAAATGCAATGATGCAAGATCATTTACACTAGATTGTGAATTGGGCTAATATATTATACATATATTGTAAATTATATATGAATATATATAAATCTTTTTTTATTTTGGAAGTACAGTACGAGCTCGATTTGCGCAACCACCGATAACTGCAACACCCCGATTAGCGCAACAGGCAAATTTTTAACATTACAGTCTTTATAAGTGCAACTTTTTCAAAAACACAGTCTTGATAAGTGCAACTTTTTGTGTTTTATAAAATGTAAAGTATTTTTCTCTTTGGATTTATTTTTACAGAAACGTAGTTTTAAGGAGTACTTAAAGTTACAGCAAATAACCCATCTTAAGAATGTTTTCCACACGTCAGTGCTGATACTTTTTATTTATTTTGTTCTCTTTTCTTGGAAAAAAGTTTTCTGTTAATTTACAGTTAGTTTTTTGTTTTGGTTTCAATTCTCATGAGTCAAGTGAAGATCATTTTAAAGTAAACATCATTTTGGCAAACATGAGAGTAATAAAAAAAGAGGTTAAGCTAACAATTAAACAAAAATTAGAAATTTTGAGCAAATTGCAACTTGGAGAATCTGTTAAAAAGATTTGTATTGATTACAAAATTTACAAGTCCACAGTAAGCAGAATTAAAAAAAAGGAGCATGAGATACAAAAATTTGCTAGAAACACTGAATCCGGTACAGGAAAACGAATAACACTTAAAGCAGCTGAGTACCCTCGAATGGAAAAACTCTTATATAAATGGTTTTTAAAACAGAGAATAAATAACGTTCCAGTTTCTGAGGAAATTTTAAAATCGAAAGCCCTATTTTTCCATAACAAATTGATAGAAAAACCTGGAACCTTTAATGCTAGCCTTGGATGGGTAAAGAATTTCAAAAAGCGACATGGTATACGCAGATTAAAAATAAGCGGAGAAAAGCTGTCAAATAAGGTGGAGAGTGTAGATCCTTTTTTAGAAGAATTTACTACTAAGATCAATGAACTAGGATTAGTTCCTGATCAGATTTACAACTGCGACGCGTCCGGTCTATTTTTTAGACTTCTACCAAATTCAACTCTAGTAAGTTTAAATGAAAAGTCAGCACCAGGACGCAAGGTTTCTAAAGAAAGGATAACATTTTTGCCATGTGAGAATGCAAGCGGATCACATAAGCTGAAATTATTTGTTATTGGAAAATTAGAGAATCCACGTGCGTTTAAGAACTTTAATAACAAGCCTGTCCATTACAGAGGAAACAAAAACGCATGGATGACTTACGTCGTTTTCGAAGATTGGTTTAAAACCGTGTTTGTGCCTGAGGTTTGTATATTAATCGGTTATATTAGAAAAAGGGTTTTTTTAGTTCTAGTCCTTCTTTTAATAATAGGTAACTGAATTTCTTCGCTCCAAAGGTCTTCCAAAAAAAGCGTTATTACTAATAGAAGTCGCTGTAGTCTAGTAGGTAGTGTGTTGGCTTATTGGACTGAAGGCCCGAGTTTGAATCCCAGGTCAGACATCAAAACGAAATTATGAAAATATTTCTTCGGCGACTTCCTCTCAGCAGATTTCTGGCAAAAACTCTGAAGGTATTAAAATTGCCATGAAAAGCTTCTCAAAAAACTGTCGTTCGGAGTCGGAGCTAGGTCGTAAGCCTGACTGAAGGGTTGTAATGACCAATTATGTATGTATGTACTAATAGACAACGCACCATGTCATCCTAAAAATAACGAGCTCAAAAGCGATGATGGAAACTTTGTCATAATGTGCCTGCCTCCAAATTGCACAGCTTTACTTCAACCGCTAGATCAGAATGCAATAAATTTAACAAAAAACTACTATAAAAAAAACCTTTTAACACATTTAATTGGCACAAAAGGCACAGATTTGGAAAAAAACTTAAAGCTTTCAGTATTCGTATGGCAGTTATTCTTTTAGCTAATGCATGGGACAGAGTTTCTACCGTCACTATTAAGAAATGTTGGAATGTTTTAATGTCAAAAAATGAACACTGGACTGACGAAGACGATCTACCATTGATTTTGTTACGGGACCAGATAGCAGAAGAGGCTTCAATTACATCATCCATTTCAAAATTGTTGCAGGATGTTATGCCGGATATTAACTTAACAGATGATGAAATTGCCGAATGGATCAGAGAAGACTAATCAGAGAAGGAAAATGTAGATATTGACGTTTCAGACAAAGAAATTGTAGAAACAATACAAACTGAACAAAAACAAAAAGTTAAAGTAGATGATGTCATCAAATCCATTGACATTTGTATAGAATGGGCAACAGAAAATGACATTTCGTATGAAAAATTAATCGCTCTTCAAGAA
Organism: Sarcophaga caerulescens; assembly: GCA_927399465.1. NCBI lineage: Eukaryota > Metazoa > Arthropoda > Insecta > Diptera > Sarcophagidae > Sarcophaga > Sarcophaga caerulescens. The sequence continues at coordinate 63,497,590 of OV656866.1, forward strand.
ATCAAGGAATTTGCGATTTTCCAAAAGGCTAAAAAGTCTAAAACTCAAACAAAAATTTCAACATTTTTCTCCTTAAACTAAAGGTTTAGTCATATGTATTTTTATAAAGAGAATTTTCATAAATATGTATGTATGTATATACACGTGTAAAATAAGTACGAAAATAATTTTTTGTTTTGCTTTTTATTTATGAACACAATTTTAATTTTATTACTTTTGCTTTATAAGTTATTTTCTCATGTTAAAAATAAAATTTAATGAATTTGAGTTCAAGAGTGGTGAGTTTTTATATAAGATTTTTAGTGGTCGGTTATGACAACTTTTCGGTAAAAGCAACAACGCCAGTTTCCTTTCGGTTGCGCAAATCGAGCTCGTACTGTATGTGTTTTTTTGTTTTTAATTAAAACTTTATAAATTATTATTATTTTTTCTTAGTAAATTTAATATTTTATTAATTCAAAAAAAAAAAAATTCTTTTCTATTTTTATTATGGTAATTTCTTTTTTATGTGTTTTTTTTTAATTTCTCTGAAAGTGTCATTTAAAACTACATATCTTCAACTATATTATTTGGTCGAGAGAGAAATCACCCCTATTCTGTGTTTCGGTTCGAATCGAAATTTTCTCCGTCTGGCAATTTTGGTATTCTGCGATTCGATTCCGCTCAGTTTCTTTCGATTATATGTATTCTGCATTACGATCGGAGCTCCGTTTCTCTCAGTTGTTTTTTTTTTTTTTTGTTAACGGAGGTTTTTTCTACTTTTGTTTTTTTAAGTAAAAAAGTGAAAAAATTTAAGTACAAAATTAAAAAACTCAGAAACGATTTAAATAAAAATTGTTATAATTTTTTTGCTTTAAATTGTTATTTTTTGTACTGGAATATGAGTGTTTTGTTATGTATGTATGCAGGTCAAAAACATCAACACCGGAGCAGTACGAAAAACTGGCAAATTTAATGGCGGCTAAAGCTGACATAGCTTGTGGGTATCACCAGCGTTCAAAGGTGTGGATTGACTGGAAAAGCTACATAAAGAAGAAGTTATCAGCTAATAAAAGGGAAATGATGAGCACCGGAGGAGGCCCTTGCCGCTTGCAACGTATAAGCCCCTTGGAAGAAAAAGTAGTGCAGCTGACGGGGCTAGTGACAAGTACATCGGGTATAAGCGGTGCAGTAGATGTTGGAGTTGCCTGTGAGGTTGAGGAAACTGAAATGGACATTTCAGCACGTTCTGAAGACCTACCTTCCACCTCCAAAAGGCGACAACAGAGCACAAAAGACACAACTTTGTCTTTGCTGAAGGAGCAATTAAAATGTCAGCAAGAATTTTATGAAGAGGCGAAAGAGTTCAACAATGTCATATCCAAGAAGTATGATGAAATATCAACTCACCTAAGGCGTATAAATCGATCAGTGGAAAAAATGGCAGAAATTGCAGGTAAGCAATTAGAAGAGGAACAGCGCTATAATAAAATTAATGAAGAATTGCTGAAAAAGAAAGTGGAACAATGAAATTTTTAATTATTTACCTATTTTTAATATGAAACAAAATAGACTGAACTTGTTATATTTTTATTAAATACAGATTTTTTTTATTGAATTGTAGTAAAGTTGGTATTTAATTTCCTTTTATTTTAAATATAAAATAATATGCATTAAAAACTAGAAAAATATTTATTTTCTTAATTCTAAAAATTGGAAAGTATATTATGGCGAATACCGCGTGCTTTTGAAGCGTAATCTGAGTCTACATTTTCCTCTTCGCCCTCTCCCTCAGTACTTTCAACTTCCGATTCATTATTTTCGTAATCTTCCACTCGGTAGTATATACAAATGTTGTGAAGGGCACAAACAACATTAATTATTTGACTGGCTTTCAGTGGGGAGTAATGAAGTTCTTTAGCACCCAATAAACAGCGAAATCGGGTTTTTAAGACCCCAATAGTTCGTTCAACTATATTTCTCGTCTTTGAGTGACGAATGTTATAGTTGCTTTCCCGGCTGCCGTCACTTGGAGTGCGATACGGAGTCATTAGCCAGGGTTCCAGGGGGTATCCTGCATTGCAGTTGTCTCTGATGCTACGCTTTTCAAGCCTTGTGTCTGTATTTCTGTCGTTGTTCTCCTCTTCCAACAATAATGCAGCTGCAATAGACTCCATTTCTCCTTAAATTTTAAATAAAAATGCAACTCACTAAATTATTTCTTTACAAACAGTTATTATTAACGTTTTGTCTTTACATATTTTACAACAACACTTTTATTTTTTACTTTTTTTAGTTAATTTCAGCTTCACTAGATTATACACACTTATATTATGCAAAACTTATTTTTACTTTTTTATTTTATTTCAATATTTTTCTTTTATTAAATTTATAAACAATTTACTTTATTATACATAGAACTTGTTTTATTAAATTTGACATTTGTTGATTAAAACATAACAGATTTGCTTATTCTGCTCTTTCATTTCCACATTCCACATTTATACAATTGATTTTGTAAACATTGTTATCTTCTTATTCTTTCGATTCCGTTTTTCTGTAGAATACCAATTTTCGATCGTAACGGAACTGAATGCGGAGACGTAATCGAAATGCAGAATAGGGGTGAATAAGTCAAAAAAATCGATATTCTTTTTTTTAAATTTTATGTATGTTTATGTTAATAAAGGAGTTGTTATCATTCAAATCTATTCGCAAAAATCAATTTTCCATTAAATGACAAATCTCTTTTTTCTTTTAATATGTGACTTATAGTATTTATGTTTTGTCTGAGTAATAACATGGTCATTGTCTAATTGATCTACTTTCACCTTTCTAAACTTAGCATGATTTTTTCCTCCTCTTTCATTCTTTAAATAAACTTCACCAGTTTGAACTTCACAATTTTCACGTTTATGACTCAGTTTTGATTTAATTCTTTCCTTTAATCTAATAATTTGTTCCTTTATCCTCGGATAATCTTCCGCGGTTATATTACCATTATTGAAATCAACAGGTTTGTAGCCTGTAGTTGAATGAATTGAATTGTTATAAAACATTATGACTTCCACTGTGTCCGTATCCCTTTCTGGATCATGGCGAAGAAGACGAATATGTTCGTTCATGGTATTATGCAGGCGTTCTACATCTGCATTTGAACTGTGGTTGTTATTAGGTATGAAATGAATTTCAATATTTCTTTCCCTCAAAAATTCCGTTAAAGGAAGTGCCTTAAAACCTAATTCATTATCAGTCACAATCTTCTTGATATCACCTACAATACTCAGATAATGAGTAGGAGCCCTTTTTATTTCAACCCATGACCTGTTCTCAATTTTAATAGCCTGCGCAAATTTCGAAAATTTATCAATAAATGTAAGAAACAAGGTTTTCTGAAGACTATAAAAAACATCGACATGTATTACTTCTCTTGGCTTGTCAGGAGTCTCTGTAATTCTAAACATTTGTGCAATTGGCTTCCTGTCATATTTCTCAATGTTACATACTCGTATGTAACAGTTATTAATAAACTGCTGAATTCTGAGCTTCAATTTAGGATGATATATTTTTGACTTAAGCTGTTGGAAGTTTTCACTTATACCACGGTGATTATTCTTGTGATGTTCATTTTTAGTGTGCTCAAGAAGATCATCTTAATTTTCTATGTCATCAAGAACTTTATCACAGCGTGCAATCTTCAGATCTGAATTTTTAAAATATTTAAAACCAGTTTCCCTAAGTAAATCATATACACTATCGTCTTTTATAAAGATTGCATTTACTTTAGTTGGGTGGAAATAATTTTTTATAATAGATGTCATATCGTTTTCGTCAAATCTGTATGCAGTTACTAATTTCCTATTATTGCTGAAAACTTTTTATTAATGATTTTAAGGGCATTTGATTGCCGTTCTACAACAATTTGAATCCGATATACGTTTAATGGAAAATTGCTTTGATACATTATTTTACAATTAGGATATTCAACTAGATTTATCTCTGGTTCTAAACGCGAAAGTGCATCTGCATTTCCATTATTAACGCCCTGTTTGTAAAAAATTTCGTAATCGTACTCCTCTAACTGTAATCGCCAGCGAACTAATTTAGAGTTCGGTTTCTTTATCGAATATAGCCACTGTAAAGGTTGATGGTCGGTTTTTATAATAAATTTTCTTCCAAAAAGATATGGCCGAAAATATTTCACTGCCCAAACAACCGCCAATAATTCCTTCTCCACTATGCTATAATTGATCTCATGTGCGTTGAGAGTTCTGCTAGCATAACAAATGGGGTGGTTGTCCTGAGATAATACGGCTCCAAGAGAAAAATTGTTCGCATCTGTATTTAAAACAAATTGTTTTTCAAAATTTGGGTAAACCAGTATTGGGTCATTTATAAGAATCGTTTTTAATGTTTCAAAACTCTTGATATATTCTGGATCCTTGATATCCACTTTAGCATCTTTCTTTAAATACTTGGTCATTGGTTTAGCGATCCTGGAGTAGTCCTTAATAAAATTACGATAATAGCCGCTCAGCCCCAAAAATTGTTTTATTTGTTTGGTTGTTTTCGGTATGGGATAATTGGAAACACATACAACTTTCTTTGGGTTTGGTTTTATGCCTTGATGTGTGACTATATGCCCCAAGAACTCGGTTTCCCATTTTAAAAATTCACATTTATCTATTTCTATTTGGGATTTGCCAGTCTGTCAAGTACCAAACGTAAAGCAACTATATGTTCCTGAAGAGACGAGGAGTAGATAATGATGTCATCTAAATATACCAAACATACTTTATTGACTAAATCGCCTACAATGTCATTCATCAACCTCTGAAATGTTGCGGGGGCTGTTTTTAATCCGAAGGGCATTCTTAAAAATTCGTCGATTTCAACTTGATGAAACCCTTTTGCTAAATCTAAAGTATTGAAATACATACAACTGCCAAGTTTGTCCAATATTTCTTCTATATTCGGGATTGGGAAACGATCGTCTACAGTCTTCTCATTAAGCTTCCTATAGTCTACAACTATACGCCATTTTCTAATTCCACTGGCGTCTTCCTTTTTGGGAACAATCCATATTGGAGCAGAATAAGGAGAATTGGAAGGTTTAATTATCTTGTTAACTAACATTTCCTGTATTTGCCTCTTCACTTCTTCTCTATGAATGTAGGGATACCTATATGTCTTAGCAAATACCGGTATATCGTCCTTGGTGATTATTCGACGTTTGGTGGCACTTGTAAATGTTAAGTTTGAGTTCTTCCTGTAAAATAACTGACTATAGTGTGCTAAGGTCTTCAATAGATTAAGCCTTTCCTCATCATTCAAATGATCTATTCTAATTTTATCCAAATAGGATTGATTATCATCTCCTTCCTGTAATGTTCCATCATCCACTAAGTAGTAGTTTTCCGGAGAGACTGGCCAGGAATTATCTTCAGTCAAATATATTACATCGGGACAATCAGAGGCGGTTTCTACTTCAAACTTAAAATTATCCAAATTGTAAACACCTTCAGAAATAATAGTTTCCCCAGCCGAGTTCCTATGTTCTTTAGTGTGGATTAAACCACATTCAATAGTCGAAATAAATTTAACTGTTCGATTTTTTCGCAAGCATAAAAGTGGAACGTTTCTATTGTTAATTATAAGTTGGTTATCATTATAATCTATAGCGGCTTTGTATTTCCGTAGGACATCATTGCCTATGATTCCATCATAGTCATTATGAAATTTACATTCGACTAAAAATAGTGTCTCATTTAATGTCAAAGTATGCGACTGTATTTTAAATTTTGGGTTAAATATTCCTGGATTAACTATCGAATGCGTGGCTCCGGTATCTACTATAAATTTAAGTTTGGAGTTGATTACTATATAAGGTAATTGTCCAAAGAGGCCTGAAAGTGAAAATTTTGTATTGTGCCGTTTTGATTCGACAAATCACAATCATTATTTCGTGTTCTAATAGAATTGCCCGTATTAAAAGTTCCTTGAGTCGGCAGTGGGTCAGTAACTTTTTCCGAGTTTTGTACTATATTTATATCCATGGGTTCTGGAAAGGGTTGACGATTCTTATTGTTTGAAAGATTGTTTGTGTAGTATTGTCCAGTGTTATAGTTCTGGTGGGTAGTGTTCCGGTTGCCGTCATTATTTTATATCGATATTGGTATCTGTTGTTATTACCCAGTCCACTAGCATTACTATGGTTATATTGTGTATTAGGTTCACGATTATGTTGATTATATCTATTTAAATTAAAGCGATGAACTGTTCTGTTATTACGATTTAATCGATAATTGCCATTTAGATTTGTATGTGTCTTAGGACTATTTCCATTGTTCGATCAATCAACTAAAATTATTAATACCATATTCAATGCCATAATAAGCGTATCCCGAAGAAAAAAGAATATCCATTGCGTTCTCAAGGCTGTCGGGATTCCTACATGCTAAAACCGTTTTCATGGGCTCCGGCATTTTCGACTTGAAAATATTTAGAGCTGTTCTCATGTTATTTACGACTATCTGTTCACCATTCAAATTATTTCCTAAATCTATTCGAGTTCTATTATTCAGGCTACGAAGTCTGTATTTTATTTCATTATAAAAGTCAATAACATTTGTTTTAAATACTACTGACCTAAGTCTGTCATATAGTTCCTCTGTATTATTCTTTTCCCCAAAATTATTGATCAAAATCTGCTTTATTCCTTCCCAAGACTCTACATGAAAATTTATTTCAACTATTTCACATGCTTTGCCCTTGAGTTTGCTTTTAATAAAATCAAAAAATAAAAGTTGTGAAATTTCGTCATATTGACTGAGAAGTGGATTTACTCTATCAACGAGTGAAATGAATGAATACAACTAATTTTTGTCCCCAGAAAATTCTGGTAACCTCTCAAAGAATCCAAATGGATCCAATGAACGTGGAGAATTTTCACCATGTGTCATTCTTAATTGGGAGGGATGGAATGCATGCAAACAAGGTAAAGTTTCTGACTGTGACCAACATGGCGACCACCAGAACGATCTTTGTTTTTGCTGTATTCAAGTTGACACGCAGCCTCCTCGTAGTCCCTCCTGGATGGCATTCTAGCACCCGGAAGATGTTAACTAATGCGTGCAGCGAGCTCCAATCCCCTGGACGTTAAATTCGGGTTGTGCGTAGGGCTTGGAACCCACCACGTAAAAATCCCATCCACTGAAAACCCCAACAATAGCCTCTAAAGTTGACGACCACGGCAAACGTTTCAAGGACAACGATTTAAGAATAGGCACATGGAACGTCCGCACCCTTTACAGGGTAGGCGCTTCCGCCCAACTGGCGGATGCCCTCATGAAATATAGGACGGACATCACTGCCATACAGGAAATGCGATGGATAGGACAAGGATGCAAAAGGTTAGCATCTTGCGATGTGTATTACAGCTGCCATGTTGATAAGCACGAATTCGGATGCGGATTTGTGGTTAATAAGAGACTTCGTCACCTCGTCTCTGGGTTCACGCCGTTGAACGAAAGAATAGCCACAATCCGCATCAGGGCAAAATTCTACAACATCAGCCTAATTTGTGCTCACGCCCCGACGGAAGAAAAGGACGATGTGGTTAAAGATGCCTTCTACGCTAAGCTCGAGGACGTATACGATAAGTGCCCGGCCCAGGACGCAAAATCGTCCTCGGGGATTTTAATGCGAAGGTCGGGCGGGAAGGTATCTTTGGCCCCACTGTCGGACAGTTCAGCCTCCACGCGAACACTACCTCCAATGGTATGAGGCTGATCGATTTCGCCGCGGCGCGTAACATGGTAGTATGTAGCACCAGGTTTCAGCATCTCGACATTCACAAGGCCACACTTGGATGTCCCCCGATCGATCAACATCCAACCAGATCGATCATATTGTGATTGACAGAAGGCATGTATCCAGTGTACTAGATGTGCGCACATTTAGAGGTCCAAACATCGACTCGGACCACTACCTTGTCGCAGCCAAGCTTCGATTGCGCATTTGCGCCTCGAGGACTGCGCGCTCTAGTGCATTGCGAAAGCTGGACGTTAAGAAGCTGCGATCACAAAGGACAGCTGAGGCGTTCTCCGACATTGGCGGATTGTGGGCCAACATCTCCCACTCCTTGCGCAATACTGCGGAAACAGTCCTTGGTTTCGAGCGCCCACCCCAACGAAATCAATGGTACGATGAGGAGTGTCGCGAGGCAGCTGCAGCGAAAACCGTTGCAGTCGGCCGCTACGCGAGCCATTGTCGAAAATTACAGAGAGAGGAGAAGGGATGAGAGACGCCTTTTCCTACGCAAGAGGAGGGAGCAAGAAAGGCGTGAGCGTGAGGAAGTCGAGATGTACAGATGTAGGAATGACGCTCGAAAATTTTATCAAAAGGTTAAGCGTCTGACCGAGGGGTATAAGCCCGGAGCGTCTTCCTGCAAGGATGAGAATGGAAACCTGGTTACAGATCCGCAGGGGGTGCTGAGGTTGTGGAGGAAACACTTCTCTACTCTGCTGCAAGGCGAACACGACATCAATACCGCCTCTAGAGATGATGTTCCGAACCCGATCGATGATGACGGCGTGGAGATCCCGCCACCTAGCCATGATGAGGTTAAAGTCGCAATTATGCGTCTTAAAAACAATAAAGCGGCAGGTCCTGATGGCCTCCCCGCTGAATTGTTAAAGACCGGATATAATGAGTTGGTAGGGCGCATGCACCAGCTCATCTACAAAATATGGCTAGAGGAAAGTATGCCCAACGATTGGAACCTCAGTGTCCTCTGTCCTGTCCTGAAAAAGGGAGACCCTACGATATGCGCCAACTATACGGGTATAAGCCTTCTCCCTATCGCATATAAGGTTCTTACAGGTGTATTGTGTGAACGACTGAAGCCACTCGTCAAAACACTGATTGGACCTTATCAGTGCGGCTTCAGACCTGGCAAGTCCACCATCGACCAGATCTTCACACTACGCCAAATCCTGGAAAAGACCCACGAAAATCAAGTCGACACACACCATCTTTTTGTCGACTATAAGGCTACTTTCGATAGCCCCATAAGGGATCGTGTTTTTGCCGCAATGTCTGATTTCGGTATACCTGCGAAGCTGATAAGGCTATGCAGAATGACGTTGAGCAATTCCTGCAGCTCCGTCAAGGTAGGAATGGACCTCTCCGAACCTTTTGATACCGTGCGAGGTTTCAGACAAGGCGATCCCTTATCATGCGACCTCTTCAACTTCGTCATGGAGAGTGTTTTGCGGAAGGCGGGAGTGCATCGCAATGGCACTATTTTTCAAAAAAGTGTCCAGTTGCTTGCGTACGCTGACGACATCGACATCATAGGGCGTACCAAGCGAGATGTCACTGCTGCCTTTAGTGCTATTGAACGCGAGTCTAAGAAGATGGGTCTGGCAGTAAATGAGGGCAAAACAAAGTATATGTTATCGACATGTAGAGACGTGCGGCGTATTGATTCTCAAATTACGGCCAATAACTATACTTTTGATACAGTCAAGGAATTCATTTATCTTGGCTCCGCCGTTACCACCGAAAATGATGTCAGTCTGGAGATCAAGCGCAGGATTACTCTTGCCAACAGGTGCTACTATGGTCTCAATAGGGAATTGAGCTCTGCTACCTCTCTCGTAAGACGAAACTAATACTCTACAAGATGCTCATCCTACCCGTGCTTCTTTATGGCGCAGAAGCATGTACCCTATTGAGAACTGATGCAGCTGCCTTGAGAGTGTTCGAGAGAAAAGTCCTACGTAAGATCTTCCGTCCAGTGCGAGTTGGCGATGATTTCCGCATCCGATTCAACAGTGAGCTGTATGAGCTCCTCAACGACATAGACGTTGTACAGCGTATTAAAATCCAGCGGCTGCGCTGGCTCGGCCATGTCGTTCGAATGGAGGAGGATGCTCCGGCGAGACGGGTATTTGATGCGGGGATCTGCGGAAGTCGGCGAAGAGGACGACCTTGTATCCGTTGGAAGGACCAAATCGAGGAAGCCCTGTCATCGATTGGTGTGACCAACTGGCGTAGGCGCGCAAGAAGCAGAGGCGCCTGGAAGGATGTGTTGCGGCAGGCCGAAATCCGTTAATCGGGTTGTTATGGCCAATTAAGTAAGTAAGCCATTCTTAATTATTTCTCTCTCTTTCACACTTATTTTTCAATAATAACCGTTATATGAACTATGTATATATACATATATACAAAAAATTTCTTTTTTTTAACGCACAACTTTTCGTTGGTAAATGATTTTAATTATAAAAAAATATATATATCAATTTTCACTTTCTTATTTTTTTTTTTTTTTTAATTTAATAGGCCATTTACACTACATCGAAATCTAGTACTTATGAGATTTCGAGCGAAATCTAGTTGATTTCAACTAGATTTCCCATACAAAACGAAATCTACAAATCTAGTAGATTTCGGCAAAATCTAGCAAAAATAGAAATGCAACTTTGTGTTTTGCCAAATAGTACTTAAAAATACAACGCTGCGCAGGAAAAAAATGACAGTTCAATTTAAATTCATTTATTCTGCTAAAGGGTCCGCCAAATAATTTTTTTTTATTTATTTTTTATTTTCTCAAATTTTTTTTTTTATTTGAAAGTACAATCCTCCCGGTTAATAATGGAAAATAAATGATTATGCGTTTTCGCGTCGCTAAGTGAGCCTGCGATCGACTTACAGAAGATGCCGATTTTGGCAAAAAAAATCATCTTTCCAGATGAAGCTCATTTTGATCTTGGCGGGTATGTAAACAAGCAAAATTGTCGCATTTGGGGCACAGAAAACCCGCATGCATACATTGAAAAGCCGACCCACCTAAAACGAGTCACTGTTTGGTGTGGATTTTGGTCCAGAGGCATAATTGGGCCACCTCGGAGCTGCGATTTGACACCGTTGGACTATTATTTGTGGGGTGCCGTCGAAGATAAGTGTTACGCCGACAAGCCAGAGACAATATTTGTGAAGCCATTGGTGAAATACAGCTGCACACAATCGATAATTTGCTTAAAAATTGGACCGATCATGAAGGCTACTGCATGGCCAGCCGAGGCAGCCATTTGAATGAAATTATTTTCCATTATTAACCGGAAGGATTGTACTTTCAAATAAAAAAAGAAATTTGAGAAAATATTCAGTAGCTTTTTTTAAAGCATTTTCAAAAAAAAAAAAAAGTTATTTGGCGGACCCTTTATTTAGCAATTGTATGTAGTAATACATTTACATTATTTTTTAAATCTTATATTCTACAAATGCTGACGTTTTTTTGCACCAACATTATTTCTGTTTGAATCTTATTTGCTCTTGATGAAAACAATAGTAAATGTCCCATATTTTTCATTTTTATTTTGTATTTGTAAATATTATTATTATTTGGAAATATTATTATTTTCTTTTAAATTTCAGTCAGCTGTTTTTGTTATTAAAATGAAATCTTGCTACTGTCAAAAAAATCAAGTGTAAACGGTCTAGATTTTGAGCTAGATTTGAAATCTAATCTACTAGATTTCGGTGTAGTGTAAATGGCCTATAACAAAAATAAATTTTTAATGTTTGTATGTATTATGTTGAATAAAATATTGTTACGTTTTTACCTTTTTAAAAACGTTTAAATATGAGTTCGTTAATTGCAAACCAAGTAAAAACAAATATGTGTTTTATTTTAATTAAACTCTCTCTTTATTATTCACACTTTTGTGCCACTGTTCACACTTAACCGATACAACATTAATTGCTTACTATTATTCACACACAACTATTGCTCGCAACCGATGTCTTCAAACACGACTATTTAGTTCACACGCAACTTCACTCAAGACTGAATCAATTACAACTGACTTACTCGTCTGCTTTGTCTTGCCCTTTTATAGTTCAACACGAACAGTACATCGATGTTCGATGTATTCGTTAGAGTGTGTTTGTGTATTGTATACACATTGTACAACATGCGTTATCCATCTCTCTCATACTCATACTGATGTTATTGTTAGTTTATGTATGGTTCGATGCACATATGTGTTAGTGTAGCTGGTAGCTTTTGTTTATTGTTTATGTTAAACGATATTAGGTCGTTTTGATTGTTCTTGCGTAACACTGCCACCCACTTAAGCCTGTTCGTTCCGAATAGGCTCATTATCTCTCTTCCCATATTTTGCCAGTCACTCTATGTGTACGACCTTCATTTTTGTTCGGGGGCTTTTAGCTTTCTGTATCCTGTACACGACGTCGTTTAACCGTTTAATTATTTTGTACGGTCCATCCCAGGTGGTTTGTAGCTTGGGAGATAATCCCTTCTTCCGCATTGGGTTGTATAGTAGAATCAGTTGTCCCTCATGGAAGCCCTCCGTGTTTGCTGCACGATCATACCTGGCTTTCATTCTATCGCTAACCATTTTCATTCGGGTGCGCACAAATTCATGGAGTTCATTTAGGCTCTCTTCTTTCCCAGTGCATGTAGCATCCCTCTCTGTGGCGGGCTTAACTCCAAACTCCAAGTCTCCGGGCAGTTTTATCTCAGTCCCAAAAATTACCCTGGCGGGTGATCTAGATGTTGAATCATGGACTGCAGATCGGTAAGCCAGTAGAAACCTCGGAATGTGTTCGTCCAGTCCTTCTGTTGCTCGCTTACTACTTTCCGCAAGTACTCTTCCAAGGTTCGATTAAACCGTTCTACCATTCCGTCAGACTGTGGGTGAAGCGGCGTCGTTCGAGACTACAGACGCTTGTGCCTAACTTTGCTAGCGTGGCTACAAGCTTGCATGAACTCACCAAGAAATCGAAAGCGTATCAATGGGGTGAGGCACAAGAAAAGGCGTTCGTTCGAGTCTTCTTAATGCCGTATACTGCACACATTTCCTTGAATACTGCTGACTCGAAATTTCTGCCTTGATCGGAATGTAGCTCTATTGGAACCCCGTAGCGGCATACCCAATTGTTTACAAAAACATTTGCTATTGTGTTCGCCTCTTGATTGGGTATGGCATACACTTCCGGCCATTTACTGAAGTAGTCCATCACAACGAGCACATATCGGTTTCCGGTATTGCTGACAGGAAAAGGGCCTGCTACGTCCATCGCTATCCGTTCAAAAGGTGCGCCCGAGTTATATTGTTGCAGCTGACCTCGACTTCTTCTTACTGGACCTTTAGCTGCAATGCACTGGGTACAGTTTGCTATCCAGTCCGCCACTGCTTGCTGACATCCAATCCAATAAAAGCGTTGTTTTAGCCTTTCTAGCGTCTTGGTCACTCCAAGATGTCCTCCACTAGCACCATTATGGAACTCCTTTATCACTTCTTTCATCTTGGAGGAAGGCACTACTACTACGTTGGATGAGGTTTTGCCATCAGCGCTTTCCCAAAGTCGATATAGGCACCCATTTATGATCTTTAAGCTGTCCCATAGTGCCCAATATGCTTTTGTAAGAGGACCTTCTGCGGATATCTCATTTCTTGTAGGTCGTTTGTCCTCCTCCTTCGCTGCTATGATCTTCGCCAATACTGGGTCACTGCTTTGTGCTTGGGACCAGTCTTCATTGGCTTCAATCCGCGTTAGCCGGATATCGACGATGGATTCCTTTTTCTCAGCTTTCACGCAATGTTTACACTCCAAGTTACAAGGTCGGCGTGAGAGAGCATCAGCATTACCATGCTGCAAGTAGTTCACGTCGGGTCACACAATAATTTCGTTCCGGCTTCGACAGTGTGCGACTATAGTAGCCTACAACTTTCTCTGTCCCATTGATCACTTGGGAAAGTACACCACCAATACCATTTCCGCTAGCATCACTGTCCAAAATGAATTTTTCTCCAGGGACTGGATACGCCAAAACTGGTGCAGCACACAATAGATCTTTTAGTGTCTGGAACGCCTTTTCTTGTGCCTCACCCCATTGATACGCTTTCGATTTCTTGGTGAGTTCATGCAAGCTTGTAGCCACGCTAGCAAAGTTAGGCACAAAGCGTCTGTAGTATGTGCATAGTCCCAAAAAGCTGCATAGTTCATGAAGATTCTGGGGGCGAGGCCAGTCCTTTACTGCTCGTATTTTATCTTCATCCGTAGATATTCCATCTGCTGTAACAAGATGACCCAAATATTTCACCTGTCTTTGGAACAATGCACATTTCTTTAAGCTTAATTTTAATCCAGCCGCTGTTATGCGTTGCAGAACTTCTCCCAGGTTTTTGAGGTGTTCGTCGAAAGTTCTGCCCATCACTATAATGTCGTCGAGGTACACCAGGCAAGTCTTCCAATGGAGTCCCTTGAGTACACGTTCCATAAGCCGCTCGAATGTGGCCGAAGCATTACAGAGTCCAAATGGCATAACTTTAAACTGCCATAAGCCCCCGTTCGCACTGAATGCAGTTTTCTCCTTGTCCTTGTCTGCAATCTCCACCTGCCAATATCCGCTTTGTAGATCCAATGTGGAGAACTACTTCGTTCCGGCTAGCGTGTCGAGTGTGTCGTCAATTCTTGGTAGCGGGTAACTGTCCTTTTTGGTGACATCATTCAGCTTCCTGTAGTCTACGCAGAATCTTGTACTGCAATCTTTCTTCTTTACTAAGACTACAGGTGAGCTCCACGGACCCGATGATGGTTCGATTACACCACTCTTCCTCATTTCATCGACTAACTCCTTGACCTCATTACGCTTCGCCAGCGGTATGCTTCTGGGTGCCTGTTTTATCGGTCTCGCTTCGCCCGTATCAATTTCATGCTTGACCATAGCTGTTCTTCCTTGTCTTCTGTTGTTCGTGGCGAAAGCGAAAGCATACCTCTTTAGCAGCTTCTTGGTTTTATTTCTCTCTGGAGCTGCTAAACCTGCTACCAATTTCTCCACATTTTCACCAAATTCCTTTTGATCCTTGGCTGACATTTCGGCAGGTTGCTGCGATTGTTCGCTGTTTATTACCGCCTCTACTGGAACACATTGGCCCACCTCTGAGTTTTTACTGATGACTTTTTCATGGCCTGATAGATTTATCACTCTCACCGGGACTATTCTCTGTTCGTTAGATTTGACGAGGGCCTTTGCTCATATTAAATCCGTCTGTATTTCTGCTGGTTCCACAACCCACAAGCGGTTTTCCTCACAATCTCCCTTCAAACGCGCCCATATCAGTGATTCACTTTGAGCTGGTAGTTTTTGTTGTTCGACAGCAACTATTCCTCTGGCGTGCACTTGATGCTTGTATCCGACGTCAAGAGGTATCTCCACATTTCGCCAAACCATTATCTGTTGCCCCATATTCAAATTGATACCATGAGCTATCATAAAGTCGGCACCAATGATAACCTCGTCGACAATATCGGCAACAATAAAGACGTGGCTTACGCTGATGTTGGCTATCGTCACCTTCGCCTCTGTTTTTCCGTGGACGGTGGCAGACTCTCCAGTAGCTGTCCGAAGTCTTACATTGCAAAGTGCCTCACACTTTCCCTTCACTACATCTGGTCTGATGATGGATTGCGTTGCCCCGGTGTCTATAGTGAGGGTGTGACGTCTGCCGTTTTTGTACCCGCACGCCGTAAGATTGTTGTTGTTCTGCTGCATCACTGATATTGAGATTGTGGGGCCCTCGCTTGTGGGAGCCAGCACTTGCCCCTCAGTGCTAGCTCGTTTTAGTTTAACGGGGACTCTTGTGAAGGTGGTTGGTAGTTCGCCCGTTTCTTATTCCTTGATGGTGAGGCGGATCTTGATCTTTTACGTGGCGCTTTACAGTGTCTTTGGAAATGACCACTCTTTCCACAGTTGAAGCACTTAAGTTTAGCCTTTTGTCCGTTTTCTTCCAAAGCTTGCTTCCCTATCTCCTTAACTTTAGTTACAAGACATTCATCTTCCTCCACTACTTCCATTTTTCGCACTTTGTTAACTGGTGGTATTGAGATTGTGCGAGCGGTCTCTTGGGCTAGTGCGAAGGCCACGGTCTCTGCAAAGGTTGTCTTCTGCGTAGAACATACCGCTAATTTAATGTCAGGGTCGTGTATACCATTGACAAACGCCTCGGTCTTAATGTTTTCTATCAACTGGTGGTTTTCTCCTAGGTATGTAAGCTGCCAATATTAGTTCCAAAGCCTTCTCCTCATCGTCCCATCCGTTGCTGCTGGCTACCGTCTCGAATTGGAACTTGAATACGAATAGAGGTGAGCTTCCATCAAAACAAGGTGGTTTTATCCTGCCGGTACTTTCGGATACGACTCGCACTGGTTCCGGTCGCTGGCTCTGGAGGTTGTTGACCTTTTCCTCCATCATTACGAGTTTTGCGTCCAAATCTGACACTTTTACCTCGACACTGGTAATTCCTTTGCTGAATGACTCATGTATTTCCTGCAGCTTCTCTGTCGTTGCTTCAAATAGCTTTTGGTTTGCAGCATGCATTTGTTTCATCATTTGTTCATTTTGTTTCTGGTTTGCTACTTGCATTTTCTTCATCATTTGTTCACTGTCTCTTCGAGACTCAGCTCTAGAAGCTTCTTGAACATCAGCCAGAAGTTTCTGGTTTGCTACTTGCATTTCTCCATCATTTGTTCACTTTGTTTCTGATTGGCTACTTGCATTTTCTCCATCATTTGTTCACTTTGTTTCTGATTGGCTACTTGCATTTTCTCCATCATAGCGGCTAGCAACGAATTTATGTCGATACCGCTGGGCGTTGCAGGGGCCTGTAACTCTCGTTCCTCTTCATCCTCGAACTCGTAGGATTCGATGTCGATGCCCTGAAGATGCAGTTGTTCCCTTAACCGCCTCTGCAGCTCATTCTTAGTGCCCGCTGTTGGCTGCTCTAGTTTACCCAGCTCTCGCTTAAGCCGGTCCACTATTAATTCGGAGAGATCATTTTATTTATTTATTTATTTTCACTTTTGGATTTTGCAATCCCACTTCTGACACCAATTGTTACGTTTTTACCTTTTTAAAAACGTTTAAATATGAGTTCGTTAATTGCAAACCAAGTAAAAACAAATATGTGTTTTATTTTAATTAAACTCTCTCTTTATTATTCACACTTTTATGCCACTGTTCACACTTACCGATACAACATTAATTGCTTGCTATTATTCACACACAACTATTGCTCGCAACCGATATCTTCAAACACGACTATTTAGTTCACACTCAACTTCACTCAAGACTGACTCAATTACAACTGACTCACTCGCCTGCTTTGTCTTGCCCTTTTATAGTCCAACACGAACAGTACATCGAACGTTCTTGAAGAAGAACGTTCGCGGTCTCGCATTCTCGCAATTTCTATGGTGACTGTATTGCTTGTTGTTGCGCTTGCTTATTTGTCCATCCCTTTTGCTCTCATGCTTGTTGTTGGTTTATTTGGAAGATGTTCGATGTATTCGTTAGAGTGTGTTTGTGTATTGTATACACATTGCCTCTTGTTGCGTTCGCTTATTTTGCGTTTGCGTTATCCATCTCTCTCATACTCATACTGATGTTATTGTTAGTTTATGTATGGTTCGATGCACATATGTGTTAGTGTAGCTGGTAGCTTTTGTTTATTGTTTATGTTAAACGATATTAGGTCGTTTCGATTGTTCTTGCGTAACAATATTAATTATTGAAAAATATATAAGTATATAGTTTACAAAAAAAGTTTTGTATAATTTTTGTAATTTTACATAACAAGATTATAATTTTTTTTAATATTTAATTCTAACCTAACAATAAGTTTATTGGGTATATAACATTTATATGTATGTATATGTAAAATTTAACAAAGAAAATATTAATGTTTCAAAATTTAAATGATATAGATATATATACTTATAATACATATGTGCTCCAATGAGAGTTTCCATATGTTGTTCCAAAAAGATGTGTGAAATTATGTATATACGACCATTAGATTTACCAGAATTTTTTATTTTATTTTGAATCTTCCTTTGTATCAGTCATTTGGTGAAAATTAGTTTTTCACATATTCACTTTATGTTTACTTTATTTATTATTTTTTTGGTTTGTATTGAAACACTGTTCATGAATATAGTCAATTCAAATCAATTTATTAATGTGAATGTGGTTTTAGTTAATTAAGTATTTTAGTTATTTTTAAATGTTTTTATTTTTTTTAATAAAATTTTATAAGGATTTCACTTATTTCTTTTTAATAATTCACTAATTTTCAGTTTGTGGCTTTCATATGCATAGTGCGTTTATTATTTTTTTTTTGTTTCTTAACTTAGTAGTTTTAATTGTTCATTAAATTTGTGTTTAAATTTAATACCCGATTGAACATTAGAGTTATTATACTCTAAGTACTTAGATCGCTCGCTTAGAATATCTTATTCACGTCATCGCATATTGTCTAAGTACTTAGTTTTATTTACCGCTGGGTATGTATTTATTGTCAAACATGTATGATCTAACTTATAACATATAATTAGTATGAAACAAATACGAAAACTGTCTACTTATCCTATATACATTATAAATGTATGTAGGAAAGTAAACTTAATTTTGATGTTTGAATTTATTTACACTTAACATTTAATATTTGCAATAAATACCTACTTATTATTATAATTAAAATAATTGGGGTATTCATATTGTTACGAATATCGAAACGACCTAATATCGTTTCACATAAACACAATAAACAAAAGCTACCAGCTACACTAACACATGTACATCGAACCATACATAAACTAACAATAACATCAGTATGAGTATGAGAGAGATGGATAACGCAAACGCAACATAAGCGAACGCAACAAGAGGCAATGTGTATACAATACTCAAATACACACTAACAAATACATCGAACATCTTCCAAATAAACCAACAACAACAAGCATGAGAGCAAAAGGGATGGACAAATAAGCAAGCGCAACAACAAGCAATACAGTCGCCATAGAAATTGCGAGAATGCGAAACCGCGAACATTCTTCTTCAAGAACGTTCGATGTACTGTTCGTGTTGGACTATAAAAGGGCAAAACAAAGCAGACGAGTAAGTTAGTTGGAATTGAGACAGTCTTGCGTGAAGTTGCGTGTTAACTAATCAGTCGCGGTGTGAAGACAAGTTGTGTGCGAAGTAAAAAGTTGTGGTTCGAAGATATCCATTGTGAGCAGTATAGCGAATAGTTGTGTGTGAATAATAGTGAACAAGCAATAAATTGTAGTAATTATTGTTGTATCGGTTAAGTGTGAACAGTGGCACATAAGAAAGTGTGGACAATAAAGAGAGTTGGATTAAAATAAGACACATATTTGTTTTTACTTGGTTTGCAATCAACGAACTCATATTCTAAACGTTTTTAAAAAGGTAAAAACGTAACAATACGTTACATACATATAACTTCTAACCACATAGACGACCGACGACAGAAAACTCTCAACTTTGGAATACTTATGTTTGAATGAAGACGACTATGTTAACGGTAGAACAGAAAAAGTCAATACAATAATCTAAGCTGTTTCTGCTCAACTTCGACAAATTTCTATTTTTGTGAGCAGCTCGATGCCAATATAATATGAAATCATAATTAAAAAACACCTTAAATAAGTTGTTTTATTTAAGAGCAAAGAACAATGTTTGTAGAATAAAAATAATCTCATGAAATGCCTATTTTATAAATTTTTTGGCAGGATGATAATCCAAAGTATACATCAAAGCATGTTAAGTCATGGATTTAAAATATTATACGCAAGTGCACGTATTTTAGCGAGCGTAAAAAATTTGAAAAATATGTTTTCTTTAAAGTAACAGCTGTTTATAATTTCAATTGTTTATTATATTCGTTTTGTACCAGCTGTGTTTTTGTTTCTGCTCTGCTGTCAAACAATTTAATCTGCGGACATTATGGGTAGATCAAATATTTATGAAGAATACTGTCATTACAATTATAAAAAGTACTAAAAATATATTTCTGCGATCTGTAAAGTGAAATCAGTTTAATGGGTTTTCTAGATATTTTTTTTTCAAGTTTTATGATTATTGACTTAATGAAATCTTTACTTTCAAACATCAAAACATAATTAAAATAGAATTATATCCTGGTATATTATATAATTGGACAAGATCACTATTAAACCAAGTTTCCTGAATTCAAATAATATCTTTCAGTAGTGAAGACGATAAAGACGGAGATCAATAGTAGGTATTACTGTATCCTCCATGGTGCATGAGCTAACTGGCCATCCATTAAAAAGGCTGGTTACAAAGTAGAGTTGGGTTCGTTAGCTCTTTTGAGTGTTCGCTCTTTCTAGTTCAGTTCTCTGTAATGAACTAGTTCGTTCTTTTAGTTCAACACCCAGCGGTAAAAATGCCCATTATGTACTCGCTTATCTAAGCGATATTTCGTGGCTGTCAGTGGTGATGCTTTGACTTAGTTTCCCACTTAGATTTAACATAAAAGTGTCATAGGCTGCCACATCGGTGTGCTCTCACTTAGAATGTAAGCCACAATATCATTAGGCTCTATTAACGTTTCACTTACATAATAAGTGGAGTTCTAAGCGATTGTATGTAGATTACAATCCTACTTGCATTTGTAAGTTAAAATACCAGTAAATAGGATTTTTTATTAAAAGAAAAATATTTTTTATTAATACAAAAATTAAATTAAATAAATACGAACTATTAAACATCGTTAATTCAATACAAATAATAACAATAATTCAATACAAATTTCGTTTCGTTTTGGCCACAGGGTGTATTGGTACGGGTGAAGTTGATCTTTGTTTACCTCCTGTAATTGATCGCTCATCTGGTGTTGAGGGGCGTTTTAATTTCCATCGTACGGATTTTAGTCGTTTAAATACACTACTATCCTCTGTAGATTGGTCGTCTGTACTTATTTCACCTCCATATGACTCTCTTTCACTTGACAGGATCTTGGATGGCTTTTATGAGGTATTATTTAAATATTTTAGAAAGTATGTTCCAATTGTGAATAGTCGTTTGGAGCGTTCTGGTCCTCCGTGGAATTCGGCTAGACTGTCGAGGTTGAGGAACAGGAAATCGAGGTTATTTAAGAAGTTTGTTAGATCAGGTACTGATATTGATTATGCTGATTATGATGAATCATCACTGTTATGAGGAATATATGATTAAGGTCAAGTCGAACTTCGCTAGTGATCCTAAGTCGTTTTATGACTTCGTTCGAGCTAAACGTAAATCATCTTTGTTTCCCACGGAGATGTTTTATGATGGCGTATCATCTAGTTACCTGGATATTTCGAATATGTTTGCTGAGTTTTTTCAGTCTACTTGTAGGCAGTTGAACTCGGGCCCTGATTTGAGTTGCGGCTTTTCGTATCCTTATTCAGTGGGAAGTGTCTCTATTTCTAATATATATTCATTTGATGAGGAGTCTGTTCTTGATTCTTTGTCTGGACTGAAACTTACATACTTGCCGGGCCCTGACGGGGTACCGGCCTGCATTTTAAAGAAGTGCGCTGTTGTATTGAGTGGTCCTTTGACCTTTATATTTAATGGGCTTCTGAGGGCTGGTCATTTTCCATCTATTTGGAAGAGTTCGTTTATAATTCCTTTGCATAAGTCGGGTAATAGTTCCAGTATTTCCAATTACAGGGGTATTGCCAAACTCAGTGCTATTCCCAAGTTAATGGAGAAACTGGTGACTGATTACCTCTTTTTTAATACGAGATCTTTAATATCCCCTTTCCAGCATGGTTTTTTGAAAGGTAGGTCGACTGTCACTAATCTTCTTGAATTTACTACGCATGTTTTCAGGGGTTTTCTTGCCAGGGCTCGGACTGATGTGATTTATACTGATTTCAGTAAGGCTTTTGATAGGGTTGATCATGGAATTTTGCTTCATAAACTGTCATTGATCGGTATTCCTGATACTATTCATCGTTGGCTGGGCTCCTATCTTTCCCTTAGGACTCAGAGGGTATTGTTTAGGAATGTATTATCTAAGACTGTTTATGTTACTTCTGGTGTTCCGCAGGGTAGCCATTTGGGTCCTTTACTGTTTTTATTGTTTCTTAATGATCTTCCTTGTGCTATTTCTGATTGTAATATTCTGATGTATGCTGACGACGTTAAATTATTTTATACTTTTGATGATGACCATGGTCAGGCTGTTCTTCAGCGAAATATTGATTCCTTTGTAACTTGGTGCGGGACTAATTTGATGGATCTTAACTTGAGAAAGTGTAAGTGCATGGTTTTCTCTCGCGGGGGCGTAGTTTCGTCCACTTATGTGATTAATTCTTGCCCTTTGGAAACTGTTACTTCATTTCTTGATTTGGGAGTATTATTGGATATTAAACTGTCTTTTATTGATCATATTAGTACGGGCTGTTCTTGGTTTTGTGAAAAGATGGGCTAAGGAATTCACTGATCCTTATATAACAAAACTGCTATACATTTCACTTGTTAGGCCTATTTTGGAGTACGCGTCTGTTATTTGGAACCCATACTATCGTTGTCATAGTGATTCAATAGAGTCTGTGCAGAAGCAGTTTTTATTATTCTGTTTACGTGGCTTAGGATGGGATTATGCCAATGGGTTTCCATCTTATGAGGCTAGATTAGGTCTGATAAAACTTTCAACTTTGGAACGTAGAAGGGCTGTGTTGGGCGTTTGTTTTGTCTATAATCTGGTTAAGGGTGATATCGATTCCGAGTTTTTGCTTTCTAACCTAAATTTCAGTATTCCAGCAAGATTTTCACGGCACTATCGTCCTTTTTCCCTAGATTTTTATAGAACAAACTATGGTTGTAATTTTCCTTTTCGTAGATTATGTAATGATTTTAATATGTATTATGATTTTATTGATTTTAATTGTACTGTTTATAATATTAAACGTAGCTTATATTCTGCCATTAATTTGTAAATTATTATAGAAAAATATATTCTCGTTCTTGTCTTAAGTAGTTATGGTTTATTGTTGCTTTATTCAGCTTGTGATTAAGTTCTGTAGCTGATTTATGTTGTCGTTGCCTTTACTTTTCCCTAACCCGCTATAGTCCGGACTGTAGTGTGTACGTGTCCCTACGTAATGGGGACGAGCCCTCCGCGGTCGGGTGAGGGTGGGTTAGTGTGAGACCGGGGACGTTCGACAAAAAAAAAAAAAAGAAAAAAAAAAAATTCTTATTCAAAAATTACTTTATATGGAAAAAATTAAAATTGTGTATATTTTTAAAAAATTATAATTGTGTTTTTTCTTTTCCCTTAATTTTTTCGAAAAAAAAAAATAGATTTTTATATATTTTAAAGCAGTGCTGCATTTCCTTTTTAAATATTTGAAGAGTATAGCCATCTTCCTTTACAGCTTCTGGAAATGAAAAATAGTACATTGTAAGTATTTAAATGGGAAAGTGTAAAATAAACTTACAGTATATTGCATCATGAAGTGACTTGAATTCTTTGAATCCCCTTTTACCATTTAATCCATCATAATTTAATGATATATATACATCTTTATGTAATATTTTGTCAAAAACGTTATCTTTATTAATAAACTTTTTCTTTTTTTCTTTTTATGTCAATCGCTTTAAATTTCTAGAAAAGAAACATAAATTTTGTTTTTCATTTATTTCATTTTATTTATTTACCGCTGGGAAGTTCTTTGAGTACAATAAGTGGCAGTAGCCGTACTGCCATCGACAAATTTGGCACTGGCAGTACAATGTATGGCAGTGCAACATCTTCATATACCCAGCGGTAAATAAAACTAAGTACTTAGACAATATGCGATGACGTGAGTATGATATTCTAAGCGAGCGATCTAAGTACTAGGGTATAATCAAAGAAAATAAAGTATAAAGAATGTGCATTTGAACATATTTTGGAATATTTTTCAAAAATATTTCATGACGCGGGGGGAAAGATAGGAGGGAAGTAAACAGAAACGAAGAGGGTAACAATGCGTTGCTCTCATCGTGCGTTTTTGTTGTTTGACCACTTTTTTATTAAATTTTCTGAAATCACTTATTCTGGTCAGTATTGCCACGAAAAAAAAATATTGTAACCAACATTTGTGAAAAAGTTACCAAATAAGAAAAAATATAACCAAAATTAAATTCACAGTTTTTTTTATTTGATTTTTCAAATATAAATTATAATTAATACAACATAGTAAGAAAAGAAACAAAAAATAACAAACTAAAATTTTAGTCTTACAAATTAATTCATTTCTACAAACAAAAGCTCTTTTTATAAGAAAAATAAATAACCAAATCCGGAAATTTTGGTTAAAAATAGCTAAACGGCAACACTGGTTGTGATTAGTGAGCAAGAGAGAGAAAATAAGTTGAGAGAATTTATTTATTTACAGCCATAGAAAACTGTCAATAATATACGATACTTTGATTTTCATTTCATCAACATACATATGTAAACTTATCTATCTTAATAATTTTAGATAAATAAAGATAAAATAAAAAATACATTTTTTTATTAAAAGAACATAAAGCTATCCATCTTTGGCTTAAAAATTATACCTAGTTTTTTTTTAGATAAACAAAAATAAAAAAACCCATTTTTTATTAGAAGAAAAAATAAAAAATTAAATACGGCCAGTTAATTACATAGAACATTTTTAATATAAAGTATTTTTTGAGTGTTATTCTGAAATAAAATGATAACGCATCCGCTACACACGTGTTTTTGTCGCAGTCTGATCGACAACTAAATCAAATAACACAAGAATGCGTGTGAGTTCTCTCTGCACAATTGTGCGGGTCGTAATGTTAAACAAATTTTGGTGAGAGCGGGTCGTAATGTTACAACCCGCCATAAGAAATTTTACTTCTACATGATGCGCATTCTTTATATCCATATTCTTTGGTATAATCTATGCGTAATCCAACATATAATGCACACTAATTGCATCTTCGCTTACGATTTAAGCAGGGATTCAGTTGATATTTTTATGTTATGTTTTTATTTAAAGAAGAATAATAAAGAACCGTTTGTTTTTTGTTTACTTGAAATAAATGAAAAACAAAATTTATGTTTCTTTTGAGTTTAAAGTTGATTTTATCAAGTGTTATAAGTGAAGTGATTTAATAAAAGCTGAAATTAATAAAAATGAAAGGTTTTTCGTCTAGAAATTTAAAGCGATTGACATAAAAAGAAAAAGTTTATTAATAAAGATAACGTTTTTGACAAAATATTGCATAAAGATGTATATATATCATTAAATTATGATGGATTAAATGGTAAAAGGGGATTCTGTAATTAAAACACTCCGTTGAGTTCTGTTATAAGACTAAATTACTTTTATTATAATTTTCTTAACAAGCTAACTTACAGCTAATACATGTAGTGTGTTGAGTTGCAACGTAGACTCGCAGACCGTGGAAAATGATTAGTCAGCACTAAAGGGTTTAGTCTGGTTTCATCATGAGAACCAGACAATATTAACCAGGTGAAATATAAGCTAATTCACCCTACTGACTAACCGTTGGTGTTATGACACCTAGTCGCGAGAGTACGTCAGACCTCCTTTTTCACAAAAAGAATAATCAATTTAATGTTAATCAATAATGTTAAATTGATTATTCTATACTTATATCAAATAATAACTATAGTGATATATTTATTAGCTTACATGTAAAAAAAAGGTATATATTTAATAATTTTTTTTAGTTGTGTAAAATACAATTTTTTTTTTTGTAATTAATTCTTTATAAATCTACTAATTATGAAATTTTTTTTTGTAATATTTTTATTTCATTTTATCATTATCAATATTGAAATTGTATTAGGCATAATAAACTTTAAGCCTATTTTTATGTATCCATGTTGATTTGTTATTTTCGTCTGATACTAAAGCATTATTCCTATTATCTAATTCAATTACCTTAAATGGACCATTATAAATTTTATCTAATTTATGTCCTGCATCATTGCGGACTAAAACAAAGTCATTAACTTTAATATTTCAAAAATTCAGATTTTATTTCCGATTGTCTTTTCCTAACTAATTTTGATTTTTCAAGAAGATCTGCAGCTCGTCTTTGAGCAACCTGTAACCTAAATTTTAACTCTTTTTGGTAAGATTCTATGTTATACAATGGTTCCACCAAATTCTTACTCTTGAAATCTAAGACGGGTGGGC
Source organism: Sarcophaga caerulescens (assembly GCA_927399465.1). Taxonomy (NCBI): domain Eukaryota; kingdom Metazoa; phylum Arthropoda; class Insecta; order Diptera; family Sarcophagidae; genus Sarcophaga; species Sarcophaga caerulescens. Next base: position 63,523,654 of record OV656866.1, read on the forward strand.
TTTTCCCGTATACAAGTTCGAATGGGCAATAATTATGTGCTGTGGATGGTGTGGTGTTGTAACAATATGTAAAAAACTTTACCCATATGTCCCAATCTGATTTGTCGGATGAAATGTACGTCCTTAAATATTCATTTAATGTCCTATGAGATCTTTCAATTGTTCCGAGGGTGATGGTACGGAGTAGAGTTTAATTTTTCAACTTTCATTAGGGCACATAATTCATGCAATATTTTGTTCATATACTCCGTTCCCATGTTGGTAAGCAATTTTGCCATCGGACCATAAATTAAGACAAATCCTTCAAAGATTGCCTTTGCAACTTCGTTGGCGGATTTTTTTTTTTTTTTTTATGAAACCAGCACTCAGGGGATGGCCCCTACTCATGCAGTGCATTGTGCAGGTTTTTTAGGAAAGGTGGAAAGTGGGAAGATGTGAACGGCAAGGAAACGAGTTGCTGCTAGGTGACTATAAAATGGCCAGTGCTATACCTTCACCAATAGACAGTCTACAGGCAATCGTCCCCAAGAAGCCCGCAGTTTCTCACACCACTTATGTTGTGTGTGTTAATTTTATACATAAGTGGCGGGACCTACAGTTTAAAGTCGACTCCGAACGACAGATTTTTTGAGAAACTGAGCAGAAATCGCCGAAAAAATACTTTTTGTTATTCTTAATTGGAATCGTTACTAGGTATTTAGTCAGATCACACATTATTGTGACTGCATATTCATTACCTGAGTCAGATTTGGGTAGGGGACCTATTGTATCGACGATAACGATATCGAATGCCCTTGCTGGTGTGGGCGTTATGATAAGAGGTTCTTTAGTTTTAACGCTAGATTTTGCACTTTGACATTTACTACAAGCTTTGACATAACGAGAATTATCCCTTGTCATATTTTTCCAGTGGTATCTTCTCCTAATTTTCTTAAGCAAACGGGTTGTTCCAGGATGTCCACCCCATACTGGATCATCGTGATATCTCTTGATTATTCTAGCCCTATCAGATTTTGTTTGCACCTTTATTAGTGCTGGTACGAGTACTATTTTCAAATTTTTCAATATTCTATTACCGGTATTCTTAAATGTATCAATGCGCACATTATCAAACAAATTATCTCTCAATGATAATTGTAAATACGCGAAGCCATTATTATTAGCTATTTTTTCAAGCTTTGACAATAATTGTTCTAGATCAATATTTCCATTAATAATATGGTTCTGCGATTCATAAAGTTTATTTTTTCCACGTTGGATAACAAAATTGTTATTTTTAAAATATAAACGTGGCATTTTATAGTACTCTTCTGTATTGATGGCTTCAAATACATGTAGCCTTTCTGATAGTTTATTTTTATCTTCTTTTCTTGTATCACTTGTTCTTCCCTGCTTATTTCGGGTTTGTAGTCTAGTAGTTACTTTAAAAACGTCATTTATATTAGTTTTGCAAATATCAGAGAACTCTATTCGCGACAATGCATCAGCCACGTAGTTCTCTCTTCCCCTGATGTATTCAATTACAAAGTCGTATTCTTCTAGGTCTAGTCTAATGCGAGTTAACTTTGATGTGGGATTTTTCATTGAAAATAGATACATGAGTGGTCTGTGATCACTTCTGACCAGAAATTTTCTACCGTAGACATATGGTCGAAAATATAGAATTGCCCCATTAATGGCAATTAGTTCTTGCTCTATGGTTGACTTATTGATTTCGCCCTTTGTAAATGCTCTGGATCCGTACGCTACGGGCAATTGAATATCTTGATATTCTTGACTTAAAACTGCGCCACATGCGTATTTACTTGCATCAGTAGTAATGCAAAATTCTTTTTCAAAATCAGGATATTGTAGTATTTTAGGACTTAGTAGTTGATTTTTAAGATACTTGAAGGATTTTTCGCATTCTTGAGACCATTCGAAAGGAATGTTTTTCCTGGACAATTTACTGAGGTGTCTTGAATATTCCGCAAAATTGGGAATAAATCTCCTATAATAATTACAAAATATAATAAATAATAAAAATAAAATAATTACAATCACCATTTTTCGGTGTTGGATAATTTTTTATTATGGAGAATTTGCTGTCGTCAGGTAAAATTCCTTTGTCAGTGCATTTGTGTCCCAAGAATGTTACCTCTCGACAGAAGAATGAGCACTTGTCAGGGTGAAGTTTTAAATTATATTTCCGACATATGTCAAAAACGTCTCTAAGATTTCGTAACATGTGGTCAGTTGTGCAACCGATTATGATCAAGTCGTCTATATATAGGAAAGCTTGGCTTGGTTTTAAACCTGAGAAGGCTAAGGACATCATTCCCTGAAATGAGTTTGGAGCTGTGGTAATCTTTTGAACCGAAAGGATCCCTTTTCAGTAGAGAATGATGTAATGTCTCTTGAGTCTTCTTCTAGTTCAATCCCGATATTAAATCTAAACACGAAAAAAATTTCGCTCTGCCCAACTGATCCAGAATGTCGTCCATACGTGGTAGAGGATATTTATCCGCAATTAACTTTTTATTAATTGCCCTATAGTCAACGACTAATCTCCATCTCTTTTGGTCTGAACATGGTAAAGGTTTCTTTGGGACCAATAATACTGGACTATTGTATTCGGAAACGGATGGTTCTACTATGTCATCGTCTATTAATTTACGTACCTGTAAATTAAATTCATCTTTGTGGGAATAAGGGATTCTATAATTTTGGTTACCACTTAATTTCAATTTTTGTTTATAAAAGTTATTTACGCTTATTTTTTCCGTTTCTAATGCAAAAATGTCAATAAATTCGGAGCAAAGGGTTTTTAACTCTTCATCGACAAATTCCGGAAAATTTTTAGAAAGTTTTCTTAGTATTTCTTTCTTATCATTATCTTTAGGATAATTTTTTAGCTTTACTATGTTGTAGTCGTTAAGACTTTCCGTTCTAATATGAACGTTTTTTATGATAAGATTGTTGTCCGTCGTATTTATAAGTCGAACCATTGATTTAGATTTGGATGTAATGGTATATGCGATAAAAACACCGTCATCAATCATTTGATGTGGAATTAAATATTCTTCTTCAGTGGTTTGAACGTTAATAAATCTTATCACTTCCGATCGTGCGGGAATCGATATTGAATTTTCCTCAGGTGTGTTCAGTAACGGAATCGCTACATCCGAAACAAAATCATCAGGCCGTAGTATTATTAAATCTCGTTCTCGTGAATAATCTAGAATGCAATTGTAGTTTCGTACAAAATCCATTCCAATAATTCCGTCTGCTGGTATAGGAAAGTTGTCATTGACAACGTGAAATTCATGCCCAATAAGAATATCTTCCATCATCAAATCAGTGGATACTTTTCCAAGGGTAGTGGTTAAACCATGACCTACTCCACTGAGGCTAGTAGTGATACCATAATTTATATGTTCGTTAAGAACCTTTTTTTGTTTAATAAGAGAATGTCCGCTCCCGTGTCGATGAGAAATGTCGTTTTACCGGCATTCAACGATGATCTGCAGCTAAGATAGCTGTATAGTCCAATATTAATGTTATAAACTTTTGCAATTAAACATTCAGGGGGCTTTGCGAGTTTTCCGAATTATCTTCGGTCACAAGCCTTATATTTCTAGCATTTCTGTTGTTATTATTTGTACCATAACTGTTTAGACCTCTTCTGCGGTAACCACCGCGATACCTATTGTTGTTATCATTATTAATATTACGCCTGTAATTATTCCTATATCTATTACCTAAAAACTGTCTACGATTCGGACCGTTTCCTCTGTTATTGGACCCATAAAAGAGTACTGAATTAGGTTGGCCGAATACTTCCGTACAACTATTTACGAACTTTGCCATCACTTCGTTCATAGTTGAAAAGTTTCCAGACTTTTTTTACTATTTTACTATTCTATCTTCTATCTCACTCGCGTATGAATTGGCATTTTTATTTTGTTGCCTGATATTCATTAACTTTGCTGTGACCACATCTACTGTTTCTCCCTTAATTGATTTCTTTAGTTTAGCTATAACTTCCTCTAAGGTGGTTTCACTAGATATAGTGTTTCTTACCGCACCTTTTAGTTTGGTTTTGACTAAGTTGATTGCGATTGCTTCATGTGTTTCTTTAATAGAATCCACTAAGCATAACGCATCAATGAAGCTTTGCAGGTTATCTGCTTTACCATCATATTCTGGTATTAATTTAGCAGCTGTGTTCAAAAATTCTATTGCTGTTTGAGGCATATTGCTTTTAGTTTTATCCTTATTAGGAGAAACCGGAAAATATTTTATTTTAAGTATATATTCTGAAATTATCATAGACAAGCGCACTCAGATATTATTCGAAGAAAAATAATATCCTACACTTTGGTATATTTGTCGCCATGGATCTCATGTAGGTCTTCTTAATTGACCTTTTATGGATCTGGTACATTTTGATTAATAGCTGTAATGCTAATATACCAATAATGATTCCCATATAGACCACAGGATATTCTATGGTTACATGGATGTCATTGACGTCGTTCGCGTTTGGGTTTTCTATTTTTGAATCTCGATTGCCCATTACGTGAAGTGAATTAGATCAAATAGGAATGACAAACAAATTAATTTTAATAATAATTTTTTTTAAATGTATTGGAACAAAAAATTTTAATTTCTATTATAAATGTTTTACATACATACATACATAATTGGTCATTACAACCCTTCAGTCAGGATTACGACCTAGCCTCTCACACCACTTATGTTGTGTGCGTTAATTTTATACATGAGTGGCGAGACCTACAGTTTAAAGTCGACTCCGAACGACAGTTTTTTTTGAGAAGCTTTTCATGGCAATTTTATTTACTCTCAGAGTTTTTGCCAGAAATCTGCTGAGAGGAAGTCGCCGAAGAAATATTTTCATATTTTCGTTTTGATGTCTGACCAGGGATTCGAACTCGGGCCTTCAGTCTAATAAGCCAACACACTACCTACTAGACTACGGCGACTTCATTATAAATGTTTTACATTATAAAAAATTAAATTAAATTAAGAGTAATATTTAAAATAAATTAAAGTAAAAATTGCCTGTTTTTATTGTTGTTGTTGCATGTTGTTGTTACATGTTGTTGAATGTTGTTGTTGTTGTTGCATGTTGTTGATGAAGGATATTTTCCAATAAGTGGCCCTTCTTTTAACTGCAACGTCCATTTGCTGTTTTTATATTAGTTTTTCTGTGTTTATCTGTTCAATGCACTACAATATTTTTAATTTCATCAATAATTTTGGCAGTATTATTTTTATGGAATATTCGTTAAAAAATTTTATTTCTGTTCCATGTTTATATGTTCCAGTACCATTTGCTTAATAATTTTTATTTTTTTTTTTTTTTTTTTAACACATTTTGTTTCACAATCATCATTTAATTTTTCACAACAAAAAAATTTTTTTTTCTTAAAATTTTAGTTTACACTGTGCCGCGGTCGTTTTTATTGTTTCTGTTGTGTTTTGCTGACAGTCGTATTTGCATTGTATCTATTCTCTCTCACAAACTTCACACAAATTTTTTTAGTTTTTATATCGAATGGCAATTGTTGTTCTATTTGTTACTAAACACTTGAAGTATTGTTTAATTTTTGTGCCTTTTATTTGTGAAAAATGTTTTTTTTTTTTTGAAATAAATATAAACTTTTCAAGCACTTTGTAATTGTTGTTCTATTTGTTATTAAGTACTTTTCACAATTTATTTCCACTAAAATGTTCTTTTTTTTTAAGATTTTACATTTGGCAGGATCGCCATGAAATTAAAACACACCGTTGAGTTCTGTTATAAGACTGAAATTACTTTTATTATCATTTTCTTAACAAGCTAACTTACAGCTAATACATGTAGTGTGTTGAGTTGCGACGTAGACTCGCAGACCGTGGGAAATGATTAGTCAGCACTAAAGGGTTTAGTCTGGTTTCATCATGAGAACCAGACAATATTAACCAGGTGAAATATAAGCTAATTCACCCTACTGACTAACCTTTGGTGTTATGACACCTAGTCGCGAGAGTACGTCACAATTCAAAGAATTCAAGTCACTTCATGATGCAATATACTGTAAGTTTATTTTACACTTTCCCATTAAAATACTTACAGTCTTATGCAAAAAAACCTTATTATGACCTTCAAGTGAACATTAGTTAACAACGACTTTTAGCTTAATAATCCATTATTAAAAAAGTATATGCAAAAACAGTATTTTAACTAATATCCATTTTAAGGTTTTTTTTATTTGATGCTGGCAATACCATTATTTTATTCTGTCAATTTTTCCTTAATGTTGTGTATGAACGATTATTAGTTCATTTGGTATTCGTGTCTAATATTGTTTTTTTATGTTTTTATACAAAATAATTGTTTTTATTAATTGTTAATAATTAATTGTTTTTTTTATTTATTATTTTTTTTTAATAACAACAATGTACAAATAAAATAAAAGAACCAATATATTATATTTTGATTAAAGAAAGTATTCGAGTACCGGTTTCTTAAAATTTGTTTTGATAATTTAGACATCAATAAACTATTTTGTAAACAAAATTTTTATTTTGGGGAAAAAGAACACTTTAAAAGAATAAATAGAAAAAATATGGAGAAAAAGCATGAAAATAAATATTGTTTTTTGTGATTTAAATTTTTTTTTAAATTTATTTTTAAAAAATTAGAATATTTTGCACAAAATGTCAAAAATTCTAATAAAATTATGACATATGACTTTATTGTAGGTTTAAAGTAGGGTTGAACCATTGTTAAATTTCATAGATTTAACAATGGTTTACTACACGTGTGTTAAGCTATATCGTTTTTATCGAATTTAGCTTAACAACGGTTAGTAAGCATGTTGTAAGTTTTTTTGCATAAGACTGTTACAATTTACTATTTTTCATTCGCAGAAGCTGTAAAGGAAGATGGCTATACTCTTCAAATATTTAAAAATGAAATGCAGCACTGCTTTAAAATATATAAAAATCGATTTTTTTTCGAAAAAATTAAGCGAAAAGAAAAAACAAAATTAGAATTTTTTAAAAATATACACAATTTTCATTTTTTCCACATAAAGTAATTTTTGAAAAAGAATTCGTATTTATTTAATTTAATTTTTGTATTAATAAAAAATATTTTCTTTTAATAAAAAATCCTATTTACTGGTATTTTAACTTACAAATGCAAGTAGGATTGTAATCTACATACCATCGCTTAGAACTCCACTTATTATGTAAGTGAAACGTTAATAGAGCCTAATGATATTATGGCTTACATTCTAAGTGAGAGCACACCGATGTGGCAGCCTATGACACTTTTATGTTAAATATAAGTGGGAAACTAAGTGAAATCATCACCACTGACAGCCACGAAATATCGCTTAGATAAGCGAGTACATAATGGGTATTTTTACCGCTGGGTATTTATAGTCTTTGATACAACTCTAGTTCAATTGAACTAGTTCGTTCGTGAACTACACACTTGAGAACGATAAATAAAATAATAGAACGAATAAGGATGAAATGAACGAATAAGAAACGAGAACAAGAGCGTCTTGGACTACGGAGCTAAAAGAGCTCATTATTATAACCGGCTCTCTTAGTTCAGTTGTATGAATAGTTCAATTGAACTAGTTCGTTCGTGAACTACACAACTCTGTTACCAAGGTCGAGTGCGCTAAATTTGGGCTGCTGATTGGATGTGAAGCCACTGTCTTCAAACTATATGTGGCAGCACGGACCTCAATGAACGGGACAAATTGCTTTAATTTTATTATCTCTAATGATTAATGGTATGTAACGTTGGTAACACGCCACTTTTGTGACCAGAAGTTGGAAAAAGGTATTGGAAATAACCCTTTATATAGTCAGATATTAAAGAGTTCAGAGGGAGCACTCATTCTCTGACAATAGATTTATTTAATTTTCTCTTGTTAGGAATACGAATTGTTATCTTTACGATTGTTTTCTCAATTTGGGCATGGGTAAACTTATGCGCAGTAAAATTGATAGCGTTTTGGGACTTTAAGATACTGCGGCTAATTTACAAAGGTCATGTTAGAGACTTTTGAGAAAGCATGTCCAAAACTTTTACAACTTAGCAAGAAAGTCGGTAACGCGGAGGAAAGTACCCTGAGGTAACTACAAAAAAGGAATTCATGGTGAAGCTTTTGCCGTAATGTTGGAACTGTTAATGAAGATCCATTCTAAGAAAGACAAATTTTGAAAAGGAGATTCTGAAACTTCTTGTGTATACCCACTTTCCACCGAGACAAAGCTTGGATATGCTAGTAACTGTAAAGCAGATCACTAGGGGCCTACTATTCGATTATATCTGTGGAGGCAATCAATTGGGTAATTAACCCGGGATAAATAAGTAAGTGGATGACGGAATATATACGGCCCTCTTACAACGTCTGAAATTGGATTATATCGAACTGCTCAGACAGATGTTTCTTGCCAGTGTCCTGATGAACCATACACTATTGGATTGGTGTAAAGTGGGAGTAGTCTTCATACCGAAGGCAGGGAGAAACTCCAATACATGATATGGCGTCTGCAAAATTATTAGTGGAGGTGGAATTTTTTTGAAATCAATCGGACGGTGTACAACTGTCGCAGATACATATCTTAATGTAGAAGCAAATCGATATGATATCAATAATAGATGGACAGCTTACGACACGGGCAGAAAAGCGCAGAAAAAGTGGCTGAAGATGGATAGAAGGCGCACGGCGAGTTCGTTAAAGATCTTAGTGTGGTTTTCAGGGTTATTACGGGCATTGCATTATGGGAACGCAAGCTAGGCGCATTGGTCTTGGATGCTTCCCGAACGATTTCTGTAGAATCTGCAGAGAGGAGAAGGAGGATGAGACAGCGGGTGAAGCCTGTGCCTGAAGAAGAAAAAGGCACGTTGGCGGCTTCTACATGGAGAATCTGGATGAACAGTCATACATTGACATTGGCAGTCTGAATCGGTTAAACAAAAGCTCCGGGTAGTTCTTTTGTGGTATATGTTATACGGTGCATTTGATGAAAGTTTTTTTCTAAACCCAAATCGATGAAATGGTATTAGTTGAATCATTGGAAATTTTTCCTGGTTTAAGAATTATATATGTTTTTTCGAAAATTTTTAAACAAATTGTAATATACCTGTGTTCTTTATGTAAGTGAGATAAGTATTGTCATTTGGATGGTCGAGTGGGAGGTTAACTTACCCGTTATTCCTTACAAAAATGAAGAGACTGTCCTTTTATATAAAAATGAGTGTTTACTTTAATGATCTTTTATGTACCCCTATTCACAAAAGGCTGACTCTGCCAAATCAATCACAACATTGTCGTTACCAATTAAGAATTAATAATCATGTGAATCCCCATGTTGCATTCTGTCTAGCAACCAGAAGGGTTACCAGATGTATCAATTAATAATATTCAATTATATACAAAAATAGGAAATGTCACGTTGAGTGACAGTTCGGCCATCCTGATGATAACTCGTCCCGAGTTAATCTAAACCAGATTCATCTTCATCATCAACGTAATAGTCTTCATACAACTCAGGGAATAGTGCACACCATGGCTTTATCTTGTCGCTGCTAACTACGGTACTGAATTTTCGCTGGTTTCGTTGAGCTCCTTCAATATCTCCGATAACATACCGGTCATACCGTAAAACTTTGTTGATAATATATGGGCCTCTATACTTGGAGACGAGTTTTAGAGACTCACCAGTGCTAGGCATGCCACTTTCTACTAAGACCAAGTTTCCTTCTTGATAATGATGAGGTGTTTTGTGTTTCAAATCAAATCTTTGTTTCCATTTCCCACGCGCTTCTGATATATTCTTGATAGCATTCTCACGGCGTTCACGTGATGATGGAGTCTCAAGGTTGATGTTGTCATCATGGTTAATTAGCACTAAGGACCTTTAACGGGAAATCGTAAATCAATTCAAAAGGTGAATATTTAGTCGTAGCATTTACAGTTGTGTTTATTTTCCACTGCAGATTACGTAGCTCGTTATCCCAATCTTTTGTGTTAGGTGATGTTCTCAAATATGATAATACTGACTGGTTAATTCTCTCGGCAATTCCATTAGCTCGAGGTGTTCGGACAGCTACTTTAATGTGCTGGATCTTATTCTCGTGAAGAGGCGAAGGCAGTTCCGCGATCTATCACAATTCTTCCTGGTAATCCAAAATATAGGGTCAAACAATCAAGAGTTCTATTACTGGCTTCGTTTTCGTTGACTTAACTGGAACTATGATGGAATAACGTGTCAATGCGTCGACAACCACAAGAATGTATTCATTGCCTCTTTTTGTTTTAATAAATGGTCCCAAGTGGTCCATGTGTTATAACAGCATTCGACACAGCCTTTGATGTAAAAAAAAAAAAAAAATTTCTTACTCTTTTAAACCAAAAGTTCTGATAAATTTTCTTGATGGTACACTCTAAGCCGATGTGTCCAACATCATCATGACACAGTTTGACTATTCGCCATCTTATACCTCGCGGAATGACGAGTAGATCCTTTCCATCTTTGGTCTTCCGATAGAGCCAATGGTTCTTGATAGAAAAGTCATTATTATAGTTGTTCTTATGAACAGAATCAATTTCTCCCTTGAGTATATCTATGATTTGTTTCAGTTCTGGATCTTGCCTTTGCATTGTGAGAATCCAATCTTCATTTGAAATTTCGACGGCCATTAATTTAGCAGTAACATCCTCAACTTGTCCAGGGTCTTCTACTGGGGAGCGACTCAAAGCGTCTACATGTGTCATTTGGCTACCTGGTCGATGACATACTGTAAAGTCATACTCCATCAACTTCAACAACCAGCGGGATACCCTTGGAATCATCGGTGTTTTAGATTTCATGCTTGAAATTGCTGAACAGCGAAATCGTTCACAGGCTTCCACCACCGCCAACATTTCCAACTCGTATGCATGGTATTTGCTCTCTATTTCACTGCAAACTCGGCTATAGTTGGATTTTTCACCCCATCAGCTAATCCGATACTGCTGGCATCTGTGTGAAGTTCTTGCTCCTTATCGACGTCGTATACACCTAGAACGGGATTACTAGTTATGGCATCAATTAATCTTCCAAACGCATCTTCAGATTCAGCTGACCACTCAAAGGGAACAGCCTTTCTCGTAAGCTTTATTAAAGGTACTGCAATATGTGCATAATTTCGGACGAATTTACGGAAATAGCCTGTCAACCCCAAGAAACGTCTGATCTCGGTGACAGTTTTAGGTCTGGGAAATTGCTGGATGGCTATTGTCTTTATACGTCCAGGCCGTATACCGTCGCCATCGATTTCATGTCCGAGAAATGTAACGCTATCCTTCATAAAGAAACATTTAGACAAACGAAGCGTTAGTCCCTCCCTTTGGATTATTTTCAAAAATTCCTCAAGATTATTTAAACCCTCTGCAACCGTGTCTGATGCAACAATCACTTCATCAACATAGCTTACGACCTTTCCTTTCAATGGTTCTATAATTTTCATCATCATTTTCTGGAACATACACGGTGCATTTTTGAGCCCGAAAGGCATACGGTTGAATTCAAAATGACCATGATGCGTAATAAAAGTAGTATATTTTTTTGACTCTTCGTCAATTTCTATTTGATAATCTCCAGGCATGTCTAATGTAGAGAAGTATTTCTTACCCGCGAGAGTGGAGAGAACACCATCTACAGTGGGCATTGGCCAGGGTTGTTTTTCGGTCACAACATTTAATGCTCGGTAGTCTACACACAGTCTGTCTTCACAATTAGATTTCGGGACCAATATAATTGGAAAAGCGTACACCGATGTTGACGGACGGATGATTTTTAGCTTCAGCAATTCACTTACAATGCTTTCAACAGTCTGTTGTTTGGGAATGGGCACTGCATACGGTTTCCTTGCAATAGGTTTGTTTGAAGATACTGAAATGTACATTTTCATTGCGCTGTATTTACCGATTTTGTCCAATGTGTCTGCAAAACAATTCGCATATGTATTTACTAATTCAATCACTTGTTCCTTTTCTTTGTCTTGAATTTTCGCACCACATTGTATGTCATTGCCTTGCATTACGTACACTTGACATTTACCGTGTTCAACTACTACCCGACCGTTCGATAAAATGTCTAAACCGATAATCACGTCGTATGCGGTTGTATCATTATTTACTATATGCAAATCAGCGATAAAGCACTGGTCATCGATTGTCACTTTTGCCCCTTTTAATTTTTCATTACATTTAAATTCACCTCCAGCGAAGCCTTGCAATATTCTATTACAGATTGCTACATCATAGTTCAATTTATCCGCGATTGACTGCTTTATTAAAGATACAGCACTACCCGAATCAATTAATGCTTTACACTCAAAATTGTCTATTAAAATACTTTTCTTAATAATTTTCTGATTATTAATTGTATTTACCGGTTCTCTTGGCTTTCGCTGTGGTTTCGGGCAATTTCGTGACAAGTGTCCAATTTCCCGACAATTATAGCACTTTGGACCCGATTTAAGCGCCGGTTTATTACTCATTTGTCCCGATATTATTTCGTTATTATTTTTCTTGAATAGTACATTTGGTTTCGAAAATTGCGGTCTCGAGTTACTTGCGACACTTTGTAATGATTTCAACAGTTCTGCACACTTTGTAAAATTTATTACCGACAACGATTTTCGAAGACCATAGTCATCTATACCGTTTACTATATATTTTATAATTGCATTATCGTCTAGTTGGCCACAACGATCGATTGCCAACATATTATAATAGTATTCGATCACCGTTTCATTTTTCTTTTGTTGCGTATTCATCATTTGCATGTGTATATCTGCACTATTCACTAAACAAGGAAAATCTTCCATAAATGCGATCATAATATCTTGCCAGTTACTAAAAATTGGTTGTGTATCAACCCACAACTTTGCTACACCTTGCAATTTGCTTCTTATCGCGAACAAAACCATTCCGTCGTTCCATTCATAAGCATTTTTTAATTCTCATAGGGTTAAATATAGGCACTGCATCAATTACCTCACGCACACTATAACGATTATTGTTAAATGCCAAATGTTCACTATGGCTGCGTGGTGGAGTGAACACATTACATAGATTAGTCGCATACGATGGATTTCCCGATGTTACAATAGGGTTTCCATATGACATTATAAATAAATACATTTGCGCCATTACCAACTGAACACACCCCTGTTGGCGACTGCACATAAGCAGAGCTTGTCGCTGTATTTAACGGCCAGTTTGTATGATTTTGCGTTAGTACATTTTGTTTTTGTCCAGCAACAAGTAAATTATTCTGTATTATTGATGGTGATCGTGAGCCAAAAATTGTTGAACGGATGGTTGTGTGTGTGAATGTTCATGCATTCTTCTTTGCGCTCCGTTGTTGTTGTTCCCTGGCAAAATTTGGTGTTGCTGTGTTTTAATTTAATTTTTCAGCTTCGAAAGAATTCTGCGGCAGCGACATATTTGATACCATCGTCGACGTCGTCGTCATGTACGTCTGGATTTGTTGGGTGAGCGACTCCATTGTACGTTGGAGACGGAAAACATCACCACGCAACTCATCCATATTACCTGGCCCTGTCGTCGGCAAAATCCTTTTCATCTTCACTTCGATTCACCATGTTTATTGTCTCTGTTTCGAACGGCTCCGGAATTTTCGTTCCGCGCAGACGCGCTATTAGTTCGCTTTTGCTTCCCGATGTTTTCAAAGTGCACTCACGCAACTTTTCTTTTAATCTTATAATGGATAATTTTTCCATAAATTTTTCTTTTCAACATGCACTTCGTATTTTCGTAGCTGTAATGAATATACTGAAACAACGCTCAACCATATTATGTGCCTTTGTGTGTTTCTAGTTATAATTTCTTTGAGCTAAATTGGTTGAATTTTCTAAGAATGTTATCAAATAAGTTTTTAATTTATACTACATAATATAAATTATATAATATAAATTAATAGCATTTTCTCCAATCTTCTAAGCAAATATTTCTTTAGACATCCGAAAGTTTGAAACTTTTCTTTACACTTCCAACCCTTCTGTAAAACACTTACTTACTGGTTTATAGGACCTATTATAATGGACATGTCATAATTGCCTTAGATTGATACGTATTGTCGCATTAGCTCCCACATTTTTAACAAATCATCAAACAATAAAACGCAATTAAGACACGTTTGTTCCTAAATACATTATTTTTTATGTATAATGTATGTAAACCGAGTATCAGGTGTAAAGATGTCGAGTTGCCAAAATAGCAGATTTATGTAATATCAAAGAAAATAGAGTATAAAGAATGTGCATCTTAACATATTTTGGAATATTTTTCAAAAATATTTCATGACGCGGGGGGAAAGATAGGAGGGAAGTAAACAGAAACGAAGAGCGTAACAATGTGTTGCTCTCATTCTTTGCTCTCATTGCGATGAGATCAAAGACTATAAATATATGAAGATGTTGCACTGCCAGTGCCAAATTTGTCGATGGCAGTACGGCTACTGCCACTTATTGTACTCAGAGAACTTATTATACTCAGAGAACGTATTGTTCTCTTCTCTAATTTATTCTCATATGCGATATGTGTATACGTGTGTGCTTGTACATTGCCAAATAAAATAATAAACAAACTGAAAGATGTCTTGTTTTCACAAAATGTATGTGCAAATAGCCTGTGGAAAACAAATATTACCGTTTGTTTTATTGTAGGGTAAGAATATGTGTTTTATTGTTGTAGAAATGAAACTATATCGATTCGCACCGAAATAAAAAATCCACATTTTGTGTGGACATTTGAAACTGAAAAACTGAAAAATTGTTTTATAAAAAGTGTGAATTTAAAAATTGTAGTGCATGCTCAAACAAACCGTTTAATAAATATAATATATAATTAAAATCATAAATCATATTTTTAGAAGATATTGATAGGACTGGAAATATATCAGAAAGTACACATACCCCTGATATAGATGTCGCAGATATTACGATGAAAATAAAGAATATTTTAATGAAGGCACCGATTGTTTTACGTCCAACAATGTGCCAATTGAATTAACATCAAGTCGATATTTTGTTGGTTACATAGCTCAACGAATATCTTGCGTTAAATGTCGTATGGATATAATCAAAGCAGCGCAAATTTTGTCATATCCTTCAGAAATGTTCGTTCATGCAAAAAATTATATAAAAGATTCCGACTTTGGAAGTTTGTGCGCTCCATCTGATTTATTTTTTGAAGTTTGCAAAATTCATATAAGTCTTCGAAAATATTTTTTTAGAAAATAAATCTATAAAAAACAAAAAAACATTTGTAGTTGGCCAAAAAATACAAAAAATGCATAAAAAATACAATTTATTCCTTGGTTTGATGAAAATATCGAATGTTATAAACACAGAATGGAGATGCTTAATTTACTAATTGTTGTTTTACTACGGAAGCATTCCACATGGGAAACATACAAATTCAAATTATCCAGTATGGAAAAAGTTAAAATTTTGAACCATTAAAATGATAAATAAATTTAATAAATACTAAACAAAAAAAGCATTCGTTTTATTACAACTTCATTCTATACAAAAATAGACACATATGGTAAATACATACATACATAATTGAATAGTAATATATAATTCGGTGCGAATCGATATAATTTCATTTCTACAACAATAAAACACATATTCTTACCCTACAATAAAACAAACGGTAATATTTGTTTTCCACAGGCTATTTGCACATACATTTTGTGAAAACAAAAAATCTTTCAGTTTGTTTATTATTTTATTTGGCAATGTATGTATACATACATGCACACACGTATACACGTATATGAGAATAAATTGCTTAGAGAAAAGAACAATACGTTCTCTAAGTATAATAAGTTCTCTGAGTACAATAAGTGTACTGAGTCTTTTTTGTTTTCTTTCTCTCAGTTATCATGAGAGTGAGAACAACGATTCAGCTTTCCCTGTTACCTACCCCCCTCATAAGAAAGAAGCACAAAATGTTGTCAATTTTAAATACACTGTGTGCAACATCTATACATATTTATAGTCTTTGGTCAAACAATAAAAACGATCATACATACATAATCGTATGTGACGTACTCTCGCGACTAGTTGTCATAACACCAACGGTTAGTCAGTAGGGTGAATTAGCTTATATTTCACTTGGCTAATATTGTCTGGTTCCCATGATGAAACCAGACTAAACCCTTTAGTGCTGACTAATCATTTCCCACGGTCTGCGAATCTACGTCGCAACTCCACACATTAAATGTATTTAGCTGTAAGTTAGCTTATTAAGAATATTATAATAAAAGCAAAATCAGTTTGATAACAGAACTCTTGGTGTTTAATTAATTACATGGCGATCCTGCCAGTCTAAAACGAACTGTGTTGATAAGCAAATGTGTGATGATGGTCTGTTATTCTTTGTAAAACGAAAAAATCGTGAAAAAAACTTTTTTTTTTCTAAAAGAAATTAAAAGAAAAGAAAATGTAGTGGAGCATAATTTAAAGTGTGGAAAAATAAAATTAAAATGTATGTTATGGCAGTGGAGGAGAAATATTTGCTAAAATTCTTAAAAAAAATCAAGTCTATGGAAAAAAACTTGTTTTTTTTTAAATCAACTAATATGAGTTAATCTTTGGAAACTAGTTTGTTTAAACGTCTTAAAAAATAAAAATAAAAATAAAATTTTGTTAAAAAAAAAAAATAATTAAAAAAAAAAAACTTCAAAAATCAAGTGAAAACTATAAAAGCGTATTAAAAATAGTTAAAACAAAATAAAAACATAGGAAATATGGAATTAAAATCCGAACATGTAAAATCTCAACAATGTGCAAATCAAATGAAAAAAAAAAATAATCTCAATTTACTAAAAACAATTAAAAAAAAAAGAAAAGTGAATTTTATTTGTGACAAAATAACGGAAAAGGTTTAAAATAAGAATGTAGAATAAAATAAGAGAAAAGTGCATCCTTTAAAGCAATGAAAAAAAACACTTATATCATCTAAAGAAACAAATTCTTATCCATCCATCATTTTACAGTCACATCAAATTAGAAATCCTTTGAATTTAAAACTCTGTACCAAATTGAAAAAACTGTACTTTTCTAATTTATATCATGATTATATATTACATATTAAATGTGAAAATAACGGAAAAAAAACAACGAAACCATTCAACAAAATGTAAGTCACCGTTACCAGTAATAGACAACAACAAAGCTAAGCACAAACAAAACAACAAAAACAAAAAAAAAAAGTAAATTTTAAAATCAAAATAAAAAAAAAAAATTAAAATGTACAATGGCTTTAAGTGTAATAGAAAATAGATATTTTGTGAAAAAAAAGGGGGAAAAGGAAATCCATAAAATGTTTAAACAAAAAGGAGATAAAAATTAAAGAAAATAAATATTGACAACTACCTCTATGCCATACAAAGCCAATAAATTGCAAAAAAAAAAAATATATATATGACTTCAAAAAGTGCAAAACAAGCATTAATGGCAACAAAACAAAAAGAATCGAAAGCAAAAATGAGCAAACGAAAGTTTTTCATCAAAATGAATCATAAACATAAATAAAAGTGAATGCAAATGAATGAAAAACTATTAAAAAAAAGAGCAGTTTCATTAAAGTGCTTACTTATCAAAATAATAACCTCGGACGGACGACAATGTGAAAATATAATAAAAAAAAAAATAAATACACAAAAATCAAACTTTAAAAGAAAAAGATAACAACTTTTCAGAGTACGTCACACGTACATACGCATATACATACGTACGATGAGAGCAACACATTGTTACGCTCTTTGTTTGTGTTTATTTTTCTCCTGTCTTCCCTCCCTCATCAAGAAATGATTTTTAAAAGAGATTTTGGTGAGAGCGGGTCTTACTGGTACATCCCGCCATAAGAAATTTTAATTCTACATGATGCGCATTCTTTATATCCATATTCTTTGGTAATATCCAGTGAGAGTCAGCAAAGAAAATAAAGTATAAAGAATGTGCATTTTAACATATTTTGGAATATTTTTCAAAAATATTTCATGACGCGGGGGGAAAGATAGGAGGGAAGTAAACAGAAACGAAGAGCGTAACAATGCGTTGCTCTCATTCTTTGCTCTCATCGTGATGAGATCAAAGACTATAAATATATGAAGATGTTGCACTGCCATAAATTGTACTGCCAGTGCCAAATTTGTCGATGGCAGTACGGCTACTGCCACTTATTGTACTCAGAGAACTTATTATACTCAGAGAACGTATTGTTCTCTTCTCTAAGCAATTTATTCTCATATGCGTGTATACGTGTGTGCTTGTACATTGCCAAATAAAATAATAAACAAACTGAAAGATGTCTTGTTTTCACAAAATGTATGTGCAAATAGCCTGTGGAAAAGAAATATTGCCGTTTGTTTTATTGTAGGGTATGAATATGTGTTTTATTGTTGTAGAAATGAAACTATATCGATTCGCACCGAAATAAAAAATCCACATTTTGTGTTGACATTTGAAACTGAAAAACTGAAAAATTGTTTTATAAAAGGTGTGAATTTAAAAATTGTAGTGCATGCTCAAACAAAACGTTTAATAAATATAATATATAATTAAAATCATAAATCATATTTTTAGAAGATATTGATAGGACTGGAAACATATCAGAAAGTACCCATACCCCTGATATAGATGTCGCAGATATATACGATGAAAATAAAGAATATTTTAATGAAGGCACCGATTGTTTTACGTCCAACAATGTGCCAATTGAATTAACACCAAGTCGATATTTTGTTGGTTACATAGCTCAACTAATATCTTGCGTTAAATGTCCTGTGGATATAATCAATTTTTTTTAATTTAATTATATTTGTCGAACGTCCCCGGCCTCACACTAACCCACCCTCACCCGACCGCGGAGGGCTCGTCCCCATTACGTAGGGACATGTACACACTACAGTCCGGAATATAGCGGGTTAGGGAAAAGTAAAGGCAACGACAACATAAATCAGCTACAGAACTTAATCACAAGCTGAATAAAGCAACAATAAACCATAACTAAGACATAACGAGAATATATTTTTCTATAATAATTTACAAATTAATGGCAGCATATAAGCTACGTTTAATATTACAAACAGTACAATTAAAATCAATAAAATCATAATACATGTTAAAATCATTACATAATCTACGAAAAGGAAAATTACGACCATAGATAGTTCTATAAAAATCTAAGGAAAAAGGACGATAGTGCCGTGAAAATCTTGCTGGAATACTGAAATTTAGGTTACAAAGCAAAAACTCGGAATCGATATCACCCTTAACCAGATTATAGACAAAACAAACGCCTAACACAGCCCTTCTACGTTCCAAAGTTGAAAGTTTTATCAGACCTAATCTAGCCTCATAAGATGGAAACCCATTGGCATAATCCCATCCTAAGCCACGTAAACAGAATAATAAAAACTGCCTCTGCACAGACTCTATTGAATCACTATGACAACGATAGTATGGATTCCAAATAACAGACGCGTACTCCAAAATAGGCCTAACAAGTGAAATGTATAGCAGTCTTGTTATATAAGTATCAGTGAATTCCTTAGCCCATCTTTACACAAAACCAAGAA
Organism: Sarcophaga caerulescens; assembly: GCA_927399465.1. NCBI lineage: Eukaryota > Metazoa > Arthropoda > Insecta > Diptera > Sarcophagidae > Sarcophaga > Sarcophaga caerulescens. The sequence goes on from OV656866.1 coordinate 63,543,337, forward strand.
CAGCCCGAGCCTTGCCAATCACCATACCAATATGATCAATAAAAGACGGTTTAATATCCAATAATACTCCCAAATCAAGAAATGAAGTAACAGTTTCCAAAGGGCAAGAATTATTCACATAAGTGGACGAAACTACGCCCCCGCGAGAGAAAACCATGCACTTACACTTTCTCAAGTTAAGATCCATCAAATTAGTCCCGCACCAAGTTACAAAGGAATCAATATTTCGCTGAAGAACAGCCTGACCATGGTCATCATCAAAAGTATAAAATAATTAACGTCGTCAGCATACATCAGAATATTACAATCAGAAATAGCACAAGGAAGATCATTAAGAAACAATAAAAACAGTAAAGGACCCAAATGGCTACCCTGCGGAACACCAGAAGTAACATACACAGTCTTAGATAATACATTCCTAAACAATACCCTCTCAGTCCTAAGGGAAAGATAGGAGCCCAGCCAACGATGAATAGTATCAGGAATAGCGATCAATGACAGTTTACGAAGCAAAATTCCATGATCAACCCTATCAAAAGCCTTACTGAAATCAGTATAAATTACATCAGTCCGAGCCCTGGCAAGAAAACCCCTGAAAACATGCGTAGTAAATTCAAGAAGATTAGTGACAGTCGACCTACCTTTCAAAAAACCATGCTGGAAAGGGGATATTAAAGATCTCGTATTAAAAAAGAGGTTATCAGTCACCAGTTTCTCCATTAACTTGGGAATAGCACTGAGTTTGGCAATACCCCTGTAATTGGAAATATTGGATCTATTACCCGACTTATGCAAAGGAATTATAAACGAACTCTTCCAAATAGATGGAAAATGACCAGCCCCCAGAAGCCCATTAAATATAAAGGTCAAAGGACCACTCAATACAACAGCGCACTTCCTTAAAATGCTCACTATGGATCACTAGCGAAGTTCGACCTGACCTTAATCATATATTCCTCATAACAGTGATGATTCATCCTACGATAATCCACACGCGCCCTAGAGTAAAGAGCATAATCAATATCAGTACCTGATTTAACAAACTTTTTAAATAACCTCGATTTCCTGTTCCTCAACCTCGACAGTCTAGCCGAATTCCACGGAGGACCAGAACGCTCCAATCGACTATTCACAATTGGAACACACTTTCTAAAACATTTAAATAATACCTCATAAAAGCCATCTAAGATCCTGTCAAGTGAAAGAGAGTCATATGGTGGTGAAATAAGTACAGACGACCAATCCACAGATGATAGTAGTGTATTTAAACGATAAAAATCCGTACGATGGAAATTAAAATGTCCCTCATCACCAAATGAGAGATCGATTACAGGAGGTAAACAAAGATCAACTTCAATAGAAAGTAACAAAGTAGGATGATAACTATCCTCAGGAAAAGATACAGGATCAATGCGAAATAAAGAAGAAATACTTGGATCGTCTAAAAATACAAGATCCAAAATTCTACCCATTGAATTCAATACACTATTAACCTGGAAAAGACCTAGATCACACATAGCGGACAGAATTCCATCATAGAATGGAACTGAAGAACATGGCACCAACGACCCAGTCTCAGGTGAAAAATTCCAAGCTGTATGCGGAAGATTAACATCACCAAGGACTATTATAGTCCCCTCTTGCCCCATTAAATCAATTACTTTAGAAATCAGAATGAAATGAGCACTATAGATATGAATGTCAGCAAGTAATGTATATAGACTTTCCACGATTACAGACCCTAACGCAAATAAACTCAATATCCTCAGAGGAACACAAGTCAACCAATTCAGATTTGTATTTAGAGCAAATAGAAATAAGAACACCACCACCATTTTTAGACTTCCTATCGCGTCTATAAATATTAAAATTACTAGACATAATTTCAGAATCAAAAATATTACAATTCAGCCAAGTTTCAGTAAAAACAAGTCCATCAAATTCAAAATCAAAGCTACTATTATATAGCGAAGAAAGTTTAGACCTAAGTCCGCGAACATTCTGATAAGCAATTCTGAAATTAAAAGACGATTTCGAAGTTAGTTTTTTTGAGAAATAGGACCATGCAAATTAGCACCATTCCTACGATGGCCCAGCCTGAATACGAATTCCCGTACCAATACACCCTGCGGCCAAAACGCAGGATTAACAATTTCACCAAATTTATCATCGGCAACATATAATTTAAACGAAGAAATACTGCTATCCAAAGATGGCCTCATCTTATAACAACCAAACTCAAAAGGTTCCCTAATCTTCGATTTAACGAAATATTTTATATCATCGACTGAAGTATCACATGAAAGACGAGACACAAAAATAGTCCTCTTAGGTTTAACTACAACCAATTCCCTTGGGGCAGAAGTATCTAAACTAGCGGACACTACAGATGAATACGAAGCAGAAGACGGTTTCGAAGATGGCTGAGAAGTGACATCACCCAGAGTTAAAGGTAAACGAGATAGAGTAGACCTCGGACCCAGTTCAACTAAATTTGCAGATTTGAGTACAGAACCGCTAGCTGGGTTATCAGCAATAGATGGACCAATGTCCACAATAGGAGTAACAGTGGACAATGTATTGATTGTCGAAGTTTCCCCTGGCACAGAAACTTGCACATGCTCAGGAGCCCCAGAAGAAAGAGGCCCTGGAACCTTTTCCGATTCGAGCAATTCATTCAAAAGACCATATTTTGAAAATAATTCCCCAAACCGACGAAATTTAGCAAAAAGAGATGCAAATTCAGTGTGCATCTCAGTAAACTCACGACGAGTCTCCATAAAAAATTTATAAAATTGGATGTCCACCACCTTACACTTAGGACAACACCATCGTAGACCCAAGGAACTATCCACTAATTGGTCCGTGGTGCGAGGAAGCAAACCAACACATTTAATGTGAAACAAATTATCACATAACCAGCAAGAAATCTGGCGTAACCAGCGTAAATTTTGTCATATCCTTCAGAAATGTTCGTTCATGCAAAAAATTATATAAAGGATTCCGACTTTGGAAGTTTGTGCGCTCCATCTGATTTATTTTTTGAAGTTTCCAAAATTCATGTCTTCGAAAAAATTTTTTTAGAAAATAAATCTATAAAAAACATAAAAACATTTGTAGTTAGCCAATGCGTAAGTTGCACAAAAAATACAATTTATTCCTTTTGGTTTGATGAAAATAACGAATGTTATAAACACAGAATGGAGATGCTTAATTTACTAATTGTTGTTTTACTACGGAAGCATTCCACATGGGAAACATACAAATTCAAATTATTCAGTATGGAAGAAGATACAATTTTGAACCATTAAAATGATAAATAAATTTAATAAATACTAAACAAAAAAAGCATTCGTTTTATTACAACTTCATTCTATACAAAAATAGACACATATGGTAAATACATACATACATAATTGAATAGTCTAAAAAATAACATTATAATTAGGTGCGAATCGATATAATTTCATTTCTACAACAATAAAACACATATTCTTACCCTACAATAAAACAAACGGTAATATTTGTTTACCACAGGCTATTTGCACATACATTTTGTGAAAACAAAAAATCTTTCAGTTTGTTTATAATTTTATTTGGCAATGTATGTATATATACATGCACACACGTATACACGCATATGAGAATAAATTGCTTAGAGAAAAGAACAATACCAAAGAAAATAAAGTATAAAGAATGTGCATCTTAACATATTTTGGAATATTTTTCAAAAATATTTCATGACGCGGGCGGAAAGAGAGGAGGGAAGTAAACTGAAACGAAGAGCGTAACAATGCGTTGCTCTCATTCTTTGCTCTCATCGCGATGAGATCAAAGACTATAAAATTTATAGTATAAATATATGAAGATGTTGCACTGCCAGTGCCAAATTTGCCGATTTACGGCTACTACCACTTATTGTACTCAGAGAACTTATTATACTCAGAGAACGTATTGTTCTCTTCTCTAATTTATTCTCATATGCGTGTATACGTGTGTGCTTGTACATTGCCAAATAAAATAATAAACAAACTGAAAGATGTTTTGTTTTCACAAAATGTATGTGCAAATAGCCTGTGGAAAACAAATATTACCGTTTGTTTTATTGTAGGGTAAGAATATGTGTTTTATTGTTGTAGAAATGAAACTATATCGATTCGCACCGAAATAAAAAATCCACATTTTGTGTGGACATTTGAAACTGAAAAACTGAAAAATTGTTTTATAAAAAGTGTGAATTTAAAAATTGTAGTGCATGCTCAAACAAAACGTTTAATAAATATAATTAAAATCATAAATCATATTTTTAGAAGATATTGATAGGACTGGAAATATATCAGAAAGTACACATACCCCTGATATAGATGTCGCAGATATATACGATGAAAATAAAGAATATTTTAATGAAGGCACCGATTGTTTTACGTCCAACAATGTGCCAATTGAATTAACATCAAGTCGATATTTTGTTGGTTACATAGCTCAACGAATATCTTGCGTTAAATGTCGTGTGGATATAATCAAACCAGCGCAAATTTTGTCATATCCTTCAGAAATGTTCGTTCATGCAAAAAATTATATAAAAGATTCCGACTTTGGAAGTTTGTGCGCTCCATCTGATTTATTTTTTGAAGTTTGCAAAATTCATATAAGTCTTCGAAAAAATTTTTTTAGAAAATTAATCTATAAAAAACAAAAAAACATTTGTAGTTGGCCAAAAAATACAATTTATTCCTTGGTTTGATGAAAATAACGAATGTTATAAACACAGAATGGAGATGCTTAATTTACTAATTGTTGTTTTACTACGGAAGCATTCCACATGGGAAACATTCAAATTCAAATTATCCAGTATGGAAAAAGTTAAAATTTTTAACCATTAAAATGATAAATAAATTTAATAAATACTAAACAAAAAAAGCACTCGTTTTATTACAACTTAATTCTATACAAAAATAGACACATATGGTAAATACATACATACATAATTGAATAGTAATATATAATTCGGTGCGAATCGATATAATTTCATTTCTACAAAATTTAAATACACTGTGTGCAACATCTTTACATATTTATAGTCGTACGATGAGAGCAACACATTGTTACGCTCTTTGTTTGCGTTTATTTTTCTCCTGTCTTCCCTCCCTCATCAAGAAATGATTTTTAAAAGAGATTTTGGTGAGAGCGGGTCTTACTGGTACATCCCGCCATAAGAAATTTTACTTCTACATGATGCGCATTCTTTATATCCATATTCTTTGACAATACGTTCTCTAAGGGCCATTATTACAACTTGCCGTTAACTAAAGGGAGGATTTTAACGGGCAGATAAATTGTTTTTCATTATTATGAGTACCCAATAAGATAGAAGTGATCGTTAAGCTAAAGGGAAGATCATCCTACCTTTAACATTTAAAGGTCACTTTATGTTTGAACTTGCCATATCATATACTATTTTTGATATGGTAGCTTCAAATTTAAACAAAATGAGCATATACAACAAAAAAACGAAGTCCGCTGTTGCCACTGCGTTAAAAAAAAACTTGTTTAATTGAGCAGTTTTATCGACTTTGCTCCGGCACTGCCATATTTTAATTTTATTTTATCTGTAAGTTGTAATAACGAAAATCAGTTAAAGGTAACTTTGCCGTTCACTTTAGCTAAAGGTACCTTTAACTAACCCCAACTTTAACGGGAAGTTGTAATAATGGCCCTAAGAATAATAAGTTCTCTGAGTACAATAAGTGTACTGAGTCTTTTTTGTTTTCTTTCTCTCAGTTAACATGCGAGTGAGAACGACGATTCAGCTTTCCCTGTTACCTACCGACCTCATCATAAAGCAGCATAAAATTTTGTCAATTTTAAATACACTGTGTGCAACATCTTTACATATTTATAGTCTTTGGTCAAACAATAAAAACGATCATACATACATAATCGTACATACACATATACATACGTACGATGAGAGCAACGCATTGTTACGCTCTCTGTTTGTGTTTATTTTTCTTCTGTCTTCCCTCCCAGTGATGCCAACTCTTAGGACACCAAACGCGTGAAAAAAATAATTAAAAACGGGCTAAATTGAAAAAATTACGTTTTTAGTACAATACAATTTAATTTTTTTCAAAAAAGCGCAAAAGGGGGCTAAAATTAAAATAGTCTTTTCAGATAAAAACACCACCAGGCCACAGTGTTTAGCGGCGATTTGAGTGTTGCAGTAAATAGATACTGCTTTGAATTCATCTTTACAAGTCTTTATCCATTTCTTAAAAAAGGGATCTGTCTCCCAAATTTTACGATATATTTGCGTGTAGCGCTCCATCTAAACATAGCATAACATTTACATTAAAGACAGATCCAAGAATATTAAATTATCACTTACATAAAGTTATACAATGCCTAATTATTAGGTAAATACAATTTTAAACTTTCAGAAAAGCTTGTGTTTCTCGGTACTTTTGTGAAAAAGGAGATGCCACATTGGCTTACAATTCGACATTGCCTGAGAAACATAAGATAATATTGTCATACAGAGTTAAAGGAAAAACGGGCTAAAAAATACTGAAAAGCGCTAAAATTGCGCGTTTTTTAGTTTAGGGCTAAAAATTTTTTTTGGCGTTATAAGTACTTCAAAAAGGGCTAAATCTAGCCCGAAAAGGGCTAAGTTGGCATCACTGTTCCCTCCCTCATCAAGAAATGATTTTTAAAGAAGATTTTGGTGAGAGCGGGACCTACTGCTACAACCCGCCATAAGAAATTTTACTTCTACATAATGCGCATTCTTTATATCCATATTCTTTGGAGTCAGTCAGTAGTGCAGCAGCAGTTGTCAGTTGAGTTTTCAGTCGATCAGTCGCCAAGCTGTAGTCGCTAATTGTGTGTTAACCGAATCTTAATTTCTATTACAACTCTTTTTAAAATTTATTAAACCTTTTAAAAATTTATTAATACTTTCGGCGTTATTTACAAAAATTATTCAAACAAATGAATTGTTATATATTATATTTAAATATATATAGTATATTTAAATTAATAAAACTGAATAAACATTCTTACATTTGGGGGCTCAACCTTCGAAAAAAAAACCAGTGGACAATGTATTGATTGTCGAAGTTTCCCCTGGCACAGAAACTTGCACATGCTCAGGAGCCCCAGAAGAAAGAGGCCCTGGAACCTTTTCCGATTCGAGCAATTCATTCAAAAGACCATATTTTGAAAATAATTCCCCAAACCGACGAAATTTAGCAAAAAGAGATGCAAATTCAGTGTGCATCTCAGTAAACTCACGACGAGTCTCCATAAAAAATTTATAAAATTGGATGTCCACCACCTTACACTTAGGACAACACCATCGTAGACCCAAGGAACTATCCACTAATTGGTCCGTGGTGCGAGGAAGCAAACCAACACATTTAATGTGAAACAAATTATCACATAACCAGCAAGAAATCTGGCGTAACCAGCGTAAATTTTGTCATATCCTTCAGAAATGTTCGTTCATGCAAAAAATTATATAAAGGATTCCGACTTTGGAAGTTTGTGCGCTCCATCTGATTTATTTTTTGAAGTTTCCAAAATTCATGTCTTCGAAAAATTTTTTTTAGAAAATAAATCTATAAAAAACATAAAAACATTTGTAGTTAGCCAATGCGTAAGTTGCACAAAAAATACAATTTATTCCTTTTGGTTTGATGAAAATAACGAATGTTATAAACACAGAATGGAGATGCTTAATTTACTAATTGTTGTTTTACTACGGAAGCATTCCACATGGGAAACATACAAATTCAAATTATTCAGTATGGAAGAAGATACAATTTTGAACCATTAAAATGATAAATAAATTTAATAAATACTAAACAAAAAAAGCATTCGTTTTATTACAACTTCATTCTATACAAAAATAGACACATATGGTAAATACATACATACATAATTGAATAGTCTAAAAAATAACATTATAATTAGGTGCGAATCGATATAATTTCATTTCTACAACAATAAAACACATATTCTTACCCTACAATAAAACAAACGGTAATATTTGTTTACCACAGGCTATTTGCACATACATTTTGTGAAAACAAAAAATCTTTCAGTTTGTTTATAATTTTATTTGGCAATGTATGTATATATACATGCACACACGTATACACGCATATGAGAATAAATTGCTTAGAGAAAAGAACAATACCAAAGAAAATAAAGTATAAAGAATGTGCATCTTAACATATTTTGGAATATTTTTCAAAAATATTTCATGACGCGGGCGGAAAGAGAGGAGGGAAGTAAACTGAAACGAAGAGCGTAACAATGCGTTGCTCTCATTCTTTGCTCTCATCGCGATGAGATCAAAGACTATAAAATTTATAGTATAAATATATGAAGATGTTGCACTGCCAGTGCCAAATTTGCCGATTTACGGCTACTACCACTTATTGTACTCAGAGAACTTATTATACTCAGAGAACGTATTGTTCTCTTCTCTAATTTATTCTCATATGCGTGTATACGTGTGTGCTTGTACATTGCCAAATAAAATAATAAACAAACTGAAAGATGTTTTGTTTTCACAAAATGTATGTGCAAATAGCCTGTGGAAAACAAATATTACCGTTTGTTTTATTGTAGGGTAAGAATATGTGTTTTATTGTTGTAGAAATGAAACTATATCGATTCGCACCGAAATAAAAAATCCACATTTTGTGTGGACATTTGAAACTGAAAAACTGAAAAATTGTTTTATAAAAAGTGTGAATTTAAAAATTGTAGTGCATGCTCAAACAAAACGTTTAATAAATATAATTAAAATCATAAATCATATTTTTAGAAGATATTGATAGGACTGGAAATATATCAGAAAGTACACATACCCCTGATATAGATGTCGCAGATATATACGATGAAAATAAAGAATATTTTAATGAAGGCACCGATTGTTTTACGTCCAACAATGTGCCAATTGAATTAACATCAAGTCGATATTTTGTTGGTTACATAGCTCAACGAATATCTTGCGTTAAATGTCGTGTGGATATAATCAAACCAGCGCAAATTTTGTCATATCCTTCAGAAATGTTCGTTCATGCAAAAAATTATATAAAAGATTCCGACTTTGGAAGTTTGTGCGCTCCATCTGATTTATTTTTTGAAGTTTGCAAAATTCATATAAGTCTTCGAAAAAATTTTTTTAGAAAATTAATCTATAAAAAACCAAAAAACATTTGTAGTTGGCCAAAAAATACAATTTATTCCTTGGTTTGATGAAAATAACGAATGTTATAAACACAGAATGGAGATGCTTAATTTACTAATTGTTGTTTTACTACGGAAGCATTCCACATGGGAAACATTCAAATTCAAATTATCCAGTATGGAAAAAGTTAAAATTTTTAACCATTAAAATGATAAATAAATTTAATAAATACTAAACAAAAAAAGCACTCGTTTTATTACAACTTAATTCTATACAAAAATAGACACATATGGTAAATACATACATACATAATTGAATAGTAATATATAATTCGGTGCGAATCGATATAATTTCATTTCTACAACAATAAAACACATATTCTTACCCTACAATAAAACAAACGGTAATATTTGTTTTCCACAGGCTATTTGCACATACATTTTGTGAAAACAAAAAATCTTTCAATTTGTTTATTATTTTATTTAGCAATGTATGTATACATACATGCACACACGTATACACGCATATGAGAATAAATTGCTTAGAGAAAAGAACAATACATTCTCTAAGTATAATAAGTTCTCTGAGTACAATAAGTGTACTGAGTCTTTTTTGTTTTCTTTCTCTCAGTTAACATGAGAGTGAGAACGACGATTCAGCTTTCCCTGTTACCTACCCCCCTCATAGGAAAGAAGCACAAAATTTTGTCAATTTTAAATACACTGTGTGCAACATCTTTACATATTTATAGTCGTACGATGAGAGCAACACATTGTTACGCTCTTTGTTTGCGTTTATTTTTCTCCTGTCTTCCCTCCCTCATCAAGAAATGATTTTTAAAAGAGATTTTGGTGAGAGCGGGTCTTACTGGTACATCCCGCCATAAGAAATTTTACTTCTACATGATGCGCATTCTTTATATCCATATTCTTTGACAATACGTTCTCTAAGGGCCATTATTACAACTTGCCGTTAACTAAAGGGAGGATTTTAACGGGCAGATAAATTGTTTTTCATTATTATGAGTACCCAATAAGATAGAAGTGATCGTTAAGCTAAAGGGAAGATCATCCTACCTTTAACATTTAAAGGTCACTTTATGTTTGAACTTGCCATATCATATACTATTTTTGATATGGTAGCTTCAAATTTAAACAAAATGAGCATATACAACAAAAAAACGAAGTCCGCTGTTGCCACTGCGTTAAAAAAAAACTTGTTTAATTGAGCAGTTTTATCGACTTTGCTCCGGCACTGCCATATTTTAATTTTATTTTATCTGTAAGTTGTAATAACGAAAATCAGTTAAAGGTAACTTTGCCGTTCACTTTAGCTAAAGGTACCTTTAACTAACCCCAACTTTAACGGGAAGTTGTAATAATGGCCCTAAGAATAATAAGTTCTCTGAGTACAATAAGTGTACTGAGTCTTTTTTGTTTTCTTTCTCTCAGTTAACATGCGAGTGAGAACGACGATTCAGCTTTCCCTGTTACCTACCGACCTCATCATAAAGCAGCATAAAATTTTGTCAATTTTAAATACACTGTGTGCAACATCTTTACATATTTATAGTCTTTGGTCAAACAATAAAAACGATCATACATACATAATCGTACATACACATATACATACGTACGATGAGAGCAACGCATTGTTACGCTCTCTGTTTGTGTTTATTTTTCTTCTGTCTTCCCTCCCAGTGATGCCAACTCTTAGGACACCAAACGCGTGAAAAAAATAATTAAAAACGGGCTAAATTGAAAAAATTACGTTTTTAGTACAATACAATTTAATTTTTTTCAAAAAAGCGCAAAAGGGGGCTAAAATTAAAATAGTCTTTTCAGATAAAAACACCACCAGGCCACAGTGTTTAGCGGCGATTTGAGTGTTGCAGTAAATAGATACTGCTTTGAATTCATCTTTACAAGTCTTTATCCATTTCTTAAAAAAGGGATCTGTCTCCCAAATTTTACGATATCTTTGCGTGTAGCGCTCCATCTAAACATAGCATAACATTTACATTAAAGACAGATCCAAGAATATTAAATTATCACTTACATAAAGTTATACAATGCCTAATTATTAGGTAAATACAATTTTAAACTTTCAGAAAAGCTTGTGTTTCTCGGTACTTTTGTGAAAAAGGAGATGCCACATTGGCTTACAATTCGACATTGCCTGAGAAACATAAGATAATATTGTCATACAGAGTTAAAGGAAAAACGGGCTAAAAAATACTGAAAAGCGCTAAAATTGCGCGTTTTTTAGTTTAGGGCTAAACATTTTTTTTGGCGTTATAAGTACTTCAAAAAGGGCTAAATCTAGCCCGAAAAGGGCTAAGTTGGCATCACTGTTCCCTCCCTCATCAAGAAATGATTTTTAAAGAAGATTTTGGTGAGAGCGGGACCTACTGCTACAACCCGCCATAAGAAATTTTACTTCTACATAATGCGCATTCTTTATATCCATATTTTTTGGAGTCAGTCAGTAGTGCAGCAGCAGTTGTCAGTTGAGTTTTCAGTCGATCAGTCGCCAAGCTGTAGTCGCTAATTGTGTGTTAACCGAATCTTAATTTCTATTACAACTCTTTTTAAAATTTATTAAACCTTTTAAAAATTTATTAATACTTTCGGCGTTATTTACAAAAATTATTCAAACAAATGAATTGTTATATATTATATTTAAATATATATAGTATATTTAAATTAATAAAACTGAATAAACATTCTTACATTTGGGGGCTCAACCTTCGAAAAAAAAACCGTTAACTGTAAAAACAAATTTTATTTAAAGTTAAGTGCATTTATTTTATGGACGAAAAACAAAATTTTAAACATTTTTGATCAGTTGTTAAATGAGAGCAAATGCAAAGAAACAAAAATTAGTGACGTCACGAACACATAACACAAGAGCGTATGCAAAATATATAAGGCAAAAAGAAATAGACGATAGAAGTAATAAAGTTGAAGCAAAAAATAACGTTGAATTAGTAAAAATTTCAAAAAAAGAAGAAAATATGAGTTATGGAACGAGCGAGTTAAATGAACTAATAAAACTTTTTATGTTAAAAATGCAAAAGGAAGAAGATGAGAAAAACAAAACAAATGTTTCAATTGAATATTTTAGTAAAGTTGTTCCTGATTTTGATGGTGTAACGATGAGTGTCGAAAAGTGGTTTGAAAATTTCGACAAAAATGCTGAGGCATATGAACTAAATGATAAACAAAAATATGTCCATGCTATGAACAAAATGACTGGAGCTGCTAAATTGTTTTTAGAAGCCGTGAGTGTTTGTGATTACGACACTTTAAAGAGAATTTTAACACAAGAATTTCGTAAAACCAAAGAAAATAAAGTATAAAGAATGTGCATTTCAACATATTTTGGAATATTTTTCAAAAATACTTCATGACGCGAGGGGAAAGATAGAAGCGAAGGAAAGAGAAATGAAGAGCGTAACAATGCGTTGCTCTCATCGTGCGTTTTTGTTGTTTGACCACTTTTTTATTAAATTTTCTGAAATCACTTATTCTGGTCAGTGTTGCCACGAAAAAAATATTGTAACCAACATTTGTGAAAAAAATTACCAAATAAGAAAAAATATAACCACAATTAAATTCACAGTTTTTTTTATTTTATTTTTTCAAATATAAATTATAATTAATAGAACATAGTAAGAAAAGAAACAAAAAATAACAAACTAAAATTTTAGTCTTACAAATTAATTCATTTCTACAAACAAAAGCTCTTTTTATAAGAAAAATAAATAACCAAATCCGGAAATTTTGGTTAAAAATAGCTAAACGGCAACACTGGTTGTGATTAGTGAGCAAGAGAGAGAAAATAAGTTGAGAGAATTTATTTATTTACAGCCATAGAAAACTGTCAATAATATACGATACTTTGATTTTCATTTCATCAACATACATATGTAAACTTATCTATCTTAATAATTTTAGATAAATAAAGATAAAATAAAAAATACATTTTTTTATTAAAAGAACATAAAGCTATCCATCTTTGGCTTAAAAATTATACCTAGTTTTTTTTAGATAAACAAAAATAAAAAAAACCATTTTTTATTAGAAGAAAAAATAAAAAAATTAAATACGGCCAGCTAATGACATAGAACATTTTTAACATAAAATATTTTTTGAGTGTTATTCTGAAATAAAATGATAACGCATCCGCTACACACGTGTTCTTGTCGCAGTCTGATCAACAACTAAATCAAATAACACAAGAATGCGTGTGAGTTCTCTCTGCACAATTGTGCGGGTCATAATGTTAAACAAATTTCGGTGAGAGCGGGTCGTAATGTTACAACCCGCCATAAGAATTTTACTTCTACATAATGCGCATTCTTTATAATCATATTCTTTGGTAAAACGTACAGTAGCGCGGAAATTCATAAACAATTGTCAAATCGGAAGAAGTTTGAAAGTGAAACATTTCATGAATATATTTTACATATGCGAAAAATAGCGGCAGCCGGTGACGTAGAAGACATTTCGGTAATACGGTATATTGTTGACGGGCTAAAAATAAAGCCTGAACTGAAATATGCTTTATATAGTTCAAAATCGTATAGTGATCTTCGTGAACAATATTCGTTGTATGAACGTACCATGAAATCAAATGAACCTACATATAGTGGCATGGTTTACAAAAGAAATGAAAACAAGCTTTATGTTAAAAAAGATCATTGCTTTAATTGTGGATCAGCTGATCATAAAAGAAAAGACTGTAAAGAACAAACAAAGTGTTTTATCTGTAACAAGACGGGTCATATTTCTAAAAATTGTTTTCATAAAAATAAAAAAGAAAACGTAAATGAAAATGTTAGTATAGTAATAGATAAAAAAACGTTTAAAGACAATACATTTTGAAAATAAAGAAATAGACTGTTTAATTGATACAGGGTCAGATGTAACCCTAATGAAAGAAAGTGTATATAGACAAAAGTTCGGGCATATTGAGTTAAAACAAAGTACATCTATATTGTTTGGTCTTGGAAATTTTTCCACGGAGCCGCTTGGTTGCATAAACAGGGCAGTGTGTACCGATTCTGTTAAAACAAATCACAATTTCCTTGTAGTACCAGACAATGCATTAAAATTTAACGCGCTTCTTGGTTATGATTTTATTAAAAAGTTTAAATTTTGTTCGGACGAGAGCGGTTATAAATTTGAATATCAACGTAATATACAACATGGTGACGATATATCGGTCTACAATATAACAGCTGCTGAATTAGACGTTCCGCCGAAGTACAGAGAGGTGGTCTATGAATTAGTTTCCAGCTATAAGCCGTCAACAGTTTTAGAAAGCTCGCCGGTAGTGATGAAAATTATACCAGATGGAGAATTAAAGCCGTGTCGTCATTCACCTTCAAGGTTGCCGATTAACGAACAGGAAGCTGTAAGAAATCAGGTAGAAGAATGGTTAGCGAATGGTACTGTTAGAAAATCAACTTCGCCGGTGGCAAGTAGAGTTGTGGTAGTTAAGAAGAAGACTGGTGAATACAGAGTCTGCTCGAGTTCCGTCAATTAAATAGTATGGTGTTGAAGGACTGCTTTCCAGTGCCCCTGATTGACGAAGTATTAGAGAAGCTACAAAACGCAAAATTTTTCACAGTAATGGATCAGGAAAATGGCTTTTTCCACGTACCTATTGAGGAATCGTGTAAACATTTTACTGCATTCGTAACAAAAGAAGGTTTGTTTGAATTCAATAAAGCACCCTTTGGTTTTTGTAACTCGCCTGCTAACTTTATAAGGTACGTAACTCATATTTTTCAACCACTTATAAATAATAATGTTATGGAGCTATATATGGACGACATCGTTATCTTTGCCGAAACTGCTGAAAGTTGCGTTTCCAAAATGAAAATGGTTTTAGATCAGTCTGCACGTTTTAATCTACAAATAAAATGGTCAAAATGTTCATTTCTTCGGTCCAAAATCTTTTAGGATATACAGTTCAAGGTGGAATGATTTGGCCAGGCAAGGATAAAACAAAAGCAATTGAAAAGTTTCCCCTGCTGAAAACCATCAGAGATGTGCAATCGTTTTTGGGAGTAACAGGGTACTTTCGACGGTTTATTCAAGGTTATGCTCATATTGCTCGACCATTGACAAATTTGCTCAGAAAAGATCAAAAATTTTCAATAGGTCCAGATGAATTGAAGGCGTTTCAAGAGTTGAAGATGGCTCTAGTAAAAGAACCAGTGCTTAAAATATATGACAGGTCAGCAGCAACTGAGCTGCACACAGATGCTTCCAAATATGGTTTTGGTGCAGCACTTCTACAGAATCACAACAGTCAATTACATCCAGTCTACTTTTGGAGTAAGAAAACTTCTCCGCAAGAAGAAAAACAACATAGTTATATATTAGAAATTAAGGCTGCTCTTGGTCTAAAAAAGTTTCGTCACTATCTTCTTGGCATACAATTTAAATTGATTATTGATTGCTCAGCGTTCAAGCAAACAATATCGAAAGAGGACATTCCAAGAGATGTAGCGCAGTGGGTGATGTATATTCAGGATTTTACATATACCGTTGAACACCGATCAGGAAGTAGATTACAACATGTAGACGCGCCTAGTCGTTACCCTGTTGATATTTTTGTTATATCAGACATCTCTGCAAGAATTGGAAAACTTCAGCAGGAAGACGAAGGTATAAAGGCTATTTCTATAATACTTAATTCCGGTCCATACAATAATTATAGAAGAAAAGGTAGCTTAATATATAAAAGTATTGATGGAAATGATCTACTTCTAGTACCCAAGCAGTTTGAAATTATGAAAAGCGCGCAAGAGCAAGGTCACTTTTCAGTCCAGAAGACTATGCATCGCGTTCAACAACAGTTTTTTATACCACATTTGGAGAAAAAAGTTAACCAGGTAATAGCCAACTGTATTAAGTGTATAATACACAACAAGAAGCTTGGAAAGCGCGAAGGCTTCTTAAATTGTATCGATAAAGGGGAAGTACCATTACATACACTTCACGTGGATCATTTAGGTCCAATGGATGCAACAACGAAACTTTATAAATATATCTTTGCTGCAGTTGATGGATTTTCGAAATTTGTATGGCTGTTTCCAACTAAGTCTACAGGTGTTGAAGAGGTTATTCATTACGAAATTGGGGTATGTTGGTGTTCAAATAATTTCATAAATTTGAACAAAATCGCTACTTAATACATAAAATTTACAATTTCATATACATAACTTCTATTTATAAAAACGGAAAACATCAGAATGACACATGTGACCAAAGAAGAAAGAAAGCTCTCGACATAATGGAACACAAAATGATTCGAATTCAGTAGTAAGTTTGTGTACCTTCTGGGCCACTTTTTCCATACAAATTTGAGATCATGCCTGATTTTTTTATGTACCTTCTCGACCAATCTTCCCATAAAAATTTGGGATTTCTTGTGTACCTTCTGGGCCATTTTTCCATACAAATTTGGGATCATGCATATCTGTAAAAGAATTAACAGAAAGAATTTGTAACATGTATTATGAAAAGGTAATGCTTTTTAATGGTTGTTGTTGTTGTTTTTTGTGCTATAAGAATATTTAATTTTAAACTGATAAGAAAGAAATGTACTGCTGTGTCTACGTTTTTTTTATTAAATATATTTTTTAATGTAAACAAGTTTAAAAACGTCTCATATTACAGTTTTAATTTTAAGTATAAAGAATTTTGGATGTGGTTTTGTTTATTTAATTTTTATTTCTTTTTTTTTTTGTATGATTTAATGTTGAAGAAATAGAAATATAGTTGTACGTGTTGTTGTTGTCTTAATTGTTGTTGTTTAGATAGATCTTCTGGGTTTTGGTAGGGGTTGGTGTGATAACATAACTCCTCCCCGGTTGAGTGATAGGTATGTAACATTTGTTAGAGAGAGTAATGTAGGGTGATTGTGATGCGTTTATGTCGGTTTTTTTATAGTTTCATATTTTTGATGTAAAACGCATATTGAGTTACATATAGGTGTGATTAATGTTGAAATAGAAAAAAGTTTAATTAGTTTTATTTTTTTAAATATTTGTTTGATGATTAATGCTATGAAAATGTGAGACAAAGTAGAGTTTGAAGAAATAGTTTATTGTTTTGGTTAAGCATATTATGTGTATATTTATGGTTTTAGGAAATACTTAGTTTGTTAAAAATAGACTAAATATTTGTTTGAGATTTAAGAAATATAGAAAAAAATTATAGCTCTATGATTAATATAAAATAAAATAATATATATGTATATATAAAATAAATAAAAAAAATTTTAATTTGTTTTATTTTTATATTAATGTTTTTATTAGAGAAAAATAGAAAAAATATTATTCTAAAACTTTTACTAAATACATTTCTTATAATTATAATTAAATTTTATTAAAAGTACAGTTTTTACAGTTCAATACTATGTTTATAAAAACTATATATACATATTTAGCAATATGGCAAAAAAATGTACTTTTTCATTTTCAAGCTATGAATGCCGAATTATTTTTAATGTTTCAAACTTGGGCTTTTTAACTTTTCGTGAATTTAACGCATTATTTATGTTAACAGCTATAAAATCAATATTTTTTTTTTATTGGATAGTTAGTTTGGCTATTAATCTTCCATTTTCTGGTATTGTTGTAATAATACACTGAGAGAAAAAAAATTACAACAGCAAAACTTGAAAGTAAGAAAATGCTACTGGTAACATTTAACGCGGCACAAATTGGGCTGAATATTATGTCTTGCCATTCAACACAGTTGTTAACGACTTCAAAATTTAAAATTTTGCGAAATTGCTTGACGATCGCGCTTTTCGTTTACAAAAAAATGTGGAAAATGTTAAAAAAAATGCGAAAAAATTAAAAAAAATTCCCTTTTTTCACCTTCATTCACATATAACTTTTGAAGTAGGAATGTAATCTCTAAGCAACTTCGCAGAATTTTACACATTATAGTCGTCAACAACTATGCTGACTGTCAAGCCAAAATATTCAGCTCAATTTGTGCCGTTTAAAAAACACTAAAACCTATTTTGAAATGAATTATACGTCAGTAATTAAGACTATAGACACTGTTTTTACATTGGGAAACAAAACTCCTCTCCATGTGTTAAGTAAATAAACTTATATTTCATTTACTATCGTGATAAGACGGCACATAGTGCATTGATCCCTTAAAACGAAGGGACAGAAATAGAAGGAATGAAAAATAGGGTTTTGAAATTTGGTGTACTGTCGTGAACGCCCTTAATTAAGAAAAATTTGGATTTTCAAAAGAATCGGCTCAAGGATTTTAAAAATCGTTGAATAATGTATCAAATTTGTAAAGCTTCTTTAAACTGTTTATATAAAGATACTAACGGTCGTCT
Organism: Sarcophaga caerulescens; assembly: GCA_927399465.1. Classification (NCBI taxonomy): domain Eukaryota; kingdom Metazoa; phylum Arthropoda; class Insecta; order Diptera; family Sarcophagidae; genus Sarcophaga; species Sarcophaga caerulescens. Next base: position 63,561,929 of record OV656866.1, read on the forward strand.
AAAATGGAAAAACGATTTGAAGAATAGTGATGTGTTTGACTTTTTTAAACTATTTAGGGTTAAAAATATTAGTGCGCGATGTACTTACGATAAAGATACAATTTTTGAATTTTTAAACGAAGTAGAAGGTCCTCTCGAAAGAAGAACAGTGCTGCGGAAATTTGATTACTTTAAATTGCAGTGCACCAATAAGTCTAAAGAGGTCTTCCTAAATGTTCAATTCGATGGTATATGCAAAAAAGTCGATTGGTTTAAAAATCGTTTTAGCAATCCCGAATTCATATTAAAACTTAAGGAGAAACACATATTGCGGCTAAAGAGTCAGCTAAAATATTGTAAAGCAAACAACAATATCACTGAATCAAAACAAAATGATATTGCTGTCTACAATATGTTGGAAATGCCAGTCAGTTATAGTAAAATCGTGGATATGGCACCTCATAAGGAAATATACACCAGATGTCTGCAAGTAAAGGCCCGGCAAAACAAATGTATTCATTTCCTTTTAAATATTCAGCAGTTCAATCCAACGAAGCAAAATATGGAAAATGGTGTTAAAATAATGAAGAAGGTTTTTCAGGAAAATACAAAATGGAATGCTGAGGAACGAATAAAGAGATTGAAAGAGATAGAGAGCAAACAAGAAACAAAAAAAAGACGTACGGAGAGTAAGGTTCTATTTCAAAATTTGATTGATATGGACGAGCCTATGGACTTATTTAATTTATTACATGAACTATCTTATGTCGATGTACAGATTAATCGGATTAAAATTCTTAAAAAGCAAATAAACATTTTAAGACGCTTAAATTTAAATATCACGGTGAAAAAGTTTGGCAAACAACAAATTTGGGTTTAGAGTCCCAACTCAAAGAAAAACTAAAGAATTTACACTCCTATGTAGACCTCTAAAAATGTAAATAATAAAAATAACTTGATGTTTCGAAAAGTATAAATAAAAAGTAGTCTGTTCAATAAAATTAAAATAAATGCAATCTTATTCGCGAAACTAAAAATGTAAGCAATTAAAAAACTTTAATGATGAATTTAAGTTACATATGTATTTATATATCTTTTTTATAAATTTGAAACTATTTTATTATTTTATAGCACTTTTCTTTCTCAATTGGTCATTTTTCAACCGATTTTCAAAATTTGTTTTTTGATCGAAAGGTATTCAAATTATCTGTCTAATTGCTGAATATACAAATTATTTCTGCTAGATGGCGAAAAATTCATTTTTATTGAAAAATGTATCGAAACACCCTGTATTTGCAAATATTATGAGTTCATATATTTAGCAAATATACTCGTCAAAGGGTTTTGTACAAAGTTGCCAAACATCATTTATCAATTTATGGGTCAAAATTTTGATTTTCTTCAATAACATAAAAATAACGGTAATTTTGTAAATAACGGAATTATGAAAAAGTCCCAGAACAAAAGTTGCTACTGAAGCCCTAAAGAATCATTCTCAACAATAAAAAAGTTCTTTTTCGCAAAAAGCCGATTTTGGCATATTGCTATACATATTTAATAAATAATAAAAAAAGTTTGTTTTTATTTTTTGAAAATATTTTAGATATTTCTTTTTTTCAGTTTTTTACAGATTCAAATTTAAAAATACATTTATAAATGTTAAAAAGCTTAAGTGTTAACAAGTATTGTGTATAGAATGTTTGACATAGACATACATATGTTGAAAGATTGTGAATAAGTATTTTCACAGATAGATCTATATATGATATTATTAACACATATAAGTGGATGATTTACATAATTACAAATTCTTAATTCATTTATAAGTTTCATAAATAAATCTATATGTTCTTTTTCAATCTGATTACTATGTTTTTTTAAAAGTTCTTCCAATTCTGCTGATAACATCATTTTTGAGTTAAATTTTTTGTTACACTTTATGTATACTGTATAAAGAATAAGGATCAACTGAAAATAAAATTAATAACTTCAAAGGTTTTATTGATTAACAATTTATATTTAAATAAATTTAACAACTATAAAGGTTTTATTCAGCCATGCCACAGAACGCAATTCCGATCGAAAGTGGTTTCAATTCCGAAAGTCCAGTCTTTAGAAAACGAAAAACTTCTTCGGAATGAAACCACTTCAAATTTTCAAAGTGGTTTTGATATTTTTGATTTATTAAAGAAAAATATTAATAAAACTTAGTCAAACTAAAAGACAAAATGGTATGTTTTATTATTAATAGGTTTTCTAAGTATTTACTTAATATTTATGCTTAAGAAATTAAATTTTGTAAACTTGCTGAAAAAACAAAACAAAGTGATATATTTTTTCATCGAAGTATTGCCACGTTATTTTTTTGAGCAAACCACTTATTTTTGAGAACAAAAATTTATTAAGTAGAACAAAAGAAAATACAAAAATATTTTTACGTTGCATTTAATTTAGTTTTATAAAAATGTGAGTAAAGATTTATTGAATTTTTTTGTATTATTAAATTATATTTTTTAAGGGGTAAAGGGGCATTTTTTATATAAAATTTTAAAATTTTTTTTTATTTCAATTAAAATTTTTGTATCATCGTCTTTTTCTTCTTTTGTTTTAGTTCTGCTTTTTATTCACCAATTATGTTTTTTTTCTTTTGTCATGCACTACGTTGCCATACTTTATTTGAAAAGTAGCAATTTTATAGTTTTTGGGAATGAACAAAATCGATCGGAATTACATATACGGAATCAAAACCATTCCTTTCGGAATCTGACATGTCTGATTGATTAACAATGTTTTCTCTTTTTAACAAAATTTCTAAGTAAAATTACATTCTTTTCAGCACATGTATGATTAAAATTATTATGATTTTCACAAATCTTTATATTTGGATTATCTTTACACAAAATGTTTATGTTCGGACAATCCCAATAATCTAAATTAATTATTTATATTTGTATTTCTTTTTCAAGTAGTTCACTTAACCATCTGACTTTTTTATACCTTTAACATATACAACAGGATATTCTTCTTCTTCGCATTTTTATAGTTAGTATTAGATATTCGATTAAGTCTTTCATTGTAGACTCTCTAGTATTCCAATGTAATACATGTGTAGTGTGTTTGACTAGTCGAAGTTACCATACCCTTTGTACGTAACTTAATATCAACACATTCTTGCTGATATTGTCCACACTGCATAAATGTTGGGACAGCGTGTATTATGCTGTCTCAGCATATTCCCACATAGTGTGCTAAAATTAAGAATTTAGTGTACAGTTAGTTTCAAGAAAGACGGAAATAAATGTGACATAGAAATGAACAGTCGCACAAGCGACTGTTCACAAAAATAAAATATTAATTGTTTCATTACATGGTGATCCTGCTAAACTTTACGTATTTCTTTAAAGCATGAACTCATTACATTACAAATCCAAACAAGGAGAAATGAAATGTAAAATTAGTGATTAACCTAAACCAAAATTTAACAACAAATAAACAAACAAATTAAAACCAATAAAATTCGGTAAACAAAAAGCAATACAACATATTTTTTATAATTTCTAAAAATATTTGCAATTAATAAAACAAAACAAGAAAGAAATGCATTTAATCCAGAGAATAATATCAACAATGGAAATACAAAATATTAACAAAAATTGCAATAAACTTACCAACCAACAAATAATAATTAAATGCCAATTTAACAGGAAATAAATAAATAAACTATTCCACTGCAACTACTAACTACCAACCAACTATTCAATGCAATATTTATTATAAAAAATAGAATACAAAATAGCTATACAAATAATAAATAATAGAAAATCAATAATAATTATAAAAAAAAACAAAAAAAAAAATATTAAATTTGAAAAGAAAAAATAAGAAACTATTAAATATTATACAAATTACTCTTTAACAAGAGTGTTAAATGTTAAAATTAATTAATAGTTATTAGTAGTATGTTTATGCCGCTTCTTGACCAGTTTTTCCATACAAAATTTGGTGCATGCGTACGCTACAGCCGGTCATGTTAGATTATTCGATAGGTTTGTAATATATAATGTATGTGATCGTTTTCTTGGGATAATAAATTCTTGTCACGTTTTATCATAGTCAATTGTTGAAGAAATAGAAAAGGGATGAACACCTGCATGATCGTTTTAAGGGTTAGTTCGTTGTGTGGTTGTTTTTATTATTTTTTTGTGGGGTTGAATGTTGAAGAAATAGAAAAGGAATGTACACATGCATGATCTTTTTTTTTGGATAATAAATTCTTGTCACGTTTTATCATAGTCAATAGTTATAGAAATAGAAAAGGGATGAACACCTGCATGATCGTTTTAAGGGTTAGTTGGTTGTGTGGTTGTTTTTATTTTTTGTGCAATTTAATATTGAAGAAATAGAAAACGAACGTACACCTGCATGATCGTTTTCTTGGGATAATAAATTCTTGTCACGTGTTGGTCATGGTTAAATGTTGAAGAAATAGAAATATAGTTGTACGTGTTGTTGTTGTTGTTGTGTTAGAAGGATCTTTAATTTTAAACTGATAAGAAAGGGATGAACACCTGTGTGATAGTTTTTTTTGTATACAGGATGAACACCTGCCAGATCGTTTTCTTGGGATAATAAATAATAACATCGTATACCTAAATAGAAACATGATTGTGCATGTTCATTTTATTTGTATTATGTACTTTGCAAACGAATGATTGGACGGACAGAATGAGTGTGTGTACTTTTACTCATCTACATCCCAGAGTATAAATAGACTTGTTTTTAAGGATTTAGAAGTCATTCTTGTGCTAGAAATTGATATCGAGTTGTGTTTTCAAATTTAAAATTTAAAATAAAAAAGAAAAAAATGGCTAGTTTTACTTGCGAATTTTGTCTTAAAGAATTCAAGTTTAATAGATCATTAAAAAGACAACATACATTATGTCATGATCGACCATCTAAATCATTTAAATGTATACCTTGCAATAAGTATTTCTCAAACCAGCTGAATTATCATCAACACATTTTACAACATTCCAAGATTGGAGATGGAGGTGAAACTTTTAAGACTGTTAATTGTACTGACTGCAATCAACATATTCCTAAGACGAACTGGCACTATCATATTCGGACAAATGCTCATAAACGTAATTGTGCTGATAAAATTCGAAATGATGATAATGGTGTGTTTAATGATCGCTTCATTACATATTCTATTGAGAATAATACATACATAATTGGTCATTACAACCCTTCAGTCAGGATTACGACCTAGCTTCTCACACCACTTATGTTGTGTGTGTCAATTTTATACATGAGTGGCGGGACCTACAGTTTAAAGTCGACTCCGAACGACAGTTTTTTTTGAGAAGCTTTTCATGGCAATTTTTTAATACTCTCAGTGTTTTTGCCAGAAATCTGCTGAGAGGAAGTCGCCGAAGAAATATTTTCATAATTTCGTTTTGATGTCTGACCTGGGATTCGAACTCGGGCCTTCAGTCCAATAAGCCAACACACTACCTACTAGACTACGGCGACTAGAAAGAATATTGAGAATAATAATGAAACGAATTTAATACATGAGAACTTTTTCTCGGGAATTAAATTTAAAGTGGTTAAGCTGTTAAGTAATATGATTCAAAAACATGATAATATAAAATTCAATCCGGAGATATTTCGCGAATACATGCTGGTTAAAGAAGAGGAGAATTTATGTTACATCGAAGTGAAATCACATCAGACCAAAATGATTATAATTAATCTCTCATCCTCAACTATGGATGATATTCTAAATATTTACAAAACACAATGCGATGTTATTGTTAAAAAAATGAGTGAATTCCAGGAACGTGATAGCGGATGGACATTAATACAAATATTACGGATAGAAATTAATATAAATAAATATCAGTGTATTATATATTAGCTGAAAAGGCCTGGCAACGAGTTAAATCTAAAGATAGTGATATTAAAGAACGTGCTAAAGTGAAATTTGGATTAGGTTTGAAGGATTTACATTTAAATACATTAGATAATTTGATTCTTTTGTTGAATCATAGTCACTAACGTATTTATTATTAGCTGTCACATGTCGCTTACTGCATTGAACAATACCTCCCCTAATACCCCTCACAACGAAATTGTACATGTTGATATCTGTTAATAATTCCGACTCAATTTCAGTTGTTTTCAACATTGCATCCCAGGATAAATCTGGTGTAGTATAATATTGTATTGTAAATGTTTTTACAAACAATAGAACATCAACTTTTAAATATAATAGAAGATAATCTAAAAGTTTCTTACATTTGAATGTATTCCAAACTTTTTCAGCGTATTCGTAATCATCTACACTACACGACTCATTAGTAAGTTTATTAAAGAAACATGATCGGGGTGGGAGTCCTGTTTCTGCAAGACGATTGACTGAATCTAGATAGTCATATGGAAAGACACCTTTACATTGGAAATTTGATAGATTGATTTTACTGTTAACAGATCATTATCTGACAAATATCCTGCTAGTTTTTCCAAACTTGATGGCATAAACCGACAAGAATCTAGAAAACGTACTTCTATAGTATTTTTTCATCTACATTAATCTTTTTCGATATAGATACATATAGTTTTTTGTTTAAGGGAATTACATTTATATCACCTTCAATAGAAGAGAGTTCTAGTACAAACGAATGACGATCATATGATGAAATATTATGAAAGAATATAGGAATTAATTTTGCTATTTGATACTCTAAATTACACTTGTTATGTGCCGGTCCCCTATATTCACCTGTTAAGTGACAATGATCAGCTACTCGATCTACAGGAGTTAAAATTTTTTTACAAATGTGGCAAATTGTATCCTCTTTCTGTCTAATCTGTTGAGGAGGTGTTAAGGTATTCATTAGTTTCACGATACTTAAATAATTAACATATAAATCTTTATAACCTTTAACTAAATTTACGAAGAAATGTTTTGGTGCATCATCACCAAATACACTCAAGATCAGCGTAGACTACAAAAGGTATGTACATCCATTTGCTTTTTGAAATTTTTAAAACTTACGATATTATTGTCTACAGAGGGCATTTTAGTTACCATTTTATTATATTTTTTCTTATGATTTTCCAGAGATGACTCATGATGAAAATGTATTAAACATGTATTACATACATGTATCTTATGTTTATGTTTTGTTAGTTGACTGTTTATTAATCTGTAATTAAATAGAAAGTGAAACAATTTCATATTAATATCATTTTTTTTAACACATTAGTATTATTGATTTACCTTGAAATATTTTTAATCCATACGTAATGAAATCTCTCACCATCTTCTAGTAATAATAAATTAACGTGCTTATCCCTTTCATTTATACTGGAATAGTACGGTCCGACTATATGATTGTCATCATTCAACCCAAACACGTTCACGCTAATATCGGGATTTTTCATTTCAAAATATTTTATTTTATTCGTTGGTAGCGGAAAAGTCAAATATTCAAAATTTAAAACAATGCCATTTTCCAACGTGATAATATCATCACTAATGTTATTATTTTTATATGATGTGGTTCTGTTAGAATGGATATTAATCGGATACATTGCTGATATAATAGCCCATTTGAAACAAGATTGATCATTGTTTTGAACATTGATGCATGCATGTTTCTTTTGTATTGGATTTGGTAGAGGAATATACTGCGAACCTTTTATACACTGATATTTATTTATATTAATTTCTATCCGTAATATTTGTATTAATGTCCATCCGCTATCACGTTCCTGGAATTCACTCATTTTTTTAACAATAACATCGCATTGTGTTTTGTAAATATTTAGAATATCATCCATAGTTGATGATGAGAGATTAATTATAATCATTTTGGTCTGATGTGATTTCACTTCGATGTAACATAAATTCTCCTCTTCTTTAACCAGCATGTATTCGCGAAATATCTCCAGATTGAATTTTATATTATCATGTTTTTGAATCATATTACTTAACAGCTTAACCACTTTAAATTTAATTCCCGAGAAAAAGTTCTCATGTATTAAATTCGTTTCATTATTATTCTCAATAGAATATGTAATGTAATGATTAAACACTGATCAAACGCATTTTACTTCATCATCATCAATATTAACACCATTATCATCATTTTGAATTTTATCAGCACAATTACGTTTATGAGCATTTGTACGAATTCCAATTCGTCTTAGGAATATGTTGATTGCAGTCAGTACAATTAACAGTCTTAAAAGTTTCACCTCCATCTCCAATCTTGGAATGTTGTAAAATGTGTGATGATAATTCAGCTGGTTTGAGAAATACTTATTGCAAGGTATACATTTAAATGATTTAGATGGTCCATCATGACATAATCTATGATGTCTTCTTAATGATCTATTAAACTTGAATTTTTTAAGACAAAATTCGCAAGTAAAACTAGTCATTTTTTTCTTTTTTATTTTAAATTTGAAAACACAACTCGCTATCAATTTCTAGCACAAGAATGACTTCTAAATCCTTAAAAACAAGTCTATTTATACTCTGGGATGTAGATGAGTAAAAGTTCACACACTCATTCTGTCCGTTCAATCATTCGTTTGCAAAGTAATACAAATAAAATGAACATGCACGATCATATTTCTATTTAGGTATACGATATTATTTATTATCCCAAGAAAACAATCATGCAGGTGTTCATCCTGTATACAAAAAAACTATCACACAGGTGTTCATCCTGTATACAAAAAAAATCATAAGGATTAAAACGTGACAAGAATTTATTATCCCAAGAAAACGATTCTTCAACAATTGACTATGATAAAACGTGACAAGAATTTATTATCTCAAGAAAACGATCATGCAGGTGTACATCCTGTATACAAAAAAAACTATCACGCAGGTGTTCATCCCTTTCTTATCAGTTTAAAATTAAAGATCCTTCTAACACAACAATAACAACACGTACAACTATATTTCTATTTCTTCGACATTTAACAATGACCAACACGTGACAAGAATTTATTATCCCAAGAAAACGATCATGCAGGTGTACATCCTGTATATAAAAAAAATCATAAGGACTAAAACGTGACAAGAATTTATTATCCATTCCTTTTCTATTTCTTCAACATTACATCGCACAAAAAAATAAAAACAACCACACAACCAATTAACCCTTAAAACGATCACGCAGGTGTTCATCCCTTTTCTATTTCTACAACTATTGACTATGATAAAACGTGACAAGAATTTATTATCCCAAAAAAACGATCATGCAGGTGTTCATCCCTTTTCTATTTCTTCAACAATTGACTATGATAAAACGTGACAAGAATTTATTATCCCAAGAAAACGATCACATATGTACATTACATGTTACAAACCTATCGAACAATCTAATATGACCGGCTGTAGCGTACGCATGCACCAAATTTTTGTTTGGAAAAACTGGTCGAGAAGCGTCATAAACATACTACTGTTATTAAATAAAATAAAAATAAAAAGTGATGTTTAATAAATAAAAAAAACTGAAAACAATAATGAACACAAGACTATCTATAAAATTTGTTTTTTAATGAGCTAACAATAGTCAATGTTTGAAAGAAAGTACAGCTTTGAAAAGAAAAAATGAACTGTAGAAGTGTAATCAGAACGAAGAGAAGAAAAAACCGGGATATTAAAAATAACTAACAAATATAAGAAACTTTAGGAAGTTAAAAAAAACAAAAAGAAGTGATATCTGCAATAGAGACGAATCGAGAAACCAGCGAGTGCCAGGTCTAAGCCACTTGTTTGGAATCATGTTCGAGTATGATAAAGAGGATTTTATAGTTTTATATTAGCAAGTTAAAGAAAACAAAAAGAAGTGATATCTCCAATAGAGACGAATCGAGAAACCAGCGAGTGCCAGTTCTAAGCCACTTATTTGGAATCATGTTCGAGTATGATAAAGAGGAGTAAGGAAAATTAATAATAATATATTTATATTATATTTAAATTATGTTGTATATATATTGTTAATGTATATATGTACTAGTTTTATAATACATTTTTTTTAAATATAGTTTTATAATATAATATAATATTAAATAATTATTTATGACATAAGAAATTTTTTTTTTTAGAAAATTCATAATTATATTTTTATAGTAACTAAAAATAAAATATTAATGTTATATGTCCACAAAATTTCTAATATAATATATAGAATGCTAACCTAAAGAATTTCATTACATTTAAAAAAATTTTATTGTGAAACTGCTGCGATACTTACGAGTCACTCCAGTGGTGTAAAAAAAAGAGAATTTTTGTGATTGGCCTATTCAGATGTCAATTGGCGATATCTTCTATATACCATCGCCTTGGGGGAACCATATCTGTTGATATATAGTTATTTTTTTTACTAACTCCGACGTAAGATAGACTAACTAACATTTGTACAATTGTATAAACTTAGCTTTTAGTAAAATTATTGTAAACTTGCTTTTTGTTGATGTAAACAATTGTACAAAATACTGACAAGACAGTTCTGGCGATCCTTCAAAGGATCAATGTTTTTAATTCATTTTCCTCTCATAGAGAGTATTTTAATGATTCTTTAATATTATTCCTCATATAAATTTTGCAATTGATAGAAATTTATTCTTATAATCATGGGTAATCACGATTCGAAAATCGAGAACCCAAATGCGAATGTGATAAATGAAATCACTATAAAGGTAGAATATACCATTATATATGTATTTAGCCATTATCATCGCGATTTTAATCCATCAATTCCTAACAACGCTCCATCAATTGCATAAGAGATCCCTTAAAAAGAACTATAGACGAGCAGCATCTATGTCAGTAGACATAGACAAAGTCTAGGAACATTCTCTTCATTTTCAAAAAGTCCATAGACTTCTTCCTATTTGGTTATTTGTTGAAGAGGATTACGTTGATTGTTGTTTCCTTTTGCATTCAATAACACTTTCAATTTACCTATTAAAGAGAGTAAAAATTCCTTGATTGAACCTTAAATAGTATTTTTTTTTATTAAATTCCGCAGCGCGAGTTATGATAATGTAATATTTAGAACTTATCATCAAGGTTAAAAGTAATAATATATATCATCTCAAAATCACACCATAAAAAATACCGTTAAAACTGGTGTTTATATTTTTAGATATCATTATGCTCTTATTGTTATGTTATTGATTTTAATTTTGTTACATTTAAGTTAGTCTTATAAGAACTCTGAAAAAATAAAGTTTATTTAATTTTAAAAAAGAAATAAATAAAAAATAGTGTGTAATTCAAATTACATAACTGGCGCAGTCGCAAAACGGACAGAAATTTTTATTTAAAATAACTAAAATAACTAAAGTTATTAAAAAAAAATTAAACACATTTAAATTTAACAAAAGAACTAAATGGTGTAAATATAAAATATTGTGAAAAACATTCTACAAAAAATAAAAAATAACAACTGAATAAAAAGCTAACATAATAATTATAAAATTATTACATATATAAATATAATTATAAATTAATAGCTCAAGAATTTAAGTGAAGTTTTCATTAAAAACCCTAAAGCAAAAAATTTTTATTTTGCTAAAATAAAACCTGAAAAATAATAAATACATACTAAAGCAAAACCTGTTTTTTTTAATTAACAAAAACAAATATATTAGAGTGTCACAACTGAAAAACATTAAAAGAAAGTAATAAAGAAAGAACTACTTTAATAAACTGTAATTAAAAATCAAGGTCACCTTATAAACCAATAACAAACCGATTTCAATTGTTTGAAATAACAAAACAAAAATAATAATTAACAACAATAAAAAAAAAATATTAATAATCATGCAGTCGAGTTGGCAATTATGGATGAACGATATTTTAAAAGATGCTCAGAGAATTCATGAGTATCGTGGTGATAACTCTTACCCTCTTACATCATTTTTAAGAGAAGTGGAAAGTGTTTTTGCTCTTGTGGACTCTAATATTGATGTGAAAAAATGTATTTATCAAAGAGTGATATTAAATAAATTACAAGGTGAAGCTCTTCATGTGATGCGAACTTTGCGGACAAATCCAAACTGGGGAGATGTGAAGGAAGAACTTATATGCAACTTTGGAGTAAAGGAGTCATATCATCAATTGTACCAAGAGGCTTTTGAGACAAGAAATTTTAATATTGAAAATTATTATAATAAATTAGTAAGTATTCTGTGTAAAATAAATGAGAAATATGAATATGATAACAATAAACCTATAGAATTTAGTCCAGAACAAGCAGAAAATATATAATAATAATAAATAATTTTAAAAACCTTTATAAATAATATTGATGTAAATTTAGCTTCAGTAGTTATTAATAGAAATATTAGTAAAATTAGAGATGCTTATAATCTACTTAAGTTAGAAGGTTTAATAAGAGTCAATAATAATCAAAATAATGTAAAATTTTATAAAAATACTAATGACCATGATACTTCGTCAAAAAAATTTAATAAAGGAAATAAGAGATTTTCAAATAAAAATAATAATTCTCCTAATGGAAATTCTAGATATGTATACATTTTCTAACTCACAGTATAACAGAAATGGTTCTTATAGCCGAAACAACTCGGATAATGTGACACAATGGCCCAAGTACAAGTTATAACACTGGTAATTCTCAACGAACATATCAGTCAAGAAATAATAGTTCTAATATGGAAGTTGATCATATTGAAGAAGTTGATGATAATTCTATTAGTGAAGAACAAATAAATTTTCACATGGTGGGCCACATAAATCACTACCAATAGTAAAGCTTACTATTGGTAATTTAAAAATTAACACACTTATTGATACTGGCGCAACAACTTCCGTTTTAGATCTTAATAAATTACCTCAATACGAAAGATTGCGATTAAAAACACCAATTTATTTCTCATCCTTGAATGGTAAAGTTAGTGTTAAGGAAGAAATAATTACAAAATTACCTTTGGAATTTAATGAAAATGCAACGTGAAAAAATGAAAATGTCCAAAATGAAAATGTCGTGGAAGTTAAAAAGTTTGAGGGAAAACAGTTTGCTGCAATATTAGGTCAAAATATTTTAAAACCATTAGGGACGATTGTTAACATGGAAAATGAAACTTTGGAAATAAATGGACTTACAATAAAATTTATAAAATATTGTCCTTACAATCCAGATGAGATATTTCAGTTAGAAACTATAAATATAAATGAAAAAGTATTAGATAATTTGTTTGAAGGATTAAATAATGAGGAAAAGTTAGCATTAGATAATATTTTAGTTTCTAATAGTGATCTAATTTATTTGGATGAAAAGAATTTAGATTTTACTAAAGTTATTCAACATGAGATCAAAACAGCTAATGATCGTCCGGTCTATATGAAAATATATAGGTATCCACATGTACATGAGAAGGAAATTTGTAAACAAATTGACCTTATGTTAAAACAAGGTACATATTATAAGGGAGAGTAATTCGCCATATAATAGTCCTTGGTGGATCGTACCAAAAAAGTGGACAATTCTGGTGAGAAGAAATGGAGGATAGTTATAGACTATCGGAAATTAAATGAAATCACAATAGACGACAAATTCCCTATTCCTAATATAGATAATATATTAGATAAATTAGGTCGAGCACAAATATTTTCCACTATCGATTTGGCAAAGGGTTTTCACCAAATTCTTGTGAAAGAAGAGGACAGGTCGAAAACAGCCTTTTCTACGCCATACGGACACTACGAGTTTAATCGAATGCCTTTTGGCTTAAAGAACTTTTCAAAGGCTGATTAACTCGGTGATTCGTGAATATATCAACAAGATATGTGTTGTTTATTTAGACGACATTTTGATATTTTCAACAAGTTTTCAAGAACATCTTGTTAATATAAAAAAAGTGTTTAAAAAGTTAAGAAAAGCAAATCTTAAAATACAAATTAATAAATGTAAATTTTTCTCAAAAGAAACTTTATATTTAGGACATATTTTGACTTCTCAGGGTGTTAAGCCTAATCCCTAAAATGTTGATTCGATCCTGACGCTTAAGCTTCCTAATACTGTTAAGGCAATCAAATCATTTTTAGGTGCCACAGGATATTATCGAAAATTTATAAGGGATTATGCTAAAGTTGCATATACCCTATGATTAAATATTTGAAAAAAGATGCCAAATTAGACACTAATGACCCCAATTTTATTAATTCCTTCGAAAAATTGAAAAAGATAATAACCGAACCCCCTGTGCTTAAATTTCCTGACTTTACAAAAACGTTCCAATTAGTAACTGATGCAAGTTTAAATGCTCTTGGTGCTGTTTTGCAACAAAGCGGTCATCCTATTTGTTTTGCAAGCCGCACTCTAAATGACCACGAAAGGAATTACTCTGCTACAGAGAAAGAGCTGCTAGCGATTGTTTGGGCTACTAACTATTTTAGGCCTTATTTGTACGGAGTTAGATTCGAGATCCTTTCCGACAATCAACCTTTAAGATGGCTGTTTGTAAAGTCACAATGTAAAGAATTAAACCCTAGACTTTATAGATGTATTATAAATCTAAGCGACTTTAATCTGACTGTTAATTATTTGAAGGGGAAAGACAATCAGATTGCCGATTTTCTCAGCAGAATTGATAATAATTCTGGTGATATTAATGTTTTAAATACTTCCTCATCGTCCTCTCTATACAATAATATTGATGATTGTGTAACCATTCATTCTCAACGGGAGGAAAGTCAAAATCATATACTAATTTTGGATACAGTAGTAAACAGGTTTAAAAAGCAGCTGGTTTTAACTGATAATAAGACTAGGGAGATTATGAATGTTCACGGAAATAGAAGAATCTACACTAGTTCATCTGATTTAAAGAATGACCTTGAAAGTATATTGTTGCGCAATTTAGAGAAAGGAAAAATTGTGATATTAAATACAATTGTGGCGTGTAGTATGAAAACCGCACCTTGACAACACTGTTAAAAATAGAAATGTCAAACATAATTGAAAAGAAAAATGTAAAAAATATTCTATTCTAGAAAATTCTCCAACGTGTTAACAACTCATAGCTTAACCTAAAAAATAATTTTTTTGTTTCGATAGTTTTTTATTGTATCTTCATTTTTATGAGCTAACATTAAGTGTTCAAATCTTAAGTTTAAAGTTAATAAGTATTGATGTCCAGCCAGTGCCAGACAAAAATTCTAATTTTCAAATGTTAATAAATGATTTGTGAAGAAATCATCTGAGTTCGATGGTGTCCCTCCTTCTCAAGCGGGTATGTCCACGATGTTGTAGGATGTTTCGAGCGAGAGGATTTGGATGTATTTCCAGCTTCTTTAAATATTTGGTCACGTATTTTGAGATTTCGCTTTTGACCAGTGGGACGTCAAGGTCATTATGAATATTGCTGTTTTTAATATACCAAGGAGCGGCAGTTATCATTCGTAGGATTTTATTTTGACGGCGTTGTATTTTTTTCAATATTAGAAGCAGAAGCCGTGCCCCATAACTGGATACCATAACTCCATTTTGGCTTCAATATAGATTTGTAGAGCAAGAGTTTACAATCGAGGCTAAGAACGGAATTTCTACCGATAAACCAATTGATTTGGACTGCTTTCAGTTTCATTTGGGTCAATTTTGCATCGATGTGATATTTCCATGTGAGACGTCTATCCAAGTGAATACCGAGATATTTAACATGAGTATGTGTGGCACCCTCTGGTTGTTAATACTGATGGGCGGTAAAGGGTAAAGGTGATGTGGACGCATTTTTGTTCATTGATTTTAATTCCCCACTGATAAGCCCATTTCTCCACCTGGGTAGCATGGTGCTGTAATTGACTTGAGGCATCTTTTGGATTTTTGTGGGAGCAAAGAAAAGCCGTATCATCAGCAAAAGTTGATGTGTGTATAGTACTGCTTGTTGGCATATCTGCGGTGTATAACAAATATAAAATTGGTCCTAGGATACTGCCTTGTGGAACACCAGCCTTTATAAGTTGAGGGCAACTTAAAAAATCTCCTTCTTTAATTATGAACTTTCGATCGATAACATATTTTTGGAATAGATTGAAAAAATTCAATGGTAACGACTGCTTCAATTTCGATAAAAGACCTTCATGCCATACTTTGGCGAATGCTTGAGAGACGTCAATAAAAAGCGCTGAACAATATTTTTTTTCTTCAAAGGCTTTTCTTATTTCTTGCACCAATCGGTGAGTTTGCTCAATAGTACTTGTTGTCGTCTAAAACCAAATTGATGATTGGGTATACAGTTGTTTCGGTCCAGAATAGGTGCCAGCTTGTTAATTAACAATTTTTCGAACAATTTTGACATGGTTGGTAATAGACTTATAGGTCTATAGGATTCCACTTTCGAAGGATTTTTTCCAGGCTTAGGAATCATTTTAACTAGAGCAATTTTCCATGCTGGCGGGTAGTATTCGAGACGCAAGATGGCGTTAAAAATATAAAGAATAATTCTCTTTGCTATACGGGGCAACTCGATAAGCATCTTGTTGCTGACTTCGTCGAATCCGGGAGCTTTCTTTGCATTCAAATTTTCAATAGCAATTATAATCTCTTTGATTTGTAATTTTATTTTTACTGGAGGTCGAGCGACTATAGGTGGTAAATCACTCATGTCAATGCATGAATGGGGAGTGAAAACTTTTTTTAAATGACTAACAAAAAGGTTACCTTTTTCAGCGTCAGTTCTTGCCCAGCATCCTCTGGAATCCCGCAGTGGGGAAGATGCCGTTATAGGTCTTTTCAGGTTTTTAACTGATCGCCATAATGAATAACTGGATTGTTGAGTCGCATCTAGACTTTGCAAATATTCTCTCAGAGAAGCTTCCCTTTGCGTTTGTAAAATTTTTCTGAGCTGGTTTGTACAATTTTTTAATTTTGCTTTAAGTTGTGGTGATCTGTGCAATTGCCATTCTCTTCGAGCTTTCCTTTTTTCTGATAAAAGGTGTTCTATATCTGCCGAAAAAACTTTGGTGTATCTAGTCTGACGATAGTAGGAAGAAGCATTTTGAGCAGCTCGCTTCATGTGCCCACTCAGGCTACTAATAGCGGCATAAGATATTGATGTTAGTGTTCTTAGAAGTAGGTTTCCTGTACAATGAGAGCTAATATATTTTTTGTACTTTAGCCAATTTATTCGTTTTTTAAAAAATAAATCTCCTGCTTCAGTTTGCAGAGGATCGCAAATGGTGACGATTGAGGGGGAATGATCTGAAGATAGATCTAGTGAAGCTTCAACCTCGATTAGTTCAACAGGTATATTTTTTGTTATGCCAAAGTCAATGACGTCGGGTATTATTTGCTGGTCAGATGGCCAATAAGTTGGTTTCCCAGTTGAAACGATATTTAGATCCATTTTGCAAATGGTATCGTATAAAGTACGACCTCTTGGGCTAATGAGACGTGAGCCCCAGAATGTATGTTTCGCATTATAATCACCAGCCGCTATGAAACGAGGACCCAGTGATTTGAAAAAGTCTCTGCATTGATTTTCTGTTACTGAAAATCTAGGCGGAAAATATACTGAAGAAATAACAAGATTGTAATAAAATTTTTCAATACAGATATTTGTCGCTTGGAGATAATTTTCCGAAAGTCCACGCAGTAAATGGTATTTAATTCTCGATTTGATTAATATTGCGGAGCCACCACCACAAGTGTATCCATGTATTTTAAAAAAGCTTCTAGATGTCATATGAGTCTCTGAAATCAACATGACATCTATTTTTTGATTAATTGCAAAACATTCCAACTCGTCTTTATGTTGGCGAATGCCGTTTGCGTTCCAGAAACAAATTCGTAAAGAGTTCATGGCCTACTTAATATGGCTTGCAGAAGCGAAGTCTGCATTTCCTGCATCATACTAGTCATGCTCGTCATGAATTGATTCATGGATTGTAAAAGGTTTTCCATCATCCCTTCAAGACGGCTGAAATTGGAGTTCGATTTTTCATTAGTTGGTAACTCTTTTTTCGCTGTTGGTTGATTAGACCTTAAAATGTTGGCGTATGGCAGTTACAGTTTTGTGTACCGAGTAGCGTTTGACGATATCATAAACAGGGCAACCCCTATAGTTGGCAGTGTGGTTGCCTCCGCAATTGCTGCATTTCTTAACTGTGGAGTCGTTCTTTGGTTTATCACATTTTGACGTGTTGTGAAGATCGCCACAAACAACACAAACAGAAGGTAACTTGCAATAAGTTTTGGTGTGTCCAAATTCTTGGCAGTTTAAACACTGTACGGGTCCGGATCGCTTGTGAGGTTCTTCGACAGTGACTCTTCGATGCATAAAAAATTGTAGGCCATATATTGGATGTGTTTCGTTTTTCTTAAGTTTAACATCACCAGGCTCTAATTCTACTCGGAATAAAGGCTGAGAGATCCTTTCTTTATTTTTAATACATATTTGAAACAGCTTTTACTTTAAAGCCTTTGTTGATCAGACTAGATTTTATTTCTTCAGGGTCGACATACGAATCGATGCCTTTTATAACAACTTGGAGGCCTTTTGCGCTTTTCAGCTGGTAGGTATAAAATTTTTTTTGGAGTTTTTCAAACTCTGAAATGATTTTACGATATTCGTTCTCGTGGTTTACTTGTATTTTCGTTTCATCAATTTGACCACGTTTAATTGGGGAAACGAAAAACGAATTTTCTCCAATTAGTGCTATTAACAATTTAATTAAATTGTTTGTATTTTTTTCTCTTAAATAAATTGGAGGAGGCTTAGGAGACCTGGTTGCAGAATTTGGGGCATAAATTAAATTTTATATTAAATAAATTAATCATACATATTTTATTATCGTACGGTCAAGAGTAACGCTCTCCACATTTATTGACCCCGACAGGGAATTAAATAAAGCGACACAATGGAGAATGCAAAAAACTCCGCCGGCAAAAACGTTCCTACTCAACCCAATGATTCCGGCCAGACCTTGTCAATTGCATCTGCGCAGAATCGTAAGGAAATAGCATGCACGGCCAGAACTTTGGTTTGCGCAAATCGAGTCACAGTTCGTCACAGCCGGTATAACCACCGAACAAACAAAATATCATACTGTGGTCGGCGCCATCGATAGCTCAATATTATCACAGGTAAGTGACGTTATATTGAACATGCCAGAGGAGAATCAGTACTCAACTTTAAAGAAACGTATGCTGGAAGAGTTCTCTGTATCCGAACAGAAAAGACTAAGAAAATTGCTACAGGACATCGAACTCGGTGGTTTACGACCTTCGCAGCTACTTAGAGAAATGAAAAATTTAGCCGGTAACCAGGTCGACGAATCATTTTTAAAATCTATGCGGATAACACGTTTACCAAACCACATGCGCAGCATAATTTCAGTAAGTGGCGAGCCACTTGACAAAATAGCGATAATGGCCGACAAAATTTTAGAAGTAAACGACAATGCATCAATTCACGAAATAGTAGCCACAAAAACTACAACAACAAATGATATTTTGCAGCAACAAATACAGCAGTTAACGAAGGAAATATACAGTCTAAGATCACGTTTCCTTCGCTCACGTAGTCGTAATAGATCAACTTCTAGTGGTCGGAACCAAAATACTTTACGCAACAACACACAGAATAATAACAAATGCTGGTATCATAGAACATTCGGTTCAAAAGTAGTAAAATGTCGTGAGCCATGCAGTGAAAAGTTAAACTAGAACGTCTGTCATTAGCGACGGTACATGACAGACAACCAGTAGTACATCGCCGTCTCACAATTTACGATAAAAATTCTAATTTAAAATTTCTCGTTGATACAGATGCTGAGGTTAGCGTTATTCCTCCTACTCGACGACAACTAAGTAACCCCGATAACGCCACATTTTTATTTGCCGCCAATAAATCACCCATAAAAACTTTTGGTACTAAAAGCCTTACGCTTAATATAGGCTTGCGTCGTAATTTTACATGGGACTTCATAATAGCTGCAGTATCTCAACCTATCCTTGGAGCCGATTTTCTAGAACATCATAACTTATTAGTAAGTATGCGGCAACGTAAACTTTTCGGCGGCAACACCAATATCGCTAGTAATTGCGAGATTTCTACTGTCAAACTGCCAGTTTTGGGATTATCTACCATCAATACCAATGACGAATTTCAGAAACTTCTGAAATTATATCCCGAAGTCACCCAAACTACTAAACAAAACGATACTGCTAACCACGACGTCCAACATCATATAATAACAACAGGACCTACCGTTTTTGCCTTCTTCTAGTCCCTGGGCAAGCCCACTACGTATACAGTACTTTTGACTTACCTGCATTTCACTTAAGTGCATTTTGCATTTAGGTGCACAAAATTTGTATTTCGTATATTTATTTTACCAAACCCATATAAATTTCTTAATTTAAGTGCATTCTTCATACCTGCACATTTAAGATACGTACATAATATTTTAGGAAGATTTTGCTGGTTTTGGTTAAAAAAATTTCATTTAGCTGCCTAATAGATTTCAACTTTTGAACAATAGACTTTTTGTTAAAAAAATCGTATATGATTCTATAAATCGACTTTCGAACATTCACCTTTTTGTCTAAAAAGGTCGAAGTCGACTTTTTGTTTTAACTATACAATTTTTATTCATTAAAATTATTTGCTGTTAGCTGCTTTTTTGGGCAGTAAACTTAAATGCACTTACCAGCATTAATGAGCAGGTAAGTGCATTAACGTTAACTGCCTTTTTGACTTACCTGCACAAAATATCGTGCAAAAGTTGGTTGTGCAGGTAAGTCAAAATTACTGTAGTAAAAAAGAAAAACGGCGAGTGGAGGCGCTGCGGAGATTACAGAAAATTGAACGCGATTACAGAGCCAGACCGGTATCCGATTCCACATATACATGATTTTACACATTGGCTGGAAGATAGCAAAATTTTTTCGACACTAGATCTACGAAGGGCCTACGACCAAATACCTGTCGCACCACAGGATGTACCGAAGACTGCCATAACAACACCGTTCGGTATGTTTGAATTTACACATATGACCTTTGGATTAAGGAATGCAGGACAAACTTTTCAACGCCTTATGGACTACATCCTCCGCGATTTGAATTTTGCATATGCTTACTTAGACGATATACTTATCGCTTCAAAAGACTTAGAGCAGCATAAGCAGCATTTAAAGGCAGTGTTAGAGAGGCTAAAAAATTATGGAATCGTCATAAATCCATCCAAATGCAATTTCGGTAAGTCTGAAGTAACTTTTCTCGGCTTTACAGTCAATAAAAATGGGATTCGGCCACCGATTGAAAAAGTAAAAGTAATCACTGAGTACAAATTGCCAGAACGAGTGTGTGACTTAAAACGCTTCTTGCGCTTCTTGTAAAGCGCAACTAACTTCCGCCACTTATCTCGCTTTTCCTAAATCCAACGCACCACTTGTACTTATGGTAGACGCTTCAGACAGTGCCATAGGCGCTGTTTTACAGCAAGTTGTTAACGAAGAGTTTCAACCACTTGGTTTTTATTCAGAACGCCTGACCGAAGCTCAACGTAAATGCAGCACTTATGATAGAGAACTGCTAAGTGCCTACAAGGCTGTCAAACACTTTAGGTACATGCTGGAGGGCAGCATTTACACAGACCATAAGCCTTTACAATTTGCATTCAAACAGAAACTCGACAAAGCAAGTCCCAGGCAAATTCGTCATTTGGATTTCCTTAGTCAATTTACCACGGACATAAGACATATACCCGGAAAGGAGAACGTAGTCGCGGACACATTGTCTCGCATTGAGGCCATTCACGTAGAGCCAAAAATAGATTTCGAAAAACTATCCCGCCAACAAATAGACGACGAAGAAATCAATAAATTACTCAATACTAATTCGAACTTGCAGCTTAAAAATTTACAGTTCCAAATACCAATTTTCCTATATATTGTGATATTTCAACAGGCGTAGTCCGACCTTTTTAACCAAAGATTTTCGTAAATAGCATTCGACTCGATTCATAACATTTGTCACGCCAGCGCTAAGAAAACATCAAAACTAATGACTGAAAAATTCATTTGGCCCGGAATGAAAAAGGATTGTCAACAATGGACAAAAGCCTGTATATCTTGCCAAAAAAGCAAAATATATCGTCACAATACAGCACCAATTTGTGAGTATTCTACTACCGTCGGTCGTTTTGATCACGTTAACATGGATATAATTGGACCACTTCCTCCATCCAGAGGATGTGTATATTGCCTCACAATGATCGATCGTTTTACACGATGGACTGAAGTATGTCCATTACAAGACATCCCGGCCGAAACAGTTGCTTTTGCTTTTTATACCACTTGGATTTCCCGATTTGGAATACCGCTTAGAGTCACCACAGATCAAGAACGCCAATTTGAGTGCAATTTTTTTAAGGAGCTTACTAAAATGCTTGGCATTAAACACTTAAGAACCACAGCTTACCATCCAGCTGCAAACGGACTTATCGAACGTTTCCATCGTCAATTAAAAGCTGCTATTAAGTTTTACGAGCCTCAAAATTGGGCAGAAATTATACCATTAATTCTTCTAGGATTTCGTGTTACCTATAAAGAAGATATCGACGCAACACCATCACAGTTGGTATACGGATCCAGTCTGCGTTTTCCAGGCGAACTACTAATTCAAAGTAGCGAGAAGGAAACTTGTCAGCACGAATTTTTGAACAAATTAAGGAATTTTATGAACTCCCTACGGCCAACAAAAACCTCTTCTCATGCGAAGCAGACACCATTCATCGAAAAAGACCTGTACACTTCACCACAAGTATTCGTACGTAACTCTATGGTTTGTTAAGCGTCATGAAAATACTTTACTGTTCTCGTTAAAGGAAGAAACATGAATATAAGCATAGATCGTTTGAAAGCTGCAATCACCTTAAAACAACAAGACCCTACTATCATCGACAAGGAACAAACATCAAATACAAAAATAGTCAGAGGATCAACAGAAATGAAAACAACGGACAAGAAAACAGCAACTGAACACTGCAAATATACTGCTCGATCCCAATGGTCACACTAAAACCATCACTACTCGTTATGGACGAAAGGTTCGTTTTTGTCTCAACCGAAAGGGGGAGTAGTGTGGCGTGTAGTATGAAAACCGTACATTGACAACACTGTTAAAAATAGAAATGTTAAACATAATCGAAAAGAAAAATGTAAAAAATATTCTATTCTAGAAAATTCTCCAACGTGTTAACAACTAATAGCTTAACCTAAAAAATAAATTAAATTTTATATTAAATAAATTAATCATACATATTTTATTATCGTACGGTCAAGAGTAACGTCATCAACGTTTACATCAGAAAATTATCAATTTATTTGATGGCAATAACTCAATTAAATTTGTAAGATGTTCCTATAATTCCATGGATATGCCCTCTGAAGACGAAACATATAGACAAATACACAATTATCACAGAAAAAAGAATCATATATTATCCGAACCTTAAAACCTTGGTACAAAGGTACGTAGATAATTGTGATACTTGCAATCGATCAAAATTTGATCGTAATCCTATAAGGCCAAAATTCAAATTAAGTGAAACTCCAAATGATATTAACCAGATAATTCACATGGACATTTATACAAATTCCAAATTAAATTTTCTAACGTTTTTAGATAAATTTTCAAAATTTGCAACAGCCTTTTATTTAAAGGATAGAACCAACCAGACTATAGTCGAAAAGGTAAGATTATACAAGTTTAAAAGGTCAGTTCGGTAAACTAGTTACGGACAATGAATTTAAAAGCGTTAATATTAAGGAATATTTAAGGAATGGGAATATAGAATTACATTTGGTAAAAGCAAATAGTCATACAGGCAACTCCGATATTGAGAGGTTTCATAATACACTTTGTGAGAAAATTAGAATTTTAACTATTGAGGAACCATTACTGGGAATAAAAGATAAGATGAGTAAATCAATTGAGTATTACAACAATAGTTATCATTCAGTATTGAGAGAAAAACCGATTCAAGTTAAACAAGGGCATTGTGATAAAAACAAAATTTACGCAAAAATGATTAAAAATAAAAATCAATATATAAATAAAAGAAATACTAATAGAGAAAAATATACTGAAAGAAGAGAAAAAGGATATATAAAAAATTAGCAGTAATTAAGGCATAAAGCAGAACCTAAATTTAAATTAAGTGAATCACAAATGTACATAACTCAAATATAAAAAGAGAAACGAAGTATCATGGTGTTGTAAATATGAATAACGTTTAAGAATATATTTATCTTGAAATAATTATGTAACTAATAATATTTAATATAATAATAATATTTTGAATTTCTAGACTTAATTAGTTATTTAGAGTTAATGAAAAATATTGAATTATTTAATTAAAAATATATACACATTTAAGTAATTATCTTATAAAATAATAGTTAAAAAAAATCATTATAATTATATTTCAAACTTTTTATTTCGAAATATTAAATAAACTCTGGAGAGTTTCTTAATTTTGTGGGGGAGTAGTTATGATAATGTAATATTTAGTACTTATCATCACTTAAAAATAATAATATATATCATCTCAAAATCACAAAATAAAAAATACCGTTAAAACTGGTGTTTATATTTTTAGATATCATTATGTTTTTATTGTTATGTTATTGATTTTAATTTTGTTACATTTAAGTTAGTCTTATAAGAACTGAAAGAATAAATTTTATTTAATTTTAAAAAAGAAATAAATAAAAAATAGTGTGTAATTCAAATTACTTAACTCGCGCACTCATTTATTCTGTTCTTATGGACTGGCAACATCAAATTATCAAATTAAGACAGATAAAAGAACATTTCGATAGGTCCTATAAGTGTTTAAACACAGAGAGACCTACCAAAGACGAAACAGTTGAAAAACATATTAAAATCCTCCTCGACTGTTTCGAACAAATCAGAATCCTTGTGAACGTTAATCATTCACGACTAACACAACCACACAAATTCGCTGCTGAAAATTTCTTTTCTGACGTACGAGATAAGCTTACTAATGTCCTATCAGGAAGAGGTATAGAAGCAAAATTACCATTAACATTTCACAAAAAACTGGCATATTTCCCAGAAGGTCAAGAAGAACCTACTTTATACTTGAAGAAAAAAAAGACTTCTTAAGAATCTTATAAAAATCCTAATACAATGCCTCAATCAGTGACTGAATTTCTTGGTTTTGCTTCAAAGCTTCTCCCAGACTTTGATGGCACACCGGAGAATCTTTTCTTGACGCACTAAGTTTGGTAGATTCAATTAAAGACACCCACAATGAAATGGCCATTAATTTGTTAAAAACAAAATTAAAAGGTTCAGCACGTAACCTTGTTTCTCAGGACACTACACTCCAGGAAATCATTGCCAAACTAAAAACTACAGTAAAAGGAGAATCCGTAGATGTATTGGTAGCAAAGTTGATGAATATACGTCAACAAGGAAAACCAGCTAACACATACGCAAAAGAAATCGAGGACTTAACAAAGAAACTTGAAACTGCATACATTAATGATGGCCTACCAAACATGGTAGCAGCCACACATGCAACCCACTCTGCTGTTAAAGCCATCATAAAAAATGAAAGAATTAAACTTATTATGGAGTCGGGTACCTTCAATAACCTAAACGAGCCTACGGTCAACCTAACTCAATTTTAACCTTTATTTATTTATTTAATTAAGTCAATGGACAAATTCCTTACTGACTAATAACAAAAATAGGTACGAATAAAATTAATTACAATTACAAACAGTTTCTTCAAAAATAACGTAATTATTACAGTAAAAATAGGAAAAGTTAAGAATTGAGAAATACAATAATATTCCGTTTTATCACGCAAGAATTTAAAGAAAAATCAACAAAGTCTGACATATAATGTATATGTCATTGTTATAACCAAAGTAATGACCAAAGAAATAGCGGTAGGAGTTATAGAGGCACATATAATAGAAACCCCAATTTTAATAATAATAACAATAATCATAATAACGGTAACGGTAATAGTAATAACAACCGTTACAACTATAACCAAAGAGGTAACAATAACCGCAATAGAAGCAATGGTGGTTATAGAAATAATCCTTCTGATAACCGTAATATTCACTACATCACCGAACAAACTTCGGAAAACTAATAAGAACCCCTAATATCAATCAATACCCTGTAATATCAATCTAAACCTATATAGTTATTTAAAATGTAGATTGTCCATGTACAATTCCACCTCAACTTTTTTAATATACACAGACGCAGACATTTCTGTGGTTAAACACAATAAGGTTCTAAACGAACCAATAGATGGAAGCAAGATAACAAACATTAATGGTATTGGACAAGATTTAATCCAAACACTCGGATTAGTTCACATAGACCTGAAAGTATTGTGAATGATGATTTTCCGGTATTGGTGGATGAAATATTGGGCATGGGATCAAGGTATGGAAGATAGAATAATTTTGAAAGCTCCATTACTACCAAATGATGTAAGCCTAACACTATTGAGTGCTAAAAACATCAACTCGATTTCAATACCAGCAAGATCTGAAGTAATCAGACAAGTTAATTTTCACTCTGACGTTGAGCAAATACTCCAAAATGGTGTATACATACGGTGACTATCCGTCCACTATTATAGTGTATTTTCCAAAATGTCCGCTTTTGTCCACTTTTTTCACTAATTCGGTAAAAACGATAGAGTACTTTCTTAAACAAGCAAAATAGCCAACAATATTGTTTAATTCTTTTAATGATCCTTTTGCTATGTCTTGGTTATTACTTATACACAGTCAAGCTAGTGTCTCCCATAGATTTATACAGCGTTTAGAAAGTCTATGTATTTTAATGCCTGAAGCGGATATAATATTAAAAGAATTTAAATCAAAGTTAATAGAACGTCACAATGAATTATTTTTACGGTTTAACGTATTAGTTACCTGAACCAATGGGATGAATCTTTTAAAGAAATTCAGTGACTTGCTTGGATATTGTTAGATGCAATTCCATCTTGGTCTTCAGTTCAAAAGCCGTTAATAAAGGTAACAGAAATTAGAAATGATATAAATATTAACGAAATTTGTAAAAATTATACAAATGCTGAACAAATAGAAATATGGAAACAATCAGCATTAAATCCTGATAAAAAGTGGGTTGAGATTTTAAAATTGTTTGAAATGAAAAATATTCCTTATAAAAACATCCTGAAATTAGTAGATTTTTCATTTGCTTTGCCAGCGTCTAACGCAGCAACAGAAAGTTTTTTCTCTATCTAACAATATTTGGTCTTCCGAAAAATCCCAATTGGGACTAGAAACTTTAGAATCTCTTTTGACCATAAACTGCAATTTTGAAATGGACTGTTCGGAATTTGAAACATTTTTATCTAACAGGCCCAATACTTAAAAAAATACATTTTATAGAGAAATACCAGAATTAAATTTATACACATAAGTATATCCATATGTATGTGTATGTATAAATTTAAGTTTGTGTACATTATTTGTACCTACCCTGCAGACAAAGTAACTAGTATAAGGTTAGAAATATACTAGTTGCTTATAACTTTAGACTAGTAACATATCTGTCCTTTTTGCATATATCGAACTATCGATTTTAACATTGGGTTGTCATAGGAGGCCAACTAGTTCATTTGTATATAGTTATATACTAGTTAAATAACCAGTAAACTAGTACACTAGTGTACTTAATAGTTTTTTATTTATAGTTTTTTACTAGTATTTTTCAAAGTAGTTTTAAACTAATCTAATCTTTACTATGGCATACTACCCCATTCTATACCAGTTTAAGACCAGATCTAGTTGTTTACTAATTATTTGTATAGTATATTACTCTAGATGAAAAACTTAGTTTTCTGATTAATTGTGTAGTTTTATTAATTCAATATTATAAAATTAAAAAAATAAAGGTAAAATTCAATAAAACAGAAAACGTAAACATACTCAAATGAAAAGTTAATAGATTATGTATCTTAAAAGCTAGTTGGATTGGTCGTAGAATCTTTATTTTTCTTCTTCAGGATTGATTGATGCCTAAACAGTTTTTTTTGCATAACTGCATTGCCTGTCGAATAACTGCTTCTGGATCTTTTTGTCCTACACTGGGCAAACTTATGATGAAATCTGAAAATAATTTTTAAATTTTAATAAATTTCTAAATGATATAACATATAGATGACATATAGATACACTTATATGTACTTACTTGAGTTGTTTCCACAAAAAGGCATCTTTTTAATTTTAGAACACATTTTATTGGATTTGTTTTATTGAATTTAAATTTAAAATTATTTGATTTATTATATGTATTTCACTATTCACAAAAATTTATTGTCTTCATAAAAAAGTGACATTAAAATAAGGGAAAACACATTCAAAAACAATGTTGTCAACTTTTCAATTTTTAAAAGCGTCTATATTTTTGAAAATCACTAATAACAGTGATAAAAGTAATAAGTTGACAACATGTTTTCAAAGCAGTTCAGTCGAAATTTTATTTGTCTTATTTTTGTTTTATTTTGACTAGAATGTATCTATCACTTTGTCTACAGTCATTTTACAACTAGTTATATGACTGTCCCAAAACGTAACTAGTTTAAAATTTAGCTGCAGGTTATTTATGTCTGTATTTTAAGTCTTTATATAAAATATTAATTATAATAAATTAATTTGTTGGTTTTTCAATTTAATATATTTGTCCGCTTTTTTCTCTTGGAAATAATGGTCACCGTATGTATACATAGCTAACACCATTACATCAAAATCTCAGCCATTGGTCAGAATTGTCAATACTACCAACAAGGACCTTGTCATTGATAACGTTCAAATAATAACAGAAAATTTTAATGAATATAAAATGGTTCAAACGAGCTGCAATCTCAAATCTAACAAAGAAAATATGAGAAAATTATCTATAAATTTTCCAGAATGAATTCATTCATTAACTGTGTTCAGAATTCATTGACATCTTTGCTTTGGAATCAGAAAAAATAAGCGCCATTAATTTTTACAAACAACGGTTGAGACTTAAAGATAATCAACCAGTTTATATATAAACTATAGAATACCACATTCACATAAAAAAGAAGTGAATAAACAGGTAACAAAATTAATAAGCGATGATATTATAGATCCCTCAACCTCTGAATATAACAGTCCAATACTCTTAGTACCTAAAAAATCACTACCAGCTCATACAGAAAAGAGATGGAGACTTGTGATTAATTATAGAGGTATTAATAAAAAAATTAATCGCTGACAAATTCCCTCTACCTCGCATATATGACATATTCAATGAGTTAGGGAGAGCAAAATATTTTTCATGCCTTGGCTTAATATCGGGCTTTCATTAAATAGAGCTCGGAGAAGAATCTGAATACATCACGTTTTTTTCAACTGACAAAGGATCTTATAGATTCAAAAGACTCCCTTATGGCATTAAATTGCAGCAAATTAATTCCAAAGAATTATGTCGCTTGCCTTTTCGGGATTAACACCATCCCAAGCTTTTGTATATATGGACGATTTAATAGTCGTTGGTTGCTCTGAAAAACATGCTACAAAATTTGAAAGATGTGTTCACCTTGTGTAGACAACACAACTTAAAACTACACCCGGATAAGTGTTCATTTTTCCGTGACACAAATGTACAGATAAAGGTATATTACCTGATGACAGCAAATTTTCTGTAATTGAAAATTATCCTACACCAACAAATGGAGACGAAGCTAAACGCTTCATTGCATTCTGCAATTATTATAGAAGATTTATTCCTAATTTTGCTGAATCTTCACGTCACATTACTAGACTATCTAGAAAAAACATACCTTTTGAATGGACTCAGGAATGCGAAAACGATTTTCAATATTTGAAAAAACAACTCCTGAGCACACAAATACTACAATATCCGGATTTTACTAAAGAGTTCTGCATAACGACGGACGCTAGCAAAAAGGCGTGTGGAGCCGTTTTAAGCCAAGAAAAACAGGGTATTCAATTGCTTATGGGTCCAGAGCTTTCACAAAAGGTGAAAGTAATAAATGCACAATTGAGCAAGAACTCACTGCCATACATTGGGCAATACAACACTTCTGACCATACCCAGTAAAAATTGGAGCTTACATGTAAGCAGGTTTGTAAGGGAGAGAAGCTACTTTCCCCCTTACAAACCTGCTTCCAGAAGGCATGATTTTTATATGGCGAATTCCCACTTGGAAGCATTACCTTTTGAAAAAAGAAGCGCGTTTTCACTCGTCACATTCAGATGTGAGTAACAGTTATATGTAAGCGCTTCATTCATGTCTCTATGAAATTGCAACATTCATTGCTTACAAAAAGCTCTTCCTTCATGTTTTTCCTGAAAACGTGAATTCAATCCTGATATGAAGCTATTACTTCATGCTTCTTAAGGATCTGTGAAATAATAACTTCCAATTGATTTTTTGTTTTATTTTTTATACAAAATTAACAAAATAAATTCAATGTTAAAAATAAAAAGATTATTAAAAATGAGAGAAAAATTACTTTGTTTCTTAAATGTTAAAAAATAAATTAATTCTAATAAGGAACACTTAAATAAATTTGATAAATTGTTATACTAAAATAATTATAATTAATTGATTTGTAAAAGGTATACATTTATTTATATGTACATACTTATACGAATTTATTGTTAAAATTATTTTTATTTTTTTCGAAAATAACAAAAATTTAATTTATATTTTAAATTAAAATTATTTAAATAAAATTTGGGGCAAAATTCATTTTTTTTCTTCTGCTGTTGAAGTTTAGTGATTTTATTCTGCTATACCAGGATCAATATTTTCTGAATCCGAATCCTCTTCACTCTTTAAAAATGTGTTATTAATTTTATTCTTTTTCTTCAAGCACTGTTTCTTGTAGTAGCGGGTTTTGTTTAATCTAAATGCTATGCGTAAATTGTGAAGGAATTTTGTTTTAGAGAGACCATCAACTTTTAGAGATTCTGTAATAATCAGATTCTTATTTTATAACACGAATTTATTAAAGACATAATAAAATACTTACCATAAATAACATTTACAAATTTCGGGAAGTCTAATAGACGCTTTTTATCCTGTTTGCATCCACATTAAAATCGAGCAACATCTTTAAATTTGAAAGATTTTTGTTTCCAACATCTTTTGACATATTATTTTAAACAAAAAACAAAACGCAACAACAACATTAAGAGAGAGAAAAAGCAAACACAAAAAGCCGTTAACTTTTCTACGAAAAAAGAAGTAAACACAAATCAAACAGACATATGCACAATAAGAATACCACGAACACAAAAACAAAAAAAAAGCAAATACTTTAAAATATTCCGTAGAAAAAATAATTGCTGTATACACACTTTAATAAATATTTAAAATTTAATTTCTTACATTTAATATGTACTAATTAATTTAATGTCACTTTTTTCTTCAATTTTTATTTCACCGAAATAGTAACACATTCTTTGCGCTTTTATTCACGTCTTGTCTGCTCAAATGCATGTCGATGACTGAGCATGTTTTATTACGTAATTTAAAATATATTTTTTTCGGAAAAGACTCGGTAAATCTCCCGATTTCGAAGTCTTTGCAATACAACCTGCTTCCTCGTAAGGGACAGAGGTAAGCTCAACAATTATTTAAATGTTTCACTTACAACCTGCTTCTATGGAAGGGATAGTAGTAAGCTTTTAATTTTTGTTCGCTTACATTATTACAAAAATCCTTTCAATGGTATTCGATTATTTCCTGCTTCTCAGTAAGGCTTAATAGTAAGCGAATACAGCAGCAGTAAAATCCCTTTTTAGCTTCCTAAAACCTAAAAATTTTTTACTGGGTATGTATACGGAAAAAAATTCCTTATTAGAAGTGACCATAGGCCACTCACTTACTTGTTTTCGCTTAAGAATCCGTCATCTAAACTAACACGCATGAGGTTGAATCTAGAGGAATATGATTTCGACGTTAAATTCATTAGGGGTAGGGATTATCACGCGGCGGATGCTCTGTCGCGTATAAATTTCAATGACATTCAAAATAAAGAATTGCAAACAATACTGAAGGTTACAACTAGACTTCAGGCTAGAAATAAAACAAGCTGTTCAGATAAAATAGCACAGCCTAGTCCATCGGTTGAACTAAGAGCATATGAAGGGATTAATGCCCTAGAGCACTGGAAAATGCCATAGTTGCATTCACAGAAAGATAAATTAATTATCTTAAAAGGAAAGAAAAAAAATTCCCAATTTATGTTTCATGACTTTGTTATTAATGGAATAGTTGACCAAGATCTACTTTTTCCAAAGCTTGAAAAAATAGCTGATAACATAGGTCTGACAACCTTGCGACTTTCTATAGATGATTGTCTGCTCAATACCCCGGGGATAAGTATTGAAACCTTTAAGAATAAAGGTAATGGTCTACTAAAAAGATTGACCATAGTGCTCTTACCAAAAATAGAAAAAGTAACAACCGATACTAGAAAAATTGAAATCATCCAAAAATATCACGATGATCCTATTAATGGAGGTCATATAGGAATCACTCGCATGATTATAAAAATAAGACTTCGTTATCATTGGAAAGGCATGACTAAAGACATTACTAAATATGTCAAGAAATGCAAAGCATCCAAATGAATAAACCTGCAATTAAGGGCAGAGAACCCTTTATTTTAACTCCTACTCCAATAAAGTCTTTTGAGATAGTTATTATAGACACTATTAGACCTTTACCACGTTCCGATTCTCAAAAGGAATACGCGGTGACAATAATGTGTGACTTAACAAAATATTTAATTGCCATACCTATTGACAACAAGTCCGCCAGAAATTGAAGGATACATTTTAATATATGGTTTAATGACTAAAATAGTCGCGGACATGGGTACGGAATATATAAATCAAGTACTAAAGAGCTATGCACACTCATGAAAGTGGAGAAGGTAAACTCTACTCCATATCATCATGAAACACTCGGTACTGTTGAGATATCACACAGAACATTCAACGAGTATCTGAGACCGTATACTTCAAATGACGGGTCTGATTGAGACACATGGTTAAAATTTTTTGTGTATTGTTATAATACAACGCCTTCCACGGCTCATGACTATTGCCCTTTTGAACTTGTTTTTGGAAAAATTCCACCTGTCTTGGATTTTACGAAAGACATCAACTTAGCTCCCTTGTATAATATTGATTCTTATGAAAAAGAGGTCAAATTTAGACTTCAAGTTGCACACCGTAGAGCCGCTAGTTTCGTGGAAAATGCTAAATTGAATAGACAGAAAATTTCCAATGATCACGCTAATCCAGTAAATTTTTCGTTAAATGACCTAGTCCTCCTTAACAACGAAGCAGGTCACAAACTGGATAGTATTTACAAAGGATCCTTCAAGGTCATAGAAATCCAAAACGATAACAGCATTAAGATTGAGGATGATAACGGTAAAACGACGCTTGTACATAAAAACAGACTGAAAAAATTTATTTGAAAATTTGTATATCATATTTGTATATATTTGTATTTCCTGATTGTGTATCCATCTTTCTTTTTTTTTAACAAATAACCGTTTTAACTTCTACCAAACTCAAGCAATCAACGATAGAAAAGAAAAGTTCAACTGTCCTCATTGAACAAGCGTCTACTTCTTTGTAGTGTCAGACTGACTTTTGATTTGTATGCTCGATCACTAATTATAAACTCCCGTGGAAACTTTTACATCCTTTTATATTCCAACTTCTCCTGTAAAAACTTTGACTGATTGATTTTGTAGCTTTTTAGAGAAATATATTTATTATTTTTATTTTACTGGTTGTTTCCAGCGATTAAATTGTCTCAATGTTCCTCCAATGCTTGATACCAGTCTCCTGTGGACATTACCAATTAAAAAGAAAATAAATTTCTTTTTTTTCTGAAGGGAAATTTATATGTTTATATTTCATAGATTATATATTTTGTTATTCTTATCTACTTATATAAAGGGTGATTTTTTAGCTATTATCTTTTTGGCAACACTGGTTTAAACAGCTCACGCACGTTTCGTGTTTTGTTTCACTGTCAAACATCTTCAGTTTGGTCTATAATTTAACCATGAATCGTCTTACAAACAACAACGCTTGCAAATCATTGAATTTGGCATCATTGGATCGTACTTCTTCAAAGATGCTGCGAATCGTAACGTAACTGTGAATGGTGAGCGCTACCGTGAGATGATATCCAACTTTTTTTTGCCCAAAATGCAAGAGCTTGACTTGCATGACATGTGGTTTTAACAAGACGGTGCCACATGCCACACAGCACGCGTATCAATGGACTTATTGAGAGGCGAGTTCGGCCGCCTAGATCGTGCGATTTAACGCCTTTAGACTATTTTTTGTCTCATGTCTATACAGACAAGCCCACTTCAATTGACGCATTGGAAGACAACATTGAAGCATTTATTCATGAGATACCGGCCGAAATGTTGGAAAGAGTATGCGAAAATTGGACTAAGCGGATGGACCATTTGAGGCGCAGTCGTGGTCAACATTTGCATGAAATAATCTTCAAACATTAAATTATATGGACCGTACTATCGATTCAAATAAAGATTTCATGCATTTTTCTGAATTTTATGTGTTTTTTTTTAAAAAATTTCCTATAACTCTTAAAAAATCACCCCTTATATAAAAATGAATGTGTGTTTATTTGTTTGTGGGTTTACTTGAAGTCTATAGACGGCTAAACGGCTGGACCGATTTTCTTGAAATTTTAACAGTACCTTCCTGTATGTCTGGAAGGAATTTTAAAATTTCAAGTAGGCGAGGTGCCACGCCCACATACCCAATAAGTCTTTAATGTCGCATATCTCATAACTGCAACAGCTAGAGTCCTCAAATTTTGTATGGACGACTTTTACGTACAGTGAGCGTCAAAAGAAATTGTACACTATGGATAAAATTCTAACAATCTTAATTCAAGTTTTCCACTTAAGGAGAGTGCCCGAAAAATTTTTACAATATTTCCAAAATTTGCTAATTCTTTTCTTCTTGTTTCAGTTTAAAAAACTGGCAATAAAATAATTTGAAAAAAAATTAACGGTAATTTATTAATGTATATTTTTTTGAATTGTACACTTTCTTTTGACGCTCACAGTCTATACCCTGCAAGCAATTTTGTAGTCGACTACGTAAGTAGTGCACTTTAAGTTAACTTTTGTAGATTGACTATAATATAACTACAATTTAATGCAGCACTTCCTTAGAATTTGGTATTCGACTACGAAAATAACACACTTTTAGATAACTCTTTTAGACTAACTATAAGCTAACTGCAATGTTATGCAGAACTCACCCAAATACGAAACGTTTATTTATTATTGAGAGCTTCCTGTTTGTGAGATTTGTTTTCTCTCTGTTCTCTCTTTTACCAGATCAGACTTTTGATGATTTTGTTTTTAGACTAATTATAAACTAACTACAATGTTATGCAGAATTTCCCCATAATTTAAAACGTTTATGCTATTTCTGATAATATTGTTTTTTCAATTGCACATTTTTCTGAACTATTTTTAGATTAACTAATAGCTAATTGAAATGTTATGCAGAATTTATTCAAAATGAAACCGTTGTTTTTTTATTCTCTATTTTTTACTATTTGAATTCGTTTAAGTGCTATTGTAGCTTCAAAAATTATATAATTTTTATTGTTTAAAATGAGTGGCACAAGTAGAAGAAATTTAAAAAGACTTTTTAAAAAATAAATTTTTAAACAAATTAAAAACTAATAATTTAGATAATTTGAATAAATTAAAAAATAATAGTTCAAATCCATTGAAACACCCATTTTCCTCCAAACATACTTTTCTAGATGGAGAAAGTGTTGAAAGCATTAGTGCATCCAATGAACAATTTGACGAAAAAAAGACTTTTAAAGAAAAAATTGGAGATTGGTATTTTAAAAATAGGCCATCTCGCGAGTGTTTCAAAGAACTATTAAAAATATTGGTCGAAGAAAATTTGGATGTGCCTTTAAGTGCTAATTCATTTATTAAACACAAACGTTACAAATTAGAAATAACAAAAGTTTTTCTGGGCGTGTATTGCCACTTTGGGATAAGAAAACAAATATTTAGGTGTTTAAGTGACATACTCGATTGCCAAAAAATTATAATTGATTTAAATATAGATGGATTACCATTATTTAGAAGCTCAAGAAGTCAGTTGTGGCAGATTTTGGCAAAAATTGTTAACTGACTTTAAGTTAGTTAAAAAATTTTTAACTTTAAGTTAACTATTATATAACTGACTTTAAGTTAGTTGAAAAGTTGTTAACTTTAAGTTAACTATTATATAACTGACTTTAAGTTAGTTGAAAAGTTATGCAGAGTCGGACAATTGACTACTGCCAATGACACCACCATGTTAAAATAGTCAGTTGGCCCCATTAAAAATAATCTAAGAGTCAACCACAACTAGCTGAGAAAAAGTTAACTTATAATGCATTAAAAGTTAGTTGAGTTGCCGGCAGGGTATGAACAAAATAGGAGGATTGGCTATAGTGGGCGTGTAACCTCCCATATAAAAAATATTAAATTAGTACATATATCTAAGAAAATATAACAGTTAGAGTCCTAAAATTTTGTCGAATCCACTTTAGTATGAATAGGAAAAGGGGGCGTGGTACTTCGCATATGAATTAAATTTAAAACTTCTTATATCTGGGAAATCATTATAGATAAAATCATCAAATTGTACAGGGGCAACACTGAAATCCATATGAATAATTTTTGAAAAAATTGCCGGACTAGCAATAAGTGCGAGACCCTCCCATATAAATATGATACAAAAGTTCGTGTACATGGAAAACTATTAGAGCTGGAATCTATCATGAACCACTTTGACACACATATGAACATTTCGCGTTGGGGAAATAAATGGAATCTATTTTTATATGAATTCTTAGACAGAAAGTAAATACTAAACAGCATATATCTGATAAACTATTGCAGCTAAAGTATTATATGTTTGTAAAAATACGCATAGAGGGACATGTGAAACTTAGGTACCATTAACAGTAGACACAGACCATTGTTGACACTATACTGCCTTAATTTATTAACTACCTACAGCATATATAATTGTTTAAAGAACCAATTGTTACCTGTGGTTATATAATGCAGACCAAACTTTTATGGTCAGGTCATTTATGGTCACCCTAATAAAAAATATTTTCTATTGCCCAAAATTTTTTACCTTGAAAATAAAAAAATTTAACTGTTATGGTATATTTGGCTAATAATGATTGAAAGGAAGTACTTAAATAGTACTTACAATCTTTTTCGCAAATCATTTGAATCCCAGATTCTAAACGAGTTAAACATTTATTTTGTGAGTGATCATATTGTGATAAATTAAAAACAAAAAAATGCCACATAAAAATCTTCGCTTTCTAAACGCACCAAAAATGTAGTTAATTTACAATCACAAAGGTTAGGTTAGGTTAGAGGACGTGTACTTGTCCGTTAAGACAAGTACAATACCCGGAGGTCGAAATTGACCCATTGTACAACGTCCTTGGAGAGGGAAGGAAATAGAAGGAATAGGATGAAAGGAGGGCATAAGGGTAAGGGGAGGATTGGAATCACACAGAAAGAAACAGACACAAACAAGGGTTGAGCGCGCGACTACACTTATGAAGCCCTAGCACCTCTCAACCAGCTCAAACTGCTAATGAATCTGTGGAGAGCCTTGATGTCGGCTCTCGACACAGAACTCAAGCTCTCAAAGAAGGCTCTGCCAAGGGTCCTCAACCTCAACCTACCAAGGGCTGGGCAGTTACAGAGGAGGTGTTCGATAGTCTCTAACTCCTCCTCATCGCAACATACACTGCAATAGTCCGGCTGGGATCTGTTCCAGATCCCTGTCAGCGACCTAATCTCGCAGTGCCCTGTGATAAAACCGACAACCAACCTTACGCTGGCCTTAACCAAGCCCAGCAGCCAATCTGTTCTCTTATTGTCCACAGCAGGCCATAGACGTCTAGAGACAGAACAACCTGATCCGT
Organism: Sarcophaga caerulescens; assembly: GCA_927399465.1. NCBI lineage: Eukaryota > Metazoa > Arthropoda > Insecta > Diptera > Sarcophagidae > Sarcophaga > Sarcophaga caerulescens. The sequence continues at coordinate 63,600,048 of OV656866.1, forward strand.
TCCTCCAACGCCTCTGCTCTTCCTCCCTGACCCATCTATCGATGAGGCCATAGAGGTGGCAGACTGGGGGTTCAGGACCAACTATTAAATCGCCCCCCGAAAGGGAACCTAACCTAGCGAGGGCATCCGCCGTCTCATTGCCCAGTATTCCGCTATGACCCGGAACCCAGCATAGACGGATACGGTCCGGTCCAAAAGACCTCAACGACTCTTTGCACTCGCGAACCAGTCATGATTTGCACCAGACCGAAGCAAAGGCCTTAAGGGCAGCCTGACTGTCAACGAAGATCATGTAAGATTCCGAATCCGAAGATGGGCCACCAGCTATGGCCTCAATAGCCTTCAGTATTGCGAAAATCTCCGCCTGAAAAACGCTGCAGTCATCATTCAACCTGAAGTGGAGTTCAAGACCGAGTTCCCTACAGAAAACCCCAGCACCTGTACATCCACCTAACTTAGACCCATCTGTGAAAATGGATATACCACTCTGCCCCCGGAGTACCCCACCATTCCATTGTGCCCTATCCGGTATAAGTGTCCTTAAACCAGGTAGGAATATAGCCTCGGGCACAATGTAATCAGTGGCTTTTTCTGAAAGTCCATACCTTCCGTCAGGAAAGACGATACTCAGAACTCTGGAGTGACCTATCGAGCGCTGCTTCCAGCAACCCGATTCCCTCAGGCGTATGGCACTACGCGCTGCACACCTCTTGACATATAAGTCAAGCGGAGTCAGACAGAGCATAGTATCAAGAGCAGCCTGAGGGCAACTCTTCCTCACTCCAGTGATACTCAAAGAGGCAATCCGCTGAACCTTATCCAAGATTTTCCGTTGAAAACTCTTGTCTAAGGCACACCACCAGACAACACAACCATAAGTAATAACCGGTCTAACAATCGCCAGATATATCCAGCGAATGGCCCTGAGCGGAAGACCCCAGTTCTTACCTATGGAGTTCCTACACTGGTAGAAAGCATTCAGTCCCTTCTTCATTCTTTCCTCGGTGTTTCGTTTCCAGTTCAGCTTACTGTCCAGGACAACACCCAAGTACTTGACCTCAGAAGACAACGGCAGCTCCCTACCAGCTAATCTTGGCAGCCTGAAGGTTTCAATTTTGTACCTACGCGAGAACAGAACGAGATCCGTCTTATTTGGATTTATCCCCAGGCCACAGTTCGTTGCCCAAGAGGATAAAATTCTAAGAGCAGACTCCATCAGTTCCCCCAGCGTCGGCAAAAATTTTTCACCCACAAGAATAGCCACATCGTCGTTTAAAGAACCAATTGTTACCTGTGGTTATATAATGCAGACCAAACTTTTATGGTCAGGTCATTTATGGTCCCCCTAATAAAAAATATTTTCTATTGCCCAAAATTTTTTATCTTGAAAATAAAAAAATTTAACTGTTATGGTATATTTGGCTAATAATGATTGAAAGGAAGTACTTAAATAGTACTTACAATCTTTTTCGCAAATCATTTGAATCCCAGATTCTAAACGAGTTAATCATTTATTTTGTGAGTGATCATATTGTGATAAATTAAAAACAAAAAAATGCCACATAAAAATCTTCGCTTTCTAAACGCACCAAAAATGTAGTTAATTTACAATCACAAAGGGCTGACGAAATTCCCGAAGAACGTGATGTTCATCTGAGTGTTGAAAGGTCTAGAGCCTCCACATCTAGAGCTGCTGAGACTCCAGTTCAACGTGATGAACGTTTAGGAAGGGAAAGAATACGATCGCAAAGGGAAGTAGCTGCAGAAACACCAGATCAACGAGATGTACGTGTAGAAAGAGAGAGACTACGAGCATCAACATCTAGAGCTGCTGAGACACCTGATCAACGTCACGTCTTAAACGAAAACGATCCCAATCATCAAGGTCAAGAATTGATGAGACAATGGATCAACGCGATGTACGCCTAGAAGGAGATTACGGGCATCAACATCTAGAGCTGCGGAGACACCAGATCAATGTGATGCACGTGTAGAAGGAGAGAGGATACGAGCATCAACATCTAGAGCTGCTGAGACACCTGATCAACGTGATGCACGTCTTAGAAGAAAACGATCCCAATCATCAAGATCAAGAACTGATGAGACGCCGGATCAACGCGATGTACGCCTAGAAGGAGAGAGACTACGAGCATCAACATCTAGAGCAGCGGAGACACCAGATCAACGTGATGCATGTGTAGAAGGAGAGAGGATACGAGCATCAACATCTAGAGCTGCTGAGACACCTGATCGACGTGATGCACGTCTTAGAAGAAAACGATCTCAATCATCAAGATCAAGAACTGATGAGATGCCGGATCAACGCGATGTACGCCTAGAAGGAGAGAGACTACGAGCACCAACATCTAGAGCTGCCGAGACGCCGGATCAACGTATTACTCGAATTCAGAGTCAGCGACGTAAAGCCGCAGCATTAATATCGACCGAAACTTTGAATGAACGAAACGAACGTATCGGTCCAGCCGTTTAGCCTTCTATAGACTTCAAACAAACAAACCCACAAACAAATAGACACAATTCATTTTTATATATATAGATATCGATAGGAGTAGCGAAGCACACCGGGTTTCAGCTAGTACATTATATACATGAGTATATATTGCTAATAAGACTTAAAAACAATCAACTATTGTTATACTTATTTTTCTGTATTTTATTTATACCTTTGTAAAAGAACAATCAACTCATGTTGATCGTTCTTCGTTAAGAGGGAAGGTGTAGTGTGTTTGACTAGTCGAAGTTACCATACCTTTTGTATGTAACTTAATATCAACACATTCTTGCTGATATTGTCCACACTGCATAAATGTTGGGACAGCGTGTATTATGCTGTCTCAGCATATTCCCACCGCACACATAAGGCCATTATTATAACTTGCCGTTAACTAAAGGGAGGAATTTAACGGGCAGATAAATTGTTTTTCATTATTATGAGTACCCAATAAGATAGAAGTGATCGTTAAGCTAAAGGAAAGATCATCCTACCTTTAACATTTAAAGGTCACTTTATGTTTGAACTTGCCATATCATATACTATTTTCGATATGGCAACTTCAAATTTAAACAAAATGGGCATATACAACAAAAAAACGAAGTCCGCTGTTGCCACTGCGTTAAAAAAAAAACTTGTTTAATTGAGCAGTTTTATCGACTTTGCTCCGGCACTGCCATATTTTAATTTTATTTTATCTGTAAGTTGTAATAACGAAAATCAGTTAAAGGTAACTTTACAGTTCCCTTTAGCTAAAGGTACCTTTAACTAAACCCAAGTTTAACGGCAAGTTGTAATAATGGCCCATAGTGTGATAGAATTAAGAATTTAGTGTACAGTTAGTTTTAGGAAAGACAGAAATAAAAGTGACATAGAAATGAACAGTCGCACAAGCGGCTGTTCACAAAAATAAAATATTAATTGTTTCATTACACATGCAAGTGATTATATAGCCATTTATTTGTAACTCTATCCTTTTTACTTAATTCTGCATATTTTGCTGTTGATTTAATGTGAAAAGTTTGTTTTTCACTGATTGAAACACAAACTTATTTAGCATAAATTTTATTATTAATAAAAAATCCTTGTACATCGATAATTATAAAATTATCGTGTTGCTCCATTATAACCTCTTACAAAAAACTAACATAAAGATTATATGTATAAAACATATTCTATTTATAGTTTTTTTCTTTTACTTAGAAATAATTACTTTTCAAAAATTAATTTATAGTAAATAAACGAAAATGAAAACAATGAAAAAATAATAAATAGTTTATTGTTTTGATTAAAAATGTTATATCGTTAGTATAATTCGCAAAGACGCTAAGTCCACTTTTTTCCAAAATTGAGATTTTAATGCAATGTCATCATATAGTTTAAAGTTGTTGTAATTTTGTGGTTTGCAAAAACGCTAAGTCCACAAAACTACGAAAAATATTAATATTATTAATTAATTAATAATAATAATAATATTTAACATTATTATTAATATTAATATTATTATTATTTTGTAAAAATAATTGCGTTTAAACAGTTTACAAATTTCAAAAACTGAAGAAGTTACAATGTTTTTTGTGTCTCCTGTAAAATTTGAAAAAAGGGACTTAACACATTTGCGAATTATACTAACGATATGTTATATTTAGATTTTTCCTGTGGTTCTATGATTATTGGAAAAATATAATTTTGATAAGGAATTTTAAGGTACGGTTTTCTTGTTTTGAAATATGGTTTTATTGAAGAAATAGTTTATTGTTTTAGTTAAAAATGTTATATTTAGGGCCATTATTAGAACTTGCCGATAACTAAAGGCAGGATTTTAACGGGCAGATAAATTGTTTTTCATTATTATGAGTACCCAATAAGATAGAAGTGATCGTTAAGCTAAAGTGAAGATCATCCTACCTTTAACATTTAAAGGTCACTTTATGTTTGAACTTGCCATATCATATACTATTTTCGATATGGCAGCTTAAAATTTAAACAAAATGAGCATATACAACAAAAAACCGAAGTCCGCTGTTGCCACTGCGTTAAAAAAACTTGATTTATTGAGCAGTTTTATCGACTTTGCTCCGGCACTGCCATATTTTAATTTTATTTTATCTGTAAATTGTAATAACGAAAATCAGTTAAAGGTAGCTGATAACTCCATGGGCTGTATGGTGGGGAAGACCGTAGAAAGAAGAAACTGATGAGACAAATACTCGAATGCTAAGGAAAAAAAAGGAACTCAAATTAGACACGATCCAACGCTATAATAGGCACAAAGACCACTTTCCTTTTTTTCACGTTTTTTGGTTGTCGGTTAGACTTATCACACTTCTTTGATATAAAAGCTTCCTTTTCTTTTTATATTGGTTGTATATTTTACAAATATATGTTGGATATTTTTAGTCCAGGATTTTGCTTATAAAACAGGAATAAAATCCACTTCACACGTTTCGCCCTTTTTTTTGTAGAAAACAAAACTTTTCCAATAAAAGTAAAGTTAACACCAAAGTCACTCAGGTTTTATTAATCTTTTATTTTTTCCCAAAATGATGATATTATACTAATATTTTATTTTCACAAAATTATAATATTCTTTGCAATCTTTTATTTAAGTAACTTTTCACTTGAAATCCATTAAAATTAATAAAAACAACTAATTACTTTTCTTTTGGTTAATCAAAGTTTAGCTCTGAGCTGTTATTAAACGAATGAATCTTTTAGCAAGGATTTTATAACTCAAAGGCGTAATTTAATTGAAATTACATGAAATGTTAAAAAGTCCTAAAAGCTCTAATTACATTCCATTATGTTATAAAAAGAAAATTACAGAAAAGCTTAAATTAATGTGGCGCCCTCTATTGGACGTTAGGCTTCTTCTGGTTGATCGCCAAGAAGGGATTTTTCGATCTCCAGACATAAACATTCCGCAGCCCTTGCAGTACTGCAATCAAGAAAGAAATGGCTTCAAAGATAACGCTATAGTAAAGGGAATCAGAAAGCAGAGAATATTATTATATTAACTCAAATTTGATCAATTTATTTTTCCCAAAATTGGATAAACAAATAAATGAAACTAAAAACTATATCAGCTCACGATCCGGACTTCATTGAGTCAGCTGCATTAAAAGAAGATAAATTATAACTATAAATAAAAAATTATGTTTAATACGTATCATGGTTCAAAGCAATGTGTTGCATACCTATGTATTACAAGGAACACAGGCCCGAAATCAAGTAGCCAAAAATAGAAAACTGGGCCAAAGGTTTGCCCATCGTACCACCAAATACACCATTGCGTATGATTTTGCTGTACACGTCACAGCCTAACCTGATTCCAACTGGGGCCGCTATAAAAAACGTTGGGTCTGCCAGTTGTAGTCCCGGAAACTCGTCCACGATCCTTCCGTCCATCGACCTTGACGGTGTGAGACCATCCAACCTACCTCGTACCTCTGCATACGTTTCGACTGTATCGCTGCTGCCGTAGTTGCCTCTAATAACCAAGAGCACCCGTTCCGAGCGTCCAACTCTAATCGTCTTCGCGCCAAGCCTGCGCGATCGATTACTGCTCTCTCAGTGACGTATCGTCCATGTGCCACAATGTTCACTACAGCGGTTGGCTTCAGGAGGACGCTGTCCGTCAACGAATATGACGTAGAAGGCAACGTTCTATCAGCTGTCGAGCGAGAGATTTCTCCTGGTTGATGAGACTGGAGGTTCCTCGATCGACTTGGAACCAGAGCGTTAGACGGACTCGGTCTTCGGCTCTCACGATCATTGGACGAACGAGGTCCCCTGGCGGAATTTCGGGACGTACGAGGTCCTTTTTTACCTGTGCGAGCAGGCGATCTGTGACGGCGCTTACCTCTCTTCGATTTCACTACCTTCTTCGGACCAGACGAACGAGGTCTATTGTCCGGCTTGTGGAGGAGCGTATGATGCATGTCACCGCAGCGCTTACACTTGCCAGTACTAACGCACGTCCGCCAGGTATGGTCGTAACTCAAACAGCCAGCACAGTATTTGTACATTGTCACCAACTTCATTCTCTCCTCATAGTCTGCCCGCGACATACCATCTTCTTATTATTGTCGCCTTGCTTGTACAGTCGAACTTCTCTATAGTGAACTTCTATACAATGAAGCTCTCCCTATTATGAATTGATTTCAAACACACAACTTTTTCCGTTCCAATTTCATTGTTTTTGATCTCCTTATAATGAATTTCCATACAATAAAGTTTTCTATACAATGAAGCAATTTTGTAGGTGTAATATTTGACTCATGTGCGTTTTTGTCTCCATATAATGAATTTTTCAAACAATTTTCTGTTACGCATACTAACAATTCTGTGTACCGAGAAAGATGCCACATATAATGAGGGGATTCCCAAAAGAGGAAAATAAGAACAAAAAAAAAAGAAGAAAGCCACATCAATAACAATTTTGACATCAGTTGCCGGTGTTCAGTGATCAGAAATGACGCAGCGAAGTAGCATTTCGCTTGAAAAAAAATTTTTAATTAACTAATTTTTATATAATGGTTTTGTTATTTGGTATTATGTACAAGGTTTTGATGTGGAAGAAAAATGGAAAAGTGTAACCCAAACTAATATGCCTAATTATTTTAAATAAAAAGTGGGGGAAAAATATAATTTCTGTATAATGAAGTTTCTATATAATGAAGTGATTTTCTGGTCCCGTCAAGATTCATTATAGGGAAGTTCGACTGTACTTTTTCGCCGAAACCATGATACGATTAGCTGAAATTATTAAATATTTCAAATTCAAAATGTAGGTAGAATTACCAGTTTCACAACTGGTCGAGTAATTGTTCCACGTAAAGTTTTCAAATCCACTACTCTAATATGACTATCTCTACCCAAATGCAAATTTAATACGCGACCTAGGCGCCATTCATTGATAGGCACGTTGTCCTCGCGGATGACGCCCATATCCCCGACCTCTAAGTCCTTCCTTATACTTACTTACTTACTTAATTGGCCATAACAACCCGATTAACGGATTTCGGCCTGCCGCAACACATCCTTCCAGGCGCCTCTGCTTCTTGAGCGCCTACGCCAGTTGGTCACACCAATCGATGACAGGGCGTCCTCGATTTGGTCCTTCCAACGGATACAAGGTCGTCCTCTTCGCCGACTTCCGCAGATCCCCGCATCAAATACCCGTCTCGCCGGAGCATCCTCCTCCATTCGAACGACATGGACGAGCCAGCGCAGCCGCTGGATCTTAATACGCTGTACAACGCCTATGTCGTTGAGGAGCTCATACAGCTCACTATTGAATCGGATGCGGAAATCATCGCCAACTCGCACTGGACCGAAGATCTTACGTAGGACTTTTCTCTCGAACACTCTCAAGGCAGCTGCATCAGTTCTTAATAGGGTCCATGCTTCTGCGCCATAAAGAAGCACGGGTAGGATGAGCGTCTTGTAGAGTATTAGTTTCGTCTTACGAGAGAGGTCTCTGCTACTCAATTGCCTATTGAGACCATAGTAGCACCTGTTGGCAAGAGTAATCCTGCGCTTGATCTCCAGACTGACATCATTTTCGGTGGTAACGCCGGAGCCAAGATAAATGAATTCCTTGACTGTATCAAAAGTATAGTTATCGGCCGTAATTTGAGAATCAATACGCCGCACGTCTCTACATGTCGATAACATATACTTTGTTTTGCCCTCATTTACTGCCAGACCCATCTTCTTAGACTCGCGTTCAATAGCACTAAAGGCAGCAGTGACATCTCGCTTGGTACGCCCTATGATGTCGATGTCGTCAGCGTACGCAAGCAACTGGACACTTTTTTGAAAAATAGTGCCATTGCGATGCACTCCCGCCTTCCGCAGAACACTCTCCATGACGAAGTTGAAGAGGTCGCATGATAAGGGATCGCCTTGTCTGAAACCTCGCACGGTATCAAAAGGTTCGGAGAGGTCCATTCCTACCTTGACGGAGCTGCAGGAATTGCTCAACGTCATTCTGCATAGCCTTATCAGCTTCGCAGGTATACCGAGCTCAGACATTGCGGCAAAAACACGATCCCTTATGGGGCTATCGAAAGCAGCCTTATAGTCGACAAAAAGATGGTCTGTGTCGACTTGATTTTCGTGGGAGTTTTCCAGGATTTGGCGTAGTGTGAAGATCTGGTCGATGGTGGACTTGCCAGGTCTGAAGCCGCACTGATAAGGTCCAATCAGTGTTTTGACGAGTGGCTTCAGTCGTTCACACAATATGCCTGTAAGAACCTTATATGCGATAGGGAGAAGGCTTATACCGCTATAGTTGGCGCATATCGTAGGGTCTCCCTTTTTCAGGACAGGACAGAGGACACTGAGGTTCCAATCGTTGGGCATACTTTCCTCTAGCCATATTTTGTAGGTGAGCTGGTGCATGCGCCCTACCAACTCATTACATCCGGTCTTAAACAGTTCAGCGGGGAGGCCATCAGGACCTGCCGCTTTATTGTTTTTAAGACGCATAATTGCGACTTTAACCTCATCATGGCTAGGTGGCGGGATCTCCACGCCGTCATCATCGATCGGGTTCGGAACATCATCTCTAGAGGCGGTATTGATGTCGTCATCGCCTTGCAGCAGAGTAGAGAAGTGTTTCCTCCACAACCTCAGCACCCCCTGCGGATCTGTAACCAGGTTTCCATTCTCATCCTTGCAGGAAGACGCTCCGGGCTTATACCCCTCGGTCAGACGCTTAACCTTTTGATAGAATTTTCGAGCGTCATTCCTACATCTGTACATCTCGACTTCCTCACGCTCACGCCTTTCCTGCTCCCTCTTCTTGTGTCTGAAAAGGCGTCTCTCATCCCTTCTCCTCTCTCTGTAATTTTCGACAATGGCTCGCGTAGCGGCCGACTGCAACGTTTTTCTGTATGCGGCGTTTTTCGCTGCAGCTGCCTCGCGACACTCCTCATCGTACCATTGATTTCGTTGGGGTGGGCGCTCGAAACCAAGGACTGTTTCCGCAGTATTGCGCAAGGAGTGGGAGATGTTGGCCCACAATCCGCCAATGTCGTTGAGATTAGACGGGGAACGACGGAGTTTATCAGAGAGTTGAGCGGAGAAAGCCTCAGCTGTCCTTTGTGATCGCAGCTTCTTAACGTCCAGCTTTCGCAATGCACTAGATTGCGCAGTCCTCGAAGCGCAAATGCGCAATCGAAACTTAGCTGCGACAAGGTAGTGGTCCGAGTCGATGTTTGGACCTCTAAATGTGCGCACATCTAGTACACTGGATACATGCCTTCCGTCAATCACAATATGATCGATCTGGTTGGATGTTGATCGATCGGGGGACATCCAAGTGGCCTTGTGAATGTCGAGATGCTGAAACCTGGTGCTACATACTACCATGTTACGCGCCGCGGCGAAATCGATCAGCCTCATACCATTGGAGGTAGTGTTCGCGTGGAGGCTGAACTGTCCGACAGTGGGGCCAAAGATACCTTCCCGCCCGACCTTCGCATTAAAATCCCCGAAGACGATTTTGGCGTCGTGGGCCGGGCACTTATCGTATACGTCCTCGAGCTTAGCGTAGAAGGCATCTTTAACCACATCGTCCTTTTCTTCCTTCGGGGCGTGAGCACAAATTAGGCTGATGTTGTAGAATTTTGCCCTGATGCGGATTGTGGCTATTCTTTCGTTCACTGGGGTGAACCCAGAGACGAGGTGACGAAGTCTCTTATTAACCACAAATCCGCACCCGAATTCGTGCTTATCAACATGGCAGCTGTAATACACATCGCAAGATGCTACTTCCTTATACATTTCCACTTATTTCTCTTCTGTAGCTCCTTCAAATATTCTTCCTTCCAACGAAGACATAGACGTTGGTTTAGAGCTTTGACTCATTGCCATCGGTTGGTTATTGAGGGTAAAGGATCCTCAATCTTCAATTCCGTTGGGGACATTAAAGGACCCCCAATTAAGAAATGACCTGGCGTAAGAGCATCCAGACAATCGGCATTATCTGCCAAAGGGCATAATGGACGCGAATTTAAACACGCCTCGGCACGAGTTAGGAGTGTGGAGAATTCCTCAAAAGAATACTTCAAACTTCCTGCCAACCGTTTAAAATGGTGTTTAAAACTTTTGACACCTGCTTCCCAGAGTCCTCCCATATGAGGTGCCCCAGCAGGGTTGAAATGCCAAGTCAACCCTCTAGGTCCGTAAGTAGCATTGACCTGGGAATAGGGTTGTCAGCCTGGCTGGATTGTCCAGCTGTTTTGATGCTTGTCCAGTTTCAAGCTAAAATTTAATTTGTCCAGCTAAATAGAAATTTTTTTTAGTACACTGCAATAACTTGGGCAACAATTTTCAAGTTATCTTTGTCAAATCATGTTAGCCAACAATGATTGTACATTTGTTATACAACTAAGTTATGATTTCCGTCTTCTATCATCACTGACAACTTGTCTCAACACTTGAACAGCTGATGTCATAATAAATATTATTGCGAGCGATAGTGAATTTCTTAAATTTTAAAGAATGCAATGTATTTATTTAATTGTAATATTTTTAAATAATAATACATATGTATATACATATGTTGATAACAATGGATATTTACACAAAACCAAAATTAACAAATTTTCGGTATTTTTTTATGTCCAGCTTTTTTTGTTTTGTCCAGCTTTTTAAAACCCAATGTCCAGCTTTTTGCGAATCGGAATCTGGCAACCTTACCTGGGAACCTGATTCCCTAAGAAAATTTCGAAATTCACTCCTTAAGATTTTCGACGCTCCTACAAAATTGGTCCCGTTGTCGGAATACATATCCGTAGGGTATCCACGACGAGAAATGAATCTAGCCAAGGCGGCCAAAAATGCCGACGTAGATAAGTTACTAACGGCTTCCAAATGAATAGCCTTCGTAGCAAAGCAAATAAACAGACACACGTAGCCCTTCGTTATAAGACACGCTCTGCCCGTATAATTGCGAATGTCGAAAGGCCCAGCAAAATCTACACCAGTGCTAGCGAAAGGACGAGTGAAAACGGTATGCGACGTAGGTAAAGCTGTCATGATCTGACTCTGAGTCATTCCCCTATAGATAGTACAAGTCATACAATACCCTACGACGGTCTTGATCAAATTCTTAGACCTGCACATGTAGAACTCAATCAAAATCGATCAATAGATAAGAGAATCGACTTGCTGTTGGCAAAAGAATCGGAAACCGTTCATTGTAGCTGAGATTTACCGCATTAGCCAACCTGCCACCTACTCTCATCAAACCATCCCCATCTAAAAAGGGATTCATATTCAAAAGTTCCCCCTCCACAATCTTTTCTCCTTCAGACAACCGCCGATATTCCTGAGGGTACCAAGCTCTTTGAGATTTCCTTATCAATTTCCCTCTCACACTCCGGATTTCGTGTGGAGTAATCTCCAAAGAACTACCACTCGAACGTTCTTTATCAAAAAACCTAAACACTAAAGCCATCACAAGTAACGCCCTCGAGTAGGAAGAAAACCGATCCAACAGATCATCGAACTCCCTAAAATATGTAAAGAAAAAAAGGTGACACTTTTCCTCCTCCTTAGTGTCATATTCCTCTGGGATAGGATTACGCCACTCGCTAGCAGTAGAACCTAACCAGGTGGGACCATGCCACCACAGCTCGTCCGTCGCCAAATCCTGCGGCCGAGCTCCTCGACTTATCAAATCAGCCGGATTCTGCTCCGACCGAACATGCCTCCAACAGGCCTTGCCCATGTGCTCCGTCACCTTTGCAACTCGATTAGCAACAAAGGTTTTCCACGAACTAGGTGGTTTTTGAAGTCAAGCCAAAACTATGGTGGAATCAGTCCACCCATAGAACTTTGTTTTTGTTGGGTCGAATTTCAAATTTGCTCTCACAGCTTCCATCAGCTCAGCCAATAACACAGCTCCGCAAAGTTCCAGCCTTGGTAAAGAAACTGTTTTCAAAGGAGCGACCCTCGACTTAGCCAACAACAGATGGGTCTGATTAACACCTAAATCATCCTCTATACCGATGTATATACACGCCCCGTATGCTTTCTTCAAAGCATCAGAGAACCCATGAATCCCCACACTGCAATCGGGCCGAAAACCTACCCATCGAGGTATTTGTATATTATTAATGAAACTATATTCATTAATAAATTGGTTCCATTTCGCTTGGCTCTCCGGGGTCAAAAATTCATCCCAGTCCTTTCGCTCCATATTTGCTGCATGAGCATCTTCGCGGTGATAATAATTGGACCTAACCATCCAGCAGGATCGAAAAGCCTAGCTATAATTGACAATACTTCCCTTTTGGTAAAATTCTCCTTGATTTCGATTGCCGTTGTCGTAAAGAAAAACTGACCAGACTTGGCATTCCATCGTACGCCCAGGGTTTTGATCGAGCTTATATCCTCAAATTCTAAAAAATCTTCCCTCAACAAGTGATCAGAAGGCAACCCTTGAAGAATTCTACTATCGTTTGAGGTCCATTTCCTCATTGAGAATCCCGCGGAAGTCAACGTCGATCTTAACTGGTCCCGAGCGTCTATCGCTCCAGAAACGTCATCTCTCGTAAAATTTCGGAAGCCAAAGGCCATTCAGAACCACCGTCATCAGCGAGTTGAAGCAATGTCCGTATTGCCAAAAATGGAGCACAATTTACTCCGAACGTGACGGTCTTCAACTCGAAATCCTCTACTTCCTTATCCGATTCCTTACGAAAAACTAAACGTTGGTATTTCACCTGCTCAGGGTCCAAGAGAATCTGTCGATACATCTTCGCAATGTCTCCATTAAAGACATATCTGTAAAGCGCCATCTCACAATCAAGAGCCTCAAGTCATTCTGCAAAACAGGCCCGGTAAATAAGGTGTCGTTCAAGCTCAATCCACACGATGTTCTACTAGACGCGTTGAAAACAACCCTAACTTTCGTGGAAGAGCTTTCAGGCTTGAGCACCGCGTGATGAGGTAAATAATACGAATGTTTTTCACATGCGTCCTTCAAATTCACCCTCGCCATGTGACCCAAAGATTCATTGGGAAGCTTCGTTCAGCAAAAATTGTTTGTAGGCCCTTGGGCGAGAAGAGCCAAGGCAAGCCAGGGAATCATACTGCGGCTTGATAGGTAATGATACTATGTATCGCCCAGCCGAATTCCTACGTACTGTTTTCCTAAAATATTCCTCACAGTACTCATCATCAGGCGACATCTTCGAATGCCTTGGAGGTTCCTCCAATTTTCAGAACCTCTCCAGTTGCCTATCCAATTCCAATTCGGTGCAATACGACACGAGAGTCGTATAGCTCTTGGAACGCGGTTCGGGTAGTGAACCTGTCAGAACCCAACCAAATATACTCTCCTGGGCCATCAAATTCCCCAGAAGATTTTTCCTAACGCCCTCCAACATCACGCTAGGATAAATGTCGCCTCCAATTAGGATGTCCACTCGATCGCTCTCATTAAACTTAGGATCAGCCAATGTGGTCTCCGAAAAAGCTGCAGATCGCGATATGTTAATAGTTGAGCTGGGTAACATTCCGGTCAACTTCGGCAACACCAAACCGATTGCCTCCACACGAGGTTGATCGCCCGACAGAGAAGTTAAGACAAACGAACATTGTCTTTGGACTGCACCAGCACATGCTCCATTCAAACCAGAGACTTTAGCATGTATATTCACCGCTGGCAATCCCAATCTCCTCTGTAATCCGTCCGAAATGAAGGTAGCCTGGGACCCTGAATCTATTAGGGCCCTAGCTCTAAACGTTTCCCCTCGGTGGTAGATACCAACTACCACAGTTCCCAAAAGTATCTGCCTCGACGTAGCAGCAAAACAATTCTGAACCTCACCAAATGGGTTCCGTTTTGATGTTTTATTTGTATTTATTCATTTGTGTGAGAATTTAAGTTATTAAAAGCCAAGATATTTTTTGCAACTTTAAAATTAAAAATAAAAAGAAAATTTAATTCGTTATTTGTTATTTAATTTTCAATTTAATTTTAGAGCTAGGGCTCTGATAGAATCCGGTTCGAAGGACCAAATGATAACGGAAGACCGTAGAAAGAAGAAACTGATGAGACAAATACTCGAATGCTAAGGAAAAAAAAAGGAACACAAATTAGACACGATCCAACGCTATAAAAGGCACAAAGAACACTTTCCTTTTTTTCACGTTTTTTGGTTGTCGGTTAGACTTATCACACTTCTTTGATATAAAAGCTTCCTTTTCTTTTTATGTTGGTTGTATATTTTACAAAGTTTCTCAAAAAAATCTGTCGTTCGGAGTCGACTTTAAACTGTAGGTCCCGCCACTTATGTATAAAATTAACACGCACAACATAAGTGGTGTGAGAAACTAGGTCAATAATCCTAACTGAAGGGTTGTAATGACCAATTATGTATGTATGTATATTTTACAAATATATGTTGGATATTTTTAATCCAGGATTTTGCTTATAAAATAGGAATAAAATCCACTTCTCACGTTTCGCCCTTTTTTTTTGTAGAAAACAAAACTTTTCCAATAAAAGTAAAATTAACACCAAAGTCACTCGGGTTTTATTAATCTTTTATTTTTTTCCAAAATGATGGTATTATACTAACATTTTATTTTCACAAAATTATAATATTCTTTGCAATCTTTTACTTAAATAACTTTTCACTTGAAATCACTTGAAATTAATAAAAAACAACTAATTACTTTTCTTTTGGTTAATCAAAGTTTAGCTCTGAGCTGTTATTAAACGAATGAATCTTTTAGCAAGGATTTTATAACTCAATAACTAATTGAAATTACATGAAATGTTAAAAAGTCAAAGGTACCTTTAGCTAAACCCAAGTTTAACGGCAAGTTGTAATAATGGCCCTTAGATTGTTAACATGTAACTGATATCATCTTCAACATTATTATAATTGGCAGAAGGAATGATTTGTTTATTACATAATTGAAAAACTTGAAAGTAACAATAAGAAAAAATTAAATAAGTATTCATTAATAAATGATGATATAGACGAATTATTTCAAGATGATAATATTAGTTTTGGACTATTAATAATTCAGCTAAAAAAATAAAGAAAGATAATCAAACCATTCTTTCTGCCAATTATAATAGTGTTGAAGATGATATCAGTTATCTGATGTACTTTATTCTGAATATGAAAATGCTATAGAAAGAACTAGTACACCGTTTAATGAAAATAAAAGTGCCGTAAAAAGACCTAGCTCACCCTGTTATGAAAATAAAAAAAATGTAAAAGTGAAAACAATATTTTTGAAAAAATTATAAAGGATTAGGTCAGTGAACAAATAAGAAAGAAAAAATTTTATAATAAACAAACTGCAAACAGTAAATCACATTTATTTAATAGCGTTTTATCACCGCACGAAGCAAATGTAACTGTTCATGATAACTATAACAACGACAACAACAACGACGAAGTTGAACAGGAATATGTACAAGCTAATACACTCAAACGAAAAAGTAAAACTATACTGAATAATGGTAGAAAAAGAAATAAAACAACACATTTAATTGAAAAAATTTTAAAGCGAAAGAATACATCTACATTTGATGATAATTATGACCAATATAAAAAACGTAAAAAAACAACACTTATTTTCAAAAAGAAAAAACAGTTTTCGTATAAACAATGGTAGAAAACGTATAAAATTCACAAGCAGTAATTTTAACAAATCATCAACACTACTTCAAAATGTTCAACTTCTTATGAATAATAAAACTTTAGATAAAACTTATGTTTTCAACATTGATGAAAACGGAAGTTGGCGATATGGGAATAACAAACTTGTCTTTAATAATGATATTTCTATTCGAATAGGAAATGAAAATGACTCAAGGTTAATTTGAATTAGTATTTCATGCAAAACCCTTACATTATACAAAAACTGATTTAAATAAATACAAAGATTAATTAATAAGCACAAATGTATATAGACGTAAATATCATCCGAATGGTCAAATAAAAGGTACAAAAGCTTTTAAATATCAACGTATAATAAAAAAAGAACTATTTAGTACAAAAACAAATAACTTAAAGAAAGGTAGTGGTTTAATACTTAAATCTGTAGATTAGAAAAAACCAAACTATATATATTGGGATAATCCTAATGAGTTAGTCAATAGACTAAGACTTCTTCTATCCTCTGAAGGTGTTGGACATAACAATCATAAAAACGAAATAATATCTATAGCTCAAGAACTGAAAGAAGCTAATATAATTTATTAGAAAATGACTTCTATAAATAAATTTGGAGAAAGCTTAAAAAGAAATAACAAGGTTGAATCTAAAGATGCAGTTACAAAAGCATATCTTAATAACAGAACTGATTTACTTACAAATAAAATTAAAATAAAATTGTTATAAAATAGAAATATTACAAAAAGAAATCAATCTTTCGCTTTAAAACATTAATACATCAATATTGAAGAATATAGAAAAAATTTAAAACATACAAACAAATAGTATCATATCGATATCGAAAGAAATACAAAATATAAAAATTTATGTGACAACTCTTAAAAATGATACTTTGCTATTTGTTAATAAACAAATAAAGGAAAATGAAAATATTGAAAACGATTTAAATGCAATAAAAAGAATTGCATTTGAAAACGAAAAGAAATTTAACAACATTGACAATTATCTTTTTAAATCTTTACTTCCTAAACAAAAGAAAGCTGAAAAACAAGCTTGAAATTATTAAAAAAAAAACTAATAAAATAGAAATGTTTACATTTATTAATTGTCATATGGAATTTTACATTTGAATAGGAATATACCTGCCATGAAAAAATTTCTCAAAAATCAGACGTTTGGAGTCGACGTTAAACTGTAGGTCCCGCCACTCACTTATAAAATTAACGCAGACAACATGAGTGGTGTGAGAAGCTAGGCCGTAATCCTTACTGAAGGGTTGTAATGGAGAGTCCACAATAAAAGACTTTATCGAATATCGAATACTAACTATAAAAAAGGGAAGAAGAAGAATATCCTGTTTTATATGTTAAAGGATATGAAAAAGTCAGATGGTTAAGAGAACTATTTGGAAAAGAAATACAAATATATATATTTAATTTAGATTATTGGGATTGTCCGAACATAAAAATTTTGTGTAAAGATAATCCAAATATAAAGATTCGTGAAAATAATTTTAATCATAAATGTGCTGAAAAGAATGTAATTTTACTTAGAAATTTTGTTAAAAAGAGAAAACATTAAATATAAATTGTTAATCAATAAAACCTTTGAAGTTGTTAATTTTATTTTCAGTTGATCCTTACTTTTTATACAGTATACATAAAGTGTAACAAAAAATTTAACTCAAAAATGATGTTATCAGCTGAATTCGAAGAACTATTAATAAAACATTTTAATCAGATTGACAATGACCATATAGATTTATTTATGAAACTTATAAATGAATTAAGAATTTGTAATTATGTAAATCATCCATTTATATGTGTTAATAATATCATACATAGATTTAACAGTGAAAATACTTATTCACATTCTTTCAACATTTGTCTATGTCAAACATTCTATACACCATGGTATAAGAAATATAGAAGGCACAGCTAAGCAGTAACGAAAGCAATGACATTTGAAAAAGGCTTTTAGCGTAAAAACACTGGTCCAACTAGAGGGAGAAAAAAAATATTATAAGTGTTGCGAACCAAATGTGTTAGAAGCAACAGATATACAGAGGGAAAACTGATGGATAAAGCAGAAAAATTAAATGTAAACAAACATTTATATTGTGTTAAAAAAGGGAAAATTTAGAATATTTTTTAATTTCTTCAATAAAAATTTTAAAAATTCGTAAATATTTAATTATTAATAGAAATTTGTGTGGTTTTTGGTCACAACGAATATAGTTTCTTGTGCAAAAGATAAGTAAGAAGCTAAATATATCAAGATCAAATAACACATATTGCTCATAAAATTTTTTTCTTGTAGAACTTTGTGTATATTACCAGTATTTATTAATTTCTTGAATGAAAAAGTTAAAATTCGGTAATTTTTTCATTATTAATTGAACTCTTAGCAATTTCTCTACATAATGAAACAAGTTCCGTGTGCAAAAGGTAAGTAAAAATAAAAATATAACAAAATATATACTCATAACTTTTTGTTTCAGGAGTTTGTGAATATACCTCTCAATTGGTTAAATACTAAGTTAGTGACGATCGATAAAAGGTGTCACCAAATACGCTAGTTCCAAATTACGTTTCTCCAATAAAATGGTACATCTCCTTTCAACCAAGAACCCGTATTATGTGCATAATTATTCTATTATTCCACCACAATATCATCATTTCTATCCAATAATAAAAATCCTCCCCGAAAACAAACATAAACAAAACAGAGTTACTTTTAGACAGAGACAGAAATACTTTTTGGTAATATTTGCTGTCTCTTTTACATTCGAACAGTGCTCCTGTCAAATTCGTTTCGTTACTGCTTATATTGTGATAGAAGGTACATTTCAATCAAAATTTTTTTTATAAAATAAGGCTTTTTGAAGTTTTATTTTCTCATAAACTATATATATAGCGTTGCCACATTTATAATTTTGTTGTATATTCCCAATAAATTATTTATGACAAATGTGCAATTTATAATTTAGTATATTTAAGTATGATATTTACTGTATTATGTTGTGCTAAAAGTGGTCGACTGAATAACTAATTTCCGGTCATAATTAAACACACATTAACTAGTTTTTAAGGTTAACTAAGTAATAATTTTTTTCATTTTTTTTTTATTAGAACACAAATATTTACTTTCTTTTATATGACGATTTAGAAAGCGAATTCGAAAAAATGTTCGTCCAAGATAAAACCTTTTAACAATTTTTATATCTAAATTTATATTAGTTAACTCCAACAAATTTAACATGTAATTTGGAACAGCATCTCTATCCAATCTCACGCGTTTCGTTTTAACTATAATATCACTTTCAATAAAATGTTTCGAGCACAACATCGGCTCCTTCGGCAAATCACACTCACAAATTTTACACACTTCCAGCCACTGCTGGCGTTTTTTGGGAAATGTGGGGACTTTAAAAAATCATATTTCTGAATTTTTGCAAAAATATTTCGTATTTTCGCATTTGGGGAAAATACAACTCATGGTTTTTAAATCTTGGAAAAATATTTTCAAATTAGCTTCGTAAGTATTGATATATCACAAGTCTTACCTTTGATTCCAATTTAAACACAAATATTTTAATAAACAATTTTTTCAAAATATTTTTCAATTGAATTGAATTTATTATTTTCATATGACTTCAAAGAAAATGTGGGAAATTTAAAGTTAATATGGTAGCATTATTTTAACGAAAACGTCAAAATCCTTAAGCATGTCAGGTAGTGAGGCTGATTTCCTAAACGCATGTTCGTAAACGCAACCCTGAAAATTTCACAATGTATTTTGTTCCCTTTTGCAACACTGTTGTAGCAAAGAAAATAAAGTATAAAGAATGTGCATTTTAAAATATTTTGGAATATTTTCCAAAAATATTTCATGACGCGGGGGGAAAGATAGGAGGGAAGGAAACATAAATGAAGAGTGTAACAATGCGTTGCTCTCATTATTTGCTCTCGTCGCGATGAGATCAAAGACTATAAATATATGAAGATGTTGCACTGCCATACATTGTACTGCCAATGCCAAATTTGTCGATGGCAGTGCGGCTACTGCCACTTATTGTACTCAGAGAACGTATTGTTGTCTTCTCTAAGCAATTTATTCTCATATGCGTGTATACGTGTGTGCTTGTACTAAAGGTCTGCACAAATGTATTTGACTTCAAAAAGTACATGAGATCTAGCATACATGTACACTTATCCGAAGTATCCGAAGAAGAAAAGTACTCTTTTTTGAGAACAACAAAATTATCGAATAACTTCTTGTTGTTATTTGACTGCGTTCGCTTCATACAAATACATGTTCAACTTTCCTTCTTACTCGAAAATACCGGCACAAAACATGTCGAGTACAACGAGTACCACCAAACTTCACGTAGTACTTCAAATACCAATGAGTACTGCAAATACCACAAAGAAGGTTGTCAAAGAAAAGATCTACACCAAAGACTATAAATATGTAAAGATGTTGCACACAGTGTAAAAAGTAACATGTACTCAGAGAACTTATTATACTCAGACAACGTATTGTTCTCTTCTCTAAGCAATTTATTCTCATATGCGTGTATACGTGTGTGCATGTATGTATACATGTATTGCCAAATAAAATAATAAACAAACTGAAAGATGTCTTGTTTTCGCAAAATGTATGTGCAAATAGCCTGTGGAAAACAAATATTACCGTTTGTTTTATTGTAGGGTAAGAATATGTGTTTTATTGTTGTAGAAATGAAATTATATCGATTCGCACCGAATTATAATGTTATTTTTTAGGCTGTTCAATTATGTATGTATGAATTTATGTATGTATGTATTTTTCGAAGGCAAGAAATCTTATTTCTGAGAAGAGGTCTGCTCTTGGAACTAACGGAGCTACAATAAACAAAATAATGTTTTTACACTCTAATATGAATAAAACAAAAATATACGAAGAAATAGAAAGAATAGAAAGTGATCTCTAGTTTTAAGTTTTATGGACATGAATTTTTAGTTTTTTTTATTTAAGGATTAATGTTTTTATGTTTTGTTTTTCTTTTTAAATAAATTCACAAATATTTAAGTTTTTAAAGTTCCTTCTATTCTATATACATATACTTAACTTTATTTGTTACACTTATTACTTCTTACATACTTTTATCGTTTTAAATGATCTCTGAAAATATGAAATATAAACTATGTTTTTTTACGTTTTAGTAATTTTAAGTGATTTTTTTGTTATTTTAATTGTTTTTAGTTAATTGAAAATAAAGAATTTTTTAAATCAAAAAGCGAAAAAAAAATATTTTCCAAAAAAATTGACTATTTTCGATTACTATTTTTTTATTTCAATGATTAATAAATATATGCCTAACATGCCGTTTGTCCATACACATAAGCATTTATATATAAAAAAAACATCAGTTATGTGGTGTTTTATGCTGCGAGTATTTGAAGTACCACATGAAGTGAACATAATTTTAGGAGTACTTGTTTTTGCGGATATAATTTTCAATGAGTACTCTTTTTACGGAACATAAGCAGCTTCGGATAAATACTTACTCGTATTTATCTTGCACACATTCTCTTCTCTTCACTGCTTGCGCTGTTAGAGAGAGAGTAAGTACTCTATTTATACGACAACGAGTTGCACATATGAAGCAAAAAAGTTATTTGTTGCAGACCTTTAGCAAAGACTATATAATATAAAGATGTTCCACTCAGTACATTTTGGTTTAACCAAAGAAAATAAAGTATAAAGAATGTGCATCTTAACATATTTTGAAATATTTTTCAAAAATATTTCATGACGCGGGGGGAAAGATAGGAGGGAAGTAAACAGAAACGAAGAGCGTAACAATGCGTTGCTCTCATTCTTTGCTCTCATCGCGATGAGATCAAAGACTATAAATATATGAAGATGTTGCACTGCCAGTGCCAAATTTGTCGATGGCAGTACGGCTACTGCCACTTATTGTACTCAGAGAACTTATTATACTAAGAGAACGTATTGTTCTCTTCTCTAATTTATTCTCATATGCGTGTATACGTGTGTGCTTGTACATTGCCAAATAAAATAATAAACAAACTGAAAGATGTCTTGTTTTCACAAAATGTATGTGCAAATAGCCTGTGGAAAAAAATATTACCGTTTGTTTTATTGTAGGGTAAGAATATGTGTTTTATTGTTGTAGAAATGAAACTATATCGATTCGCACCGAAATAAAAAATCCACATTTTGTGTGGACATTTGAAACTGAAAAACTGAAAAATTGTTTTATAAAAAGTGTGAATTTAAAAGTTGTAGTGCATGCTCAAACAACGTTTAATAAATATAATATATAATTAAAATCATAAATCATATTTTTAGAAGATATTGATAGGACTGGAAATATATCAGAAAGTACCCATACCCCTGATATAGATGTCGCAGATATATACGATGAAAATAAAGAATATTTTAATGAAGGCACCGATTGTTTTACGTCCAACAATGTGCCAATTAAATTAACATCAAGTCGATATTTTGTTGGTTACCTAGCTCAACGAATATCTTGCGTTAAATGTCGTGTGGATATAATCAAACCAGCGCAAATTTTGTCATATCCTTCAGAAATGTTCGTTCATGCAAAAAATTATATAAAAGATTCCGACTTTGGAAGTTTGTGCGCTCCATCTGATTTACTTTTTGAAGTTTGCAAAATTCATATAAGTCTTCGAAAATATTTTTTTAGAAAATAAATCTATAAAAAACAAAAAAACATTTGTAGTTGGCCAAAAAATACAAAAAATGCACAAAAAATACAATTTATTCCTTGGTTTGATGAAAATAACGAATGTTATAAACACAGAATGGAGATGCTTAATTTACTAATTGTTGTTTTACTACGGAAGCATTCCACATGGGAAACATACAAATTCAAATTATCCAGTATGGAAAAAGTTAAAATTTTGAACCATTAAAATGATAAATAAGTTTAATAAATACTAAACAAAAAAAGCACTCGTTTTATTACAACTTAGGTAAGGTTAGAGGACGTGTACTTGTCAACTGTGACAAGTACAGTACCCGGAGGTCGAACTGACCCATTGTACAACGTCCTAGCTTCTCACACCACTCGTGTTGTGTGCGTTAATTTTATACATGAGTGGCGGGACCTACAGTTTAAAGTCGACTCCGAACGACAGGTTTTTTGAGAAGCTTTTCATGGCAATTTTTATTCTCAGAGTTTTTGCCAGAAATCTGCTGAGAGGAAGTCGCCGAAGAAATATTTTTCATATTTTCGTTTTGATGTCTGACCTGGGATTCGAACTCGGGCCTTTCGTCTAATAAGCCAACACACTACCTACTAGACCACGGCGACTTCTTTATTACAACTTCATTCTATACAAAAATAGACACATATGGTAAATACATACATACATAATTGAATAGTAATATATAATTCGGTGCGAATCGATATAATTTCATTTCTACAACAATAAAACACATATTCATACCCTACAATAAAACAAACGGTAATATTTGTTTTCCACAGGCTATTTGCACATACATTTTGTGAAAACAAAAAATCTTTCAGTTTGTTTATTATTTTATTTGGCAATGTATGTATACATACATGCACACACGTATACACGCATATGAGAATAAATAGCTTAAAGAAAAGAACAATACGTTCTCTAAGTATAATAAGTTCTCTGAGTACAATAAGTGTACTGAGACTTTTTTGTTTTCTTTCCCTCAGTTAACATGAGAGTGAGAACGACGATTCAGCTTTCCATGTTACCTACCCCCCTCATAAGAAAGAAGCACAAAATTTTGTCAATTTTAAATACACTGTGTGCAACATCTTTACATATTTATAGTCTTTGGTCAAACAATAAAAACGATCATACATACATAATCGTACATACGCATATACATACGTACGATGAGAGCAACACATTGTTACGCTCTTTGTTTGTGTTTATTTTTCTCCTGTCTTCCCTCCCTCATCAAGAAATGATTTTTAAAAGAGATTTTGGTGAGAGCGGGTCTTACTAGTACATCCCGCCATAAGAAATTTTACTTCTACATGATGCGCATTCTTTATATCCATATTCTTTGGTTTAACACAAATTTTGTACAGCTTAATGATGCGGGGGACAAGTGGCAAGGGAAGGGAAAAAAATTTGCTTCTTTTCTCATTTTTTGCAAAGATAAATTTTTTGTAGATAACAAATAACGGGGGAGAGCGAAAGCACTTTTATTTTGCTCTCTTGCAAGATAAAGTATTTGATATTATTGTTGTTGTTATTCTTACTGTTTATGTTATTTTTTTTTTTAATAAAAGCTGTGGTTTATTTTCGTAATTTTTTAAAAAGAGAGATTGTTCTTTCTATTAAATGTGAGATTGAAAAATAGAAAGAAACAAGATGACGTCGTAGGTGAGTGTAGGGAAAATCACATTTGTTTTGTTTTTGTGAAAACGAAAATAAATTGATTCGCACCGAATTTATGATGCCCATTGTATGAAATTTATATGCCAAATTTTTAAAAACTTAGAAATCTTTTTTCTCTTGTAGTAGAAAATTAGGTTTACAAGTAATGTTAAAAATGAATAATATTTTACATTTTACTTATTTGTATTCTGCAGTGTTCGAAAAAATACTCTAAAGTACGCAACGTTTATATACTGTACTGAATGTCGTGGGTAAAGAACACAAACACATTCACTACAACGAGAGCAAAACTCTTCGTTTCTATTTTAATGTTTGTGAACATGTACGCAAACTCTAACATAACGTACCGGACAGAGTTCACAAACACTATTTTTTAGTGTTTGTTTACAAAGTACGCTAAAAAGATCAGTACACAACGAAAAAATTGAGTTTTAGTGAACTTTTTTGAGTACACTAACATTTTTTAGTGCACGCGAGAGTTCATTCAGTATTTTTAGAGATCATTTATTCAAACCATCTCTATCAGAAGAAATGTTTCAAGAAGATGACATGCTTTTTATTTAACCAGTCACTTTAATCAAGATCCATTAGAGAACCTATTTTCGTACCTTCGCGCAAAAGGTGGACACTGTAAAAACCCTTCAGTTCATGAATTCAACATTACCATGGCCAAGCTGTTATCTTTAAAAATAACTCAGTTTAATACCTTACCTAATTGTGAAAAAGATGATGCGGTTATGTTGCCTATACATTTTCAAACAATTTTAGAGGATCTTTCAAAAGATGCCAGCATATCCGGATGTCAACAAACCTCCGCAGAGAACGCTCTTAATATCTATGAAGGTAATGAAGAATATTTTGACGAAAACAGCGATAGTTTTAATTCCGTTACTGTACCAATTGAATTAACGCCAAGCCGTTATTTCGCTGGGTACATATCTTGCCAAAAATGTCGATTGGATATAATTAAACCCACCCAAATATTGACATACCCCTCCGAAATGTATATACATGCGAAAAATTACAATGAAGAATCAGATTTTGGAAGTTTGTGTGGACCATCCGATTTGTTTTTTGAAATATGCAAGATACAAATAAAAGTATTTGAAAAAATATTCACAAAAGACAAAAGCATACGAAATATTAAGAAAACTATTGTCGAACAATGCATACAATGCACCAAAAATACAACATATTCCTTTTAGTATGAGGAGAATGACGTATGCTATAAACATTGATTAGAAATGCTGAATCTTCTTGTGCTAACATTACTTCGTAAGCATTCTTCATGGCAGACTCAAAACTATAAATCATCGAGTGCTGAGAAAGTCAAAATTTTAAATCATTAAAAATTCATTTAAATAACCTTTATTTATTCTTTATTTCTTTGTAAAAATTTCTATATTATAATAAATGCTTGTTAAAATTTTTGTTATTTATAAGAAATCAGCATTTCGGTGCGAGATGATTAATTTTTATTTTGTACACCAATAAAACACATATTCTTTACCCTACATAAATATCATCTTTTATAAAATTCATTTTCTTGTTTACTACAAATATTATGTGGTTTAAAAAGTATTAAAAAGAAACAAAACACAAAAAGAACTTATGAGTAGACTACACATATGTATTAGAGGTCTGCAACGAATAACTTTTTTGCTTCATGTGTGCAACTCGTTGTCGGATAAATAGAGTACTTACTCTCTCTCTAACAGCTCAAGCAGTGAAGAGAAGAGAATGTGTGCAAGACAAATACGAGTAAGTATTTATCCGAAGCTGCTTATGTTCCGTAAAAAGAGTACTCATTGAAAAATATATCCGCAAAAACAAGTACTCCTAAAATTATGTTCACTTCATGTGGTACTTCAAATACTCGCAGCATAAAACACCACATAACTGATGTTTTTTTATATATAAATGCTTATGTGTATGAACAAACGACATGTTAGGCATATATTTATTAATCATTGAAATAAAAAAATAGAAATCGAAAATAGTAAATTTTTTTGAAAAATATTTTTTTTTCGCTTTTTGATTTAAAAAATTCTTTATTTTCAATGAACTAAAAACAATTAAAATAACAAAAAAATCACTTAAAATCACTTAAAATCACTTAAAATTATTCACTTAAAATTAATTACTTTTCAGAGATCATTTAAAATGATAAAAGTATGTAAGTAATAAGTGTAACAAATAAAGTTAAGTATATGTATATAGAAGAGAAGGAACTTTAAAAACTTTAAAATATTTGTGAATTTATTTAAAAAGAAAAACAAAACATAAAAACATTAATCCTTAAATAAAAAAAAAACTAAAAATTCATGTGCTCATTCACTCAAAACTAGAGATCACTTTCTATTCTTTCTATTTCTTCGTATATTTTTGTTTTATTCATATTAGAGTGTAAAAACATTATTTTGTTTATTGTAGCTCCGTTAGTTCCAAGAGCAGACCTCTTCTCAGAAATAAGATTTCTTGCCTTCGAAAAATACATACATACATAAATGCATACATACATAATTGAACAGCCTAAAAAATAACATTATAATTCGGTGCGAATTGATATAATTTCATTTCTACAACAATAAAACACATATTCTTACCCTACAATAAAACAAACGGTAATATTTGTTTTCCACAGGCTATTTGCACATACATTTTGCGAAAACAAGACATCTTTCAGTTTGTGTATTATTTTATTTGGCAATGCATGTATACATACATGCACACACGTATACACGCATATGAGAATAAATTGCTTAAAGAGAACAATACGTTTACATATTTATAGTCTTTGGTGTAGATCTTTTCTTTGCCAAACTTCTTTGTGGTATTTGCAGTACTCATTGGTATTTGTAGTACTTCGTGAAGTTTGGTGGTACTCATTGTACTCGACATGTTTTGTGTCGGTATTTTCGAGTAAGAAAGAGAGTTGAACATGTATTTGTATGAAGAGAACGCAGTCAAATAGCAACAAGAAGTTATTCGATAATTTTGTTGTTCTCAAAAAAGAGTACTTTTCTTCTTCGGATACTTCGGATAAGTGTACATGTTTGCAAGATCTTATGTACTTCTTGAAGTCAAATACATTTGTGCAGACCTTTAATATGTATATGCATACAAACATATCACACACTCAGTTCAAAAGTGGCACAACTCAAAAATTAAAACTACACGTACGAGTATTAATACATAAACTCGAAAAATACAAATTTTGAGTTGTGTCACTTACGAACTGGGTGTGCGATATGCATGTGTACGTCTGCTTGTTATAGCTTATTCTCTTTTTCGCAAAATTCGTCTCCCTTTTTATCTTTCAGAGAGACTATAAATGATTTTCTCTCTTATATGGGATTTATGATAAATCCCATGCAGATTTTTGCAATGGAAACACAATGTACGGCAGTGTGCTATCTTTATAATTATATAGTCTTTGCCTTTAGTATACACATTGCCTCTTGTGCGTTCGCTTATGTTGCGTTTGCGTTATCCATCTCCCTCATACTCATAGTCTTTGTTTTTGTGGCCTTTGCTTATTGTTTTTATTGCTAAACGATATTAGGTCGTTTCGTTTGTTCTTGCGTAACACTGCCGCCCACTTAAGCCTGTTCGTCCCGAATAGGCTCATTATATCTTTTCCCATATTTTGCCAGTCGCTCTATGTGTACGACCTTCATTTTTGTTCGGGGGCTGTTAGCTTTTTGTATCCTGTACACGACATCGTTTAACCTCTTAATTATTTTATAAGGTCCTTCCCAGCTGGTTTGTAGCTTGGGGGATAATCCCTTCTTCCGCTTTGGGTTGTATAGTAGAACCATTTGTCCCTCATGGAAGCACTCCGTGTTTGCTGCACGATCATACCTGGCTTTCATTCTATCGCTGACCATTTTTATTCGGGTGCGCACAAATTTTTAAAGTTGATTTAGGCTTTCTTCTTTACCACTGCACGTGACATTCTTCTCTGTGACGGGCTTAACTCCAAACTCCAAGTCACCGGGCAGTTTTATCTCAGTCCCAAAAATTACCTTGGCGGGTGATGTAGATGTTGAATCATGGACCTTTAGCTGCAATGCACTGGGTACAGTTTGCTACCCAGTCCGCCACTGCTTGCTGACATCCAACCCAATAAAAGCGTTGTTTTAGCCTTTCCAGCGTCTTGGTCATTCCAAGATGTCCTCCACTAGCACCATTATGGAACTCCTTTAACACTTCTTTCATCTTGGATGAAGGCACTACTACTATGTTGGATAATGTTTTGCCATCAGCGCTTTCCCAATGTCGATATAGGCTCCCATTTATCATCTTTAAACTGTCCCATAGCGCCCAATATGCTTTCGTAAGAGGACCTTCTGCGGATATCTCATTTCTTGTAGGTCGTTTGTCCTCCTCCTTCACTGCCATTATCTTCGCCAATATTGGGTCACTCCTTTGTGCTTGGGACCAGTCTTCGTTGGCTTCAATCCGCGTTAGCCGGATATCGACGATGGATTCCTTTTTCTCAGCTTTCACGCAATGTTTACATTCCAAATTACAAGGTCGGCGTGAGAGAGCATCAGCATTCCCATGTTTTATGCCTCTTCGGTGTTCTATGCTGAAGTCGTAAATCTGGGCCATACAGGTACTTATGGTAATGTTTGATGCACTCCAGCACTGCAAGTAGCTCACGTCGGGTCACACAATAGTTCCTTTCAGGCTTTGACAGTGTGCGACTATAGTAGCCTACGACTTTCTCTGTACCATTGATCACTTGGGAGAGTACACCACCAATACCATATCCGCTAGCATCACTGTCCAAAATGAATTTTTCTCCTGGGACTGAATACGCCAAAACTGGTGCAGCACACAATAGATCTTTTAGTGTCTGGAACGCCTTTTCCTGTGACTCACCCCACTGATACGCTTTCGATTTGTTGGTGAGTTCATGCAAGCTTGTAGCCACGCTAGCAAAGTTAGGCACAAAGCGTCTGTAGTATGTGCATAGTCCCAAAAAGATGCGTAGTTCATGAAGAACTGGGGACGAGGCCAGTCCTTTACTGCTCGTATTTTATCTTCATCCGTAGATATGCCATCTGCTGTAACAATATGCCCCAAATATTTCACCTGTTTTTGGAACAATGCACATTTCTTTACGCTTAATTTCAGTCCAGCTGCTGTTATTCGTTGCAAAACTTCTCCCAAATTCTTGAGGTGTTCGTCGAAAGTTCTGCCCATCACTATTATGTCGTCGAGGTACACCAGGCAAGTCTTCCAATGTAGTCCCTTTAGCACACGTTCCATGAGTCGCTCGAATGTGGCCGGAGCATTACAGAGTCCAAATGGCATAACTTTAAACTGCCATAAGCCGCCGTTCGCACTGAATGCGGTTTTCTCCTTGTCCTTGTCTGCAATCTCCACCTGCCAATACCCGCTTTGTAGATCCAAGCAGCTTCTTGGCTTTATTTCTCTCTGGAGCTGCTAAGCCTGCTACCCAGTTCTCCACACTTACATGAAATTCCTGTTGGTCCTTAGCTGACATTTCAGCAGGTTGCGGCGATTGTTCGCTGTTTATTACCGCCTCTACTGGAACACACTGGCCCACCTTTGAGTTTTTACTAATGACTTTTTCATGGCCTCAGAGATTTATCACTCTCACCGGGACTATTCTCTGTTCGTTAGATTTGACGAGGGCCTTTGCTGATATTAAATCCGTCTGTATTTCTGCTGGTTCCACAACCCACAAGCGGTTTTCCTCACAATCTCCTTCCAAACGCGCCCATATCAGTGATTCACTTTGAGCTTGTAGTTTTTGTTGTTCGACAGCAACTATTCTTCTGGCGTGCACTTGATGCTTGTATCCGACGTCAAGAGGTATCTCCACATTTCGCCAACCCATTATCTGTTGCCCCATATTCAAATTGATACCATGAGCTATCATAAAGTCGGCACCAATGATAACCTCGTCGACAATATCGGCAACAATAAAGACGTGGCTTACGCTGATGT
Organism: Sarcophaga caerulescens; assembly: GCA_927399465.1. NCBI lineage: Eukaryota > Metazoa > Arthropoda > Insecta > Diptera > Sarcophagidae > Sarcophaga > Sarcophaga caerulescens. Next base: position 63,630,638 of record OV656866.1, read on the forward strand.
TGACTATCGTCACCTTCGCCTCTGTTTTTCCGTGGACGGTGGCAGACTCTCCAGTAGCTGTCCGAAGTCTTACATTTCTAAGTACCTCACACTTCCCCTTCACCACATCTGGTCTGATGATATGATATGTGTTGTTTGCCATTTATGTACCCGTACGCCGTAAGGTTGCTGTTGTTTTGCTGCATCCCTGATATTGAGACTGTGGGGCCCTCGCTTGTGGGAGCCAGCACTTGCCCCTCAGTGCTAGCTCGTTTTAGTTTAACGGGGACTCTTGTGAGGGTGGTTGGTAATTCGCCCATTTATTATTCCTTGATGGTGAGACGGATCTGGATCTTTTACGTGGCGATTTGCAGTTTCTTTGGAAATGCCCAGCCTTTAAGTTTAGCCTTTTGTCCTTTTTCTTCCGAAACTTGCTTCAGCATCTCTTTAAGTTTATTTAACAGGCATTCTTCTTCCTCCACGACTTCCATTCTTCGCACTTTGCTAACTTGTGGTCTTGAAATTGTACGAGCGGTCTCTCCAAAGGTTGTCTTCTGCGTAGAACATACCGCTAATTTGATGTCTGCGTCGCGTATACCATTCACAAACGCCTCGGTCTTAATGTTGTCTATCAGCGGGTGGTTTTCTCCGGGGTATGTAAGCTGCACTAACCTCTCGACGTCCATTGCAAAGGTTTGTAATGACTCGTTTGCCTTTTGCGCTCGACATCTCAACTCCATGCGGTACAGCTCTCGTTTGTGCTCATCGCCGAATTTCCGCTGTAAGGCCACTATTAGTTAAGAAACAACTATAGTTGTTTCTACTGCTGGCTGGCATGGTCTCTATGATCTCGGCTGCTACACCTTTTAACGCCAAAATTAGTTCGAAAGCCTTTTCCTCATCATCCCATCCGTTCCTGCTAGCTACTGTCTCGAATTGGAACTTGAATACGGATAAGGGTGAGCTACCATCAAAGGAAGGTGGTTTTATACTGCTGGTACCTTCGGGTACGACTCGCACTGGTTCCGGTCGCTGGCTCTAGAGGTTGATGATTTTTTCCTCCATCGTTCACTTCGTATCAACGGTTTTTGCCAAATCGTTCACTTTGGTGTCAACGGTCTTTTCTAAGTGTGACACCCTTTCCTCGACACCAGTGATTCTTTTGCTGACCGACTCATGGATTTCCTGCAGCTTACCTGATGTCGCTTCAAATAGCTTTTGGTTTGCTGCTTGCATTCTCTCCACCATTTGCTCACATTGTTTCTGATTTTCAGCTCTGGAAGTTTCTTGTACTTCAGCCAGAAGTTTCTGATTTTCGGCTCTAGAAGTTTCTTGTACTTCAGCCAGAAGTTTCTGATTTTCGGCTCTAGAAGCTTCGAATAGTTTCTGGTTCTCAGCTCTAGATGTTTCTTGTACATCAGCCAGAAGTTTCTGGTTTGCTTCTTGTGTATCAGCAAATAGCTTCTGGTTTGCTACATGCATTTTCTCCATCATAGCGGCCAGCAACGAATTTATGTCCGCACCGCTAGGCATTGCAGGGGCCTGTAACTCTCGTTCCTCTTCATCCTCCAACTCGTAGGATTCGATGTCAATGCCCTGAAGCTGCAGTTGTTCTCTTAACCGCCTCTGCAGTTCATTCTTTGTGCCCGCTGTTGGCAGCTCCAGTTTATCCAACTCTCGTTTCAGTCGTTCCACTCTTAGTTCGGTGAGCTTCATCTTAATTAATTTTTTTTTCTGATTTATTTATTTATTTTTACTTTTGGATTTTGCAATCTCACTTCTGACACCAATTGTTACGTTTTTACCTTTTTAAAAACGTTTAAATATGAGTTCGTTAATTGCAAACCAAGTAACAAATATGTGTTTAGTTTCACTTAAATTCTTTCTTTATTGTTCACACTTTTATGCCACTGTTCACACTTAACCGATACAACATTAATTGCTTGCTATTATTCACACACAACTATTGCTCGCAACCGATATCTTCAAACACGACTATTATGTTCACACGCAACTTCACTCAAGACTGACTCAATTACAACTGAGCTGGTTGTCTGGTTTGTCTTGCCCTTTTATAGTCTAACACGAACAGTACATCGAACGTTCTTGAAGTAGAACGTTCGCGGCTTCGCGCTCTCGAAAACTCTATGGCGACTGCATTACTTGTTGTTGCGTATGCTTACTTGTCCATCCCTTTTGCTCTCATGCTTGTTGTTGTTGGTTTATTTGGAAGATGTTCGATGTATTTGTTAGTGTGTATTTGTGTATTGTATACACATTGCCTCTTGTGCGTTCGCTTATGTTGCGTTTGCGTTATCCATCTCCCTTATACTCATACAGTCTTATGCAAAAAAACTTACAACAGGCTTACAAACCGTTGTTAAGCAAAATTCGATAAAAGTATATGCAAAAACGATAATTAGCTTAACACACGTGTAGTAAACTATTGTTAAATCTATGAAATTTAACAATGGTTCAACCGTACTTTAAACCTACAGTAAAGTCATATGACATAATTTTATTAGAATTTTTGACATTTTGTGAAAAATATTCTAATTTTTTAAAAATAAATTTAAAAAAAATTTAAAAACACAAAAAACAATTTTCAAATATTTTCCTTTCATTTTCATGTTTTTTCTAATTATTCTTTTCAAACTATTCTTTTTCACCAAAATAAAAATTTTGTTTACAAATTAGTTTAGTGATGTCTAAATTATCAAAACAAATTTTAAGAAACCGGTACTCGAATACTTTCTTTAATCAAAATATAATATTTTAATTACATTGGTTGTTTTATTTTATTTGTACATTGTTGTTATTAAAAAAAAAACAAATAATAAAGAAAAAAACAATTAATTATTAACAATTAACAATTAATAAAAACAATTAAATGTATAAAATCATAAAAAAACAATATTAGACACAAATACCAAATGAACTAATAATCGTTCATACACAACATTAAGGAAAAATTGACAGAATAAAATAATGGTATTGCCAGCATCAAATAAAAAAAAGCCTTAAAATGGATATTAGTTAAAACACTGTTTTTGCATATACTTTTTTAATAATGGATTATTAAACTAAAAATCGTTGTTAACTAATGTTCAAATCAAAGTCATAATAAGGTTTTTTTTTTGCATAAGACTGATACAGTCTTATGCAAAAAAACTTACAACAGGCTTACAAACTGTTGTTAAGCAAAATTCGATAAAAGTATATGCAAAAACGATAATTAGCTTAACACACGTGTAGTAAACCATTGTTAAATCTATGAAATTTAACAATGGTTCAACCGTACTTTAAACCTACAGTAAAGTCATATGTCATAATTTTATTAGAATTTTTAACATTTTGTGAAAAATATTCTAATTTTTTAAAAATAAATTTAAAAAAAATTTAAAAACACAAAAAACAATTTTCCAATATTTTCCTTTTATTTTCATGTTTTTGCTCCATATTTTTTCTAATTATTCTTTTCAAACTATTCTTTTTCACCAAAATAAAAATTTTGTTTACAAATTAGTTTAGTGATGTCTAAATTATCAAAACAAATTTTAAGAAACCGGTACTCGAATACTTTCTTTAATCAAAATATAATATTTTAATTACATTGGTTGTTTTATTTTATTTGTACATTGTTGTTATTTAAAAAAACAAATAATAAATAAAAAAACAATTAATTATTAACAATTAACAATTAATAAAAACAATTAAATGTATAAAATCATAAAAAAACAATATTAGACACGAATACCAAATGAACTAATAATCGTTCATACACAACATTAAGGAAAAATTGACAGAATAAAATAATGGTATTGCCAGCATCAAATAAAAAAAAGCCTTAAAATGGATATTAGTTAAAACACTGTTTTTGCATATACTTTTTTAATAATGGATTATTAAGCTAAAAATCGTTGTTAAAGGCCCCTTCACACGATCACACAAGTAATACGTAAAGTCTGATGAAAAAGTAAAATGAAATTCCATCCGTATTTCAAAAAAGAGAATAATAGTCGTATGATTATTTTTTCTGTGTTTACATGATCGGTATAAGACAATAACAAAGTAAAATGAAAACAGCTGTTACACTTTTTTTCTATGTGTTTACATAAAAATACATCCCTGATCTAATGCGACTTGCTAGTTTTTTAAATCATTTCAAAAAATGAAGAGAGCCATACGACTGTCAAAATTTTCATCCGTATTTTCTCTCAATGTGTGATGGTTTCATTACATAGTACGTTTAGACGGTCACATCCGTACTCTTCTACACAAAATTTTGACAGATCATATTACTTGTGTGATCGTGTGAAGGGGCCTTAACTAATGTTCACATCAAAGTCATAATAAGGTTTTTTTTTGCATAAGACTGATAGTCTTTGTGGCTTTTGCTTATTGTTTTTATTGTTAAACGAAATTAGGTCGTTTCGTTAGTTCTTGCGTAACAGTATATATAGTTTTTATAAACATAGTATTGAACTGTAAAAACTGTACTTTTAATAAAATTTAATTATTATTATAAGAAATGTATTTAGTATAAGTTTTAGAATAATATTTTTTCTATTTTTCTCTAATAAAAACATTAATATAAAAATAAAACAAATTAAACATTTTTTTATTTCAACATTAATCACACTTATATTAATCATAGAGCTATAATTTTTTTCGATATTTCTCAAATCTCAAACAAATATGTAGTTTATTTTTATTTTATTTTTTTATTTATTATTTATTGAATCTTCATTAATAATGAACTAACAATAATTATTCAAATATTAAAACTAAAAATTTATATATTTATTTAGCCATTGCCAAATAAGTATAAAATAAAGTAAAAATAATGTTGGGGCACATCCTTATCTACACATCCTGATCTACATCTGAATAACAAAATATGACATATTTATATATACATATACATATCTAACATAACATAAACAATACTTAATATATATAACATAATAATAGTAGAATGAATTCTTAATATAATAATAATAATAGTAAAATAAATTTCTAAAATATTATAACTAATAAGTAATGAACTAATAAAATAATAATAAAAACATGAACTGCCCTAATATAATATAATAAACAATATAAATAATAAACATAAAATAAGAACAATAAATAGCGTTAAGGTTAGCGAATAAATAATATACAATATAAATAGTTCAAGGACAAAGCAACGGAGTTGCTGAATGTCCTTGAATCGTTATTATTAACATCACTTGTCATGTATTAGCTGTAAGAAATATTAAATATTAAAAAATAAAGAATTTAGTTAAAGTCAAAACATAAGCGACACCGGTCTTATCTTTTTACCTCGACATTTTGGTCTTATTTTCGCGAGTGATCATATTAAGTTCACAAAGTGCCTAATTATATTTTTAATTATAAATTATTTAATTTAAAAACATTTCTAAAAAAGCTTAGGAAAAAACATTTTAGCGCCCGAGCAGGGACTTGAGTGAATTTAAGAAAAATTTGATAATTTATTTTAAATTCGTGCAAAAAGTGATTTTTAATCTTACAAAAAAATTTAATTTGATAATTTGTTTCAAATTAGTAACATTTAATAAAAAAAAAGATTAATTAATTTTACTTAATAACACTAATCTCGTATAAAGTTCGCCAAAAGACCAAAATTCGCGCGAGTTTTATAAGTTATTTAAAACTAATATATTCGCGAGTGCAAATTTTATTTTATAAATAAATAGCTAAACATATAAATCCAAATTTACAAAAAAACTAAACAAAAAATTAAAAATATACAGTGTAAAACATACATACATTCGTGGTGTTAAATAAAACATAAAACCAAAAATAGATAAAAAAAAATCATACAAATAACAAGTGTTACGAATAAAAGTTGAAAATATATACAAACTGTGTAACAAAAAATTCAAATAACAAAAAGTGTTACAATCAAAAAATAGAAAGTTAAAAAAAAAATAAGTAAAATAGTGTGAAAATTTAATACGAAATTGAAAAACTGAAATATAAAAGAAAATAATTAAAAGAAATAACAATTATAAATACAAACAAAATATATATTACATACACATATAAATAACATTAATAGTGCAAATAGAGTAGTGCAGTGAAAAAACAAATACCTACAACATACATCACCATCATTCAAAATTCTATCTCACCATCATTCCAAAAGGACGTCTTCATCAGAACACCAAATCAACCCTTAACCTATCATTTGAAGGAAGGATGCCCCGTTGCCACTGTATTCTGTGCAAAAAGCAACGTGCTTCTGAGATCAGTTCAGAAACCGAGGTTTGCTGCCAGGAGAGGACTACCAAAAGAAGTCTACTGCGACAACGCGACGAACTTCGTCGGAGCCAGCCGCGTACTGAAAGAGCTGCACCAAGCGTTCGTAAAGAGTCGACAGGCCGTCGAGTCGTACGCAGCGTCGTCCGGGGTGAAGTTCAGCTTCAGCCGTGGGCAACATGGCGCTCACACAAGAAGAGATGGCAACAATGCTCGCAGACGTAGATGCGGTGCTCAACAGTCGTCCAATTGCACCGCTGTCTCCAGACCCCAACGACGGAGACGCCTTGACAACAGCTCATCTACTAATAGGCGAGGGTCTGCGTTCGCTGCCGCCAGAATCCGCAGAAGGCGTGAAAGACAGAGAGGTGAGGTTATGCAAGCGTTGGCGTCTGCTCTGCAAGCTCAAGCAGACATTCTGGCAGGCCTGGTCTCGGGACTACATACTCGGGTTGCAGAACAAATCCAAGTGGCACCAAGGAATGCACAACCTCCAAGAAAGCCAACTAGTAATCGTCCACGACGACAATCGCCCGCCACAGCAATGGTTGACCGGGAGAGTCGTGGCCGCAATCAAAGGCGAAAACGGCTAGGTCCGAGTGGCGGAGGTACGAACCCGAAACGGCGTCTATAAACGCCCGGCCCACAAATTGGCACCTCTGAAGACGTTCAGTCCTTCAATGGGGCCGGTATGTTGGGGCACATCCTTATCTACACATCCTTATCTACATCTGAATAACAAAATATGACATATTTATATATACATATACATATCTAACATAACATAAACAATACTTAATATACATATATATTATAATATAATATATATAATATAATATAATATAATATAATTATAATATATTATAATATAATATAATACATATATATTATAATATATTATAATATAATATATGTTAATATACATATAACATATAACATAATAATAGTAAAATGAACTCTTAATATAATAATAATAATAGTAAAATGAATTTCTAAAATATTGTTACGCAGAACGAAACGACCTAATATCGTTTCACATAAAAACAGTAAACAAAAGCTACTAGCTACATTAACACATGTGTACATCGAACCATACATAAACTAACAATAACATCAGTATGAGTATGAGAGAGATGGATAACGCAAATGCAACATAAGCGAACGCAACAAGAGGCAATGTGTATACAATACACAAATACACACTAACAAATACATCGAACATCTTCCAAATAAACCAACAATAACAAGCATGAGAGCAAAAGGGATGGGCAAATAAGCAAGCGCAACAACAAGCAATACAGTCGCCATAGAAATTGCGAGAATGCGAAACCGCGAACATTCTTCTTCAAGAACGTTCGATGTACTGTTCGTGTTGGACTATAAAAGGGCAAGACGAGTGAGTCAGTTGTAATTGAGTCAGTCTTGAGTGAAGTTGCGTGTGAACTAATCAGTCGCGGTTTGAAGATATCCGTTGTGAGCAGTATAGCGAATAGTTGTGTGTGAATAATAGTGAACCAGCAATTATTGTTGTATCGGTTAAGTTTGAACAGTGACACAAAAATAGTGTGAATAATAAAGAGAGTTTAATTAAAATAAAACACTTATTTGTTTTTATTTGGTTTGCAATTAACGAACTCATATATAAACGTTTTTAAAAAGGTAAAAACGTAACAATATTATAACTAATAAGTAATGAACTAGTGGTCTAGTAGGTAGTGTGCTGGCTTATTAGACGTAAAAGCCAGGGTTCGAGTCCCAGGCCAGACATCAAAAAATAAAAAAAATACAAAAAGTATTTTTTCGGCGATTTCTTCTCAGTTTCTCAAAAAATCTGTCGTTCGGAGTCGACTTTAAACTGTAGGTCGCGCCACTTATGTATAAAACTAACACACACAACATAAGTGGTGTGAGAAAATGCGGTCTTCTTGGGGACGATTGCCTGTAGACTGTCTAATGGTGTCGTTTCCTTGCCGTTCGCATCTTCCCCTTTTCCACCTTTCCTAAAAAAACCTGCACTATTCATTGCATGAGTAGGGGCCATCCCCTGAGTGCTGGTTTCATTAAAAAAAATAATAATAAAAACATGAACTATCCTAATATAATATAATAAATAATAAACATAAAATAAGAACAATAAATAGCGTTAAGGTTAACGAATAAATAATATACAATATAGTTCAAGGACAAAGCAACGGAGTTGCTGAATGTCCTTGAACCGTTATTATTAAGATCACTTGTCATGTATTAGCTGTAAGAAAGGAATATTAAAAAATAAAGAATTTAGTTGAAGTCAAAACATTAGCGACACCGGTCTTATCTTCTTACCTCGACATTTTGGTCTTATTTTCGAGAGTGATCATATTAACCCTTCTGCATCCCTTGGATATGTGCCCTTCCTATGATCCTTTGGGTCAATATGACCCAAGGTTAAAATGTATACAAAATTTCATATTTAATATAAGAAATTCATTTGTTTTGTTTTTTTTTATTAAGTATAATAAAAAATAATGATAACTAAAATAAATAAGTCATATATGGCGGGCTTTGATGGAATGTATTGCCAAAAACTGCACCGACCTCGAAATGGAGGATTTCATTAGGATTTTAAAAAACTTTGGGCTGATTACTCCACTTATCCCAAACGTTTCTTATCGGTGCTAGTTTGTCACGAAGTCTTCTTTCTTCTCTATCTCCATAGCTGTCAAACCGTAGACACTTTGATATGCTCGCAAATCGCTTGAGACTCATTGTTGCTCGAAAAACAGGTCTTCCGTTTTTCTCATTCCACAAGCCAGTTAGATTTTCTCCATGAGATTTAGCTCTATCATATCAATGTTTTGCCAATTATTTTCATATAAGTCTACACTTTTTTGATTTGTCATTTGGATCACAATATTTTTTATATTTTATGATATAAACAAATCGAACGAACACATTTATTTATCTGTTACCATAGATGTTGCTCTTTTGGTAGATCCAGGCTTATTCAATAAAATTTGATTTTTCGGTAACCTGCCTGTTTGAAGTGGTGGTAGTTCTTTCCAAACTACACTTTTGTCTTTTGATAAATAAGTGCTGTGATCTATTCCTACCGCATCTTCCACCACCACGTCGTTCGTCTTCTGCATCGCTATCGGATGAAAAAATTTCATCACTATCATCAAAAATATCATCATCTTCGTCATTCATTATTTGTTGCAACTGAAGATCACTAAGAATCTGTAGCAATTTCATTATGGAATAATCAAGTATTAGAAATATTATTTTACAATACTTACTTTTCTTCTTTGTGACATTATGTAAAAATATTCAATTATGATGAATTAAAAAAAAAAAATATATGTATGCACTCTGATCACCAAAAATTAAGCTGAACTCATTGAACGAAAATATTCTAATGTGAAAAATGGAACGTGCGAATTCACACCCATGGAACGTGCGAATTCACACCCATGGAACGTGCAAATTCACACCCATGGAACGTGCGAATTCACAACCATGGAACGTGCGAATTCACACCCATGGAACGTCCAAATTCACACTCATGGAACGTACGAATTCACACCCATGGAGTGTGCGAATTCACACCCATCGAACGTGCGAATTCACACCAATGGAACGTACGAATTCACACCCATGGAACGTGCGAATTCACACCCATGGAACGTGCGAATTCACACCCATGGAACGTGCGAAATCACACCCATGGGACGTGCGAATTCACAACCATGGAATGTGCGAATTCACACCCATGGAACGCACGAATTCACACCCATGGAACGCACAAATTCACACCGAAATATTCAAAGCGAAATATTTTTATTTCATATACAAAACGGAGAATCACCGAATTGCAATTTGAATGAACTCTTTTGTGTACACAGTTCAAGTGTCAATGCGTTGGCATATAATCATAAAACAAATTTCAAGAGATACCTTTGCGAGATTCTCCAAATCCTCACTTTGAGTATAATAAAATTTTGAATGAAAAAATATTAGTTGAAAGCGATTTTATTGATTATTTGACTGAAAATATTATTGATCGATGATTATGAATGGTAAACTTGTAATATCGCATGTTGGGTCATATTGACCCAAAGGATATTAAATGTGTGTAAATCGTGTTTTGAAATTTGGAGGGGGAAGGAAAAATTTAAATTTTATTGTTTTCTTTTAAAAGCATAGTTTATGTGCCTGTGATGGATAAATTAAAGTTCCACGATCATATCTTATAATTAAAGGGAAAAATTTTGCGTTTGAAAATCAAAATTGGGTCAAATTGACTCAAGGAGTGCAGAAGGGTTAAGTTCACAAAGTGCCCAATTATATTTTTAATTATAAATTATTTAATTTAAAAACATTTCTAAAAAAGCTTAGGAAAAAACAAATAAAATAAAAATAAAACAAAGTAAAGTAGCACTGGGCCTCCCTCATTCATCTCTCTGATCTTCGGCCGAGTGCAAGAGTATCCTTCCTGTTTAGTCGAATATGGCCAGTGTGACATAAAATACCACGGACTAATGGATTTGTGTGGCCATCAGGTTATCTAAATATTTTTCAGCGTGTCTTACAATTTCCATTTTAACCAGCGGGACATCTAGATCTTTGTGAATATTCGAGTTTTTGATATACCAAGAGGCAGCAGTGATCATTCGTAAAATTTTATTTTGGCGCCTCTGAATTTTCTCTACCTTTGACACTCAGGCAGTACCACATATGTAGCTGTACTCCATAACTAGGGTTTCCACTTTTTTTTTTTGGAAATTAAAGTACATTGGCTATTAAAGCTTAAGAGAAATAAAGTACATAGTATAAAAACAAAATACAATTTATTTTACTTTATTGCTATATTTAAAAGTGTATTTTTTATTGCTTCTCGCAAGTTTTATTAAATAATTATCATTGTTGGACAGCATCTTTACAGTCTTTATTAAAATTAAAGTAAATAATTAATTAATTTTGTTATCAGTTTCAGTGACGCTTTGTTTCTTTCGTTTCGCCATTTGTTCTTCATTACAGAAAAGACGTATTCCTGACGTGTCAGGAATAGAAAGTAAAAATGAATTTTCTTTATAAAAATTTGATAATTTGTCATCAGTCTTATTAAAGACCAGCAGCCATTTACTTGCAGTTGGCAAAACCTTCAGAACTATTTCTCTGGTCATAAAGTTTGTTTAACAACGCAATTTTTTTATACAGGCCATCCATATTTATATTAAGTTTTTGCAGATTTAAATTTTCGGTTATGTTAACAATATTGTCAAATTCAACATTACTTTTTAAATTTATAAACCAGTTTGTGTTTTTAAAATCAAACCATTTATTCAGGTACATACTCTAAGGCTTTATCAATAAATAATGAAAAATTCGTCTGAATTTCGTTAGTCAGTTCCGGTGAAGACAACAGTTTAATTTTTTTTGCTTGTTTCATATCTAAAGAAGAGATCGTGTTTTCTTTGTAATAGTCCATCTCTCAAATTAACCATTATTCCATGAATATCTAAAATTGTTATGCAATTGCCTTCTAGACGTTTTACAGCTTTATTAAATAAATTTAACATGTGACAGCAAATATGTAAATAAATTTCAATCATATCATTCTCAGTGTTGTTGAACATCAACAAATTTTGTAAAATCATTAGACAGTTATCTAAGCTAAGAAAATGACTTCTAATAGGTGACCAATTTAATAGTAATGTTTCAATGCATGGCAAAGGAGAAAGCCATCTTGTTCCCACATGGCGTTTTACTTCATGGAAATCTCCATCTACATGGTCTTAAAAAGAAACGTCAAAATAAAAAACCTCAATATAACTTGAATCTATTTTGAATTTTGGATAAATCAAATCATGCGAAATAAAGTATTTTCGTGTACTTTATTGTTCTCATAAAGTATACCGTAAAATTACTCGAAATAACGTACAATACTTTATTATAAAGTACGGCTGGCAAGCCTATCCATAACACCAAATGGGTTTTAATATTGATTTGTATATTAGGAGTTTACAATCTAACTTAAGTGCTGAATTTCGACCAATTAACCAATTTATTTGGGCAGTTTTCATAGTTATTTGCGCCAGTTTTGACTCGATATGCAATTTCCACGTTAAACGACGATCAAGGTGTATACCCAAGTACTTTATATGAGTGCTTTGTGGTATTGTCTGATTATTAATGCATATAGCAGGGCAGGTCTCTCTTCGCAATGTAAAGGTTACGTGGGTGAATTTTTGTTCGTTAACTTTTATTCTCCATTTCTTCAACCATTCCTCCAGCAGGGATACTTGTTCCTGTAAGGACTGCGATGCAATCTGTGGGTTCATATGTACGCTTAAAAATGCAGTGTCGTCAGCAAATGTGGAAGTATGTATGTTTTCACTTATTGGCATATCAGCTGTAAATATCAGGTATAAAACAGGACCTAGTATGCTACCCTGAGGAACACCGGAGTTAATTTTTTGAGGGGAACTTAAATAATTACCTTGTTTAATTACAAATTTCCTATCACTTAAGTAACTCTTCAATATTTCATATATATTTTCAGGGAATATTTGCTTCAATTTGAGTATAAGACCATCATGCCACACTTTATCAAAAGCTTGAGAGACATCAATGAAGAGTGCAGAACAATACTTTTTTCCTTCGAATGCATTTCTTATTACATTAACTAGTCTATGGGTTTGCTGAATGGTACTATGTTTTCTCCTAAACCCAAATTGGTGATTTGGGATACAACCGTATTCATTCAACAAAAGTGCTAGCTTACATATCAGTACCTTCTCGAATAATTTGGATAGGTTAGGCAAGAGACTTATCGGCCTATATGCATCACCTTGGTATGATCCTTGCCTGGCTTCGGTATCATGGTTATGAGTGAAATTTTCCATTGTGTACGGTAATATCTGAGTCGAATAACAGCATTCATAATGAATAAAATAATTTGTACAGCTAGGCTAGGTAAATTCAACAGCATTTTGTTGCTTATTTTGTCAATACCTGGGGCTTTCCTTGGGTTAAGATTTTTAATGGCATTTACAATATCATGAAACTTAAACCTAATGGGTCTGGGAGTCTTCGCAACAACAGCTGGTAAATTGATTATTTTGGTAGACTTGTTAGGGGTGAAAACAGTTTTCAGGTGATTCACAAATAGCCTACCTTTTTCAGCATCACGTAAAGGTGGTTTATTAATAATTGGCCTTTTTAGATTCCTGGTTGCACGCCATAATGAATAATTTGTTTGGGGAGTCGCGTCTAGATTTTCCAAATAATTTTTAAAGGATAGAAGCCTTTGTGATTCAAGTATCTTTTGAAGACGATTTGTGCACTCATTTAGTTTTCTTTTAAGTTGAGGTGATCTCTGTATTTGCCACTCTCTACGGAGTCTTCGTTTTTCTAGCACAAGGTTTTCGATATCAGCGGAATAAATTCTGTTATACCTAATTCGTTTTGGGACCTTAACAGCGTTTTGGGTGGCTAACGTAAGGGTTTTTTTCAAAATCATATACTGCCTGGTTCAAATCGTCTATAGATCTTAGAGGAATATTTTCTGAACAGTGAGAGCTTATGTATTTCTTATATTTTAGCCAATTCACTGTAGTCTCTTTTTCCATTAAGTAGCCAGACGGGGACACGTGATTATTCCATAGTGTTATGATTGTAGGCGTATGATCCGAAGACAGATCCAGTGAGGCTTCTACCTCATACACTTCTCTGGAGATGTTCTTAACTACTGCGAAGTCGATTAAATCTGGAATTTTTTGTCTATCAGTTGGCCAATAGGTAGGCTGCCCTGAAGAAACAACATCCAGTTTTAATTTAGAAATTGTGTTGAACAGTTTTCGGTCTTTTGGAGAAGTAAGTCGAGAGTCCCAATAGGAGTGCTTTGCATTATAATCCGTAATCAAGTATCTAGGTGGACAATATATTGACGTGATAACAAGGTTTTGCTGGAAATCTTCAAGGCAAATACTCGCAGCCTGAAGGTATTCTTCACTAAGATTATTCATATTCAACACGGGGATCCTTTGAGTCGTAAAATGAATAACCGTTCATTTTAAATAAGCTTCTTGATGTCAGATGAGTTTCCGAAATAAGCATGACGTCAATTTTGATGCTAATTATGAAGTGTTCAATTTCATTTTTATGCTGGCGAATACCGTTTGCGTTCCAGAAACAAAGTCTTAGCCAATTCACGGCTTATTAAGTACCGCTTGTAACAGCATTGACTGCATTTTTAACATCTCCTTCATCATGTTGCTCAAAGTATTTGTAAAGTTATTTACCGATTGAACTAATGCCTCGATAGTAGTCTCAAGCCGACTCAGGTTGGGAGCATTAGGGGTCTGGTTATTTGTCGGCTGTGAATTTGGTGCTGAGTTAGACTTCAAAACGCTGGCGTACGAGATGTTATTTGTGCCTTTGTTGACTATTGGTGTATAATTACGTGTTTCTACTCTTTGTGTCACCACAGTTACTACATTTTCTTAAACTAGTATCGCTTTTAGGCCTGGAACATTTAGCGGTACTATGTAATTCCCAATAATTACACACACTGAAGGTAACTTACAGTAAGATCTAGTATGGCCGTATTCCTGACAATTTTGGCATTGCACTGGTCCAGACCGCTTTATGGTTCTTCTACTACAATTCTTCTATGCAACTGGTACTTAATATTATATATTGGATGAACTTCATTTTTCTTTAATTTAATATCGTTCGGCTCTAGTTCAACGCAAAATATTTCCTGAGGCACCTTCTCACGATTCCTAATGTTTACAACTGACTTGATCTTGAATCCATTATGTTGTAAGCTACTTTTTATTTCTTCGGGTTCAACGCTGGGATCTATACCCTTAAGTACAACCTGGAGCCCCTTACCACTCTTTAATTGATAGGTGTAACATTTTTTTAACCTTTTCAAATTCTGAAATTAATTTCCGGAAATTATCTTCATTATTTACTTGGATCTTAGTTTCAAATATAATTCCACGTTTAACTGTGGCCACATAAAAAGAGTTTTCACCAATTATTGTTGTAATTAGTTTAACTAATGCAGTGGAGGTTTGTTCCCTCAAGTAGACTTGGCGATTTGTTGGTTTTAATTTCTCCTTGAGAACCATCATCTAATGCTGCGAAGCGATTATGCGACTTTGGTGCGTTATCCTTGTCATTTTTATTTGTTTTCGACATTGGTGGAACCTTTGATGCATTTGAACTTCTTCCCCGCTTCAAGACCGTAATATATCGGTCGATGCCCATCTGAGCTTTCATTTTATCAATAGGCATTTCTTCTGTTGCTATGTTTGCTGGCACTACTGTTTTATTTATTTTATTATTCGCACTTATTGTATCTGTACCTTTTTTATTATCACTTGCATTCTTATGAATACCCAAAAAAGGGCTATTTGGGTATTTGGCTCAACACACTTATTTAAATTGAGAACACTCGAACTATTGCTGTCTTTTCTTTCGCTCGTTGTTTCATATTATTTTGCAGTAATGACCACGTAAGCATTTCTTTCATTTAAGCTCAGTCTGCGTTCATTAGCACTTGCGCTTGCCGCACTCATTAATTAGGTTAACGGCCTTTATTTTTCTTTTTGCTTATTTCTTTGCTGTCTGTCTATATGCAGTTTTCTTTTATTATTATTATTATTTTTTTTTTAGAACTTTGTTAAGTTGTAGTTGTTTCTTTTTTATTTTAGTCGCTTTAATAATAATATGTATCACTAAATATATTTTTTTTTAATATGCCGACTGCACGTCCATACACTTTAAGTGTCGTGCGAACTATGAGTTTATTTTTAACAAACTAAGTATTTCCTAAAATTTTTAGGAAATAGTTTTTGGTTCTAAGTATTTCCTAAAACCATAAATATTCTTAACCAAAACAATAAACTATTTTTTCAAACTCTACTTTGTCTCACATTTTCATAGCATTAATCATCAAACAAATATTTAAAAAAATAAAACAAATTAAACTTTTTTCTATTTCAACATTAATCACACCTATATGTAACTCAATATGCGTTTTGCATCAAAAATATGAAACTATAAAACAACCGACGTAAACGCATCACAATCACCCTACATTACTCTCTCTAACAAATGTTACATACCTCTCACTCAACCGGGGAGGAGTTATGTTATCACACCAACCCCCACCAAAACCCAGATCTACCTAAACAACAACAACACGTACAACTATACATATTTCTTATTCTTAAACATTAAATCATAAAAAAAAAATAAAAATTAAATAAACAAAACCACATCCAAAATTCTTTATAGTAATTTTGACTTACCTGAAAAACTAACTTTTGCAAGAATTTTTGTGCAGATAAGCCAAAAATGCAGCTAAATAAAATGTTTTTACCTGCCTAATTGAGCAGGAATGGAATAATTATAGATTACTCTCTCAAAGCCCAGCTAATAGCGTAGACAGACGACAGCGTTAATGCGCATTATCAGCTCACTAATGCGAATTAAAATTTTACCCTGACAGACGATAGTTTCTGGATATAGCAAACAGCTGTTTGATTGTAAGCAACTATTTATTTTGAAAAAAAAAATTTTTAATTTACATCGAGATCAAATGGAAAGAAAGCAGAAAGTAAAATTATCAGCTTTGCTACTGGTGAAAAATAACTATTTATTTAACAAAGAACTTAAATTGCTTTTGCAGAGATTGCTGCATAATGTTAAAATTATACATACACTAGCAACCATAAATCTAAATGCTTTGTTACAAGTTGGGATGGTAGTGGGACACTCCGAAATAAGAGAAAGGCACTTGTGGAAGTTTGTAGGTTCTTCTTCTAGAGGATATAATTCATAAATTGATTTTTTTAAGCACCGCAACAGCACTTTTTGGGAATCTGACGTGCCAACGATGGACAACAACCGATTTAAGGAAAGTTTTCGGCTCAACAGGATTGCTTTTCAAAAAATATGTGAAAAAATGCAAAATATGGAAAGATTGGACACCAATATGAGACCTTGTATTCCACTCGATAAGAGAGTGGCAATAGCATTGTTTGCGTTGGGATCATCTGCGGAATATAGGACTATTGGTAATTTGTTCGGTGTGGGACGCAGTACCGTTGGTGAAATAGTTATAGATTTTTGTGACACAATATTTAATAATCTAGTTCACTGTATTACTTCGTACCCTCCAAGTCCCCAAGAAATTAAGCGCATTGTTGAAGGTTTCGAACACCTTGATTTCCGCAATGCTTTGTAGCCATATAGAAATGCAGCCAAAAAAAGAGGATGCAGTAGACTACCATAATTACAAAGGCTGGTTCTATTCTAGTGGTTCTATTGGCAAGTTGTGATCACAGGTAAATTTTGTTTAAAGATTACTGAAAACTGTCACCTTTTTGGTGTTATTTTTTCGCAGATCAAAATTTACATATATAAACAATGGATCAAGTGGGAAAAACAATGACTTATACATTTTTGAAAATAGTTCGTTAAAAAGATTTCACGAAAGTGCTGAAATTTTTACGCAAAACAGCAAAGTAATTGGCCACATCAATGTAACTTTGTTGCTTATTGGTGACTGCTTTTCGCTTAAGTCGGTATATGATGAAGCCATTCCCATATTCCATAAATCAGCCAGATGTTGAAAAAACCTTCAACTACCGGCTGTCCAGATGTCGGCGTGTAATCGAAAATGCATTTGGCCAACTTAAAGCTAGATTTCGAAGAATCGGCAGGGGCTTACAAGTAGCACCCAAAAATGTAAACAAAATAATAAAAACATGCTGCATTTTCCATAATTTTTTGAAAATGGAAAATGATGAAATTTCTTCCGCATGGATAGAAAATGTTGCAGGAGACTTAACTGCACGAAGCCAACCCAACCACTCAACAAAAATGGGCGAAAATGACGTAACTGCATCGGTTATTAGGAATACAATAGCTCAGGGTTTTAGTAAGTACAAACACTATAATTATTCCTCACGCCCTATACCCTTAGCCGGTTGGAGTTATATTTATTATTATATATAAAATAAGAAAATTTTTAAATTTTATCTATTAAGGTTTTCATTAAACTTATAAATTCCTTGCCAGTTTCATTTTGTTCCCGAATAGCACTGACGATTTCGTTCGCTAATGATTGGCTGCCTTCTACTACACGTTTTAGCATTACATTTTGCTCCTTAATAATTTTAACCACTTCGCCTAAATGGTTTCTCTTTTTTCCAGACGAAGCTGCGGCTGTTGAACTCATTACTGGCGATGACAATGGCAGTGACACTGGTGATGGCATTGGCTGTAACTCCACCAATGGTAATGTCTGTACTCAAGTGATATTAACGGCGGCGATTGCTTATTGCTTGCATCTGGTGTATTTACCTAATTAAAATGAAATTATGTTAAATAAATTTGTTTTGAAATATATAAAATATAGTGTCATTTTTGCATACATATAAAAAAGTTTCTAAAACTTCGGCACTATTGGCCGCATTGCTGCCAATTATCCGGTGTACCATTGAAGTATTTCCATTTTGATGGGCTTCCACCAGATGGTCCCATTTCCTTTTTCTCATCTCTAAAATTTTCAAAAGATACTTTTTATCAAAAAGAGTTATTAAATCAAAAGGAAAAATATATGTATTTTTGACTAAAATTTTTTATTTTTATATGCACTTCCTCTGGACTAAATTTTTGGTTTATTTGAACCGAAATCTCATGGCCATTCCTTTTTGCACGCCGCAAGTCACTCGTTCGTTCTTCCCACAGCTCCAGCAGAACCAATGCATCGTTTTCCGACCAGACGATTTTCTTCTTTACTTTAGAAACCTTAAAATAAAAAAAGAGGTGAGATATCAATTATATTTATATTTTTTGGCGAAAAACAATGAAATAACTAACCTTTTCTGCCTTTAAATCCATTTTAATTTTCTTCTTCTTCAAAAATAACCATTCATACAGAAAGACAATTTGACACATCTACATGGTTTTTTGGTGTGTTGCCACACTGCTAAACCTAAATCCAGTTTAAATGCTCATCGATTTTGAGCATTTATATCAGACTTAATGCGGATTAGCATGCGGATAATTCTGAAGTTAATTCCAATTAAGAACGTTAATGCGCATTAACGCTGTCGTCTGTCTACGCTATAACACCATAATAGAAGCGATATTTTCAACGACAGAATTAATTGAGATTTTCGTTTTTTTAAATAAATTTTTTATAAAGATTTCGTTTTTGTTCGACGCAGCTAAGTTTAATTTTTGCTATGAAAAAAGTTTTAAAGTTCAAAAAATATAAGGCACATATATTAAATGTGCAGGTATAAAAAGTGCGCTTAAAAAAGAATTTTGTATAGAATTTGGAGAAATAAAGACACGAAACAAAATTTTTGTGCAGGTAAAGGCAATGCCGTCGTAAATAAAAGGCAGCTAAGTCAAAACTACTGTACTTAAAATTAAAACCGGAATATGAGACGGTTTTAAATTTGTTTACATTAAAAAATATATTTATTAAAAAAAAAAAAAACGCAGACACAGCGATACATTTCTTTCTTATCAGTTTAAAATTAAATATTCTTATAGCACAAAAAACAACAACAACACACATTAAAAAGGCATTGCATTTTCACAAAACATGTTACAAACCTATAGACCGATCGTACACAATTCAATCCATAACTCCCAGCTATGCATGCTCCCAAATTTTAACACACACACGTTAAAAAGCATTTACTTTTCATAATATATGTTACAAACCTATACCCACCATACACAATTCTGCAATGATTTAATTCTTTTACAGATATGCATGATCCTAAATTTTAATACACTCACACACCCATTAAAAGGCATTACCTTTTCACAATACATGTTACAAGCCTATAGACCGACCGTACACAATTCTGCAATGATTTAATTCTTTTACAGATATGCATGATCCCAAATTTGTATGGAAAAAGTGGCCCAGAAGGTACACAAAAAAAACAAAATAAAAATTAAAGGGATGATCCCAAATTTGTATGGAAAAAGTGGCTCAGAAGGTACACAAACATACTACTGAATTCGAGCGAATATATCGATGTCTTCCGATTTGGATGAATTTGCACCAAGGTTAGTACTATTGGATAGTAGGGCAAACACAAATTTTCAGCTCTATCAGTCAAGAACTGCAGGAGTTAGAGGGGGTCAAAGTTGGACATTTTGGTCATACATGGTTTTTTTAAAATGTGTGTAACTTTTCACCTATTGGTCCTAGCTAAAATTTTCCAAAGGATATTAGACAGCTATTTCTTCAATCTTTCCAAAAAAATTTTTTTTTTAACTCATCTTTAAATCATCTCGCTGATAAAATTGAGTTACTAGAGCTTCAGTTTCGCACGCTAAAGTTTTTCCACTCGCATCCCATTAAGTGACCACAAAGCTCTTAAAGGAAAAGAACTAACTTTCTTGGAGCAAAAAAAACATCCATTAAAAAAACTATAGTGCATATGGTAAAATTTAAAAACTTTGGATTTTGAGTTAAAATATTTTTTTATAGATATGCCTCTTGCTACTAAGTGCCTACAAAGATCTTAAAGGAAATGGTCTAAGTTTTCTTTTGAGGAAAAAAAAAATCCAATTCGATAAAAAAATGGGGGAAAATGAAAATGTGCTAAATATTGAGAAATCTTACTCTTGAGTTAAAAAATAATTTTTTTTGATAGATATCCCACTCGCATCCCATTAAGCGATTATAAAGGCCTTAAAGGAAATTGTATAAGCTTTCTTTGGAGCAAAAAAAAAAGGGCCCAAATTTTTAAAAAATTAAAAAAAAATATAATTAAAAAAAAAAATATTTTTGGAAAGATTGAAGAAATAGCTATCTAATATCCTTTTGAAAATTTTTGCTAGGACCAATAGGTGAAAAGTTACACACATTTTAAAAAAAAACCCTGTATGACCAAAATGTCCAACTTTGACCCCCTCTAACTCCTGCAGTTCTTGACTGATAGAGCTGAAAATTTGTGACTGACCAACTATTCAATAATACTAACCTTGGTGCAAATTTCATCCAAATCGAAAGACATCGATTTTAAAAATTGGGTCGCTTGACACGAAATTGCCCATATGTATACATAATGGAACACACCTATATACACAGAGAGACAAAAAATTGGTCCTAGCAAAAATTTTCCAAAGGATATTAGATATTAAAATTTTTTTTTTATTTTTTTTTAATTATTTTTTTTTTAATTTTTTTTTCAATTTGGGCCCTTTTTTTTTGCTCAAAAGAAAGCTTCCTTTAAGGCCTTTATAATCGCTTAATGGGATGCGAGTGGGATATCTATCAAAAAAATTATTTTTCAACTCAAGAATAAGATTTTTCAATATTTAGCAAATGTACCATTTTCATTTTCCCCCATTTTTTTCGAACTGGAGTTTTTTTTTTATTTTTCCTCAAAAGAAAACTTAGACCATTTCCTTTAAGATCTTTGTGGGCACTTAGTAGCAAGAGGCATATCTATAAAAAAAATATTTTAACTCAAAATCCAAAGTTTTTAAATTTTACGGATGCTTTTTTGCTCAAAGAAAGCTTAGTTCTTTTCTTTTAAGAGCTTTGTGGTCACTTAATGAGAGAGCTGACTTGACTGATAGAACTGAAAATTTGTGTCTGGCCTACTATCCAATAGTACTAACCTTGGTGCAAATTTCATTCAATTCGAAAGACATCGATTTTAAAAATTGGGTCACTTGACACGAAATTGCCCATATACTTGTACTTAGTTACAGTAAAATTTTTTTTACACGGTCTTTTTTACACGATTTTGAAATAACACGGTTCGTCAAGAAGAAAATTTTAATTTTTTTTAACCGCTTTTTTTGGTTTAACACGAATTTAAAAAAAAAATTTAATACGAATTCAAAAAAAAAAAAAAATTATAATTTTTTCATGATTTTTTACAGTCACCCTTATTCTGGTTGTCGTCGTCGTCGTCGCCGTCGTCGTCGTTACCAAAAATGATGTCGATAAAATCAGAGTCGACACAACACAATATCGACGGCGTATTGACTCACAGAATACCAAATGTGTGTCCGACAGTCATCTATAACTGTCAATAACGACAAACAGAATACCAATTTTAAACTGTCGACGCAAGACGACGTCGACAACGACAACCAGAATAAGGGTGAGTGTCTTACAGGATAACATCATTATGGCAACTCTAATACACAGCATGTTTACTTTATGGGAAATACCCTTTTTATTTAACATATCAGTTTATTGATGACGCAATATATAATTTCAAAGTGCTTAAAGTTAATGTTTAAGATTATATTTTTTATAAATTGGTGACAGCTTCAAATTATATAATCGGAATCGTTAATAACTTTTCAAAAGGTAACATAGTGGTAGGTTGTTATTGCAAATTCTGCATTGGAACAAAACCAAACAGTTGCGTTAGACAAACATATCTTCTGACGACAGTGATTTTAATCCAGTCCATAATAAACGTCCACGATTGTTATCAACCACCGATGAGCAGCTGAACTTTTGTTTCATAATTTTTTTGATGTATATTTTTTTATACTTATGGATTGAATTTAAACTGAACAATTTATTTTCTTGTAATAAATATGAATTGTTTTGTTTTATTAATGGAGTTTGCTACATATCACTTTTTTGTACGGTTTTCTAAGGAAATATTTGAAGTTTTTTCATTTTACACGATTTTGATTTACACGAATTTCTTAGGAACGGATCAACCGTGCATAAAAACTGTAACAGTTGTTGTAGAATTAAAATTTTAACTTAAAAATTAAAAGGTGTAAACATCAACAAAATATTTGACCCTAGATTGGCTGGAGTAATAAAACCATCTCTGTGAATTCATTTTGCAATATTAAGGGCCATTATTACAACTTGCCTTTAAAGTTGGGTTTAGTTAAAGGTACCTTTAGCTAAAGGGAACTGTAAAGTTACCTTTAACTGATTTTCGTTATTACAACTTACAGATAAAATAAAATTAAAATATGGCAGTGCCCGGAGCAAAGTCGATAAAACTGCTCAATTAACAAGTTTTTTTTTAACGCAGTGGCAACCGCGGACTTTGTTTTTTTGTTGTATATGCTCATTTTGTTTAAATTTGAAGTTGCCATATCGAAAATAGTATATGATATGGCAAGTTCAAACATAAAGTGACCTTTAAATTTTAAAGGTAGGATGATCTTCCCTTTAGCTTAACGATCACTTCTATCTTATTGGGTACTCATAATAATGAAAAACAATTTATCTGCCCGTTAAAATCCTCTCTTTAGTTAACGGCAAGTTGTAATAATGGCCCTAAATATTGCAATTTCGGATGTTACATTAAACAAATAAAAAATTAATATATTTTTAAAAATGAAATAGAAAATTGCAATTAAGATTAGTCATACATCTATTTATATTAAATAAATTAGTAAATCAAATAAAAAATTATTAAATACATTTTATTACTTTGTAGATATATGAATGATACATGTATGTGTATGTATGTATGTCTTGTAATGTGCATCCATTATCAAATGAAAACAAAAACTTTTTAAATATATTTTATTATTTTGCAGATATATGGATGGTATATGTATTGGTTTTATGTTTTTTGACCAACTTTCTGCAACAAATACTCTTTTAAAGGTTCATAATATTGATATCGCAGACTAATCATCTCCGGAACGTTCCGAATTTGTTCAAAAAGGTCAGAATCAGATTCTAAAACAATGATAGCCGATATCATCATTGCAAAAACCACGAAAACAAATGATGGGATAAAAGCATTTATAAAATGAAATTTTCGTACAGGTTTGGCACTTGTATTATATTGAATTTCAGACGTAGGTCTACCACCACCCATGGAAGTATTTGATGAGAGTAAACAGAAATTTGATAGATTATCGTTAGAACATTCTTGCTGAGATAATGAATTTGGCCGATTTTCGCTATATTTTGGCAAGCAATTTTGATTTTCATATGTACAGAATTTTCCTGATCCAGTAGAGGAGTATAACATTGAATCTTCTGAGTTTGTAAAAAATGTTGTTATATCCGTATTCAATGGATTATTAAGTATGTTAATATTGTGAAATGATTTTAATCTGGCTTCTTCGGATACTGGCTCAAGACCTGAGACCAAAACGGCACCACTTGCTGTTGTATCGTAACCAAGGTTTTGATTAAAAACATCTGTTGACGCTAAATTGTAAGTACTTAGAGGTTCAGACATCGTTGAACGAGGTAAACTGCTGTAGCCTGAATGTAAATTAAATTTCTTTAAATCGTTTGAATCTATGCGTGACTTTCGAAATAGCTTACGTATTTGTGCCAAATCGCCTTGTGGACTGGATGGTGTTGCTGGTACACTACTAGCTTTTCGTTTGCTAGCCGATGAATTAGTAAGTTTCTGTTCTCGAAGGATGTTGATACTTTCTGTAAGTATTTCTCGTTCTGTTCGTCCAGTATATTTAAATTTCGTACCCCATGAGAAAAATCCGCCACCGGAAACGACGGCAGCATGTTGACTATTGGGAAGTCTGTTTAAGACAAAGAATATTTGCTGTTCATTTGAATACACTGAAATCAGAAGAAAACTTACGTAAAGAATAACATTTGTTCAATAGCGCATCTCCATAGGTATCTACATGTGACGTTTGAAGAACATTTAAATCCAATTGTATGCTTTTTCTAAATTATAGAAAAGTTATTAGCTTAAAAACAACAAAAGGCTACTTTATTTTTATATAAATTTGTAGATTTAATCCTACTCTCGATTTCGATGCGATAGAATAGTTATTAATAGTTTTTCAAAGTAAACTTTGAACATAAAAAAGACACCTGAGTACATTTTTCTGCGGTGTCTTTTTAGTAATAAAGATTTTAACGAATTTTGTTTTTTTCTTTTTTGGCTACAAAAAAGTGATAATGTAATAGTAGAAAATAATAAAATATTTTATAAACGAATAAGTTTAAATTTAATTGTACTATAAAGAGATTTTATTTAGTTATTGCTAGTCAAAAAAACACTGGAATAGTTTGACCGCCTTAACCTTAACGCACGTTTACACTATTCTACAAAACTTAAGATTTTCGATGATATTTCGTCTGGCTGTCAAAATGCCAGTTAGAAATAGAATCTCATTATATTTTGCTTTTAGACTATCACATTTCTAATAAAATGAAAAATCTTTCTAGGATGTAAACAGTTGTTTAGATGTTTTTGTTATTCTCTTCAGGGACTGAAAAATTGATACGATCGTATTTGTTTTTTCTTTTTTTCAGACTGTGTATTGTTTTCATTTATTTTTTACAACAAATATGTTTAAGGGTCTGCCTTAAATATTAATAAAACACGGTTCCTTTGATTTTTGTTAAGTTCAAAATATATGTCCTTTATTTTGTTTTCAATTCACCTTTTTCTTTTCTTTTATTTAATAAAATATGTATAATGTATTTCTCTTCTTTTTTTGTCTTTTAATTTTTGTTCACCTTTTTTGTATTTAGCTTATAATTTTTATTTAAACAAATTTTAATTTTACCGCTGTTGTTTGTTCTGCTTGTAAGTCACAAATCAAGTAAGAATGAAAAAACGATAAAAAAAAATTTACATGAAATGTCATATAAGAAAGAAAATAAGAGTGCGAAATGTACAAACAATATTGCCACTTTGGCGTGTTTCTAAACATACCGCCCCCCTTGACTGGGTGTAGGCTAATATAACCTCCTGGTGGGTCCTGTGAATGTGTAGCCAAGAGTTGTTTTTTGTGCTACAACTTTACCCATTTCTAATTCGATGGCGCCATCTCTGCGTATCTCAGGGTATATGTCAGCACCTAATTCCATTTCGATCATGGTATTTGATCTTGGGTCCATATCAGCTAGGGTATCCTCACAAAACTCTTCATAGGGCTTGTCATTGATTGGGGTCATATAGGGCCGACGAGGCAGATCATCAGTGATAAGTGCCAGGATTTTCTTATTAAATTTGGTCTTGTTGTTTCTGGCACGCATGTAAACCATTACAAAATTATGTCCTTGATGTCTGATTCTTGCCAACTTGACTCTTTTTACTGTGGAGGAGGCTATCGTAGTTGTGGTGCTGGATGGGTTCATCAAACTGCGGATTAATACCCAATTGTCGCTTCTCTCTTCAGAAGAGATTTGAACTGAAGCCGTTGGTACAAAAACATGTGGCCATGAATGTGGGTCATCTTGGGTGGTTTGGCTGACATGTCTGCAAATAGAACTTAATTAGTAAAGTAATTTTAATTATGAAATAATATGACGAGTTTAGTAATGGGTCGTGTACATATACCAGCTGCGGTTTTAATGTCTACCACTCTAACGTTGCTGTCATGTCCTGGATAGGTTTTGATGACTCGACCTAATTTCCACTCATGGAAAGACAAGTTATCGTCCTTTACGACCACTAGGTCATTGACTTTTATATTTTCTTTTGGAAACTTCCATTTATATCTGCGATGTAGTTCGGCCAGATATTCAGACTTCCATCTTTGACAAAACGATTGGTAAATGATTTTTATGCGTTTCCAACGGTTCGCTAGAGTCACATTTTCATCTGTAAGATCTTTTTCAGGTGGAGTTATTATTGGAGTACCAATAAGGAAGTGTCAATGGGGTCATCGCTAGCTAACGGTAAAAGCCTTGATGGTTTTTGATTCTAACTTTGTATCTTGGATCTCATTTGATGAAGGCCATAAGTTTTGAGGTAGTTCTAACCATGGGGGTCCTGTCCACCACATAGTGTTTTTTTGTAGTTCGGTAGGTGAGCATCCTCTGCTAGCAATGTCAGCAGGGTTAAATTTGGATTCTACGTGTCTCCAATTTTTTGTACCCACTTTTCGAAGAATCTCTGACACTCGATTTCCAACAAATGTATTCCATGTAGAAGGAGGTTTGTTGAGCCATGATAAGACGATTGTGGAGTCGGTGCAAAAATGAGTTTTTAAATTTGGGATTTTAAGTTTTTCCAATACACTTGCTGATAAGTGTGCTAACAATACAGCTCCACAAAGCTCAAGACGGGGAAGAGATAGCTGCTTTAGCGGGGCCACACGAGTCTTAGATGTCAGTAAAGAAGTTTTGGCTGGGCTGTGTCCATCGCATACTCTTATGTATAGTACTGCTGCGTATGCTTTCTCAGACGCGTCGCTAAATCCATGTATTTCAGCAACGCATGAAGGCTTGTAGTGAATCCAACGTGGAATTTTTATAGTGTCGACTTGGGGACAGTTTTTCACAAAGTCTTTCCATTTTTTGTGCGTTAATGGTTTTAAAGGATCATCCCAACCTATTTTGTCTAACCATATTTGTTGCATAATGAGCTTGGCGTCAATGATGATGGGCGCAAGCCAACCGCATGGGTCGAAAAATCTGGCAATGATGGACAAAACTTCTCGTTTTGTATAGACTTCCCTTAATTTGACATCTGGGACAGTAAATGTGAAAGAGTCTGACGAAATATTCCATTTGATCCCAAGAGTTTTAGTGCTGTCGTCTTCTGAAAGATTTAACCAATCTAGGGGCAATAGTTTTTCCTTGGGTAAATCCTGAATGATTCTTGGATCGTTGGATGTCCATTTCATAAGGTCAAATCCTGCCGATGCTAGGACATTAGTTAGTTCTTTTCGGGATTTAATAGTTTCTTCGAAAGTATGGCCGCCAGCTAAAACGTCGTCTACATACATGTGTTGTTGTAGTATTTTTGACGCTAACGGGTTTGTTGTTTTTACTTCTTCAGCCAAGTGTAGAAGTGTCCTTATGGCTAAGAATGGTGCGCAGTTAACTCCAAACGTGACGGTTAAGAGCTCATAATCCTCTATAGGATCTTTCGGTGTTTTGCGAAACAATATTCGTTGATAAGGGGTTTGAGATGGGTCGATGAGTATTTGCCGGTACATTTTGGTAATGTCCGCGTTGAATACAAATCGGAAGAATCTCCATTTGGCAATCAGAAGAACAAGATCTTGCTGAAGAATGGGTCCTGGATATAAAATGTCGTTAAGACTATTCTTATTCGACGTCGGGCTTGAGGCATTGAAAACTACCCTGAGTTTAGTAGTAAGCCGGTCTGGTTTTATTACTGCGTGATGCGGCAGGTAATAATTTGGAGCCTTATTTATATCCGAGGGGGAGGTCTTTCTCATGTGTCCCAACTCTAGATATTCGAGTATTACTTGACTGTATAGCTTTTCCACTTCGGGTTTTTTGCTAAGCATCTTCTCCATTCTTAAATATTGAGCCATAGCTATGTTGCGGGAGGATCCTATTTCCTCCTCTTTTTTGAAGGGTAGGGTAATGATATACCTCCCTGTGTCGTTTCTACGCGTAGTAGATTTAAAGTTTTCTACGCATAGCGTGTCCTCGTCTGACCTCAAAATCTGTTTTGGGGTTTCCTCCACCTCCCAAAAGCGTGTGAGGATTTGGTCAAGGGACGTAGTGTTGTGTAGCGACATCGTTGTTCGCGTCTGCGTTTCCTTCGTAATTGGTCCCCTTACAATCCAGCCAAATGCTGTCTTTTGTGCCAAAAGGGATCCATATGAGCGCATTGGTGTTTCCATACAATAAATGGATGGGCCCAGGTCAAGACCTATTAGTAGATCGATGGGCCGGCTTTTATAAAAGTGAGGGTCTGCTAAGGCCAATTTAGCTGCCTCGTTAAAAATGTCTGAAGGTAAAGTTTGTGCGGGTAAGTTCGATGGGAGAGTCTTGAGTACTGGTGCCCAGACTTCAAGTTTGTAACCAAGGTCCACGCGGAGCACAGGTTGAACAAGCACGCTTTGGTTAATGTTTCAGAAACTGTCTGACTTAAACCTGTCACGTGCACTAGGTTTCTTTTAGTGGTCAAATTCAATCGTTTTTGCAATTTGTTCGATATAAATGTTGATTGTGATCCAGGGTCGATGATAGCTCTCGCCTGGTATCGTATACCTTTAACTTCGATTTGGACTACAGCGGTAAATAGTAAAGTATCCTTGACTGGTAATTCTGTAGGGTCCGAATTCCTTTGAAGGGTCAAAGACGTATAGTTTGGAATGTGTGAAGTAGGAGTGGACTGTATTCTAGAGGTTAAAGCTGTGGGACTCGTAGATGGTTCTTCCTCAGTATTTACCTGAGTAAAGTTTGCAGATTGAGTCACAGTTACCTTATGCAGCAAAGTGTTATGTTTTTGCTTACATAACCTACAACTATATTTACTAGGGCAATTTTTGACACTGTGTGCTTCTGATAAGCAGTTGTAGCAAGAATTTGTGGTCCTTACTATGTGAATTCGATCATTGACATTTTTTTCTAAAAATAAGGGACAGGATCGTAGTGAGTGTGTGTCGTTGCAGTACTGACATTTCTCTCTCGTTGTGGATGAGTTTCTGTTTTTTCTGTTATCAACTGGTTTCGATATATTCGTTTGTAGTGAGTTGATATTTCTTCTGACAGTGGGCAATTTTGTGACCTCAGGGACATTTTGGGTAAATTTATTTCTCGAAACGATATTTTCTACGGACTCTAAAGTTTTGAACTTGTGGGTCAGAAATTTGTCGAATTCCGTCCAGGTGGGTATTTCCGCACAGTCTTCCCGAGAATTCTCAAATTCCTGCACCAAACTTCTCGGAAGTTTTTGAGAGCAAATATAAATCAGGAATGACTCCCATGTTACTGTGTCTACGCCTAACATTCTAAGGGTCTGTCTGCAATCATTTATAGTGCGCTGTAGTTTTTTAATTGAGGATCCTGCACTTACAGTTGCATGAGGGAGGTCTAAAATAATTTTATATTGCTCATTAACCAGCATCCATTTGTTCTCGTAACGGTCTACTAAATTCTTCCAAGCTAGGATGAAGCCATCATTTGTCAAGGGCGCGTGAGCAATTATCTCCCTTGCCTCGCCGCCAGTTTTTTGGGTCAAGTAGAATAATCTCTCGACATTACTGAGCCTTGAGTTTTTGATGTATATGGCCGTAAATAAATCACGAAAACTGGGCCACAATTTATAATCGCCAAAAAATATATCGGTGTCGCAGGGAGGGAGTCTTATTGACAAACTTTCATTTTCCTGAGGGATGATCGACTGACGTTCTGTTTTCCCTACGGAGTCAGATAGCGCCTGAATTTCCGCGTTAATAGACGACAGACACCTTTTGTATGCCGATAGAGTCTGTTGGTATCTTTCCCTAAGTTTCTTCCTATCCATTGGTTTATCACCCTCCATTTCCATATCTCTACATTCCTCAGGACCTTTTCACCTGGGTCCAGAGCGAGTCTAATTCTACACGTAGAACTTGTAATGCGTGAACATGATCCTCAGCATGACTCGCAGAAAAAACTTTCTCGAATTCGATTAAATCGTTAGTGCAATTATAAAATTTCTTAAAAGCCATATTAAAATATTTATTTGAGGAGAGGTGATTAAATTTCGGAATAATTGGGTCAAAAAATGCCTGCTAGCGATTTAACAGCCAGTAATAAAGAAACAAAATATTATTTATTAATTCCTAATTTGAAATGAATTTTCCCCGGAATTAATTTCTTTTGGGCTCGTTGGTAACCCTTTTTTTGTTATTCTTTCGTTGTCTTCTTTAAACCGTTTTTAATGTTTGTTGTTGTTCATAAATATTCAGTATATATATATTTTGTAAATGTTTTCTTTACTTACTGTTGTTGTCGGTTTTTTATTACTTGCTGTTGTTGTTGATTTTTTTCTGTTACTTGCTGATGTTGTTGATGATGGGTCTGTGTCAGAATTATTTTTAAAAAACTCCACTGATGTTCTTTTCCTTATTTTGTTTGTCCCGTTAGTAATTTTAATTTGTTTTTGTTTTATTTAAAAGAAAATTTTTCTTTTGCAAATCCGGCTCGAAGGACCAAAAATGTTTAAGGGTCTGCCTTAAATATTAATAAAACACGGTTCCTTTGATTTTTGTTAAGTTCAAAATATATGTCTTTTATTTTGTTTTCAATTCACCTTTTTCTTTTATTTAATAAAATATGTATAATGTATTTCTCTTCTTTTTTTGTCTTTTAATTTTTGTTCACCTTTTTTGTATTTAGCTTATAATTTTTATTTAAACAAATTTTAATTTTACCGCTGTTGTTTGTTCTGCTTGTAAGTCACAAATCAAGTAAGAATGAAAAAAAGATCAAAAAAAAATTTACATGAAATGTCATATAAGAAAGAAAATAAGAGTGCGAAATGTACAAACAATATTGCCACTTTGGCGTGTTTCTAAACAAAATATATGTATTTCTTTTTTCAATACAAAAATTAATTTAAAAAAATTTAACTTTATTTTTATTATTTTACAATTCTGATTAGGCTTGCCAGATTTGAAATAGTCAAAAAACGTACATCAAAGTTAAAAAAGCAGTACAATTGAGTAAAAAGAAGTACAATTGTTTATTTTCAAAATTTATTTAATTCAATAAAAAAAACTAACAAAAAATAGTTCACAACAGTAACATAAAAAAACATTAAAAAGAGATCATAACTCAAAAACAAATTTTCATTGTTTAACACTTCACAATTAATTAAAAAAAAAAAAAATTTAATGGTATACTTTGTTAAGTACATACATATATACATTTTTAATTTTTGAAAATTATCGACTTTAAAATTTACTGATACATTTAAATAAATTATAAATATTTATCACTTTTTTGTATTTGATTACAATTTCATTTTTACCTTTTTCGGTTTTTAAAAAATTGAAAAACTCAGTACAACTGTATTCAAAGTTTGTTTTTATTATTAACTCGCTTTCCAAATTTTCTATTAAAAGTTTATTTCGTTCCTTCCTCCAAAAATTAAACATTAAATTAAAAATTCGTTCACTGGCTGCATTAGAATGAGGAATTGAAAAGACGAAGCAACAAATCTTTTCAAAAGCAGGAAATGATCTACTATTTAAGAATTCTTTCCATTTTACTTTTTCAATGTTTTCAGCAAATGTTTTTAATGATATAAATTCGTCAAAAAGTTGATCTAAATCAATATTTTTTATTGAAAATAATGTAATTATTTCCACAAATTCATGAAAAGAAATGTTTGAATTAAGATGGAAAATTGAAAGTTTTTCAAACTTATTATTTTCTAAATTGAAACGAACTTTTATATAAGTACTTATATTCGACAAAAACTCTGCTGCGCGTTTTTTAAAAAGACAAATCTCTTGCTGATTATTGCAACTGCTACATATACGTTCGGCTAAAAACCCATAGAATTTTTCATCCTGCTGTTGTTTAAATTTGTCGTTTAACTGTTTTATTATTTGAAACATATCAATTATTACAAGGCTATTATTTTCTTCTAACTTTTATTAAGCAGATATTATTGTATTTCCTATATTATGGACAAAACCGAGGTATGCTTCAGAAATTTCATTTTCGAAAAATTGACGTAAAACAGGGGAACAACAATCTTCCGACAGAAAATAAGCCTTAATAGCAGGATAGTTTTTTAAAAATCTCTCCACAGCGGGGGTTAGAGAAAGCCATCTAGTTGGTACATGACGGAGCATTTCAGACCATTCCAAATCGCAAAATTCAAACATTTCTTTCAGATTTGCGGTTTTTTTTTTGTTGATGTCGAAAATTCATTAAAAACTTTCATTACAATATTTTCTAAATCAAATTTTAATATTTTTAAACGCATTATTTAATACGTGACAAAGGCATCCAATACCTATTATATTCGAATTTTCTTTTTTAAGCTCAACAAATACACTTTTTTTATTTCCAAAATTTACGTTGGCATTGTCTGCGCAAAAGCTTGTGATGTTTTCTAAACTCAGTTTTTGACTTTCCAATTTATATTTTAAAGAATTTGAAATATCAATTGATAATTCGGAGTCTGAGTTATAAAAACTTAAAAGTTTTGTGCAGACTCCATTCTCTTTATTAAAATATCTCACAACAATAGGAAACGTTTTAATATTACCTTTGTTAGAAGCATCTGTGGAGATTGAAAATGATGAGAATTATCTAAGTCGTTTAATAGTGATTCTATAGAATATTTGGCTAGAATATTACGGACTATATTGCTCACTTTCGTTTTACCACAAGTAAAATTTGATGCCACATTTGAATCTGCAAATACCTGCTTAATAAGTTTGCTGGTACAATCAGCGGATTGGTAACTATGACTGTGCATAACCGTATGAAAAGCAAACGCAGCTTCTGCAGCTGCACTACATAATCTGGAGCTTTCTGTCTGTTTGTCTATTTTTTGATTAAAGTAGTTGCTAACAGATAATTGTTGGCTGCATTTCATGTTTCGTATGTGTTTTGCTGTTTTCATGTGTCGCTTAATATCTGCCAAGCCCCCAAATGCAATAGAAAAAAACTCCGCAGGCCATACATTTAGCTGTTGTATTATCGTTTCCTCTAGCAATCCAATTAAAAGATCTTTTCCAAGAATCTTTGAATTTGTTTTTTCTTCGTGAAGCTATTTTGATTTTTTTCGAACTAGTTGGACAACTATCTTCCTCTCCATCCGAGCTTGAAGTAAGGGTTTTATCGGAAATCAATTCCTCCTCCATTTCTAAAACATTAATTTATTTATTTTTTTTTTTTTTTCAAAATATAGAATTTATGTACTCCCTTAAGCGGCTAAAATTGTAAATTACTTTTGAAATGTCTATACATTTCTAATAATTCAACAATAAGAAATATTAATAAATTCATTATTTTTAATATCAAAAACATATTATTAATCGCCGCCGTTTAAAGTAGTAAATTTATTTTTACATTACTTACCATTTACTGAATGCTTTGTTTATTTATTCAAAAAATTAATTGAAATATATAACTATAAGTCACTTTTTTTGAAATAAAGAACAAAACGTCAACGGTTAAAATAACTAAGTTGTATTGTATATGATTCGTAAAATGGTATGGTAGAAATTTAAACAGGGCGTTTCATAAAATGTTTTGTTTTTTGTTTGGACATGTTTACCTCCATAAAATTATGGTGAAAGTACAAAAAAGGTAGAAAAAAAAGTACAAAAAGAAGTACAGATACTGAAAAGAAGTACATTTGCGTACTTCTGTAGGGGTTATGCAGTTAAAAGTAGAAAACTAAAAAAAAGTACGCGTACTGCTGAAAACAGTACGTCTGGCAAGCCTAATTCTGATAAAAGCGAAAAATCTGTTAAATTTTTGTACGTATTTTTTCACACTCCAACACAAATTTCTTTTGCACTATTATACTTTCTCTTTTATTTTGATTTTTTTTGGCATGTCGTAATATACAGTATTATATTAGCGGTGTTCAGTGCAAATGGCATTGTAAAAGTGCAAAAGCAAAACATCGTAGCTTTTTATTGCAATCCAACAACAAAATACACACAATTGCATTTGTTAAAATATTACGTTCGTTGCGTGCATTGCGTTTGCAACTCTGACATTTAAACAGCTGACAGATGTAAACAGTAATAAAATAAATAAAATTAAAACAATGGAGCAAACAATTCCACAGAAGAAAATAAAATGAAAAAAACCAAACAAAAAGTGGACGCCTGAAGAAATAAA
The DNA here is from genome assembly GCA_927399465.1 of Sarcophaga caerulescens. Taxonomy (NCBI): domain Eukaryota; kingdom Metazoa; phylum Arthropoda; class Insecta; order Diptera; family Sarcophagidae; genus Sarcophaga; species Sarcophaga caerulescens. Next base: position 63,665,448 of record OV656866.1, read on the forward strand.
AATAGTTTTAGATTATTTGGAGGAGGCCATTAATATAAAAATTCAACAATTTTTCCTTTAGCACTTTTTCACGGCATTTTCAAAATACTTTTAGAAATTGTTTATGTAGATCAGCTGTTTTAGTGCATAAATTGCATTAGTATTGCGAAGTACGAAATAAATAGAGCGCTCACAATCAATGTCAAAACATTTGCAAGTGCAAACATTTGCAATACAAAACGTATCGAACATCGAATACCACTATTGTAAACTCTTCTTTACTTACGTATGTTCCGACACTTCTTTATATCTGTTTGTACTATTTGATCGAAACTGGGATAACATATATTTCTAATTATTTTAATTCTTAAAATACTGTTTTATTTATACGAAATTAATTTTTATTAAAATTATATATGTATATATTATATGAGGGGTGTAGAAACAAAGGCAGCAATCTACACTTTTGTAGTTTTCGAAATTAATAAGAAAAACTTGTATTTTTATACACAATTGTATTTTATAATGAATTGTTTTGCTACAGAAGAAAAAGATTAATATGCCGACCAAGTTTAATCGATATCTTCACTGACGTTTTTGGGAAAATGCGAACTGAAATTTGGAGATTGCTGAGTTTGTTTTAACAAAATGGACATTGCTGCCTTTGAAATAACAATTTTTGGAGATAGCTAACTTTGTTATAAAATAATTAATACAATGTTGAAGAAATTTAATATATTTAATGATAATATGAAGAAAATATTTACAAAAGTATTCATACTTCTTGTGTTTATGTAAATTACTTTAAAGAAACAGATACTTCTAGTAAACAAATTTTATTTTAATTATAAACAAAAAAATTTTTAAATTATTTCAAAATAGTTAAAACTGAAATGATGAATTAAATTTTCATTAATGGTGCTTCTTCTATCGGCTGAGAGCAATATTCTGATAATGGTTTTGATTAACATAAAACTTATAATTTTCTTCACCAGTGATAATAATGTTTCCTTGAATAGTTTTTTTAGAAAGTATTTTTTTGTTGTGGAGAATTTGAAATGCCATTTTCCAGGAGGATGTAAAAATTCTTTGCTTGCATCCTTCCAGTCGTTAACAGGGCAAAGATCAATAATTTTGAGAACGGTACCAAATTCTGATAGAATCTTTTCGTATTCCTCCGGTAATAAAATGGTTTCTATTTTTTTTTTATTCGTCTTTCAGCATTACCGAAAACTCTGTCGGGTGGTAGAAAAGAGTGACCGACAATTGGAAAAAAGAGTTCAATTCTTTTCAGAGATGGAGGAGCTTGTGATAACCCATTTAAGGCCCCTTCACACGATCACACAAGTAATATGATCTGTCAAAATTTTGTGTAGAAGATTACGGATGTGATCGTCTAAACGTACTATGTAATGAAACCATCACACATTGAGAGAAAATACGGATGAAAATTTTGACAGTCGTATGGCTCTCTTCATTTTTTGAAATGATTTAAAAAACAAGCAAGTCGCATTAGATCAGGGATGTATTTTTATGTAAACACATAGAAAAAAAAGTGTAACAGCTGTTTTCATTTTACTTTGTTATTGTCTTATATCGATCATGTAAACACAGAAAAAATAATCATACGACTATTATTCTCTTTTTAGAAATACGGATGGAATTTCATTTTACTTTTTCATCAGACTTTACGTATTACTTGTGTGATCGTGTGAAGGGGCCTTTAATAACATTGATATTGTTACGCAAGAACAATCGAAACGACCTAATATCGTTTAACATAAACAATAAACAAAAGCTACCAGCTACACTAACACATATGTGCATCGAACCATACATAAACTAACAATAACATCAGTATGAGTATGAGATAGATGAATAACGCAAACGCAACATAAGCGAACGCAACAAGAGGCAATGTGTATACAATACACAAACACACTCTAACGAATACATAGAACATCTTCCAAATAAACCAACAACAAGCATGAGAGCAAAAGGGATGGACAAATAAGCAAGCGCAACAACAAGCAATACAGTCACCATAGAAATTGCGAGAATGCGACACCGTACTGTTCGTGTTAGACTATAAAAGGGCAAGACAAAGCAGACGAGTAAGTCAGTTGTAATTGAGTCAGTCTTGAGTGAAGTTGTGTGTGAACTAAATAGTCGTGTTTGAAGATATCGGTTGCGAGCAATAGTTGTGTGTGAATAATAGCAAGCAATTAATGTTGTATCGGTTAAGTGTGAACAGTGGCATAAAAGTGTGAATAATAAAGAGAGAGTTTAATTAAAATAAAACACATATTTGTTTTTACTTGGTTTGCAATTAACGAACTCATATTTAAACGTTTTTAAAAAGGTAAAAACGTAACAATATCATTATAGAATTTTTATTTTGACCACCACAACCATCTGCTATTAAGCGTAATGAGGTGATGTTATTATTAAAATTTGTGTTTTGTAGACGATGATATACAGCTGATGCAATTAGATTTGCATTTTTTAGAATACTGATCTTCTGTCCAGGTGTATATAAACACATTATTCTTGTTGATCTTTGCTGTAGATGGTCCTTGGACAATGGTAAAATTTTTAAAGTAAAGTTGTCTACTGTAATATACAGCTTTGTCGAACACTTTCGGTAAAACTGGATTTTTCTGGCAATCGAAGCTTAGAATTAAAATTTCAGGATTTTCATCTTTCAAAAGCTTGTAAAATTCCTTGTATTTTAATGTATGTATTCGCTTTTCTGACATGTAGGTTTGTTTTAAATTTTGATCCTTACACCTTTTAATCTTTTCAGACAACTCAGTACAAGTTGAACATACATCTGTCCTTGGATGTTTGAATCCCAAATTAAATTTTGAATTAAATAGTAAACGGAAGTAGTGGTGCTTTACTTTTAGATCATCAGGTCTATTTTCATTATACATTTTGGATAATTTTCTTATTGTTAAATCACTCGAAATGTAATGACGTTTCGTCTGTGTACGGCAGTAGTGCGATTCCATACAATTTAAAGAACGTATAAAACTCAGTACAGATGATTTTTTCTTCTCATACTCCGATGATCTCCACCACGAGTCTCAACAGTCGGCTTTCTATGTTTATGAAAAACTTTCACAACATAGTTCAGTCTAGATCTTGTAATGTTAAGAATTGCAAGAAAACTTTTTTGGCAAACGGGCACCAAACGTTTGCTATTTATTTTACGAACAAAGCATTTTGTGTTGAAGGTCTTTGGAGTTCTGTTAGATTTTGTGGGTCTTCTTCTTGTAATTGATGATATCAAAAAGTATTTTAGAATAAACGCATCTTGGTAAGCCTTAGATTTCCTCGCATAAAAAATATTATGAAACCTTTCTATGTCTTTTTCGTCTAATGATTTGCAATTATAGGTTATACATTTGTGATCACAAACAATTTTCGGTGATTGTTTTGGTGAATATCTGAAAACGGATTTATCCAATATAGTATATATAGGCACTACCATTATATTACAGTATTCCCCGGATATAAGAAATCCCCGCTTAATAGCACCAAAACTTATGCAAACTTGATTTTTGTTTAACAATATACTGAAAATATTTCGATATATGCATCCCGCTTATAAGCACTACCCGCTTATAAACACAAATAATTTTACCTCATAATATAAATTTTATCTAAAAAAAATTCGTTTATATGCACCCGGTCACAATTATTTTGAATGGCAATAAAATTATTCACCGGCATTAAAATTTGTTATGGCAACACTTTCTTAAAAACATAATCGGTATATATCCATTATTCAAAGTAACTTATCAATAATAATAATAACGTATCGTGTTTTTTTTTTCTCCTATAAAGTTTTAAAAACTGATGTTATGTACTTTTGGATTTTCAACGACGATTTATAAACATATGTGATGCTTTTTTGTCAACAGATTTTTTGTTTTGTTTTTTTTTATATTGTTGTATAAATGAGTTGTTTTTTGCTTTTGTTTAATAAAAAATAATAAAATGGAATTTTAACACAGATTTGTATTAATGCATTTGATGTCCGCTATGCGAGATTTCGATATAAGAATCACCCGCTTATAAGCACCGTCTTGTAAGCATTCTTGAAAGTGCTTATATCCGGGAAATACTGTACATACATACCTTTTTACTTTTTCTACATTTTTCTTCCATTTTTTTTCATTTTTACCCTTTTTTCGGGCTTGACAAGGAGGTACACTACAAGCATTGAACTCCATAATTAATAATAACTTCATGTTATTCTACCCGTTATTTTTATTTTTGCAAAAAATTCAAAAACAAAACGTATTAAATTTTTCGAAAATATGGTAGCCCTTCTAAGAAAATGAATATCATATAAATGGAGATTGCTGTCTTTGTTTCATTCTTCAGATTTTGACCACATATTTTGATTAGATGAAAACGAATTTGGCACTGCCATGTTGACTGATAGCAAGCATTCAACAGATGTAACAAGATGGCATAATTAACTCATTTCATGAAAAAAGTGGAGATTGCTGCCTTTGTTTCCACACCCCTCATATACTATATTACATAAAATTACAAATTTTTTCTGTTCCACAGGAAAAATGGATGTGTTGAATATATTCTTTCCTTCCACTTTTTCCTTCGATTCGATCATAAGTTGGTATACCAACTTTAGATCATTGAGTAACTGAATGCAGAGATGTAATTGGAGCGCAGAATGTGCAGAATACAATAAAAGTATATACATATACATATATTATTTAACAAATGAATATACATACATTAGCTTATTTCTCTTGTGGATTTGATGATTGTAAATTTAATTGTTTTCTCATGTATTTATCTATTCAATCTTCAATTACATTGCAATAAGTTAACAAATATTAACTATAATAAACAAATTATTATTCTTTCAACTCAAGGAAGAACTTCAGCTATCGCATTAGCTTATATTTGGGGTCAATTTTCAAAGATGTATGGAGATTAGAAATGCAGTATCCCTTTTTTTGAGCGAATGTCAGCACAAGATGTTGCGAACTGAACTCTTTGGTAAGTCAATCTCTGCTTAGACTTATGAATATTCGAGTTTTTAATGTACCACGGTATTAATATGCAATATTTGTTTTAACGTTTTTGGATTTTCTCCATACAAGAAGAAGAGCAGTTCCTTATAATTGCATTGAATGACACCATATTGTACATTAGTAGTTTGCAGTACACATTCAGGCATGAATTTTTACCGATTCGCCAATTAATTTCGAACAGATTTAATTTAATTTGTGCTAACTTATTTTTTATGTGGGATTCCAAGATATTTTTTGTGTGACTGTTGTGATGCTATTTGGTTATTTATTCGAATGTTACATGCACACATTGTTCATTCACATTTATGCTCCACATATTTAACTATTACTCTAGCTTAAAAGTTTGTTCATGCAGGTACCGAGAAGCTGCAAAGGGAAAGGTAGAAGTCTAAGTATGATAGCTCAAAGGCATTGTAAATAAGAAAGGTTGTTATATTCTTATTTTTGATTTCCAAGTGCACCCTTGAATGCGCACTGTTTGGCTACGTTTTATTGAATGATCTTTTGAGGGAAAATGTCCCTTCTTTTATACTAAAATTTTGCTGATTTGACAATCCCAAATCAACCCTTACTTCTAATTCAATTTTAATTCGGCTTAATACTAGAAGACATGTTTGTGTGTACAATCAATACTTAACTATATCAAAGTGTCAAATGAACGTCGCGTGTGCGCATTACTATTGTGGCGTCATACGCTGCAGCGACGGTCAGCAACATTGAGTCAAGTGGTCGCTGCTCATATGCAATTGGATATTCTTTTGTTTATGCACATGAAATGTTGTGTTGGTATTGACAACCATAAAATCATGCTACACCTCCACCCTTTACAAGAATGTTCATATAACTTTTGTTCTATGGACATTCTTTTACACAACACAGTATAATGATTTTATTTTAATTTATATTTTATTGGTAAACTGAAATAGTATGATTAAGAATTTTAATCTAATCTTAATATTATTTCTTATTTAGTTTTTACTATTTATTTTGTTTTTAATAAATGTTTAATGATAAGTTTACTTAGTTATTAAAAATTTATTATTTTACTCGTTTGGCCAATTGAGTGTATAATTAAAACTATTTGTTATATAGCTTAAGTCTATTCTTATGAACTACTTGTTCTTTATTATTTTTCTTATCAACTATAGTTACATTATTTCTTAAATCTATATTTTTAATTTTATATGGACCTTTATATTGATTATCTAATTTGTGTCCTGCTTCATTTTTAACTAAAACTAAGTCTCCTACTTTAAAATTCACTTCTAATAATGACCTATCATAATTTGATTTTTGTTTAATCTTAGATCTATCTATCATAGCGAGTGCTCTCTTATGTGCTATTTCTAATCTAAATCTAACTTCCTTACCATAGTCTTCTAAATTATAACAAGGTGTTATCTCTTGAATATTACTAAACTGTTGGAATCCATTTGGAAGTCTACCAAAAACCAACTCATAAGGACAATAGTCATGAACTGAAGATGGCGTGGTGTTGAAACAGTATGTGAAATACTTGAGCCATTCATCCCAATCGGTTTTGTCAACGGATATGTATGATCTTACATATTCGTTGAAAGTTCTGTGACTTCTTTCTACAGTTCCTAACGTCTGATGATGGTAAGCAGTTGATGTAATTTTTTCTATCCTTAGTAGGTTGCACAGTTCAGTAGGTATGGTATTTTTGTACTCTGTACCCATGTTCGAAATGAACGTCTTCATAGGTCCATAAGTAAGAATAAAATGTTCAAATATTGCTTTCGCAACCGATTTTGCGCTTTTATCTTGTATAGGTACCGTTACAAGATATTTTGTCATATCACATATTATTGTGACGGCATATTCGTTGCCGTAGTATGATTTTGGTAGTGGACCTATAGTATCCCCAATTACCGTATCAAATGGTTTAGTTGGTGTATTTGTCAGTGTCAATGGTACTTTTGTATGTTTTGTTATTTTAGCTGTTTGGCATTTTTGGCACATCTTAACATATTTTCCTACATCTCGAGTCATATTTTTCCAATAATAGTATCTTTTTATCTTATTGAGAGTTCTTGAAACACCGGAATGTCCGCCCTCTGCGGGGTCATTGTGGTATTGTTTTATGATCTCTGCTATAGATTTGGCATTTGTTACGTGGATCACCTCATTAAGTAGCGCTACTTTTAATAATTTTAATAATTTATTGCCCATTTCTTTAAATTCATTAATAGAGACAAATTCGAAAATTTTCTCACTGGGTGCCACTTGGAAATTATGAATATTTAGTTTACCGGCCACTTCTTCGAGCCTAGGGAAAAATTGTCAAAAGTCAAATTTCCCATTAGTAAACAATTCATCTATTTTAATACATGCTATTATAGATTTGCCCCGTTTAGTGTAAAATTTTTGTGGACAAATCTTTAGCTTACAGAATTTACTGACGTCAGAATTTGTAATTGGTACAAATATATTGGGCTTCTCATTTAAATGCCTTTTATTGTGTGTAACCTGATACTTTTCAAGTGCCTTATTTGCCATTGCTCGAGTTGTTACTTTATATTAGTGTTGGGAATCCCGGGGTCCCGAAATCCCGGGATCCCGCAGTTTTTAACAATTCCGAAATCCCGGGATTGAGCACTTAATCCCGGGATTTGACTTTTTAAGCCGCAATGAAAAAATTGTATATTAGAACTCTTTCTAATTCGAATTTCCAGGAATTTTAATCTGTTGTTTCAATGTATTAACCGCTCTGAAATTAGAAACAAAACTTCGCCAACAAAAAACGATGTCTTGCAAAACTATGTTACGGCTGAATTTGGAAAGCAACTAACTCTAATAAAAGGCTGTAAAACTAGGTGGAGCAGCCTTTTGTTAATGCTGGAACGTCTTTATTTATTAAGAAATTGTGTACAAAAGGCATTAATAGACATAGGTCCACCTGAAGGTGAATATTTTGCCTTATCCAAAGATGAGATTAATATGGTATCCGCAATCATTAGTGCTCTTGTCCCAGTTAAAGCAACAGTTGACGCCCTTTGCCATCGGGATGTTAATCTGTTCACAGCGGATGTTGCCATAATTTTAATGTTAAAAAAACTTAAAGATGCTAACAATGTTATAAGTCAAAAACTACATTCAGCCCTCATCCTTCGCATGCAACAAAGGAGAACAGATATCAGTGGGGAGTATCAGTATCTGCACAATGGTAGAACAAATGTTCAGTCCGTATTCCAAACAGAGTTCGTAACGCTTCCTTCTTCCATAAAATGTCGCAAATTAATAGTTGCGTTACTCGAAAGACTAAATGCTTCAATTCCAACTACATACATCACTTCTAATAGCTTCTGAGTCAGAAATTACACCTTCTGATTCAGATAAGGCACCTTTCGAAATTGTGTCAGATTCTTCTGAGCTTCCATCTGAATCTCTTTCTTGTTCTCTTGAAGAACCTGTAAATATTTCAGACGAGCTCAATGAAGCTATAAAAAAAGCACATTTACCGAGGATAGCAATTCGATGTGAGACGTTGTCTGTAAAAATTCAGAGAGAAATGCTCTTGTTTGAAAATGGAGGAACACGTGGTGACTTTTTGCAAAGAGCATACGATTTTTTAATGACTATTAAGCCAGCCAGTGTAGAGTCTGAACGTGCTTTTTCTGCAGCTGGATTTTTCGCAACTAAAATAAAAAGTCGTTTGAGCGATGAAACTTTGGATGCTCTGTGCTTCCTCAAAACGTATTTTAAAAATAATAAAAAATAATAACATATCGCACTTGATCAACAAAAGAGTATATATCTATAAAAAACAATTAACTCTTTATAATTAATTTAAAAATGTGTAAAATTAAAAATAAAATTAATTTTCTTATAATTTAATAAATTCTTTCTTATAAACCCATTTTTGGATGTGTCATGTTATTAATTTTATTGAAATAATATGTTAATATCTTTCAAGAACAAATTTTTTAAAATCCCGGGATCCCGGGACTAGGTAAATGAAATCCCGAAATCCCGGGATTGAAAATATAGAGCGGGATTGCCAACCCTACTTTATATACATTATTGTTTTTGTTATTTATTTCTTTTAAATCGTTAATTGTTATGCGCGATAAAGCGTGGTCTACGTAATTATCTTTTCCCCTAAGATATTCTACAGTGAAATCATATTCCTCTAAATCCAATCTCATTCTTGTTAATTTGGAACTTGGATTTTTCATTGAGAACAGGTAAGAAAGTGGTCTATGGTCGGTACGAACCAAAAAGTGTTTTCCATAAACGTATGGCCTGAAATGTGTGATAGCCCAGTGTATAGCGGTCAATTCCTGTTCAATTGTTGATTTATTACTCTCGCCCTTTGTAAATATTTTTGAAGCGTATGCTATTGGTAGATGTTTCCCTTCATATTCTTGAGTTAGTACAGCTCCACAAGCATACTTGCTTGCATCTGTTGTTATACAAAATTCTTTTGTGAAATCGGGATATTGAAGTAATGTTGGGCTCATTAATGCCTTCTTTAAGTATCTAAATGCCGAATCGCAATCATCAGTCCATTCGAACTGGACGCCTTTCTTGGACAATCTTGTTAGATGTCTAGAATACTCTGAAAATTTTTTAATGAATCTTCGATAGTAATTGCAAAAAGCTACAAATCTTCTTGCACCATCCGCGTCTTTTGGTTGTGGGTAATTTTCGATTACTGCATATTTACTGTCGTCTGGGAGTATTCCTTTATCAGTACATTTATGTCCTAGGTATGTTACTTCTCTCATGAAAAATGAGCACTTTGCAGGATTTAATTTGAGGTTGCGTTTTCGACATAATTCAAAGACATTTGTTAAATTAGAAAGCATATGTTTTTCTGAGCATCCTAAGACAACCAAATCATCCATGTAAAGGAATGCTTGGTCAGGTCGAAGACCACTAAATGCGAGTGTCATCATTCTTTGAAAAGAGTTGGATGCTACCTTCAAACCATAGGGTAATCTAGTGAATCTATAAGATCCATTTGCTGTTGAAAATGAGGTTAGATCTCTAGAGTTTTTCTCTAGTCCAATTTGATGAAAACCGGACATTAGATCCAGACATGAAAAATACTTGGCTCTGCCGAGTTTGTCTAAAATGTCATCTCTTCTAGGTAACGGGAACTTATCTGCTATTAATTTTTTGTTTAGCTGTCTATAATCTACTACGAGTCTCCATCTCTTCTTCTCAGAATTTGGGAGTGATTTCTTTGGCACCAACAGAATTGGGCTATTGTATTCAGAATTTGATGGTTCAACTATTTTATCGGTTATCAGTTTCTTCACCTGCCCATCTATTTCTTTTTTGTGTGTGTGAGGTATACGATAGTTCTTAATGTACACTGGTTGTGAATCGTTTACTCTCAACTTTTGTTCATAGAAATTGTTAATTGTAATTGTTTCTGATTCTAAACCGAAAATATCAGTATATGATGTGCAAAGTTTAGTTAATGTATTTTTAAATTGATTAGAGAAATTGTTCTGTAAAATTTTTAATATTTCTGATTTTCTATGTCTGTTTTCGGTTGGATTTCTTTCAAGTATATCATATTCAGAAAGTTTTTCGGTTTTTATTTTATTCTTATCAACTGTTGTGATAGTATTATTTGTATTTAGAATACGAATATATGCTTGATTAGATTTTACCAATGTGTTCGCGATAAAAACACCTGGTTCGAGTTCTTGATTTGGTATCAGAATTTCATCTTCGCAATCAATAAAGTTTACTTTTCGTATTACTTCTCATCTTGGTGGTAAAATAAGATTATTGTTGTTAATAATTGGTATTTCTATGGGTTGTGGTATATTGAATGGTCGTAGGACTAAACAGTTGTAATCCTGATTGAAGTCTAATATACAATTATATTTCTTAATAAAATCCATACCAATGATTCCATCGCTTGGTATTGGGAAATCATTATCTACTACTTGGAAGTTATGTGGTATTAGATAATTTTTAAATTTTAAATCAAAAAATATGCTACCTATAGATTTAATTTCACCTTGTCCTATTCCACTTAATGTTGTTATTCTGTTAGTATTTATTTGTGTTAAATTGAAATATTTTGATTTTATGAGAGAAATGTCGGCTCCTGTGTCAACTAGTAGTGTTACTTTAGTGTTATTGTTATTTATATTAACCTGAATGAAATAACATAAGTTGAGGTTAAGGTTATATACTTTTCTATTTACTGTTCTGATCTTAGGGGATGTTCGGAGTTTTCCGAACCATTTTCATTTGAGCTTGTTGCTCGTACATAGCGTCTATTGCTACGATTGTTGTCATATCTTTGTCTGTTTCTATTATTGTAATTGTTAGTATAGTTATTACTATTGTTATTATTATTGTTGTTTCGTGGATAATTGTTTCTACCACGAAATCTTCTGTTGTTTCCACGATAATTGTTATATGTGGGTTTCTGCCTATAGTGTAATATAGAATTTTGTTGTCCTGTTGCTTCAGTGCAACTATTTACAAATTTAGTGACAGCTTCGTTCATGTCACGAAACTGTCCTGCTTCCATGATAAGTTTTACTTTATCAATGTTGCAGTTTTTGGTAAGTGCCTTCCCAGCTACTTGTGTGGCATATTTGCTCGCTAAATCAGTTGTTAGTCCGTCCGATATATATGCATTTTCTAACGATTTTGTAAAGGATTCAATCTCTGCACAATAAGTATTTGCAGTCTTATTGTTTTGTTTAGTATTCATTATCTTTGCTGATAGAACTTCGACAGATTCACCCTTAACAGTTAGTTTTAGTTTACTTATAATATCTGTAATAGTAGATTCTTCTCCTATTAGATTTCTTGCGTTTCCTTTAAGTTTTGTTTTGATTAGGGATATAGCTATGTATTCATGTTGTCCCTTTATTGCCTCCACTAATTGTAGGGAGTCAATGAAAGGACGCAAGTTTTCCGATTTTCCGTCAAATTCGGTAATCAGCTTTGAAGCTGTATTTAAAAATTCCACTAATGTTTGTGACATTTCACTAGTTATTTCGTTATTTGTTGTCAAATTAAAGTTTACTTTTTCATGCAGTGTACTTGGTAATTCAATTTTTATATCTTTCTTGGTTGCTCTTTTTAATAGTTTGGTCTTTAAGTCCAAAAAGAATCCGTCGGCTGCTATCTGATGTCCTTTTGTCAATCCAAAATAGTTTACGTTGAGCACAACTTTTATCTGTTCAATCTAACCAGATGGTTAGTAGGTTTTGAATGTGAAATTGAATAGTTTCGTCCTTTGTTGGTCTGTCAATGTTCAGACATTTGTAAGAACGGTCGAAATGTTCCTTAATCAATCTAACTCTGTATAGTATGTCCTTCCATTCCATTAATGTTTCTAAATTTTGTCTAATTCATTGGCTCTACTTGAATACTTTTTCTTTAATCTTCTATTATGTATTGAATAAATGCGCAACATAAAATTCAATCCTATTAGTACTGTAATTATTACAAGACAAATTTCAATCTTGTTTAAATTTATTTTCTCTTGAAGTACTTCTACTTCATTAATAACGTTGGCCGTTGGCCTATCTAATTTTGTCTGTGTTTTGCACATATCTAGAGAGAAAAAGGGAAAAAAAAGAAAACTATTAAACTTTGAAATTTCTTATCATTCTGACTGTTTCTTCTTCCACTGAACTCTTATCAATTACATCCTCCATAGTTGGAGTCCTATTCATTCCTATATTTTTCCAAAATCTTATTAAATGTTCTTCCTTGGAAACTTTTGTTTCCCTTTCTGAGATATCCCTAATTAGATTCTTGGACCTATTTCTTTCCCTATTCATTTCTTGAGCAATCTTACAAAATAATTTCTCTTATTAAATAATTTCTCTTAAATAATTTCTTTTAAATAATTTCTCTATATATTAATAAAATTTAATTTTTTTTTTTTAACTTTTCATTTTATGTATAAAATGTTGTTGATAAAATTTTGTTAGGACATTGAAAGAAAATGTTATTTAAAATTTCTCTTTTTTAATGGTTTATAATTATTAGTTTTTTTTTTTTTTTAAACTTTTATCCTCTTGCCTTAAATAGATATAATTTAATTATGGCAATGCTTTAATAAGATGTATATGTTATGATAAAAACAATTTGATTTTATATTTGCCTCGAGCGAATCTCGCTTACAGGCCTGCGAGTGCGTAATAAGGCGCACCTCTTAAAAAAATTATTTAATTTTTATTGTTATTATTTTTATTTTGATCTTGCCTCCGTTTTATTTCCTGGTTTATTAACAGCGTGATTTCGTCGATTTTTATCCACATCTTGGTGGCCTCTGCCCAGGGTGGGGGTGGGTCAGATTTTAATAGCCTTACGAGGATCGCTTTTTCCCTCTTCAGCTTTTGCACCACGCCACCTCGGCTTTTCCTTTTGATGGGGATGGGGTCTTCTTGGGGGGGCCCTGGTGTTATCTGCCTCTTCTTTGTCCTTGCTCTGTATTCCTCTATCGTCAGAGGTTTCGGGCCTTCCTTCATCTGTCTTTGTTATGCCTTTAGGCCAGGCGGTCTTCTACGTTGAGGGTGCTCTTTAATTTTGAGCACTTCTTTTATTTTTCTTTTTTTTTATTTTTTTTTATTTTTGGAGTGCTTGTTTGTATTTGAGCACTTCCTTTTAGTACTGCTGTTGTATCCTGGGTGCTTTCTAATTGAAGCACTTCCAGAATGATGGCAGGATCGCCATGTAAATAAGAAAGGCTGTTATATTCTTATTTTTGATTTCCAAGTGCACCCTTGAATGCGCACTGTTTGGCTACGTTTTATTGAATGATCTTTTGAGGGAAAATGTCCCTTCTTTTATACTAAAATTTTGCTGATTTGACAATCCCAAATCAACCCTTACTTCTAATTCAATTTTAATTCGGCTTAATACTAGAACACATGTTTGTGTGTACAATCAATACTTAACTATATATTCTAAAGGGTTTGTGTGTGTGTTTATCGTGGGACAAGTGGATGTCATATGACACGCGTCTGCTGTCCATAATAATTCCCACGGTAAAGTGTGAAGAGAGCCACACACGATCACTAGTTATGCAATACAACAACAACACACATAGTGCATATTATATGCATATCAATGCTGCCGGCAACCACTTATCAAAGTGTCAAATGAACGTCGCGGGTGCGCATTACTATTGTGGCGTCATACGCTGCAGCGACGGTCAGCAACATTGAGTCAAGTGGTCGCTGCTCATATGCAATTGGATATTCTTTTGTTTATGCACATGAAATGTTGTGTTGGTATTGACAACCATAAAATCATGCTACACCTCCACCCTTTACAAGAATGTTCATATAACTTTTGTTCTATGGACATTCTTTTACACAACACAGTATAATGATTTTATTTTAATTTATATTTTATTGGTAAACTGAAATAGTATGATTAAGAATTTTAATCTAATCTTAATATTATTTCTTATTTAGTTTTTACTATTTATTTTGTTTTTAATAAATGTTTAATGATAAGTTTACTTAGTTATTAAAAATTTATTATTTTACTCGTTTGGCCAATTGAGTGTATAATTAAAACTATTTGTTATATAGCTTAAGTCTATTCTTATGAACTACTTGTTCTTTATTATTTTTCTTATCAACTATAGTTACATTATTTCTTAAATCTATATTTTTAATTTTATATGGACCTTTATATTGATTATCTAATTTGTGTCCTGCTTCATTTTTAACTAAAACTAAGTCTCCTACTTTAAAATTCACTTCTAATAATGACCTATCATAATTTGATTTTTGTTTAATCTTAGATCTATCTATCATAGCGAGTGCTCTCTTATGTGCTATTTCTAATCTAAATCTAACTTCCTTACCATAGTCTTCTAAATTATAACAAGGTGTTATCTCTTGAATATTACTAAACTGTTGGAATCCATTTGGAAGTCTACCAAAAACCAACTCATAAGGACAATAGTCATGAACTGAAGATGGCGTGGTGTTGAAACAGTATGTGAAATACTTGAGCCATTCATCCCAATCGGTTTTGTCAACGGATATGTATGATCTTACATATTCGTTGAAAGTTCTGTGACTTCTTTCTACAGTTCCTAACGTCTGATGATGGTAAGCAGTTGATGTAATTTTTTCTATCCTTAGTAGGTTGCACAGTTCAGTAGGTATGGTATTTTTGTACTCTGTACCCATGTCCGAAATGAACGTCTTCATAGGTCCATAAGTAAGAATAAAATGTTCAAATATTGCTTTCGCAACCGATTTTGCGCTTTTATCTTGTATAGGTACCGTTACAAGATATTTTGTCATATCACATATTATTGTGACGGCATATTCGTTGCCGTAGTATGATTTTGGTAGTGGACCTATAGTATCCCCAATTACCGTATCAAATGGTTTAGTTGGTGTATTTGTCAGTGTCAATGGTACTTTTGTATGTTTTGTTATTTTAGCTGTTTGGCATTTTTGGCACATCTTAACATATTTTCCTACATCTCGAGTCATATTTTTCCAATAATAGTATCTTTTTATCTTATTGAGAGTTCTTGAAACACCGGAATGTCCGCCCTCTGCGGGGTCATTGTGGTATTGTTTTATGATCTCTGCTATAGATTTGGCATTTGTTACGTGGATCACCTCATTAAGTAGCGCTACTTTTAATAATTTTAATAATTTATTGCCCATTTCTTTAAATTCATTAATAGAGACAAATTCGAAAATTTTCTCACTGGGTGCCACTTGGAAATTATGAATATTTAGTTTACCGGCCACTTCTTCGAGCCTAGGGAAAAATTGTCAAAAGTCAAATTTCCCATTAGTAAACAATTCATCTATTTTAATACATGCTATTATAGATTTGCCCCGTTTAGTGTAAAATTTTTGTGGACAAATCTTTAGCTTACAGAATTTACTGACGTCAGAATTTGTAATTGGTACAAATATATTGGGCTTCTCATTTAAATGCCTTTTATTGTGTGTAACCTGATACTTTTCAAGTGCCTTATTTGCCATTGCTCGAGTTGTTACTTTATATTAGTGTTGGGAATCCCGGGGTCCCGAAATCCCGGGATCCCGCAGTTTTTAACAATTCCGAAATCCCGGGATTGAGCACTTAATCCCGGGATTTGACTTTTTAAGCCGCAATGAAAAAATTGTATATTAGAACTCTTTCTAATTCGAATTTCCAGGAATTTTAATCTGTTGTTTCAATGTATTAACCGCTCTGAAATTAGAAACAAAACTTCGCCAACAAAAAACGATGTCTTGCAAAACTATGTTACGGCTGAATTTGGAAAGCAACTAACTCTAATAAAAGGCTGTAAAACTAGGTGGAGCAGCCTTTTGTTAATGCTGGAACGTCTTTATTTATTAAGAAATTGTGTACAAAAGGCATTAATAGACATAGGTCCACCTGAAGGTGAATATTTTGCCTTATCCAAAGATGAGATTAATATGGTATCCGCAATCATTAGTGCTCTTGTCCCAGTTAAAGCAACAGTTGACGCCCTTTGCCATCGGGAAGTTAATCTGTTCACAGCGGATGTTGCCATAATTTTAATGTTAAAAAAACTTAAAGATGCTAACAATGTTATAAGTCAAAAACTACATTCAGCCCTCATCCTTCGCATGCAACAAAGGAGAACAGATATCAGTGGGGAGTATCAGTATCTGCACAATGGTAGAACAAATGTTCAGTCCGTATTCCAAACAGAGTTCGTAACGCTTCCTTCTTCCATAAAATGTCGCAAATTAATAGTTGCGTTACTCGAAAGACTAAATGCTTCAATTCCAACTACATACATCACTTCTAATAGCTTCTGAGTCAGAAATTACACCTTCTGATTCAGATAAGGCACCTTTCGAAATTGTGTCAGATTCTTCTGAGCTTCCATCTGAATCTCTTTCTTGTTCTCTTGAAGAACCTGTAAATATTTCAGACGAGCTCAATGAAGCTATAAAAAAAGCACATTTACCGAGGATAGCAATTCGATGTGAGACGTTGTCTGTAAAAATTCAGAGAGAAATGCTCTTGTTTGAAAATGGAGGAACACGTGGTGACTTTTTGCAAAGAGCATACGATTTTTTAATGACTATTAAGCCAGCCAGTGTAGAGTCTGAACGTGCTTTTTCTGCAGCTGGATTTTTCGCAACTAAAATAAAAAGTCGTTTGAGCGATGAAACTTTGGATGCTCTGTGCTTCCTCAAAACGTATTTTAAAAATAATAAAAAATAATAACATATCGCACTTGATCAACAAAAGAGTATATATCTATAAAAAACAATTAACTCTTTATAATTAATTTAAAAATGTGTAAAATTAAAAATAAAATTAATTTTCTTATAATTTAATAAATTCTTTCTTATAAACCCATTTTTGGATGTGTCATGTTATTAATTTTATTGAAATAATATGTTAATATCTTTCAAGAACAAATTTTTTAAAATCCCGGGATCCCGGGACTAGGTAAATGAAATCCCGAAATCCCGGGATTGAAAATATAGAGCGGGATTGCCAACCCTACTTTATATACATTATTGTTTTTGTTATTTATTTCTTTTAAATCGTTAATTGTTATGCGCGATAAAGCGTGGTCTACGTAATTATCTTTTCCCCTAAGATATTCTACAGTGAAATCATATTCCTCTAAATCCAATCTCATTCTTGTTAATTTGGAACTTGGATTTTTCATTGAGAACAGGTAAGAAAGTGGTCTATGGTCGGTACGAACCAAAAAGTGTTTTCCATAAACGTATGGCCTGAAATGTGTGATAGCCCAGTGTATAGCGGTCAATTCCTGTTCAATTGTTGATTTATTACTCTCGCCCTTTGTAAATATTTTTGAAGCGTATGCTATTGGTAGATGTTTCCCTTCATATTCTTGAGTTAGTACAGCTCCACAAGCATACTTGCTTGCATCTGTTGTTATACAAAATTCTTTTGTGAAATCGGGATATTGAAGTAATGTTGGGCTCATTAATGCCTTCTTTAAGTATCTAAATGCCGAATCGCAATCATCAGTCCATTCGAACTGGACGCCTTTCTTGGACAATCTTGTTAGATGTCTAGAATACTCTGAACATTTTTTAATGAATCTTCGATAGTAATTGCAAAAAGCTACAAATCTTCTTGCACCATCCGCGTCTTTTGGTTGTGGGTAATTTTCGATTACTGCATATTTACTGTCGTCTGGGAGTATTCCTTTATCAGTACATTTATGTCCTAGGTATGTTACTTCTCTCATGAAAAATGAGCACTTTGCAGGATTTAATTTGAGGTTGCGTTTTCGACATAATTCAAAGACATTTGTTAAATTAGAAAGCATATGTTTTTCTGAGCATCCTAAGACAACCAAATCATCCATGTAAAGGAATGCTTGGTCAGGTCGAAGACCACTAAATGCGAGTGTCATCATTCTTTGAAAAGAGTTGGATGCTACCTTCAAACCATAGGGTAATCTAGTGAATCTATAAGATCCATTTGCTGTTGAAAATGAGGTTAGATCTCTAGAGTTTTTCTCTAGTCCAATTTGATGAAAACCGGACATTAGATCCAGACATGAAAAATACTTGGCTCTGCCGAGTTTGTCTAAAATGTCATCTCTTCTAGGTAACGGGAACTTATCTGCTATTAATTTTTTGTTTAGCTGTCTATAATCTACTACGAGTCTCCATCTCTTCTTCTCAGAATTTGGGAGTGATTTCTTTGGCACCAACAGAATTGGGCTATTGTATTCAGAATTTGATGGTTCAACTATTTTATCGGTTATCAGTTTCTTCACCTGCCCATCTATTTCTTTTTTGTGTGTGTGAGGTATACGATAGTTCTTAATGTACACTGGTTGTGAATCGTTTACTCTCGTTTACGAATATATGCTTGATTAGATTTTACCAATGTGTTCGCGATAAAAACACCTGGTTCGAGTTCTTGATTTGGTATCAGAATTTCATCTTCGCAATCAATAAAGTTTACTTTTCGTATTACTTCTCATCTTGGTGGTAAAATAAGATTATTGTTGTTAATAATTGGTATTTCTATGGGTTGTGGTATATTGAATGGTCGTAGGACTAAACAGTTGTAATCCTGATTGAAGTCTAATATACAATTATATTTCTTAATAAAATCCATACCAATGATTCCATCGCTTGGTATTGGGAAATCATTATCTACTACTTGGAAGTTATGTGGTATTAGATAATTTTTAAATTTTAAATCAAAAAATATGCTACCTATAGATTTAATTTCACCTTGTCCTATTCCACTTAATGTTGTTATTCTGTTAGTATTTATTTGTGTTAAATTGAAATATTTTGATTTTATGAGAGAAATGTCGGCTCCTGTGTCAACTAGTAGTGTTACTTTAGTGTTATTGTTATTTATATTAACCTGAATGAAATAACATAAGTTGAGGTTAAGGTTATATACTTTTCCATTTACTGTTCTCATTTTCATTTGAGCTTGTTGCTCGTACGTAGCGTCTATTGCTACGATTGTTGTCATATCTTTGTCTGTTTCTATTATTGTAATTGTTAGTATAGTTATTACTATTGTTATTATTATTGTTGTTTCGTGGATAATTGTTTCTACCACGAAATCTTCTGTTGTTTCCACGATAATTGTTATATGTGGGTTTCTGCCTATAGTGTAATATAGAATTTTGTTGTCCTGTTGCTTCAGTGCAACTATTTACAAATTTAGTGACAGCTTCGTTCATGTCACGAAACTGTCCTGCTTCCATGATAAGTTTTACTTTATCAATGTTGCAGTTTTTGGTAAGTGCCTTCCCAGCTACTTGTGTGGCATATTTGCTCGCTAAATCAGTTGTTAGTCCGTCCGATATATATGCATTTTCTAACGATTTTGTAAAGGATTCAATCTCTGCACAATAAGTATTTGCAGTCTTATTGTTTTGTTTAGTATTCATTATCTTTGCTGATAGAACTTCGACAGATTCACCCTTAACAGTTAGTTTTAGTTTACTTATAATATCTGTAATAGTAGATTCTTCTCCTATTAGATTTCTTGCGTTTCCTTTAAGTTTTGTTTTGATTAGGGATATAGCTATGTATTCATGTTGTCCCTTTATTGCCTCCACTAATTGTAGGGAGTCAATGAAAGGACGCAAGTTTTCCGATTTTCCGTCAAATTCGGTAATCAGCTTTGAAGCTGTATTTAAAAATTCCACTAATGTTTGTGACATTTCACTAGTTATTTCGTTATTTGTTGTCAAATTAAAGTTTACTTTTTCATGCAGTGTACTTGGTAATTCAATTTTTATATCTTTCTTGGTTGCTCTTTTTAATAGTTTGGTCTTTAAGTCCAAAAAGAATCCGTCGGCTGCTATCTGATGTCCTTTTGTCAATCCAAAATAGTTTACGTTGAGCACAACTTTTATCTGTTCAATCTAACCAGATGGTTAGTAGGTTTTGAATGTGAAATTGAATAGTTTCGTCCTTTGTTGGTCTGTCAATGTTCAGACATTTGTAAGAACGGTCGAAATGTTCCTTAATCAATCTAACTCTGTATAGTATGTCCTTCCATTCCATTAATGTTTCTAAATTTTGTCTAATTCATTGGCTCTACTTGAATACTTTTTCTTTAATCTTCTATTATGTATTGAATAAATGCGCAACATAAAATTCAATCCTATTAGTACTGTAATTATTACAAGACAAATTTCAATCTTGTTTAAATTTATTTTCTCTTGAAGTACTTCTACTTCATTAATAACGTTGGCCGTTGGCCTATCTAATTTTGTCTGTGTTTTGCACATATCTAGAGAGAAAAAGGGAAAAAAAGAAAACTATTAAACTTTGAAATTTCTTATCATTCTGACTGTTTCTTCTTCCACTGAACTCTTATCAATTACATCCTCCATAGTTGGAGTCCTATTCATTCCTATATTTTTCCAAAATCTTATTAAATGTTCTTCCTTGGAAACTTTTGTTTCCCTTTCTGAGATATCCCTAATTAGATTCTTGGACCTATTTCTTTCCCTATTCATTTCTTGAGCAATCTTACAAAATAATTTCTCTTATTAAATAATTTCTCTTAAATAATTTCTTTTAAATAATTTCTCTATATATTAATAAAATTTAATTTTTTTTTTTTTTAACTTTTCATTTTATGTATAAAATGTTGTTGATAAAATTTTGTTAGGACATTGAAAGAAAATGTTATTTAAAATTTCTCTTTTTTAATGGTTTATAATTATTAGTTTTTTTTTTTTTTTTAACTTTTATCCTCTTGCCTTAAATAGATATAATTTAATTATGGCAATGCTTTAATAAGATGTATATGTTATGATAAAAACAATTTGATTTTATATTTGCCTCGAGCGAATCTCGCTTACAGGCCTGCGAGTGCGTAATAAGGCGCACCTCTTAAAAAAATTATTTAATTTTTATTGTTATTATTTTTATTTTGATCTTGCCTCCGTTTTATTTCCTGGTTTATTAACAGCGTGATTTCGTCGATTTTTATCCACATCTTGGTGGCCTCTGCCCAGGGTGGGGGTGGGTCAGATTTTAATAGCCTTACGAGGATCGCTTTTTCCCTCTTCAGCTTTTGCACCACGCCACCTCGGCTTTTCCTTTTGATGGGGATGGGGTCTTCTTGGGGGGGCCCTGGTGTTATCTGCCTCTTCTTTGTCCTTGCTCTGTATTCCTCTATCGTCAGAGGTTTCGGGCCTTCCTTCATCTGTCTTTGTTATGCCTTTAGGCCAGGCGGTCTTCTACGTTGAGGGTGCTCTTTAATTTTGAGCACTTCTTTTATTTTTCTTTTTTTTTTATTTTTTTTTATTTTTGGAGTGCTTGTTTGTATTTGAGCACTTCCTTTTAGTACTGCTGTTGTATCCTGGGTGCTTTCTAATTGAAGCACTTCCAGAATGATGGCAGGATCGCCATGTAAATAAGAAAGGCTGTTATATTCTTATTTTTGATTTCCAAGTGCACCCTTGAATGCGCACTGTTTGGCTACGTTTTATTGAATGATCTTTTGAGGGAAAATGTCCCTTCTTTTATACTAAAATTTTGCTGATTTGACAATCCCAAATCAACCCTTACTTCTAATTCAATTTTAATTCGGCTTAATACTAGAACACATGTTTGTGTGTACAATCAATACTTAACTATATATTCTAAAGGGTTTGTGTGTGTGTTTATCGTGGGACAAGTGGATGTCATATGACACGCGTCTGCTGTCCATAATAATTCCCACGGTAAAGTGTGAAGAGAGCCACACACGATCACTAGTTATGCAATACAACAACAACACACATAGTGCATATTATATGCATATCAATGCTGCCGGCAACCACTTATCAAAGTGTCAAATGAACGTCGCGGGTGCGCATTACTATTGTGGCGTCATACGCTGCAGCGACGGTCAGCAACATTGAGTCAAGTGGTCGCTGCTCATATGCAATTGGATATTCTTTTGTTTATGCACATGAAATGTTGTGTTGGTATTGACAACCATAAAATCATGCTACAGCATATCCGAAGTAAATATCAAATACAAAACGCATCCCAATATATTAACCTATGGAACACTGGCTGCAATGAGAAAAGTCATTGTAATGAATTACAAATTTTCGGCCGATAAAATATTTTTTAAAAGTTTCGCAGTATTTTTAGGAAAAGTTAGTTTTAGCTTGCTTAAACTTTATCGAACACATGAGAGTCGTCAATAAAATGAGAGAAGCAGTATTTATTATCTTCTAATGCTTTCATTTGTCTTGCATCAAACTGTGAGTTTGTAAATAGTGTTGTGTTTTATTATGAAGCTGAATTGTTGGTCCAGGATAAACGTGTTTGCGTTCAGACATTTGGTAAGAAACTTAAAGGTCTGACTCTGCTACCGTATGATCTTTGATAGAATTAGGTAGTATTTTAAAAATTGTAAACGTCCGCACTTCAGAAAAATGTTCGTGACATAAAACGAAAAGGAGGATCTCTTTTAATATCTTTATTAGCAAATTATACAAAAGCTTTTCTGAAATGAGATCGGCAATAAATTTTGAATTTTTCGAAACTCCAACGTAAAGTGTAATACAGGTACACCAACAGCAGATGGTAAATAGACCGTAACATTGTACAGTTGCGGCATGAATATTGTTACGTTTTTACCTTTTTAAAAACGTTTAAATATGAGTTCGTTGATTGCAAACCAAGTAAAAACAAATATGTGTCTTATTTTAATTAAACTCTCTTTATTGTCCACACGTTTTTTGTGCCACTGTTCACACTTAACCGATACAACAATAATTACTACAATTTATTGCTTGTTCACTATTATTCACACACAACTATTCGCTATACTGCTCACAACGGATATCTTCGAACCGCGACTTTTTACTTCGCACGCAACTTGTCTTCACACCGCGACTGATTAGTTAACACGCAACTTCACGCAAGACTGTCTCAATTCTAACTGACTTCCTGCCTGCCTTGTCTTGCTCTTTTATATGCGAACGTCTTCAGTCTGATGATGGTTCTCGAAGTAGAAGGTTCGCGTTCTCGCCTTCTCCAGAATTCTTTTGCGACTACATTGTTTGTTGTTGCTGGTTTATTTAGAAGATGTTCGATGTATTTGTTAATGTGTATTTGTGCATTGTGTACACATTTCCTCTTGTTCGTTGTGCTTGCGTTTTCTATCTCTTTCATGTTCATGGTCTTTGTTTTTTGTGGCTTTTGCTTATTGTTTTTATTGTTAAACGATATTAGGTCGTTTCGTTTGTTCTTGCGTAACACTGCCGCCCACTTAAGCCTGTTCGTCCCGAATAGGCTCATTATCTCTTTTCCCATATTTTGCCAGTCGCTCTATGTGTACGACCTTCATTTTTGTTCGGGGGCTGTTAGCTTTCTGTATCCTGTACACGACATCGTTTAACCGTTTTATTATTTTGTACGGTCCATCCCAGCTGGTTTGTAGCTTGGGAGATAATCCCTTCTTCCGCTTTGGGTTGTATAGTAGAACCAGTTGTCCCTCATGGAAGCCCTCCGTGTTTGCTGCACTATCATAACTGGCTTTCATTCTATCGCTGACCATTTTTATTCGGGTGCGCACAAATTGATGAAGTTCAGTTAGGCTTTCTTCTTTTCCAGTGGCATCCCTCTCTGTGGCGGGATTAACTCCAAACTCCAAGTCACCGGGCAGTTTTATTTCAGTTCCAAAAATTACCTTGGGGGTGATCTAGATGTTGAATCATGGACTGCAGATCGGTACGCCAGTAGAAACCTCGGAATGTGTTCGTCCCAGTCCTTCTGTTGCTCGCTCACTACTTTCCGCAAGTACTCTTCCAGGGTTCGATTAAACCGTTCTACCATTCCGTCAGACTGTGGGTGAAGCGGCGTCGTTCGAGTCTTCTTAATACCGTACACTTCACACATTTCCTTGAATACAGCTGACTCGAAATTTCTTCCTTGATCGTAATGTAGCTCCATTGGAACCCCGTAGCGGCATACCCAGTTGTTCACAAAAACGCTTCCTATTGTGCTCGCCTTTTGATTGGGTATGGCATACACTTCCGGCCATTTGCTGAAATAGTCCATCACCACGAGAACATATCGGTTTCCGGCATTGCTGACTGGAAAAGGGCCTGCTACGTCCATCGCTATCCGCTCGAAAGGTGCGCCTGAGTTATACTGTTGCATCTGACCTCGACTTCTTCTTACTGGACCTTTAGCTGCAATGCACTGGGTACAGTTTGCTATCCAGTCCGCCACTGCTTGTTGACATCCAACCCAATAAAAGCGTTGTTTTAGCTTTTCCAGCGTCTTTGTCAATCCAAGATGTCCTCCGCTGGCTCCATTATGGAACTCCTTTAACACATCTTTCATTTTGGAGGAAGGCTCTACCAATAGGTTGGATGAGGTCTTGCCATCAGCGCTTTCCCAAAGTCGATATAGGCACCCATTTATGATCTTTAAGCTGTCCCATAGTGCCCAATATGATTTTGTAAGAGGACCTTCTGCGGATATCTCATTTCTTGTTGGTCGATTATCCTCCTCTTTCGCTGCTATTATCTTCGCCAATATTGGGTCACTCCTTTGTGCTTGGGACCAGTCTTCGTTGTCTTCAATCCGCGTTAGCCGGATATCGACGATGTATTCCTTTTTCTCAGCTTTCACGCAATGTTTACACTCTAAATTACAGGATCGGCGTGAGAGAGCATCAGCATTACCATGTTTTATGCCTCTTCGGTGTTCAATGCTGAAGTCGTAAGTCTGGAGGCGCTCAATACAACGTGCTAACTGTCCTTCAGGGTTCTTAAATTGCAGCAGCCATCTCAGTGCGGAATGGTCAGTCCTTAGCAGGAAATGTTGGCCATACAGGTACTTGTGATAATGTTTTATACGCTCCAGCACTGCAAGTAGTTCACGTCGGGTCACACAATAATTTCGTTCCGGCTTCGACAGTGTGCGACTATAGTAGCCTACTACTTTCTCCGTCCCATTGACCACTTGCGAAAGTAAACCACCAATACCATATCCGCTAGCATCACTGTCTAAAATGAATTTTTCTCCAGGGACTGGATACGCCAAAACTGGTGCAGCACACAATAGATCTTTTAGAGTCTGGAACGCCTTTTCTTGTGACTCACCCCATTGATACGCTTTCGATTTCTTGGTGAGCTCATGTAAGCTTGCAGCCACGCAAGCAAAGTTAGACACAAAGCGTCTGTACTATGTGCATAGTCCCAAAAAGCTGCGTAGTTCATGAAGATTCTGGGGACGAGGCCAGTCCTTTACTGCTCGTATTTTATCTTCATCCGTAGATATTCCATCTGCAATAACAAGATGCCCCAAATATTTCACCTGTCTTTGAAACAATGCACATTTCTTTACGCTTAATTTTAGTCCAGCCGCTTTTATGCGTTGCAGAACTTCTCCCAGGTTTTTGAGGTGTTCGTCGAAAGTTCTGCCCATCACTATGATGTCGTCGAGGTACACCAGGCAAGTCTTCCAGTGAAGACCTTAACCCATAAGCCGCTCGAATGTGGCCGGAGCATTACAGAGCCCAAATGGCATAACTTTAAACTGCCATAAGCCGCCGTTCGCACTGATTGCAGTTTTCTGCTTGTCCTTGTCTGCAATCTCCACCTGCCAATAACCGCTTTGTAGATCCAATGTGGAGAACCACTTCGTTCCAGCTAGCGCGTCGAGTGTTTCGTCAATTCTAGGTAGCGGGTAACTGTCCTTTTTGGTGACATCATTCAGCTTCCTGTAGTCTACGCAGAATCTTGTACTGCCATCTTTCTTCTTTACTAAGACTACAGGTGAGCTCCACGGACCCGATGATGGTTCGATTACGCCGCTCTTCCTCATTTCGTCGACTAACTCCTTAACCTCATTACGCTTCGCCAGCGGTATGCTTCTGGGTGCCTGTTTTATCGGTCTCGCTTCGCCAGTATCAATTTCATGATTGACCATGCCTGTTCTTCCTTGTATTTTACTGTTTGTGGCGAAAGCGCATGCATACCTCTTTAGCAGCTTTTTGGCTTTATTTCTCTCTGGAGCTGCTCTCGACCTCCATTGCAAAGGCTTGAAGTGATTCATTAGCCGTTTGCGCTCGGCACCTTAACTCCATGCGGTACAGTACTCGTTTATGATCGTCGCCAAATTTACTCTGTAACGCCACCATTAAGTCGTTGTAGTTATTTCTGCAGCTGGCTGGCATGGTTTCTAGGATCTGAGCTGCGCCACCTTTTAACGCCAAAATTAGTTCCAACGCCTTCTCGCCATCATCCCATCCGTTTCTGCTGGCTACTGTCTCGAATTGGAACTTGAATACGGATAGGGGTGAGCTTCCATCAAAGCAAGGTGGTTTTATCCTGCCGATACTTTCGGATACGACTCGCACTGGTTCCCGTCGCTGGCTCTGGATGTTGTTGATCTTCTCCTCCATCATTACGAGTTTTCCGTCGACGGTCCTTTCCCAATCGTTCACTTTTGTGTCAACGGTCTTTTCCAAATCTGCCACCTTTACCTCGATACTGGTAATTCTTTTGCTGAATGACTTGCGTATTTCCTGCAGCTTCTCTGTTGTCGCTTCAAATAGCTTTTGGTTTGCTGCATGCATTTGTTTCATCATTTGTTCACTATCTTTTCGCGACTCCGCCAGAAGTTTCTGATTTTCGTTTCTAGCTTCTTGTACTTCAGCCAGAAGTTTCTGATTTTCGTTTCTAGAAGCTTCGAATAGCTTTTGATTTGCTACTTCCATTTTTTCCACCATTTGTTCACTTTCTCTTCGAGACTCAGCTTCTTGAACATCAGCCAGAAATTTCTGGTTTGATACTTGCATTTTCTCCACCATTTGTTCACTTTCTCTTCGAGACTCAGCTCTAGAAGCTTCTTGAACATCAGCCAGAAGTTTCTGGTTTGCTACCTGCATTTTCGCCATCATAGCGGTCAGCAACGAATTTATGTCGACACCGCTAGGGGTTGCAGGAGCCTGTATCTCTCGCTCCTCTTCTTCCTCGAAATCATAGGATTCGATGTCGATGCCCTGGAGCTGCAGTTGTTCTCTTAACCGCCTCTGCAGTTCATTCTTCGTGCCCGTTGTTGCCAGTTCTAGTTTAGCCAACTCACGTTTAAGCCGTTCCACTCTTAATTCGGAGAGTTTCATTTTATTTATTTATTATTTTTTTTATTTATTTTCACTTTTGGATTTTGCAATCCCACTTCTGACACCAATTGGACGTTTTTACCTTTTTAAAAACGTTTAAATATGAGTTCGTTGATTGCAAACCAAGTAAAAACAAATATGTGTCTTATTTTAATTTAACTCTCTTTATTGTCCACACTTTCTTTTGTGCCACTGTTCACACTTAACCGATACAACAATAATTACTACAATTTATTGGTTGTTCACTATTATTCACACACAAATGTTCGCTATACTGCTCACAACGGATATCTTCGAACCACGACTTTTTACTTCGCACGCAACTTGTCTTCACACCGCGACTGATTAGTTAACGCGCAACTTCACGCAAGACTGTCTCAATTCTAACTGACTTCCTGCCTGCCTTGTCTTGCTCTTTTATATGCGAACGTCTTCAGTCTGATGATGGTTCTCGAAGTAGAAGGTTCGCGCTCTTGCCTTCTCGAGAATTCTTTTGCGACTACATTGTTTGTTGTTGCTGGTTTATTTAGAAGATGTTCGATGTATTTGTTAATGTGTATTTGTGCATTGTGTACACATTGCCTCTTGTTCGTTGTGCTTGCGTTTTCTATCTCTTTCATGCTCATGGTCTTTGTTTTTTGTGGCTTTTGCTTATTGTTTTTATTGTTAAACGATATTAGGTCGTTTCGTTTGTTCTTGCGTAACAATATAATCGCTTAACCACCGGTGGAATTTCATAATTGGATTCAAATGTAACAGATCTTTTAAAGTTCTTTGTCATGTTTCACAATCCATAATTTGAGTCTAGTGTAGACTTCTGTCCTTCCAAATAACTTGTAAGGGATTCCAGACGTTATCTTCTTGTGTCAAACACTAGTCTTTCTACGTCCACCGAGGAAATTTTATTATATCCTTCCTGTCGCTGTATACAAGTAGTTAGCCTGGAATTATTTCCTTGTATGGCGAAATCTTCGGTTTACCACAGAAAATCCTCCCATGCTTTCGATATTAAGTCCAAATAATGTTAATGTTCCCTCTCCTGTCTTGAATTTTTATGTTCCGGTATCCATTTTTTAAGTTCTGGCAGAAAATCCATTTAGCTTTCGCTTTGTCTCTCAATTTTTTTTTTTTTTTTCATTTTTTTCATTTATTTATTCCAAAGTTTTCAAATTTACATTTAGGGCCTCAGCACCATTATGGCATTATTGAGGCTATCTGGCAACAATTCTTACTATCATATAATATTATTATAGTTTATAATACAATATCATGAATTAATAAAAAAAAGAAAAAAAAAAAGAAGCAAACAAACATAAAAAAAAATTAATAAAGTATATACAATATAAGAAAATAATAAATATATTTACATAATTAAATTACTATAAAAGGAGCATATCAAGGGTTACTAGCAAATATTCTTTTAATCTTCTTTTGAAAATAGAAATAGATTCCGAATTTTTAATTGACATCGGCAATTTATTATATTGTAAGCTACCATTGTACTCAGTTCTTTGCTTGGTAGTTTCTAGACGGCACCTTGCAGTTTGCAAATTAGACCTTTGTCTTGTGTTTACATTATGTTGATTAATATGTAATCTAATCCTACGGTATCCAATGTTGTGAAGTACCTTATATACATAAACAAGTAGTTGCATTTTGTGTAAACCATAGACGGGCAAAAAAAAGCGCGCTATCTCTTTATACAATATAGAGGTGGAAAACAAATTAGGTAGTTTATAAACATTTTTCAAAGCTTTGTTTTGCAAAACCTGCAAGGATTTTAAATCAGCATTTCTCTTGTATCCGTAAATAAGTGACAAATAGTGAATATTACTTTGAATTAGCAATTCAAATATCATTAGTTTTGACTTTTCATCGAGATTATGTCGAAGTTTATAAAGAATTCCCACAACTGGAGATATTTTAGATTTAACATACTGTATATGGGACTGCCAGACAAGATTACTCTGAAAATTAACGCCAAGGTATTTTATAGCATTTACTTCCGTTATCTGTTTTCCATCTATTTCTACCACGCAACTATTAGCTTGGCTCCAATGCGGTCTAAACCTTATAAACTTAGTTTTATTTCTATTTAAGACTAGTTTATTAATTCTTGTAAATTTTGTAATTAACTCTGCATCATGAGCAATTATTGATTGAAGAACTTCTACTTGCCTGTATGTATAAAAAATGCACAAATCATCAGCATACATAAAAATTTTCCCTTGCAATCCGATGTTGTTAAGATCATTAACATAAATTTTAAAAAGCAGAGGTCCTAAAACACTCATTGAACTATTGTGTCCTATTAGAAAGATAGCTCTTGAAATACGAAAGCTCTCTTCCTGCCAGGCCATAAAATTACAGTTTTTCTAATAAGATTGTATGATCCACCAAATCAAATGCCTTACTAAAGTCATAAAATAAACCTCCAACACCAATGTATCCTCTATCTAAGCAATCACAAATATAGTTTACAGCATTGATAACTGCTTCATCAGTACCACAGCCTCTTCGGAAACCGTATTGGTTGACTGCTAGCAGGTTTTCCATTTCCAAATATGATGATAATTGCTTATAAATCAGTTATTCAAAAATTTTGTCTAATATGGACAAAACAGCAATTGGACGATATTTCTCCACTGTATCTGCCGAAACTTCTTTTGGAATCGGAATTATCTTTTGTATCTTAAGCAATTCAGGAAAAATTGAAGTATTTATTGTGTTATTGAAAATATTTACTATATGTGGTATTAGCTCATCAGCACATTCAACAATTAGTTTACATGAAATTTTATCAAAACCAGGTGATTTTTGTATATCTAAACATTCAACTAATTCTTGTGTTTCACTTATATCGGTGTGCTGAAGGGTAAAATAGTTACAATGTCGAAGAAGCGATCTGAATTCATTCCAACTTTCTCCAGGACTATAATTAATTCGTTCCTTTAGATTTTGTATTGAGTTTATAAAATACTGATTATGTAATTCAGCTTTTATAACATCGTCATTAATTAAAATAACATTCTCGTCTTTCAATTTCAATTCAGACTCCTTTCCTCTACCAAGTATTTGATTTAGAAATTGCCAGGATTTTTTAGGATCAATGTTTACTTTTTCAATCTTCTCATGATATTAAAATTTCATTGCGTTTCTCATAGCTATTTTTATTACCTTGCTAATTCTTTTCAATCTATCTTCAAGATCTAAATTAAATTTTCTTTTCCTTAGCTTTAAAAGTTTCTTTTTCAGGTATATTAATTTTCTTATGTTTCCGTCTATCCAAGGTGCAATTTCAGTATTCACATATAGCTTTTTCTCTTTCACAGTTGTAGACCTTTGAGCAGCAGTAGACACACATGATACAAATCTCAATACATCATCAGACGGATTTCTAGTAACAGCGAAGGAATTCATGTTAATTTCTAGAATTTGTTTAACTTTCTCATAATCACAGTGGGAAATTAAAAGCTCTTTTGAATCACTCGTATTGATTTGAGACATTAATGTACAAAAAATGAAGTTATGATCAGAAATTTTACATTCTACCTTTAACTTTAACATTCTAATGTTAACTCTGTTAAATAAATTACTGAAAACGTTATCTATTGATTTACCACTAACAGGCCGAGTAACAAGTGTGTGACAGTTTCGACAATCGTATGTTTCAATAATTGCCTTCAGTTCCCCAGAAACTGTAGCTTCCAAAAAATCTATGTTTGAATCTCCAACCAAAATGCATGGAAAACGTGAAAAAAGTTGCAAGATATGATCCATATACGATAAAAAGGTACCAGTGTTGCATTTTTGCGATCTATAAAACGACATGATCTTTAACGGTTTACCACAAGTTGTATAGTTTTTTAATGATATTACTATGGCATCAATGAAATTTTGACTTTCGCAAATTTCGACGGAATACTGTATGCTATCTCTGATATATATCGACGTTCCACCATAAGCATCATTGCGGTAACAATGTATACTAACGTAACCAGGTATATTATATAAAATATTTGAAGTTCTTAAAAGTTTTTCTACGGTCAAATCAAATGCAGATGTTGTGAATCCATTTTTTTGAAAACCATAATACCAAAGTCGTTACCACTCATAATACATTTGTTTAATAATATTTTTACGAAGTCTGTTTTTCCTGAAGCTATCGAAAATTATCCCTATTTTCAAATCAAAATTAGACCAATTGGGATTCTTCGATTCCTTTCTAAGGTATTGGGAAATCTTATTAGAAATTTGTATTCCAGTTTTATGAAAGGTAGAAGTTGTACAAGAGTTCTTGTAGTACGGTTGAGGATATACGATCACAATTAGATAAAAACATAATTGTTTTTCTAATTCTCTTGGATAAGGCATTCGACACTGTTGATCACAAAATTTTGATAAGTAATCAATATAAAAGTTTTACTTCTCTAGTTCAGCTTGTAATCTCTACCAAGCTCGGTAATTGATTTCAGCTGGTTCAGCTTAATGGTAACAGATCATTTAACGTCAACAGAAGAGTTCCGCATATATAAATGATTTATCTGGTATAGCTATATAGTCTATAAGGGCAAAAGGTATACAGACGATGTGCAACTATATCAAGGCTTCAATAGTGACGAAATAAATCTTTGTGTGGCGCAAACTAATAATTTGCTGTACCTGGGCTTATGCAAATGGACTGTGTATTAATCCTTCGAATGTATTTTTCTCTCGAACTCTAGAAAGAAAGTTGACTATAACCAAAGAAAATAAAGTATAAAGAATGTGCATTTTAACATATTTTGGAATATTTTTCAAAAATATTTCATGACGCGGGGGGAAAGATAGGAGGGAAGGAAACAGAAACGAAGAGCGTAACAATATATGAAGATGTTGCACTGCCATACATTGTACTGCCAGTGCCAAATTTGTCGATGGCAGTACGGCTACTGCCACTTATTGTACTCATAGAACTTATTATACTCAGAGAACGTATCGTTCTCTTCTCTAAGCAATTTATTCTCATATGCGTGTATACGTGTGTGCTTGTACATTGCCAAATAAAATAATAAACAAACTGAAAGATGTCTTGTTTTCACAAAATGTATGTGCAAATAGCCTGTGGAAAAGAAATATTACCGTTTGTTTTATTGTAGGGTATGAATATGTGTTTTATTGTTGTAGAAATGAAACTATATCGATTCGCAACGAAATAAAAAATCCACATTTTGTGTTGACATTTGAAACTGAAAAACTGAAAAATTGTTTAATAAAAAGTGTGAATTTAAAAATTGTAGTGCATGCTCAAACAAAACGTTTAATAAATATAATATATAATTAAAATCATAAATCATATTTTTAGAAGATATTGATAGGACTGGAAATATATCAGAAAGTACCCATACCCCTGATAAAGATGTCGCAGATATATACGATGAAAATAAAGAATATTTTAATGAAGGCACCGATTGTTTTACGTCCAACAATGTGCCAATTGAGTTAACATCAAGTCGATATTTTGTTGGTTACATAGCTCAACCAATATCTTGCGTTAAATGTCGTGTGGATATAATCAAACCAGCGCAAATTTTGTCATATCCTTCAGAAATGTTCGTTCATGCAAAAAATTATATAAAAGATTCCGACTTTGGAAGTTTGTGCGCTCCATCTGATTTGTTTTTTGAAGTTTGCAAAATTCATGTCTTCGAAAAAATTTTTTTAGAAAATAAATCTATAAAAAACATAAAAACATTTGTAGTTGACCAATGCGTAAGTTGCACAAAAAATACAATTTATTCCTTTTGGTTTGATGAAAATAACGATTTATAATAATGTTATAAACACAGAATGGAGATGCTTAATTTACTAATTGTTGTTTTACTACGGATGCATTCCACATGGGAAACATACAAATTCAAATTATCCAGTATGGAAAAAGTTAAAATTTTGAACCATTAAAATGATAAATAAATTTAATAAATACTAAACAAAAAAAGCATTCGTTTTATTACAACTTCATTCTATACAAAAATAGACACATATGGTAAAAAAAAATAGTCTAAAAAATAACATTATAATTCGGTGCGAATCGATATAATTTCATTTCTACAACAATAAAACACATATTCTTACCCTACAATAAAACAAACGGTAATATTTTTCCACAGGCTATTTGCACATACATTTTGTGAAAACAAAAAATCTTTCAGTTTGTTTATTATTTTATTTGGCAATGTATGTATACATACATGCACACACGTATACACGCATATGAGAATAAATTGCTTTGAAAAGAGAGCAATACGTTTTCTAAGTATAATAAGTTCTCTGAGTACAATAAGTGTACTGAGTCTTTTTAGGTGAGAGCGGGTCGTACTCCTACAATCCGCCATAAGAAAATTTCTTCTACATAATGCGCATTCTTTATATCCATATTCTTTGCTATAACCAAAGAATATGGATATAAAGAATGCGCATCTTGTAGAAGTAAAATTTCTTATGGCGGGATGTACCAGTAAGACCCGCTCTCACCAAAATCTTTTTTAAAAATCATTTCTTGATGAGGGAGGGAAGACAGAAGAAAAATAAACACAAACAAAGAGCGTAACAATGTGTTGCTCTCATCGTACGTATGTACGATTATGTACGTATGATCGTTTTTAT
This sequence comes from Sarcophaga caerulescens, assembly GCA_927399465.1. Taxonomy (NCBI): domain Eukaryota; kingdom Metazoa; phylum Arthropoda; class Insecta; order Diptera; family Sarcophagidae; genus Sarcophaga; species Sarcophaga caerulescens. Next base: position 63,699,749 of record OV656866.1, read on the forward strand.
TGTTTGACCAAAGACTATAAATAAGTAAAGATGTTGCACACAGTGTATTTAAAATTGACAAAATTTTATGCTTCTTAAGATGAGGGGGTAGGTAACAGGGAAAGCTAAATCGTCGTTCTCACTCTCATGTTAACTGAGAGAAAGAAAACAAAAAAGACTCAGTACACTTATTGTACTCAGAGAACTTATTATACTCAGAGAACGTATTGTTCTCTTCTCTAAGCAATTTATTCTCATATGCGTGTATACGTGTGCTTGTACATTGCCAAATAAAATAATAAACAAACTGAAAGAATTTTTGTTTTCACAAAATGTATGTGCAAATAGCCTGTGGAAAACAAATATTTCCGTTTGTGTTATTGTAGGGTAAGAATATGTGTTTTATTGTTGTAGAAATGAAATTATATCGATTCGCACCGAATTATAATGTTATTTTTTAGACTATTCAATTATGTATGTATGTATTTACCATATGTGTCTATTTTTGTATAGAATGAAGTTGTAATAAAACGAATGCTTTTTTTGTTTAGTATTTATTAAATTTATTTATCATTTTAATGGTTCAAAATTTTAACTTTTTCCATACTGGATAATTTTAATTTGTATGTTTCCCATGTGGAAAGCTTCCGTAGTAAAACAACAATTAGTAAAATAAGCATCTCCATTCTGTGTTTATAACATTCGTTATTTTCATCAAACCAAAAGCAATAAATTGAATTTTTTGTGCAACTTACGCATTGGCCAACTACAAATGTTTTTATGTTTTTTATAGATTTATTTTCTAAAAAAAATTTTTTCGAAGACTTATATGAATTTTGCAAACTTCAAAAAATAAATCAGATGGAGCGATGGATTTGCATGAACGAACATTTCTGAAGGATATGACAAAATTTGCGCTGGTTTTATTATATCCACACGACATTTAACGCAAGATATTCGTTGAGCTATGTAACCAACAAAATATCGCCTTGATGTTAATTCAATTGGCACATTGTTGGACGTAAAACAATCGGTGCCTTCATTAAAATATTCTTTATTTTCTTCGTATATATCTGCGACATCTATATCAGGGGTATGGGTACTTTCTGATATATATCCAGTCCTATCAATATCTTCTAAAAATATGATTTATGATTTTAATTATATATTATATTTATTAAACGTTTTGTTTGAGCATGCACTACAATTTTTAAATTCACACTTTTTATAAAACAATTTTTCAGTTTTTCAGTTTCAAATGTCAACACAAAATGTGGATTTTTTATTTCGGTGCGAATCGATATAGTTTAATTTCTACAACAATAAAACACATATTCTTACCCTACAATAAAACAAACGGTAATATTTCTTTTCCACAGGCTATTTGCACGTACATTTTGTGAAAACAAGACATCTTTCAGTTTGTTTATTATTTTATTTGGCAATGTACAAGCACACGTATACACGCATATGAGAATAAATTGCTTAGAGAAGAGAACAATACGTTCTCTGAGTATAATAAGTTCTCTGAGTACAATAAGTGGCAGAAGCCGTACTGCCATCGACAAATTTGGCACTGGCAGTACAATGTATGGCAGTGTAACATCTTCATATATTTATATATAGATGTCTCATCGCGATGAGAGCAACACATTGTTACGCTCTTCGTTTCTGTTTACTTCCCTCCTATCTTTCCCCCCGCGTCATGAAATATTTTTGAAATATATTCCAAAATATGTTAAAATGCACATTCTTTATACTTTATTTTCTTTGCTATAACATATCAATGGAGATAAATTTGATTTTGTCGATTCAGCCTCTTTAATGGGAATCAATTCAAATTAGACTTACATGGTCTAACCATTTACTGTGACTAGAGTTTATGCCATGTTGTGTGTCATATGGGCGGTTATTGATTCAACAGTTTTTTCTATACGCACGTTATTAGCCAAATCGTATCTTATTCCGTCTCTTTTGCAATGGTTGTGAAATATTTGTAAATTGTGATAACACTCACCAACTTAAACTTAAGGTAATATTAACCAACCGAGTACAATATATCTTTCGAAAAAATCGTCCTAATCATATTTCAGATTTTTAACATCAGCTTTCAGAATTTATTAAAGCGTAAATATTTTATATTTCTGCGTAAAATTATCATCTCTCGAGAACCGTTATATATTTATAAGAGAATTGTATTTGCGAGATACAATCGGGTTAGAAAAATAATTATGCAAATATATAAAAGTCTCCTATTTCTCATTCATACAATAAGTCCCACGAATACTCAACACAATAATGTTACGTTTTTACCTTTTAAAAAACGTTTCAAATATGAGTTCGTTGATTGCAAACAAAATAAAAATAAATTTGTATTTTGTTTCTATTAAATTCTTTATTGCTCGCACAATTATTTTTGTGTGCCACTGTTTCAACTGGATACAACAATAATTTGTTTTGATCGTAATTCTTCTTTGCTTACAACCTTTTTGTAAACAACAACACTTGTTCGTTGGATCTGTATAGCAGCGATCCTCAAACCACGACTGTTTTCTTCATACCCAACGCGGCTCCACACGAGACTGACTGAATTCTTACTAGTCGTCGTCTGCTTTGTCTTGCCTTTTTATAGGCCTACATAAACAGACTGACGAACGTTCTTAAAGTAGAATGTTCATGTTATCGCTTACTCGAGAACTCTATCGCGACTTCATTATTGTTTGTGTATTTTGTTCACATTGCTTGTTGTTGCGTTCGTTTAGTTGTCTACCTCCTTTTCTCATACTGATGTTGTTGGTTTACTTGTAACAAGTTCGATGTATTTGTTAGTGTAGCTTATGTTTATCGTATTAATGTTAAACGATATTACACTGTTTTCATTTTTGTAACACTGCCGCCCACTTAATCCTGTTCGTCCCGAATAGGCTCATTATCTCTTCTCCCATCTTTGGCCAGTCGCTCTATGTGTACGACCTTTATTTTTGTTCGGCTGCTAGCTTTCTGTATCCTGTACACGGGTGCGCACAAATTCATGAAGTTCATTTAGGCTTTCTTCTTTTCTAGTGTATGTGGCATCCCTCTCTGTGGCGGGCTTAACTCCAAACTCTAAGTCAACGGGCAGTTTTATCTCAGTCCCAAAAATAACCTTGGTGGGTGATCTAGATGTTGAATCATGGGCCGCAGATCGGTACACCAGTAGAAACCTCGGAATGTGTTCGTCCCAGTCCTTCTGTTGCTCGCTCACTACTTTTCGCAAGTATTCCTCCAGGGTTCGATAAAGGGCCTACTACGTCCATCGCTTGAAAAGCTCACCCGAGTTATATTGTTGCAGATGACCTTGACTTCTTCTTACTGGACCTTTAGCTCCAATACACTGGGTGCTGTTTGCTATCCAATCCACTACTGCTTGCTGACATTCAACCCAATAAAAACGTTGTTTTAGCCTTTCCAGCGTCTATGTCACCCCAAGGTGTCCTCCGCTAGCTCCATTATGGTACTCCTTTAACACTTCCTTCATTTTGGAAGAAGGCACTACTAATAGGTTGGATGAGGTCTTGTCTTCAGTGCTTTCCCAATGTCGATACAAGCACCCGCTTATCAACTTTAAACTGCCCCAGCGTGGACTTCCATAGGTTACTGGTTCAAATTCGGTTCAAAGGACCAAAATCTGGGGGTAAGCGGGTAAATAATAAAATAAAGTATTTGACGAGGATACGGGGTAAATAAAATACAAGAGTATTAGTTTAAATAATCAAATTATTTATTTACTACAAAACGAACTTTCGGGTTGGTGAGTGGATCGAATAGTGATCTGTTTTCATTTATATTCTTAACAATTCACTATAACTAAAATGTAAGACAGGGGTGGTTTGTGCACTTAAACTAAACTTATACAAAGACTTAAAAGTAGGGTGGCCAGAGTGAACATTCCGCTCCCTTTGCAACATTGCAACAAGAGGACCGAGAAGTCACCTGGCCGGAGATCAAAAATTAACAATAGTGTATAAATCGCCATAATCTAGTAGGTAGTGTGTTGGCTTATTAGACGTAAAGCCAGGGTTCAAGCCCCAGGCCAGACATCAAATTCGAACAAATTTCCGATCGTTAGGAGTAAATCGTCATGACGAATGACAACAAAATCGACAACAACAAAATCTCTTTGATAAGTTTTTTGATGAGTAAAAGGCCATCACAGGGAGATTTCATGTTATTTCATGTCAGTGCCTAATTGGTCCACGATAAGCGATACTCGATATGCCGCAAAAGTTGGCCAATGGCACGGGGGTTTTCGAATCCAGGACAGAACGACAGTCGAATCTGTTCCACAAAGGCTTCCGATCTAAACGGGGCAAAGTTTACAATTCTATAGGCGCAACTTTTGTTTTGGCAGCGAGCAAGTGGGTGACAAATTCACCAGACGGGGTTAGGACTCTACAATACAGAATGGCAGCATATGCTTTCTCAGAAGCATCACAAAATGCATGAAGTTAAACTTCATACTGAGGGTTAATTTAACCCAACGGGGGATGTTAATCCTGTCGATGTACGAGCAATCATCGACAAACTCAAGCCATCTGTTAAACGTCATGGGTTGTAAACATTCGTCCCAATCTGTACTGCCTTTACAAATTTGCCGCATAATAATCTTAGCAAATAGCTTTGGCTGGTTTCAGTTCTCGGTCTCTCCCGGGTAGAAGATACGCTACGGTGAAGTAGCGAATGATGTGTACACATATACACAATACAACTTTTAAAAACATATGAAAAAAATGTGTATCGGATTTTTACATGAAAATTATCAACAACAATCATACACTGTTGTATAATCGTCCAACAATACACTCAAAACAACGATACAACGGCTTCTGTGAATTGCCCAAACATTTTTTGTATTGTGAATGTATATTTTATATTTTGTGTGTATATATTTTATATTTTTTGTGTGTATATTTTACTTTTAAGAAGTTAAATTGTGTTTGGTAAACATTCTTGCCATCAGGGAGAAGTGCAAAAATGAAAAAAAAAATAATAATAATAAAATTGCACACGATGTCAAAAGCAACAAATCGTCATCCGAAACGAACACTACAAAATCAATATGCAATTGATGATTGACGAATTTATTTGAACGTCTCCTTTTAAACTTCAATCACACGACACTCACACATATGTATTATTTGATGTATTTATTTGATCGTCTCCAGGCGTCTTTATATTCCTACACTTCATTTCACACCTAATATTCAAACACAATTGGCACCGATTAAATTATACATACACCAAGAAAAGAAAATACAATTTACATACCTTGAGTAAATTATTAAATTTGGGATTATTTTGTGTAAATTAATGTGAACAGTAAAAGGGTGTGGTTTTCCAACAGAAATAACCAGTTTGGCGATCTTCGACAAAATCTGCAAATAAAATCTCGGCAAATATTTTCTTTTATTTAGGGGCGAAGACACGGGGTAAATGAAATACGAAATTATTAGTTTAAATAATCAAATTATTTATTTAGTACAAAACGTACCTTCTGGTTGGGGGGTGGATCTCTTTTCATTTATATTCTAAACAATTCACAATAACTAAAATGTAATGGCGCATGGCGACGATCAAATTTAACTGATCAAATTTTGCATATGTGTTGGTAATATTTGTTTTGCTTAGCACAGCAACACATCAAATTTAAGCCTTCAAATTTTATTTCAAAAATGTCGTGAAGAAGAAAACATCATATGGTTTTCGTCGGAAAATATTCTTTTATGGTTTTCTTTTTTTTTTTGAAAATATTTTCTTTAGGTTTTCTGAAAGAACATATGGTTTTTGGTTGGGAGATTCCTTTATTTTTGTTTTTAGTGTCGAGTTTTTTTTTTAATATGGCAGATGATTGTTTCATAGCCATTGCCCTGGCGCAGGCAATTAAAATAAATAAAAAAGGAAACATCGAAGCGTCTTTGTATGAAAGAGTGGTTGAAGAAAAGGGATGAATTTACGCACGAAAATCTTCTCAATGAACAGAGTTCTCCAAATGATTTTCGAAAATTTTTACGGATGGATGAAGGCACATATGGGGAACTTTTAAATTTGGTTGGCCCGAAAATTCATAAACAAGATACTCAAGTGTGTGATGCCATCTCTCTGAATCAACGTCCATCTATAACATTTCTTGCTACAGGCAATACCTTTTCTGATTTAAAATTTGTCAGCGCTATTTCTGAACGAGCAATTGGTCGCGTTAGCAATTGGTCGCATTGTTATGGAAACTTGTGGAGAAATAAACAGGATTTTAAAATGTAATATAAAGGCAATTAAATCAAATTATTAATGGACTTAATTTTTTCGGCTTATAATTAAAATAATTTTTATTAAACAAAACAAAGTTCATAAAAATAAAATAAATAAATAATATCATAAAATTCATAAATAAAAACAAAACTAAATAAAAAAATATCAAAATAACTACTTTTTTATAATTTTTTTGCTACACACTTTCGAAAAACCCTCGATGTGATGTTACTCCGACAAAATCTGGAGAAAAATGAAATTTTAAGTAATTGCGGAGCAGGTAGCGAAAATAAAAAACTATTTTGATATTCTTCAAACTCATCTCGCCCTATACGTGTGGGTACTTTTTACCAACACAATTACGAAAATGACAGATTGATCAGTTAAATTTGATCGCGGTCATGGTACTTAAGTACAGGGGTGGTTTGTACACTTAAACTAAACTTATATAAAGACTTAAAAGTAGGGTGGCCAGTGTGAACAGTGGCCAATATGCTTTTATAAGAGGACCTTCTGCGGATATCTCATTCCTGAGAAGCCGTTTGTCCTCTTCCTTAGCTGCTATAATCTTTGTCAATATTAGGTCGCTTCGTTGTGCTTCGGACCAGTCTTCGTTGGCTTCGATCTGCTTTAGCCGGATATCAACGATGGATTGCTTCTTCTCGGTTTTCACGCAATGCTTAACAGTTATGTGTGTGAACACCCATAATGATCGTTGTATTAATCATAATTATACATTCCTTTTTCTACATTACTGTGTACATGTAACTTTTGATATGTTTGGTTGAACTGTACCATTTACATTATATTATTCTTTTTCTTTTCTTAAACAACCGTTTTAATTGTTCATGTACAATCTTTTAACTTTTAATACATTTGGTACAACTGTACCCTTTAATTCATTGGCCAATTCACACGACTTTGTATCGTATATGTTGTATTGGATACACTTGGTTGTTTATGAACGCTCAATGCTATGCTCTATTGTGTAGTTTGTATTCCAAATGTATTTTTTTGGCATTCAAATAATTTGATATCACGAAACCAACACAACTTTTTAAAAACATATGAAAACATATACACATTTTTTTCATTCACACAATTTGTTAGCAGGAAACCAATACAACATTTAAAACATATGAAAAAAATGTGTATAGGTGTATCGGATTTTTACATGAAATGAAGCATACACTGTTGTATAGTCGTCCAACCAGTGTTCGAAAAAATACTGTACACTAAGCATTGTGTACGTAACTGATAAAATACTTTTAACTTTCATTTAAGTGTTTGTGAACTCGTACGCAAACACATTACGTACACAACATCCACAAAACAAATGAACGCAAACTCTAACATAACGTACTGAACAGAGTTCAGAAACACTATTTCTTAGTGTTTGTGTACAAAGTACGCTAAAAAGATCAGTACACAACGAAAAAATTGGGTTTTAGTGATCTTTTTTTGAGTACACTAACATTTTTAGTGTACGCGAGAGTTTATGTTCTCATTCAGTATTTTTAGAGATCGCGTTGGTTGATGCCTTTTATTTTTCTTGAGGAATAAGAATACAAAGAAAAACTGTGAATTTTTCTCATTATAAAGGAAAGGAAAAAATTCATTAAGTTGAAAATATCATTATGGAAAGTTTTACATAATAAGAATGTTTGAAAATGTTATGGTGACTGGTTTGCGAAACAGAGGACTTTAAAATATAACCCTTTGAAATATCCCAGGTACCTGAAATATTTAATGATATTAGGTAGATTATTGGCGGGTTGTGAGGCTCAAACTTCAGGTCAGACATTTCCAACAAAACGAAATAGAAAAAATATTTCTTCTATATATACATAAATAAACAAATTTATTAAAAGATTTCAATTTTCATAATCAAATTTTCCATTGGCTTTGACCATCAATGTATGTTCAACATTAGTTGCTGTTAATCTGTTTCGCTGATCTGATAAAATAAATTTAAGAGATGAGAATAACCGTTCCACGCTTACTTGGGAAGAAGGTACCGCCAATATTATTTCAGCTAAGCTGTACGAACGGGAATCAAGGCTTCCGCTGAACTGTAATATTTTGGAATACTGGAATAACAAAAATAATATTGTTTCAAGCTTAGCTGAAATTTCATAAACATTAAAATAGAAACGAAGAGTTTTGCTCTCGTTGTAGGGAATGTGTTTGTGTTCTTTACACACGACATTCAGTACAGTATGTAAACGTTGCGTACTTTAGAGTATTTTTTCGAACACTGGTCCAACAATACAATCAATACAACGATACAACGGCTTGTGTGAATTGACCACATGTTATTCTTTTTCTATTCTTTTTTTATACAAACATGATTGAGCATGCACAATCTTGCTTTCTTTTGTTATGGTTTTACATAACAACCGTAAACGCATATATAGTAAATGTATGTACATGCTTGTTTACTTAGCTACATGTAAAAGGAATGTAGGAAGAAAATACAAGAAGACATAATAAACAAAATCAAACATGATCATGTTTAGGTTGGTTCGTTTACGTTCAACTATTAAATAGGTTACAGAGAAATAAAAATTATTATTATTGATCTAGCGTTCGGACGGAAAGTATCAAAATAAGAATTTTTCCTATTGTGTTAAATGATTAAAAATAAGAATTGTTATTTGTTAAAATTGTTTTGAAATAAGAATTGTTGTAAACAAACTTGTTAAAATTGTGTCAAATAAGTATTGTTGTAAATAAAATTGTGTTAAAACATTAAAGAACAAATTGCTGTGAATGAAACTGTGTAAATTGTGTTCAAATTTAAAACATTAATTAATACCATTACTACAAAAGAATTTATTAAATAAAATTAAAAAAATTTGGTTTTACTTAAAAACTAGTTATCATAACTCTTAACCTCCAAATTGCAAGGTCGGCGTGAAATAGCATCAGCATTCCCATGTTTTATGCCTCTTCGGTGTTCAATGCTGAAGTCGTAAGTCTGGAGGCGTTCGATCCAACGTGCTAACTGTCCTTCAGGGTTCTAGAATTGCAGCAGCCATCTCAGTGCGGAATGATCAGTCCCTAGCAGAAAATGTTGGCCATACAGCTACTTATCGTAATGTTTTATGCACTCCAGCACTGCAAGTAGCCCACACAATAGTTCCGTTCAGGCTTTGACAGTGTCCGTCTGTAGTAGCCTACGACTTTCTCTGTACCACTGACCACTTGGGAAAGAACACCACCAATACCATATCCGCTAGCATCACTGTCCAAAATTAATTTTTTCCCTGGGACTGGATACGCCAAAACTGGTGCAGCACACAATAGGTCTTTTAGTGTCTGGAACGCCTTTTCTTGTGACTCACCCCATTGATACGCTTTTGATTTCTTGGTGAGCTCATGCAAGCTTGCAGTCACGCTAGCAAAGTTAGGCACAAAGCATCTGTAGTATGTGCATAGTCTCAAAAAGCTGCGTAGTTCATGAAGATTCTGGGGACGAGGCCAGTCTTTTACTGCTCGTATTTTATCTTCATCCGTAGATATTCCATCTGCTGTAACAAGATGCCCCAAATATTTCACCTGTTTTTGGAACAATGCACATTTCTTTACGCTTAATTTTAGTCCAGCCGTTGTTATTCGTTTCAGAACTCCTCCCAGGTAAATGTGCGCTAGAAGAAGAAGGGTATGATGTACGGTCGGTGCACAATATTTCAAATAAAAATAAGACCCCACAACCAATGCACCGGGCAGAAATCGTATATAAAATCGTAAAATTCAGTGCATCCCATTTATGACTTGCGATATCTTCTCAACAGAATAATAACCGTCGAGAAGCCACTAAAACAAAAAGGTCCAGTACAGTGCACTAATTGTCAGGAATTCGAGCACACGAAAACTTATTGTAAGCTACCATCAATTTACGTAATTTGGGGCGATGCTCATAGTACTCGTGAATGCTCCCACGCCAAAAATGACACCAAAATCAAAAAATGCAGTAATTGTGGGGAAAACCATACCGCAAACTACAGCCGTATAGTATATACGCAAGTCATCAAATCGAAAGTAGTTCGTAATCCCGCACATGAAAATTATCATAAATTATCACGCCTCTACGCTGGTTGTGCTGCTAGTACTCAACCTAATAATGTGGCTTTAAACAAACCAAACGTTGCTGAAGCATTAAGGACAGATGTACAAATGCCACATTACAGTGGTAAGAAAAATATTTTAATAGAACAAAAAAATTCGTACGCAAATGTGCTAAAAGATGGCCCGCAGGTTAATAGTAACACGACCTCAATCGAAAACCTAATGCATACAATGAAGTACACTAACCCTCTAAACGAATTTATGTGTAACAAGTCGCTTTGGTACTTTGAATTCGGAGGTAAGAGAGTGGACTATAATCAGTAGAAAACAGAAAATACTTTCCAACATACGATCTAAACTGAGTGATTGCCCAATATGTATGTATAATTTCATGGCTAATACGCAGAGTATGTTCCAGGAGATGATGAAAAACCAGAAAAAGCTTCTGCAAGTTTTGCTTAGTAAAAAATGAGCTAGTTGAGAATTTGTTGCTGGAACGCTAACGGGCTATCCCAACATAAACTCGAAGTAGAACAATTTTTGCACACAGAAGAGATCGACATGCTTATGGTCTCAGAAACACACTTCACCAATAAAAACTGTTTTAGAGTCAACGACTTCTACATTTATGACACTAAGCACCCAAGTGGAAGGGCATGCGGTGGCAGTGCCATTATTGTTAAGAAAAATTTGAGGCATTCTCCAATGCTAGAATTTAAAGAAGAATATATTCAGGCCACAACCATAAATCTAACAGATTTTAAAATAACAATTTCTTCAGTTTACTGTTCTCCTAGACACAAAATTGAAGTCGAAAAGTTTCAGACGCTTTTTGCTTCGTGTTTTGACTCAGCTCTTTTGCTGGTCGGTTATGAATTATCCGGGCGGAATCACCGGGATAATTCAATTGTTTATTGTTTTGTCCGGGCGGAATCACCGGGACAATTTTACATATAACTCAAGCACTTAAACTTGGTTATAGTGATTTGAATAACACAAGCACTTAAACTTGGTTATTGCGGAGAAATTGAGAATGAAACAACTGTATAGTTAGCTTAAACAATTGTCAATCCTCTTTATTATAGTCAAGCATAGCCTTAAATACTATTTTATTGCCAAATTGCAATAAATTGTAATATATATATAGATATATTTATATATTTATATTTTAATATATTTAAAGTTTAATTTGTTGCTGAATTGCAACAAATTATTCTAAATGTATTTATTAATAATATACATATGTATGTAATTATGCTTTGGACTTATGCATTTTGTCACACGTGTAAGAAATTGAAGGAAACATGAAACTCCAGACAAATTTAATGTAAATAAACTTGAAAGTAGCTCAAGGTTGTTGTTAAAGTAAAAGAATTTAATGAAAACAAAAACTATAGCAAAACTTGAAACTTAATCAGATTTTTCAAGGCTTTTCATTTATCATAATTTGATTTAACGTTAAAATCAAAAATAAGGAAAAATGCATAAATCAAAACAAATAACAAATTACATGAACTCAGCAATATAAGGCTGTTCAACTAATTTCGTGCAAGCATATGTACGCAAGTATGTTTGTATATTTATACAAACGTACATGAGCACATATGAAAGAAATTCATTGTGAAGTTCTGAACACTTCGCTTGGCCAAAAATTTATTGCAGCTGGCGACTACAACGACATAACTTTTGGGGGTCATGACTCATTAGCCCTGGAAGAAGGCAGCTGTACTCTTGTGGAACACCGACTTACTGGCCAACGGACTTCAACAAGTCGCCAGACTTGATTGATTTTGTCGTTGTTAAAAACATTAAACGCAACGAATACACAATTACCTCATCGTATGACTTATCATCTGATCACTCGCCTACAATTCTCACCCTGCAAAACAATTTCTTTGTACATCGTGAACAGTAGCATTTATACCCAAACAAAAACACAAACTGGTTAAAATATAAAATGTACGTAAGTTTTCAACTCTCTCGTATTCCTTTGAGAAACACAGAAAACATTCAATCAGCTGTAAATTATCTCACTGAAACCATGGCTTCGGCAGCGAAAGTGGCAACGCCTGTGAAGCGTGTTTTAAAAAATAAATGTTATCAATATAGTACAGAAATTCTAAATCTCGTTAGAGAAAAAAGAAGACTTAGAAGGCAGTGGCAAAATAGTCGCTCTACTATTCTAAAAGCGCAACTGAACATATGCATTGCCCTACTGTGGAGTAACCTGATGCATACACAAAAATCTAGACTTGCTAGTTACCTCCAGAATCTGGACCAAACAAAAAACACAAATTATAATCTCTGGAAAGCTGTAAGGCATATGAGATGTCCTATCACCCTAGAATCACCACTAAGATTGGAGAGCCATACTTGGGCAAAGACCTCTAACGAAAAAGTTAACGCTTTTGCAAACCACCTGGAGAATGTCTTCACACCACACGACATTAATGCTCATATCTGCCCAACAAACATAAGTAATAGTGTTAACGCACTTATAAACTCCGGCTTTCTCAAGTACAGGCCTCTTTTAAAAGCCTTGACGTGAAAAAGTCGGCAGGGCCCGATGGCATTACAGACTCAATGTTAATAAACTTACCCACTAGTGCTATAAGAATTGTACTATTCATATTTAACGCAATATTAAGAATTGGCTACTTCCCATCATCTTGGAGGATATCTACAATTGTTATGATTTCCAAGCCGGGAAAAGATGCTAGTCAAATTACATCATATAGACATATTAGCTTGCTATCAATATTATCAAAAGTGTTCGAAAAAATTCTTATCCAAAGCTTAGCCACGTTCCTCGACGAGCGACAAATTATCCCTGAACATCAGTTTGGATTTCGAGCTAATCACGGTACCATTGAGCAGGTTCATAGGATCGTCACTATAATTAGATCGGCATTTGAAAGGAAACAATATTGTTCAGCCTTTTTATCGACATCTCACAAGCATTCGATAAGGTTTGGCATGATGGTCTACTCAGCAAAATAACACGACTGCTTCCCGAGAACACACAAAAACTTCTTAAAAGCTATTTAACTGACAGAACTTTTAAGGTCTGATTGAAGGACGGACTATCTACGACAAAAAAGGTCTCTGCAGGTGTCCCCCAGGGAAGCATACTAGGACCTATTCTATATTTAATTTATACATCAGACATGCCCACAAATCCTAACACATACACATCAACATATGCAGACGACACCGCATTTATAAGCGTCAACAAGGATCCGAAGGTAGCATCTACACAACTGCAGTCGCACATATACGATTTAGAAAAATGGTTTGAAAGGTGGAGAATAAAGGTGAATCCATCCAAGTGTGCTCATGGAACATTCAAACTCAGAAGATTAAGTATTTAAAAATAAATAATATTGATGTCCCTGTTGAAAATCACTTCAAATACCTGGGAGTCCACTTAGACCGACGTCTAATATGGTCCCGCCACATCGAGGCCAAATTTGCGGTCATTAAATTCAAATGCACTGGATTATTGGTCCTAATTCAACATTAGACCTTGAATACAAGATTCTTTTCTACTGATTTATTATAAAGCCAATATGGACCTACGGCATTCAGCTTTAGGGCAGTGCTTGCGCGTCTAACGTTTTGAAATTACACAGAAGATAGTCCAAGCTTTTACGACAAATTGTCTGCGCTCCATTGTATATTCGTAGCGACAATATCCATAGATATCTCAACATTCTTACAATTCAGGAAGAAATTAAAAAATTCTCCATAAAATACGTCGGTAAACTAACGATTCACCCCAACGCATTGGCAAGGGACCTGCTTCAATTCGATGGCCATCAGAGGTTAAAACAAAGTGACACATTGAGCCTCTCTCGACGGCTGCACTGACCCTAATTGCTAATGTAGTATTATTATAAGATTTGAATACAATATATAGTTAACACGCTGGTGCTAACTATTAACCTTCAAAACTAGTTTTAAGATTTGAAAACTATTGTAAGTTTCATTAAGAAAGATTCAATGATAATTAAAAAAAAATTTCGTCGACTAGCTCTTTGACCTCATTACGCTTCGTCAGCGGTACGCCTCTGTTTTTCCGTGGACGGGTACAGATTCTCAAGTAGCTGTCCGTAGTCTTATATTACTAAGTACCTCACACTTCCCATTCACTACATCTGGTGTGATGATAGACTGCGTCACACCGGTGTCTATAGTGAAGGTGTGTTGTCTCCCATTTATGTACCCGCTCGCCGTAAGGTTGTTTTGCTGCATTACTGATATGGAGATTGTGGGTCCCTTGCTTGTGGGAGCCAGCACTAGCCCCTCAGTGCTAGCTCGTTTTAGTTTAACGGGGACTCTTGTGAAAACGGTTGGTAGTTCGCCCGTTTCTTATTCCTTGATTAATTTTAATTTAATTAATTTGAATTTAATTTCCTCCACGACTTCCATTTTTCGCACTTTGCTAACTTATGGTCTAGAAATCATGCGAGCGGTTTCGTGTGCTAGTGCGAAGGCAACTTCCGTGGTCTCTGCAAATGTTGTCTTCTGGGTGGAACATATCGCAAGTTAGATGTTTGGGTCGCGTATACCATTAACAAACGTCTCGGTTTTATAGTTGTCTATCAACGGGTGGTTTTCTCCTGGGTATGTTAGCTGCACTAATTCTCGACCTCCATTGCAAAGGCTTGAAGTGACTCATTATCCTTTTCCGCGCGGCACCTTGCGGTATCGTTCTCGTTTGTGCTGGTCGCCGAATTTACGCTCTAACGCCACCATTAAGGCATTGTAGTGGTTTCTACGGCTGGGTGGCATGGTTTCTAGGATCTCGGCTGAGACACCTTTTAACGCCAGAATTAGCCTTCTCGTCATCGTCCCATCGGTTTCTGTTGGCTACCGTCTCGAATTGGAATTTGAATACGTATAGGGATGAGTTACCATCAAAGCAAGGTTGTTTTATCCTGCCGGTACCTTCTGATACAATTCGGTCGCTGGCTCTGGAGGTTGCTGATCTTTTCCTCCATCATAACGAGTTTTCCGTCGACGGTCCGAATCGTTCACTTTCGTGTCAACGGTCTTTTCTAAATGTGGCACCCTTTCCTCGACACCAGTGATTCTTTTGCTGACCGACTCATGTATTTCCTGCAGCTTCCCTGATGTAACTTCGAGCTCCTTTTCAATTTTTGACAAAATTGCTGCTTTCAGTTTTTGGTTTTCGGCTATAGAAGCTTTAAATAGCTTTTGGTTTGCTACTTCCATTTTTTCCATCATTTGTTCACTATCTTTTCGAGACTCAGCCAAAAGTTTTTGATTTTCGGCTTTAGAAGCTTCTTGTAGATCAGCAAATAGCTTTTGGTTTGCTTCTTGTGTATCAGCAAATAGCTCCTGGTTTGCTACTTGCATTTTCTCCATCATAACTGCTAGCAACGAATTTATGTCAACACCGCTAGGGGTTGTAGCTCTCGTTCCTCTTCATCCTCGAACTCGTGAGAATCGATGTCAATGCCATGAAGCTGCAGTTGTTCCCTTAACCGCCTTTGGAGTTCATTCTTCGTGCCCATTGTTGGCAACTCTAGTTTAACCAACTCTCGTTTAAGCCGCTCCACTCTTAGTTCGGAGAATTTAATTTTATTTATTTATTAATTTTTTTTTTTAATTTTTTTTACTATTGGATTTTGAAATCCCACTTCTGACACCAATTGTTACGTTTTTACCTTTTTAAGAACCTTCAAAATATGAGTTCGTTGATTGCAAACAAAATAAAACTAAATTTTTATTTGTTTTCAATTAAATTCTTTATTGCTCGCACAATAATTTTTGTGTGCCACTGTTTCAACTTGATGATACAACAATAATTTGTTTTGCTCGTTGTTCTTCTTTGCTTTCAACCTTTTTGTGATGCCACATACAATGGAAAAGAAGAAAGCCTAAATGAACTTCATGAGTTTGTCCGCACACGTATAAAAATGATAGGATACAGAAAGGTCGTACACATAGAGCGACTGGCAAAATATGGGAGAAGAGATAATGAGCCTATTCAGGACGAACAGGTTTAAGGGGGCGGCAGTGTTACGAAAATGGAAACGGTGTAATATCATTTCACATTAAAACAATAAGTAAAAGGTACAAAAACAAAGACCACGACTATGAAAGAGATAAGTAACGAAACGCAACAACAAGCAATGTGAACAAAATACTCTCGAGAAAGCGAAGACACCAACACTCTACTTCAAGAACCTTAATCGGACTGTTTGCGTGGGCGTATAAAAAGGCAAGACAAAGAAGACAACGAGCAATAATAATTCAGTCAGTTTCGTGTGAAGACGCGTTGCGTGTGAAGAGAACAGTCGTGGTTTGATGATCGCTGCTATACAGATCTCACGAACAAGTGTTGTTGTTTACAAAAAGGTTGTAAGCAAAGAAGAATAACGAACGAATAAACAAATTTGTGTTGTATCGTCAAGTTATAAACAGTATCACACAAAAGTTGTTCGTACAGAAAAAGTTTAATTGAAACTAAACACAAATTTATTTTTATTTTGTTTGTAATCAACGAACTCATATTTTAAAGTTTTTTAAAAAGGTAAAAACGTGACAATATTATATTTATAATAATGCGATTTTATCTTATATATAATTCACGTTTGTACTAAAATATTTTCCTTTACTTAAAATTTTTTCTTTTATATGCTTATGGATATTTGCTTCTTTTCTTTTCTTAAATTAATATAAATAATTTTACTTATGTAATTAGTTTTACTATATATAGTATTTCGAAAATGTTTGGAAGGTTAACATCACAGACTAAATAAAAAAAATATATACATATTAACCATACATATATCCCTTTAAATTTGAACCATCGGTTATTTCGAATCTAGCAATACTTATGTCATTCTATTCTGTCACAAAATTCAGTATATTATCTCCACTGAACGTAATGAATCGATTGAGCAACGTTGGAATTTGTCAGGCCAACAACAAAAAAAATCAAATTTTCGGATGAAGCTCATTTTCGTCTTGGTGGGTACGTTAATAGGCAGAATTGCCGTAGTGTGTGCTCAGAAATCCCACACGTGGTCTTACAGAAGTCAATGCACCCATTAAGAGCGACTTCTTTGTTGCGGCGCAATCATTACGGTCAACCTTTCGCACCATAATAACCGATTTTTTTGTACCTGTTCTTCTTGGTATTGATGTGAACGATGTTTGGATGGTGCAACTTGCCACACATGTAGTCGCCGTAGTCTGGTAGGTAGTGTGTTGGCTTATTAGATGTAAAGCCCAGGTTCGTATCCCAGGTCAGGCATCAAAACGAAATATGAAAAAAAAATATTTCTTCGGCGACTGCCTCTCAGTAGATTTCTGGCAAAAACTCTGAGAGTAAATCAAATTGCCATGAAGAGCTTCTCAAAAATCTGTCGTTCGGAGTCGACTTTAAACTGTAGGTCCCGCCACTCATGTATAAAATTAACGCACACAACATAAGTGGTGTGAGAAGCTAGGTCGAAATCCTGACTGAATGACCAATTATGTATGTATGTATGTAACTTGCCACACATTTATTGAGTCAAACGTTTGATGGCCGTTTAATTAGCCGAAATGGTGATGTCAATTGGCCGACAAAAAGCTACGACTTGTTACCGTTGAACTATTTCTTGTGGGGTACCGCTAAGAAAAGTGTTATGCGGACAAATCAGAGACAACTGAGTATTTGAAGGTCAACATTCGTGATGCCATTGCCAAGATACGAGTATGAGGCCAGCCGCGATAGCCATACGAATAAAATAATATTCCATTTTTAACCGGATCAATTGTACTTCACAACAAAACAATAAATGGTTTTTCAAAATTTCAAACCGTTTCTGTTTTATTGCATTTTTAAATTTAAACTTTTAAATGACTCACCACCATATATAAAGGCTGCTACAATTTCAATCGAGCTGAGGGTTGAACGTAATAGAGTATACCCAGTGAGCTGGATATGCAGGTTTCTGAAAAAAATGAGCTCGGAGACAATGGCAGCAGTACAGATTCCTTAACATAAAATCAATGTTAAGGAATGTGCTAAGAAATCCTAGAAGCTTAAAGATCGGTTTTATATAAGCAACTTGTAAGGACTGTATTTTTCAGCCCCTTTTGCGAAAAGTAAGTTGTTAATTGACCATTCATTCATTCAGAATTTCTGCAATGACACGACTAATTTACTTGTTGTGACTTCAGTACCCAAAAGTTTGTATTGATTAAAAAATTTTCTTAAGTCCGGCATTACTCAAAAATTCTATTTTTCGTAATATTTTGCTTTAAAACATGGTTGTAGAGCTGAGCTAAATAAAAAAAATTAGGAAAAATATATTCTAATAGCACAAGCTTCAAATATTTTTGCAACGAACAAGAGGAACAGATCAACAATTAAATAGGAGTTAACTACGATATACATACATATTGGGCAATCACTCAGTTTAGATCGTATGTTGGAAAGTATTTTTCTGTTTTCTACTGATTATAGTCCACTCTCTTACCTCCGAATTCAAAGTACCAAAGCGACTTGTTACACATAAATTCGTTTAGAGGGTTAGTGTACTTCTTAATTTTCAAAAAATTGATTTCTTTACGGTTTAGTTATTTTTTAATCTTTTTAAAATACCCTAGTTCAGGCTATAGCCCGAGACATACACTGACGAACAAAAGTGGTTACGTAAAAAAATGTTATGCTAAGAAATATGAAATATGAATATATTTGTATATTATTTATTAGAATACAAAACTATCCATATGTTAAATATTAACTTAGACTATTCTCTAATTAAGAAAACGAAAACTTCTTTCCTTTTAAATATAAAAGACAGCATTTATCCAGATTTGCTCGCTTCTCATTTCTGTTTAACTGCTGAAACTAGGCTGATTCCTCCCAATGCGCGTCATGCAGTCCATTCACTCACCCTTTTCTTTATAGCGTTTGCTACTGCTTTCGGTGTTTCGACTTGATATTTTCGTAACAATCGCTGCAGTAGCCGTGTGCCATCTTGCGCGACCTTCAGGATATTTGAATTGTTTTGAATTTATTTTTTATAGTAGAATTTGTGGTCCAATGAGAAACGTCAACGTCTCCAGAAATTTTTCTAGAAGAATAACCTTTTTCAGCTAGAGCAACTACGTTGTTTTCAACTTCAATTAAAGTTACTTAATTTTTTTTTACTTTATTAAAATAAAAATTATTAAAAATAAACTATGAAGCTTCAAATTACTGAAACACTGAACTCGAAATATCACAAGGAATTGTATTAGAACCGATATTATGTACTATTTTTAGTTCGGATATGATTTGTGACCACTGACAATACAATAACAAGTACTTCCGCAATAGAAGTATAAATTTAATTAAAAATCATATGATAATCACAGATCTGGTAAAATTGTTGAAACATAAAAGTGACTGGATCAAAGTTTATCAATGAAGCTCTCAGCCTAAGTAAGACACCATTATTGAATGTTCTCAAATTTTGAAAAGCACTCATGTCAAATACATAGGCATGATTTTATAGATGTAACTAACGTCATAAATCCTTTTAAAATATGACAGATTGCATTTGAACCAACAATAACGGACATGTTTTGGTTAGTTGCTAGGACCAAAATCTGAATTAAGTTTAGAAAATAAGTTATTTCTCTATAAATATATTTTAAAACCCATATTGACTTATGATATTAAATTTTAGTTTACTGCAATTAATGCCTTTATTGAAATCTTACAGAGAATTTAACCAAAAACGTTACGAACGATAGTGAAAACACCCCATAAAGATTTACGGCCGTATCTATAACGAAAAATTAGCCACTGTGTATATATCACACACAACGATATGCTAACTAGCAGACCGATTAAGCTTAGCCGAGAGTTAGCCAAGAGTTTATTTATAATGCATTTTTATATGTCAATAAATCGTTTGAAAATCAACTCTGATGTATTTGTTGACATTTCTATTTAAGGTTTTTCCCTCAAATTGTAAAATGTTTCAAGAAGTACAAAAAATGGAAAAACAAGAAACAAAAATTGTAAAAAGAAAAAATTGTAAAAAATTTTAAAAAGAATAGAATTATTGGATATAAGTATAAAGCAAAAGGATTTGGAAATGAAATATGCAAAACAAGAATTTGAAGAAAAAAAAGCTTTTAGAACTAAATATCTCACAAATGAGAGAAGAACATCAACTAAAAATAGAAAAATTTAAATAGAGAATTTGAAGAAAAGTAGTTATTTTAATTAAATAGGCTATTTATATTTTTCGGAAGATTGGGGTTATTCATCAACCAATAAAATTAAAAACTTCCCACAAAAAACTTTTATAACATGTTTCACGTTTATTTACAAATTTAGTTTGACACAAAACTGCTGTTGTTTAAAGACTTAGCAAGTCTGATCGTTCGTTAGAATGCGTTTAGCGAGTGGATAAGAAATACATTTTAAATAACTCGTATGTTAAATCCATGCTAAATTTTGGTTATAAATAAAGAAGAAATAAACAACGTCTATAATACATATTATTAAAGGTTAAGCGATAATCTCCACAATTCATAAGCTATTGATTCATAACAGTAATAAATTCAAATATACACTTCTTCTAGGTCTCCACTTTTTTAATTTGGTTGAGCACCGATTTCGATGATGCATCAATAAGTTCACTACTTTTTGAATTCCTCCCTCATAACTTAAACCGTTCCTAACAATACGCATGTGTCAGTTGACTCCTTAACAGAAATTTTAACAAGCTGATTTGTTACGTTTGAGTATCATAGCAATGGATAAACGCTACCGCTTGATTTGAAATAAAAAACATTGAGTTTGTGTATTCTCCTGATAAATCCTCTAGTTTCTATATTCAAATTGTTTCACTCAATAAGTCACTGACTTATTGTTCTCTGTTTATAATCACTATTACTTATATAAATCCATATATAAGTATGTAAATTTATACATTTTAAGGTTTTATGTACAGTGAGCGTCAAAAGAAAGTGTACACTATGGATAAAATTCTAACAATCTCAACTCAAGTTTTCCAATTAAGGAGAGTGCCCGAAAAAATTTTACAATATTTCCAAAATTTTCTAATTCTTCTTTTCTTCTTGTTTCAATTTAAAAAACTGGCAATAAAATAATTTAAAAAAAAATTAACGGTAATTTATTAATGTATATTTTTTTGAGTACACTTTCTTTTGACGCTCACAGTATATTCATATATTATGTATAATCCTTAACTAATTAACGCGGTTGTAACAAATTTAATATATAAATAATGTAGATATATATATGTATATAACAAATAATATATATAAATATTTTTGATACATTCATATATCTAGTTCGGTTAACTTATTCATAGCTCTTTACTTTTGCTACTTACCGGTTCTCTGCTTGCGTCGGTATAGCTTAGATGGGCTATAAACATTTTGCCTTCAAAATTTAGTTTATTAACTTCATTCCATCGAAAATGTTGTGACCGCTTCCCGGAAATAAATGTACTAATGCCAGAATAGTTAATACCTATATATAATTGAGAACCGCGATGATCCTTAACAGGGTGGGGATCTACACCATAGGTTTCAAGTCCTCTGGCTATACCCATAAATTCATCAATTGCTACACTTGGGTCTTGGTAGGGTTGACGTTTTTTGTGAAGCTCGATTATCTTTCTCTCTAATGCTTCTGTTTGACGAAGGGCCAGATTCAGTGATGATATATAATTTTCATTATGTATCTCTTCATTAAAATCTCCGAATTCCTCTAAAATTAAAACGTTTTAAAATTTTTTTAAAACAAACTGATATTTCCACTTTTATCTACTAAAAACAAAAACAATAAATACAATTTTTAATATGGAATAAGAATTGAGGCGTTTAAAATTATAAGAAACTCTAATTTTTAAGTTTATCGTTACCAGTTTTCAATAACAAATATTTCTTTTTATTTATTATAAACTATTTTTTTAAAATTAAGTATCGATAACTATTTTATAAAATATATAATACAAGAATGATTTTATAAAGGGTGATTTTTTAGCTATTATCTTTTTGACAACACTGGTTTAAACAGCTCACGCACGTTTCGTGTTTTGTTTCACTGTCAAACATCTTCAGTTTGGTCTATAATTTAACCATGAATCGTCTTACAAACGAACAACGCTTGCAAATCATTGAATTTGGCATCATTGGACCGTACTTCTTCAAAGATGCTGCGAATCGTAACGTAACTGTGAATGGTGAGCGCTACCGTGAGATGATTTCCAACTTTTTTTTGCCCAAAATGCAAGAGCTTGACTTGCATGACATGTGGTTTCAACAAGACGATGCCACATGCCACACAGCACGCGTAACAATGGACTTATTGAGAGGCGAGTTCGGTGAACATTTTATTTCACGTTCGGGACCGGTCAATTGGCCGCCTAGATCGTGCGATTTAACGCCTTTAGACTATTTTTTGTGGGGCTATGTTAAAGCTCATGTCTATACAGACAAGCCCGCTTCAATTGACGCATTGGAAGACAACATTGAAGCATTTATTCGTGAGATACTGGCCGAAATGTTGGAAAGAGTATGCCAAAATTGGACTAAGCGGATGGACCATTTGAGGCGCAGTCGCGGTCAACATTTGCATGAAATAATCTTCAAACATTAAATTATATGGACCGTACTATCCATTCAAATAAAGATTTCATGCATTTTTCTGAATTTTATGTGCTTTTTTTTGAAAAATTTTCCTATAGCTCTTAAAAAATCACCCCTTATATAAGTTAACACCACAAATGTTGAAACTTCGCAACAGGCAGTTTTGTTTATTAAAAACAATTAAATTGCTGACGATTTGTTGCGCAATAGTTCAACCTTATTTACGGTCATCATTTTGCTGACTTTGCGTACACGTTATTTCAACGGAAATTTGATGCATTGGCAAAATTTGGTTAAATCGTAGGTAATACTAATTTTAAGTTTTAGTTTTAAGTTCAGTTCAATTTTGTAATTAAACGAAAAATAAAGTATAATAAAAATTAAATAAAAAATAAAAAAAAGAATTTCTTTTTTTTTAAAAAGAAATAATAAAAAAGTAATTAACTGGCGCCCAACGTGTAAAAGTCGCGAGTGTCCTGGAAAGTAGTGAAAACAAAGCCCTTAAGAAGTGCCATCACACTACGTAAGCCCTTAAGTAGTGCAACAGGAAGCGACATCCAACGTTACAGCCCAAAGAGGACTCAACGTTACCCCACAGAGAGTGTGAAGTGGTAGACCCCCAGTAGCGGACAGCAAAAAGGACGTAGTCGCCGTCACCGTGGGATGAAGACCATAATAATAGTGTAAGAAGTATTTTTAAGATTAAATTTAAGAATTGAGAAAAAAAAAGGAAAGTAATATTTTAAGGAAATTTTTTTTTTAAGCAAGTGAATATAAATTAAAATAAATATAAAAAATAGATAAAATTTAAAAGATAATTGAGAAATTTTAAAAGAAAACAACTTAGCTTTTGATTAAAAGTGAAATTAAAAAGTTAAAGTATTAAAGTAACGAAAAATAAAAATTTCAAAATAAGATTTTTAAAAGAAACGTAATAAATTTAAATAAATTTTTGCGAAAATCTGCGATTCCTACGGGATCCTCCAGATTGTTTTAAATTTAGTTAATCAATTTAAATTATAGGTTATCCTTAATCAATTAAAATTAAATTTTTTGCAATTATAAAAAAAAAAAGTTCAACTCTGCGAATCTAAATTCCAGACCCTCCAGAGTAGAAGAACACCCCTTCCAGAAGGGAATAAATAAATAAAAATCAAGACTATAACATAAAATTAAAATAACTTAATAAAATATGTCGAATCCAAGTAATCTGATTAGACCCAGTATCTTAGAGACACCTGGCGTATCAAATACCCAGCGTGATCCTACACAAGCTAGTATACCAATTACACAGTCAGATTTAGAAAGGCTTATAAATAATGCAGTTAGAAAAGTAGTTCAGGAAAACATTAGCAACAGCCCAAACAGCATACTTACGACTGCGACGGACGAGACTATTAGACCGGAACATCTGGGACAAATAGGAGACCTAGACAGAATACCCGACATCGTTAAAAGCCTTAGGGATTTTTCAGGAAATCCGGCGGAATTCAGTTCATGGAGGAAAAGCGTAGACCGCGTCCTCAAGATTTATGAAAACGTAAAGGGAACTCCAAAATACTATGGTATTCTTAATACCATAAGAAACAAGGTAACAGGGAACGCAGATATGATCCTCGAATCGTATAATGTGCCCTTGGATTGGAAAGCAATTTGCCATTGCCTGAATCTCCATTATGCGGACAGACGTGACATTACGACTCTTGAGTGTCAGCTTACATCTCTAGTGCAAGGAAAAAGCTCAATTCCACAATTTTACCAGGAGGTTTACAACCATCTTTCACTTATACTTAATAAAATATCAAGTTTGGAAATTGGTCAGGAAGCTTTGCACTTGCTAACGCAAACCTATAGAAATAAAGCGTTAGATACGTTTGTAAGAGGCCTTAACGGCGACCTTCCAAAACTTTTGGGTATGAAAGAGCCCTTAGATTTACCACAAGCTCTACACTTGTGTATGAAACTTGAGAACCAAGGTTATAGATCACAATACACGTATAACCAAAACAAAAATCGAAGATTTCATCCACCTCAGGTACAAGTACCGCAAATCCAAAGACCACAATTTTATCAACATACAGCATTCATTCCGAATGTAATGAAGCATCAAAATCAAAATCAATACCCCCCTGCTAGGCCCTCAATAAGCCAAAATAATTTCTCCTATCCTAATCTCATACGCCCTCAAAATCTTAACCAAAATTTACAACCACCAAGACCAGTCGCCCCTAAACCTTTTCCAAGGCCAGTTCCTATGGAAATAGATAGCTCACAGCAATCAAGAGGCGTTAACTATAAAATCGACCAAATTTCAACTCATTTTCAGGAAAGCGACCACCGCCACCATCAAACCAGATTAAACAAAGTTTCCCAAATAAATATCAGAGAGTGAATCATATCTCTCAAGGTACAAACAATAGGTTAATGGATAATAACAATCAATTTTTGCAAGAGGAAATTAGCGATGAACAATCTTGGCAGGAATATTCACAGGAGTACGAAAGTCAAGAAAAAGATTGTTCTGACCCTAATCAATTCGTTGACGTCCATTTTTTAGACTAAATGCTTCATCACTTCCTTATTTTGTATGTAGGACAAGTGATGGAAAAATACTTAAATTCCTCATAGACACCGGCTCCAATAAAAATTACATTCAGCCTTCACTGGCAAAACACCCTAAACCTAATCAGGACATATTTTTCGCAGATTCGATAGGTGGTAAAACAAGGGTTTCACATCATATCGAACTTACTCTTTTCGGACTTAAAGACATAAGACTTAAATTTTTTATCCTACCGACACTGAAATCCTTTGACGCCATAATTGGTAATGACAGTTTAAAACAGCTAAAAGCAATCATATTTACGTCAGATGATTATATGCTTATAGAAAACAAAATTATGGTTCCAATTAAACAACAGGTATCGAAGACTGTACACAATATTGACATAAAACAGAACATTTAACTTTAGAGCAGAGGATTACAATAAAAACATTGCTGCAAAAATTTCCAACACTATTCGCTGATCCGGACAAAAAACTTACTTACACAACAAAGGTTGTTGGTGAGATTAGAACAGTAACAGATTCTCCAATATATACCAGATATTACCCTTATCCAATGTCACTAAAGTCAGAGGTAGAGGAGCAGATAAATAAACTCCTCGAAGATGGAATAATTCGCCCATCACGTTCACCTTACAATTCGCCTGTTTGGATTGTGAATAAGAAACCTGATTCTGCAGGGAATAAACAGTATAGATTAGTGATTGACTATAGAAAATTGAATTCTGTAACAATTAGTGACCGATATCCGATTCCTGAGATCAATGAGGTTCTTGCACAATTGGGACGCAACAAATTTTTTTCAGTGATTGATCTGAAAAGCGGATTTCATCAGATTCCTTTAAAGGAATCAGATATAGAGAAGACTGCATTTTCCATTAACAACGGGAAATACGAGTTTACTCGCCTTCTTTTTGGATTAAAAAATGCTCCCGCTATCTTTCAGCGCGCACTAGATGATATTTTGCGGACGCACATAAGCAAAATTTGTTACGTCTATATAGACGACATCATAATTTTTGGCAAAACCGAAGAAGAACACGCAAAGAATTTGGAAACAATTTTTAGAGTCCTACAAGACGCAAATATGAAAATCCAATTGGATAAATGTAAATTTTTTTCAAGGGAAGTTGAATTTTTAGGCTTCATTGTAACTGCAGATGGAGTTAAAGCACATCCAGCAAAAGTGAAAGCAATAGAGAATGTTCCCATCCCTAGGACACTTAAAGAGCTTCGATCATTCTTGGGAATGTCTGGATTTTACAGACGTTTCATTAAGGATTATGCTAAGCTGGCAAAGCCACTTACCCTAATTTTAAGAGGGGAGGAGGGACGATTGTCCAAGCGAATGTCTGCAAAGAAGGAAATATCTCTTAACAATAGCGCAGTAGAAGCTTTTAATAAAATTAAAAGAACCCTTACCTCAAATGAAGTAATGTTACATTACCCAGACTTCAATAAAGAATTTCATTTGACAACAGACGCTTCTGATTACGCAATAGGCGCAGTATTAGAGCAAGAGGGAAAAACTATCATATTTATTTCAAGAACACTTTCAAAAAGCGAAGAACACTATGCGACTAACGAAAAGGAGATGCTCGCTATCGTGTGGGCTCTAAAAACCTTACGAGGATATCTTTATGGCTCAGCCGCCATCAAAATATTTACAGACCACCAACCCTTGACTTACGCGCTAAGTAATAGAAACTGCAATAGCAAACTAAAAAGATGGAAAGCTATATTGGGTGGAATACAACTACGAACTAAAATACAAACCGGGTAGGACGAACGTTGTAGCAGATACGTTGTCAAGAATTCCTGCAAGCAACCAACAGGTAAACTCAATGACAGCAACACAGCATAGCGACGAGAGCTACTCACAAAACTTAATACCATACTCTGAAGTACCAGTTAACGTATTCAAAAATCAGCTAATTCTTTCAGTTGGAAAATCTGCTTCTTATCAATTTAAAATTATTTTCCCGACCTACCACAGGCACATCATAATTGAGCCTAAATTTGACGAAACAAATCTTGTAAGTATCTTGAAGAGATACTTAAACCCTTCGGTAACAAACGGAATTTTTACAGATTATCACATTTTAGGAAAAATTCAATCCATATATCCTTTACATTTTACAAATTACCGGACACAGTATACTAAGAAAGTTGTTGAAGACTTAACAGAAGAATCACAACAAGAAGCTAAAATAATTCAAGAACATAACAGAGCCCATAGAAACTCACTTGAAAATAAGGCACAACTTTTAGAAAAATATTACTTTCCCCAAATGAACGCAAAAATTAAGAAGATAGTAAAGCAATGTAAAATATGTCATGAAAATAAATATGAAAGACATCCAATAGCACCTGTTCTTCACGCTACACCGATCCCCGAGTACCCAGGACAAATTGTACATATCGACATTTACCATACTAACAATAAGGTTATATTGACTGCAATAGATAAGTTCGCGAAGTATGCACAAGCAAAACTTTTAAAATCTAGAGCAATAGAAGATGTAAGGCTACCCTTACAAGAAATACTAACATCCTTTGGCATACCTAAAAAAGTTGTGATAGACAACGAGAAATCTTTAAATTCAGCCCCCATTACGTTTATGCTTGAAAACCAATATGGAATAGAAATATTTAGGACACCCCCATACACAAGTACCATTAACGGACAGGTAGAACGCTTCCATTCTACTCTTTCTGAAATCATGAGATGCGTAAGAGCTGAAAAGACACATCGGAATTTTGAGGAGTTACTTTTTAGGTCACTATACAAATATAACAATTCAATACACTCCACAATTAAGAAAAAACCTATAGAAGCATTTTTCGGACGAACTGTTAGTACTGACCCAGAACAGATGGAAAGGGACAGAATGGACAATGTAACAAAACTTATAGAGAAACGGAAGAATGGTTCACAAATCTCATATTAAAAAAGGATAATAAATAAAATAATAATTTAATAACATAAAAATAAAAATTATTAAAACAAGTAACAAAAATGACAACCAAGAGGAAAATCAACTTAGTAGGGAAAAATATTAACGTTAGAAATATCAAATATTAAAAAAATTAAAATAGTTTAAGAAAAAATTTAGGAACTAAGGAAAAGAAATTAGAAATAAAGGATTCTTCTATTTGAATATAAATTTATACATAATTACGCACAAATCGATAAATATGCCATAGGCGTACGATTTTGATACAAAATAAGAAATTAAAAGTAGCAATAATGATTGAAAAATACAAATAACGTCGAACAATATGCCATAGGCGTACGACCAATAAAAACTAAGATGCTAGATGCAATATAGAAAAAAAAAAACAATATTGAATCAAATTAGAAAAAAAAAAAAAAAAATTTTAAATTAATTAAATTTAAATTTAAGAGGATATGAGTAGATAAATATAACAAAATATAATATAGATTCGACTATGAAGGCAGCGATTAATTATTCGTAGATATTAATAAAAATAATACAAATAAAGGGACATAGAAAATAACATTTTATTGTTTTTAGAATTCTCACCTATATGGTGCGTGCAGAATTCCAAGTATTGGACTACACAAACTCGCAATTAATTACCATCAAAGATGACATAGCGAGAATACAGGAAGGAACCTTCAAAATAATTCACATAGTTGACTTATCGGAATACGACAAACTGACGAACAAGATAGAGAAAACAATAATCAATAACATAACAGAATCTCAGGAATTATATCCGTTTCTTTTACATGAGATGTCACAAATTCGAACGCTTATATCAAGGATCACCCCTAAAACAAAAAATAAACGATCTTTAGATTTCATAGGATCCGCATGGAAGTGGGTCGCAGGTAACCCCGACCATCATGACCTAGAAATTATTAACGGAAACTTACAGAATTTAGATGAAAATAATAACAGACAAATAGTTATAAATAAACAATTAATTGAGAAAATAAATGAGCAAAATGTTAAAATGAACCAAATAACGAAAGTGGTTAGAGATAATATAAAATTAGAACTAAGTATAAAAATTAAATACCAATTGCAATTAATCAAGGAAGAATTATTGAACATTGAATATGCCTTGAATTGGGCGAAATCTAATATTGTAAATTCTTTCATTTTATCTACTTTAGAAGTAAAAACTATTGAAAAAATTGTTAATCATAAAAGTATACCATATATAAATATAGAAGAAGAATTAGAATTCACAGATATTAATGTGGCCGTAAACGGTTTATATCTTAAGCCTACCAACTACAAAAGAAGAGGAATGTGAAACGATTATTTTGAAATCTGTTAAAAATAATAATAAAATAATTAAGATTGAATTTGACAAAATCCTAAATTGTAAGAAAAAAGTTTTTGGAATTAAATCTGATTGTAAGAAATATAACAAAAAAACAATCTGTAATGAAAAGAATTTAATAGAATTAAGAGAAAATAACTGTATAATTAGATTATTGAAAAGCCAAACGCCAAATTGTACGAGCACCAACGCTGACCATATAAGTGATTTTGAAGAAATCCAGCCTGGTCTACTATTTCTTAATGACTACAATGATACCGTATTGATTGATAATCAGCCGCTTCAATTAACAGGCACATTCATTATAAAGCATCATAATTCGAACGTAACACTAAAAGATAAAGTTTTTTATGTGCAAGAGACAACATATCTAGAACCATTGCCCGCTATTTTACAACAGATAACAGCTAAAGATCAGTTGGAAGAAAATTTTATCCTTGGAGATAATCAAAGATCTTGAGATACAAAACAGAAATAAAATTTCAAAAATTAACCTGGTCAATAAAATTGGTTTTACTTTTAATACCACTTTTACAATGATATTTATTGTTTTGATCATTGTACTAATGGCAAGATTCTGGAAAAATAAAACCAAACGAGCACAAGTTGAACAACCGGAAGAAACAAAAACCGTAACGCCTAATTCCATGCAGACGGGGACGTCAGCATTTAACAAGGGAGGAGTTAACACCACAAATGTTGAAACTTCGCAACAGGCAGTTTTGTTTATTAAAAACAATTAAATTGCTGACGATTTGTTGCGCAATAGTTCAACCTTATTTACGGTCATCATTTTGCTGACTTTGCGTACACGTTATTTCAACGGAAATTTGATGCATTGGCAAAATTTGGTTAAATCGTAGGTAATACTAATTTTAAGTTTTAGTTTTAAGTTCAGTTCAATTTTGTAATTAAACGAAAAATAAAGTATAATAAAAATTAAATAAAAAATAAAAAAAAGAATTTCTTTTTTTTTTTAAGAAATAATAAAAAAGTAATTAACTTATACAACTCTATATAATTTTTTTAAATTCTATAAATGATAACGTGCTATGATATTGTTACGCATATCGAAACGACCTAATATTGTTTAACATTAACGATAAACAAAAGCTACAAATACATACAAAGACCATGAGGCAATGCGTACACAATACACACGACACAAATACACACTAACGCATACATCGAACTGATTATAAATAAACCAGCTACAACAAGTATGAGAGAAAAAGCACCGAACAAACAGAATGGAAAGCAGTGACGTTTGACAAACGCTCATAACATATTTTTACATAAATATTTAGAGGGAGAAAAAAAAATGAATTATAAGTTTTGCAAAGCAAATGTGTTAGAAGCAACAGATACAGAGTGAAAACTGGTGGATAAAGTTGAGAAATTAAATGTAAACAAACATTGATTTTGTGTTAAAAAAAGGGAAAATTTGGAATATTTTTTAATTTCTTCAATGAAAAGTTTAAAGATTCATAAATATTTAATTATTAATCGAAATGTATATGGTTTTTGGTCGCAATGAATATAGTTTCTTGTGCAAAAGGTAAGTAGGAAGCTAAATATATCAAGATCAAATAAGACATATTGCTCATAAAATTTTTTTCTTGCAGAACTTTGTGTATATTACCAGTATTTATTAATTCCTTGAATGAAAAAGTTAAAATTCGGACATTTTTTTATTTTTAATCGAACTCTTAGCAATTTCTCATCACAATGAAACAAGTTCCGTGTGTAAAAGATAAGTAAAAAGAAAAATATAACAAAATATATACTCATAACTTTTTGTTTCAGGAGTTTGTGAATATACCTCTAAATTGGTTAAATACTAAGTTAGTGACAATCGATGAAAGGTGTCACCAAATACATTAGTTTCGTATTACGTTTCCCCAATAAAACAGTTCATTTCCTTTCAAAACTATTCTATTATTCTACAAAAATATCATCAATTTCTACCAAAATAGAAAATAAAAACCCACCCTAAAAATTAACAAACATAAATAAACAAAACATAAATAATCAGACAGGGACAGAAATACTTTTTTGTAATATTTGCCGTCCCTTTCATATTATTTATGTAAATATCAAACTTTCGTTTCCATTCTGTTTGTTCGGTGAGAAAAAGGGACAGACAAATAAGCAAACGCAACAACAAACAATGTAGTCGCAAAAGAATTCTCGAGAATGCGATACCCAGAACATTCCACTTCGAGAACCATCATCAGACTGATTTTGCGGACATATAAAAAGGCGACACAAAGCAGACAACAAGTCAGTTAGAATTCAATCAGTCTTGAGTGAAGTTGCGTGTGAACTAAATAGTCGTGTTTGAAGATATCGGTTGCGAGCAATAGTTGTGTGTGAATAATAGCAAGCAATTAATGTTGTATCGGTTAAGTGTGAACAGTGGCACATAAGAAAGTGTGAATAATAAAGAGAGAGTTTAATTAAAATAAAACACATATTTGATTTTACTTGTTTTGCAATTAACGAACTCATATTTAAACGTTTTTAAAAAGGTAAAAACGTAACAATTGGTGTCAGAAGTGGGATTGCAAAATCCAAAAGTAAAAAAGAAAAAAAAATAAATAAATAAAATGAAACTCTCCGAACTGCGAGTGGACCGGCTTAAACGAGAGTTGGGTAAACTAGAGCTGCCAACTATGGGCACGAAGAATGAGCTGCAGAGGCGGTTAAGGGAACAACTGCAGCTTCAGGGCATAGACATCGAATCCTACGAGTTCGAGGATGAAGAGGAACGAGAGATACAGGCCCCTGCAACCCCTAGCGGTGTTGACATAAATTCGTTGCTAGCCGCTATGATGGCGAAAATACAAGTAGCCAATCAGAAACTTCTGGCTGATGTACAAGAAACTTCTAGAGCTGAAAATCAGAAACAATGTGAACAAATGGTGGAGAGAATGGAAGCAGCAAACCAAAATCTATTTGCTGAGGTAAAACTTCTGGCTGAGGTACAAGAAGCTTCTAGAAACGAAACTCAGAAACTTCTGGCTGAGGTACAAGAAACTTCTAGAGCTGAAAACAAAAAACTGCAAGCAGCAATTTTGTTCAAAATTGAAAAAGAGCAAGAAGCAACATCTGGAAAGCTCCAAGAAATCCATGAGTCGGTCAGCAAAAGAATCACTGGTGTCGAGGAAAGGGTGTCACATTTAGAAAACGCCGTTGACGCGAAAGTGGACAATTTGGAAAAGGCCGTCGACAGAAAACTCGTAATGATGGAGGAAAAGATCATCAACCTCCAGAGCCAGCGATCGGAACCAGTGCGAGTTGTATCTGAAAGTACCAGCAGGATAAAAACACCTTGCTTTGATGGAAGCTCACACCTATCCGTCTTCAAATTCCAATTTGAGACAGTAGCCAGCAGAAACGGATGGGACGATGGAGAGAAGGCGTTGGAACTAATTTTGGCGTTAAAAGGTGTAGCAGCCGAGATACTAGAGACCATGCCAGCCAGCAGTAGAAGCAATTATAACGACTTAATGGTGGCCTTACAGCGGAAATTCGGCGATGAGCACAAGCGAGAGCTGTACCGCATGGAGTTGAGATGCCGGGCGCAAAAACCAAACGAGTCGTTACAAGCCTTTGCAATGGAGGTAGAGAGGTTGGTGCAGCTTACATACCCGGGAGAAAACCACCCGTTGATAGACAACATTAAGACCGAGGCGTTTGTCAATGGTATACGCAACCCTGACATTAAACTAGCGATATGTTCTACGCAGAAGACAACCTTTGCAGAGACCGTGGCCTTCGCACTAGCCCAAGAGACCGCTCGCTCAATTTCAAGACCACCAGTTAGAAAAGTGCGAAAAATGGAAGTAGTGGAGAAAGATGAATGTCTTGTAACTAAAGTTAAGGAGATAGTGAAGCAAGCTTTGGAAGAAAACGGACAAAAGGCTAAACTTAAGTGCTTCAACTGTGGAAAGGGTGGTCATTTCCAAAGACACTGTAAAGCGCCACGCAAAAGATCAAGATCCGCCTCACCATCAAGGAATAAGAAACGGGCGAACTACTAACCATCTTCAAAAGAGTCCTCGTTAAACTAAAACGAGCTAGCACAGAGGGGCAAGTGCTGGCTCCCACAAGCGAGGGCCCCACAGTCTCACTATCAGTGATGCAGCAAAACAACAGCAACCTTACGGCGTGCGGGTACATAAATGGCAGACAACACACCTTCACTATAGACACCGGTGCGACGCAATCAATCATCAGACCAGATGTAGTGAAGGGGAGGTGTGAGGCAATTAGCAATGTAAGACTACGGACAGCTACTGGAGAGTCTGCCACCGTCCACGGAAAAACAGAGGCGAAGGTGACGACAGCCAACATCAGCGTAAGCCACGTCTTTATTGTTGCCGATATTGTAGATGAGGTTATCATTGGTGCCGACTTTATAGCTTGATAGCTCATGGTATCAATTTGAATATGGGGCAACAGATAATGAGTTGGCGAAATGTAGAGATACCTCTTGACGTCGGATACAAGCATCAAGTTCACGCCAGAAGGATAGTTGCTGTCGAACAACAAAAGCTACCACTTCAAAGTGAATCATTGATATGGGCGCGTATGGAGGGACATTGTGAGGAAAACCGCTTGTGGGTTGTGGAACCAGCAGAAATACGGACGGATTTAATATCAGCTAATGCCCTCGTCAAAACCACAGAACAGAGAATAGTCCCGGTGAGAGTACTAAATCTATCAGGCCATGAAAAAGTCATCTGTAAAAACGTAACAATATGTATTATATGAATTAGTATTAGTGCTGTAAAATAGAATGTTCTAGAAAATCAATATTTTAGTATATATACGAGTTTTCAATGTATTCAGTAGCTGACAAGATTTTCTAGAAGCAGCACGTATTTTTAATTAAACTGTCACTACAATTGGTGATCCCAAAGACTTATATTAAAAAAAAAACGCTATAAACAACGGAAGACAAAGCCACAACGCCGACTTGGCAGAATCTACATCTGTACAATCAGAATCGTCAACTACTCGTCTGCCGTTAAGGTACAACCGTTTTGGCCTGAGCAACCTGAAATTTGTTTCGCACAGGTTGAGGTTCAATTCAGAGGTCGATATCGAATGACCTATCGAACAAAATTAAAATACGATAACTATCGAATTGCTAAATTACAGCTTTCGATAGCTATCGAATCGAATTTCAATTCTAATTGTAAAAGATTTTATTGAATTTGTAATGTATGTATTTGTAATTGTAATAAAAGCTGTGAAAGTAATATAAAATAACTGAACAAATATTGATGCTGAAATATTTATCTTCATCGGAATCTGAAAATGAAGAAAATTTAATGCATATTAGAAGACAATTGTGACCTACTATCCTTGCCAGCTAAAACGTAAGTAATATTTTTATTAAGCAAAATTTTTAGTCGGTTATCAATTTGCTTTTCAGATTTAAGCAGCGGTTTAGATCATCAAAAGAGGCATTCAATTATGTCCTCTCCCAATTAGATTTTTCCGGGCATATGTCAACAGCAGTACCATCAACGCTCCAGTTGGCCACAACACTTTCGCTTTTAGCTACTGGGTCCTTTCAACATTCTGTTGGCAACGACTATTTAATTGGAATGTGTCAAAGCGTAATAAGCAAAGTGATAAAAAACGTTGCAAAGGAAATGGAGGCAAAACTATGTCCTAATTTAATAAAATTTTCTCCAGATCAATCAACAGAATCTGTGGAGGGGGAACTTAGAGCCCTTCGGGGACGCTCCACTCCTGGCATCAATGATCGAGTTGGATCTTTGACGGATATTTTGTTGTCTTGTTATAGAGATGCTTGTCCTCTCACTTACCCGGGTAAGAGGAGACAGCCTGCCTGGTGGAATGCGGAACTCCAGAGACTCCGCTGTTGTACTAGGAGACTCTTTAATAAGGTTAAGAGGTCGGGCAAGGATGTTGACTGGTCTGCATATAGATCCAGTTTTAATGATTACAAAGGGGCAATAAAGTGCTCAAAGAGAATCACCTGGATGAGTTTCTGCACGAGTATCGAGGATGTTGCAGACGTGGCTGGTTTCCGTAGGACGCTGTCGAAGGACCCCAAAGTTCTTGGCTTCGTCCAGAAGAACGATGGCACATGGACATCCTCGAGAAAAGAAACTCTAGAGGTTCTGTTGAGCACTCATTTCCCCGATTGTGAGGATCCAGTAAGCTATCCATTGGGTGTAGCTGATCACTTCTGTGATGTTGGCGTTTTGGAGGATATCATTACCAGGGATAAGGTCAAATGGGCTATTAGTAGCTTTGAGCCGTTTAAATCGCCTGGTCCGGATGGTATCTTTCCGGCTTTGCTTCAGCATGCTGGTGATATATTACACGAATATCTGGTGGACGTGTATAGGGACTGTCTCCGGTGGTGTGATATACCTGACGGTTGGAAAGATGTGCTCGTAGTTTTTATACCAAAAGCTGGTAAACCCAGTCACATCAGCCCTAAGGATTATAGACCGATATCACTCTCATCCTTTCTCTTGAAAGCTTTGGAGAGACTTATCGATCTATATTTGAGGCCAAACATGGACCGGTCTTTGTTGAGTAGGTCGCAACATGCTTACATTAAGGGTAAGTCAGTTGAGAGTGCTCTTCATGATGTGACAGGTTTTGTTGAGGCGAATTTGGCTAGGGGTGAGTACACACTTGATATAGAGGGGGCCTTCAATAATGTTACCACTTCTTCTATTGAGAATTCACTAAGAGATATACATGCCCCAGATTTTCTGGCGCGGTTTATCATCCACATGTTGGGTAACAGACTAATCCGATCGAATCTGGGTGGATGTTCTATCGTCAAGCGTGCGACCAGGGGTACACCACAGGGGATGTCCTATCCCCTCTATTGTGGCTCTTGGTCGCAAATGTTGGTCTGAGGCTCCTGGAAAGTAGGGGCTTTAGAGTTGTGGCATATGCCGACGATGTGGCTATTCTTGAGGGTGGAAAATTTTTGCCGACGCTGGGGGAACTGATGGAGGCGGCTCTTGGAATTTTATCCTCTTGGGCAACGAACTGTGGTCTGGGGATAAATCCAAATAAGACGGACCTCGTTTTGTTATCGTGTAGGTACAAAATTGAAACCTTCAGGTTGCCAAGATTAGCTGGTAGGGAGCTGCCGTTGTCTTCTGAGGTCAAGTACTTGGGTGTTGTCCTGGACAGTAAGCTGAACTGGAAACGAAACACCGAGGAAAGAATGAAGAAGGGACTGAATGCTTTCTACCAGTGTAGGAACTCCATAGGTAAGAACTAGGGTCTTCCGCCTAGGGCCATTCGCTGGATATATCTGGCGATTGTTAGACCGGTTATTACTTATGGTTCTGTTGTCTGGTGGTGTGCCTTAGATAAGAGTTTTCAACGGAAAATCTTGGATAAGGTTCAGCGGATTGCCTCTTTGAGTATCACTGGAGTGAGGAAAAGTTGCCCTCAGGCTGCTCTTGATACTATGCTCTGTCT
Organism: Sarcophaga caerulescens; assembly: GCA_927399465.1. Taxonomy (NCBI): domain Eukaryota; kingdom Metazoa; phylum Arthropoda; class Insecta; order Diptera; family Sarcophagidae; genus Sarcophaga; species Sarcophaga caerulescens. The sequence goes on from OV656866.1 coordinate 63,737,108, forward strand.
GACTCCGCTTGACTTATATGTCAAGAGGTGTGCAGCGCGTAGTGCCATACGCCTGAGGGAATCAGGTTGCTGGAAACAGCGCTCGATAGGTCACTCCAGAATTCTGAGTATCGTCTTTCCTGAGGAAAGGTATGGACTTTCGGAAAAAGCCACTGATTACATTGTGCCCGAGGCTATATTTCTACCTGGTTTAAGGACACTTATACCGGATAGGGCACAATGGAATGGTGGGGTACTCCAGGGGCAGAGTGGTATACCCATTTTCACAGATGGGTCTAAGTTAGGTGGATGTACAGGTGCTGGGGTTTTCTGTAGGGAACTCGGTCTTGAACTCCACTTCAGGTTGAATGATGAGTGCAGCGTTTTTCAGGCGGAGATTTTCGCAATACTGAAGGCTATTGAGGCCATAGCTGGTGGCCCATCTTCGGATTCGGAATCTTACATGATCTTCGTTGACAGTCAGGCTGCCCTTAAGGCCATTGCGTCGGTCTGGTGCAAATCACGACTGGTTCGCGAGTGCAAAGAGTCGTTGAGGTCTCTTGGACCGGACCGTATCCGTCTATGCTGGGTTCCGGGTCATAGCGGAATACCGGGCAATGAGACGGCGGATACCCTCGCTAGGTTAGCTTCCCTTTCAGGGGGCGATTTAATAGTTGGTCCTGAACCCCCAGTCCGCCACCTCTATGGCCTCATCGATGGATGGGTCAGGGAGGAAGAACAGAGGCGTTGGGGGAACGGAACGGGTTGTTCTGTCTCTAGACGTCTATGGCCTGCTGTGGACAGTAAGAGAACAGATTGGCTGCTGGGCTTGGTTAAGGCCAGCTTAAGGTTGATTGTCGGTTTTATCACAGGGCACTGCGAGATTAGGTCGCTGACGGGGATCTGGAACAGATCCCAGCCGGACTATTGCAGGGTATGTCGCGATGAGGAGGAATTAGAGACTATCGAACACCTCCTCTGTAACTGCCCAGCACTTGGTAGGTTGAGGTTGAGGACCCTTGGCAGGGCCTTCTTTGAGAGCTTGAGTTCTGTGTCGAGAGCCGACATCAAGGCTCTCCACAGATTCATTAGCAGTTTGAGCTGGTTGAGAGGTGCTAGGGCTTCATAAGTGTAGTGGCGCTCTCAATCCTTTTTGCTTGTGTCTGTTTCTTTCTGTGTGATTCCCATCCCCCCTTTAGCTTTATGCCCTCCTTTCATCCTGTTCCCTCTATTTCCTTCCCTCTCCAAGGACGTTGTACAGTGGGTCAATTTCGACCTCCGGGTATTGTACTTGTCTTAACGGACAAGTACACGTTCTCTAACCTAACCTAACCTAATCAACAGAATGCATGGAAACTTTTATGAAAAAGTACAAGATTCCTTGAGGTAATAGTCTTCAAATGATTTGTTTTTTTATCCTTCATAGTTTTTATTTCATTATTTATGGGATGCATCGACGGTACCCATATTGGACAGCCTTCTCACAACGAACACATGTTCTTCAATCGGAAAGGGTTTCAGAGCCTAAATACTATGATAGTAGGTTCATGAAAAATAAGATTTTATTTAAACTAATATTAATTAATTACACTAATTTTATTTAAACTAATATTTTATTATTAGATTTGTTACCACAAGTACAAAATTTTGACAATTAATTCAAAATATGGTGGAGCGGAACACGACTGCTTCGTGTGGAAACATTCAAATGAAAGGGATTTGTTGGAAGAACTGTACAGCGAAAAAAAATTGAAAAATTTTTGGCTTTTGGGTAATTTCAACTAAAATAAATTGTTATCACGCTGTTACACTCGGGGTACCCTTTGAAGCTGAGGTGCATAACACCGTACAGAAATCCTGCAGAAGGATCAATGGAGGCAATGACGTTCACTCAAAAGGTATATGTGTAGTTGAGAGAACTATTGGAATCTTTAAGGGATGTTGGAAAATACTTTCCAACTATAAAAGAAGTAGATATGGTTCCTAAAAAGTAGTACAATTAGCAAATGTATGTGCAGCCTTGCACAATGTTTGTGTAAAATTTAAAGTGGAACAGTACACAGAAATTACTGCTCCAGAATCTGCCCAAGTTGACATAGACATTGGTGCTGAATCACATCTGACCAAAATAGGCAGCAAAATAAGAGACCACATAAAACTTTCCTTGCTCAATAATTTTTAAACATTGTGAAAAACACAAAATATAAACATATTTTTATTTAAAATAAATTAAAATTACCACAACCTTGAATTTCATTAAATTTGTACTTCAAAATTTTAAAATAATACAAATACACTCCTTGTCTTTAAATTATTAAGTATACTTATTAAGAAATTTACATTTATTTTTTAGCATTTCGAGTTCAATAGATTTTATTTCAAGAACAACCGTTTTAATTTTCATATTGGCAAAGTGTTGTTCTTCTTTTAGTTGGAGTGATCGTTCTTTTAATTGTATTAATCGGTCAAGCTTAGAAGCCATATTCTTTTGGTGCTCTTCAACCTTTGATATATTGGACTTTAATATTGACGAAATAAAAGCTAATAAACTTTAATTAATAATTATTATAATGAAATAAAAAGTATGAATTCGACTATAATAAATTAAAATATATTCAAATAGGAACAACATAATGCAAAAAGAAAAATGCGAAAATAGTAATGAACTATTTAAACATATTTATCGAAACCATTCACAATAGTATATAATTTGGCATGCCAAGTTTAAAAAACTGCTGACATTTTCCAACACTGCATGAGTCGCATAGAAAAGTATAAAGTAATCCTACTTTTCAATGCGTCTATGCATTCTAGGCGTTTCTTCTGTAACTTGTCACAAACAACTACACAGATTCTACTTTTTCGGTATTCGCATGTAACGCAAGCACGCATGAAACGGATGGTATGTACTTTCGGCTTAAGACTGAAAATTTTGATGAATGATTCGAATTACTGGAATCATTTATGAGTATTATAAGTATTTTTAAAAGTTATGAATCTGAATGAGTAGACGTATGAATCAAACATATTTCGAATGTTATGAGTTTGATGTCAACGTTGTACTCATACTCATTGCAACCTGTACTTATAAATCAATGTTGTAGCGAGTACGAATGAATCAGAGTAGTTGAATTTCAATACTGTTGACTCACTCATACTCAAAATTTCATAAGTAATTATGAGCAGCGAAAAACGATTCATTGCTGATCTCTGATAAGTACAGAACACGGATCATATTGACAAATGAGGATTATAAATGGTAAAAGAATTATTTTTGTAGCCGAGTCAGATTTCAATGAAATGGGAAATATGTTCAGAAGATATATTACCAAAGGTAACATAGGCATATATTCTGAGTTTTTGGAACATAGCTACAATGTAGTACAGGAGAAACTAATAGAGATGTTCTCGAATGACAAACAGATAAAATTCACTTAGTGTACCATGAGGGCTCAGGATATAAATAAACAGAGGTGGAGGCAATCAAACAAAATTTCTCTTTATCACGTAGAGGAAAGAATACACTCGGGTATTCAAGAAATATACGACCATATTAAATATAAAATTTATTTTCCAAAATTGCTAGAATTGATTCAGATGGTAATAAATCAGTGTGACATCTGTAAGGAAGTCAAGTATGAAAGAAATCCTATAAAACAAAAATTCAAACTCTCGGAAACGCCCACAAATAAAAATCAAATTATACATTTGGACACATATATGAAAAAATTTCGTTTTTTAACCGTAATTGATAAATTTTCGAAATTCGGAGCAGCTTATCATTTAACAGATAGAAACCCTACAACAATTATAGAACAAAAATAGGTAAACCAGAAAAAATTGTTGCACTTCAAATCAAAGAGTTTCTTAATAAGAAGGGAATACAATTACACATTACCAAGGCAAACAGCCACACAGGAAATGCTGATGTCGAAAGAATGCGTAATACATTAGCAGAAAAATTCAGAATCTTATACAAAACTAACAATGAAATACCGATAAAACAACTTATTCAAAAGGCTATGCGAAATTACAATGAAAGATATCACTCTAGCACTAAATATACTCCAAACGATATACAACAAGGTAGAAAAGATTAAAAAGAAGTTGGAAGATAATAAAAAGAAGGTAGTAGAAAAATTAAACAAATCTAGAGAAGACTATGAAGAAGTTAGGATCGAGGGTTAGAAGACATAAAGAACAACCTAGATATAGGAAAACAAAATTAGATAATATACATTCTTGTAATATCAAGAAACCTTTAAAATTTACAGATAATATTGATGATACCACGAACTAACGGAATTATGACAACTAAGCGTCTGACAGAACAGAAAGGATTTGTAGGTGTATGTAAACGAAATCAGGGTATAGTTAAGAAATCGGACATAATATTCCATATAATAAATTTAGACGATATAGAAAACATTCTTGACAACATAACAGAAAATATGTTAATATCCAAATCAACAAATAATAGCAATATAAATTAGAACAAATCAAAAATTAAGGTAGTCTTAAGGTACGGTCACATCTAAAAAATATTTGCCACAAAACGTAAAATATTTGTTTGCCATAATGTGACCACAAAATAATTTTGCGTGGCAAACAGAAAAATCCTTCATTTTGAGCAAATAAAATTATTTGCCGGTAAACAAAAATTTTTGTAATGTGACCACCCTGTGGCAAATATTTTCATGATTTTTTGGCAAATATTTGTTTGCTCTTACATGTTTTTCGTAAGGGCAAACAGTGGCAAATAAAAGCTGTTTAAGGCTGTGTTGCCTACTAGCAAAACTAAAACATCACTAAAATCGCAAAAAATGTATGAAATCAAATTTGAAGAAAATAAATAATTTATTTTATGGAAACCTTTTTATTCGTTGTAGATGTATTCATTATATACGTATAAATATTTGGGTGCCTGCATATACAGATATACATTCAGAGTCTGAAATTTAAATACACGTTAATGTATATATCAATTGTTATACCTAAAAGATAAAAGATTTTATTGAATTTGTAATGTATGTATTTGTAATTGTAATAAAAGCTGTGAAAGTAATATAAAATGACTGAACAAATATTGATGCTGAAATATTTATCTTCATCGGAATCTGAAAATGAAGAAAATTTAATGCATATTAGAAGACAATTGTGACCTACTATCCTTGCCAGCTAAAACGTAAGTAATATTTTTATTAAGCAAAATTTTTTTATCGGTTATCAATTTGCTTTTCAGATTTAAGCAGCGGTTTAGATCATCAAAAGAGGCATTCAATTATGTCCTCTTCCAGTTAGATTTTTCCGGGCATATGTCAACAGCAGTACCATCAACGCTCCAGTTGGCCACAACACTTTTGCTTTTAGCTACTGGGTCCTTTCAAGATTCTGTTGGCAACGACTATTTAATTGGAATGTGTGAAAGCGTAATAAGCAAAGTGATAAAAAACGTTGCAAAGGAAATGGAGGCAAAACTATGTCCTAATTTAATAAAATTTTCTCCAGATCAATCAACAGAATCTGTGGAGGGGGAACTTAGAGCCCTTCGGGGACGCTCCACTCCTGGCATCAATGATCGAGTTGGATCTTTGACGGATATTTTGTTGTCTTGTTATAGAGATGCTTGTCCTCTCACTTACCCGGGTACGAGGAGACAGCCTGCCTGGTGGAATGCGGAACTCCAGAGACCCCGCTGTTGTACTAGGAGACTCTTTAATAAGGCTAAGAGGTCGGGCAAGGATGTTGACTGGTCTGCATATAGATCCAGTTTTAATGATTACAAAGGGGCAATAAAGTGCTCAAAGAGAATCACCTGGATGAGTTTCTGCACGAGTATCGAGGATGTTGCAGACGTGGCTGGTTTCCGTAGGACGCTGTCGAAGGACCCCAAAGTCCTTGGCTTCGTCCAAAAGAACGATGGCACATGGACATCCTCGAGAAAAGAAACTCTAGAGGTTTTGTTGAGCACTCATTTTCCCGATTGTGAGGATCCAGTAAGCTATCCATTGGGTGTAGCTGATCCCTTCTGTGATGTTGGCGTTTTGGAGGATGGTATCTTTCCGGCTTTGCTTCAGCATGCTGGTGATATATTACACGAATATCTGGTGGACGTGTATAGGGACTGTCTCCGGTGGTGTGATATACCTGACGGTTGGAAAGATGTGCTCGTAGTTTTTATACCAAAAGCTGGTAAACCCAGTCACATCAGCCCTAAGGATTATAGACCGATATCACTCTCATCCTTTCTCTTGAAAGCTTTGGAGAGACTTATCGATCTATATTTGAGGCCAAACATGGACCGGTCTTTGTTGAGTAGGTCGCAACATGCTTACATTAAGGGTAAGTCAGTTGAGAGTGCTCTTCATGATGTGACAGGTTTTGTTGAGGCGAATTTGGCTAGGGGTGAGTACACACTTGATATAGAGGGGGCCTTCAATAATGTTACCACTTCTTCTATTGAGAATTCACTAAGAAATATACATGCCCCAGATTTTCTGGCGCGGTTTATCATCCACATGTTGGGTAACAGACTAATCCGATCGAATCTGGGTGGATGTTCTATCGTCAAGCGTGCGACCAGGGGTACACCACAGGGGATGTCCTATCCCCTCTATTGTGGCTCTTGGTCGCAAATGTTGGTCTGAGGCTCCTGGAAAGTAGGGGCTTTAGAGTTGTGGCATATGCCGACGATGTGGCTATTCTTGAGGGTGGAAAATTTTTGCCGACGCTGGGGGAACTGATGGAGGCGGCTCTTGGAATTTTATCCTCTTGGGCAACGAACTGTGGTCTGGGGATAAATCCAAATAAGACGGACCTCGTTTTGTTCTCGTGTAGGTACAAAATTGAAACCTTCAGGTTGCCAAGATTAGCTGGTAGGGAGCTGCCGTTGTCTTCTGAGGTCAAGTACTTGGGCGTTGTCCTGGACAGTAAGCTGAACTGGAAACGAAACACCGAGGAAAGAATGAAGAAGGCACTGAATGCTTTCTACCAGTGTAGGTACTCCATAGGTAAGAACTAGGGTCTTCCGCCTAGGGCCATTCGCTGGATATATCTGGCGATTGTTAGACCGGTTATTACTTATGGTTGTGTTGTCTGGTGGTGTGCCTTAGATAAGAGTGTTCAACGGAAAATCTTGGATAAGGTTCAGCGGATTGCCTCTTTGAGTATCACTGGAGTGAGGAAAAGTTGCCCTCAGGCTGCTCTTGATACTATGCTCTGTCTGACTCCGCTTGACTTATATGTCAAGAGGTGTGCAGCGCGTAGTGCCATACGCCTGAGGGAATCAGGTTGCTGGAAACAGCGCTCGATAGGTCACTCCAGAGTTCTGAGTATCGTCTTTCCTGAGGGAAGGTATGGACTTTCGGAAAAAGCCACTGATTACATTGTGCCCGAGGCTATATTTCTACCTGGTTTAAGGACACTTATACCGGATAGGGCACAATGGAATGGTGGGGTACTCCAGGGGCAGAGTGGTATACCCATTTTCACAGATGGGTCTAAGTTAGGTGGATGTACAGGTGCTGGGGTTTTCTGTAGGGAACTCGGTCTTGAACTCCACTTCAGGTTGAATGATGAGTGCATCGTTTTTTAGGCGGAGATTTTCGCAATACTGAAGGCTATTGAGGCCATAGCTGGTGGCCCATCTTCGGATTCGGAATCTTACATGATCTTCGTTGACAGTCAGGCTGCCCTTAAGGCCATTGCGTCGGTCTGGTGCAAATCACGACTGGTTCGCGAGTGCAAAGAGTCGTTGAGGTCTCTTGGACCGGACCGTATCCGTCTATGCTGGGTTCCGGGTCATAGCGGAATACTGGACAATGAGACGGCGGATACCCTCTCTAGGTTAGGTTCCCTTTCAGGGGGCGATTTAATAGTTGGTCCTGAACCCCCAGTCCGCCACCTCTATGGCCTCATCGATGGATGGGTCAGGGAGGAAGAGCAGAGGCGTTGGGGGAACGGAACGGGTTGTTCTGTCTCTAGACGTCTATGGCCTGCTGTGGACAGTAAGAGAACAGATTGGCTGCTGGGCTTGGTTAAGGCCAGCTTAAGGTTGATTGTCGGTTTTATCACAGGGCACTGCGAGATTAGGTCGCTGACGGGGATCTGGAACAGATCCCAGCCGGACTATTGCAGGGTATGTCGCGATGAGGAGGAATTAGAGACTATCGAACACCTCCTCTGTAACTGCCCAGCACTTGGTAGGTTGAGGTTGAGGACCCTTGGCAGGGCCTTCTTTGAGAGCTTGAGTTCTGTGTCGAGAGCCGACATCAAGGCTCTCCACAGATTCATTAGCAGTTTGAGCTGGTTGAGAGGTGCTAGGGCTTCATAAGTGTAGTGGCGCTCTCAATCCTTTTTGCTTGTGTCTGTTTCTTTCTGTGTGATTCCCATCCCCCCTTTAGCTTTATGCCCTCCTTTCATCCTGTTCCCTCTATTTCCTTCCCTCTCCAAGGACGTTGTACAGTGGGTCAATTTCGACCTCCGGGTATTGTACTTGTCTTAACGGACAAGTACACGTTCTCTAACCTAACCTAACCTAATCAACAGAATGCATGGAAACTTTTATGAAAAAGTACAAGATTCCTTGAGGTAATAGTCTTCAAATGATTTGTTTTTTTATCCTTCATAGTTTTTATTTCATTATTTATGGGATGCATCGACGGTACCCATATTGGACAGCCTTCTCACAACGAACACATGTTCTTCAATCGGAAAGGGTTTCAGAGCCTAAATACTATGATAGTAGGTTCATGAAAAATAAGATTTTATTTAAACTAATATTAATTAATTACACTAATTTTATTTAAACTAATATTTTATTATTAGATTTGTTACCACAAGTACAAAATTTTGACAATTAATTCAAAATATGGTGGAGCGGAACACGACTGCTTCGTGTGGAAACATTCAAATGAAAGGGATTTGTTGGAAGAACTGTATAGCGAAAAAAAATTGAAAAATTTTTGGCTTTTGGGTAATTTCAACTAAAATAAATTGTTATCACGCTGTTACACTCGGGGTACCCTTTGAAGCTGAGGTGCATAACACCGTACAGAAATCCTGCAGAAGGATCAATGGAGGCAATGACGTTCACTCAAAAGGTATATGTGTAGTTGAGAGAACTATTGGAATCTTTAAGGGATGTTGGAAAATACTTTCCAACTATAAAAGAAGTAGATATGGTTCCTAAAAAGTAGTACAATTAGCAAATGTATGTGCAGCCTTGCACAATGTTTGTGTAAAATTTAAAGTGGAACAGTACACAGAAATTACTGCTCCAGAATCTGCCCAAGTTGACATAGACATTGGTGCTGAATCACATCTGACCAAAATAGGCAGCAAAATAAGAGACCACATAAAACTTTCCTTGCTCAATAATTTTTAAACATTGTGAAAAACACAAAATATAAACATATTTTTATTTAAAATAAATTAAAATTACCACAACCTTGAATTTCATTAAATTTGTACTTCAAAATTTTAAAATAATACAAATACACTCCTTGTCTTTAAATTATTAAGTATACTTATTAAGAAATTTACATTTATTTTTTAGCATTTCGAGTTCAATAGATTTTATTTCAAGAACAACCGTTTTAATTTTCATATTGGCAAAGTGTTGTTCTTCTTTTAGTTGGAGTGATCGTTCTTTTAATTGTATTAATCGGTCAAGCTTAGAAGCCATATTCTTTTGGTGCTCTTCAACCTTTGATATATTGGACTTTAATATTGACGAAATAAAAGCTAATAAACTTTAATTAATAATTATTATAATGAAATAAAAAGTATGAATTCGACTATAATAAATTAAAATATATTCAAATAGGAACAACATAATGCAAAAAGAAAAATGCGAAAATAGTAATGAACTATTTAAACATATTTATCGAAACCATTCACAATAGTATATAATTTGGCATGCCAAGTTTAAAAAACTGCTGACATTTTCCAACACTGCATGAGTCGCATAGAAAAGTAAAAAGTAATCCTACTTTTCAATGCGTCTATGCATTCTAGGCGTTTCTTCTGTAACTTGTCACAAACAACTACACAGATTCTACTTTTTCGGTATTCGCATGTAACGCAAGCACGCATGAAACGGATGGTATGTACTTTCGGCTTAAGACTGAAAATTTTGATGAATGATTCGAATTACTGGAATCATTTATGAGTATTATAAGTATTTCTAAAAGTTATGAATCTGAATGAGTAGACGTATGAATCAAACATATTTCGAATGTTATGAGTTTGATGTCAACGTTGTACTCATACTCATTGCAACCTGTACTTATAAATCAATGTTGTAGCGAGTACGAATGAATCAGAGTAGTTGAATTTCAATACTGTTGACTCACTCATACTCAAAATTTCATAAGTAATTATGAGCAGCGAAAAAACGATTCATTGCTGATCTCTGATAAGTACAGAACACGGATCATATTGACAAATGAGGATTATAAATGGTAAAAGAATTATTTTTGTAGCCGAGTCAGATTTCAATGAAATGGGAAATATGTTCAGAAGATATATTACCAAAGGTAACATAGGCATATATTCTGAGTTTTTGGAACATAGCTACAATGTAGTACAGGAGAAACTAATAGAGATGTTCTCGAATGACAAACAGATAAAATTCACTTAGTGTACCATGAGGGCTCAGGATATAAATAAACAGAGGTGGAGGCAATCAAACAAAATTTCTCTTTATCACGTAGAGGAAAGAATACACTCGGGTATTCAAGAAATATACGACCATATTAAATATAAAATTTATTTTCCAAAATTGCTAGAATTGATTCAGATGGTAATAAATCAGTGTGACATCTGTAAGGAAGTCAAGTATGAAAGAAATCCTATAAAACAAAAATTCAAACTCTCGGAAACGCCCACAAATAAAAATCAAATTATACATTTGGACATATATGTAATGAAAAAATTTCGTTTTTTAACCGTAATTGATAAATTTTCGAAATTCGGAGCAGTTTATCATTTAACAGATAGAAACCCTACAACAATTATAGAACAAAAATAGGTAAACCAGAAAAAATTGTTGCACTTCAAATCAAAGAGTTTCTTAATAAGAAGGGAATACAATTACACATTACCAAGGCAAACAGCCACACAGGAAATGCTGATGTCGAAAGAATGCGTAATACATTAGCAGAAAAATTCAGAATCTTATATAAAACTAACAATGAAATACCGATAAAACAACTTATTCAAAAGGCTATGCGAAATTACAATGAAAGATATCACTCTAGCACTAAATATACTCCAAACGATATACAACAAGGTAGAAAAGATTAAAGAGAAGTTGGAAGATAATAAAAAGAAGGTAGTAGAAAAATTAAACAAATCTAGAGAAGACTATGAAGAAGTTAGGATCGAGGGTTAGAAAACATAAAGAACAACCTAGATATAGGAAAACAAAATTAGATAATATACATTCTTGTAATATCAAGAAACCTTTAAAATTTACAGATAATATTGATGATACCACGAACTAACGGAATTATGACAACTAAGCGTCTGACAGAACAGAAAGGATTTGTAGGTGTATGTAAACGAAATCAGGGTATAGTTAAGAAATCGGACATAATATTCCATATAATAAATTTAGACGATATAGAAAACATTCTTGACAACATAACAGAAAATATGGTAAATATCCAAATCAACAAATAATAGCAATATAAATTAGAATAAATCAAAAATTAAGGTAGTCTTAAGGTACGGTCACATCTAAAAAATATTTGCCACAAAACGTAAAATATTTGTTTGCCATAATGTGACCACAAAATAATTTTGCGTGGCAAACAGAAAAATCCTTCATTTTGGGCAAATAAAATTATTTGCCGGTAAACAAAAATTTTTGTAATGTGACCACCCTGTGGCAAATATTTTCATGATTTTTTGGCAAATATTTGTTTGCTCTTACATGTTTTTCGTAAGGGCAAACAGTGGCAAATAACAGCTGTTTAAGGCTGTGTTGCCTACTAGCAAAACTAAAACATCACTAAAATCGCAAAAAATGTATGAAATCAAATTTGAAGAAAATAAATAATTTATTTTATGGAAACCTTTTTATTCGTTGTAGATGTATTCATTATATACGTATAAATATTTGGGTGCCTGCATATACAGATATACATTCAGAGTCTGAAATTTAAACACACGTTAATGTATATATCAATTGTTATACCTTTCTAGATCAAAGCTATTCAGGGGTTGTAATGATTTTTTCAGTAAAATGGTAACTTTTTTTTAAATCTCATTAAAGAAAAAGATCTCTGAAATGACCTAACTCTTCAGTACATAAAAATAAAGAGTTCTTGTTTTTGTCATAGAAAGTTTTTCATTTTTATTGCAATGATTTTGATTTTTCTCCAAATTATCACGACAAATTTTGTTCCTGAAAATAAGTAGGTTAAAATATTCAAAGTACAATGGTATGAATGGAACTCTTGAAGTGGACTGTACGAGTCATTACGATGAAGAATTGTAATTCAACGCAGCAACATAATTCCAATTTTCCTTTTACACAAGTATAGTACATTTTGGAATTCAATCATTTTGGAGGATAAATTTTCAACCAAAGTCACATTAAAACCTTTCTAAAAAATATCTATAAATAATTTTCAAATTAAACCTAAAAGAAATGATTCAATTTATATATGTTCGACTTTCAATTTTCAGATTTAACATCTATTTTAAGTTATGTACATCACTTTAGCAATTTTCAAATATGGTGATTGGCTACACTGGAAAAATGTAAACATTTGTTTATGTTAATTTTATTGTGATTAAAAACATAATTTTTCTGTTTTTTTTCTTTTTTTATGCGCTGAACCCATTTTCAAAGCCATAGTCGTCTTTCTTTTTTTTCCCTTCGCAAAATATCACAGAAGCTCCGCAACACAAAACGAAAAAATATTCACCTTCTATTACGTGTGAAAATGTGTGTACGTATTTTTGTTTGCCAACATTCTAGTCAAACATTTGTTTTGTGGCAAATATTTTTTAAGTGTGACCACAAGGCAAACATCTTTGCCATACTTTTGTTTGCCGCTATTTGAAGAAACAAAAAATGGGAAAATAAATGTGCGTAGTGTCACCACAATACAAAATTTTAGTTGTTTCTGTCATATTTCGGGAAAACAAAATTGTGGCAAACATTTGCCATATCTGACCGCACCTTTAGTTTCTTCCACCTCTTGTAAAAATAAAACGTTGTGCTTGAAACCTTGAATAAAATTTAAATAATAAAATAAAACTGATTTTTTTTAATAAAAAAATAAAATCATTATTCAAGTCACGTGAAGATGTAAACGTGTAACAAAAAACAGACTCTTGTATTGAAAACTTATTTATAAAAAATAAACAAACAAATACAATAAGTCGGTTCGACCAACTGAACCGAAAAATAAAAAAACTTTTTAATTACATTAATTTATTAACACAATTAATTAAATGCCGAAATTATTTTAACACAATCAAATATTTAAGTATACGAACACAATTAATTATTTAACGCTTGATTGAACGGTAACTAAAGCTGCGGTCACACTGAAAAAATATTTGCTTCAAATATGTTTACTCGTATTTGCATTAAATTTTTCTGTAGTTTGTTTGCTGGTCACATTGACGGTAAATATTTGACAAAATTTATTTTCCCAAATAACAATGAAACAGCATCAAATAAGTTTTATAGCAAACATGTTTTCCCTGCGGTCAGACCGAAGTAAATATTTTTGTTTTCTCATAAACAACATTTTGTTTCATCAGAAAAAGAGAAACAAACGAAAGGGTACATATTGTTACGAAAATGGAAATGGTGTTGTTAAAATAATAAGCAAAAGCTCCAAAAACAACATAATGGACTTGATCACACATAAAATGATAAACAAAAGCTCCAAAAACAAAACAATGCAGTTGTTCACCTGATCAACGAATAAGTAAGCATATAGCAACAAAAACAACAGGGCTTGTTTACAAGATCGATGAATAAACAAAAATATAGCAGAAAGACAAACAAACAAAACAACAACAACTCTGCCTGGACGAAAGTAAATAAGATACACGAACAACAAGAATGGAAACAAGTTGTTTACATTTTTTGGATTGTTCCCGAAGGTCGTCATCATCCTTCAAGGGCATTCATCACACTGTTGATCCAGTGATATAAAAGGCAAGATAAAGCGAGCAACGAGGATTCAGTTAGAATTCAGTCAGCCGTGTATGAAGACACGTTATTCTCGGAGTTCGAGTGAAGTTAGTCGTGTGACGACGTCGTGTTGAATTGAGTGAGAATTCAACCAGTGGTGTGTGAAGATACGAGATAGAGTTATAATCCAGTCAGACTTGTGTGCAGACAAGTTGTGTGAAGAAAACAGTTGTTAGTGTGGTGCTTACAAAAAAAGGTTGTGAACAAAGAAGAATAACTAACAAGTGTTGTTGTTGCTTATAAAAAAGGTTATAAGCAGAAAAATATCACGAACAAGCACATATTGTGAAAGTTATCGTTGTATAAGTGGAAGAAGTTCGAACAGTGGCACAAGAGTTGTGCCGATAATAAAGAATTGATTGAAAAATAAACACAGATTTATTTTTATTTTATTTGCAATCTACGAACTCATATTTTTAACGTTTTTAAAAGGTAAAAACGTAACAATTGGTGTCAGAAGTGGGATTGCAAAATTTAAAAATAAAAATAAATCAAGATGAAACTCGCCGAGTTAAGAGTGGAGCGGCTCAAACAAGAATTGAATAAATTAGCGATACCAACTATGGGCACGAAGAATGAACTCCAGAGGCGGTTAAGGGAAGAACTTCGGAATCGTGGCATTGATGTAGATACTTACGACTTCGAAGACGAAGAGGAACGAGAACTACAAGCCCCTGCAACCCCTAGCGGTCTCGATATAAATTCGTTGCTAGCCGCTATGATGGAGAAAATGCAAGTAGAAAATCAAAAACTTCTGGCAGAGTCTCGGAAAGATAGTGAGCAAAGAATGGAAGCCATGCAACAAAGTATTCAAGAAGCTTCCAGAGCAGAAAGTCAAAAACTTCTGGCGGAGTTTCGGAAAGCAAATGAGCAAATCCAACAAAAGCTATTTGCAAAACTTGAAGGCAAACTAGATGCGTATGATGAGATGCTAGATGAAATAATTGAGTCATTCGGCGGAAGAGTTACAAGTGTCGCCGAAGAGGTGTCAAGTTTAGAAGAGGCCGTTGACACGGAAGTAAGTAACTTGGAAAAGTCCGTGGAGGGTAAACTCGTCATGATGGAAGAGAAGAGCCAGCGACCGGAAGCAGTACAAGCCGAATCAGAAGGTACCGGCAGGATAGAAGCACCTTGCTTTGATGATAGCTCACCCCTATCCGTATTTAAAGTCCAGTTCGAGACGGAAGCAAACAGAAACGGATGGGACGATGAGGAGAGGGCATTGGAACTGGTTTTAGCGTTGAAAGGTGCCGCCGCCGAGATTATAGAAACTATGCCAGCCAGCTGCAGAAACGACTACAACGAATTAATGATGGCGCTCCAGCGTGAATTTGGCGACGAGCACGAAAGAGAACTGTACCCTATGGAGTTGGGGTGCCGTGCGCAAAAGAGTAATGAGTCACTGCAAGCCCTTGTAGAGGAGGACGACAGACTAATGCAGCCCACATACCAGGGAGAAAACCGTCTACTGGTAGACAATTGTAAGACCGTGGCGTGTGTAAATGGTGTACGCGCCGATGATGTCGGATTGGCGGTGTGGACTGCACGAGAGACAGTCCTCGAAGAGACAGTGACCTTCGTACAAGCCCAGGAGGCCCCTCGCACGATTTCTACATCAGAAGTAAACAAAGTGCGAGGAATAGAAGTCGCAGAGGGAAAAGGACGCCTTTTGGATAAACTTAAAAAGTTGTTAAGGCAAGTTGTGGCAGAAGCCGGACGAAAGGTCAAGCTGAGGCGTCTCAACTGTGAAAAGAGCGGTCACGTCCCGAAGAAAGTGGAACGCGCCACGAGGAAGGTCAAGATCCGACTCACCATCAAATGGGCGGGAGACCAGCCATCATCATCTACAGAGGGGCATGTGCTGGTTTCCTAGAAGCGAGATCCCCACATTGCCCAGTAAAGCTAAGTCGATGTCAGCTGCACAATCTAAGTCGAGCGCATTTTTGGAGCGGATAACAACAGCAGAACCTTTGTATTGCCAGAAACCGGTATATTCTCGTCGAGACGGATTACTTCAGCTAATGGCCGGAAGTGTATGCCATACCCAATCAAGAGGCGAACACAATAGAAAAGGTTTTTGTGAGCCACTGGGAATGCTGCTACTAGGTGCCAATAGAGCTACACTCCGAGGCAGAAGTTTCGAGCCAGCAGTATTCAAGGGAATGTGTGAGTCATACGGAATGGTAGAACAGTTTGGTCGAAACCTGTAGGAATACTTAAGAAAAAAAAGAAAATGATGAGCGAGCAGCAAAAAGGATTGCGTTGAACACATTCCGAGGTTTCTACAGCTAGATCAACCGCCAAGGTTATTTACAGGAGAGGAGATAATGAGCCTATTCGGGACGAACAGGCTTAAGTGGGCGGCAGTGTTACGAAAATGGAAATGGTGTTGTTAAAATAATAAGCAAAAGCTCCAAAAACAACATAATGGACTTGATCACACATAAAATGATAAACAAAAGCTCCAAAAACAAAACAATGCAGTTGCTCACGTGATCAACGAATGAGTAAGCATATAGCAACAAAAACAACAGGGCTTGTTTACAAGATCGATGAATAAACAAAAATATAGCAGAAAGACAAACAAACAAAACAACAACAACTCTGCCTGGACGAAAGTAAATAAGATTCACGAACAACAAAAATGGAAACAAGTTGTTTGGATTGTTCCAGAAGGTCGTCATCATCCTTCAAGGGCATTCATCACACTGTTGATCCAGTGATATAAAAGGCAAGATAAAGCGAGCAACGAGGATTCAGTTAGAATTCAGTCAGCCGTGTATGAAGACACGTTATTCGCGGAGTTCGAGTGAAGTTAGCCGTGTGACGACGTCGCGTTGAATTGAGTGAGAATTCAACCAGTGGTGTGTGAAGATACAAGATCGAGTTATAATCCAGTCAGACTTGTGTGCAGACAAGTTGCGTGAAGAAAACAGTTGTTAGTGTGGTGCTTACAAAAAAAAGGTTGTGAGCAAAGAAGAATAACTAACAAGTGTTGTTGTTGCTTATAAAAAAGGTTATAAGCAGAAAAATATCACGAACAAGCACATATTGTGAAAGTTATCGTTGTATAAGTGGAAGAAGTTCGAACAGTGGCACAAGAGTTGTGCCGATAATAAAGAATTGATTGAAAAATAAACACAGATTTATTTTTATTTTATTTGCAATCTACGAACTCATATTTTTAACGTTTTTAAAAGGTAAAAACGTAACAATATAATTAAAAAAACAAAACAGAAACTTCACAAAACGAAAATAAACAAATTTGTTTAATCAGAACTACAGAATTAAACGGAAAAAATATAACATTAATAAATAAATAAATATAAATTCGAAATGGAACATGAGGAAACATTATAACATTATTTGTGTTAAGCAGCTCCTTTGTTAATTTTAGAAGAAGCCAAAATCAGAAAGGAAAACAGACAGCTGTTTAATTGTTTTCTTTTCTACATCAGTGTTGACAACTGAATTGCGTTTAAACGATAAAATATAAAACTTATTACCGTATTGTATTGTGGTGGAAAGATGCTTTTATTAAAAGAAATGTAAAAGGATAGTTTTTTGTAACCGGCAGAGTTTGCCGTTGGTTACGCTATTACATTTGCCGATCTTACCTTGGTAAGGGCAAAAGGAGATTTAATAATAAAGTCAAGGCAAAGTTGTTGCCGATTTGAGTTCTCATTAAAATCTGATTTATTTGTGGCCAAAGGGCTCTTTTTATACAAAAATTACATGTATTCTATATTATTCTAACTTACATTAATTTACATTCTATCTCGGTTAATCCTATTCCATACATGTACTTACTCTAATTTCGATAGTCGCAACTTGAAGAATTGACCAATCATACAGTCTTCGAATTGGGGAATTGAGTGACTTTATCAATGTCACTCAATCACCAATATGATCCCTTTAATTATTCGTCATAGTTCATTCAAGTGCAGCTTGATCGATTTGTGTTTATGTTTGCATTAAGTATGGCGTGTGTGTGTTCAGTGTTATGTATAAATTACAGCAGTGTGTAATGAAAGAGCACACTACACCCTTGCCCTTAAAAGAAAAATTAGGGGATGAATTTTTCTAAGCACATGCATGGTATCAATTAATTTTATAATATTTCTTGTTAAAATAGTTTTACAATTGTATATTTATTTTTATATTTATATATATATTTTTTTTTTTTTTTTGTATATCTTAATATTAAAATTAGTTGGTAAATATTAATGATAAAGTTATAAAATAGAATTATATGGTTTTAATTGATTATTGTGAAATTGTTTGGTTTTTCCGTTATAGTCTATTGAAGTATTTACTCCTTTTCTACTTATAATTTTATATGGTCCCTTATACGGACTTTGGTTTTTCTTCCTATTTTCTACTTTTAGTAATACTAGATCACCTAGTTCTAAATCTAGCTTATTTTCATATTTATTATTTAATGTTCTTTTTTCTTTGGTTTTAGTAATTATGTCTTTGGCTTTATTTAATGCAAATTGTAGTCTAACTCGTAGCTCTTGTACATAGTCATCATAGTTGTAAATTTTGTTTTTGTTTATATTAAAAGTATCAGATGGCAAGCATGGCAATTTACCATATATTAATTCAAAAGGTGAATAGCCTGTATCTATATGAGGAGCTGTATTATAAGCGAATGTAAAATATGGAATCCACTTGTCCCATTCATAATCATTTGCTGTTGTCAGCAAAAATTCATTAAGAACTCTATGGTTTCTTTCAACCGAACCTAACGTTTCATGATGGTATGGTGTTGAAAATATTTGTTTAATTTGAAGTAATGAGCATATATTATTCATTAACTCATTTACAAATTCTGTTCCTCTATCAGATTTAAGTACTTTAAACTGTCCATACTTTAGAATAAATTGTTCAACTAGTGTTTTTGCTGTAGTGAGTGCATCTTTAGTTGGCATTGGGTGGGCAACAACAAATTTTGTTAATTCACATTGCATTGTTAGTATGTATCGGTACTCGTTTGAAATACGAAGAGGACCTACAGTGTCGATTGAAATCACTTCAAAACTATTGTTGGGTGTATTTGTTTGCATAAGTGGTTCTTTAGTGTGTCTTGTTTGTTTGTTTTTATTACATTTGTCACAATATGATACAAATTTCTTAACCATCCTACTCATATTTTTCCATATGTATCGTTGTTTTAGTTTTATAATTGTTTTTCTTATTCCCAAATGACCTGAATATGTCGTGTTGTGGAATTCGTCAATCAGTTTATATTTCAATACGTCGTCTGTAATTTTTATTGGAGGCTTAAATATCAATATTTTTAATTGAGGTCTTTTATTATTAATTTTTATCTTCTCATAAATTTCTTTAAATTCTTCTTTTGTATACAAATCAAATATTTTATCTTCATTTGAAAGCGCTAATTCTTTTATATTTTCTCTATTCATTTTAGATATCAGTTTCCTCAGAATCGAATCTAGTTTCGCTGAGTTTCCGCTGAATCTTGCATGCATATAATTATTTTCATCTTCAATATTTTGGGTACGAGATTTCTTCATATTCGAAACTGGTTTCGTTGAATTATCATCGCGACCTATGTGCACAGTATTATTTCCTATATGTATATTCAAATTCTCTATATTTTCAATATTATTAAATTGCAATTTATTTATATTTTTGACGTCATTCCCATATGTGAAGTTGATCAGGCTTCTGAGATGTGCATTTCTCCAGTTTATCTTCTTCTACACGTGTATTTTCTAGTTTATTAATATCTTTTTCATTATTCAATTCATGTTCTTCATTATTAATATCTTTTCTCTTATCTAACTCTTTCTTTGCCTCATTTCCTTTATTTTTCATGCCTCTTGTTGTTATTAAAACTTTATTTTGTTTTTCGTCATATTCCTGTGGTATCATTTGTTTAAGTTCATCTGAGTTAATTTCTATTCTGGAAAGTGCGTCTGCTTTTGTATTCATCTTGCCCTTTTTATATACTATTGAAAAATCATAGTCACACAAATCTAGTCTAATTCTAGTCATTTTTGATGAAGTATTCTTGTGTGAAAATAGTAAAATTAATGGTCGGTGGTCCGTTACTATTATGAATTGTCTGCCATATAAATAAGGTCTAAAGAAATTTATACCCCAATGGATTGCTAAAAGATTTTTTTCTATTATAGGTTTATTAATGTCGTGTTTTTGTAAAGATTTACTAGTGTATGAAATTGGTAGGTCATGTCCAATGTCTCCTTGTGATAAAACTGCTCCTAGTGCGTAATTTAAAGCATCTGTGGTAAGTATGAAAGGTCTGTTAAAATCTGGATATTATAATATTGGTGGATTAGTTAATTTTTCTTTTAGTGTGTCAAAAGCACTTTGACATTCATTGGTCTATTCGAATTTAGCTGATTTCTTTAATAAAGAATTTAATTGTTTTGCAATATCTGCGAAATTTGGTATGAATTTTCTATAATAGTTACAAAATGCAACAAACCTTCTGACTTCATCTGTATTTTTGGGTATAGGGTAATTTTTGACTATTTCGTATTTTGATGGATCTGTTCTTACACCATCTTTAGTAATAAGATGACCCAAATAAACTACTTCTGGTCTCAAAAAACAACATTTTTGCGGATTTAGTTTCAGATTATATCTTTGAAGTCTATCAAGAACCTTGACAAGATTTTGGTTGTGATGATTTAAGCTGCAAACATATACTATTATGTCGTCTACGTACAGAAAAGCTTCAGAATCCAATCCTGATAATGCTATTGTAAGCATTCTTTGAAAACTATTGGATGATATTTTCAAACCGAACGGGAGTCGTTTAAATTGAAAATGACCATGTGGAGTGGAAAATGCTGTAAGTGGTCTTGAATCCTTTTCAAGCTCAATCTGGTGAAATGAACTAGTCATATCGAGTGTCGAAAACCATTTTGCTCTTCCAAGTTTGTCTAAAACATCTTCTAATCTAGTTAGAGGAAATTTGTCATTGACAATCTTGTCGTTCAGTTTTCTGAAATCCACTACAAGTCTCCATTTCTTTTTGTCTTCAGTATTCTTTTTCGGTACCAAAAGGAGTGGAGCATTATAAGGACTAACTGATGGTTCTATTATATCCTCATTAAGCAGTTTCTGAACTTGTTCATTTATAACATTTGTAAGTGAATTTGGAAGTCTATAGTTTTTAATGTATACTGGAGTATTATCAGAAGTTGTAATGTTTTGTTTATAAAAATTATTTACTGTTAATTTTTCATCATCCAGATGAAATACATTTTGATATTTCTTGAAAATGTTTATTAATTCTGTTTTTGCATGTTCATCACTATTGTTTATGTTAAGTGTATTTATTAATTTGTTAAAACGTTCCTCATTGTTTACAGTATTGTAATTTAATATATTATAATTTTTAAGTGGGTCAGTCTGAAGTTGAATGCCATTCAAAGTTACAATAGAGTTCGTTGTATTCAAAATTTTTATATGTTCATTCCGTTCTTGGGTGCTATCGAATTACTTAAGAAAATTCCGTCTTCTAACTCATTATTAAATATGACGCTGTCCTCATTTATATTTAATTTTACTGGTTGTATAATTTCTGTTCTTGGTGGTATTGTTATTGTTAATTCACTATATGCTTTTGCTTGCATAGGCAATATTATTGTTTTATTGTTTACAAACAAAATTAATGTAAATGTTTCATAGTCAATTTTACAAAAATATTTCTTTAAAAAGTCTCGACCAATAATACCATCTGTTTCAATTGGAAAATCTGTATCTACCAGTTGAAATGTATGTTTACATTCTATGTTTGTTAGATTTAGATTAAGGTCAATAGTTCCTATTGAATTGATTTCCTGATTTGTGATACCTGTTAATTTACATCTTTCTTCTGGATAATATTCTTCATTTTCGAAATAGTTGTTCATACGGCATAAAGATATGTCGGCACCTGTGTCGACAAGAAATGTTAATTTTTTGTTTTTGTATGTGACAGTAATGAAATTTGTATTATTTTCAGTTAATTTAAAAATCTTTCATTTTGGCTTTCCGGAGTATTCTCGTACTCCGAGCCTTTCATGTTTCCCGTGTCGTTTATTGTACGTATATATCTTCAATCTCTGTTATTGTTGTTATTATTATTCCTATTTGTATAACTGTTATTTCTGTTGTTAAAATAGTTGTTCCTAACATTTGAGTTACTATTATTATTTGACCTAAAACTATTGTTTCCAGCGTTATTGTTACTTGTCCTGAAATTATTGTTTTGTCTGAAATTGTTGTTATTTGGTCTGAAATTGTTGTTATTCTGTCTGTAATTGTTGTTAATTGGTCTATAATTATTGTTACTATTAGACCTATAATTGTTATTATTAAAAATTTGTCTATTTGGTCTAAGGTTATTGGTTTGCCTATAACCTCTTTCAAAATGCATAATAGAGCTTGGGTTTGCTTTTTGCTCATTTTCTAATTCAAGAGCAAGTTCTGTTGCTTCTTGAAGATTTTTGGGACGTGTAGCAAAAATTGCTCTTTTCATATTGTCATTTATGCCTCTTTTAAATGATTCAAGGGCTAATTTATTATTTAGTTTAATTATGACATTTTTCTCCGGTTCTGTAGCATCATTTCCTAACTCTTCAATTCCTAATTTATTAAGGTTATCTATTATATCAGTCAATTTGTCCCTGTAACTATTTACCGTCAAATTTCTTTGGTACAGATTGTATAACCTATCTTGTAGTTGTGGAATTGTCTTGTTACTTTTGTATCTTTGCTGTAACGCGTTCTTCAATGCGTCAAAAGTCTCAGGTACAGCAATAACACCAATAGCTGTTCTAACATTTGAGGTTAGTTTAGCATGGAAAACGTATTGAAGGAAATCTTTTTTAGCTGTTTCTGATAAAGTCTTATATATGAGGTCACCTGTCACCATGAAACATTCCAGTTCGTTGAAATTTCCTGAGAATAATGGAAGAGTTTTGGAAGTTGTTTCTAAACTAAATGTTGCCATAATGGATTCTTTATCTTCTTGCATTTGAGCCTTGTTCAAAAATTCTATTATTGTTTTATATAAATTACTAAATTCTATCTTTAAGGCAACTGTATTCTCAGTGTCACCCTTTACTTCTAATGCTGTCTGGAAACCTTTTTTAATATCTTCTATATTCTCTAATTTTTCTTTTATGGTGTTTTTGTATATTTTCTATTGGGACTTTTCTTTAAATTTGCCCAAATATCTTTTAATCTTTTTACAAATTCCTCCATATAAAACTTTTATTTTATTTTATAAATCATATATATATATATATATCTTTTTTTTAGATTTGTTATAAATTTATGGTTTCTGTATCACGAACTTTACAAACATATTGTTATTAAAACTTAATTAAAATGGATTGATTACCTTCGTTCAAAATATATAAAAACTTAAACACTAATACATTGAATAGTCTTATATCTGCCTATTAATATTAGACTTTAACATTTTTTAAAAAAATATAGAACATGATTATGACTTTACTTAGGTCAGGTTATAGTTAGAATTGTAATTGAAAACACATAAAATTTAAAAACATTACTTTTAAAGCTTAGTCTTGATTATCTAGAAAATGTAATCGTTGCTGTCGTCGAAATTGTTTCCTTTCGAAACACTTTGAGGATTTCGTATCACGGGTGCTTGGGCAACATAAGCAAGCGGATTATACGTGGGTGAATCTTCATTATCCCAGTTTTCTTCGCTATAAGCCTCAGGCATTGGTGGAGGTATTGTTGGACTTGTTAACGAACGATGCAAACGTTTTACGTTCTACGAAATATATAGTTTAGGCTGGCAGGATCGAGATCGCAGGATCGCCATGTGGTGGAAAGATGCTTTTATTAAAAGAAATGTAAAAGGATATTTTTTTGTAACCGGCAGAGTTTGCCGTTGGTTACGCTATTACATTTGCCGATCTTACCTTGGTAAGGGCAAAAGGAGATTTAATAATAAAGTTAAGGCAAAGTTGTTGCCGATTTGAGTTCTCATTAAAATCTGATTTATTTGTGGCCAAAGGGCTCTTTTTATACAAAAATTACATGTATTCTATATTATTCTAACTTACATTAATTTACATTCTATCTCGCTTAATCCTATTCCATACATGTACTTACTCTAATTTCGATAGTCGCAACTTGAAGAATTGACCAATCATACAGTCTTCGAATTGGGGAATTGAGTGACTTTATCAATGTCACTCAATCACCAATATGATCCCTTTAATTATTCGTCATAGTTCATTCAAGTGCAGCTTGATCGATTTGTGTTTATGTTTGCATTAAGTGTGGCGTGTGTGTGTTCAGTGTTATGTATAAATTACAGCAGTGTGTAATGAAAGAGCACACTACAGTATAAGTTAACGGAAAATACATTGAATAATGCATTGTAACACAAATCGAGTCATATTTCTTGAATAACTTCATAACAACGGAAATACTGACGACATGTCTGGCTGTAAACGTGGGAACAGCAGGCATGGTGTCGTATTCGCAGAATTTGGTGTGCATCGTTAAGTAAATTTGTTTAAGTATGTTTGAATTGTAAAATATCTTCGCAGTTGCTTTTTGTGTAAATAAAGTGAAATACGTGTTGCGAGAGCAACACGGTTTTTTTTTTAAATAAAACTAAACAATTAATTCATTAAGTGGCGCCCGAGCAGGGACCCTCGGAAAGGTCCTTTAGAAATAAAAAGCCTTGATTCGGCCCCCGAGTACTCGTTGAAAGGGAGCGGTGGATAAAAATAAAAAAAAGCAAAAATCCGCAGCTGGTCAAGCCATAGTTATAAGTTAAGTGAATAAAAAATAGAAAAATTGTAAAAATTCAAAAAAAAATTAAATTGTGAAAATTTAAATAACAGAAGTTATTAAAAACAAAAATCGTAAAAATCTAAAAAAAAGAAAAATCGTAAAAATTTAAAAATTTAAACAGAAGTTTTAAAAAAAATTGTGTAAATTTAAAATGGTAAAAATCTAAAAAGAAAGTTGTAAAAATTTAAAAAATTCATAAAAATTAAAAAGAAAAAATTTTGTAAAAAAATTTTAAAATAACAGAAGAAAATTTGTAAAAATTTAAAGATTTAAATAATAGAAGTTTATTAAAAGTAAAATTGCAAAAATTGAAATAACAGAAGGTTATTAAAAAGAAAATCGTGAAAATTTAAATAATAGAAGTTTATTAAAAAGAAAAATCGTAAAAATCTAAAAAAGAAAAATTGTAAAAATCTAAAAATTTAAATAACAGAAGTTTATTATAAAGAAAAATCGTAAAAATAAAAAAGAAAAATTTGTAAAAAATTTAAATAACAGAAGTTTATAAAAAAAGAAGTCGTAAAAATAAAAAAAATAAAAATTTGTAAAAAATTTAAAGATTTAAATAATAGAAGTTTATTAAAAGAAAAATTGCAAAAATTGAAATAACAGAAGGTTATTAAAAAGAAAATTGTGAAAATTTACATAATAGAAGTTTATTAAAAAGAAAAATCGTAAAAATCTAAAAAAGAAAAATTGTAAAAATCTAAAAATTTAAATAACAAAAGTTTATAAAAAAATTTTTATACAAATTTAATTTGTGAAAATTTAAAAAAAAAAATTCTAAATAACAGAAGTTTATTAAAAGAAAAATCGTAAAAATAAAAAAGAAAAATTTAAAAGATTCAAATAACAGAAGTTTATTAAAAAGAAAAATTGTAAAAATTTACAAATTTTTTTATCCTTTTTGAAAAAGTGAGTGGTTAAACTTAGAGATATTTCGAGGAAACAGAATGATGATGCCAAAAATATTTGGGTGAGTAACATTTGCGAGCTGTTCAGGATAGATATAAGTGGGGGAAACTGTTAGGAATAAATTGTCCTTTGAGGGCTGTCGGACAAAGATGCCAAACGACTCGATTGAGGAGATTACAGAGAGAATGAATAGGGCTCTGTCTATGGGCAGGAGCAATGCTCCGGCAACTAGTTCGGCCAATAATGCAGGGGGATTCTCCCAGGACGAAATAAAATCAATAGTTAGTACTTTCTTTAATCAGGATTACTCGGACGAAGACAAAGATCATCCAGTGGGAATTGTGAAATTGGAAGAGTTAGACAAGATTCCGAACATTGTGAAATCAATTCGCGAGTTTTCCGGCAAACCGGGGGAGTTCGGGTCATGGAGGAAATCTGTTGACCGGGTCCTGGAACTGTTCGAGAGCGTTAAAGGTACCAGCCGGTACTACGCGATTTTGCACACTATTTGCACTAAGATAGTCGGCGAAGCCGATACTGCCCTTGATTCATACAGGACTCCCTTGGATTGGTCGAAGATCCGCAAGTGTCTGATGATGCATTATTCAGACAAAAGGGACATCGGTACACTAGAGTACCAAATGACAACACTATGCCAGGGAAGCAGGACCGGAATCACGGAATTTTACCAGGCCGTATACCAGCACTTGTCACTGATTCTGGACAAGGTGGCATGCCTTGAGTTGGACGCCTCAAGCTTGTATGCGATGACAAACGCATATAGGGAAAAGGCGCTGGATACATTCATCCGGGGTCTGCGGGGTGACTTGCCCAGACTCCTAAGTGTTCGAGAACCGACCTCTCTTCCACAAGCACTACATATGTGCCTTAAACTGGACAACATGACAGAATGAGTCACGCTAATGCACAGATGTCGAGGACGATTACACAAAGACACCAAACAATGCAATTTGGTGCTGGCTAAATTTTATCCCGAACTTGCACATCTAGGGGGACTTTCACGACCACCTTTGCCGCCACGAGTGGTCCAGAGACCATCCTTTGGATCATTTCATCAAAATTACCCCAAACCTCAGCCATACTTTAATTTTAACCAGAATAGGAACCGAGATACTAATGCGGCAGGAAGATTCCACCCTCCGGTAACTTCGAATAATTTTGGACGTCCTATACCAATGGAGGTGGATAGCTCGGTACAGACAAAACAGGTGAACTATATCAATAGACCTTCTTTCAATCCCGCCTATAAAAGGCCATCAGGATCCTTCCAAGGACCTGTGAACAAAATTAAGCGAAATTTTCATATGAAAACAAAAGACAACGGACGGCAGGATAATGAAGCCTATCAATCACCACCCTATGAGGATAATTTTGGGGAACCTGATAATATCCATGAACGTTTCCCAGATACAAATGCCTACTTTGAGGTTGTGAAACAGAACACCTTTGAGGATTTACCTCAGGTACATGAGCTCGGAGCTGAAGGATCTGTTAATGCCTTTGAGGGTTACTCTATTGAACATTTAAATAACGACCTTGATTTTTTTGGATAAATAGTTCCTCCTTGCCATATTTTAGAGTAAGGTGGAGGAACGGAAAAGTGCTTAGAATTTTAATAGATACTGGTAGTAATAAGAACTATATTATTCCTGGCTTAGTCGAGAACCCTTTACCAAATAAGAGACATTTTTTTGTGAACTCAATATCGGGTGATGTTAAAATTACCCATCATGTCCTCTTGGACCTCTTTGGTTCTGTTGATAAACCAAGCAAATTTTTTCTACTTCCTGGGTTACGCACATTCGATGCAATTCTAGGCCATGGCGGCCATGCGGATCTCAACGTGAACAAGTCTTCTGGGCCGGATGGTATACCAGCACTGGTCTTGAAACAGTGCTCTTCGACGCTGGCCCGTCCATTAGCAAAGCTTTTCTGTTTGTCGTATCGTGCCGGTATTTTTCCTTCATGCTGGAAGCTTGCTAATGTCACGCCAATCCCCAAAAAGGGTGAGGCTAATAACCCTGAAAACTACCGCCCATTTGCTGTTTGTTCTGCTCTTTCGAAAGTGATGGAGAGCATGATTAATCACCACCTTGTGAGGTATTTAGAGTCCAACGGTTTGCTAAATGATCGTCAGTACGGTTTCCGTAAAGGGCGCTCTACTGGCGACCTTTTGCCGTTACTCTCCGAAAGGTGGAATGGTTCCATTCACCGCTTTGGTGAGGCCAAGGTTGTAGCTTTGGATATCTCAAAGGCGTTTGATAGGGTCTGGCATGAGGCTCTGGTGGCGAAGTTAATTGCTTTTGGTGTCGGTAGTCACTTCTCTCGATTTATATCGAGCTTTCTCAAAGATCGCACTATTAGAGTGGTTATAGATGGCGTCTTTTCCGACGAGTTCAGGATAAATTCAGGGGTACCGCAGGGCTCTGTTCTTTCTCCTACTCTTTTTCTCATTTTTCTTAATGATCTTCTATCTATTACTTCAAATCCTATTTACTCTTTTGCGGATGACAGCAACATTTGTCATTCATATTCATTTGATCGGAGGCCGAGCCTTTTGGAGATTGGGGCAAGGAGGTCGAACATGAATGACGCACTCACAAATGACCTGATAACAATCTCTGAGTGGGGCCGCGCGAACAGGGTCGATTTTAATGCGCGCAAGACCCAATGTTGTTTTTTGACACACCGGCGTGATGCTGGTGCTGGTGTTCTGTCATCTGTATCTATGGGTAATGTAAATATTGAGGAGGCGGATGCTCTTGATGTTCTGGGCATGAGAATTAGTTGTGATGCTCGTTGGAACGATCACATTTTTCGAGTGTCGAAAGAAGCATTCAAGTGCCTTGGTTTTTTGAAACGGTGCAGAAAATACTTCACTCCATCCGACCTTCTTACTATTTACAGGACCTTTATCCGACCTAGGATGGAGTACAACTCTCATGTATGGGCCGGTGCTTCAAAGTCTATTTTGAAGCTTCTCGACCGCGTACAGGAGAGGGCGAAGGCGCTTATTAATGACAGTAGGGTATCCAACTCTATTGATTCGTTGGAGCATCGTCGCAATGTGGCGTGTGTTTCATTGTTCTATCGGCACTATAATGGGAGGTGCTCTCGAGAGATAAGGGGCTTGGTTCCCGATAATCACATATTTTTACGTGGTACTCGTACCTCTCGCCGAGCACATCCTTTTGTGGTTGATTGTCCAGTGAACAGCACAATGCATTACAGAGAAAATTCATTTTTTGCCCGCACTGCTCGCTTGTGGAATGATCTTCCTGCGAAAGTTTTTCCCGTCAGTTACGATATTGGTAAATTTAAATCCAATGTCCACAAACACTACTCCCTCTTTCCACCTTCCTATAACCTATTTTCTTAAACCCGCACAATGCACTGCATGACTAGGGGCCATCCCCTGAGTGCTGGTTTTACAATAAAAAAAAAAAAAAAAAATGACACCTTGAGAGACCATTCTGCTGTGTTTTATATTTCAGAGGGATATCTATCTGTGAAAGGGGGACGGAAAATACCTATTCACCAATATATGGCACAGAACGTGAATAATCTAAACCTTAGATTGTGTAATGAAGACAAGAATTTAAACTCAAGCAAAGATGTTTGCTCTTTAAAGTTCAAATGCATAATCTTGATCTTTATTAAAAATTTCTTGCTTATATGCCAACAATAAGAAGTTCTATTTTCTAAAATTAAACATATACATATGAACTTATATTTCTAAGCTTAAACATATTTACAATTCTTATTACAATGTATCATTTCATTAATATCAATAATTTGGGGTTTTGTATATGTTTACAGTGTGAGCAATCGCTGTGTTGTTATACAATACCATATTGCACTAAAATGTAGAACAATTATTCGGTACTGACCTATATCAATACAACAGTTTATGCGTACTTTGCATTTTTGTAGTTTGTTGACTCTTCTTTTGTTCTTTGTTTGACACACTTATGAATTTAGTTTATATTGTTTATGATATACAACAAAGTGTTCTTTTTATTTTGTTTACATTAAATGGTCAACATGATTACTCCACTACACCCCAACCCTTTCAGTTAAAATTTTATAGTTTTTAAAAGACTACAAAATTTTAATTTATCAATATAAATTTTATTTGTATTTTAAAAAAACGACATGATACTTTAATTATTATTATAATTGTTACAAATTAATATATATATATTTTTTTTTTTTAAGAATCTTAAAAATTAAATATATGTATGTGTAAAATAATTCTTAAATAATATTTCTTATGGTTTAGTTGCTTATTTGTTATATTTCTTTAATAAATTTTTATGAACAATTTTTGTTTTTTCATTAATTTTTAATTCTACATTTGTATTATCTATATTAGTTATTTTATATCTACCATGGTATGGTGCTTGGTTCTTTTTTCTATTTTCTAATTTTATTAGTACTAGGTCTCCTACATTAAGATCTATTGTGTTCATTTTTGTATAAGACTCTAAGCTTCTATTTCTTTTTGTAGTTTCCATCATTTTTCTAGCATTTTCCAAAGAATGCTTTAGTCTTAATTTTAATTCCTTAGCATAATTGTCCAAATCATATATTGTCTGTCATTATATTTTCACCAGGAACTTCAGATATTTTACCAAAAACTAATTCAAACGGTGAGTAGTTTGTATCTACGTGAGGTGTTATATTATAAGCAAAAGTATAATAGGGTATCCAATCACTCCAATTATCATCATTTACAAATGACAAAAAGTATTCATTTAAAACTCTATGATTTCTCTCTACTGTACCAAGAGTTTCGTGATGATAGGGTGTTGAAATTTTGTGTTCTATTTTCAATAAAGTACATATTTCTCTCATCAATTCATTTACAAATTCCGTACCTCTATCCGATTTTAATGTTTTAAACATACCGTATTTCAATATCAGACTTTCCGTCAAACATTTTGCAACTGATTTGGCTTCTTTGGTTTCCATTGGTGCAGCTACTATATATTTAGTTAGTTCACATTGCATAGTCAATATATAGCGATAGTGTTCAGAAGGTCTTAAAGGTCCAAATGTATCTATTACTATCGTGGAAAAACTATTTTTTGGCGTATCTGTTACTCATAGTGGTTCCTTGGTGTGTCTTATTTGTTTGTTTCTTTGGCACAGATCACATTCTGAAACGTACTTTTTTACCATTTTAAACATGTTCTTCCAAATGTATTTTTGTTTTAATTTTATTAAAGTCTTTCTTATTCCGAAATGTCCTCCACATGGTGTACTGTGATACAATTCAATCAATTCATGCTTTCTTTTTACATCTGTTATTCTTTGAGGATTACTATATAACAATATTATTACTTCATTTTCTTTATTCTTGTTTATTCCTTCTTTAAATTTCTCTACATTTATTCTTTTAAATATTTCGTCACCTTTCTCTAGTGCGAATTTCTTACAATTCGTTCTGTCTAAAACAGAAGGTAGTTTCTCCAACATATTATCTAAATAATAGGGATTGTCGCTACATCTGACGCGCGTTTCATTTAGAACAGAATCATTTTCAACTTTTATCTCTTTTGCCGACTTTTCTAACAAAAATTTCAATTTTCTCGCTTTTTTTATATCATTTTTGGATGTGCAGTCCCAAACTTTGAGTTGATCAGAGTCTGAGGGATCTACATTACCATTTTCTTTGGATCCAATTCTACTATTTTCATTTTTCTTGATATTTTTCTTATTCTTTATTTCCTCATCTTTCTTTGCATGTTTCTGGTTATCACTAGTGATTTTTTTAACGTTTCATCAATCTTATCGGGAATCATTGATTGTAACATCTCGGAGTTTAGTTGTATTCTTGATAATGCGTCTGCGTTTGTGTTATTACATTTTGTATTTTTCTTTACTTTTTGTGTTAAAATTTATCTTGTCAAATGAAAACTTTCTTTTTTTAAAAATAAATTACATATCATACAATTAAAAAGAAATAAAACGTATTTCTTTACATAAAAATTGATCATTTAAAATTTAAATTTTTTTTTTGTGTATTATTAATTTTGCATTTCTTTTGTTTTTATTTTTTGTTTTAATTATTAATTTAAAAGTTTTTGACTACTACATTGTCGTTACGCCTGATCATCAGAACCCGAACCATCGTTATCCTTGCATTCTCTATCATCCTCTTTGTCATCATATGGTATATCATACTCGTCACTTTCAATTATCTTCCTCAGCAACAATTTCGTGGCCATCGGAGTCAACTTCAGCGACTTTTTCTTTCTTGGCTTTCTTAGATTCTGCATTTTTAGCTGGGAAAAATAGTTTTTTACTATCGGACGGCTGTTTTGTTCCTTTAGCATTTTCTTTAACGAGTGCGGTGTCAGTGGCATCTTCTTCTTGGAATTCAGTCATCAGGATCTTTCTTAAAAAATATAAATAGCAGATCCTGATATCTTCCAGCTAAGCATAAGCTCTGTATGCTGGTTCAATCTTTTTTCTGTGGCTCTTTTAATTGGATTACAGCAGTATTGCTATTATATCCAATTTAGAGCAGGATCGCCATGTAATGAAGACAAGAATTTAAACTCAAGCAAAGATGTTTGCTATTTAAAGTTCAAATGCATAATCTTGATCTTTATTAAAAATTTCTTGCTTATATACCAACAATGAGAAGTTCTATTTTCTAAAATTAAACATATACATATAAACTTATATTTCTAAGCTTAAACATATTTACAATTCTTATTACAATGTATCATTTCATTAATATCAATAATTTGGGGTTTTGTATATGTTTACAGTGTGAGCAATCGCTGTGTTGTTATACAATATCATATTGCACTAAAATGTAGAACAATTATTCGGTACTGACCTATCTCAATACAACAGTTTATGCGTACTTTGCATTTTTGTAGTTTGTTGACTCTTCTTTTGTTCTTTGTTTGACACACTTATGAATTTAGTTTATATTGTTTATGATATACAACAAAGTGTTCTTTTTATTTCGTTTACATTAAATGGTCAACATGATTACTCCACTACAATTGGGACATCTCTCGGATTGCCAATTGCGCGATCTGTTGAATTTGGTGAATAAACATGGAAATCTGTTTGCAGAGCCTAACGATAGACTGACCTACACCACAAGGGTGGTAGGAGAAATAAGAACAAACACCGATAATCCGACCTACACGAGGAATTATCCTTACCCATTGGCTCTGAAGGAGGTCGTCGATGAGGAGATTAAAAGGTTGTTAATATTCACCCATCTGGGTAGGTCCGAAAAGGGAAGATGCTTCGGGGAAAAGAAAATACAGAATGGTGGTAGACTTCAGGAAGTTGAACGAGATAACAATCCCTGACAAATACCCAATCCCCGATATTAACGAGGTTTTGTCTCGTTTGGGAGGAAACAAATATTTTACGGTAATTGATCTTAGAAGTGGGTTCCACCAAATCCCATTGAAGGAGGCGGACATCGAGAAAACCGCGTTCTCGGTGAATAATGGGAAATATGAATTTACACGACTTCCCTTCGGCCTCAAGAACGAGCCCTCCATTTTTCAGCGGGCTCTTGACGATATTCTCCGGAATTATATTGGAAAGACTTGTTATGTCTACATTGATGACATCGTGATATTTAGTAAAGACCAGGAATCTCATATAAAGCACCTTGACGAGATTTTCGGAACACTGGACGCTGCGAACATGAAAGTGCAGCTAGACAAGTGCGAATTCTTCAAGGATGAGGTGGAGTTTCTGGGATTCATAATTTCTGAAAGGGGTATTAGGACAAACCCAAAGAAGGTCGAGGCCATAACAAGATTCCCATATCCTACGACACTTAAGAAGTTACGTTCGCTTCTTGGTCTCTTTAGCTATTACCGACGATTTATTAGGGGTTTTGCAGACATGGCGAAGCCACTTACCCAAATATTAAGGGGATCAAACGGAAGAGTTTCCAGATCGGAGTCAAGCAGAATCAGGATAACATTGAGCGATGTTGAAAGACAATCTATAGAGAGACTAAAGAATACCCTCTTGTCAAAGGATGTCATATTATCTTACCCAAATTATGAAAAGGAGTTCCAGCTAACAACTGACGCTTCAAATGTTGCTATAGGTGCGGTCTTGAGCCAGGAAGATCGGCCAATAACATTTATTTCCAGGACATTGTCGAAAGAAGAGGAAAGCTATTGTAGTGTATTTAGCATAATGTAGTGTATTTATCATAACAAACGTAAACAACACACCACATATATTACGCTATAAGATTTAAATTACATTTGCTCTATATTTGTATAACACATTAATTGTAATTCTAAACCCTTAAAATAAAAACAAAGTAAACAAAGTGACACACTTTAAGGGAAATACAATTAGAACAACTGACATGGGTCAAAGCACTTATGAAAGAAATTTATGACTTCAAATTACTCATTTTAAAGTAATGAGTGGAAATATGAAAAGTATTGAGTGAGGTCTTGACCAATCAAAATTCAGTATGTTAATGTAAATGAAAGTTACTATGTAATAGAAAGAGCAAATGATAGATTATTAAGAAATATTGTAAAAATTAGAAATTAGTATAAATAGTAGAAGAATTTAAATAAAAATTCAGAAAAGATCTTGAAGTCAAAAAGAAATCATTATCATTTCTCATTTTCTAACCCAGCACCTTAAACAGTGCAGGGAAGAAGTAAAACTGCTGTGGCTAGACATAGCATTCAAAACAAAGCTAGCACAAAACCTCCTGTCCTTCTCTTTAAACACCAATTTATTAAAACACATTATACTATGCAACCAACGAGAGGGAGATGTTGGCTATAATTTGGGCCTTGCAGAACCTCAGGAACTATTTATACGGAACGGCGAAAATTGTGATCTTCACTGATCACCTACCACTCACTTACGCACTGAGCAATAAAAATGGTAATACAAAAATGAAGAGGTGGAAAGCCATTCTGGAGGAGTATACTTATGAAATATATAAACATGGAAAAACTAACATAGTGGCCGACGCACTTTCTAGATCTGCTGTCACTCAAGTAAATTCTTTGACCGGAACGGTCCATAGTGGAGAAAGTTCATCCCTAGCGTTGAAGTCCCCATCAATGCATTCAGGAATCAGATATTTCTGAGTCTTGGCGATGCATCTTGGTATCAGTTTCAGATTGTTTTCCCTGGTTATCACAGGCATACTGTCGTTGAGAATGATTACAACAATGAAAATTTAATTTCAATATTGAAAAGGTATCTGAACCCTTCGGTGGTTAACTGTATTAAAGCGCCCGAATCAATTATGGGAAGGATACAGGAATTGTACCCAGACCATTTTCGAAACTATAAAACGCGTTTTTCACAAATGGTGGTAAATGATGTTTTGTCGGAATCGGATCAGGAAAACTTGGTTGTCGAGACCCATAAGCGAGCGCATCGGAACGCACTCGAGAACAAAACAAATATCCTTGAGAAACACTATTTCCCGGGAATGCTAGCCAAAATTAAGAGAATAGTTAAGCTGTGCTCTATTTGTAAGAAGAACAAATACGATAGACACCCGAATGAGCCAGTACTAAATAGGACACCTCTTCCTACTTATCCTGGACAAATTATCCATGTGGATATTTTTTCTACGGATAAAAAGTTGATTATGACGTGCTTGGATAAATTTTCAAAATTTGCACAGGCAAGGATACTGAATGGACGATCGATTGAGGATGTGAAAAGACCACTGAGAGACTTTATTTTTTACTTTGGGGTACCAAAAACAATTGTTATTGATAATGAGAAATCATTGAATTCGGCTTCTCTGTTGTTTATGATGAGAGACGAATTGGGTATAGAAGTGTTCACTTCACCGCCATACAGAAGCGAGGCAAACGGTCAAGTTGAGCGCTTTCACTCGACTCTCGCTGAATTGCTAAGATGCTTAAAGGATGAAGGCGTGGGCAGAAATTTTGAGAAGCTTTTAGAGAGAGCGGTCAATGAATACAACCACTCGGTACATTCAACAATTGGAAAGAAACCCGTGGACATATTTTTTGGAAGGACGGTAGATTTTTCTCCCGGAAGCTACGAACGCACAAGACAGACTAACTTGGAACGGCTTAGGCAGAAACAGGACAAAGATTTGAGACACCATAACAGGAAAAAGATGAATCCAAAAGAGTATATTCCCGGACAGGCAATTTTCGTTAAGATTAATAAACGTTTAGGAACAAAGCTGACTGAAAGATATAGAGAGGAAATTGTTAAGGAAAATAGAAATTCTAAAGTGGAAGAATTGTTCACAAGAAACATATTAGGAGAAGTCGTCGTAGTCTAGTAGGTAGTGTGTTGGCTTATTAGACGAAAGGCCCGAGTTCAAATCTCAGGTCAGACATCAAAACGAAAATATGAAAATATTTCTTCGGCGACTTCCTCTTAGCAGATTTCTGGCAAAAATTCTGAGAGTAAAAATTGCAATGAAAAGCTTCTCAAAAATCTGTCGTTCGGAGTCGACTTTAAACTGTAGGTCCCGCCACTCATGTATAAAATTAACGCACACAACACGAGTGGTGTGAGAAGCTAGGACGTTGTACAATGGGTCAATTCGACCTCCGGGTACTGTACTTGTCACAGTTGACAAGTACACGTCCTCTAACCTAACCTAACCTAACATATTAGGAACTAAATTAATTTCAAAATTTTACAGGTTTTTACTGATCACAGAATTGTGTTTGGGAGACATCCAGATTATGGACTATTCTAACTCCAAGGTAGTGGCAGTGAATGTTGGTTTCGTGAAGGTGCAATCTGGAACATTTAAACTCGTACATGTGATTGACTTGCAGAACTATGAGAATGTAGTGCACAACTTGGAAACTGTACTCTTGCGAAATACTGACTTAAACCATCCTCTTCTTCCTTACTTGACACATTCCATATTCCAAATAAAATCCTATATTTCCCGACTTAAACCAAAACTGAGACCCAAACGTTCACTGGACATTCTTGGATCCACCAGATCGCCACGACTTTGAAATAATACAGGGAAGAGTTGACAATGTATTGGCAAATAGTAACAATCAAGTAATAATTAACCAACTCTCTTTTGATAGATTGAACAGCCTTACAAATGTTACAAACAATATTTTAAAGGTATTAAAATCTGAAACCCAAACAGAAAAGATTACGGAGTTTAAATACAAGCTTGATATAATTAAGGAAGAAATATCAAACATAGATGCTATCCATTGGGCTAAAGCAAATATCGTTAATTCTTTTATTTTTTCTAATATTCAATTGGAAACCTTGCGTAATGTTTTTGAAAAAAATAATATTCCATTTTCTAGTATAGATGAACTACTCACATTTTCAAATATTAAATAGCAACCAATGAGAAAGATCTTATTTATATTATAAGTATACCAACCACTTTGTTACAAGACTGTAAAAAGATTTTAATCAAACCTGTAAAGTTTAAGAATTCAATTAAAAAAGTAAATTTTCAAAAAATTATTAAATGTAATAATGAAATATTTGGTTTGAATAATGAATGTAAAACATACAATAGCTTAAGTATTTGTAAGTTGAGAGATATAACTAATATAACAGATTCTGAGTGCATACCCAAACTTCTTGCGAGCCAGCCCTCAACATGCCCTAATACCAACAACGATCATGTACCAACCATAGAGGAATTGGAGGACGACATTCTGTTTCTTAATCAGTTTACGGGAGAGGTGAAGGTCGATGGATCTGCCTTACAGTTAAATGGCACTTTTATCATCCACCACTTAAACTCAACAATTAAAATAGAAGGAAAAACGTACAAAACATTACAAGTAACACAATCGAAACCCCTTCCTGCATTGGTCCAGCCAAGTATGACAGAAGCGGAAGAAGAAACGTTATCTCTGGAGATGATGAAGGCCCTGAGTCTTAATAATTCAAAGATAATAGAAGCCCTGAAAAATCATACCCACTTAAATTTTATTCGAACATAATTTTGATTTTGATAATTTTGATGGCAGCTATAATAACTATCTCTATTGCTGTAATAAAAATACGTAAGCCTAAAACTGCAGGATCCGACCGTGAACGGAATGCGACAGAGTCCCCTCGGGTAGAGGAGGTTCCAGATAGCTCTCAAGCTGGTCCATCTAAAGCAAAGAGCATCCATAACTTACCATTCTTCTAAAATAAAGAAATTAAATTTTAACTTTTCATACGTGGACGTATGAACTTGAAGGGGGAGGAGTTAACGGAAAATACATTGAATAATGCATTGCAACACAAATCGAGTCATATTTCTTGAATAACATGTCTGGCTGTAAACGTGGGAACAGCAGGCATGGTGTCGTATTCGCAGAATTTGGTGTGCATCGTTAAGTAAATTTGTTTAAGTATGTTTGAATTGTAAAATATCTTCCCAGTTGTTTTTTGTTTAAATAAAGTGAAAGCTCTCGCAACACGGTTTTTTTTTTAAATAAAACTAAACAATTAATTCATTAAGTTATATATACACAAAATTTTGTGCCGTCGAAGACTGGGTTTGGAGATATTGGTCTCTAAGGTCCAGATATTAAATTGCTCCTTTAATAAAACTTTGAAATATAATCATCCCTGACTTTTCGTCAAAGAAAAGTTCTTTCAAAGAGCTTTCGATTGACGTATTAAAAATCTGAACCCATTAGTCTATTAAACAAAAATTATGATCTTTACGCGATTTTTTTTACAATATTACAATTTTCTTGGAACTTAGTAGGTTAATAAATTTTTTGTTCCATATAACTTTCTATAGCAAATTACATGCATGATCTTTCAT
This sequence comes from Sarcophaga caerulescens, assembly GCA_927399465.1. Lineage (NCBI taxonomy): Eukaryota > Metazoa > Arthropoda > Insecta > Diptera > Sarcophagidae > Sarcophaga > Sarcophaga caerulescens. The sequence continues at coordinate 63,775,867 of OV656866.1, forward strand.
TTGATACAAACTTGCATTTAAAAAATGTGATAAAAATAATATTTTTTCGTTCCTGGTTCATAATGAACTAATGGATTTTAACTTTTAATAAACCTGTCGAAAGGTCTTTACTCTATTTTTTTTTTTTATTTTCAACGTTTCATATACGAGTATATATAAAGTTTATTATTAAAAGTTTTCCGTTCTGGTGATTTTATGAAAAAAAAAATTATAATTTATTATTAAAAGTGGACAACACTGCTTGCAACAGCTGTTATTTGTCACTGTTTACTCTTACAAAATTTTTGAAAGATCAAATATTTATTTGCTCGAAAAGAGGAGAAAATATTTGACACGGGTGGTCACACTATGGTCACATTAGAGACATTTTTATTTGCAAGCAAACAATTTTGTTTTCTCAAAATCTTGTTTGCACCCCTAAAATATTTTATGGTCACACTAGAGCGAAGAAAAAAATGATGTTTTACTTCAAATATTTACTCAGTCTGACCGTAGCTTAAGACTGCACAACCCAGGCTAACTGTTTGCCATCAACCAAATTACCTGAACAACTCCCACGATCACGTTGCACCTCCACGTGTTTGTTGATTAAAGCTGATCCGGCAGAAATAATTTTGTTTCACATACTGTAACCTGATCGGACTCAGGAGTATACCGTTAACTATAATTTTGTTTCACATACTGCAACCGGACACAGGTGCTTACTTAAGAATAAGGAATAGCTTATTAGGCAGAATTTATTCTGCTGGTTGCGCTAACACTACTTTTAACTCCTCCCCCCTCAAATGTCTGCGCCCCGCAGATCATTTTTAATGGTTGAAGCGAGGTACCAACTGTTTGAGGGATTTCTATTGCTGGCAGGTTGAGACGTCTGGTTATCTTGCACCACAATATCCCGAAGCAAGCGCTTATCATTATTATTATACCAATGTGGTTTCCAAGAGACAGATTTGATCTCATTTTCAGTAATAATTTCTTCAATCTCAGTTCGATCTAAAAGGTTCGTATTAACGATCCCACTTTTGGCCATTTGACACGCCCTTATTACTTCGTCGATGGCGTCTTTCAGAACAAGCACCTGATTTATCGTTCCTTGTCCAATTCGCTCGGCATCATTTCCCATACTTATATCATTCATTCTTGAAACGAGTTCGTTGGTCCACTGGGCAACCTCCTTTGTCGCATTCAGAAGCTGTGTATTGATTTTATATTGCTCATTGCTGTTTTTGATTATGGCGGTTTGGGTTTTTAAAACTTCGTTCCAGTCGGTGGCATCTCGGTTTCCAGCTACCCACTTCCATGCAGAACCAATCCAATCAATTTATCTTTTCTTTCTGTTTTTTATACCATTAAGCTCTATCGCACCTGTGCAAGATAATAGTTGATGACATCCTTGTTCTGACAAGGTGGTTGATAGTTTTGAACCAGCATTGTTACATTATTGACAATTGTGGTGTAGTCCTCCAAATTTATAACATGAATTAATTTCAGATTTCCATTTATTGTCCACGCGTTTCCAGCTCTTAGTGTTACGATAGTAGCATCATAACGAAAAATTTGTACTGCGAGTGAGGTGAGAATGCCAGTGTGAGAAATTAGAAGAATAGTTAACAGGAAAATCATATCTTCTGTAAAGTATTACAAATCTTTTCCTTTTCTTTTACTTAATAATTAATTTTACAATTTCAAATTTATTATTTTTACTTTTTATTCTATCATTCTCTGAAATATAGCCGGAGCATTCTTTAAACCGAAGGGCAGCCACAAATACTCAAATTTACCATTTGCTGTTGAAAAAGCCGTTTTAGGAATATCTTTTGAATTCATAGCTATAAGCTATGATGTGAGATCAGTTGTCGTTAAATATTTTGTATTCACCAAGCTAGCGAGAGTCGATGTACTGTAGGGAATTGGATACGTATTTGAAATAGTTACAGAATTCAGGCTATTAAAATCGACAACCATTCTGTATTGTTTTTCACCATTGGGTTTAGGTTTCTTTGGCACAACCCAAATTGGAGAATTATGTGGGCTTTTCGAAGGTCGTATAATTCCTTCTGAGAGCAGTTCTTTTATTTGTCTCTCTACTTCTTCTCTCATACAGACTGGATACGGATAACTTTTCGTGTAAATCGGTTATTCCGTACTAGTTCTAATTTCTGCCTGGACATTCGTTGCCAGTTCACTACCGTCTAATGGTCCGAACAAAGGTTTATATTTATCTATCAGCTTATCTAACCTAATCCTAATATAATCGGGGAATTCATCGTTAAGAATACAGTTTATCTCAACAGACACCTTTTCTTTAAAAGGAATATGAATATTATTCTCCAATATTAGTAGATTTGCTTTACGATCAACTATAGCACCTAGCTGCTTGATGGTATCATCACCAATTATACCATCGAAAGTTTTAAGTCCTGGTAATACATAAAAAGATATTGGCAGATCAATCCCTGCAAACTTAAAGAACCGACCTTCCACTTTTTCATTAAGATATCTCTCCCCGCTGATCGAACTAATATTGGTTTGGTTAAAAGTGTGGAACCCCTAGACAAAAGAGGACTACAGAAGTTCTTATTCGAGTCTGTGGCAATCAGGAATTCCAACACTTTGTTATTCTGAGCCTTATATTCTATATATGGTAAGCTTGACGGCTGACCTCCATAAAATTTATTTTATCGACTATATCTGGCTGAGCAGTATCATCTTGTGCCCCACTGGCATTCTCCTCCTGGGCTTCGATATGATATAATATTGGTTGTTTGTTTGACACATAATCTTCAGTTTGATTTCTTTTCCTCGTCGATCTCGGATTGTTGATATAATTAACCCGATGTGATTGGATCGTTTTATCAACATCCATTGGTTCATTCTTAGTCACAGCATAACGAGGAGGAATTGGGGGCCTCAATTTAGGATCATAAAACTCCTCACGAAAATTTTGAGGTTTATAACTGTTTCGCCAGTTTTGTTTATTATCCTGAGCATGCCAATGGTTACTTTGACGTATTGGGAAGGATTTTGGTGCTCGAGGAGGGAGTATGCCTCTGGTAGGGTTTTTGGTTTCTGAATGATAACCATCCGCGACAAATCCGTACTCTAACCGTGTACAAATACGTCCAGAGCCCTATTCCTGTAGGTCTCTATGAGTGCCCTCACAGTATCCTGACTATAGGATTCTGTCTTCAGTTTGTTAATGATTAGTGATAGCTGATGATTCACCGAAGCATAAAATTCGTCCATTTTTGAAGATCCCTGTGAAAGCTGATTTAACTGATGTTCTACGGTTTGGATATCTCGTTTATTGGCGCAGTGGAGAGACAGAATCTTTTTGATTTCACTCCAGTCATCATCAAATACATTATAGGAAATTAAGGCCGTATCCGCAGCACCCACCACTTTCTGGTGTATACTTTGGACTATGGCTCGATATATAGGTTTTCGTTTTACGATCTCAAAATCTTTCAGAACCGTCTCCACTGAGTGGAGTGTAGTACCGACAAGGATACGAAATAAAAAATTCACTTACCTTTTTGCAATTAAGAATGGCCAAACTTGAAAAAATTAGAAAAATTTATTATTTTCCAAGTTTACCCCATCAAAACTCATAACATGTAAGTTTGAACAAAATGTTTATGTATACCGTTTTAAAGAATAATCTCTCCCCTTTCTAAAAATCTTTGGATTTTTAAAATAGGTTGAAACATTGGATAATCAATAATTTTGTGTGAAAAGATCAAACAAACCGTTTTTGTCAAATAAAACAAGTTTGGAGGGTTCGAGAAAAATAAAAAAAACTATTTTTGAATTCTACTCAACCTAGTGAGTAACTTAGACTATGTAGTTACTCGGGTGTATTTTCACTGTCGCAACGTGTTATTAATGAAATAATTCTCATTTTGGTGATTTCCATTCCGTTTCCAATTGTTTGTGTGTAAGATTTAACGAAATGGAAGATATGAATGAAATGAGAAATTATAATTTATTTTGTGTGCTGTGCAAAAGTTACGAACACCCGAAAAATACAAAGAATTACAATAAGAGTTGCGTCTAAGAACACAAAATCTAGTTAAGATGAGTTCGAATCATATCGTTAGTATAATTCGCAAAGACGCTAAGTCCACTTTTTTCCAAAATTGAGATTTTAATGCAAAACGGTAACATTATACATAATACATATTTTACAACAAAAAAACATGTCATTATATAGTTTAAAGTTGTTGTAATTTTGTGGTTTGCAAAAACGCTAAGTCCACAAAACTACGAAAAATATTAATATTATTAATTAATTAATAATAATAATTAACATTATTAGTTATTAATATTATTATTATTTTGTAAAAATAATTGCGTTTAAACAGTTTAGAAATTTTAAAAACTGAAAAAGCTACAATGTTTTTTGTGTCTCCTGTAAAATTTGAAAAAAGGGACTTAACACATTTGCGAATGGGACTAACGATATTCCAAATCAACTTAGTCAAATTCTAATGTAGTAAAAAAGATAGTTTGCAAAAAGAAAACCGCGATCGCAAGATTATAAAATATTATTTCGTGTAAAACATATTAGAAAACTCGATTACATTTACAAGTCGCTAGAATTGGTGCAATTCTTTCTACCTTAGAAACTTAATTTATTAATGTGGGTGAAATAATTATAAAAAATATAAGCATATTTTATGTTAACTCTGTAATTTAGTTATATACGAAACTAATCTTATTTTTAGATATAAACTAAACTTCAAAACTACTATATGACATATACAGTTATGTGAAAATCAAGTGAGAAAAAAAGTAAAATGAGAAAATTGTTGATTATTAACTAGACATATTCTCAGTTTATATATAACAAAAAAGCCTTTAATGAATTTGATTATATAAATTAAATTCATGTTGATATCGTTAATTGTTACTCCAAATTTTTGAAAAATAAAATTGAATATGATCAACTGTTATTTTAAATTCACTTTATTTTAAAATAATATTCAGGTACTGAAAATATTCGAAATATTATTTTGTAAAATCCTTCGAAAAAAATCGTTTTGGAATACGTAGCCCTTCTCAACAATATGTTTTCCTCGAACTTGGAAAACAGCGAAAGTTAAAAATGGAGAGCAATTAGCTTATGGTGATTTCTTTTCTGGTAAAAAATGTTGCCTACATATTTTGTAGCACTTATTGAAGTTTGCACGAACCCTCATAATGTGTTGCATTTTAAACGATTATAAAAGAACAAAAATCATTGCCCTTTACGCAATTATTTTTGTAGTTTAATACCAATTTAGCGTTTTTTTTTTACTTTCTTAACGATTTTAAAACTAATCATTGTATAGAAAATGAAAAAATAAAAATAAAATTTCCAATTAAATTATTTTTTTATTTTCGGAAAGCTAACATTACATTTAAATAAAAAAATAATAACATTTTTACCGAGGACTCCGGGGTCATACAAGTTAAAACTTTTATTTTTATGTAAAATTCAACTTTAGGGCCAATGTTTTAAAATCGCTTTAGTTGGCACAATATGTTATTAATTATTTAGTAAATTTTTTCGAATTTCTATATAAAAACTAAAAATCAAATCAAAAATATAATTTTTGGAATTTTTTGGGAAATATTTTTATTACAAAAGATAATAACCATTAAAAGTATTTATAAATAATCTTCTTATTACAATTTCATATCGCTAAAATAAAATAAAATTTGTTTTTAGCGATTTTAAAGCTCATTCTGCTTGTACAAAAATAAAATTATCAACACCTATAGTCAGCTGTTGTTTGTTTATAAATTTGTTACTAGAACCTGGCGCAATACTGATAAATAAGATTTTCAACAAAATTTTTAACTTGCGACAAGAGTTTCGTTTTAATAATAATGGATACATGTCCTCCATATCTGACGATGAAGAGGATTCCAACAAATTTTCCAAAATAATGTTTTTTTGCTTCCATTTCACCACTTTTAAAACAAATAATTTTTGTTATTTTTTTCAAAACAATAACAAGAACAGCTGTTTTAAAAGTGCTGCCCTTACAACCCTTTGATTAAGTTGAGGGTCAAACATGCAGCATATTTTCTGGGTTTTATGGCAGAATTTTTAGAAAAGAACACGTTACTAATTTACAAAATTGCATTTTTTTCAGAAAAGAACAGCAAAAGGGCAAAAAGGCAGAATAAAGGCAACATTTATGCCAGAAAAGAAATCACCATTAGTCTCTAATGTTAGTAAAGCTTTTAAAACAGCAATTGTACAAAATTCTCTTCCAACAAATGTATCTGAATCCGTACAATCTTGGTCATTTTTATACCTCGATCATAATATTTATATACAAAATGCAGCAGGAACTCAAAATTTTTATAATATATACAGGAGAGCCAATATTAAGGCGATAACCAATTTACAATTGACAACATTAAAGTTGGAATTCGCAGGCTAAACTAAATTTAAATCTTAAAAAATAGTGAAAATATTGAACAAAATAGTGTTTTTACATACGTAAATGTAGATTTTATTTTAATATTTTGACTTATATTATTATAAGTAATTTTTTTTACATTTATTTGTATAATTAAATTAGTTATTGAAATTTTGTGTTAAGCTGTACTTGAGATCCCGTTTTTGAGACAGTGTATAATAAAACCGTTATATTTACCATTTGATTATTTGTAGTTTAGTCATATAAGTTGTTTACATTTATTTAAAATGTTAAAAAAAAGTTCTTAAAAGCGACAGCAATTGCTTTTATATTTGAATTATGAACGATTTTAATGACGTAAAAATAACATTTTTTGTCTGAAAGAAACATACGTTTTGTGGTATTACTGATAATTTTATCGAAATATAGATATTAGCAATGTATCCATTTAATTATTTTTTTCTTGAAATAGATCAAAGAATCACATTAAATTGTGATCCTTTTTCTCTCTTACAAACATTTCTCATCGAAAAGAAACTTCTTTCTTAAAGTAAACTTTCTTGTAAATTAATAAAAGTATATTGTAAAATAAAGTAAAAAATATTTTATGAAATACCTTGTACAATAAGTGCACCCAACGCAGCCGCTTCTCCAATTGAGCAATAAAGACGTCCATGTCTTAAATCTCTCTTTAACTGCTGATATAGCATTATTCGCCCATTACCTGTTAATCGAAAAGGATCAGCTGGGTAGAATTTAACTCTAAACGAAAACAGAATTGGATCGACATCTAAAATAAAAAATATGAAAATTCTTAATATTTAAAATACAAATTTAAAAATTAATAATTGAAATATTTTTGTTAAGTTTAGTTTAGTTACTCATATTCAGTTATATGTACGGTGACCATCCGTCCACTATTATAGCGGACAGTCCGCTATTTCAACCTCCTGTCCGCTATTTGTTTTACGTCCACTATTTGTCCACTATTTTATCACACGTAAGTTCTAAAAAGTATTTATTTTCCAAAATGTCCGCTTTTGTCCACTTTTTTCATTAATTCGGTGAAAACTATGAAGTACTTTCTTAAACAAGGAAAATGCCAAACAATATTGTTTAATTCTTTTAATGATCATTTTGCTATGTCTTGGTTATTACTAGTGTCTTCCATAAATACATACTGCGTTTAGAAAGTCAACAAATTTCAATGCTTGAAGCGGCTATATTAAAAGAATTTAAATCAAAGTTAATAGAACGTCACAAAGAAGTATTTTTACCACTTAACGTACAAAATTGTTTAAGGAAAAAGTTAAAAACTTTTACAGAACCTGTATTAGTTACCTGAACCAATGGGATGAATCTTTTAAAGAAATTGAGAGACTTGCTTGAATATTGTTAGATGCAATTCCATCTTGGTCTTCAGTTCAAAATTCGTTAATAAAGGTAACAGAAATCAGAAATGATTTAAATATAAATAACGAAATTTTTGATGAATTTACTTACATATGTAAAAACTTATGCAAATGCTGAACAAATAGAAATATGGAAACAATCAGCATTAAATCCCTATAAAAAGTGAGTTAAAATTTTAAAATTTTTCGAAACGAAAAATATTCCTTACAAAAAATCCTGAAATTAGTAGATTTTTCATTTCCTTTGCCAGCGTCTAACGCACCAACAGAAAGAGTTTCTTCTATATCTAACAATATTTGGTCTTCCGAACAATCCCAAATGGGAGTACGAACTTTTGAATCTCTTTTGACCATCAAATGCAATTTTTAAATGGACTGTTCGAAATTTAAAACATTTTTATCTAACAGGCCCAATACTTTAAAAAATACATTCTGTAGAGGAATAAATTTATACACTAAAGTATATATGTACATAATATATATAATATACATATATATATGAATTTCGCAGCGATCTCAGCGATTGAGATCGCTGCGAAATTCATTGCTGCGACTAGCTGCGCAAGCAGATAACATTTCACTGTACCACTATAGCTAAACAGCATTTTTTTATTTTTTCACTTTGCTGTTTGCTATTGCTTGAAAGCTTTTGCTGAACAACTGTAAGCATATTTTTAGGTGATTTTACTAATTTCAAGCAAGCAATGGAAACACTGATCTCAACACACTTTTGATTCCTTTAGAATTCTCCATTTGCAAGGTTAACTTAAATATAACAAATATAATTTTTGCTTTTTTATGAAACTTACATATACATATATAATTAGCGTAATCATTATACATAACATTATATAAACAGTACTATTAAATAAGATTATATGCTTGTAGTACTGGATTTCACCAATAAAAAAAAAATAAATATTCGTTCAGATAGAAAACTTAGTAATAGGTTGCAAACATTTGGTGGTAAATTGCGTCTCAATTTATAAGTCAAGCCTCACCAATCTATATGTTTGTTCGATTGTACTGTGCTTGTTTCTAAATCCAAATTAATGATTTGGAATATACTCAATTTCACTCAGTAATGGTTGTAGTTTTTTAACTAGCGCTTGCTCAAACAACTTGGAACTTGAAATTTTCTTCAAGCTTCTCAATAGATTGGTCAATCTCTATAGGAGTACTATGCGGTAAGTTCTCAGAGCAATGCGTGCTAAGATATTTCCTAAATTTTAGCCAATTTATCCAAATGGCTGTCAGCGCAAAGTAAGCAATTGGAGTACACAATACTGTGACAATAGTAGGCGACTGGTCCGAAGGCAAATCCAATGAAGATTCACCTTGAATTTCTTCGCCAGAACCACCTTTGATCACACCAAAGTCAATCAAGTCGGGAATCTTATTCCGGTAAGTGGGCCAATAGATTGGTTTACAACATGAAATCACCTTCAATTCCGAATTTGATATTGCATCAAACAAAATACGACCCTTAGGGCATATAAGGCGAGACCCAAGTAATATGTTTAGGGCCATTATTACAACTTGCCGTTAACTAAAGGTAGGATTTTAACGGGCAGATAAATTGTTTTTCATTATTATGAGTACCCAATAAGATAGAAGTGATCGTTAAGCTAAAGGGAAGATCATCCTACCTTTAACATTTAAAGGTCACTTTATGTTTGAACTTGCCATATCATATACTATTTTCGATATGGCAACTTCAAATTTAAACAAAATGAGCATATACAACAAAAAAACGAAGTCCGTTGTTGCCACTGCGTTAAAAAAAAACTTGTTTAATTGAGCAGTTTTATCGACTTTGCTTCGGCACTGCCATATTTTAATTTTATTTTATCTGTAAGTTGTAATAACGAAAATCAGTTAAAGGTAACTTTACAGTTCCCTTTAGCTAAAGGTACCTTTAACTAAACCCAAGTTTAACGGCAAGTTATAATAATGGCCCTTAGTGTTGTAATCTCCGGTTGCCTATACCAACTGTTATAGAGCAAATCTTGCATGTAGATATTTACAACACCAACAAAAACAATTTTTCAACATGTCTGGACAAATTTAAAAAGTTAGTAGTTGTTAAACTCATAAATTCGAGAGTTATCGTTGATGTAAAACCTTTAATTCTGGAAACATTAAATTATTCGTTTATGCGATAACGAAAAATCTATCAATTCAGAAACATTTAATAGACTCATAAAGAACAAATTTGGAGCAGATATTTATACGATTCGACCTCTAATGGCCAAGTTGAACGATTTCATAGCACGTTAACTGAGATTGCAAGATGCCTCAAATTGGACAACAGCCCGTCAGATCCACTAGGTATCATATTACATGCTGCGACGAAATTCAACAGTACTTTTCACTCTAGCACCGGAATGAGACTGGTGATAGAGACTGAAATCCTAAGGAAGAAAATATGTTCCAGAATTATGACTTAACAGAAATTTGACTTAGCCTACCACAACAAAAATAGGGCTGATAACGAATAAAGCGCCGGTGATAGGGTTTATGTTAATATTAATAAGCGCTTGGGCAACAAATTCAGCAAGGCTTATGTTGAGAAAATAGTCCAGAAAGATTTAGGAACTACGGGGAGAATTGATGGGAGAGTGGTTCATAAAGACAACATCAAGTTTGTTGTTACAAACCACTAATATTTTTTTATTTATTATTGGTTGCTTCAATATTTGACACTTTTTGTTTAATTTTTTGTTTGAAATAATATATTTTATCGGAAGAATTTTATATTTACTTAGGTTAAGAGGCTATTAAAGAATTATGAAGACAAAAGGAGAAAAAAAATTTTTTTTTCTCACTCTTATTTATGAAAGCCATACATACGTCAGGATCTTAAAACTGGGGGTAGTTAATATACCACTTGTTTTATAGTTCTTAAATTTATATATTTAACATTTTTAGTTTTAAGGATTAGTTTTAAATTAATATTATATTAAGCCTTCAGTATAGGCAGTTCGATCATACCTGGCTTTCATTTTATCACTGGCCAATTTAATTCTGTTACGAACTAAGTTATGTCACTTGCTACGGCCCTCATGTTTCTCCTAGTAGTTGTGCCTGTTATCCGTTGCTGGTACAGGTTTAACACAGAATTTTAAGTCATCATCTAATTTTGAGATATGCTCGTCCCAATCTGTTTAGTGCTCGCTGATAACACAGCCCTGCAAATTTGGACTTTTTTTGTGTATATAAGATGACTCAAGGTGTTTCCGAAGGCTGAACACGAATCTGGGTTCAAAAACTTTCCATCACGTCAGGTTTTCGAGAAAAAGGGGGTTGAAACCCCTAAAAATAGCGTTTTTGGCCATTTTTGAAAAATTGTGGAGCTAAACACTGACGTGCTAGAACCATCGCTAATATCGGAAATTGACAATTGATCTTTGCTCTTTAAAATGAGCCCACAGCCAAATTGTTTGCATGCACCCTTAAAGTAGGGGTGGGCTTATGTCAAAGGGTGCAAGAGAAAAAGAAACACATTACGGAGGTTGTTAATTCTTTAGAATTCTTTTATTTTGGCAACAAAATAAAAGAATCTCAAATTGAATTAAAATAATATTATTTCATAATTTTCTTGTTCCCACAGTTTGGTCAAGCAAAGCGTGAGAATACATACGTCGGCAAGTGTATCATATATTTATGTCTACACGCGCCAGACAGTGTGTAACTCAATATGCGTTTTGCATTGAGCAACCTGTGGGAATATGTTTTTTAATTTTTGCATTTTAAGTTTTGTATTACTTATTATTTTTTTTGTATTATTTTTTGGATTGTATTAACTTTATATAAATGCATTAACTTACAGTAATAAAGAGTAGTGTACTACAAACATTCAAATAATTAACTCGTTTGATTCTCAAACTTCGTCTTGGTGCATCGCTTTGACAAAGTTAAAAACCAAAATTTTATCCTTGTGAACCACTAGGATAAGTACCTATTTTCTTTTTTATTATTTTTTTTTTTGACCGTTCATCAGGGCAAACGAGCCCTGATCTGAACATATTTGGCGCCCGTGACAGGACGTTCTCTAAAAATGGAGCAATCTTCGGTTCTTCTCCGCCAGCTCAAAGAGACTGGCGAAAATATTGCCACCATAATCAGAAATTTCAACAAGGACTCCAGCAGCCGCAAAACCTTAGTCTATTACCAAGACCGACTGAAGCGTCTTCAGGAAGCATGGGCTGAGTTTGACGACTTGGATAATAAGTTGCGGAGTCTAAAGGACCTCGACAAATCCGATGAGTATTTCACATCAGACTATTATTCCACAATTCAAGCCCATTCGTTCAAATATATCTCGTTAATGGAACGTGAGCTTGAAACCCAAAAACAAGCATCAGACGACAAAGGACTCCTTCAGCCCAGAAGCAAGTCACCAGCAAGTGGAACTGGTGGGCACGATGGTCTTATCAGCCGTTCTCTTGGCAAAATGGCGGCACTTTCCCGACAACTAGAAGATCTTCAACTGGAACCAGGTCAAGAAGAATCTTATTATGATATAAAAAGGGCCACAATCTCCCAGCTATGGCAGCAATTAGAACATCTTAATGATGAAGTGTTGGACAAATATCCCGATCCAGACCGAGCTGGTTACGACTCAAAGAGATATGTTCGCCTCGAGCAGAATGCCCAGTCAGCAATCATCCAGCTCACAAGTGCCAACAAAAAATTATCCCATTCAGCCAAAGAAGCATTGACGAGGCAAAATACATTACCCTTGCCTACGGTCACCATCACTAAATTTGAAGGCGATTACAAGAAGTGGTCATCATTTTCAGACTTATTTAAAAGGATTGTCAATGAACAGCAGATGTCTGACGCTCATAAAATGTGGTATCTTAAGACGAACGTGATTGGCGAAGCAGCAAAACTCATCAACCATCTTCCTATAACTGAAGAAAATTACCAAGCGGCATGGCGGTTACTTGAGGACCGCTACAACAACAAACGTGTTATGGTGGCTACGGCAATTCAAAGGCTGCTCGATCAGCCAGCCGGAGCTTGCACATTGAGTAGCATTAAGCGGATGCACGATACAACAAAGGAGTGCCTGGCAGCTCTCTCCAATATGGGACTCCAGATTACGACATGGGATCCACTCCTATTACATGTCTTAGTCAAAAAACTAGACAAAACAGTTCATACTTAGTATGAACAATCTATCTCTAACCCCAAAGAGTTACAATCGTTCAGCCAATTGCTCACTTTCCTCGAGAACTATTTCCACACTCTTGAGGCAATGGGACATAAGGAGCGAACGTCTCCCAACAATAACAAAACTTGCGCACTTGCAACACATGAGCTCGCCCGATGCTTCATGTGTAAGCGGGATTCTCATCCCTTATATCGCTGCAAGTATTTCATGCTACTCAGCCCTACAAAACGGCTCAACCTTGTGCAGAAACAGAAATTATGTGTCAACTGTTTCAATAGCAACCACTCAGCCATTAGGCCGCTGCCAAAAGTGTGGAAAAAGGCACCACACCTTAGTTCGTTTAGAACAAACGTCACAAATACGCACAAAACAAAGTACATCCAACAAATTAGCTTCTTTAACCAAAGAAGACCGCGAAACTTCAACGGAACAGGCGACATCCCTTGTTACCACTCCATTCTTAGAAGGCGAAGACATAGCAGTTAGTTATGCACACAAAAAATCCTATGACCTGTTAGGAACCGCGTTGTTAAAGGTTAAGGCTAATGGTTTGGAAACCGAATGCAGAGCAATCCTGGACTCAGGATCACAAGTCAACCTAATAACCGAACGATTAGTGGCACGGTTAGGACTCCCAGCAAGGGCTACATCCATATCAATCAATGGTATTGGAAAAAACCGAACTAAGGTTCAACACCGAGTCAACGTTATCATTCAATCTCGACTCAACAACTTTTCAGCGCGTTTAGAGGCATTTGTATTGCCGCAAATAATTGCTCCTCAACCTGCTCAACTTCTTCATATTGATAAGTGGTCAATTCCCAGCAATGTGACTTTGGCTGACCCAACCTTCAACCGTCCAGACAAAATCGATATTCTACTAGGGGCGGAATATTACCATCAATTGCTCGCTGTTGGACAAATTAAATTGGCTGATAACCTTCCAGTGCTGCAAAATACAACCTTAGGCTGGATAGTATCAGGTAAGGTATCGTATGGTTTTTATTTCATACGAATTTTTTCACCAACAATTTTGAAGGGAGATAAATTTTTACAAAGAAATAAAGATAAAATGTTTTTACACTTGGACAGGTTATTTAAATTAACTTTTAATGATTTAAAATTTTGACTTTCTCAGCACTCGATGATTTATAGTTTTGAGTCTGACATGAAGAATGCTTACGAAGTAATGTTAGCACAAGAAGATTCAGCATCTCTAATCTATGTTTATAGCATACGTCATTCTCCTCATACCAAAAGGAATATGTTGCATTTTTGGTGCATTGTATGCATTGTTCGACAATAGTTTTCTTAATTTTTCGGAGGGGTATGTCAAAATTTGGGTGGGTTTAATTATATCCAATCGACATTTTTGGCAAGATATTCGTTGCGCTATGTACCCAGCGAAATAACGGCTTGAAAATATTCTTCATTACCTTCATAGATATTAAGAGCGTTCTCTGCGGAGGTTTGTTGACGGATATGCTGGCATCTTTTGAAAGATCTTCTAAAATTGTTTGAAAATTTATAGGCAACATAACCATACATACATACATAATTGGTCATTACAACCCTTCAGTCAGGATTACGACCTAGCTTCTCACACCACTCATGTTGTGTGTGTTAATTGTATACATGTGAAATCTGCTGAGAGGAAGTCGCCGAAGAAATATTTTTCATATTTCGTTTTGATGTCTGACCTGAGGTTTGAACTCGGGCCTTCAGTCTAATAAGCCAGCACACTACCTACTAGACTACGGCGACTGCGGCAACATAACCGCATCATCTTTTTCACAATTAGATAAGGTATTAAACTGAGTTATTTTTAAAGATAACAGCTTGGCCATGGTAATGTTGAATTCATGAACTGAAGGGTTTTTACAGTGTCCACCTTTTGCGCGAAGGTACGAAAATAGGTTCTCTAATGGATCTTGATTAAAGTGACTGGTTAAAATAAAAAGCATGTCATCTTCTTGAAACATTTCTTCTGATAGAGACATTATACCAATGGTGGTTTGAATAAGTCCATTAATGGAAAAAATTTTGCTGCCCAAATACGAAACTTGACTTATGTAGCTTAATAAATCCTTTAGAGTTTCCTAAACTTTATTGTTCCGTTGTAATCCACTCCTTAATGGGCTGGGGTATTTGAAAACCTTGCTATTTAAGCAATCAAAATATTTGTTCAGCTTTTTAATAAATGCGCAAGTTGAAGCAGCAGCTTCCACTGTATTTCGTGTAAATTGGCGGTTTACATTTGTAGAATGAATTGCGGCAGCAACTGAGTGACTCAAAGTTTGAACAGCTATGTTTACACGCATTTTCTCAAAATTCGTAGGATTAATATGACTTACTGCCAATTTTGTCATTTTTGTGGTTTTTCCGTGCTCTAATTCGAAAATTTCTCGGATTACATCAAACCGAGCTATTCCATCAGGTGTTTTAAAATCTG
Organism: Sarcophaga caerulescens; assembly: GCA_927399465.1. Classification (NCBI taxonomy): domain Eukaryota; kingdom Metazoa; phylum Arthropoda; class Insecta; order Diptera; family Sarcophagidae; genus Sarcophaga; species Sarcophaga caerulescens. The sequence continues at coordinate 63,791,329 of OV656866.1, forward strand.
CTTTGAGAAAGGCATTTCTAATAGACTTGGAAATATGGGGCACATCGTACAGTAAGTAGATATTATTACTGTTTTATGAAAAATAAGGTTTTTCTGAGGATGCACCCAAAAGCTCATAGCACTTTCTGTTGTTGCGGCCTTGGTCACAAGTTATTGCGCGTACATTGAGTCCTATTTTGGTTACAATATCCAAATTAGACAGAAGTAACTGCTTTAGAATATCCCCTTTTACTGAGGTAGCTGTCACGACGTAATTTAAAAGGAATTTCCAATTCTTCAAGATTCCTCTTAACATAAAAACACAAATTTGTGTACCGACTTCATTTTTGCGCTCATATCCAAGATCTACCACTCCATCTATAACATCTGCAGAGTTATTATATGTAAAATTACGCCGGATAGATACTTAATCAAAAATTAGGATACATTGTTTTTCTGCATGCTGCATTTTACGAACTGCTGCTTCCAGTGCATTATATATGCATAAATTATTGCCAGGCTGCAAATTCTTAATATCGCTCCATCTGCTTAGGGAAGAAAGGCTTGGAAGGTTCAGTTTTAAAGTATTTCTTAAAAATAAATACGTAGAGGTGGATCTGTAATAAATACTTTCAGCCAAGTTTCTCTCCTGATCTTCCCATCGAGCATTTGATTTTCTGTTTTGCTTTATGAGCATTTTACAAAGCGTTTTTTCATGTGGGTTAATATGCAACTCATCAATTTCGCTTTCAATGGACTTCTTTAATTGTAACTTTTTTTCCATTACCGTAACTCTTTTCTTCAAAGACTCATTTTTTGACCTTAAATCACGAATAGTTAGCATTTTTGTATTAAGCTTTTTTATTATATTGTAGTATTTTTTTCGGTAAAGTGCTTCATTTTTTACAATTTTTTCACAATTTGTACATAAAGGTGAAGGCGATTTTGATCCTCTACGCGTTTGTGGCGAGATCTGAAAAGTTGCAAATCATTTTCAGAATAGACTTCGATTCATTCTATACTCATGTCCTCGTTATTTTCAGTTAAGTATAAACTAGGCACGGCACCTCGCCTCCAAAATTTCTTCCAAATAAGCTCTGATAAGAAGTGCTTATCACACAAAAACAATAAATAAGAATTTGCAATAAATTGTTCGTCAAAGTTGCATTTTTCTGCCCACTTTTTAAACAACGGTGAGTCCATATTTGGAAAACGAAATAGCTTTACGTTAGGAGAACTTCTTTTAGATCTGCGGCAATGGGACAGACTGCATTTGTTGCCAGCTTTTCGTGAGACCGATGAATTTGAATCCTAAAGTACAAACAGTATATACATACATACATATATGTATACGAAACGTTTAATGTGCACATGTAATTAAAAATAATTTTCTTACCATTTTTTTATTAATATGAAATTATTATCACTTTACACTATTAACTTAATAACACTTTAAATAATAAAGTTTTATTAAAAACTAAGTTAAGTTGAATTTTTTATTTTAGTAAGAACTTCTTTTCTCTTTTCCAGAATACAAATAAATAAAATGTAAAATATTATTCATTTTTAACATTACTTGTAAACCTAATTTTCTACTACAAGAGAAAAAAGATTTCTAAGTTTTTAAAAATTTGGCATATAAATTTCATACAATGGGCATCATAAATTCAGTGCGAATCAATTTATTTTCGTTTTCACAAAAACAAAACAAATGTGATTTTCCCTACACTCACCTACGAAGTCATCTTGTTTCTTTCTATTTTTCAATCTCACATTTAATATAAAGAACAATCTCTCTTTTTAAAAAATTACGAAAATAAACCACAGCTTTTATTAAATAAAAAATAACATAAACAGTAAGAATAACAACAACAATAATATCAAATACTTTATCTTGCAAGAGATCAAAATAAAAGTGCTTTCGCTCTCCCCCGTTATTTGTTATCTACAAAAAATTTATCTTTGCAAAAAATAAGAAAAAGAGCAAATTTTTTCCCCTTCCCTTGCCACTTGTCCCCAGCATCATTAAGCTGTACAAAATTTGTGTTAAACCAAAGAAAATAAAGTATAAAGAATGTGCATCTTAACATATTTTGGAATATTTTTCAAAAATATTTCATGACGCGGGGGGGAAAAGATAGGAGGGAAGTAAACAGAAACGAAGAGCGTAACAATGCGTTGCTCTCATTCTTTGCTCTCATCGCGATGAGATCAAAGACTATAAATATATGAAGATGTTGCACTGCCAGTGCCAAATTTGTCGATGGCAGTACGGCTACTGCCACTTATTGTACTCAGAGAATTTATTATACTCAGAGAACGTATTGTTCTCTTCTCTAATTTATTCTCATACGCGTGTATACGTGTGTGCTTGTACATTGTCAAATAAAATAATAAACAAACTGAAAGATGTCTTGTTTTCACAAAATGTATGTGCAAATAGCCTGTGGAAAAGAAATATTACCGTTTGTTTTATTGTAGGGTAAGAATATGTGTTTTATTGTTGTAGAAATGAAACTATATCGATTCGCACCGAAATAAAAAATCCACATTTTGTGTGGACATTTGAAACTGAAAAATTGTTTTATAAAAAGTGTGAATTTAAAAATTGTAGTGCATGCTCAAACAAAACGTTTAATAAATATAATATATAATTAAAATCATATTTTTAGAAGATATTGATAGGACTGGAAATATATCAGAAAGTACACATACCCCTGATATAGATGTCGCAGATATATGTATACGATGAAAATAAAGAATATTTTAATGAAGGCACCGATTGTTTTACGTCCAACAATGTGCCAATTGAATTAACATCAAGTCGATATTTTGTTGGTTACATAGCTCAACGAATATCATGCGTTAAATGTCGTGTGGAAATAATAAAACAAGCGCAAATTTTGTCATATCCTTCAGAAATGTTCGTTCATGCAAATCCATCGCTCCATCTGATTTATTTTTTGAAGTTTGCAAAATTCATATAAGTCTTCGAAAAAATTTTTTTAGAAAATAAATCTATAAAAAACATAAAAACATTTGTAGTTGGCCAATGCGTAAGTTGCACAAAAAATACAATTTACAATTTTACAATTTTCCTTTTGGTTTGATGAAAATAACGAATGTTATAAACACAGAATGGAGATGCTTAATTTACTAATTGTTGTTTTACTACGAAAGCATTCCACATGGGAAACATACAAATTCAAATTATCCAGTATGGAAAAAGTTAAAATTTTGAACCATTAAAATGATAAATAAATTTAATAAATACTAAACAAAAAAAGCATTCGTTTTATTACAACTTCATTCTATACAAAAATAGACACATATGGTAAATACATACATACATAATTGAATAGTCTAAAATATAACATTATAATTCGGTGCGAATCGATATAATTTTATTTCTACAACAATAAAACACATATTCTTACCCTACAATAAAACAAACGGTAATATTTCTTTTCCACAGGCTATTTTCACATATATTTTGTGAAAACAAAAAATCTTTCAGTTTGTTTGCAATGTATGTATACATACATGCACACACGTATACACGCATATGAGAATAAATTGCTTAGAGAAAAAAACAATACGTTCTCTAAGTATAATAAGTTCTCTGAGTACAATAAGTGTACTGAGTCTTTTTTGTTTTCTTTCTCTCAGTTAACATGAGAGTGAGAACAACAATTTAGCTTTCCCTGTTACCTACCCCCTCATCATAAAGAAGCACAAAATTTTGTCAATTTTAAATACACTGTGTGCAACATCTTTACATATTTATAGTCTTTGGTCAAACAATAAAAACGATCATACATACATAATCGTACATACGCATATACATACGTACGATGAGAGCAACACATTGTTACGCTCTTTGTTTGTGTTTATTTTTCTTCTGTCTTCCCTCCCTCATCAAGAAATGATTTTTAAAAGAGATTTTGGTGAGAGCGGGTCTTACTGGTACATCCCGCCATAAGAAATTTTACTTCTACATGATGCGCATTCTTTATATCCATATTCTTTGGTTAAACCAAAATGTACTGAGTGGAACATCTTTATATTATATAGTCTTTGATCACACTAACGATTGCCCACTAAGGAATCAAGATAAAATACCAGCAGTTTTTTCATGTTTCAACTGTAAAAAGAATGGTAAAGAGAGAACAGATCATTCTGCAAATGATATTAATTGCCCTTTTCGATCACTTTATTTCCGGGCCCGGCAATTCCTATACACGCGAGTTAAGTATATAAAACCAAACACTAACAATTACATTAAGAATGACCCAATAGACGAATTTATTGCAAACATAATTACAAATAAATAAAGAAAAATGTAAAGAAATTATGATTAAGTTCATAAATCAAAAACATTTTTCGGTCGCAATTCCAAGAATTGCAACCGTCCTAATTTGATTAATTTTTCACTAATAAAATAATTTGCAATAAATCAAAAATAATTTTCGGTCGCAATTCCAAGAATTGCAACCGTCCCAATTTAACTAATTTTTTACTAAATATTGTTAAAACTGCATTTCCGTTCCCAAACGAAAATGCAATATTAACAAATAAAACAATAATTTTAGATTGATAAGAAAAACTTGTAATTAGCATAAGTCAGTCTTGTTCCTCCCATCCGTTCGATAAGTTGTAAAAGCTTTAAATAAAATAAATAAAAAATTAATAAAGAAAAAATTTAGTTTTTTTTTAACTAAACCAAAACGCGGAATCATAATTGGCGCAGTCGGTAGGATCCTAGTGAAAAATAAAAGGATCCAGTGATACGAACCGCGTTCGCAAGAAAGAAAAATTCTAAAATTATAAACTCAAAACCTCTAATGCAGTGAAAGCTTAGATATAAAAACTTAAAGCCAACACCATTAAAAGTGCAGTGAACATTTTTAACGTGAAACTGAATCACCACAAAAAGCAGTGAAAGCTTAGATATAAAAATTTCAAGCCCTTTAATAGTAGTACCGAAAAAAGTTGATAATTCAGGAGAAAAAAAATATAGGATCGTAGTTGACTACAGAAAACTCAACAAAGTGACTATTGACGACAAATTTCCACTACCAAATATAGACTCAATTTTAGACAAGTTAGGAAGAGCTCAGTACTTCACAACCTTAGACCTCGCGAAAGGATACCATCAGATTTTAATAAGGGAACAAGATAGGGAGAAAACAGCTTTTGTGACACCACATGGACTATATGAATTCATAAGGATGCCATTTGGGTTAAAAAATGCCCCGGCAACTTTTCAAAGACTTATGAATGAAATACTACGCGACTTCATTAACAAAACATGTGTAGTTTAGCTGGACTACATTTTGATATTTAGTACGTCTCTTCAAGAACATATAAAATCTATAACGGACATTTTCAGAGTTTTGAAACAAGCCAATTTAAAAATACAGATTGACAAGTGCAATTTTGTGAAAAGAGAGACAGAATTTTTATGCCATATACTAACAAAGGAAGGACTCAAACCAAATCCCAATAAAATCAAAACGATTCAGGACTTAACTTTACCAAAAACCGAAAAACAAATAAAAAGCTTTTTAGGGCTTACGGGATATTATCGTAAATTCGTGAAAGATTACGCAAAAATTGCTCAACCCATAACAAAGTATTTGAAGAAAGGAGTTAAAATAAATGTTCGAGACCCAACATATATAGAAGCTTTTGAAAAACTTAAATTACTAATAACTTCGCATCCCATTTTGAGATATCCAAATTTTGAGAATCAATTCACGGTAACAACAGACGCATCAAACTATGCCTTGGGCGCAGTTTTATCCCAAGAGGGACACCCAATTTGTTTCGCGTCAAGAACACTAAATAATCATGAACGAAACTATTCCGCTACAGATAAGGAATTTCTCGCCATATTGTGGAGTGTACAGTATCTACGACCTTACCTTTATGGAAGAAAATTTAAAATCCTTACAGATCACCAACCGATAAAATTTCTACACTCGAAATACAGAGGAAAAGACATTTCCCCAAGACATCAACGATGACTGTTGAAACTAGGAGAATACGACTTTGAAATCGAGTATATCAAAGGAAAAGAAAATAGAGTAGCAGATTTTCTTAGTAGACTTGAAAATGAGAAGGAAGAAAATAATTTGAAGGATACCGAATCGAATTTGAATTTAATACACAATATTGAAGAAGATAACTTGTCAATGATAACAATTCATTCTGCCGAGGAGAATCTTTTAGATCATTTTCCCATAAAAGAAGAAATAGTTAACAAATACAAAACTCAGATAATATTGACTAATAATAAGACAGAGGAATCAAAAACATTACATGGAAAAAGAATAATTTTTATAGCGGAATGCGACTTTAATGTAATGGGTGATATATTCAGGAATTATATCACGAAAGGAAAAATAGGCATATATTCAGAACTTTCAGATCATAGTTATAACATAGTACAGGAAAAACTTATAGATATGTATTCAAACGATAACCAAATTGAATTCATCAAGTGGACGATGAGGGCACAGGATATTGAAACAGAAGTAGAAGCAGTTAAGCAAATATCCTTTTATCACATAAGAGAAAGCTTACATTCGGGAATCAATGAAACCTATAATAATATTAAAAATAAGATATATTTTCCAAAACTTGGAGAACTAATTCAAATAGTAATAAATCAATGTGATCTTTGTCAACAAGTAAAATATGATTGGCATCCAATTAAAAATAAATTTCAATTTACCGAGACCCCGTCGAATAAAAACCAAATTATACATATCGATACGTATGTAATAAAAGGTCATCATTTTCTAACAACAATCGATAAGTTTTCTAAATTTGGAACTGCTTATTCACTAAGCGACAGAAACCATTTAACCATAATAGAAAAATTAGAAGAACACATTACAAAATTCGGAAAACCAAATAAAATAATAGCGGACAACGAATTTAAAACATTAAGAATAAAATAATTTCTAATAGAGCAAGGGATAGAGTTACACTTAACAAAACCAAATAGTCACACGGGAAACTCAGATATAGAAAGGTTTCATAACACCATAGCGGAAAAATTTAGAATTTTATATCAAACAAATAGAGATTTGCCGATAGGTCAATTAATTCAACGAACAATAAGAAATTACAATGAAGGGTTCCATTCTAGCATAAAATACACACCAAAAGAAGTACAGGAAGGACGTATAAATTTAGATAAAATCAAGCAAAATTTAGAAGAATGTAAGAAAAAGAAAATTGATAAACTTAATTCAAAAAGAGAGGAGTACAGGGAAACAAGAGAAGAAGGGTTTATAAAAAACTACAAAGCACTAAGACATAAAGAACAACCGAAATACAAAAAAGCAAAATTAGAAGGAATACACCTGAGTAATATTAAAAGACTATTAAAATTTACAGATCATAGCCATCTTCATGTTGATAATTATGTGGACACCGATGACTAAAGGGGAACTGACTACCAAACGACTTACGGAACAAGCAGGATTTATAAATATCTACATTAAAAACATAGATGTAGTTAAGGAAGCGGACATAATACTACATATAGTAAACTTACACGAAATAGAAAACATTTTAAACCAGATGAAAGAAAATATCAGCTTACTGAAAACAAAAAATAAACATTTACTTCAATTAGAGTTGTTAGATGCAAGAAACAAATTAATTACGTTAATACCAAAACAAAACCGACAACGAAGAGGACTAATTAACGGAATAGGGAGTATATCGAAATGGTTATTCGGGACTATGGACGATGAAGACAGACAAAACATTCAGAAACATATTTTTAGAATTGACGAATTTAAAGAAAATAATAATCAGCAAATACTAATTAATGATTATTTTAATGAAACTATAAGCCATTTAAAAATGATCGTCAAAAATGACAGAAAAATAATAGAAAGGGAATTAAATTCTATCAATAAATTTTTAGAAATCGAAAATGATAAGCACATATATTTAGAACAACTATCAAATATACAACTAATTAAAAGTAGAATAGAACATCTACAGGATAATGTAATGTCCACAAAATATGGTATTGCACATCCTAGTATATTGACTTCTAGTGAAATAGAAAAATATGCGATAGATTATAATAAGCTAAAATATATTCAGATAGGAACTACATTTTTTAATAATTCATGTTTAATTTTTGGAATAAAAATACCCAAAACATTTATAACTGTTAAGCTTAAATATATTGTCCCACTACCAAATGATCACAAAGACGAGATAGATTCTGTAATAGAGCAAACAATTGAGTTTGAAAATAAAACATACAAATTTGAAGAAAATAAACACATAAAGAATTTAAAATTAAGCAATCATTGTCTAATAAAAAATACCTGTCAACTAATAAAGAATAATGACTTAGAAATTATACAATTAGACATAGATACAATAATAATTAAGAATGCAATAAATATAAGTATCAATCAAAACTGTAATTTTGAAAAAATTGTGCTAAATGGAAATTATATTGTAAGTTTGAATAATAGTTCAGTTAGAATAAAAGACTATTATTTTTCAAATATAATTGAAAACATAGAAGAAAAACAAATAATTGAAAATGTACACATAAAAAAAAATTTCTCACATAAAATAACATTTCAAGAAATCAAAACATTAAATAGCAATAATCTTAAGAATATTAAAGCACTGCAATATCATAGTAATATATCCTATGGACTTTATCTCCTATTAACAGTAATAATAATTATTATCTTAATTTTTGTAATTGTAAAGCAAAGATATATTAAAATAATATTAAATAAAAGAATTCAGGAGAATTCTAATCTAAAGGAGGGAGAAGTTAAGTATATAAAACCAAACACTAACAATTACATTAAGAATGACCCAATAGACGAATTTATTGCAAACATAATTACAAATAAATAAAGAAAAATGTAACATTAAACTCATTTCCGGTTTGTTTAAAGAAATTATGATTAAGTTCATAAATCAAAAACATTTTTCGGTCGCAATTCCAAGAATTGCAACCGTCCTAATTTAATTAATTTTTCACTAATAAAATAATTTGCAATAAATCAAAAATAATTTTCCCAATAATTGTCCAAATTTAACTAATTTTTTACTAAATATTGTTAAAACTGCATTTCCGTTCCCAAACGAAAATGCAATATTAACAAATAAAACAATAATTTTAGATTGATAAGAAAAACTTGTAATTAGCATAAGTCAGTCTTGTTCCTCCCATCCGTTCGATAAGTTGTAAAAGCTTAAAATAAAATAAATAAAAAATTAATAAAGAAAAAATTTAGTTTTTTTTTAACTAAACCAAAACGCGGAATCATAATTCGCGTGCAAGGCGAATTTAAACAACGTACTCACAAGTATTAAAAACACACTCAGTCTCTTTTCAGCATTCATTGAAAGAGGTTGTGTTGTCGCATGTTTCTTGATTTTGTACATGAAGATCTACTAATGCAGGGATGGAAAACTTAATGTTTTTAACATATGCGTATGGTGTACGTTTTTAGAATTATAATCTTTTTTAAAATAAATTATTCAAATTTATTAAGACAAAAACAACTTATATTTCACTATTCATAAAAACTATGTACATATAAAAAAAAGTATTTTTAAAAAAAAAAAAGAAAAATTTAGTAAACCAAAAATAACTTATATTTCACTATTCATAAAAACTATTTATATATACAAAAGGAACAATTTTTTGAAAATATTCTATAAAAAAGAAAAAAATGCTAAAATTTTGATTATAAAGAAGAATTATTTAAAAAATATGAAAATATATAAAGTTATGTAACACATTCATACTGTATTGTTTATAACTTCATCAATATTAATAGAATATGGACAACATTTTATCCTAAGTAGATTTTCAATATTATTGTCAGATAAATTCTTTCTTGTTTTGGTTTTTATTAATTTTAAAAAAGAAAATGAGGATTCGCAAATATAAGTTGAACCAAACATCGAATATAATTTCAAAATTTCATTTTTTGTTTTTGGGTAAATGCTATCTTAAATCGATATAATCAAAGAAATGTAAACGAATTTTACAAATTTAAAAATTTAAGTTTTCCATGCCTGTATTGTAGTGAATGTAAGAGTACAAATTTTCTCTTTTCTTATTTTTCGCTCTCGCAACAACTGACCAATAGCAAGTGTTCCCGGGCCCTGCTTTATTTAGAAACAAGAGCTAAAGCAACAAGAAAAACTACACGTAATCATAAAAATAATACACAAAACTCACCACTGTTTTTTAATAATGATCCCAATATTAACACTCCCAACAATAACACTAATCGAAATACTTTCTCTTATGCAGACTGCGTGAGAGGTAACAACGATCTCTTCAGCATAGATGAACTCTTTAATATTTTTACGACAACATTAAGTGATCTCCAAAAATGCACTTCAAAAGTACAACAAATACAAGTTATTATGTCTATGGTAAAATATGCATATGACTTACACTAAAAATAATGACTTAAAAATTCTTCATTGGAATGCGAATGGCATTTCTACTTTCTCACATTTGATTCAATTTGAAGAGCTAATTGAAAGAGAAAATATTCATATCGCCTCTTTAAATGAAACACATTTAAAGGAAAGACACAAAGCATATTTTAAAAATTTTGTTATTCATCGTAACGATAGACGAAACGCAAGAGGAGGAGGTGTAGCACTAATTGTATGCAGGTCAGTCCAACACAGAGTACTTCCGATTATAAATACAATTGGAATAGATAATATCTCCATTGAGGTAAAAGTTAACAATAGAAAATTAATTGTTTGTACAGCTTATTCACCAAAATATAAAAATAGCTTCGCAAATGACATAATTAAGCTTACTTCATTTAATGAAGATTACATTATACTGGGTGATTTTAATGCAAGGCATTCTTTATGGCATTGCATAAATAATAATACTGCGGGGAATGTATTGTTTCAACTTGAACAATCCAACAGTTTTTATATTCATTATCCTACTAGTCCAACTTTTTACCCCCCTCAAAGGAATAGAAATGCATCAACTATAGACTTAGTCTTAAGCAATAGTTCACTAGACCTTAATTTAGATGTGCTTGCATATGATATTCCTTCTGATCACAGACCTATTGTCTGCAGAATTGAAAATACAACCATAGACGAAATAGACACTAGGCATTACAATTACAAGCTTACAGATTGGGCGGCGTTTGGAAATACAATCAACAGCAAAATCAATATCAATACACCCATTTATAACACTAATTGATTTGGAGATAAAGAAATTCGTGAAAATTGTTTTAGAAGCTCGAAATAACTGCACTCCCTTAATCGAATCCAGCAGTAGGTCAATTTTGCCCGTAAATATTGTAAATTTAATCAAAACTAGAAAAATGTTTAAAAGAAGAAGCCAACGATCTTGGAATCCATCTGATGTAAATTTTTATGAACAGTATATAAAATTTTTAACTAATATCATCAACAAGGATATCAATTCTTATCGCAACAAAAGGTGGAATAACTTCTTATCGAAATTAAAACCAGGTGATAAAGCGTTTTGGAAAATAAGTCGATGTTTAAGAGGCAAACAAGGTAGAAAAATCCCACATCTCGCAGATGGAAATATAACAATTAACACAGATACAGATAAGGTAGAACTTTTATCTAATACCTTTTCAGCATCTAACAGTCTTACGTCCACATATAAGCACTCTTTTGACAAAATCGTAAACTCTAAAGGCAATAAATTTAAATCTACTGATGCATACTCTGAAAATCTAACCCCGATCTCACTAAACGAGTTAAATTTCTTAATTTCTACTCTCAAAACTTCAAAATCTCCAGGTCTAGATGATGTTTCGAACATACTTATAAAAAAGCTCCCTTAAGGCTGTAAAATTGCTACTTATAATTTTTAACAGCTGCTTAAAAATGAACTATTTTCCGAAACATTTCAAAATGGCAAAAGTAATTGCTATCTCAAAACCTAGTAAATCTAGGCAGTGCCCACATAGTTATAGACCAATAAGTTTATTGAGTAACCTCGGTAAAATATACGAGAAAACTATTCAAAACAGAATATATAATGCCATTGAGAATACATCAGCAATAGTAAATGAACAGTTTGGATTTAAAAAGCAGCACAGTGCCGTTCACCAAATAAACCGTATCATAATCATAATAAAGTCCAACAAGCGAACAAAGCGATCTACGGGTTTGGTAATATTGGATATAGAGAAGGCTTTCGACACCGTTTGGCACAACGGTCTTATTTATAAATTGCTTCAAGCAAATATACCAAAATATTTGTGCAGGATAGTTGCCGATTTTCTAACGGACAGATCATTCGTAGTGGCTGTCAACGGCATTTTATCGTCTCCGAAGGAAATTACTGCAGGCCTACCTCAAGGGTCATTGTTATCTCCACTATTATATTCAATTTACACCTCAGACTTTTCCCCTCCCACATACATGAAAGTTGCCTACTATGCTGATGATACCGCTCTCATAACATCTAGTAAGCTCACAAAAGCACTGTTGAAGAAAATGGAAAGAGGACTTTTAGCATGTAACAAATACTTTTATAAGTGGAAAATAAAAATTAATCCTACAAAAACTCAGGCCATCATATTCCCCTATAACAAATCACCAAAACGCTTACCAGACCGTCCATTAAACTTCCAAAGCGAACGAATTGCGATAAAAAACAACGTCAAATATCTTGGTGTCTGTCTCGACAAGAAACTTAATTTTGCAAATGAAAAAAATTCGAATTTTCCAAGTTTACCTCATCAAAACTCATAGCATATTAAGTCGAATAATAGATATATGTATACCGTTTTAAAGGTCCATCTCTCCCCTTTCCAACAAATTTTAGAAATCGGATCAGAAATGTTTGAGTAATACAGAAATTTGCACGGAAAGTCTAAAAAAACAGTTTTTGTCAAATGAAACAAGTTTGGAGGGTTCGAGAAATATAAAAAAGGTATTTTTGAGATCTCCTCAACTAACTGAACAACATGGACTATGTAGTTACTCGGGTGTATTTTCACTGTCGCACCGTGTAATGAATAAAATAATTTTTACAGCTATGCTAGGTAAATTCAACAGCATTTTGTTGCTTATTTTGTCAATACCTGGGGCTTTCCTTGGGTTAAGATTTTTAATGGCATTTACAATATCATGAAACTTAAACCTAATGGGTCTGGGAGTCTTCGCAACAACAGTTGGTAAATTGATTATTTCGGTAGACTTGTTAAGGGTGAAAACAGTTTTCAGGTGATTCACAAATAGCCTACCTTTTTCAGCATCACTTCTTGCCCAGTTACCATTTGAGTCACATAAAGGTGGTTTATGAATAATTGGCCTTTTTAGATTCCTGGTTGCACGCCATAATGAATATTTTGTTTGGGGAGTCGCGTCCAGATTTTCCAAATAATTTTTAAACGATAGAAGCCTTTGTGATTCAAGTATCTTTTGAAGACGATTTGTGCACTCATTTAGTTTTCTTTTAAGTTGAGGTGATCTCTGTATTTGCCACTCTCTACGGAGTCTTCGTTTTTCTAACACAAGGTTTTCGATGTCAGCGGAATAAATTCTGTTGTACCTAATTCGTTTTGGGACCCTAATAGCGCTTTGGGTGGCTAACGTAAGGGTTTTTTCAAAATCATATACTGCTTGGTTCAAATCGTCGACAGTTCTTAGAGGAATATTTTCTGAACAGTGAGAGCTTATGTATTTCTTATATTTTAGCCAATACACTGTAGTCTCTTTTTCCATTAAGTAGCCAGACGGGGACACGTGATTATTCCATAGTGTTATGATTGTAGGCGTATGATCCGAAGACAGATCCAGTGAGGCTTCTACCTCATACACTTCTCTAGAGATGTTCTTAACTACTGCGAAGTCGATTAAATCTGGAATTTTTTGTCTATCAGTTGGCCAATAGGTAGGCTGCCCTGAAGAAATAACATTCAGTTTTAATTTAGAAATTGTGTTGAACAGTTTTCGGCCTTTTGGAGAAGTAAGTCGAGAGGCTCAATAGGGGTGCTTTGCATTATAATCACCGGCTGCAATAAAACGAGGGCCTAGTGATCGAAAAAAAATTTTCATATTGACTCTCAGTGATCAAGTATCTAGGTGGACAATATATTGACGTGATAACAAGGTTTTGCTGGAAATCTTCAAGGCAAATACTCGCAGCCTGAAGGTATTCTTCACTAAGATTATTCATTTGGTAATGTTTTATTCGAGACCTTATTAAGACTGCGGAGCCTCCACATGATCTATCACGGGGATCCTTTGAGTCGTAAAATGAATAACCATTCATTTTAAATAAGCTTCTTGATGTCAGATGAGTTTCCGAAATAAGCATGACGTCAATTTTGTTGCTAATTATGAAGTGGTCAATTTCATTTTTATGCTGGCGAATACCGTTTGCGTTCCAGTGTAATAAAAATACTTTTTATTAATTTATTTATTATTAATTTTATTTATGAACAGCCGCTAAATGCGACTGTTCATTATCAGGTTTTTATTATGAATAATCTTCTTATTATTACTTAATTATTTAAAACTAAAACAAAGCTAAAATATCTTATGTTCTATAATTATATTATGTGTGGGAATATGCTGAGACAGGTAAATACATGCTGTCCCAACATTTATGCAGTGTGGACACATTCATACTACAATGTATGAATATCCAGTTGCATGCAGAAGGCATACACTGGTCGACCAGTCAAACACACTACACCTCCCTTTTTACGGAAGAATAATCAATGTTCAATTCGACATTGATTATTCTTTTACATTTTTGACTTAAAGAAAAATTAAAAATATAATATATTTTTTTTTTTTAATAATAATAACAATTCTCATTTCAAACTATATTATTTATCAACTAAGTGTGCGATATACACACTTCAGTTGGGTAATTTCTTTACTCTATTTTTGTGAACGGTGAATGATTTACCGTTTGAGTCCGTTAAGGTGATGTTATTTGTGACATCAATTTCCTTAACTCTAAATGGACCCATATAAACCGAGTCCAGCTTGTGTCCTGCGTCATTGCGGACCATAACCGAATCATCAATACAGAGCTCAATAGGTTTAGAACTTTTATTGGAGATCCCTTGTCTCCTTAGTTTAGCACTCTCAATGAGGCTAGCGGCTCTACGTTGCGCCACTTGGAGCCTGAATTTGACTTCTTTTTCATAGGCATCAACATTGTAAAGTGGATCTATGACACCAGTATTAGTAAACTCCATTTCCCTCGGAATTTTCCCGTATATTAACTCAAATGGGCAATATCCGTGGGCTGTGGATGGAGTTGTATTGTAGCAGTATACAAAGAACTTTAGCCAGTTATCCCAGTCTGATTTATCCAACGAAACATACCATCTTAGGTACTCATTGAAAGTCCTATGGGATCTTTCAATAGTCCCAAGTGTTTCGTGGTGGTAAGCAGTTGAATGCAATTTTCTATTTTCAGTAACCCACATAGCTCTGTCAGTACCTGATTTATATATTCAGTACCCAGATCAGTAACTATGGTGTTCATGGGACCATATATCAAAACAAAATGTTCCATTATGGCTTTAGCCACATTTTTGGCTGATTTATTTGCCACAGGGATGGCCACCAAATACTTGGTCAAGTCACACATCACAGTCACAGCATATTCATTTTGCGAGTCAGACCTTGGCAGCGGTCCTATGGTGTCAATTATTACTCGCTGAAAAGCCTTAACCGGTGTTGGTGTGATAACCAAGGGCTCCCTGTTTCTACTGGTTGTCTTATTGGCCTGACACTGAAGGCATTGCCGAACATATTTACTTATGTCCCTGGTCATACCCTTCCAATGAAATTGAAGTCGTATTTTCTTTATCATACGGGTTATACCAGGATGTCCATCAGTAAGGGGATCATCATGATACTTTTTCATAATTCTTAATTTTTCAGAATATGTATTTACTTTAATAAGTTTTGGCACGAGCATTATTGTTAAGTCGAAATCTTGCAAGATTTTATTACCTTTATTTTTGAAGGCTTCTATATTTGTTCCTAGGTTGTTGAACATGCTTTCATCTTGTGAAAGTACTAGTGTTGTGAGACCAATATTATTAGCTATTTTTGCAAGCTTTAGAAAGAGGTGACCTAAGTCGACATTTCTATTAATAATAAGGTCTTTCAACTTATATTCAGAAAGAACCTGTTTTCCTTTCTGTATAATTAATTTATTTTTGGTAAAATACAATTTTGGTATTTTACAGTGCTCGTGGGTATTTAGAGTCTCATATATTTTGAGATCTAACGATTCTGATTCTTCCGTATGATTTTCATTAATGCTTTGCCTATTTGCTCTTGACTGAAGTCTTGTTGTAACCTTCAGAATTGTATTGACTCCAATATTTTTGATGTCTTTAAATTCTATGCGGGATAGAGCGTCCGCTACGGTATTTTCCTGACCCCTAATATACTCGATCACGAAGTCGTATTCTTCGAGATCAAGTCGTATACGTGTTAGCTTGGAAGATGGATTCTTTAGAGAAAAAAGATAAGTGAGTGGTCTGTGATCACTCAGTATTACAAATTTCTTGCCATAGATGTACGGTCTAAAATATTTTACAGCCCAATGTATTGCAGTTAATTCCTGCTCTATAGTCGACTTATTGCTTTCACCTTTAGTGAATGATCTTGAAGCATATGAGATTGGCATTAATTGTCCATGTTTTTCCTGACTCAGGACAGCGCCACAAGCATATTTACTTGCGTCGGTGGTGATAAAAAATTTTTTTGAAAAGTCAGGATATTGTAAAATCCTAGGGCAAAGTAATTGACTTTTGAGGTATTGGAAAGCCCTTTCACAATCCTGATTCCACTCAAAGGGAATGCCCTTTCTTGATAGTCTAGTGATATGCCGAGACGACTCAGCAAAGTTAGGTATGAACCTACGGTAATAATTACAAAGCGCTATAAAACGCTTGGCTTCATCACCGTTCTTTGGAGTAGGATAGTTTTGTACAATGGAAAATTTGCTGTCGTCTGGTAATATTCCCTGATCCGTGCACTTGTGGCCAAGGAATGTGACTTCTGTTCGAAAAAATGAACACTTGTCTGGATGCAACTTTAAATTGTGTCTCCTACACACCTCAAATACATCCCTTAAATTTTTCAACATATGACCCGAAGAACAACCAATCACCACAAGGTCATCCATGTACACAAACGCTTGTGCTGGGGATAGACCGGAAAAAGCTAATGTCATCATTCGTTGAAATGAATTTGGGGCTACCTTCAGACCATATGGCAATCTTTTAAATCGGAAAGATCCTCTGTCAGTAGAGAAGGATGTTATGTCTCTGGATTCCTCCTCAAGCTCAATTTGATGAAATCCCGACATAAGGTCAAGGCAAGAGAAGAATTTAGCTCTGCCTAATTGGTCAAGAATATCATCAATGCGTGGTAACGGGAACTTGTCAGCTATCAACTTTTTATTAACCGCCCTGTAATCTACTACCAGTCTCCATCTCTTCTGGGTACCACCAGGTAAAGATTTTTTGGGTACCAATAGGATAGGGCTGTTGTGATCGGAAACAAATGGTTCAATGATATCATCCTTAATTAATTTTTCAACCTGATTATTTATCTCTTCCTTCTGAGAGTGTGGTATTCGATAATTTTTGATATAAACAGGTTTTGTACTATTGACTTTAAGTTTCTGCTTATAAAAGTTATTGGATGATATGCTTTCTGTTTCCAGAGCAAAAATATCTAAGAATTCATGGCATAAGGCTTTTAGTTCTCTTTCAACGAATGGTGGAAAATTTTTGGAGAGTCTCTCCATTTTTTCCTTTGATTTGGTTTGCACACGATCTGAACTAGCTATTTTATAGTCTTTAAGGGTTTCTGTTATAAGCCTAATATCAGAAATCACCAGGTCATAGTTAGTTGTATTAATTATTCTTACCAAGGGATTGGTTTTTGACGTTATTGTATTGGCAACAAAAACGCCGTCTTGAATTGTTTGGAATGGTACTAGAACACTTTCTTCAAGTGACTCAAACTTTATTGATCTTACTACCTCACATCTTGCTGGTAGAGATATGGAGTTGATGGTAGGACCGTTTCTAAGCGGTATTCCAATGTCATGATCAATTTCATCTGATCTTAGAATTATTAAGTCTTTATCACCTGAATATTGCAGAATGCAATTGTATTTTCTTATGAAATCCATTCCGATTATTCCGTCTGCTTGTATTTTAAAGTTATCTTCAACTACATGAAAAGTATGTTTTATTAAATATTTGTCTATTTTGAGTTCAGAGTGTACACTACCTAGTGTTGAAATGGTGCCCTGGCCTATGCCATTTAGGTTTTTTCTATTGTATTTATTTATGGTTAAATCGATGACCTGGTTGTGCTTGATAATTGAGATATCCGCACCAGTATCTATTAAAAAAATTGAAATAGTATTGTTTAAAGTAGTTTTGCATCGTAGATAGCTACACAAATTCAAGTTAATATTGTAGGTTTTAGTTCCTACTGAGCATTTAGGGGTCGTATCTCGTTTCCCGGGACTTGTTCCCCAGTAACGTTTATATTTCTGTTTCGACCATTATTGTAATTATTATTATTATTATTTCTATTGCCACGGCGGAGACTCGAATTGTGGTTCAAATGTGGACCACCATTATAAGATCTGGGCCCATAAAAATTTCGGCCCCTGTTCGAATGATTGTTTCCACGCCAGTTGCTATTGCGATTATAATTATTGTTGCGGTTAAAACCGCCCCGGCGTTCAGATCCATAGTTGAGTATAGAGTTCTCCTGTCCATGCACTTCAGTGCAACTGCTTATGAACTTAGTTAAAACTTCGTTCATATTATTGAAGCTGCCCGATTGCATGATCAGCTTGACCCTGTCGCTTGAGCTGTTCCTAGTCATAGCTGCGACAGCTGAACGTGTGGCATATTTATTTGCTATTTCATGGGGTAATCCATCCCCTATATATGCTGTCTCCAATTTCTTAGCCAATTCCTCCATTTCCTTGGCATAGGTGTTGACATTCTTACCAGACTGTTTAGTGCTCAGGAGCTTGGCGTTTATAACGTCCACGGATTCAACCTTGACCGAAACTTTAAGTTTGTTTACAATCTGTTCTAAAGTTGTTTCTGAACTTATTAAGTTTCTTGCTGTTCCTTTCAATTTGGTTTTAATGAGGTTAACAGCTACAGCCTCGTGTGATTCCTTAATGGAATCAACCAAGTTAATGGCGTCAATGAAGCTTTGGAGGTTTTCGGAATTCCCGTCGAACTCAGGAATTAACCTGGAAGCGGTATTCAAGAACTCTACTATAGTCTGAGGCATATTGGAGTTCTTCGCTTGTTTCGTTTCTGGCGAAGTATTGAAAAGTATTGGTTCTCTTATTGATTGTGGGACTTGTATTTTGAAATTGTTTCGGTAACTTACAGAAATCAATTTTTCACGTAAGTCCAAATAAAAACCGTCAGCAGCGGTTTGGTGAGCTTTTGTTAGTCTGTGGTAATTTGTGTTCAGTAACACTCGTAATCTTTCTAATTGTGTTAGAAGATTATTTATGTGCTTATTAATTGTTTCAGGTTTTATATCCCTGTCATTATTTAAGCATTTATACGACTTTAAGAATTCTTCCTTAATTATTCTGGCCCTATATACAACCGTCTCCCATTCCATGAGTTGGGAAAGGAAAAAAAAAAAAAATTCTATGCAATGAATTAGACTTTTTATGTAACTGATAAATCGTTACCAAGAGCTGTGCAGCTAATAGGATAATTATTACTATAAAATAAATAGAAGGAAGGTCAACTTTAACCACAATGTCGTTTACGACATTAGCATTTGGTTTTTCAATTTTTGACTCCGTACCTCCCATTTTAAATTAATTGCACGAAATATTAAATTGACAAAAACAGGGAAAATGAAAAAATATAAGTTTTCAATGAAATTATAAGTTTTCAATGTATTTAATTTTTCTGTGTTTAAACAACAACGTAGAAATTAGTAAGTCAAGTTGTCATAGGAATTGTTAGTTCTTAGTGATTTATGGAGTGAATGGCACTGCGAGGAATTCTGTACACTTTAATGCACAGACATATCAGGCACCGCCATTCACCGGTCAGTACCAACTTTGACCGAACGGGGTAGGTACCTTATATCCATGCAGTACTGGAGGGACTCGTAAGTATCGCAGTAATGCAGTTTTAGTAAATGAAATTATTGATAAAATAACAATAAGGATGAAAAAAAAAATTTTTTTTTTTTAAAACAGGTAAAATAAAATATGAATTAAATGCATTAAATAAAATATTATTAAAATAAAGTAAAATAAAAAAAGTAAAATAAAGTAAAGTAAGTAAAGTTGTGTTTGTTGCTGGCCATTTTATTACCCGTTTGATCAATAATATGATGCTGTTGTATTTGTTGCACTTGTTGTATTAGTTGCACTTGTTGTACATGTTGCTGTTGTTGTTGCTTTTGTAATGAAACGAGAACGAGATTCCAAATAAGTGGCTTAGACCTGGCACTCGCTGATTTCTGGATACGTTTCTATTGCAGATACCGTTTCCTGTTGTTTTCTTTAACTTGTTTTTCTTTCATAAATGTTCTTATATTTGTTACTTTTTTTTTTGTTTTGTTTAATTTGTTTTTCTTTCATAAATGTTTTTATATTTGTTAATTATTTTTAATTTCATGGTTTTGTTTTTTTTTTTTTTTGTCATTCTGATAACACTTTTACAGTTCATTTTTTTTCTTTGCAAAGCTATACTTTTCTCAAATATTGACTATTGTTAGGCTTTTTAAAAAAAAACTTATTTTATAAATGTTCTTGTGTTCTTTATTTCTTTAATATTTATGTTTATTTATTTTATTTTTGTATAAATTGCACTTTTTATTTTCTACATCACTCGAGTTTTCTTATTTACATTCCAACCGCACTTTAACAATTTATTTTCCTTTGGAAAACTGTATTTCTTTTCTTTTTAAAATTATTTAACAAAAAATGATTTCCTTCTGAAGATTTTTGTTCTCGTCTTTGATTTATCTTCCCAGTATTGCAGTTGCCGTAATAATCACTGTTTTTTTTTTATGTTACTGAACTTAAAGTGTGTTTCTATTTTGCTGACTCTATATTTTCCTCTTTCTCATGGCCACTGTTCAAATTAAACATGTGCAAATATGATCAGTTAAATTTCCTTGAAACACTCGGGTCGCACAGTACCATTGTATTTTATTGTCATTTCATTTTATTTATTTCTTATTTTTTAATAAAAAACTCAAATACTTTATTGTCATTTATATTATATTTCTTTGTCCAGTGTTTAGTTAGTTTTTATTTTCTTTTCACATTTTTTTTTTTTTCGTTTTATTTATTAAAATCTGACTTCTTTCATTTTCTTTGCTTTAACTTAAAGTCGCACGGTGTTGTTTTCTGCAATTTGTGTCAGGTGAAATTTTAAATGCATTTTTTTTTTCATTTATTTAATACATTTTCTTAATATATTCCATACATCCCGTATTGCTAAACGTTTTGTCTCAACATATTTCACAATTTTTTTTTGTAATATTTCAATAATTTTTAGCGAAAATTTTAATTTTTCTTTTAAGCCACACAAAATATAAAAAAAAAAATTCACACTTTTTTTTTTTTTTTTTTTTTTAAATTTTGTTTTTATATATTTATTTTTCTCCTTATTTTGTTGTCTATATATATTTATTGGTTATTCCGCTTTGCCTTTAATGCATTGAAAAATTAGTTTTTTTTTTCTTACATTTGCACACACACACTCAAAGCTATAAATGGTTGCACAAAATTTTTTTACTTTGCTTTTTTTCTCACTTTTTTTTTTTTATCGTGGAAATTTTATGCTGGTTAAATATTGCTATTTAATGTCTATTTTTATTGAATTTACTTTATTGCTCAATATTTTTGAGAATTTCACACTTAAATCAACCGAATTAAACAATGGCAGGATCGCCATGTAATAAAAATACTTTTTATTAATTTATTTATTATTAATTTTATTTGTGAACAGCCGCTAAATGCGACTGTTCATTATCAGGTTTTTATTATGAATAATCTTCTTATTATTACTTAATTATTTAAAACTAAAACAAAGCTAAAATATCTTATGTTCTATAATTATATTATGTGTGGGAATATGCTGAGACAGCTAAATACATGCTGTCCCAACATTTATGCAGTGTGGACACATTCATACTACAATGTATGAATATCCAGTTGCATGCAGAAGGCATACACTGGTCGACCAGTCAAACACACTACACCAGAAACAAAGTCTTAGGCAATTCACGGCTTATTAAGTACCGCTTGTAACAGCATTGACTGCATTTTTAACATCTCCTGCATCATGTTGCTCAAAGTATTTGTAAAGTTATTTACCGATTGAACTAATGCCTCGATAGTAGTCTCAAGCCGACTCAGGTTGGGAGCATTAGGGGTCTGGTTATTTGTCGCCTGTGAATTTGGTGCTGAGTTAGACCTCAAAACGCTGGCGTACGAGTTGTTATTTGTGCCTTTGTTGACTATTGGTGTATAATTACGTGTTTCTACTCTTTGTGTCTGCATAGGTGGAATCATACTCTTTTGGGCCATCGAGTTCTTTACCATACGGGGCAACCCCTGTAGTTGGCAGTGTGATTCCCACCACAGTTACTACATTTTCTTAAACTAGTATCGCTTTTAGGCCTGGAACATTTAGCGGTACTATGTAATTCCCCACAAATTACGCACACTGAAGGTAACTTACAGTGAGATCTAGTATGGCCGTATTCCTGACAATTTTGGCATTGCACTGGTCCTGACCGCTTATATGGTTCTTCTACTACAATTCTTCTATGCAACAGGTACTTAATATTATATATTGGATGAACTTCATTTTTCTTTAATTTAATATCGTTCGGCTCTAGTTCAACGCGAAATATTGGCTGAGGCACCCTCTCAGTACAACCTGGAGCCCCTTACCACTTTTTAATTGGTAGGTGTAAAAATTTTTTTAACCTTTTCAAATTCTGAAACTAATTTCCGGAAATTATCTTCAGTATTTACCTGGATCTTAGTTTCAAATATGATTCCACGTTTAACTGTGGCCACATAAAAAGGGTTTTCACCAATTATTGTTGTAATTAGTTTAATTAATGCAGTGGAGGTTTGTTCCCTCAAGTAGACTGGAGGGGGTTTTGGCGATTTGTTGGTTTTAATCTCCTCTTGGGAACCATCATCTAATGCTGCGAAGCGATTCTGCGACTTTGGTGCGTTATCCTTGTCATTTTTATTTATTTTCGACACTGGTGCAACCTTTGATGAATTGGGACTTCTTCCCCGCTTCAAGACCGTAATATATCGGTCGATGCCCATCTGAGTTTTCATTTTATCAATAGGCATTTCTTCTGTTGCTGTGTTTGCTGGCACTACTGTTTTATTTATTTTATTATTCACACTTATTGTATCTGTATCCTTTTTATTTTGAATACCCAAAAAAGGGGTAAGGGGTAGATCCGTTTTTGGCTCAACACTTTCTTTTCTTTCGCTCGTTGGGTCGCTTACGTAGCGTACTCGATTTGCCGGCTTCGTTGTCAAGTAACGCGAGTAATCAATTTTTTTGTTCATATTTACTGTTTCACATTCTTTTGCAGTAATGACCACGTAAGCATTTCTTTCATTTAAGCTCAGTCTGCGTTCATTAGCACTTGCGCTTGCCGCACTCATTAATTATGTCTGTACCATTCAGAGCCTCCTTCAAAAATAGTCTAGTCTCGAACGAAGCTTCACCAATACTTACGCACCTCGGTGAATAACTGATAGGTTATCCCCCAACACAACAAGGCCACTTGGATGTCCCCCGATCGATCAACATCCAACCATATTGATCATATTGTGATTGACGGAAGGCACTTATCCAGTGTACTAGATGTGCGCGCATTCAGAGGTCCAAAAGTTGACTCGGATCACTACCTTGTCGCAGCCAAATTTCGCTTGCGCATTAGCGCGCCTGCGCGCTCTAGTGCATTGCGAAAGCTGGACGTTAAGAAGCTGCGATCACAAAGGACAGCTGAGGCGTTCTCCGCTTAACTCTCGGATAAGCTCCGTCGTTCCCCATCTAATTTCAGCGACATTGGTGGGCTGTGGGCCAACATCTCCCACTCCTTGCCCACTACTGCAGAAACAGTCCTTGGTTTCGAGCGCCCACCCCAACAAAATCAATGGTACGATGAGGAGTGTCGCGAGGCAGCTGCGGCGAAAAACGTCACATACAAGAAGCCATTGTCGAGAACTATAGAGAGAGGAGAAGCGATGCACCTTTTCAGACGCAAGAAGAAGGAGCAGGTAAGGCGTGAGCGTAAGGAAGTTGAGATGTATAGATGTAGGAAGGACGCTCGAAGATTCTATAAAAAGGTTAAGCGTCTAACCGAAGATTAAAAGCCTGGAGCGTCCTCCTGCAAAGATGATAATGGAAACTTGGTAACAGATCCGCAGGGGGGCTGAGGTTGTGGAGGAAATACTTCTCTACTCTGCTACAAGGCGATGATGACAACAATACCGCCTTTAGAGATGATGTTCCGAACGATAATGACGGCGTGAAGATTCAGCCATGAAGAGCTCAGGGTCGCGATTATGCGTCTTAAAAACAATAAAGCTGCAGGTCCTGATAGTCTTACATGCACCAGCTTATTTACAAAATATTGCTAGAGGAAAGTATGTCCAACGATTGGACCCTCAGTGTCCTCTGTCCTGTCCTGAAAAAGGGAGACCCTACGGTATGCGCCAACTACAAGGGTATAGGCCTTCTCCCTGTCGCATATAAAGTTCTTTTCAGTGCGGCTTCAGACCTGGCAAGTCCACCATCGACCAGATCTTCACACTACGTCAAATCCTGGAAAAGACCCACGAAAAACAAGTTCACACACCAGCTTTTTGTCGACTATAAGCCAGCCTTCGATAACCCCATAAGGGATCGTGTTTTTGCTGCAATGTCTGACCTCGGTATACCTGCGAAGCTGATAAGGCTATGCAGAATGACGTGAGCAATTCCTGCAGCTCCGTCAAGGTAGGAATGGACCTCTCCGAACCTTTTGATACCGTGCGATGTTTCAGACAAGGCGATCCTTTCTCATGCGACCTCTCCAACTTCGTCATACGAAATACGGGAGTGCATCGCAATGGCACTATTTTTCAAAAAAGCGTCAAGTTGCTTGTGTACGCTCATTGACATCATAGGGCGTACCAAGCGAGATGTTACTGTCGACTTCAGTGCTATTGAACGGGAGTCTACTAAGATGGGTCTGGCAGTAAACGAGGGCAAAACAAAGTATATGTTATCGACAAGTAGAGACGTGCTGCGTATTGGATCTCAGATAACGGCCGATAACCATACTTTGTCTAGGTATTTATTTATCTTGGCTTCGTTACCACCAAAATTGATGTCAGTCTGGAGATCAAGCGCAGGATCACTCTTGGCAACAGGTGCTACTATCGTCTCAATTGAGTAGCAGAGACCTCTCTTGCACGACAAAACTAATACTCTACAAGACACTCATCCTACCCGTGCTTCTGTATGGCGCAGAGACATGGACCCTATTAAGCACTGCTGCAGCAGCCTTGAGAGTATACGAGAGAAAAGTCCTACGTAAGATCTTCGGCCCAGTGCGAGTTAGCTGTATGAGCTCCTCAACGACATAGACGTTGTGCAGCGCATTAATATCTACCGGTTGCGCTGGCTCGGCCATGTCGTTCGAATGGAGGAGGATGCTCCGGCGAGACGGGTATTTGATGCGGGGATCTGCGGAAGTCGACGAAGAGGACGACTTTGTTTGCGTTGAAATGACTAAATCGAGGAAGCCCTGTCATCGATTGGTGTGACCAACTGGCTTCGGCACGCAGAGGCGACTGGAAGGATCTGTTACGGCAATCCGAAATCCGTTAATCGGGTTATTAATGCCCAATTAAGAAAAGTAAGTAAGTAAGTTACCCTCCAACACTAATTTATCAAACGAACAATAACACAAATAAAATTGCACGGAAAACTATAAAAGCGCTTCGGTTACTCACTGAGGATTATAAGGAAAAATTGTAGTGGACACATTAAAATGCCCTGCCGGATAAGGTAACTAAGGTACCTGAGAAGGACTACGGCAAATCTACGGGCAGTGTTAAACCCACGCCTACACAGCAAAGACAGGGCTACGAGACAAGCTACTAAGAAACTCAAGATTCTGCTTAATATCGGCACTGCCTCCAAGGCCACTTTGATTTGCGTTGTAATTGACCAAAGCCATTTTGAAGGAGCCATCAATTGGAAGGTGATCAAATCGACACTTCCTTGTTATCCACTTGTTTTTGACGCAGGCCGGTATCAGATCCAGACAAAATTAATTGATTGTGTGGAATAACGTTCATGAGACCTCTAGAAATCCGCAAGCTAGTTTTTTTTAGAATTATTTACATGGGCACAACCCCTTGTCATCTCCAAGGAACAAATTGCCATAGACCTTTGTCATACACAATATTGTCAGCGAACATCGCCGATCCTGATTAGCTCATGGACCTCATCAAGATATCTAATCTATCCTTAAGCATACAAGCCCGACAGGTAAGCCCATGCTATGCTCACCCCACATGTAGCGGTTACAGAGGTTCCATCCCTGGAAGATACTGCCGTGCAGGCAACAATGAAGGACGACTCGGCATCTCAGTCCTCTTCGAACTTCCACTTGCAGTTTGCGCCCACGTGGCCTAAACACTTCGATGAAACTCTTCTGCCCAATGAAGGATGGACATCACGGTCATTGCTGACAAAGAGAAGAAAGGCAATCCAGATTATCCTTGATAACTCTTAAGCTGCTTCAGCTGCATTTCTTCCTTGACTCTATAATGGGAATCTGGAATATATCATTCTGGTTCAAAAATAATAGGGAGGACATTGATATCAGAGATCAGCAATGAATAGTTTTTTCGCTACTCATAAGCACTCATGAAATTTTGAATATACATAACAAAAGCTACACCAACAACTATAACGAACTTGCATCCAAGTAAACCAACAACATCATGGATGAGTATGAAAGAGAAGGGGATAGACATGTAAGCGAGCGCAACAACAAGCAATGTGTAAACAACACACAAATAACAACGTAGGCGCGATAGAATTCTCGAGAAGGCGAACCCCGAACGTTCCACTTCAAGAACCTTCATCAGACTGATTCGTGCGCATATAAAAAGGCAAGACAAAGCAGGCAAGGAGCAGTAAGAATTCAGTCAGCCTTGTGTGAAGTTGAGTGAGAAGAAAACAGTCGTGGTTTGAAGATCGCCGTTGTAAAGATCTAGCGAATAGTTGTGTGATAAGAAAAACGAATAAACAGATTATTGTTGTAGTTATTGTTATATACGTTGCATTTACAAAAAAGAAAAAAGACACATAAGCAAAAAAGACAGAGCAGTAAGCAGAGCAAACACAAAACCTTTTAGTGAGTAGTTTAGTGTTCGTACGCGAATCATACTTATTTTGTTATTCTTGTAAATGTTGGTCATGGAGAGTCGAAATCAACATCATACGTGCTGTTAAGTATGAATATGATGAGTACTTCAAACTTTGAATATGAGTAGTATGATATTAAAATATGTATAAATGCGTATAGGTATCAGAAATTATGAGTATGATTCGATTCTACTCATCTTTTTGAATACTCATTTCTGATTGATATTACACCAGTAAAAGACTTTCATAGGGAATACTTTACGGACTAGGGGGTCTCCAAGGAGAGCTCTCTATCAGATCACTCATACATAACGTATGTCTTTAATATATTCCCGGAGAAAACAAAACGACCATATGGAAATATGCGTGATATAGATTGGAACATTTTAAGCCGGTGTTTTCTGCTAGGTTGGTAGGCTTGTCGGTTTTTGAGGAAATAATAGTCTGAATAAAGCGATGGACAGTCTAACAAACGTCTACAGAATAGCTACTGGCAAACTATGCAGTGAGAAGATTCCAAGGGGCGAATGTGGTAGGTTACATGATTAGGTACAAATAAAAGTTACTCGAATTTAAAAACGTAAACGGAAGCCAAAGAGAAGCTCTTAGATGTTAATTTTATGGGGAAATTGAAAATCGTATATGCTTGGCAGACTTTGCAAAATTCTGCCAAAGACTAACTGTGATATAAGGTCTATTATATCGGGTATAATACCTGGACTATATGGAATGAGAAGACTCTTAGAATGCTCTTTGATACATATTTTGCGGTTAATTGTGAACACAGTCGTTCCCATTATCATCTGCGCAGACGTTTACCTAAAATTTGTGTGTACACACTTATACCTGCGGACCTACAGGAAACATCTAATATGATAATCCCTTGGCTGCAGCTTGTCAAAAGTACATACACAGTCAAAGAAAAATGTCTACATACTCTTTTGTAATTTTTATTATTTTCCCAATAATTTCTGCGTTATATTTTTTCATATTTCTTCTGCTCTTCAAACATTCTTTCTTGTTGTTGCCTTAAACAACGCTGTAACATCTTTTCTAACTTGATAAAAGTCAGAGGGAAAAAAATCTACATTCACCGGTATACATGAACATGCTAAGGGGAGGGAGATAAAGGCCGTTTTCATCAATAAAGCTGTGAAAACATTTTGGACCTCGAGATAAGATCCAATCACTTTCACATGCTTACCGGTAATGCTCAATACGCCTACAATCTAGCAATCCAACATAAATGGTTATATATTATTAAAAATAACTGTTATGCCACATATAGAATTAATTATACGGTGCGACAGTGAAAATGCACCGAGTAGAACTCAAAAATACTTTCTTATATTTCTCCAACCCTTCCAACTTGTTTGACAAAAATCTTTTCACACAAAATTATTGATTACTCAAACATGTTTGAACCTATTTTAAAAATCCAAAGAAAGGGGAGAGATTAGCCATTAAAACGGTATGCATAAACATTTTGTTCAAATTTATATGTTCTGAGTTTTGATGGGAAACCTCGAAAATATTATATTTTTCTTGTTATTTTAAGTTTGGTCATTCTTAATTGCAAAATTTAATTAAAAACTGCAGTATTGTTTAGGAATTAATATTTTTAAAGATATGCTTTTGTTTTGTATTTTTCCTTGTTCGCACTTTAACATTTTTAGTACACACTTAAAATATGTATTAAATATTAATTATTAAAAGAATAACGGTTAAACAGCAAAAACAAATAAAATGCAAATTGTGTTAAACAGAAAGAATGACATTCACAAGAAGAAGGCAAGTCAATAAGACGTTCGCTCACCAATAATTATTAACAAAAAAAAACTTAAAACTAAGTAATGAATAAAACTTAAGAGTTACTAATTAAAAATCAAAACTAAGTAACAAATTAAATAAAATAAAACTAAACTCAACTGAGTTCACTACAAAAACTATAAAACAAGTGGTGAAATTCTTTAAGTACATTCTCTTGTGAAGACATTGATACTTCGTTTGATAAAGTCGGACAAAAATTACAGTAGTTACTATTTAAAGAGTATAATAACTGAGTCATATTTTTATGTATACTGTCTTACCAAATGAGCTTTAAGTTGAAAATTTTCAAAATTTTTGATGGATCTTGATTGTTTACCTGAGAATTTGCGCTTTGCACGTTTGAACAACAGCCAGAAGTCGTCTAATATTTGCCGAGTCCCGAGGTTAAATATCTAGGTCTTATCCTCGATCCCAAGCTCAGATGGGGGGCGAATCTGGGTGCCGGGACGCGGAAAGCGGCCTGTGCTGCTTGCAGCACTAAGCAGTAGTGCTGCAGTAGGGCAGTTGGATATAGATAGGGTCTTCACCCAAAGGTCATGCTCTGGATCTACTCTGCCGTCATCCAACCCAACCTCTTATACGTTGTTGCTTTCTTGTGGACTGCTCTGAATAAACTACACAATGTCAGACTTCTTGACAAGGTCAGAAGGTCTGCAGCTATTCGTATCACTGGTGCTCTACGCACCACCCCCACAAAGGCCTTGTTCGCAATGCTTAACTGGCTTCCTACTGTGCTTCTCGCTAAACAGGCGGCTAAGTTCACTGCGACTAGACTCAAAGCCCTGTCTCGTTGGCGTGTAGTCCCATCTGGCCACTCCTCTATTTTGGAGGTTGATCCTGTGGCTCCACTGATGCCGATGGCTCTAAACTCGATAGCGGGGTTGCTCTGGGAAACTGGACCTGAAAGTTTTCCTCCGACTGCCGGATTATTATAGCGTGTTTCAAACGGTAGTAATGACCATCTACCAGGCTACGCAATGGATCCTCGTCAACAGTGTTCCTTTTACCCGCATTTTGATCTTTTCTGATAGTCAGACTGACATAAGATCTCTGTCGAATTATATCTGTTGAATTTCGAATTCCAGAATCGTCAGAAAATGTCGCCACTGTCTCGACCTTCTTTCTGGACGCTTCAGTGTAACACTTATCTGGGTCCCCGGGCACAGTAATATTCTGGGACATTGCAGAGCCGACAAGCTCGCTAGGGCTGGTGGACAACTTCCGGAATCCTCCTCAATCGAATTGGGGATGCCACTTGCCTCGGTCAAGCTGGCCATCGCGCGGAAATTCTTTCGAGACGCCAACCTATCCTATCAATGAGGAGTTCTGCTACACAGCTAGGATCACTTAGCCCTCGATGGCTAGAAGTGAGGAAGAGGAGACCTAACCTAACCTAGAGTACGCAGAATTACTATTCTAATTAAACATCTTCTACTGGGTGACCTATGTGAAAATTAATTTCAAACAACTAGCATTTGCATTGAGGAATTTTATCAAAAATTTGTTATATCCTCAGTTTACTCGCATCCTAGATTTTCGATAACAGAGGAAAAATATTGTAACTTCTGGACAATATATGTAAACTGAACATACATTCTAGGGAT
Source organism: Sarcophaga caerulescens (assembly GCA_927399465.1). Classification (NCBI taxonomy): domain Eukaryota; kingdom Metazoa; phylum Arthropoda; class Insecta; order Diptera; family Sarcophagidae; genus Sarcophaga; species Sarcophaga caerulescens. Next base: position 63,822,272 of record OV656866.1, read on the forward strand.
CACGGTCTAGAGAACCCGTGGTACGAAATGTTATATTAAGAATCTGTTTAGATGTCGATTCCAGTGGGCAACCAACTTCTTGGTCGGGAGATAGAAAATTCCAGACTATTTTGGTGTGATCAAAAGTATCCTCTCAAGAAGACCATCTTCTGTGTAAGGAGTTACTTCAGCAGGAGTTACTCTATGGATGTGTAAAAGATGATTTTCGCTTAAAGAAGGGATCATTGAGAGTGATAACAGAATAGATTACACTAACAAACAATCATTCGCAAATAATATACGAAATGGGAACTCCTTGAATTTAAAAGGACGGCATCTCTTACTAGATATTTGGAAGGTCTTCATTTCACAGCATAGGCAAATTAATCATTGCGGCTGCAAGACCTGTTATATGTAAGCAACCTGCATGCAACGCTGATGGTTGGAGAAATTATTCTGAGAAAAGTCACGCGGTTAATAGTGATGAGAAGAAAAAATATTGTTATTGCCTATTTATTGATGTTTCTCAATGTTTTGATAAGGTTTGGCACTAAGACCAATAGCGGAGCTATTGGAAAGTTACATAATCGATCGAAGGTTTAAAAAGGAAAATTACTAAACTAAGGTAGATATTCATATTTTAGCATGGATTGTAACATCTCGCTTCCACGTTCTTTTCTGAAACCAATATGATGTTACGGCACTGCCTGGGGAACTGCCTCAGTTTCACATATAGACAAGTTCTCACGGATGATTACAGCATCACCTTGGTATATGAAATTCGAACATATTTAAAGATCTCAACGTATCAACAGTTGAAACGGAGATTGAATATTTTTTAGATATATACTTGAAGAAATTTTCTTTCCATCCAAATTTCTTAACTCGTGAGATATTGAACTTCCGTATCAACATTTGATTAAAATAGACGTATACTGCATCTCACATCTCCTTGTAAAAGTATATACAGCATCTTATATGAAACCTAAAGGTATTGATCGGGATTAAACAATCTTAATTTTTCTAGTTTTTAAGTGTTGATGTTAATTAAATTAAAAATAAATTCCATAAACAAAAACAATTTATTTAAATCTTTATAATGAGGCCTTTTTTGCTATTTTATTTTATTTTGTTTGTTTTTTAAAACCACACTTCCTGATTTATTTTTAATTTGCTTTTTCTTACAAATCTACTCAATTTCCTCATTTCTGTAAATTTAATTATTTATCTAGGACTAATGATAAAATTTTATTTTTCTTTACGTGTACTCTAAGTGTTTTGAAGTCTAGTTTTATCAATCTTCCTCCAATAGGTAGAACGGAAGTATCCGATTCAGTTATTTATTCTCGTTAGAATCTTTATTATTGTAGTAATTTCCACGAAGGGGTAATCACCTCATTGTGGAGTTAAGTCTTGTACTCCAACGACTCAGTTGGAAATACTATTGAAGAACAATTCGCTCTTTGGCAGGGTCTCCCATTTCCGAAAGGCAGCTGAGAAGCAGTAATTGAGAATTATCTGAGGGCCAGGTTAAGGTATTATGTGACCCGTCGATAAGGGAGCCGCTTGATAAACAAACTGAGTTCACGAATAGATAGACCTTTCCATGTAATATGGGCCTCTCACAGTCGGCTACGCAGTCACGATTAAAAATTTCAGATGAGTTGCATAGTCCACAACAGAACCAGAATGAAACATAACTTCTATGACCTAAGTCCGAGGGACATAACTTATAATATTTGAAGTAATCAGCAATACCAACTGAAAAAGCTGGCCAAATAAATATAATCCAAAAAGACTAAGTTAGAAGAGCGAAGGATAAGCCAATGCATTGAAATTTGTGGGCATCCGTCCAAGTCACGTCCTAGTTGACTGCAAGCACTCCCAAACAGCCGATTGGTTGAAGTTGGCTAGACCAAAATTGTCTAACTGGAAGGAAGAAGATCTAACGGCGTGCACAGTAGGTGAGGTACCAAGTTCACACATAGTTACATTCATGCTCTCAATAAGATAAGATTCTGGCCTAAGGTATTGGCAAGTAGAAGAAATACTAACCAACATATGAGAAGATTGGAAATACTGCAAACAACAACAATATCCAAAATGATGTCTTTAATGGGCACGGAGCACAAAGCAGAAATGGCGATCAGTGTTGAATAATAAAATGTACAAAGATTCTCTTGTACCAGACACTGATTATCCAGAAAAGAAAGAATGCCGCTTAGCGGCAGCAATGTGACCCCTCAAGAAATAGTTATATACATATAAAGACTGATCTAATAGCAACTTAAGTTAGTGTCTATCACCAAGAAGTTCATCCACACTGATTGCTTAACCTGACCCTGAACAAGAATCACTGTACCTTTAAAAAAAATTGGATGGTATCAAGTGAGGAATCTTTATCGGATTAAAAGATAATAGAGTTCTCGTTAATAGGTCTAAGGTCTCCAATGCCAACATTTAAATGCCTATACAGAGAAACCGTAAGGTATAATCTAGAAGGCATTGCAACAAGTAAACACGAAAAGAATCAATAAGATTGTAAAAGAGTAATTCCTTTCAGATCCTACAGATTTGCATTATATTACTTTTTCTGATCTATGTTGTTTTATTCGACAAAAAACGCTGCAGAAAAGTTGAATATTAAGAAACGTGAACTAACACGAATAAAGTATTCGTCCGCACAAAATTATTTGTTACTCAGTGGTTTCTTAAATCTGATTCACCCATTTGGAAAAATTTGTCAGAAAAATCAGAGCTGTTTGACGACAGTTTCAAATTAATTCAACTTAGTATCAGGAATAGAACCTATTGACAGTTCTGTTCAAGTTTGTCGAGATAAAATATTAAATTAAACCAAGCCAAGAGTAAGTTAAGAGTTGTTAAGAACACTTAACAAATATGTCCTCTCTCTCAAGAAAAGGGCTGTCAAACTCCGTATAAATAAATTTCGTCCGGACATTTTTTTTCGGACAACATGAGTGGCTCCAACTTAAGTAGAGGGTTTATTAAGTTCAATAAAAATTCAACTGATTGGTTTTGTATATCCTATTATTTTTGTATCTTTGTGTTTACTTAAAAGTTTTATATCCTGCATTGTACCAATGTTATTTTTAAGAATTGGTTAATCGTAAACTCTAACTATAAGTCATTCCGTTTTGATGACTGAGATAACAAATAATATGTTCCTGTGGTTCAGACATCTCAAACAAATATGAAAATAAATGTGAAAAAAAAATTTCTTTGCTGACCTCCTCTCAGTAATCCTCTGGCAACATCTTTGAGAGTAAAACAAAATTGACGTGAAAAGATTCTCACTGCCTTTCGGAGTCGACACTAAACAGTAGTCCTCCCCACACATAGCTAAAATTAATATGGGGGGTGTGAGAAGCTAGTTTGTAATCCTGAATAACGGATTGTAATGACCAATTAAGTTAAGTAAGTGATTCTTCATATAATATATATGAATAATAACATATGAACAAAACCTAGAATACTGGCTTCTACGGCCAACTACATCATTAGATGAAGGAGCTTTGAAAATTTACTTCTTTAAGTTCCAATTTTCTGTCATTTAAATAGTTTATTAATACACAATGTATATTTGCTTAATTTGTGTATTAGACCTTTATAGCACATTTTATTAAAGGCTTTTGAAATATCTATAAAGAGAGCGGAACATGACTTCCTCGCAATATTTTTTATTATAATTGATTGTCTGTGATAATGATTGATACTGTTTGTTTTCTTAATAGCATTCTTGAAATCACTAGTCGAATCTTTATCTTGAAAATTTTCAAAACTGATGGTGGTTATTGGATTCTTTCGGATCCAAAATAATACCGGTTTCGGTATCATTTTTTTCAATTTCATTTACCATTTAGGTTACATAATTATTACGTATTTCAAGTTGTAATGCGTAATTTGAATGGAAAGTGAGTCTAATTGCCCCAAATATTTCTCTAACGATTAGGCTTCGTGAGATTTCAGTAGCTTCTAAAGGCATTTCGTGTATTCCTGAAATCTTTTTTTTAGGTTGTGGTAATTTCTTGTTTGCTGTTCTCCCCGAGCGCTTCTATTTTCCCCCACAAGTGCTTTGGTACCAGCAGAATCTGATTTGATGAGGAACCTTCTTTGCATATGCAGTCACTAATATTATTATTATAGTATTTTTTAATATTTTAAGTTTTTAAATATGTACATATATCTATTCTCTGAGCAAGGGGTGCGGATGTGTTTTTATATTTAAACAAATACACCCTACCGCCTTTTTCCGTTATATACCCATTTTGGGCAATGATAAAAGGAATAATTTAGTAAACACTCTACTCGAACTATTTCTCTTCCTTGCAATATAACCAGCTTCTAGAAATCAGAGGCTAAGTGATTTAAAAATTTAATTTACTGAATTTCCGCTGAAATTCTTTAATTCGGGTGCTGAGCAGGAAATTGGCTTTATAGTCACCTTATTCTGTACTTTGCTAGGGCATTAGACAATTTTAAATATGAAGGAGCATCATAAATTTTATCTTTCCTTTTCTCAACAATGATAGTCATATATAAAGATGTGTAATAAAAAATTAATAATTGACATACTGATTGGCAGAGATGGGAGCACATACCTTTACATTGTTTAATGACCGACTTTCCTAGATCCAACCAGTGCTATAAAATAAAACGAACAAATAAATTTATATTTAATGAGTACTTAGTTATATAATATAAAGTGTACTAAGAGTGACAATTGGAAGTAAAGACATACATATGTATGTCAAGTCATAGACTTGTGTCAATAACATTCAGACAATATTTATTCAATAACGTCATACAATAATATAATCTTACAAAAAAGGATTTTTTATTAAATCTTCAAATTATTGAATATTTATATTGTCAATTAACGTAGATATGCGAGTAAATTTACCTATGCCTGACTGAAATAAATTAGAATTTCGCCACTATTTATCTTTGGAAATATTATGTATTTTGTATGCAAATATCAATCTGAATACTAAGTTGAAGTACAATTATATTACATGAATGTTTGGTGAATACATTTTGATATAAAATTTTTCAAAGCTTTAACAATTTCTGTAGTTGGAAAGCGTGCTACAAAAGTATATGGCGGACTTCCAAAATGTAAGCTTGCTTTGTGTTTGAACAAAGTATAGTGTTTTATAAAGCCGCTATACAAAATGTTTACAATGTATACTATTTCAAAACGTCGCACAGTGGTCCAAATGCTCAATCTAGCCGGACAAAAGTTATAACTCGCTTTTGCAAAGCCGTACCGACATGAAACTTGGTACGTTTATAGATTTCATCAATAAACAATTAGAGAGAAAAAATCAAATGTTATTTTTTTTATAGCTTTACGAGCTAAAGGTTGGGAATCATCGAAACAAATTGGTAGCCCGGCCTACCAATGTGCACGATTCGCCGCAAGACTTACTCTCGGCTTGCTAAGCGCATACGTACTAAACCCAACCTAGTTCGTCACACATCCATTAAGTCGCCCCCCCCGGGACCACAATCAAGTACACCTAATTCTGTTTTTACACGGTCTTTTTTTACACGGTTTTGATATAACACGGTTTGAAAATAAAATATTTTTAATTTTTTTTACACGATTTTATTCCATTTAACACGATTTAAAATTTTTGGTGCTTAAATTTTATTTGTCAAATTGCAAGATTGCTTCTGGAGATCAGAAAGCCGCCTAAGAATTTCCACTAAAACTTAAGAAAATAATAGCCGATGGTAGATACAGTCCAGATCAGGTTTTTAATGCCGACGAAACTGGTCTTTTTTGGAAAAAAAAAAATGCCGAGAAGAACATATGTGGCCAAATCGCAAAAAAGTGCTGGTGGTTTTAAAGTTGAAAAAGATCGAGTCACATTTTTATTTTGCAGTAACGCTTCTGGAGATCGGATGTTAAAGCCCCTGCTTATCAATCGTGCTCTTAAACCTCGAGCAATGAAAGGTGTCGATTTTGATACTTTGCCAGTTAATTGGATGGCCAATAAAAAAGCATGGGTGACAACTACAGTTTTCACAGGATGGTTCATTACATATTTTGTGCCAGAAACTAGAAAATAAATGAATGAAAAAGGCTTAGAATTTAAAGTTCTTCTGTTGGTAGACAATGCACCCGGGCATCCTCAGTTGGAACACGAAAATGTACAAGTTTTGTTCCTGCCACCGAATACCACATCCATTATTCAACCACTGGATCAAGGAATTATCGCAACATTTAAAACTTACTACATCAAACGAATATTCCAGTACATTTTGGACACTTTGGATAAGGATAAAACTCTTACAGTAATTGATGCCTTACATGCTACACATGCTGGTTTAGCATTATCAGATTTACGACCATCAACCTTAAACGGATGTTGGAGAGCAATTTGGCCAGAATGGGTAAAAAGTAAATATCCTGTGGATCCAAATACAAACGAATATCCCAATATAATTGCTTTGGCACACGCAGTTGGTGGGGAGGGTTCTGATGACTTGGTATTCGATGACATTGATGGTTGATAAAGTTCTTAGCGAAGACGAAATATTATATTTTGCCTCACAGAATGTTGATTCTATAGAAAGCAGTGATAGTGAGGAACCTGTAAAAGTAACTGCAAATTTAATTCAGGAAGGACTTCAACTTGTAAATAAATTAGGACACCATTTCGTCATAAATGATCCCAATGTCGAAAGAGCTGCACAATTCCAACGTGAGCTGAATTCTTGTATGGATCGTTACAAAGAATTTTACAAAGATGTAGCTAGAATTGACGAACAACGTCTCATAACAGAGTTCATTGTTAAAAATGTAGATGCTGAACGAGCGAGAGAAAGTCCAATTCAAAATTATTCCAGCGATGATAGCGATTGTATACGCGTTCGAAGCAAGCGAATGCGAATAACTGATGATGACAGCAATTAAATTTATGTTCCTGTATTTATGATTATCACTTATTTTTTTATTTTTTTACCTTAAAAATTGAATTACCTATTCTTTTCGTTAACAACATAGCTGTTTAACTAAATTGTTTTTAGTTCCTTAACTTGCCTGAACATTTAACTTATATTATTTTTAAGCTTAGAATGCATTTTTTTTATCTTTAACAACTATGCTTGTAAAAATAAACATTATATGTATATGTGATTTAATAAAATAAACATGAACACTTCTTCTTAAAAAATCCTTTTTTTCACTAATTTTAATAGGTTTTAGAGATTAGGAACCAATCGCCTATTTTTGCATACGATCAGTGTCTTTTTTACACGGTTCTTTCTGGAACAAATCTACCGTGTAAAAACAGAATTAGGTGTATTGCATCGGGGGAGGTAAAGATTCAGCGGGTGCTGCTATCCATTTCTGCTGTTCTTGCTCTCTCTATTATCCTCTGTTGTATCAGAGCTTCCTTCGCGAAGAAACATACCGCGTTCCAGTTTTCGCATGATGCTAGCATCAGGTGAACGACGTTATCGGGGATCACCTGGGATCCGATCGTCCTTTCCAGTAAATTTCGTCGGTTTCGCTTGTATTCAGAACGCTTGATGGGCACGTTTCATCCACGTCATGTATGGACATGAACAAATATGGATTTGTAGAGGTATGCTCTATAGCATCCGTGGCCCGTAAGGAACTGTGTAAGGTAAAAATTCACCTGGCCGTGTTTCCTTCTAGTCCATTCTCCTATATTTGGTATCAATCGGCAAGTCCATCTTCCCTTTGTGGAAGAAGTCCACTCTTGCTGCCATCTATTCATTGCATCATCATTCACCTGGTCAGGGTGCACAAGCCCCGTTCTCCTACTTGTCAAGTGTCTTCTCCTCTCTACATCCACTAATATTCGAAGCGGCATCATCCACGCAATCACCAAGGCTGCTTCCGTAGATACTGTACGGAAGGCAGAAATTACTCGGAGGGCAGATCTTCTGTAGGCCTCATCCACTCCTATCCTATATGTCTTCTTGTCCATGGCCTCGGCCCATATAGAGCAATCGATCTAACCACTCTCATCAGCAATTACCTCTTCTCCTGCCTCGGACCTCCCAGGTTTGGCATTATCCGCGCGAGTGCGCCCGATGTCGCCGCACACTTCCTACTAATATACGCTAGATGTTCCTTGAATGTAAGTCTGTTATCTATCATAACTCCCTGGTATTTGATTCGTGTTATCCTTTATTCGCCGACAGTAATGGTGATGAATTCCATTTTCTTCCTACTGCTTACTAATACGACATCCGTTTTATGGTCAGCAAGTTTTAGACCTACACTTGCGATCCAGCTTCTAACTCTGCCAACTGCTGCATTGCACGTTATGGTAATGGTGTTCCCCGTAGGGCGTTCCCGAATTTCAAAAGTGATCGCCCGATGGTCGCTATGTGTTTAGACATCGGAAACAGTCCAGATCGATGTCGTCGCCAGTGCATAGCTGATGAATGTCAAGTCAATCTTATAACTCCGTCCATTTCTCGAAAATGTATCAATCTGCCCACAGTTGAGTAAGACAATCTCCAGAGTTGCAAATGCGCCAAGTAGGCACTCAGCTCTTTGGTTCGTGTACGCCGAACCCCATTCCACAGCCCATGCATTAAAGTCTCCGGCAATCACCAAAGGACTTAGATTCCTAGCTTTGCTAACAATGTCGTCCAATCTCAGTTTGTACTCTTCAATTGATAGGCTGGGGGAGAGATAACAGCTGAAGAAATGTACCCTATCAACTGTGCATTTCACAAAGCCCTCCCTCCTGTTGTCAATATCTGCCACTGGGAATTTACCACATGTCCATATCGCCGCCCAACGCTGATCGTTAGGTGCCTTATAGTGCTCGCTTAAAATCGTTAGGTCTATCTTCCGCTCCCGAACAGTCTGTTTGAGAAGCTCCTGCGCCGCTTCGCAGTGGTTTAGATTCAGCTGCAAAATTCTCATCTTTCCACGTTCATCAATCTCCGTCTAAAAATCAAATGTATATGTGTGTGTTTGAGTGTGTGTATGTATGTAGATTTTTTTTTTTTTTTGGTCTGTTTTAAGCCTAAAGAACTCAAAACGGATGAACCGATGTTCCTAAAATTTTCACATCGTATTTCTGTATGTGTGGGTGGAATTATAGGCTAATTTTTATTCAAAAGTTTTAAATGGGTGAAGTGCCACGCCTACCTTAAGAATTAAGTATTAAAAGTCTTATATCATGGAAACTGCAACAGCTAGAATCTTCGAATTCAGCATGGACAACTTTGATATCCACATAAACATTTGTGGGAAAAATGGTTGAACTAGCTACAGTGGGCGTGTTACCTCCCATATAAATAAAATACTAAAATTCGTATATCTGGGAAAACTATAACAGTCAAAATCACCAAATCATGTATGATGAAATTTAGTGTCGATATTAATATTTTGGTTAACAATAGGCGGACTAGCAATAGTAGACGTAGCACCTTCCATATCACATGGATACTAAAACTTGAATATCTGGGAACACCTAATTTTATTTATATTGTAATGAGAGTAGCAAAGCTCGCTGGGTATAGCTAGTCTCTATATATATTATAACTTAAATTGAAAGAAGAATATTTAGAAAGAATTATCTTAAATTATTTTAATATATTTAATAAAATTATACTAAAAAAAAAACAACAAGAAATACATTATGTTTATTTCAATCTATATCTGATTCACTTTCAAAATCTAGATGCCACTCTGGCATTGACGCGTCTGATAGCAAGGCAAGAACTTCTTCATCCAAAGTTTCTGTACTGCGGGAATTTTTACATAAAAATTCCTTAGAAGGCCTGCCATAATTGGAGGTCGAAGGTCCATCTAAGCATCTTTCAACACGAGATGATGAAGAAAATTTATGTGGAATATTAAAATACCCTTCTAACCAATATTTATTTTTATCTTCGAACGTGAGCCTTGTTCGACTGGCTTGCGCCCACTTTTTCGTTAAATGCATACAAACATTCGAGCAGATTGCCTTACTTTTCTGTAATAGCTATCCGTTTCATCATTCTTAATACCAATCTTAGCAACAACGTGTTTAACAACAGCATCAGTTTTCTTAGTTAGTTGTTTTTTATTACGCCAAGTATTATACAGATCTTTTCTTGTAATGGACATGTTAAACTCTAAATGAAATAAAAATCGTTTGGGCAAAATCCGGCAGGTAATTTTTTAAACATTAAAAAGCTACAGATATATAGATGACGTCAACATAAAAACTAAAGCTTAAGTACGATAAATTACCATTTGAAATTCTAATTGAATTCGGACATTAAACAAAAATTTCACATTTAAAACACACATGTACATAATTGCATTTTATTTATAAACAAAACATATTTTATGAAAAATTTAAACAGTATTTTTTACTCATACCTTTGTTATATTAATTACACAAACAAATTTTTTTTAATTGTTCTTATTATTTTTTCACGACAATTTCACTCGCACTGTTAAATGCCACTTGAGATATTAATTTTTTAGCAAAGAAGCAATTACTTGTATTTGAAGCAATATATCGACCCCTTTGCGCGAAATTATCGTATGTTACAAAAACCAAATTTTACAGGAGAGCCATTTTTCTACTTTTCTCTGTTTTCGCTTGCAATATCAAAATGAAAATATACATGTGGTTGGATAATTAACTAATATAACTACACCTAAAAGTATTCCGGTGGAAAAGTTCAAGTTTTCCGACAAAAGCGTATTTTTGGCACATACGATAATTTCATTCACAACATTTCGTAGATTGTTGTGTAGAAAATGGCACTTACGATATCATTTGTCAGTGTTAGAAATAAATTGAAACAAAGATTTATTAGTAGTTTTATGTATTTGTTCATTATTTTTTAACTTAGAATGGTACGTAGTAATAAAAAATGTAATCAATATCTAACAGAAGCATGAATTCATTAAAAAAAAAACTAAAAAAAAACAATAATAATAATAAGTGAGTTAATCTTCTTCGTCGCTTTCATTTAACATGTCTTTTTCGCGTACAGAATATTTTAGATTTAAATACTCATTGTGATTTTGGCGGTATGCTATTTTTTAATCATAGATTTTTCAAATCATTGAATTTTTGCAAAGAGATACACAAAGGTGAATTGTACAACTTTTGTAACTTAAAGGTAAAATTAAAGTTATTTATAGTTTTTTTAGTGGAATTGTGGGAATATCCGTAAATGAGTTCAATTGATTTTGATTTTTTGTCTAATAAAGCTATGCGAAATTTACATATTTATGTTTAGTTTAACTTTGTTTGGTAGTAACAGATTTGCAAAGGACTTCCAGTTTTCAAACTCTGAGTGGCCTATTTCAATACAGTTGTACCCCTATGGATTAGTTCGTGCATTGCGAATAGTTGTGGGCCATTCACTTGGCGCCCAAATGGTACGCCTGCGTACAAATGATTCAATTGTGCTATGCACAGAATCAACTGGCATCATTGTATGACCGGGAAGTAAATATGTTATTTTAATTTTTTCAACGAAGTTTGACAAATTAAAAAAATGTGTCAACATAGCTAATACAGCCTTGTTGCGGTTTTGACCAGTGAAACTGTCGCAATATAGGGCTATGTCTTTAACTGTATTTCTTTGGTCTGCGATTATTAAATACTTATACAGGGCTGTGGAAATTTCATTGCAGCCTCGCTTACCATCACGCTCACCCCACAAATAACAACAGCCACTTCTAGTGCCGTTTTCATAAACGCTGAAATTGTAGTAGGCATACTTGCGTGAGTAAAAAAGGGTTATATTATTTCCGAACGGAGTATTCAAAACTTTTTGCAAATCGAAGCTTGGCCTCATCTTTGTCTCTTATATACATCCTATACTCATTGCAATTCTGCAAACAATTTTTTTCCTCTTCTTCAAGATGTTTAATATTTTCGCAATTAGTGCATTGTATTGTAACAACTACAATATGCAAAATATTCTTCATTGGCACATACGATAAAATCGCTCACAAGAAAAAATGGAGTGTAACATACGATAAAGTATTCAATCAATTTTTGGAGCAACGAAGTGGAATTCGCCTACAATATTTTGTCAGGTGACGTCTCTTTGAATGTAGAACAAGATTGTATCAGAAACTCAATTTCAAAAAATGGTATATACGATAATTTCGCGCAAGGGGGTCGATATCAATGCTAGTGTAGCTGTTTAAAGAAAAAAAAATATTCCGCTATGTACTTTAGACACTTGTCAATATATTACCATAAAAAAATTTATTTTTTAAAGATGACTTTTGTCCGGCTAGATTGGGATTTTGGACCACAGTGCGTCGTCAATGTGTATTTTTAACGCAGTCAAAACGTAATCAGGCATCGGAGTTATAGTTGATGCATTGTTTGGCACCTTTGCATTTCTACATAATTTATATACCGTAGTAGAACTGCATACAAACTTTGTATTGATACATTTTGAAAGTCACCCTATATTTGTATATGACTATTCAATAGCATACCCATATATTTATCGGTTGAGAAGCACTTACAAAATTATCCTTATTAACGACAGACTTGATTCCGCTAATATAGTTAATGTAGTCTACAAAAATATGTTTATGTCTTGATTTTATTAAAATACCTTAATCGAGTGCTCTATCTCGAGGGTCCTTGCAATCGTATAATATGTAAAGAAAATCTTAGAAAGATGTGTTGTTTGTCAATATGACTCGGATCCTAGGATTACGTCAACTTGTTTTTCTTTAAGAAGATATTCAATATTAATTATGTGGTGACGGATGCATGTTGCGTTTTAGAAGAAAATCCTGAAACAGTTCATCAATGTAGAATGCTTTCTCAGCATATTCTGTTTTAGATTGATCATTTTCTGCACCAATTTATTACTGTATCAAGATGATTCAAATTTTAACAAGCATTTATTTTTCGTTGGAACGGAAGTACTTTTACATCGTCAGATACGATAACCGCCCGAATATTTTCGGAAATATGGCAATATTTGAAAGAGCAATTAGCGAATAACTTACCACATTTACATCTTTTTTTAAAACATTAGAAATTTGTCGTTTTTATTAGTGCCATAGAAATCAACACATAAATAGCAAGCTTCCAGTGCGTCTTAGTGATACCATACTCCTGTCAGACATTGAACGGGACCTGCTCATTTAGCGGAATTCATTCTATTATTTGTTGTTACACCAGTGGAATTTTATGATGGTGACCACATGTGATGAGGACTTTGACGCATTTATATTTAATGCAGAGGTATTATTAGGTTATTTAGTTCCTTTGGAATTCTGGGTCTGTTTTTTATTTGTAATACAAATGCATGTATTTCCGTTTTTGGCCCACTACCATAGGGGTATTATTAAAGCTCACTCACTACCCATTTCTGCCCTATTTAATTTTTAGGTTGTTATTTTTACGATATTTTATATTACTCAGTAATTAAATACCTATTACTTTCTAATGGGTAGCCACTATTAGCAGGGTCAATCATATTAGGGCTAAGAACTGCCCCCTGTCTATTAGAGTCTAATTCCTATTATAATTGTCTGTTTTAATTTCAAAAGCCCATTTTATTAATAATCAAAAAGGATGTACATTAGTGCTCTTAAAAATATAGTTACTACTACTAAAATATCGGTTATTAGTTACTTATGACAGTGTTGTCATATATAACTTATTAGTCACATTACGGTGGTTACTATTTATGTAGCATCCCCCTTGTTTTAAATAAATGTATTTATAATACTTATAATAATTAAAAATTAAATTTTTACAAATTTAGCCTATTAGGCGGTATTATTTTTCTACCATATTTTGATGTCTAATATTTATTATTATCATTATTAGAAATATTTTCATTATTTACATTTTCATTGTGATTTATATTATAATTTCCATTATTATCAATGAATTATTGTTTTCATTGTTATTACTAACATTGAAATCAAAATAAATATTTTCATTATTATTACAATTAAAATTATGTTTTTCATAGCATTATTCATAAAATTGTTGGGTTTCCGAGCTCTTGTTTTCATTATATGTTGCCTATTTCTTCTGTATACTACACCCTTTTTATCCTCTATCAAAAATGATCTTGGTTCATTACATTTTTTTTAAATTTTACCTTTAAACCAAATTGACTTTGGATTTGTCTTGAAATATATTTGTTCACCTATTTCAATTGGTTTTAAAGTAACTGAATTTCTATTGTAATTTTCACATGATTTTAATTGTTTTTGTTTTAAAAATTCATTTAATTTTTTTCGGTTCACCAATTTCGGTTTTAAATTATCTGTAACCAAAGGTAATTTAGTGCGTAATTTCCTGCTCATAAGCAATTCAGCAGGACTTGGCATATTATTACTGGATGTTGTCCGATATTGTAATAAAGATACGTATGGATCTGAACCAGAGTCTTTACATTTATACAGAATATTCTTTATCGTCTGAATATATCTTTCTGCAAGACCGTTAGATCGTGGTAAGGACTTGACGTTATATTGTCAATACCCCAATCAAGACAAAAATTTTTAAATTCTTTCGAATTAAAGGGCGGCCCATTATCTGAAATTAAAATTGTTAGAATTCCGTGTCTAGCTAATACTGATTTTAATTCCGTTATCACATTAACGGATGAATAACCAGAACTTAAAAATTTCGAATAATAATAATCAGCAATAATCAAGTAAATCTTTTTATCAAATTCAAACAAATCACATCCTAATTTGTACCAAGGTATGTGTATAATTTCATGATTTTTTAAATCTTGTTTAGGATTAGCATTTCTGTAAGTTAGGCAAATATTACAATTTGAAACCATATTATAAATATCGCTATTTATGTTAGGCCAATAAATAGAACCTCGTGCCAAATTTTGGCAACCTCCTATTCCCATATGACCCTCATGGATATATTCTAACATCTTCGACCTTAAATTCTTTGGAACTAATATTCGTTTGCTTCTAAATAGAATACCTTTCACTTCACTTAAATTAAAGTAAAATGGTTTTACATCCTCGTCTATGTCTTTCCTGTTATTTGGCCAACCATATTCTATATATCTTCTAAGTTTCTGAAAAACTTCATCATATTCAGTTTCCTTTCTAATGTTTTCAATTTCATTTACAGGTAGTGCTATTTGACAAATCAACGAATTACATTGCAAATCAATGTCTTCATCTAGATCCGAAAGTGTCTTTGTATTAAGTGGAGCCCTAGACAAGGTGTCAGTTTTAAACAGATCCTTGCCTGGCTTATAGACCACTGTTAAATTATAAGATAATAATCTCAGCATAAATCTTTGTAGACGCGTAGGAATGTTATACAAAGGTTTGTTGAACAACGGGACAAGAGGCTTGTGATCTGTTTCAACAGTCACATTTCTTCCATATATGTACTGATGGAAACGAACAAAATGGCAAATAATTCCTTTTCGATCTGCGCATAATTTATTTGACTTTCAGACAATAATACAGATGCATATGCTATTGAGTTGTTACCATGCATAATAACTGCCCCTACTGCATATTTAGACGCATCGACCGATAACGTTAACGTCTTGTCCGTATCATAATACGCTAAAACAGGTGCTTTTGTGATTTCTGTTTTCAAATTCAATTTGTTGTTCATTATTCCAACACCAGACTGTGTCATCTTTCAAAAGATCTCTCAAATGCTTATTTTTGGACGACAAATTATCTATAAAATACCCTAAATACGTAATCATGCCTAAGAAGCATTGTAATCCTTGTTTATTTGTTGATACTGGCATTGCCAAAATAGATTCAATTCGTCCCTCATTTGGTATTACACCACTTCCACTAAAAATGTGTCCAATAAACTTAATTTCCTGCTTTAAAAAAAATGATTTTGACTTGTTAAATTTCAAACCTACCAACTTGCCTCTTTCCAGAACTTTATTTAAAATTTCATTATGTTTATCAACATTTGCTGCATGGATCAAAAAATCGTCCATATATATCACTAATCCTGATATATCACCGAAAAGTCTTATCATTTCACCATGAAATATTTCAGGCGCTGAACTAATGCCAAACGGCAGACGTAAAAAACGATACCTCCCGAACGGAGTGTTAAATGTGCACAATCTAGATGATTCCTCATCTAGCTGAACCATCCAGAAACCAGAATTTGCATCTAGTCCACTAAAAATATTGGAACCACTCATACGAGATTTACACTCGTCAATTGTAGGGAAATCGAATCTAGGTCTTTTTATTACCTTATTAAGATTGCGTGGATCTAAACACAATCATAGACTACCATTTACCTTTGTGACTAACACGACTGAGTTCACCCAGTCTGTAGGCTCTTTTACCTCGACAATTACATTTAATTTTAGCATCCTTTCAATTTCTTCCTTCAAAGGATTGTGAAGGCTAAATGGTACACGACGCGGTGGGTCAATAACCGGCTGACGATTTTCTTCAAGCTGTAAATGACACTTTTCCTTAAGACACCCTAACCCATGAAACATATCCTTATATTTTTCCAAAATGGTCTCACAATTTATTGTATTGATTCTTTTAATTAAATTCATTTTCGAGGCCATTTCTAAACCTATAATATTGTTACACTTCATGTTTACAATATAAAAATAAGTTTCATAAACTATATTATTAAAAGAAAATTATGTGAAAATTTTTCCAACAACCAGGATCCTTTCACCACTAAAAGTAAATATATTATTATATACCTTATAATCCACCTTACGAATATCCAAATTGTGAACAGTGTTGATGGACATCAACACCACCTGGCAAATAACGTTCTTACCATTTACATCGATGTTGACATTCCATATGTTGTTGTTACTCAGTTATTTGTTGTTGTTTATCTCCTCGTTGATGATTATTTCATTAAGCGATCCCACAAAAAGATTTTCTTCTTCATCCGAGTTTTCATTTTCACCAATCTTTTTGACAAACTTGTTTGGTTGCTTTTTACCGTAGGATTTATAGAAACACATTTTTGCTTAATGGTTTGCTTTTCCACATGCATGACAAACTGCACCCTCTGCTGAACATTTATTTTTGTGAGTTTTACCACACCTTTTACATAACACCGACTTATCATATTGTTGTATTGGTTTATGTTATTGTTTTTGTTGATACTTATGGTTGTATTTGTTTTTTCTATGTTGTATGGCTGCTACCATCGAGTCTTCTGCTTTTTCACCATGTATGTTGGCCATATTTTCTTTTGCCATTTCAATACTCTTGGCAATTTCCAAAGCCTTTGACCAATCTATTAAGCCTTCACTCAATAATCTTTCTTTTACATTTTTGTAATTATCAGACAGGCCACAAATAAAAATATCTTTGTGTTACTTAGATTTTCCAATCTAATCATTATGTGAGTTAAAAATCTCGAGGCACTGCGATCCCATATTGTGCAACAATAACGCCACCTTTCTCTTATCGGACTGCAAATCTAAATTGGAAGCCAATAAGTAGATCTTAAATTGTTTGTTCCAATTTTTCCATTCAACGGCTACGTTATGTGCCTTTAGGTTTAACGGTAACTTGGTAGAGGCAAACATAATCTCTTTTTCCGCTGGCACGTTGTCCGGCATCTTATACAATATGATTGTTTTAATTTGTTTTATTAAAAAAAAAAACCAAAACGACTGGACGTATTTTCCTTTTAAAACTATTTTGTTTTAATAGTACTTTTTTTTTATTGTATTTTAAAAGTTTTATTTTCTATTTTAAAGTTGGCACACCTGACACCATATTATAATTGTCTGTTTTATCTTCAAAAGTCCATTTTATTAATAATCAAAAAGGATGTACATTAGTGATCTTAAAAATATAGTTACTACTACTAAAATATCGGTTATTAGTTACTTATGCCATTGTTGTCATATATAACTTATTAGTCACATTAGGGTGGTTACTATTTATGTAACAATTCCCTAGTTGGAGCGGCTAATAAGATCCATCCATGGTGTGTTTTCAAAAGCATGGTGTGTTTTCAAAAGCCACATTTACAACAAGATCACGATGTAACTCACATATGCTTATAACCATGGTGCGTTTACAATGCACCTGAGTACTTTATTTTGAAAACGTTGTATAATAGTTTTTTTTCTCGCTTGTGCACAATTGTTAATATATTGTTACGAAAAGGGAAACGGTGTAACATCGTTTAACATTAAGACGATGAACAAAAGCTAATGAAGCAAAAAAGAAAACCATGAGTACGAAAGAGAAGGGGATAGATACAAGTAAGCGAGAACGCAACGACAAAGAATGCAACTAAAATACGTAAACAACAATGAAACTACGAGAGTTCTCGAGAAAGCGAAAACACGAACGTTCTACTTCAAGAATGTGATGGGCAGAACTTTCGAACACCTCAAGAACTTGGGAGAAATTCTGCAACGAATCTCAATGTCTGGACTAAAATTAAGCGAAACGAAATATGCATTCTTCCAAAAACAGGTCAAATATTTGGGGCATCTTGTTACATCAGATGGCATATCCAGGGATGAAGATAAAATACGAGCAGTAAAGGACTGGCCTCGTCTCCAGAATCTTCATGAATTACGCAGTTTTTTGGGTCTATGCACATACTACAGACGCTTTGTGCCTAAATTTGCTAGCGTGGCTGCAAGCTTGCATGAGCTCACCAAAAAATAAAAGGTGTATCAATGGGGTGAGTCGCAGGAAAAGGCGTTCCAGACACTAAGAGAACTATTGTGTGCTGCACCAGTTTTGGCGTATCCAGTCCTAGGGGGAAAATTTATCTTAGACAGTGATGTAAGCGGATATTGTATTGGTATTGGTGGTGTACTTTCCCAAGTGGTCAATGGTACAGAGAAAGTCGTAAGCTACTATAGTCGCACACTGTCAAAGCCTAAACGGAACTATTGTGTGACCCGACTTGAGCTACTTGCATTGCTGGAGTGCATAAAACATTCCCTGTATGGCCAACATTTTCTGCTAAGGACTGATCATTCCGCACTAAGATGGCTGCTGCAATTCAAGAACCCTGAAGGACAGTTAGCACGTTGGATTGAGCGCCTTCAGACTTACGACTTCAGCATCGAACACCAAAGAGGCATAAAACATGGGAACGCCGACTCTGTAATTTGGAGTGACAGCTGAGAAGATGGAATCCATCGTTGATATCCGACTAACGCAGATCGAAGCCAACGAAGACTGGACCGAAGCACAAAGAAGTAGCCCAATATTGGCGAAGATTATAGCAGCTATGGAAGACGACAAACGGCCTACCAGAAATAAGATATCCACAGAATGTCCTCTTACAAAAGCATATTGCGCACAATGGGAAAGTTTAAAATTAATAAACGGGTGCTTATATCGACATTGGGAAAGCGCTGATGGCAAGACCACATCCAACCTATTAGTAGTGCCAAAATGAAGGAAGTGTTAAATGAGCTCCATAATGGAGCTAGTGGAGGACGTCTTGGAGTGACAAAGGCGCTAGAAAGGTTAAAACAACATTTTTATTGGGTTGGATGTCAGCAAGCAGTGGCGGATTGGATAGCAAACTGTACGCAGTGTATTGCAGCTAAAGGCGAGCAACAGATGGACTGGGACGAACACATTCCGAGGGACCGTACTGATCTGCGGTCCATGATTCAACATCTAGGTCACTCGCCAAGATTATGTTTGGGACTCAGATAAAACTGCCCGGTGACTTAGAGTTTGGTGTTAAGTCCGCCACAGAGAAGGATGTCACATACATTGGAAAGCAGGAAAGTCTAAATGAACTTCATGAATTTGTGCGCACACGTATAAAAATGGTTAGTGATAGGATGAAAGGGTTTCCATGAAGGGCAACTGGTACTATTATACAACCCAAAGTGGAAGAAAGGATTATCCCCCAAGTTGCAAAGTAGCTGGGATGGACCGTATAAAATAGTGAAAATATTAAACGATGTCGTGTACAGGATACAGAAAGCTAGCAGCTCCCGAACAAAAATGAAGGTCGCACACATAGAGCGAATGGCAAAATATGAGAGAAGAGATAATAAGCCTATTCGGGACGAATACGCAAACAACAATGAAACTCTTGTGTGAAGACGCGTGTGAAGAGAACAGTCGTGGTTTGAAGATCTCCGTTGTAAGCAAAGAAGAATAGCGAACAAGCAATTATTATTTTATACATCAAGTTATAAACAGTGTCACACAAAAGTAGTGCGTACAATAAAGAATTTAATTGAAACTAAACACCAATTTATTTTTATTTTGTTTGCAATCAACGAACTCATATTTTAAACGTTTTTAAAAAGGTAAAAACGTAACATATATATGTGTATATGTAAAGCTAGAGTCAGGTGTAGATATGTAAAATGCTAAGTGCATGTAAACAAATAAGGAAGCTGCGAAAGAGTCACTCGTCAGTAGTCAGTTGAGCCGCTCAGTCGTCAGTAGAATTAATCGGTCGTCAATCTCTTATAAGACGTTTTTGTATCAATTAATTGCTTTTTTATCTTAAAATAACTTTTATTCTATTATTCAACACAAAACTTTTATTAATTTAATTTGAATTTAAAAATTAATGAACTTTGTAAAATAAATAAATAAACTTTAAAACATTATTTTGCCCAGTTTTCATTATTATTTTACATTTGGGGGCTCAACCTATAAAAAAAACTAAATTCTGATTTTTTTTATAAAAAACTAAAACCGCTAATAAAACCGAAAATAAAAGAAGACAGAAAATTAATACGTAGTTGGTGTTGTTTTTCTTAACAAAAACAAAATTATAAAGAAATGGTTTGCTAAATTATTTAAAAAAAAAGACAATTTTTTTTATGATACGGTGTTAAATGAGAGCTAATGTAAAAAAACACAACTCCAGAGACAAAGAGAAGAAGAAAATTTAAGTAATAAATCAAAAGAAAAAGAAAACATAGAATCATTTAAAATGTCAAAGAAAGAAGAAAGCTTTTCTGTAGAAAATACACAGTTAAACGAATTGATAAAGCTTTTATCATCGAAAATCATGAAAGAAGATGAAGATAAAAACAAAACAAACGTTTCTATTGAGTGTTTTGCGAAAATTGTTCCTGATTTTGATGGCATCTCGATGGCGGTAGAACAATGGTTCGAAAATTTTGATAAAAATGCTGATGCTTATGACCTAAACGAAAAGCAGAAATATGTACATGCCAGGAACAAAATGAGTGGAGTAGCAAAATTGTTCTTGGAAACTGTAAGTGTATGTGATTATGCTACTTTAAAGAAAGTTTTAATGGATGAGTTTGGTAAGTCGTACAGCAGTGCGGAAATACACAGAATATTATCGATCCGCAAAAAATTGGAGAGTGAATCATTTCATGAATATGTCTTACATATGAGAAAGCTAGCTGCAGCAGGGTATATAGAAGATATTTCGGTAATAAGATATATCGTAGATGGGTTACGAATAAAAGCTGAGTTTAAATATTCGTTATATAATGCAAAAACATTTAGAGAGCTTCGGGAGCAATATTCAGTGTATGAACGTATAAAGTCTAATGAGCCAGCACATAGTGGAGCTTTTAACCAAACAAATATAAGCCGTCTATGAAAAAAGAACATTGCTTTAATTGTGGGTCGAATGATCACAAAAAAAAGATTGTAAAGAATTAACAAAATGTTTTGTGTGCAATAGTACGGGACATATTTCAAAAAATTGTGTTTTAAGAAATCAAAAATCGAATCCAAATGATGCTGTGACAAAAATCGTTTAAAGCAAATATTTTTTGAGAACCAACAAATTGATTGTTTAATTGACAGCGGGTCCGATGTTACCCTTGTGAAAGAAAGTGTGTATAAACAATATTTTAAACACCTTGATTTAAAACAAAGTTCGTCCATGCTATTCGGTCTTGGAAACTTTCCGACAGAGCCGCTTGGTTGTATGAAAGGTACGGTTCGTGTCAACTCGGTAAAATCAAAACACGATTTCCTCGTTGTTCCTGACAATGCATTAAAATATAACACCATTCTCGGTTATAATTTTATAAGAAAATTTAAGTTTATGTCGGACGGTAACGAGTATAAATTCGAATATCAAAATAACATACAACAGGATAACGATTTTTCGGTGTATAATATAACAGCAGCTGAGTTAGATGTTCCACCAAATTACAGAGAAGAAGTGGCTAAATTAGTAACAAGTTATAAGCCGTCTGTTATAGAAGAGTGTCCGGTTATCATGAAAATTTTACCTAATGGAGTAATAAGACCATTCCGTCATTCGCCATCTAGATTACCAATGAAAGAGCAAGAAGCTGTACGTGAACAAGTTAAAGAGTGGTTGGCAAAGGGTATTATCAGAAAATCAACCTCACCTTACAGAGCTTGTGTTGATTTTCGCCAGTTAAATAATATGGTACTGAAAGATTGTTTCCCAGTGCCATTAATTGATGAAGTATTAGAGAAACTCCAGAATTCAAAATTTTTTACTGTTATGGACCTTGAAAATGGGTTTTTTCATGTGCCCATAGAGGAGAGTAGTAAACATTATACAGCGTTTGCGACAAAGTAAGGCTTATTCGAATTTAATAAAGCACCGTTTGGTTTTTGTAGTTCGCCTGCGAACTTTATAAGATACGTAAGCCATATTTTTCAACCACTAATAAATAAAAATATAATGGAGCTGTATATGGATGATATCGTAATTTTTGCAGATACCCCCGAAAGCAGTTTATCTAAACTGAAAATAGTATTGGATACCGCATCACGTTTTAATTTAAAAGTTAAATGGTCAAAATGTTCGTTTCTTCAATCCAAAATTGATTTTCTGAGCCATACCAGAGATCGTAGCAATGTACTTACAAGATATTTTAGTGTACACCTTTAATAAATTGAAGGCATTGCCTTTCATTCGTCATGTACATCTGATACTAATGTGTGGCTATGACTGTACTCGTGTACATCTTGTGTATATGCTTTAGCAAACAAACACACGAGTGGGAGTTGCCATATTTGTAGTTTTTGTAACTTTTGAACTAAAAGACATAAAAGTGATATTGGTATGGCATTCTTTTGATATGACAAAAGTATCAATATTTTCTTTTGTACTATTTCTTTTTTAGGACATTTAGGGGATACAATGTGTATTTTTTTTATAACTTTTACACTCAAAGACATATCATATTTATGTATGCGATACATGATATGACAAAAGCATAAAACTTGTCTTTGATACTATTTCCTAATTTGGACATTTAGGTGATAAAGTTCTTACATTAACACTTGGCACTTTTTCACAACTTTTAAACAATGACTGAAAATATATACATATGTATGTAAATACACAGTTTAACTTTTCTCATGTTTTTTTCTTTATTAGTTTATTAATGTATGAAAATCTTCTTAGTTGTGATGGAATTTCAAGTTTTATTTTGTTTTTGATAATAATATAAATATCAAGAAAAATATTGACATTTTCATTTTCACGAAAAAATTTAAGTAAGTATTTCTCTGTTAAGGGTTATTTTTATGCTTATTGGTGCTCAAAGATACAAAACAATTCATCTGGCAACTCAAATGTGCACACGTCTATAACCCCTACAAGAAATAAATAACCGAAACTAATACATACAAGACTTACTTACTACTACATATGTAATTTTTATTTGACTTTTTATGTTTTAGAGTTGTATTTCTTAATAGTTGTATTTTTCATCAAAAACACATCACTGTTAACTGTCAAATGACCGGTAAATTTATTAATTTCAAAAATTCAATCGGAGTAGGCTTTGAAAATAAAAATTTATAGCGTCCTATGACGAAAATTTTAATTGTCATTTTGTGTTATACAGAAAGCATTGAAAAAAAACCAACTTACAATATATTATAAAATTTATATGAAATTAATACAAAAAATTAAAATAGAAAACAAATTTTTATAAAATTAATATAAAAAATTAAAAAAAGAAAATTTAAACCCAAAATTGAAGTGTGAAAAGATAAGTATAAAAGTGAAGTGTGATATTTATAATATAATAAAATATTTTTATATACTTATACATATATATATATACATATCTGTGTTTTTTTAAATAATGGAATGGAGGAAATTAGGAAATACGGAGTTTGCGCAAGCTATGGTAAGTAATTAAATTCAATTGTTAGCACTTTTTATAAAACAATTTTTCATTTCCAGACAACATACTTGTTCAGCTTAAAGGGAGTGTCAGAAGATGTTGGGACAGTTACCCGCTCCTTATTTACTGATAGCTTGATGGAGGGCTATAATTGGGATGGAAGATGTCAGAAGCATGCTCTCATCAAGCTCAGGCTCTTCGACAAATTTCTCAGAGGTACATATTTTTTTTATATGATATACATTTAAAATCGTACCTTTAATTATTTTTTAATTTTTAGATGTTTTTCAGAAGCCTGACTTTGATAAAAGTCTGAGGAAGGCAGTGGACAAAAGCCACAATAGGTCCAAACAGTTGCGATACCTTAGGAAGGAAAAATAAAAACAAGGTTGGGGTCCCTCAACAGGAAAGGTTGGTCACATCCCTGTAATTGTGACACTATATATATATATTATTATTATTATTACTATTATTATTATTATTACTATTATTATTATTACTATATTTATTATTATTTATATATAATATATATATATATTATTATATTGTTACGAAAATGGAAATGGTGTTGTTAAAATAATAAGCAAAAGCTCCAAAAACAACACAATGGACTTGATCACGCATAAAAACAAAAGCTCCAAAAACAAAACAATGCAGTTGTTCACGTGATCAACGAATGAGTAAGCATATAGCAACAAAAACAACAGTGCTTGTTTACAAGATCGATGAATAAACAAAAAAAAATATAGCAACAACGTCTGCGTATAAAAGAAATATAGCAAAAAGACAAACAAACAAAACAACAACAACTCTGCCTGGACGAAAGTAAATAAGATACACGAACAACAAAAATGGAAACAAGTTGTTTACATTTTTGGATTGTTCCCGAAGGTCGTCATCATCCTTCAAGGGCATTCATCACACTGTTGATCGAGTGATATAAAAGGCAAGATAAAGCGAGCAACGATGATTCGAGTTATAATCCAGTCAGACTTGTGTGTAGACATTTTGCGTGAAGAAAACAGTTGTTAGTGTGGTGCTTACAAAAAAGGTTGTGAGCAAAGAAGAATAACTAACAAGTGTTGTTGTTGCTTATAAAAAAGGTTATAAGCAGAGAAATATCACGAACAAGCACATATTGTGGAAATTATCATTGTATGCGTAGAATAAGTTCGAACAGTGGCACGAAGGTTGTGCAGAAAATAAAGAATTAATTAAAAAATAAACACAGATTTATTTTTATTTTATTTGCAATCTACGAACTCATATTTTTAACGTTTTTAAAAGGTAAAAACGTAACAATATTATTATTATTACTATTATTATTATTTCCTATTTTTTTTCTTCTGAATTTTCTCTATATATTATTTTTTTGCTTGTGTTATGTTTTTTTTATTCATTTTTTATTTATAAAATAAAATATGTATATGAAAACAAACACCAATTTTCTTTTGCAAAGAGGTAATTCAACAGGTTCGACTAGTAAAATGACTAGTTATTTGACTAGTAAAATGACTAGTTGTTTGAATAATAAAATGACTAGTTATTTTACTAGATGTTTTACTAGTAAAATGACTAGTTGTAACTTAAAAAAAGGGAAAGAGTGAGCAGGTTAGATATATGTTTTACAGTCGAAAGAATTCATACATATGTTAGAAAGAGAAGCAAAATCACATGTACACGAATGTTTACGTCAAGTTTTTCACATTGCCCTTAATAACTAGATGGGAAGTTGTGACTACTTTATAAGTTATACTTGACGGTCATATAACTAGTTATTTGACTAGTTATGTTCTGGTAGGGACGTTAATGCTATGTTTTTAATGTCTTCAATGTATACATTTAGATATGATGCACAGAAGTGTACACTCAAGAAATATTCGTGTATAAAGTGAGGCATGCATACATTTTTCAATGTCATTTTTTTCGATGTCCATTGTGTAGGCTTGTGTGTATAGAAAATAAAATAAAATGTGTACACTAAATTAATCTCTGAGCCATACAGTACAAAACGGGAAGATAAAGACAAAACGAAAGCGATCGAAAAATTTCCTGAGCTGAAAAATATTAGAGATGTTCAGTCATTTTTAGGGATAACCGGTTAAAATTTGTTCAAGGTTATGCTCATATTGCTCGCCCGCTTACGAATTTGCTTAAAAAAGATGTAAAATTTATTATTGGTGAAGAAGAACTAAAAGCAATTAACAAATTAAAAATGATATTAACCAAAGAACCAGTACTTAAAATCTACGATAGATCAGCTATAACCGAGTTGCATACAGATGCTTCTAAATATGGTTTTGGTGCAGCACTTTTACAAATTAGTGAGAATCAGTTGCATCCAGTTTACTATTGGAATAAAAAAACATCATCACAAGAACAAAATCAACATAGTTATATATTAAAAGTAAAAACTGCATATCTTGCAACGAAAAAGTTTCGTCATTATCTTCTTGGTATACCATTTAAATTAGTTACTGACTGCGCTGCTTTTAAACAAACGACATCAAACAAAGACGTACCAAGAGATGTAGCATAGTGGATAATGTATATTCAAGATTTTGCATTTACAATTGAACATCGTGCAGGAAACAGGTTAAAACATGTTGATGCTCTCAGTCGTTACCCTATAGACGTTATGGTTATGTCAGATATTTCAGTTAGAATTGGTAAGCTCCAACAAGAAGACGATGGAATAAAAGCCATAATTCTAAAAGCTGGAACTTATAACGACTATAAAATGAAAGGCAATTTGATTTATAAGAGTGTTGCTGGGAATGATTTACTTGTGGTTCCGAAGTCAATGGAATTAGAAATAATCAATAACGCGCATGAACAAGGTCATTTCTCAGTGCAAAAAACCGACATCGTATCCAACAGCAGTATTTCATACCTCATTTGGAGAAAAAAGTTGATCAGTTCATATCCAATTGTATTAAATGCATAACTTTGACCCCCTCTAACTCCGGCAGTTCTGGACTGATAGAGCTGAAAATTTGTGTCTGGCCAACTGTCCAATAGTACTAACCTTGGTGCAAATTTCATCCAAATCGGAAGACATCGATTTTAAAAATTGGGTCACTTGACACGAAATTGCCGATATAAATAACATTTTAATGATTAAGCGAAATATGTACATATATTTACATACACAAAATTTTAATTTACTTTATTAATTAAAACTACTTATTTAAAATATTCTTTTTTTTTTTTTTTGTAAATAAATATAAATATCATTTTTTTTCTAGACATATATATTATATATCATTTGTAAAGAAAGCTCTTATAGATATCACTTGACCAATGATCTCTATAAGACCTTTGACCTTGACACGAAATTGCCCATATATATTTTTTCTTTATTATTATATTTTTTTTTATTATTATTATAGTTTAATTTGATATCTTAAAAAAATATTTCGTTGTTTGTTCCACTTATAGTATATGGGTTTTTGTTTTTCTTAAAAAAATTTTTTTCTTTTCTTTTTTTTGTTTGAGTAGAGCTTTTCTTCTTGTTTTTTTTGGGCTTTGTTTTTATACTATATCCTGTTTCATTTTTAATATTATTTGCAAATGTTATTGCTCTACTTTTCTTCAATATACACTGAGCGCCATAAGTGAGTCAACACCCACTATAATTTTAAATTTTCTATTATAAAAAATATACTTGTAGCACAACAATAATTGAATTGTTGTTTTTGTTTTAATATTTTATAAGTAATAAATAAACGTTTTTATTTTTGGAAATTTATTCGACTATTTTCATTTACTTTTCTCGCTATCCTAAGAAAATGAATTATTTCAGTAGTGTTTACTCACTTTTGGCGCTCAGTATATTCAGTTAAAATTTTACATTATTTGTCGTAGGTCATATACATACTTCTATTTTGATGTTTTTCTCAACTTGCTAACTTGAGCCTGTTTTTATGAACTTAAATTTCTTTATCTTTATCAACTAGCAAAGTACAATTGTAGTTGTCATGAATTTTTATGACCCTGTATGGACCTTTGTAAACATTCTGCAATTTATGACCTTGTTCTTTTTTTATAAACACATGATCATTTATTTTGATTCTTATTGGTTTCGAAGTTTTATCATAACTTAAGGCCGTGTCACATAGAACTTTTGCTTCGCGTTGCGTTACAAATTCGCTTTGACATTTAAGATAAATGTACATGTTTATATGGCACTTGTCACATAAACAGCTTTTAACGCAACGCAAAGCGAAAAGTTGGGCATCTCTCATCTTTTTGCGCGCTTTGACAATCAGCTGTTGATTATTCTGTATATATTTTTGGCAAATTTGCGCGCAAATTTTATTTTTTTAATATTTGTCCTTACGCAGTTTTTTATAAACTCAGAGACATATTTAGTAAGATTTTTCCAATAGAAATACCTTCTAATTTTGTTAATCATTCGAGTTATCCCTGGGTGGCCACCTAACAGGGGGTCCTCGTGAAATTTTCTTAGTATATCCTGCTTCTCTTTTTCATTTGTAATTTCTGTGACTGATGGTGTAAGCGCTATTGTAATGTGGTTTAACATCTTGTTGCCTAATTCTTTGAATTCATTTTTAGGTACCTTTTCAAAAATCTTATCATTTAATCTCATTTGCAATTTGTCAATGTGAATGTTATTGGCTTGTAACTCAAGCTCTTGGAAAAATTTACCTAGGTCTATTTGTCCATTAATAACATATACATTAGCTTTAAATTTAAAAAGAATTTTACTTCCTTTTTTAAAATCACTTCCTTGGATGTGGGTTATTATATTAGGAAGTTTTCTAAATTGGCGCGCCGAAATATTTTCATAAATATTAGGTTGGGCTTGTTCTCTCTTTCTTGCACTTGTTGCTTGGGTCTTGTTGTACCGTCATCACATTACAGGCTTTTATATCTTGAAATGTAATTCTTGACAACGCATCAGCTGCGTAATTTTTTCGCCCTTAATATATTCTATATCGAAATTGTATCTATCAAAATATTAGTGCCTTGCTACTTCCATTTAGGCAGAGCTTAACAAAGGCACTTAAATTTAATTTACGCTTCAGCTGCGTAATTTTTTCGCCCTTAATATATTCTATATCGAAATTGTATCTATCAAAATATTAGTGCCTTGCTACTTCCACTTAGGCAGAGCTTAACAAAGGCACTTAAATTTAAGTTAAGCATGAAGACATTTTTTATTATTCCCCCAGAACCAACTGGGGGTCCTCGGTGTTTCCCGAGACCCTTTGTGTGATTCTTACACCTACATATATGTCGCCTTTGATTAAAACGTTGGTTATTATTACGACCACGATTGCTATTTCTATTCTGATTGAAGTAATTCTGTCTGTTATTGGTCTGAAAATTTTGGTTACCTCTAACGTTTTGTTGGTGGGAACGATTTCCTTGTAAGCTTCGATGGCTGTCATTTCTATAATTTGGGCGCTAAATTGATTTTTATAAAAAAAAAAATTGGCACAGAATTTGCATTGATTCCAAAAATGCAAAAATACATTTTTTTTCTTTTTTGCACAACTTGAGATATGCACTTTTTCATTGTTGCCACAAAATTATTCTAAATAAAATTTTAAATTATTTTTCCCGCTACAAGCGCAAAGTTACGGAATTTTTGAAATCCATTTCAGAAATTTTTGAGAACATATTTTTTGCATTTATTTAATAGTTATATGTATGTACTCAATATTCCTATAAGTATTAATAATAGAATAAGTTTATTTTTTGTTTTTTAATATATATACTTAAGTTACTGATTTTTGTATTTTTTTTTAAGTGTTAGTAATAAAAAAATTTTAAATTTCTTTAACAACAATAATTAATCACTTTTTTTTTTTTTTTGATTTAAAAACATTTTTCATTTTTTTAAACTAATCCAAACTACATAACACGCTCAACGCCGGGTACAATCTGCTAGTCTCTTTATAAAAAAAAAATTAATGGAAAAAAATTGTTACTTATCTACTTCTTTTTTTTATTAATGTGGTATGTTGTAGCTGATTTCATCTTAATGTTTTCTGTATAGATCCACTTCTGTTGTTGTTGGCTTCTCCTCAGCTTAGAGAGCATGCATCCCTTATTGAGGGCGTTGCGAGAGTGCAATATGTTTGTCGTGAAGGCCACAAAGTCAAGTACAACAGAGGTTTTATATACATCGGTTTGTTTGAGTGATGTGTGGCACAACAGATACGGACATCTCAACTATAAAAGCCTGCGTGATTTATCAAACCAGCGAATGGTATGACAATAAATGACAACATCGATGATGGCCAGTCGAACTGTAAGATTTGCATGCTGAGAAAGACACACGTATTGTCATCCCCAAGGGAATCTAAAACTAAAACAGAGCATTTATTGGAAATTGTACATTCTGACGTTTGTGGTCCTTTTAGAGTGCAATCTGTGAGTGGTGCTAAATACTTCGTCACATTTATTGACGATAAATCGAGAAACATTTTTGTTTATTTTCTTAAGAACAAAAGCGAAGTGTTTGCTAAATTCAAATTGTTTAAAGCACAAGTCAGACAGGATGGAAAATAAAAACACTATGATCGGACAACGGCGGTTAATATGTACGTGAACGTTGACTTTGATAATTTTTTGGCAGCAGAGGGTATCAGTAGACAACTGACCGTACCATATACGCCGCAGCAGAACGGTGTCGCGGAGAGAGCCAACCGCACAATTATTGAAATGGAAAGGTCGATGATGGTACATGCGGGCGTCAAACAATACTTATGAGCAGAGGCAGTGAACACGGCTGCGTATATTCGTAACAAGTGCCCAACGAAAAATTTCGAGAAAAAACACCATATGAGGTGTGGTACGGTAGGAAGTCTAATGTCCAACATTTTAAAACGATTGGTTCGTATGCTGTGGCTCTTAATAAATCTGCGAATGTGTCAAAATTTGAAGCCAAGGGCTCTTAGTCAGTGATGCCAAGTGTAGGGATTTTTCCCTTTTTGTAGGGATTTTTTTCAAAAATTTCGCATGTAGGGAAAAAGGGAAAGATTTCTTAGTTTTTTCGAATTGTAGGGAATTTTTTCAATTTCAAATTTTTAGCTTCTAAAAACTATTTTTCTTCCAATATAAATTAAAAAATGTATTTTATCATACAATATTCCCTTTGATAACATCATTGGACTGTGTTGCAATGGCGCTAATGTTATGGTCGGACAAAACAATTCGTTCGCATCCAGACTTTTGCTGGATAATCCCGACGTAATAACAATCAAATGTATTTGCCACACTGCCGCCATCATAGCAAACAAATCTTGCCAAGAGCCCCAGAGGATTTGGTAAGACAAATAGGAACCTACATTTCCGGCAGTTTTAAAAGATGTTCTCAGTTGGAGGACTTCCAAGAAATGAACGAAAAAAAAGGAAAATATTAAGAACATCAACAACCAGGTGGCTGTCTCATCAAAAATGCATCGAAAGAATATTGGATAATTGGCAAGCTCTAGTTGAATATTTTAAATTTGCAATTAAACAGGACAAGTTGAAATCTGCAGATGTTATACTGACTGAACTTACAAATGAGTGTAATAAAGCTTACTTACTTTTTTTGAGATATGTGTTAAATTATTTTTACTTGTTAAATGCACTTTTTCATTCGAAAAAAATGCATTCAGAGTCATCAAAATTTTTTTATAAACTTGGCCAAAATTTTATTAAAAAAGAATGTTTGAAAATTTATTGTGTCATAAGGTCACCTCATGTTTCATTGCCAATAGATGATGTCTATGTCGGCAGTGAATGTGAAGAATTGTTGAAAACATTTCAAAAAGCCAGTGTTCATCAGGTAAAATCTGATTGTCTACAATTCTACATAACTGCACTTGAAGAAACGCAAAGAAGACTGCCACTTAATGACAAATCAATTTTCAAAGAAATGGAATTTTTAAACCCCGTAGCGGCCATTGGAAAAAGTAACAAAAGTATCTATCAATTTAAATTGATATGTTATAAATCTATGTCTAAAATCTGCAAATCAAAAAATTTTAATGACAATTTGATCTTTCCAAATTTTGCAAAAATTATAAAAATTTTATTAAGTTTGCCACATGCCAACGCTGACGCCGAAAGAATTTTTTCTGTTGTAACTGACGTACGAACGAAAAAAAAAGAACAAATTAATCCATGAGTTATTAAATTCTATTTGCATTATAAGATCTCATTTACAAGCTAATTTAATTAATTGTGTAAATTTTAAATGCACACTGAGTCATTTAAAAAAAAATTAATTATACAGAATTGTACAAATAATTTTTTTTCATTAATTTATAATATTTGTTATTTTTATGTTATTTTTGTATAATAAATGTATGTACCTGAATTGAAAATGTACAAATTTAAAATAAATATTTATTTAAAAAAAAACGGAAAAAGTGGCGTAGGGAATTTTGTAGGGAAAATTAAAAGTGGGTGTAGGGAAAAAAGGGATTTTTTTTCATTGACGTAGGGATTTTTGGAAAAAATCTGCTGGCATCACTGCTCTTAGTACATAATGGTTGGTTACTCAACAACATCGAAGGCCTATCGACTTTTTGATACAAAGACTCGAAGCATAATTGAGCAGCGCGATGTATTGTTTGATGAGGATATGTTTGAAAGCAACCAAAGTGTTAATGGGGCAAATAGAAAGACGGAAGATTATTTAACGTTATATTTTGGAAATAATGAACAGCACCACAATACCGTTGGAAATAATAATAGCAACATGAAGACTGATTTTCTTGATGATAGCGACAATGATGCCGAACACTCAACACATAACAGTTTTAACACCGCCGACGCTGATGATACAGAACCCGAACGGAAAGTTTTTGGCCATGAAGACCTAGAATAATACGCAGCGGCAAACCTGATAGGCCAAGAAAAATATTTAATGTTAAAAAGGAAAACAATGAATTATGTGGAGCTATTAGTGAAAATGTACCACAAACGGTTGAAGAGGCCTTGAAGAGCGAAAACAAAGACTTTTGGAAAAGAGCTATGAATGAAGAATTCTGTGCCTATTCTATTAAGAGAAATGTTAATGGAGAAATTGAGCATTATAAAGCACGCTTAGTGGCAAAAGGATGCAATCAGAGATTTGGTATCGATTTTGAGGAAACATTTTCTCCAGTGGTACGCTACTGCACAATTCGATTGTTGTTAGCTATAGCGGTTGAAAATAATATGCACCTACATCAGGTCGATATCAGTACGGCCTATTTTTCATGACGAAATTTATATGAAACGACCTACAAATTTTATTGATGGCAAATCACCAGAAAAAGTTCTACGTTTGCATAAGGCTATTTATGGTTTGAAACAGAGTGGTAAAGAGAGTGGTGTTTGATGGTGTTTTACGTAAAATAAACTTCGTTTCCTGCAAAAATGAGCCATGTTTGTATAGGGCTATGAAAAATGACACTCTTGTTTTAATAGCAGTATATGTAGATGATCTAATTATTGGATGCAGTGATCTATCGGTGGTTTTGGGTGTAAACAAACAACTTGCAAATGAATTCGAAGTCAAGGACAAGGGTGTGTTGAATAACTTCTTGGGTATGGAGGTAGAACGCGAGGGCGAAACAGGTGCGATTAAATTAAGCCAAGTTGTTCCCTACAGGGTTTCGTGGACGCTGATTTTGGAGGGGACGCGTCGGATAGAAAATCCTATACGGGTTTTACATTTTTTTTGGAGGCTGTCCCACCTCTTGAGAATGTAGAAAACAACATTCAGTTGCCCTCAGCAGTACCGAGGCCGAGTATATGGCTGCTTCAGATGCTGCAAAGGAGGCTATATATTTAAAACGGCGGCGGATGGAGGTTAATGCTTGGAAAGGTGGTCCAGTATTGTTACACATAGATAATCAGGGAGCACAAAAGCTAGCTGAAAATCCAGTTTACCATAAACGCCGTAAGCACATTGACATAAAATTTCACCATATAAGGGAGGTGGTTCAACGGCAGGAAGTGAAGTTAGTGTACTGTCCTACGGCTAATATGATCGCCGATATTTTGACAAAGAATTTGCCAAAAGTTAAACATTGTAATTTTTTGAAGATGTTAAAGTTGAATTGATGGATCGTAAAGCAGCATCCACGTTGAAGAGGGGTGTTGATATTGTGGTTTAATGACAACCCTCTTATAACAACGCGTATGCTGTTGCGCTTTATTACATTTTTCTTTTTCTCTTGTGAACTATAATAGAGTTAAGACGCTTTTGTTTGAAATAAATTATATCTTTAAATATAAACTTTGTCACAAGATAGCTATAAAATAATTCTGCCTTTTGACTATTTGTTTTGGTCCAATTTCCGTCTGCCATGTGAATGGGAGGATTTTATGTTATGAGTCTCTATAAGTTTTTCGTTGATTTGCACAAAGAATAGTCTCAAACTTTGCAAATATTTATTGAAACTTCTGTTCTTATAGCTTTCGATTTCTAAGCTAATCATTCTTGTTTTGTCTGCTGAAAATCTAGATCGTTCTCAATCTTCTTTTATATTTTATCATTTCTCTTATAAATATAAGAAGGGTATGAAACAACAGTCGGAAAATACTGCCAATATGTAAATTTATTTTGCAAAGAAAGAATATTTTGTCCTATTAATAGCCTTTTCATATACAGTCATATATATCGGCAAATGGTCAGAATTAAGATCAAAAAATATTTATTATAAAGAATTCTATAAGATCAATAATATGTAAACATCTGTTGTAATATGAGACTCTATATGAAATGTGATGCTATTTCCTTAACAGGTACGGGATAACAAAAGGGATATTATTCAAAATAGTAATCCCTTTTGTAGTGTAAGAAAATATGACAATTAGATAAATTTAGAATGTTCAGAAAATAAGCTATTATTTATTTATTTATGTTATATTTTTTCTGTTTACTTCTGTAGTTCTGATTAAACAAATTTGTTTATTTTCGTTTTGTGATGTTTCTGTTTAGTTTTTTTAATCATATGTTCTTTTCGTTTGTTTCTTTTTCTGATGAAACAAAATTTTGTTTATGAGAAAACAAAAATATTTACTTCGGTCTGACCGCAGGGAAAACATGTTTGGTCCAAACTGTATTTGATGCTGTTTCTTTGTTATTTGGGAAAATAAATTTTGTCAAATATTTACCGTCAATGTGACCAGCAAACAAACTACAGAAAAATTTAATGCAAATACGAGTGAACATATTTGATGCAAATATTTTTTCAGTGTGACCGCAGCTTTAATTTTATTGTTATTAAAAACATAATTTTTCTGTTTTTTTTTTTCTTTTTTTATGCGCTGAACCCATTTTCAAAGCCATAGTCGTCTTTCTTTTTTTTCCCCTTCGCAAAATATCACAGAAGCTCCGCAACATAAAACGAAAAAATATTCACCTTCCATTACGTGTGAAAATGTGTATACGTATTTTTGTTTGCCAACATTCTAGTCAAACATTTGTTTTGTGGCAAATATTTTTTAAGTGCGACCACATGGCAAACATGTGAACAACAATATATTCAAAATATTGTCCTTATAGAAAATGGAAAAATGCCATTTAAACAATTACCGGAACTTTTTAGTAAGTCATACGAAAGAGCTCGAAAGTGTTTTGTCATTGAAAAGACATTTGGATCGTGATCCAAAACTTAAATCTGAGTACGCTCTATTTATGGATGAATATATGCCACTCGGTTATATGTCGCTATATAATAAAGCTCTAGTTAATCCAAATTTTGTTATTCTTCATCATTATTCTTCATCATTATGAGATTAGAAGCATTTCTGGGGAAGAAGGCTTATCGGGTCGTCAATTTGGTTTCCGGAAAGCACGTTCCTCAATAGATGCAATAGAATTGGTTATGACTATAGCAAAGGATGCTATCAGCGGTAAGCGCTGGCTGGAGGGCGATAAGGAATACTGCGATATCATCACCTTGGGCGTCAAAAACGCATTCAACTCTGCGGATTGGAAAGCCACGCTAGCTGCCCTAGATGGAAAGAACGTACCGAACTACTTATTGGAACTCATTAAGGACTATTTTAAGGATAGAGTGCTATTATATGACACGGATGATGGTCCCGCAAGGCTCCGTGCTGGGCCCGTTACTATGGAATGTGATATATAATGGTGTACTGAGGCTTAGATTCCCTAGAGGTACAAAAATCATTGGTTTTGCGGCCGATATTGTCCTGGTGATAAGGGGAAAACATTTGGATGAATTGGTGGGAACGTGTAACACTGCGGTTGGCACAGTCAGGAACTGGATCACGGAAATAGGTCTCAAACTAGCTGATCGCAAAACGGATGTACTTCTTCTAGGCAGTAGGAAGAAGATGGAATTTATTACCATAACGGTAGGTGATCAGCGCATTACATCAAAGCAGGCGATTAGATATCTGGGAGTAATAATTGACAACAGGCTCACGTTTAAGGAACACCTGGCGTACATCGGTGGAAAATGTGCGGCGACGACATGTGCACTTGCCCGAATAATGCCTAACCTAGGAGGCCCAAAACAGGAGAGGAGACGGCTACTGATGAAGGTAGTGGCAGCGATCGCTATATATGCAGCCCCTATATGGGCCGGGGCTATGGAGAAGAGAACCTATAGAGCAGGAATAGAAGCGGCCTACAGGAGATCAGCTCTCAGGGTGATTTCTGCCTTCCGCACGGTGTCTACTGATGCAGCATTGGTGATTGCGGGGATGATGCCCCTGAAGCTAGTTGTGGACGTAGAGAGGAGGAAACATGACACAAGGAGGGGGATAGATTTTTCGAACCCTGTTCAATTAGCTGATGATGCTATGGATAGATGGCAGCATGACTGGTCCAATTCCACCAAGGGAAGATGGACCCATAGACTCATACCGAGCATAGTCGTATGGACCAAAAGGAGACACGGACAGGTGAACTTCCACCTGACACAGTTGCTAACAGGCCATGGATGTTATAGGGCATATCTCTATAAGTATGGTCATGACGTGGACGAGGCATGCCCAGAATGCCGTAATGAAAGGGAGACGGCGGAGCATGGTTTCTTTACTTGCCCGCGATATGTTGTTCAACGAAATTGCCTGGAGAGGACAATAGGATTCCAGGTAACACCCGATAATATAGTTAACCTCATGTGACAATTGGAACGCAGTATGTGTTTTCGCAAAGAAGGTATTGACGCAGCAAAGATTGGCTGAGAGAGCAAGGTTAGCAGAATTTGAAGCCAGCACTCGCTGAATCTCCACCCCTCCGAAGTAATACTTGATTGTGGTCCCGTGGGGGGCAAATGGTTGAAAGTGTGACGAATTAGATTGGGTTTAGTACGTATGCGTTTAGCAAGCCGAGAGTAAGTCTTGCGGCGAATCGTGCACATTGGTAGACCGGGCAACCAATGACTTTCGAAGATTCCCAACCTTTAGCTCGTAAAGCTATAAAAAAAACATACGGTTTGTCATCAGCTCCAGTTTTAGCTATCGTTGTTTGTTCTTTATGTGGACGACACTGCTACACATACTGGTAGGTCATGGACTCGAACTAGCAAAATGGAGCAGTAATTGTTCTGAAATAACATCCTCTAATGATACCGCAGTGCCTCTCAAGACCACGTAAGAAAATCCCTCGGAATGTCATGTATTCTTTTATCGTTTTGAATTTTCAGTCCTTGAACCAACAAAAAGATCTGTTCATGATCTCCAATTCTTAAAATGCATCGAATTCCCAAGGTATGTGTTTACGTCATCAGAAGAACTTAGTGGTTCGCGGTTTCGTCGATGCATCCCAACGTGCTTATGGTTGTTGTATTTACTTTCGAATTTCGGTAAAAGGTAAATACAAAACCACTTATTACTTTTTGCGAAATTTTCACCAATAAAAGCTCAATCATTACCTCGACTCGAATTGTGTGCGGCTGACCTGCTAAGTCGGACTTGGAATAGGATAAAATCAAAAATGGCTAAATTCGTATCACTAAATTATTTTTGGACTGATTCAAAAATCGTTCTTCAGTTTCTAAAGCTACACTCGCCAAATCGTGCATCCAAGCTACAAGATAATACACTATGTATCCGCCATCGTTTCGCGAGGTTGCAGTGTGGAAGAATTGCTGTCGACTATTTGGTTTAATGGTCCAACTTTTCTTTAGAGCTACCATTCAACTTGACCCAAAAATAACGGCACAACAATTGACTCAGTCATGGAAACAAGAAAAGCAGCTGTTTTTAAATGCACTGATATTCCAAAGTCAATACTCGAACGAATAATCGATAAGTATTCATCATATTATAAAATAATACGAATAATAAATTTCGTTTTTCGTACCCAGTGAACCGTAATTTAAAGGTTACTGGGTTTCATTCGACAAAAAATTTGGATCATTAACGTCAGAGAAGTAGTACGCAAGGTAGTACGTAATTGCATCCATTGCTTTCGCTACAAACCCAAACTGATGAACAAATTATGGGTAACTTTGCAGCTGATCGCCTTCGAGTTACTAGACCTTTTTTAATGACTCGTGAAGATTTTTGTGGTCCATTCTTAACTACTCATAGAATACGAGGAGAGACACCCTACAAGACTTATATTGTAGTATTTGTTTGTTTTAGTTCAAAGACTCTTATATCTCTGCAAAAACTCTTTCTTTTGTATTTAAAGCGATTCGTAAGCAGGGTCTTCGATGTCAACAACAAACTTAAGGAGCTCAATTCACCTTCCCAGGTGGACGTTGTTCGTGGAATTAAAATGTGTTCGACGAAAATGGATTTGAATTTTGTTTTATTCTCCCTCGTGCTCCGTACTTTAGCGGCTTATGGGAAGCAACTATCAAATCAGCGAAAACTTTGCTTGTTAAAAATCATAGTCAGCCTAATTTAACTTTCGAAGAATTACACACACTTATAGCAGAAGTTGAAGCAATTCTGAATTCACGTCCATAGCACCAATACCGGACGATCCCAATGATGGTGAAGCCTTAACACCAGGACACTTACTAATTGGCTCAACTTTAGTAGCGCTTCCTGATGCAATCCTTGATGTTACAAAGTTTGGATATTTAACTCATTTTCGACGAATCTCTTGTTTAAAACAACATTTTTTGAGAGATTATATTTTGTTGCTTCAAGGACGGAGCAAATGGTGGCACCAAACGTCATCGAAGGGCAACTTGTGGTTGTTCATGAAGATAATACTCCAGCTCAGCAATGGCAATTGGCTAGAGTTTTATAACCCGTAGTGGATTCCAATGGTTCTTTTCGTCGTCCAATTCATATTGAAAGAGAGGCCTTTCAACGGGGAGGGTATGTCGGATAAGGTCGCGTATACATTTTATAATATACATTTTTTTTTATCAATTGCAATGCTGAGTACAATCCTAATAATCTTTTAAATATTGTAGTATACATGATTTTACATTGGTTTTGTTGTGTTTAAGCTAATGTACTTTATGCAATCTCACATATTAAATTTTAGTACAATGGTACTGCTGATCGTTATAACGGTCTACATTTCTGTTATACATTCAACATACATATGTAAAAATAAGTTATAGAAATAATTTTTAGCCAGTGCTAATATGACCTTCGATTCGATTAAAAAAGTAAAGCAAAATGATGTAATATTATGTTTTTTTTTACTTTGGAAATTTAATTTTTGTCATCCAACACTACATATAAGATTACTCGTACATTCTATTAAATAAATTGATTATGAATTTACATACTCTTTGCTTTGAGTTGTCCACATAACGAAGGCCAAAGTAGTCCTTTTCCTTTATTTTCAACTGATCACATATATAATCTATTAGATAACTCCCCCTGTGAAAAGGCTGAAATAAAATAATTTTTCCTTATTATTTTGAAAAGAATTCAATAATGTACATACAATTTACATAGAAATATACATAAAAGGTTTTTTTAATATTAAATATTATTATGAAGGCAGAATAGTTACTGAAGTATTTATTCCATAAAAATCATGGCGAGAAAAACAAATAAAACAATAGAGAACTTATAGTACATACAATTACAAAACGAAACTACCAAAGGAATTTCAAAATTAAGGACAAAAAAAATCAAATTACGGAAATAACACTACTAGAATAGCTTCAGAAGATAAGAGTAGAAAGAATTATGTTGAAGTTTTTAAACAGTTGTAATAAAAAGGGCGGTGTGAGTCTTATTTTTGTGAAATTTAAATATATAATAAGTTTGGCAGAAAATCCCAAGAATAAAAATAGTTACCCAGCGCTTCCAAGTGTGCAGATTTATCTGGATTTTGCAGTTTTTCTAAGCATTGAGCACTTTTGTAGTTTTTTTTTAACTAAAAACTCAGTTTTTCTTTCAATTGTGCAGTTTTTGCATTTTTTTTTTGTTTTAATACAGAAAAATTTTTGAATACATAAAGAAGGAATTCTTTTGTTTTACACAAAAATAAACAAGATATTAATATTGAAAAATTTCACACTTCTCAAAGATCCAAAAGATATTTTTTAAGATATGGAAGTTCTCTTAGGACTAAATACAATGAAAAAGGATATTTAGAAATCATTTCATAAAATTTTATGTTGAGCTTCGTAATTCTCTATTGAAAAATTTGGATTATAATTTTTTAGAATGTGCTAAGTTTATAGCACCTGCTAATGTTGTGGAAAATAACAATAAAAGTTTTTACCAATTATATCGTTTTGTACCATAAATATATAATAGAAATGAATTAAATGCAAGAAATAGATGAGTGCCGTGGACTATTGCACATTAATTTTATTTGAAGAAGAAAACATTGCTGCATTTTTAAAAAAATTAAAGATTTTCTTAAAAAATATAAAACGGAAAAAGGGAGCAAATTCGTGCAATCAAACAATATGGCATAAAATTCACCAAAGAAATGCACAAATTTAGTTAGATCAATGAATTCAGTATTGAAATAATTTACGAAAATATTACAAAAAATACTTCTATTAAATATTTTAAGATTATTTAGTGACCTAAGACGATTTATATTAATACTACCATATTTTACTTAACCGATAAAAATATGAATTCTTTTTGTTTATTTTAATATAAATGCATTAAATAAGTAATATTTTTTAAAAATACACAACAAATTAAATATTGTAAAATATATATATTAGTATGTGTACATATATATATATGTATATGAAATATGAGTTCATAGATTGCAAAAAAAATATATTTGTGTTCAGTTTTGAAAAATTTCTTTATTGTTCGCACAATTCTGTGTGCCACTGTTCATAACTAGATGTAACAACAACAATTGTTTTATTGGTTATTCTTCTTTTCACTCTTTCGCTTAAACAATAACAATTGTTCAATAGATCTTTATAACCACGATTATTCTCTTCACACGCAACGTGTCTTCACACAAGACTGACTGAATTCTTTCTACATCTGTTGCCTGCTTTGTCTTGCCTTTTACATCGCAGGGAAAACAGTCTGATAAGTGCTCTTGAAGGAGAATGTTTTTGCCTTCGCGAAATCTCTATAAATGTAAACAAGTTGTTTATTGTTATTTGTGTATTTTGTTTACGTTGTCCTTGCAGTGCTGTTGTTGCTTCTTGTTTACTTGTTTATCCCCTTTTTTATACTGATGTTGTTGCTATATTTTTGTTTATTCGTTGACCATGTAAACCAGTTCATTGTTTTTGTTTGTCATTTTTATGTTAAACGATAACACCATTTCCATATATCTTCTCAACCGATAAGAAGATGAATTCTTTTTGTTTATTTTAATATAAATGCATTAAATAAGTAATTTTTTTTTTAAATACACAACAAATTAAATATTGTAAAATATACAAATTTTCTATATATACTTAAATACATAATTGGTCATTACAACCCTTTTTGATGTCTGACCTGGAGTTTGAACTCGGGCCTTCAATCTAATAAGCCAACACATTACCTACTAGACTACGGCGACTTCACAAATATATGCAAATATATACATAATTGTATTTTTTGCAATATTTAATATAATAAAGTAATTTTGACTTACCTGCACAACCAACTTTTGCACGGTATTTTGTGCAGGTAAGTCAAAAAGGCAGTTCACGTTAATGCACTTACCTGCTCATTAATGATGGTAAGTGCATTTAAGTTTACTGCCCAAAAAAGCAGCTAACAGCAAATAATTTTAATGAATAAAACATTATTTTGTACGGAAAATCGATATTTTTCTTATTTTGTTTTGATTACGTTGTATGTATTAGAAAGTAGGATTGTATAGTTAAAACAAAAAGTCGACTTCGACCTTTTTAGACAAAAAGGTGAATGTTCGAAAGTCGATTTGTAGAATCATATACGACTTTTTAACAAAAAGTCTATTGTTCAAAAGTTGAAATCTATTAGGCAGCTAAATGAAATTTTTTTAACCAAAACCAGCAAAAGCTTCCTAAAATATTATGCACGTATCTTAAATGTGCAGGTATGAAGAATGCACTTAAATTAAGAAATTTATATGGGTTTGGTAAAATAAATATACGAAATACAAATTTTGTGCACTTAAATGCAAAATGCACTTAAGTGAAATGCAGGTAAGTCAAAACTACTGTATATACATAACATAATTGGTCATTACATCCTTTCATCCTCTTTATGTTATTTAGGGCCATTATTACAACTTGCCGTTAAACTTGGGTTTAGTTAAAGGAACCTTTAGCTAAAGGTAACTATACAGTTACCTTTAACTTATTTTCGTTATTGCAACTTACAGATAAAATAAAGTTAACTTTATTCAAAAATATGGCAGTGCCGGAGGTTTCGAATATAGCAACGCTCTTCTCAACTAAAAAATATTTTGTATTGAAGCATAAGTTTTTCGAAATTCTTCTTTTTGTTTAGTATACGTATTGTTGAAAAGAAATTATTGATGTGTTAAGTCTAATGTGATTTAGCACTTAAAAGAAAACCGAAAGACAATTTAATGAAAGTTCTGAAGAATTTGACACCTTGTTTTTTACTAGTTTTTAAGCTGTGGTCAACTGCAAAAATTTTTGCTTCAAATATGTTTACTCGTATTTGCATTAAATTTTTCTGTAGTTTGTTTGCTGATCACATTAACGGTAAATATTTAACAAAATTTATTTTCCCAAATAACAATGAATCAGCATCAAATACAGTTTGGAGCAAACACGTTTTCCCTGCGGTCAGACCGAAGTAAATATTTTTGTTTTCTCATAAACAAAATTTTGTTTCATCAGAAAAAGAGAAACAAACAAAAAGGTACATTTGATTAAAAAACAAAAGAAAACAGAAACTTCACAAAACGAAAATAAACAAATTTGTTTAGTCAGAACAACAGAAATAAACGGAAAAAATATAACATAAATAAATAAATAAAAATTCAAAATGGAAGATAAGGAAACATTATTTGTGTTAAGTTGCGGAGCAGCTTCTTTGTTAATTTTAGAAGAAGAAGTCAAAATCGGAAAGGAAAAAAGACAGTGGGTACGTAAATGGATTCAACGTCGGAGAGAGGATGGATGTTGCGTAAAGTTACTTTTGGAGTTACGATCTGAAACTCCAGACCTTTATAAAAACTTTCTGAGAATGAACTCAAATGATTATGACTATTTAGTGATTATTCCGTTATTTCAGCGGCATTAGTAAACAAAATAATTTAATAATACCTATACAGCTAAAGTTAGTGGCACCGCTGATAACAAAAAAGGTAACAAACTTTCGTGATCCAATATCTGCCTCCCAACGTTTAACAGTTACACTTCGCTATCTAGCAAGAGAAAGTTTTAGGCCTCTACAGTACGTTTTCCGAATTCCTCATAATACTATATCGGGAATTATTCCACAGGTATGCGATGCTTTATACAAAGTGTTACAGTCGAATTATTTGAAAATATTGAACTTTTTATTGATTTAAAACATATAGTTTCTTTAGAGTCCATTCACCAAGGAAGAATGGGTAACTATTTCAAACGAGTTCCTGCAAATGTGTAATTTTCCCAATTGCATTGGCGCTCTAGATGGAAAACATGTTGTTATGACTGCGCCAACTTACTCTGGAAGTGCTTTTTATAACTACAAAGATATATTCAATAAATTTAGTTTATTTCATGCTTCGTTAACTAATTCAATTTTGTAAGCACACATAGCATTGTCCTCATGGCTATTGTTGATGCATTCTATAAGTTTTTGTATACGGTTCGAACGGCCGTATACCTGATGAAGGCGTTTTTAGGAAAAGTACATTTAACGAAGGCCTTAAAAACAACAAATTAAATTTAGAAATGTGCCCATACCATATGTCCTTTTTGCTGATGATGCCTTTGCATTAACCCCTAATATT
The DNA here is from genome assembly GCA_927399465.1 of Sarcophaga caerulescens. Classification (NCBI taxonomy): domain Eukaryota; kingdom Metazoa; phylum Arthropoda; class Insecta; order Diptera; family Sarcophagidae; genus Sarcophaga; species Sarcophaga caerulescens. The sequence goes on from OV656866.1 coordinate 63,866,637, forward strand.
TTGAAACCATTCAGTGCGCGAGACTTAAATGCTATACAAAGAGTTTTAAATTATCGTCTGTCAAGAGCAAGGCGTGTAATATAAAACGCTTTCGGGATTCTCTCTGCACGCTTTCGAGTAATGCGTATCCCAATTAAACTTGAGCCATATAAAACAAGACAAGTGACACTTGCCTGCTGCGCCCTGCATAATTACTTTAACACAACCTGGTTGACCACTACACTGCAGACGACACACTAGTTTCTAGAGAATGGCGTATTGATGATAACGATCATAATATAATAAATCTTCCAAGACACCGTTCTTACACAGCGAATGAAACATCAGTAATAAGAGATGAATTTGCGCAATATTTTGTAGAAGAAGGGGAAGTAAACTTTCAATACAAACATATTTAAAAATAGAAATTAATCTATTTTAAGTATTTTACTGACAAAATAAAAATATGTCTCCAAATAAAAAAGCAAAAATTTCGTCATTAATTCATTTATTCAGGTACATATAATCAAAAAACAAAAACATACTAAATTGAAACTTCACAAAACAATAATAATTAAAAAGAAAAGAAGAAAAATTAACAATTCGTTTATATACATATATACACATTCACCCTTATCGTGAAATAAAATTTCGCCCGAATTTTGATCACTGTTTACAAAATTTGAATCATGAATTTTTTTCACCCGAACATAAAACAACTTCGAAAAAAATTCCTCCTATCGTGAATAATTTTTTACGAGAATTTGTTTAACATTTTTTTAAAATTTGTTCACTTTGATTTTTTAGGGCGAATATTTAAAAAGAAATGTAAGTTGGGTTGCAAATCTTTGGTTTTAATAATAATTAAGTACAAATTTAAATTTTCAGGAGCAACTCAACCAATAAAAAACAAATTGAGATTTTGTTGCAAAGAATGCGGGAAAATCCTTCCATAGCTGGTGGTTACAGCAAAGAATCAAAAGAAGATGTAGCGGCTTTTTGAAAGAAAATTAACATAGAACTAAACAGCGCAGGACCACCAGTAAAAAGTGTAATGGAATGGAAAAAGGTAATATTGTAGTACACACATTACTTACTGACTTAATAAAATGTTTTAAATTAATTTTTTAGGTATGGAATGATCAAAAGCGATATGTTCGCCAAAAAGGCTGCAGAAAACGTGAAACAAAGAGATGGTACGGGTGGGGGCCCTTGTAAAATTAAAAAACTAAATCCCACTGAAGAGGCTATATATGAAATAGTAAAAATGAAGGAATCTGTTTAAGGGGTTCAAAATGCGAGTGTATTCGGATTACCTGCATCACTGCAACTTGAAAATGAGCTCGCTGTTGATTTAGGTGTCCAAAATAGTACAAATGAACTACTCAATAATGATATCCTTCCAAGTAATTCTGCCAGCCATAAACGAAAACGGGATGATGCATTTGGTAAAAGAGTTGTACCTGAATGCTTGGGTGATGTTTCTAGCAAGGTGAATACAACTCAACTTGTCGAAAAGGAAATAAAAATTCATTCGAAAAGAAAATAATTATGCAACAAAATATGCGAGCTCAGAAGTAGTTAAGGAAGAAAAAGCTGAAACGAAAGCAATGATGGAAAGAATGTGTCGTTCTCTGGAAAAAATTAATGACAATGAAAACGAGCAAATTAAAGAAATTGAACGCCATAACTCAGTCATGGAGCAATATAGAAAAGAGGAAGTGGAGAGCAAATTAAAAAAAAACAAAAAATTATTGAAATTGAGGAAATTAAATTAAAGCTAATGTGCTGAAGTTTAAGTTTATCTTCGCAATTTTGCAATACATATATTCAAAATTAATTAATTCAAAGCATGATTCTTTTTAATTTTGTTTTATACACATACAAAGTATATATGTATATATATGTACATCTATTCTTTTTCAACAAATGAATTAAATAAACCGTAAATAAAATTTAAAAAATTATTATAAAGAGTTTGCTATTCTATCACGAATGAGTTGTGCTGCCGAAAGATACGCGTTGTTGTTTACGTTTGCATCAGTTTCGTAATTGAAGTCTTCTTATTCCGGCAAGATTTTATTTGTTGGTCCGCATTTGTAAGAGATACAAATATTGTGCAAAGCAGCACATACATTTATTATTTTAATCGCTTTGCTTGGAGCATAGTACAATTCTATAGACCCAAGCAGACATCTCCACTTATTTTTGAGAACTCCATTTGTTCTCTCTATAATATTCCGGCATTTACTACGTATTTCATTAAATTTTTCTTGATGAGGCTCAAAAACTGAACCTCTGTATGGAGTCAAAAGCCAAGGTTCTAATGGATAACCTGCATCTCCTAAAGAATAGAAGAAATAAATTGTATTATCATTCTGTATGTATGTATAAAAATAAATATGTATATTCCAACCTAGCAGCCACTTGTTACATCCAGTTTCTAAATATTCTTTCTCCAAATCATTTCTAAATTTGCTCATATTCCAAACAAAGGAATCATGGCAGGATCCAGTATGTGTAGCGTCAATAAATCTGATCTTCATTTCGTGTTCGCATATCTACAATTACAATTTAGTATCTTTTTATATTTAAATTTATCTGCCTACTTACAAGTGTTACGTTTAGACTAAATCGGCCCTTTCGATTATAGTAGAAATGTTTTGCTTGCTTTGGAGCTATTGTGTTAACATGTGTGCCATCTATGCATCCAAAAACTCCTGGTATACCAAAATTACAAAAAAAAATGTTGAGCGGTGATACTTCCCTATGCTTGAGATGGATACAAATCCATGTTTTACATATTTGCACTTCCATAACATCCAGAAATTCTGCAAGTACCTCGCTGAATGTTGATTGTGCTATAGAGCCATGATAGTCGCTCCCCTCACCTTTTTGGTGCCCACCTTCAGCGAAAAACCGCAAACACGACAAAGTTTAATAACTGGAGGCACAGCTGTACTTTTCTTTGGAACCGGTAGAGCATATGTTAGAGTTTCCAAAAGATAACTAAACGCAGCTTTGTTGACTCTATAATGCTTAAAAAATCTAGACCCGAGAATTACACACCACAAAAACATAAAATTATTAATTATGTATTTACTGTACACTCGGCAATTCCAAAGGATTTGAAGCATCTCGTAATGTTCTTCTTATACTTCTTTCTTTTAATTTTCTTCTTTCAATTTCAATAACAAAATTGCACCAATTCTAAACATTTGTGTTAGTTTTAAAAATTTAGTTGTAGTTTTGACTAATTTATTTCCTTTTTTTTTAACATCAGTTTTATTTCGAACAAACACATATGATTCGAAGTGAAAAATAATTCACGTGACATTTACGATAGAAAATTATTGTTCGGGTGACAAAAAAAAGGAAACCAAACAATTCATTTACATGCATATATACTCAATAAAAAAGGAAATTCTAAATTAAAAATGGAAATACCACATTAAAAAAGGAAATACCAATCATAAAATATTTTATATTTTCTCCTTAACACGCTCTTCCAAACATTCTAAATTTACAACATTACTTTTTTACGGACTGTTTCGGCTGCCTATGCTTTTAGGGTTTTCAGCTTACTTACAATGTAATTGGCGAGGTTATTGTCGGGGTCTAACGATTTTTCACTTCTCTGTTTCATTGCACTTACAGCTTCACGCATTGTCTCCACTATTTTTGTAGCTGCTGACTGACTGCACGCAGCTTGTTATTTTTTTGTTTGTTGTGTTGTTGTTTGCGTGTCTGCTCCCGATGATTTTGATCCTATTGTTAATAAATATAAATGTATACATAAACAAAATTTTATGAGAGGTTAATAAAGGAATAAATTTACTTAAAATTATTTTTCTCCTCAACAGCAAAATCCAAATTTGACACCGTCTTCATTTCGGCCCACAAATTTAAGAGCATTATAAAATTTCCATTTAGGAGTTTCAACGGTACCCTGACCTGATTTCGTTTTTGCTCTGCTGGCATAGCCACGAAATTGAATACGGAGATTTGTCCATTTTGGCTGTTAGGTCAGTTACGGAATATATTTGTTCGAAGTTGTCTGCAATATATCTCCACGCTCGGTCGCGTAATGATTTATTGTGGTATGCTTCGTCCGAAGCATCCCATAAGCATTTTTCTGCTTCCACAAAAGAAATAAGTTTCAATACTTCTTCTTCATCCCAATCTTTTGTCACTTTTGGTTTTTTCTTTTGTCTCTTTGCAGCGATGGGTTCATTGCTATTTTCCATACTTTCATAACTTTCCATACTCTAAAAATATTTACATATTTATAAAAGCATTGTTTTACCAACAAACTTTTTAACTTACCGCCACATTCTTTGCCAAAAAATAAAGTAAATTCGCACGGCTGTTTAATTGTTTTCTTTTCTAGATCAGTGTTGACAACTGAATAGCGTTTAAACGATAAAATATAAAACTTAATACCATATTGTATATATACATAAAAATGTGATAAAAAATAAAATTTTTTTGTTCCTGGTTCATAATGAACTAATGGATCAAAACGTTTAATAAACCTGTCGAAAAGTCTTTACACTATTTTTTTTTTTTTTTTATTTTCTACTTTTCATATAAAGTTTATTATTAAAAGTTTTCCGTTTTGGTGATTTTATGAAAAAATTTTATAATTTATTATTAAAAGTGGACAACACTGCTTGCAACAGCTGTTATTTGCCACTGTTTGCTCTTACAAAATTTTTGCAACATCAAATATTTATTTGCTCGAAAAAAGGAGAAAATATTTGTGACACTATGGTCACATTAGAGACATTTTTGTTTGCAAGCAAACAAATTTGTTTTCTCAAAATCTTGTTTGCACCCCTAAAATATTTTATGGTCACACTAGAGCAAAGAAAAAAATGATGTTTTACTTCAAATATTTACTCAGTCGGACCATAGCTTTATGTTATGTGTTATTACGAAAATACCAATGAAAGTAAAAAACATTGTTGTGCATGACAATTCGAGACTGTTTAGAGTTCGAATTCCATTACTTATTTTCTGGACTGTTAAACCTGCACCAATAAAATTAATTGATGGCTGACATTAAGTTCGTCTTATTCATGCCTATTGTTTTTTACTTGCAGTAGTATGTTTGTGATGGTTCTGGGCTACTTTTCCATACAAATTTGGGATCATCCCTACACTACAGCCGGTCATGGTCGGTTAGTCGATAGGTTTGTAACATGTGTGTTAATTTGTGAAGTCTATAGGGCGCTGCAGTCGGTAATGTTCGGCTAGTCGATAGGTTTGTAACATATATTGTGAAAATGCAATGCATTTTTAATGTGTGTTGTTGTTTTTTTTTGTGCTATAAGAATTTTTAATTTGATAAGAAAGACATGTACAGCAGTGATGCGTTTTTTTTTTTAATAAATATATTTTTTAATGTAAAGAAATTTAAAAACGTGTCATATTACAGTTTAAATTTTAAGTATAAAGAATTTTGGATGTGGTTTTGTTTATTTAATTTTTTTTTTTTTTTATGATTTAATGTTGGAGAATTAGAAATATAGTTGTGCGTGTTGTTGTTGTTTAGATAGATCTTCTGGGTTTTGGTGCTGGTTGGTGTGATAACATAACTCCTCCCCGGTTGAGTGATAGGTATGTAACATTTGTTAGAGAGAGTGATGTAGGGTGATTGTGATGCGTTTATGTCGGTTGTTTTATAGTTTCATATTTTTTATGCAAAACGCATTTTGAGTTACATAAGGAATGCGCACAAAAAAAAATGGGCCTACTTTTAAGCTTATCATAATTGAACAAAATGAATACCGTTACATTGTTTTTGTTAGTCATCTGTTTCAAAATCCACGTGCTAAATCTCATTGCAATAGCAAAATTAGTTTTTTGAAAATGGGCACCCAACAAGAATGTCGTAAAAAATAATTGAAATTTTCAATGAAAAACCGAGCCGCTTACAAAAACGATTGCTAGGCTCGCAGGTGTTAACCAAAAAACAGTTTCTAAGGTAAGTGTTAATCCTTAATGTTTTTTAAGGATATGTTAAATTAATTAATTTATAATTTAACAATAATTATGAGACACTTAGAAAGTTACCGCGAAAAGACCAAAACTTATAGGAGTGAAAACAACCGATCAAGTATGATGTTATAGTTCAACTGATTTTATTTCTTTACTTTTCACTTAAATCTAACATATTCCATATACTTAATTCTAACTGTGTACTTCAATTTAATTCAGCAACTCCGTTGCTTATTCTAATTACTTATTGCTATGTAGTCCTTGACCTTACATCTACTTAATATTAGGGTGGTACTAATTTGTGTTTTTTACCTAATTCATTATTATTGTTATTTCATTAATTATTATATGTATTATTTTTTATAAGTATAATATAATTCAATTTAACTATTCAATTGAATTATTATAATCATTTAACTAATATTCAAGGTAATTACAAAGTATATATAAATAAGATATACAGAACAAATAAATGAAGCAATTATGGCGCAACATTCCGGCCCCATTGAAGGACTGAGCTTCTTAAACCAATTGGAAGTGGAGCCAGTTTGCGGATTGGGAGCTTATAGACGCCGTTCCATAACTTCTGCTCTCTGATTATTCCTACGGATTCTGGCGGCAGCGAACGCAGACTCCATCCTATTAACAGATACTCTGGGGTTAGCGCTTCTCCGTCGTTGGGGTCTGGAGGCAGCGGTGCGATGGGTCGATTGTTGAGCACCGCCTCTACCTCTGCGAGCATTGTTGCCATCTCTTCGTGAGTGAGCGCCAAGTTGCCCACGGCTCGCAGAAGTAGGAACTTCGCTTGCTTCACAGCGGCTTTCCGCAGTCCTCCGAAGTGCGGCGCCCGAGGTGGTATGACGGAAGCTGCGTAAGACTCGACGGCCTGTCGAGTTGTCGCGTTGTCGCAATACACCTCTCTGGGGAAACCTCTTCTTGCAGCAAACCTTTTAAACAATAAAAGAAAGGAATTAGTAGATAAATTAGATACTTACTCTAAATGCACCGCCTTATATGTGAAACACGCGAAGGCATTTTGCTTCGGTAAGAAAAGTGGGAATTTTGCATCGTATGGCAAATTTGCACTAAGCAATCTCCCACCTACCCTTAAAAGTGAAAATGTATGAAAGAACTGAGTAAGTCTCCGTATATTCGAAGGTAAAATCAGAGATTTCTGCAATTTAGAAATCTCCTCAGAAAAACTAGATTTCTGGATAGCCAAAGAGAGAAACTGTCCCTTGGCAGTTTCAAACGAAAATCCTAATAATTTAGGATCAGACTTAAAAGGTAAAGAAACCCCAAATCTTCCCGACGTAAGACGTCGTACTATAGTCTCGAACTCGTTCTCACATTTTTTATGCTCCTCGTCTTCGATCGAAGTATTTATATGAAATACTTTAGTGTTACAAGAGTCCTTTGAATGATTGTATCTTCCAGTAACAATCCAACCAAGCGAAGTCTTTTGAAGAACTGGAAGACTCGGGCCCAATTTGATTTGGCCAACACACATTAAGTCAAAGAAAGGACCTGCGCCAATTAACAAATCAATTTTTTGTGGCTTGTAAAAGGAAGGATCAGCTAATTCCACGTTTGACGGAATATTCAAACTAGCCTTGTTGACCCTACGATCAAGTTGTAGATTTGTAATTGATTCTAATACCCAAAACTTTGAAGTAAATTGGGTAGAGTTGACACTCGAAGTAACCGTTAAATTGACGCGAGATTTGGATAATGAGTTTGTTTCACCAATGCCATTTAAATTTAATCTGCCTCCTTCTTTTTTCAAACGTAGTAGCTGCGCTAGTTCCTCGGTTATCAAATTAGGTTGAGAACCGGAATCTAAAAGAGCTCTGGCTGGTATAAGTTGGCCAGAACTACTTCTTACTCTTACCACAGCCGTCGCTAGAATTATGCGTTCATCTGACGCCGACAAGTTCACAGAAGCGTGAGAAGTCGAAGGCTGTTCAGAGTAGTTTATCGATGAATCATTAGAACTTGTAGTATATCGGTGAAGTAATGTGTTATGTGCACCATTACATAACCGACACTTAGAAGATAGACACCTGGCAATTGTATGTCCTTTTTTCAAACAGTTAATACATGCTGGCACGGACTTTATGAAGTCAAACCGTTTGACTATAGGCTCAGCAGTAAAGGAAGGGCAATTGTTGATCATATGCTGCGTCGATTTGCAAAATAGGCAGCTATCAGCAGATTGGTTCGATTTGGTACAATTTAATGATGTTCGACTGGTTCTAAAATTGAAATGTTCATTCTTAGGTTTATTAACCCTCGGCCTTGAACTAGAAGACTCGTCAGCAGAAATATGCTGGTAACGTCTATTCAAGGCGGCTTCGCAATCTGACCACAATGGGAGCTTCTCGAAATCAAGCTGTTCTTCCCACTTTGATTTGGTGATTGGGTCCACTTTTGACATCACTAAATGTATTAATATGGCATTTGTTATCTTCTTGTCATCACCAATTGATAACAAGGAATCGTATATGGCAGAAACCGTATCAATCATGCTACGCAAAGCAAGAGCTGAAGGCTTGATAATTTCGGGCAAATCGAAAAGTTTTGCAATATTGTCGAAAAATATCAAGCATTCATTATCATAAACTTTTTTCAAGCTTGCCAATGCTTTGGGGTAATTCTTCTCGGAGATCTGAAAGGCCTTCACTGTACCTAAGGCCGATTCGGACAAGCATGAGATTAAATGGTTGAATTTTTCAATATCCGTTAACGTCGGATCATTGTGGACCATGTTCTCAAATAAGCTCATGAAATTTTTATATTCAGCATATTTTCCACTGAATTTATGGAGCTTCATATTTGGGAGTCTTGAATGGTGAGCTTGTACGCTGAATGAAGTTTCAGGCACGTTCGATGGCCTATGCTTGGCCAACAGACTCATAAACAAACCTTTCGTGGTCACACAGAGATCCTCAAGCTCGGCTCTGTCATCATTATCGGGATCCAAATTATCCACTTCTGACTGGAGCTTCATTGCTTGGTCAATGTATGTTTTCAAAATATCCAATCGACATTCTAGCTCCATAGGATCAAAAGAAATAGTCCTATCTACAATGGATTGTCGAATTCTGTCGATATTCTTAATGACCTTCGCTTTTTTAGCGAGTAATTTCTCCAAGTTTTCCACTCGGGAAGGAGAATCTTGGCGTTTAGAGCCCCTGGTAGTCATTATGATTTTTATTTATATAAAATTCCTCAAAACAAGAATTTAAAATTGACCAAAGTAAATTATTGGTCGAATTATATTTGAATTTATTAATATTCACTTGTTTTGGACAATAGAATTTATTTAATATTCTTCGGACACGCAATATCCAAAATTTCCGATTTCAATTTATACGTGGCGTTAATTGAGTCAAGAATAACTTACTTGATCTCAGAAAACCGTTTTACACACAGCCTTCGGTATAAAAATATTCAATTTACCGAGTAAAATCGTATAGTAATCGATTTTTTATAGTAAAACAAAAATCAAATTTCAATATAAACACACTGTGTGATATAAATAACTATAATCGAAAATAATTCGAATTTTGAAAATTTGTGCGAACAATTGTATTGAAATTTTATGTCACTTGATTTTTGTTACTAGTGTGAAAGGTCACACTGTACACAGCTGTAATATGTAAAGTATATACAAGTGGTATAGGAACGCGTGAAACGGAACACTGATCGAAACGAAAGTACGAAAAATAAATGAAAAGAAAACAAACAAAAGCAACACAAATGATATGCTGAATGTTTTCTCACTAACAAAGAGAATAAATTGTTAGTGCAAATACGAAATAAACAAAATAATAACAGTCGCGAATATATTCACTAATAAGGGCGGATTTTTTCGATTTATAAATAACAATATATACGTAAATATTATAAATATGTATATGAAATAATATATAAATATGTCTCAAAAATTTTAAAATGTAAAATATATTATTATTGTGTTCTGCTTTAAAAGGATTTTAAAGCGATTAGCAATTTTTTGTTTAATTTACAAAAAAATCTCTTAAATTTGAATAAATTACAAATTTAAGGAAAGAGAAACACAAATATATTTTACACTTTTTTACTTGAAGTACTCCCCTTATTTTTCTCCGACCGGCACAAAATACAGGTATAATAGGCCATCTGGGCAGAATTCCTCTCTTGGATTGTAGGATTCTTGAAGTCGTCCAACGTTGTGATTTTTTTTTTTTTTTTTTTTGTGTAGTGTGTTGATATGTTAGGTGTTCTGTTCCTTTACGAAATATGTTTCACTGTATATATAATTTCTTGTTACACTGTATTTTTTCGTATTTTTTTTCAATATTATATGTTTTTGTTTATATTGTTATTCTTGTATTTTGTCACGACACTCAGAGAATTTGTTTTGTTTTTATATTTTGCTGTATGTATATTTGTTATTATTTTTCTGTTTTATTTTCACTGCACTGTATTTTAGTACGTTTTGTTTATTTTATTGTTTCTTATTCTTATTTTTTTTTTTTGCTAATATGTATGTTTATGTTTATTTTTGTAAATCTTAATTAACTTATAAGATTTTATGTTTTATATTGTATTTATGTATAATTAATTAACTTATAAGATCTCACTTTGATTATTAAGTTTTAATTAATTTATGAAACTTATTACACACGCGAATAACATTTTTAAACAACTTATAAAAATTTATTCGTGAGTTTGGTCTTTTTACAAACGATCACTATTTATGTCCCTGCTCGGGCGCCAAAATGTTAATCCTTAATGTTTTTTAAGGATATGTTAAATTAATTAATTTATAATTTAACAATAATTATGAGACACTTAGAAAGTTACCGCGAAAAAGACCAAAACTTATAGGAGTGAAAACAACCGAATGATGTTATAGTTCAACTGATTTTATTTCTTTACTTTTCACTTAAATCTAACATATTCCATATACTTAATTCTAACTGTGTACTTCAATTTAATTCAGCAACTCCGTTGCTTATTCTAATTACTTATTGCTATGTAGTCCTTGACCTTACATCTACTTAATATTAGGGTGGTACTAATTTGTGTTTTTTACCTAATTCATTATTATTGTTATTTCATTAATTATTATATGTATTATTTTTTATAAGTATAATATAATTCAATTTAACTATTCAATTGAATTATTATAATCATTTAACTAATATTCAAGGTAATTACAAAGTATATATAAATAAGATATACAGAACAAATAAATGAAGCAATTATGGCGCAACAGTAAGAATAAAACAATATGAGGAGTCTTTAAGTATTGAGAGAAAGCGTGGAAGTGGAAGAAAAAAGGATTTGCCGACCAAAACAAAGCAAGTAAAATAATACGTATTTTTCAAAAAACACCCTAACATGTCTGGAAGAAAAGTGGCTCAAAAAGTTGGATGCTCTGAGACCTTTGTCAGAAAAAAATTTTATACACAAAAGAATTCAAATATTATTTACTTTAATTGAAATACAAAACGAAAAAAATCCGCCACTTAGTTTTATTTCTATAACGAAAAGTGTAAGTCCAGTTTTTTTCGTGCGCACTCCTTATATGTAGGTGTGATTAATGTTGAAATAGAAAAAAATTTAATTTTTTTTATTTTTTTAAATATTTGTTTGATGATTAATGCTACGAAAATTTGAGAAAGTAGAGTTTGAAAAAATAATTTATTGTTTTGGTTAAGAATATTATATGTATATTTATGGTTTTAGGAAATACTTAGTTTGTTAAAAATAGACTAAATATTTGTTTAAGATTTGAGAAATGTAGAAAAAATTATAGCTCTATGATCAGACGTTGGAACAAAGAGAGCATGATAAAAATGTGAGTGTATTTGTGAGAGGCATGTGTTAACCCAGAGGAAAATTGTTAGTAATATTTTCAAGTACAACCAAATAATATGTATATGTGGTGGAAAATATAAAAATAAGTACAGCGTCAAATCCCTAAAGACCGCGTATTTAACTTAACAAATATTCTTCTAAAAATGGGGATAATTTCTCATTGTTATTAGTGAATCTCAATAAATATTAGTGAATCTTACTGTAATATTTTTTTGGGTGTATAATTGAAACTTGAAAAAAGCGACATGAAACTTCTTATTTAGAAGCTGACAAGCAACTGAATGTAATTTTACGCTCTTTTTAATGAACATTGTTGATGTTCGTGTCCTATGTGTGTAAAAAGCCGAAGATGTTCTTCCCCTGAGGGACATTGGTGCCGACGTCTGTCTATGATTAATATAGGTGTGATTAATGTTGAAATAAAAAATGTTTAATTTGTTTTATTTTTATATTGATATTTTTATTAGAGAAAAATAAAAAAATATTATTCTAAAACTTATACTAAATACATTTCTTATAATTAGAATTAAATTTTATTAAAAGTACAGTTTTTACATTTCAATACTATGGGCCATAATCATAGCCATCAAAAAAGTATACTTTAAGTATCATTTATTAAAAAGTCTACTTTTCAGCTACTATAGACGATAAAAAGCTTACTTATTCCGCTAAAGTCAGTTTTATACTTAAAACAAGCTGAAGTTGTTTTTAACAAAGTTAACATCACTTTAACTCTATCAGCTGTTTGCCATTTATTAAAAGTTACAAAGTTAAAACAAACCAAAAACAAAAGATGTATGAAAAAACTGCAGATGCCATTGACTCTGTAATGGCGTTCCAAGCATTTTTTTGTTATTAATCATAGAGATGTCATTGCCATTGGACAGGTGGTTATTGATTCACTCGCGCAAAAACTCCTTTTCGCTGATGCTCCAGTTTGCCTCTCGCTCCCTTTTCTAAATTTTCCATTGGGATAATAGTTTATTTTCCCCGGATTAATTTTTTGCAATTGTTGTTTTCAAAATAACAATTTATATTTTGTTTATTTTTTTTGCGCTTTTATTGTATCAGCTGTGCAGAGATGCCACTTACACAATATTTATACCAGTTTGTATGCAAAATTTCAAACATTATACTAATCACCCACTTAAAGCTGGTTCAACTTAAAACTATTATTAATTTTCACTATAGTTAAGAAACATTTAGTAACAGGTTTAAATATTAAAGTTGTTTTTAAAAAGAACCGACTTTAGTGTTTGAATATGATTATGGGCCTATGTTTATAAAAACTATATATATTTAATAAATAATAAAAACTTCGTTTTTATTTATTGATAATATTATTAGATATTTCTTTTTTTCAGTTTTTTACAGATTCAAATTTAAAAACACGTTTATAAAGATTAAAAGCTTAAGTGTTAACAAATATTGTGTATAGAATGTTTGACATCGACAAATGAATAAGTAATTTCACAGTTAGACCTATGTATGATATTATTAACACATATAAATGGATGATTTACATAATTACAAATTCTTAATTCATTTATAAGTTTCATAAATAAATCTATATATTATTTATCAATCTGATTACTATGTTTTGTTAATAACTCTTCCAATTCAGCTGATAACATCATTTTTGAGTTAAAATTTTTGTTAGACTTTTTGTATACTGTATAAAGAGTAAGGATCAACTGAAAATAAAATTAACAACTTCAAAGGTTTTTTGATTAACAATTTATATTTAAATAAATTTATCAACTTTAAAGATTTTATTGATTAACAACGTGTTCTCTTTTTATCAGAATTTCTAAGTAAAATTACATTCTTTTCAGCACATGTATGATTAAAAGTATTACGATTTTCACAGATCTTTATATTTGGATTATCTTTATACAAAATAATTATGTTCGGACAATCCCAATAATCTAAATTAATTATATATATTTGTATTTCTTTTCCAAGCAGTTCTCTTCACCATCTGACTTTTTCATATCCTTTAACATATACAACAGGATATTCTTCTTCTTCTTCCCTTTTTTTTATAGTTAGTATTAGATATTCTATTAAGTCTTTCATTGTAGACTCGGGCCTGTTCGTAAATGCATTACTGCGCTGCATATTATGCGCATCATGTTCATAAATGCAAACCTTGGCAGCACTGCAGCTGTCAAATGTTCGTAAATGCAACATTAAATCATATTATGCGCAAATAAACACAAAACACTAATCATAAAAATGGCTGATGCATTGAATAAGCGAGAGAGAGAATGGGAGTTTTAACTGAAATTTTCTTTTTTTCTTCCTTAAATGCCTTCTTTTTTGCGCATTTAACAACATTTTGTCATTTGTTTTATCGTCCAGCTCAAAAATCAATTTTTTTTAATAATTTTTCCATTTCTGCAGTGTTTGTTCGTTCGTAAATGCAAACAAATAAATCAGCAAAAAGAAGCATCAGCAACATGTGATTAGCAGTGTGAGCATAAAATAATCATATTATGCAGTGCAGTAATGCATTTACGAACAGGCCCATATTCATAAATTGTTATAATATTTATTAAAACTTGAAATACAGCACTGTCATAAGTACGTTCAGTGAGCATATTACAATTTTCCGAACACTTTCTATTGATATTTGACAACTCAAATATCAACAACGACAAACAAAAAACAAAAAAACAACGAACAAAACAAAAACAATGTTGTTGAAACAACCAGCTGTTTTTTTTACCAGCTGTCAAATGAATATTGAATAAGCAGCTGAACTGCGTATATTGTTATGTCTAAACACTTAAAATATTGTAATCAATAAACCGAATATTGATTCAATAAATGTGCATGTCTGAACATAGTATAATACAATTTTAAATTAATTAACCATCTTTTATCGTAGAGCATTAGCATTAATTCAAGACTTGTGTTCTGATGAAAATCCTAACCATTTAACATATAACATATTACCCTTTTTCTTTAAAACCTTTTCAACTAAATATGTTTGTGGATATTTAGTTTTCATTAATTCAAATTCATAAAAACCACCCTTTATATCATGACCTTGATAGTCTTCTAATATGTATGTTTTTGGATTAGTATTTCTTACACGTTTAATTTTAAAAATTTCAGTTGTCGAATATGGTGTATAACCCTTTTCAAATATATGTTTATATTTACTAATACAAACATTGTCGCCAACTTTGAATTTAGGTTTTCTAAAAATCTTTAAATTGTTAAAGACAGTATCGAAAGATTGATTTCCTATCCACATCAAAATGGGTCGTAATAGTCGGGGATCTGCCTTTTGAAGGATGAGTGTAATGGTAAAAATATTAAAGAATTCATTGGTTTAAGAGTTAAAATGTATTCAGTAAAAATTGACAGAGTTGATACCGAAATTAAAAAAATTAAAGGTGTTAAAAAATGTGTAACTAAAAAATTTAAATTTAAAGAAAAATTTATGCAATAGCGTATCCTTTGGCCTTTTTTGTAGAAATACCTCCCAAACGATGCCTGTCTTAAATTTAAAAACATTTTTCATTTTTTAAACTAATCCAAACTACATAACCCGCGCAACGCCGGGTACAATCTGCTAGTATGTACATAAATTTTTTTATTTCATTTCAATTTATATTTATTGAATAAAAATTTTAAACACAAGTGCCCACAATTAAATGAATTAAATTTTTGTTTTCGTTCATAATTATATTCAAGTAGTTGACAATCTCAAGTGGTGGTTGTAAGTCTTCAAAGCTATCAAAGTATTCTTTATAATTGTAAATTTTGTAATATGCTACCTAATGTGTTCCAACACCTTTTGTATAATCTAAATTAACAGCACAGCATTCTTGTGTAAAAGGTTTTTTAGGTAAACAATCACGGATGAAAACACCTCTAAAATGTTTGAGATGTTTTCCATTTTTATTCAAATCCAAATCTGTTAATGGGCGCTAAGGTAGATTATCTAGTAGTTTTTTGGAGCTGGACTATAGTAGAGAACATATCCAGTTTTATATGGTTTTAGAAAAAGACCTTTTCCCATAGCAATTGATTCCATATATCTATTGCGATGGTTAGCTTCTGCTAGTTGTTCTTTTTCATTTTTGATATCATTTACTGCTTTAACAATAGCAGATAATCCACTTGGTAAACTGCCTAACGCTGATAATGCTGTCAAGACAGGAATTAATGGTAGAAAGCCACCAATTTTTGGCAATGGAATAACTCTTGGTATACTTATATTAGATCTCCTTTTGCCTTTGAAATTAGAATGAACAGCTTTCTTTGCAATTTTAACGGCATCATTTATATTATCGGGATTCTCCTTTTTCGAAAGGTTAAGTGTATTCGTAACGGTGTTTAAAAATAATTTCTTATTACACACCTTTCGTCTCTTTCTTTTTCCATTTTTCTTTTTCGATTTATATGTTTCAGTTCTTGGTATTCGCTTCATACCTAATCCAAATTTTACTTTTGTTTTCATTGCATTCGTTACAAACCATGAATTTGCACGTTCTTTAATATCACTATCTTTAGCTTTTACTCTTTGCCAGGCTTTTTCAGCTAATATTTGATCTGCTTGATGTCTTTTATTTATGTCGTGTGATTGTGAATATGCAATATCGTGTTCTTTACAAGCAGCGTCTAATAAGTTTATACCCTTATCTCCTCATGCTAGACGTTTTTCAAGTTTTGTTCAAGGTCCGCAGAATTGATATCCAGGTAAATGTAATTCAACAGGCAATTTATTTATTAAATTGTTTACGAAACCTCTTCCGATTTTATACTGATTGGATGAGATTGATTTATCATAGTTTATAACCATTTTTTCCTTCTTTGATTTTACTTGTAATCAAACGTGAAAAGTGATAATCTTACTGATCTCTTTCCTTATAGAAGACTGTATTTATAATACAAAAAGCTTATTACTTATCAGCTAAAGAGATTGTGGTAAAGAATATGGATGAGAAGTTAGGAAAGAAAGTTAAAACTGTACATAGCGCACTATTACCAAACACAATAAGATACATTCAATAATGATTTTCGATGATGTGATTTGTGGAAAACAAAATTCAATAAGAGATTACTTTTGCATGGGAAGACATAAAAATATTGATTGTTTTTACTTATGACAAACGTATACTAAAATACCTAAACATTTAATACGTGACAATGTAAATATGATTGTGATTTTTAAGCAAGACAAAATGAACTTGAGGCATATATATAATGATCATGTTATTGGTGATATGTCATTTAATCAATTTGTAGATATATGTAATAGATGTTGGAAAGATAAATATTGATCTCTTGTTGTTAGTAAAGACGATGAATCGAATAACGGTAGATATCGTAAGGGATTTGATAATTTTATACAGTTATAAGATAGGTTTTAAATAAAAGACAAAATGAATCATAAGCAGATCGTGATCAGATATAAAGCTGTTCGTTACCAGATCATAAGCAGATAGTAACCAGATCGTGAGCAGATAGTGACCAGATCGTGAGCAGATCATAAGCAGATAGTGACCAGATCATAAGCAGATAGTGACCAGATCGTGAGCAGATCATAAGCAGATTGTAAGCAGGTTATTACAAACAAATAAATATGAATAATAATAATAACTTATTAAAGGATATTGTAAATACAAGAACAATATTAAAAATGAAAAAATATTAAATTAAATAATATAGATATGGTAAATATATTAGAAGATACATTTCAACCTATAACAAAACCTTTAAATCATATAATTGAAAGCAACAGTAAAAAAAAAATTAAATAAGTATTCTTTAATAAATGATAATATAGTTGAAACATTTCAAGATGATAATATTAGCTTTGAGACTATTAACAATTCAGCTAAAAAATAAAGAAAGATAATCAAATCATTCCTTCTTCCAATTATAATAGTGTTGAAGATGATATCAGTTACATGTCAACGTCTGATATACCTTATTCTGAATATGAAAATGCTATAGAAAGAATTAGTAAAGGGGGGGGTTGGGTTTAATCCTAATATATATTATAAATCTTTCTGTAAGTCTGTTTTTTTTGTTTGTTTGTTTGTTTGTTGGTTAGCCAATCACGCCTGAACGCCTGGACCAATTTTCTTGAAATTTGGGATATAGATCGACCCATTGTCGGTGCAGGTTATAGGCTATAAATTTTTTCAAAATTTTGACCAAAAGGGGGAAAAAAATGGGACAAAGGGAGAAAAAATGGGCAAAAATTAGTACTTTTATGCATAAATGCTGTATTTTATCTGTTTTATAGGTAATTTTTTACGATTTAGATTGGTTAAGTTTCCCAAATAGCTATTGGAGGTGTTCCATTTCTAAAGTTGAACCAAAAAGGGGGAAAGGGGTCAAAAACGGGCAAATTGAGTGTATAGCCAATCACGCCTGAACGCCTGGACCGATTTTCTTGAAATTTGGGATATTGATCGAACTTTTGTCGGTGCAGGTTATAGGCAATAAATCTTTTCAAAATTTTAACCCAAAGGGGGAAAAAATGGGTCAAAGGGAAGAAAAAATGGGAAAAAATTAGTACTTAGAGTATTTAAAAAACTGGGTTGTTTGTTAAACCGGTTTCCGAATAATTTAAAAAATTTGATTTTTTAAGAAACCGGTTTTGAAAACCGATAAACCGGTTTTTTATTTATTGTTAAATTTAATGCAAAAATTACCCAATAATAATTTTTTTTAATTTTTTAAACTAATCCAAACTACATATTCCGCGCAACGCCGGGTACAATCTGCTAGTATATAATATAATCACAACTTTTTCAGGTCCTCCTATGCAGGTGTTCAACTTACGTAATCGTAATCTAACCGCAATTATTTTTACATCTTTATACATCTATTACTAATATGTTATTGTAAATTTTCTTCTCCTCATTGTGAACTAAATAAGTACATTTTCTTCTCCTCCTCTTTCAAACAATTTAAAAAAATTCGATAAAACATGAACAACACATTAAATTATCTAAACAATATCAACAGCAACAAAACATATTTAAAGGATATACATATTACCTTTAAAACAACTCCCTATAAACGAGAAATTTAAAATTTTAAAATGTTTAAAAAAGTTTACAATATATGGTCCGAAAACAATGTTAGAGTTGGAAACATATATACATAATATTCTTGCCGGAGAGATACACAATGATATGAACGATTTATCAACTGGAAATCATTATTTAAAAAAATTATGTATGAAATTTACTATAAATTATTTTTTGGAAAGTAATTTCTAAGTAAAAGAAAAAAATATAAATAGAATATATTTTATATAATTTTTATGTTAGTTTTTTGTAAGAGGTTGTAATGGAGCAACATTATCGATGTACAAGGATTTTTTATTAATGATAAATATTATGCTAAAGAAGTTTGTGTTTCAATCAGTGATTTCGAAAACAAACTTTTCACATTAAATCAACAACAAAATATGCAGATTTAAGTAAAAAGGATAGATTTACAAATAAATGGCTATATAATCACTTGCATGGATTACATTGGAATACTGGAGAGTCTACAATGAAAGACTTAATAGAATATCTAATACTAACTATAAGAAAAAGGGAACAAGAAGAATATCCTGTTGTATATGTTAAATGATATGATTAAGAGAACTATTTGAAAAAGAAATACATACAAATATATATAATTAATTTAGATTATTGGGATTGTCCGAACATAAAAATTTTGTATAAAGATAATCCAAATATAAAGATTTGTGAAAATCGTAATACTTTTAATCATACATGTGCTGAAAAGAATGTAATTTTACTTAGAAATTTTGATAAAAAGAGAACACGTTGTTAATCAATAAAATCTTTAAAGTTGATAAATTTATTTAAATATAAATTGTTAATCAAAAAACCTTTGAAGTTGTTAATTTTATTTTCAGTTGATCGTTACTTTTTATACAGTATACATAAAGTGTAACAAAAAATTTAACTCAAAAATGATGTTATCAGCTGAATTGGAAGAACTATTAATAAAACATAGTAATCAGATTGACAATGACTATATAGATTTATTTATGAAACTTATAAATGAATTAAGAATATGTAATTATGTAAATCATACATTTATATGTGTTAATAATATGATACATAGATCCAACTGTGAAAATACTTATTCACAATCTTTCAACATTTGCCGATGTCAAACATTCTATGCACAATACTTGTTAGCGTTTAAGCTTTTTAATCTTTATAAACGTATTTTTAAATTTGAATCTGTAAAAACTGAAAAAGAAATATCTAATAATATTTTCAAAAAATAAAAACAGTTGAATTGTAAAAACTGTACTTTTAATAAAATTTAATTATAATTATAAGAAATGTATTTAGTGTAAGTTTAAGAAATGTATTTAGTATAAGTTTTAGAATAATATTTTTTTTATTTTTCTCTAATAAAAATATTAATATAAAAATAAGACAAATTAAACATTTTTTTATTTCAACATTAATCACACCTGGCATAGCGTGAGAATTCAGCAGATCAAATATCGCAATGAAAAATATATGAAATATTTTTTTGTTTACACGCGCCAGACAGTATGTAACTTGATATGCGTTTAGCATTGAATAAACTGTGGTAATACGTTTTTTAATTTTTAATAAATGCCCTTTTATAAAAAATAAAACATATTAAACTTTTTTCTATTTCAACATTAATCATACCTATATGTAACTCAATATGCGTTCTGTATCAAAAATATGAAACTATAAAACAACCGACATAAACGCATCACAATCACCTTACTTCACTCTACATCACTCTCTCCAACAAATGTTACATACCTATCACATACTATAACCGGGGAGGAGTTATTTTATCACACCAACCCCCACCAAAACCCAGAAGATCTAGTTAAACAACAACAATTAAAAACAACAACAACACGTATAACTATATTACTATTTCTTCAACATTAAATCATACAAAAAAAATGAAAATTAAATAAACAAAACCACATCCAAAATTCTTTATACTTAAAATTAAAACTGTAATATGAGACGTTTTATTAAAAATTTACATTAAAAAATATATTCATTAAAAAAAACGCAGACACAGCTGTACATTTCCTTCTTATCACTTTAAAATTAAATATTCTTATAGCACAAAAAACAAAAACAACATACATTAAAAAAACATTGTATTTTCACAATACATGTTACAAACCTATAGACCGATCGTACACAATTCAATTGATAACTCCCAAATGCATGCTCCCAAATTTTAACACACACACATTAAAAAAAGCATTACCTTTTCACAACGCACATACAAAATACCATTTACATACTGTGTAATATATCAATCGAACAATCAACATGACCGGCTGTAGCGTAGGTATGCTCCCAAATTTGTATGGAAAAATTGATCGCGAAACCCCATAAACATACTACTATAGATATCCATAACCCAGATGATCAGAGTGAAATCATTATAGCTGAACATAATAGGGCTCACCGTAATATGCGTGAAATCGCTAACCAGATTTTACAGCAATATTATTTTCCGAACATCAGAGATAAACTCAAGACGATTGCCTCAGACTGTAGGATATGCAGAGTCAAAATATATTAGGCACCCACGAGGGGCACTGATCGGTCAAACACCAATACCTGAGTATCCTTGGGAGATACTACACTGTTTTTACAACTGACAAAACAAATGTCATAACTTGTCTTGACAAATTTTCTAAGTTTGCACTCGCCATTTTTGTTGAAACACGTTCGATTGTTGATGTTAAGGTTGCTTTATTAACTACTAGCAGATAGTACCCGGCGTTGCGCGGGTTATGTAGTTTGGATTAGTTTAAAAAATGAAATATGTTTTTAAATTTAAGACAGGCATCGTTTGGGAGGTATTTCTACAAAAAAGGCCATAGGATACGCTATTGCATAAATTTTTATTTAAATTTAAAAAAAAAAATTATTATTGGGTCATTTTTGCATTAAAAATAACAATAAATAAAAAACCGGTTTATCGGTTTCGAAACCGGTTTTGAAACCGGTTTCTTAAAAAATTCAAATTATTCGGAAACCGGTTTAACAAACAACCCAGTTTTTTGAATACTCTAAGTCCTAAATATAAATGCACTCAATTTGCCCGTTTTTCGCCCTTTCCCCCTTTTTGGACCCCTTTTGGTCCAACTTTATAAACGGAACACCTTCAATAGCTATTTGGGAAACTTAACCAAGCTAAATCGTAAAAAAATACCTTTAAAACAGATAAAATACAGTATTTATGCATAAAGTACTAATTTTTGCCCATTTTTTCTCCCTTTGTCCCATTTTTTCCCCTTTGGGTCAAAATTTTGAAAAGCTTTTTTGCGTTCAGGCGTGATTGGCTAACAAACAAACCAACAAACAAACAAACAGACTTACAGAAAGATTTATAATATATACTAGCAGATTGTACCCGGCGTTGCGCGGGTTATGTAATTTGGATTAGTTTAAAAAATTAAAAAAAATTATTATTGGGTCATTTTTGCATTAAAAATAACAATAAATAAAAAACCGGTTTATACATATTGTTACGTTTTTACCTTTTAAAAACGTTAAAAATATGAGCTCGTAGATTGCAAATAAAATAAAAATAAATCTGTGTTTAATTTTAAGTCAATTCTTTATTTTCTGCACAACTTTCGTGCCACTGTTCGAACTTATTCTACGCATACAATGATAATTTCCACAATATGTGCTTGTTCGCGATATTTCTCTGCTTATAACCTTTTTTATAAGTAACAACAACACTTGTTAGTTATTCTTCTTTGCTCACAACCTTTTTTGTAAGCACCACACTAACAACTGTTTTCTTCACGCAACTTGTCTGCACACAAGTCTGACTGGATTATAACTCGATCTCGTATCTTCACACACCACTGATTGAATTCTCACTCAATTCAACGCGACGTCGTCACACGACTAAATTCACTCGAACTCCGAGAATAACGTGTCTTCATACACGGCTGACTGAATTCTAACTGAATCATCGTTGCTCGCTTTATCTTGCCTTTTATATCACTCGATCAACAGTGTGATGAATGCCCTTGAAGGATGATGACGACCTTCGGGAACAATCCAAAAATGTAAACAACTTGTTTCCATTTTTGTTATTCGTGTATCTTATTTACTTTCGTCCAGGCAGAGTTGTTGTTGTTTTGTTTGTTTGTCTTTTTGCTATATTTTTTATACGCGGTCGTTGTTGCTATATTTGTTTATTCATCGATCTTGTAAACAAGCCCTGTTGTTTTTGTTGCTATATGCTTACTCATTCGTTGATCACGTGAACAACTGCATTGTTTTGTTTTTGGAGCTTTTGTTTTTATGCGTGATCAAGTCCATTGTGTTGTTTTTGGAGCTTTTGCTTATTATTTTAACAACACCATTTCCTTTTTCGTAACAATATGTTTCGAAACCGGTTTCGAAAACGGTTTCTTAAAAATGCAATTTTTCAAATTATTCGGAAACCGGTTTAACAAACAACCCAGGTTTTTGAATACTCTAAGTCCTAAATATAAATGCACTCAATTTGCCCGTTTTTTGCCCCTTTCTCCCTTTTTGGGCCCCTTTTGATCCAACTTTATAAACTGAACACCTCCAATAGCTATTTGGGAAACTTAACCAAACTAAATCGTAAAAAATGCCTTTAAAACAGATAAAATACAGCATTTATGCATAAAAGTACTAATTTTTGCCCATTTATTTCCCTTTGTCCCATTTTTTCTCCCCTTTTGGTCAAAATTTTGAAGAGATTTATAGCCTACTAGCAGATTGTACCCGGCGTTGCGCGGGTTATGTAGTTTGGATTAGTTTAAAAAATTAAAAAAAAATTATTATTGGGTCATTTTTGCATTAAAAATAACAATAAATAAAAAACCGGTTTATATGTTTTGAAACCGGTTTCTTAAAAAATGCAATTTTTCAAATTATTCGGGAACCGGTTTAACAAACAACCCAGTTTTTTGAATACTAAATATAAATGAACTCAATTTGCCCATTTTTGGCCCCTTTCCCCTTTTTGGACCCCTTTTGGTCCAACTTTATGAACGGAACACCTCCAATAGCTATTTGGGAAACTTAACCAAGCTAAATCGTAAAAAATGCCTTTAAAACAGATAAAATACAGCATGTTGTTCCTTAATGTTTTTTAAGGATATGTTAAATTAATTAATTTATAATTTAACAATAATTATGAGACACTCAGAAAGTGTCCGATCAAGTATGATGTTATAATTCAACTAACTTTTTTATTATTTCATTTTTCACTTAATCCTAATATAATATGTATTTACTTAACAGTTTACTCCAATTCAGCAACTCCGTTGCTTATTCTAATTACTTATTACTATGTAGTCATTGAACTTATATCTACTTAATATTAGGGCGGTAATAATTATGATTTTAACAAATTTATTATAATATAATTCAATTCTTGTTATTATTATAATCCGATATATTATCAAATTAATATAGGATTAGTTGTAGTGATGTAGTGACGTTATGGCGCAACACAGCATTTATACATAAAAGTACTAATTTTTGGCCATTTTTTTTTCTTTGTCCCATTTTTTCTCCCCTTTTGGTCAAAATTTTGAAAAGATTTATTGCCTATAACCTGTACCGACAAAAGCTTGATCAATATCCCAAATTTCAAGAAAATCGGTCCAGGCGTTCAGGCGTGATTGGCTATACACTCAATTTGCCCGCTTTTGGCCCCTTTCCCCCTTTTTGGACCCCTTTTGGTTCAACTTTAGAAACGGAACACCTCCAATAGCTATTTGGGAAACTTAACCAAGCTAACTCGTAAAAAATTACCTATAAAACAGATCAACTACAGCATTTATGCATAAAAGTACTAATTTTTGCCCATTTTTCCTCCCTTTGTCCCATTTTTCTCCCCTTTTGGTCAAAATTTTGAAAAGATTTATTGCCTATAACCTGCACCGACAAAAGCTCGATCAATATCTAAAATTTCAAGAAAATCGGTCCAGGCGTCATTGGCTATGTACTCAATTTGCCCGTTTTTTGGCCCCTTTCCCCCTTTTTGAACACCTTTTGGTTCAACTTTCGAAACGGAACACCTCCAATGGTTATTTGGGAAGCTTAACCAAGCTAAATCGTAAAGAATTACCTTTAAAACTGATAAAATACACACTTATGCATAAAGTACTAATTTTTGCCCACTTTTTCTCCCTTTGTCCCATTTTTTTCCCCTTTGGGTCAAAATTTTGAAAAGATTTATAGCCTATAACCTGCACCGACAAAAGCTCGATCAATATCTCAAATTTCAAGAAAATCGGTCCAGGCGTGATTGGCTATGCACTCAATTTGCCCATTTTTGGCCCCTTTCCCACTTTTTGGACCCCTTTTGGTTCAACTTTAGAAACGGAACACCTCCAATAGCTATTTGGGAAACTTAACCAAGCTAAATCGTAAAGAATTACCTTTAGAACAGATAAAATACAGCACTTATGCATAAAGTACTAATTTTTGCACATTTTTTCTCCCTTTGTCCCATTTTTTCCCCTTTTGGTCAAAATTTTGAATAGATTTATAGCCTATAACCTGCACCGACAAAAGCTCGATCAATATCCCAAATTTCAAGAAAATCGGTCCAGGCGTGATTGGCTATGCACTCAATTTGCCCGTTTTTGGCCCCTTTCCCCCTTTTTGGACCCTTTTTGGTTCAACTTTAGAAACGGAACACCTCCAATAGCTATTTGGGAAACTTAACCAAGCTAAATCGTAAAGAATTACCTTTAAAACAGATAAAATACAGCACTTATGCATAAAGTACTAATTTTTGCCCATTTTTTCTCCCTTTGTCCCATTTTTTTCCCCTTTGGGTCAAAATTTTGAAAAGATTTATAGCCTATAACCTGCACCGACAAAAGCTCGATCTATATCCCAAATTTCAAGAAAATCGGTCCAGGCGTTCAGGCGTGATTGGCTAACAAACAAACAAACAAAAAAACAGACTTACAGAAAGATTTATAATATATATTAGGATTAGGATTTTGAACATTTTTCCTAAGGCTCATACCATCGTTTGCAACAATGAGAAATCATTTAATTCGCATACCATTAAGTCTCTTCTTCTAAATCAGTTTGGTGGCCAAATCTTTCCTACTCCAGCAACAATTGGTGAAATATCGCGATGTTTAAAATCCGAAGGGCATTGTAATGACACGAGGGAACTTGTTCTCACTGCCATTACGAGGTATAACAATACAATTCATTAGGTAACTAAAGTTAAGCCGATAGATATTTTTAATTCTATTTTAATTCAGAGCAGATTAGGATCAATATAAAAAACAGGCTGCTAAGGGCTGAGAATTGTGAGCTTTCCTATCACAATAAGAATAGACAGAAAAAAATTTTTAGACCAGGTGATAAAGTATTTGTTAAAGTCAACAGACGACTAGGAAATAAATTTAGCAAATTGTTTGTCGAAAAAAATTTAGGCCACTCAGTTCTAATTGATAATAGACCAATTCATAAAGATAACTTGAGATAAGGCTGGTCATTTGGCATTGTTAATTTGAAAAGTTCCATGTTCAAAATCGTAACTTCATTTTAAGAGTTTTTTTTTTATAATCAATATAATTTTTTTTGTCGGTACAGGTTATAGGCAATAAATCTTTTCAAAATTTTGACCAAAAGGGGAGAAAAAATGGGACAAAGAAAAAAAAATGGCCAAAAATTAGTACTTTTATGTATAAATGCTGTATTTTATCTGTTTTAAAGGCATTTTTTACGATTTAGCTTGGTTAAGTTTCCCAAATAGCTATTGGAGGTGTTCCGTTCATAAAGTTGGACCAAAAGGGGTCCAAAAAGGGGCCAAAAATGGGCAAATTGAGTTCATTTATATTTAGGACTTAGAGTATTCAAAAAACTGGGTTGTTTGTTAAACCGGTTTCCGAATAATTTGAAAAATGGATTTTTTAAGAAACCGGTTTCTAAACATATAAACCGGTTTTTTATTTATTGTTATTTTTAATGCAAAAATGACCCAATAATAATTTTTTTTAATTTTTTAAACTAATCCAAACGACATAACCCGAGCAACGTCGGGTACAATCTGCTAGTAATAGACATATTTCACTTAAGAATACAAATAAAAACTGGCCATTTTTCTCTCTCTCTCTTACTGAATGAGAACATAAACTCTCGCGTATACTAAAAATGTTAGTGTACTCAAAAAAGTTCACTAAAACCCAATTTTTTTCATTGTGTACTGATCTTTTTAGTGCACTTTGTACACAAACACTAAAAAATTGTGTTTGTGAACTCTGTTCAGTACGTTGTGTTAGAGTTTGCGTTCATTTGTTGTGTACCAGAGATCAGCAACGAGTATTCAAAACGATGAGTAGATTCGAGTCATACTTATTATTTCTGATACTTATACGCATTCATACTTATTTTAATATCATACTCATTCTACTCATACTCAAAGTTGGAAGTACTCGTCGTATTCATACTTAACAATACGCATGATGTTACTGACTTCGGCTCGTCTCTACTTAACATTTACACGAAGCACAAAATAAGTATGATTCGCGTACTTACACTACTATACTCACAAGAAGATTGTGTGTATGCTTTGCTTGTTGTCTTTGTCTTTCCTTTCTTCTTTGTTTGTATATGCAACAATAACAAAGGCTGTAAATTTTGATGAATGATTCGAGCCACTCGAATCACTTATAAGTATTATAAGTATTTTTCTAAATTTATGAATCAGAATGAGTAGGCGTATGAATCAAACACATTTCGAATGTTGTGAGTTTGATGTCAACGTTGTACTCATACTCATTGTAACCTATGCTTATAAATCAATGCTGTAGCGAGTACGAATGAATCAGAGTAGTTGAATTTCAATTCTGTTGATTCACTCATACTCAAAATTGCATGAGTGCTTATGAGTAGCGGAAAAACGATTCATTGCTGATCTCTGTTGCGTACATGTTGTGTACGTATTAGAGGTCTGCAACGAATAACTTTTTTGCTTCATGTGTGCAACTCGTTGTCGGATAAATAGAGTACTTACTCTCTCTCTAACAGCTCAAGCAGTGAAGAGAAGAGAATGTGTGCAAGACAAATACGAGTAAGTATTTATCCGAAGCTGCTTATGTTCCGTAAAAAGAGTACTCATTGAAAAATATATCCGCAAAAACAAGTACTCCTAAAATTATGTTCACTTCATGTGGTACTTCAAATACTCGCAGCATAAAACACCACATAACTGATGTTTTTTTATATATAAATGCTTATGTGTATGAACAAACGACATGTTAGGCATATATTTATTAATCATTGAAATAAAAAAATAGAAATCGAAAATAGTAAATTTTTTTGAAAAATATTTTTTTTTCGCTTTTTGATTTAAAAAATTCTTTATTTTCAATGAACTAAAAACAATTAAAATAACAAAAAAATCACTTAAAATCACTTAAAATTAATTACTTTTCAGAGATCATTTAAAATGATAAAAGTATGTAAGTAATAAGTGTAACAAATAAAGTTAAGTATATGTATATAGAAGAGAAGGAACTTTAAAAACTTTAAAATATTTGTGAATTTATTTAAAAAGAAAAACAAAACATAAAAACATTAATCCTTAAATAAAAAAAAAACTAAAAATTCATGTGCTCATTCACTCAAAACTAGAGATCACTTTCTATTCTTTCTATTTCTTCGTATATTTTTGTTTTATTCATATTAGAGTGTAAAAACATTATTTTGTTTATTGTAGCTCCGTTAGTTCCAAGAGCAGACCTCTTCTCAGAAATAAGATTTCTTGCCTTCGAAAAATACATACATACATAAATGCATACATACATAATTGAACAGCCTAAAAAATAACATTATAATTCGGTGCGAATTGATATAATTTCATTTCTACAACAATAAAACACATATTCTTACCCTACAATAAAACAAACGGTAATATTTGTTTTCCACAGGCTATTTGCACATACATTTTGCGAAAACAAGACATCTTTCAGTTTGTGTATTATTTTATTTGGCAATGCATGTATACATACATGCACACACGTATACACGCATATGAGAATAAATTGCTTAAAGAGAACAATACGTTTACATATTTATAGTCTTTGGTGTAGATCTTTTCTTTGCCAAACTTCTTTGTGGTATTTGCAGTACTCATTGGTATTTGTAGTACTTCGTGAAGTTTGGTGGTACTCATTGTACTCGACATGTTTTGTGTCGGTATTTTCGAGTAAGAAAGAGAGTTGAAGAGAACGCAGTCAAATAGCAACAAGAAGTTATTCGATAATTTTGTTGTTCTCAAAAAAGAGTACTTTTCTTCTTCGGATACTTCGGATAAGTGTACATGTTTGCAAGATCTTATGTACTTTTTGAAGTCAAATACATTTGTGCAGACCTTTAGTACGTATTGTGTTTGCGTACGAGTTCACAAACACTTAAAAGAAAGTATTTTTTCGAACACTGGTTTAATTACTTTTGACTATTACTATTACTTTTCATTCAATGTTTTAATTATCTCTTATGACAATTTTAATACATATTTCTTTCTCTCTCTGTCTTTCTATTTGTTATTTCTTCTAGAATTAAGATTTGTTTTTGTAATGTTTTTTCTAAGAGGAGTTGGTCTTTTTAGCATTCTTATTTGATTTTGTTCTTGAAGTTCAGTATTCTTATTTGAACTACTGAACCAAGCGATCCTCTCTCTAGCGGGAGAGCAAGTATTTGATTAAAATATAGTAAATGTTAAAAAGGTCAAATCGAATTTAATAATTAAAGGTGATAATTACTGATATTTAAATAAGAAACAATTTTGTAATTAAATTAAAATAAAAATATAATTTTAATTAAATTGAATAAAATATTAATAAATTGGCCAATAAAATCTTAATATTGTTTTAATTGCACGGATCAATAAAATAAAGGAACCCATAGAGGTTTTAACTTATATAATGATCATGTTATTGGTTATTGATATGTCATTTGATCAATTTGTAGATATATGTAATAGATGTTGGAAAGATAAATATGGATTTCTTGTTCATAGTAAAGGTGATGAATTGAATAAAGGAAGATATCGTAAGTGATTTGATAATTTTATACAGTTATAAGATAGGTTTTAAATAAAAGACAAAATTAATCATAAGCAGATCGTGATCAGATCATGATTAGATATAAAGCAAATCGTTACCAGATTGTAAACAGATATCAGATAGTGAGCAGATTGTAAACAGATATAAAGCAGATTGTTACCAGATCTTAACCAGATCATAAGCAGATTGTAAGCAGGTCATTACAAACAAATAAATATGAATAATAATAACTTATTAAAGGATATTGTAAAAACCAGAACAATATTAAAAGAAAAATTAAAAAATTTTAAATTAAATAATATGGATAGGGTAAATATATTAGAATATACATTTCAACCTATTACAAAAGCTTTAAATCATATAATTGAAAAACTTGAAAGTAACAATAAGAAAAAATTAAATAAGTATTCATTAATAAATGATGATATAGACTAATCATTTCCAGATGATAATATTAGTTTTGGACTATTAACAATTCAGCTAAAAAAATAAAGAAAGATAATCAAATCATTTCTTCTATCAATTATTATAATGTTGAAGATGATATCAGTTACATGTTAACAATCTAAATATAACATAACATTTTTAACCAAAACAATAAACTATTTTTTCAATAAAACCATATTTCAAAACAAGAAAACCGTACTTTAAAATTCCTTATCAAAATTATATTTTTCCAATAATCATAGAACCACGGGAAAAATCTGAATATAACGTATAACATTTTTAATCAAAACAATAAACTATTTATTATTTTCTTTGTTCCCACAATTCGGAAGTTAAAAACGATTTATCAACTGGAAATTATTATTTAAAAAAATATAAGGATGGAATTTACTACAAATTAATTTTTGAAAAGTAATTATTTCTAACTAAAAGAAAAAAAATATAAATAGAATATGTTTTATATAATCTTTATGTTAGTTTTTTAAGAGGTTATAATGAAGCAACACGATAATTTTATAGTTATCGATGTACAAGGATTTTTTGTTAATAATAAAATTTATGCTAAAAAGTTTGTGTTTCAATTATTGATTTCGAAGAACAATAAATCAACAAAAAAATATTCAGAATTAAGTAAAAAGGATAGAGTTACAAATAAAGGGCTATATAATCACTTGCATGGATTACATTGGAATACTGGAGAGTCTACAATGAAAGACTTAATAGAATATCTAATACTAACTATAAGAAAAAGGGAACAAGAAGAAGAATATCCTGTTGTATATGTTAAATGATATGAAAAAGTCAGATGGTTAAGAGAACTATTTGAAAAAGAAATACAAATATCGCACTCGTTCAACAATACTGTATTAACTAAAAATTTTTTTTATTTTATCTTTTTGTCAAAAATCAATACATTACACTTATGTCAACCTATGGTTAAAAATTCCCATAGTTCTGACTACTCTTTCTTAATCAAATTACATGTTGTGACCTTCTTCTTGAGGAAATCGGTTATTTCTGTGAATCAAGAAAACAATATTGTTTTGAGTTGTTTTAAGAATTGGCCTTAGCAAATAATTATTTTTTCGTATAAAGAGTAGTATTTTGAGTAAAGATGTTATTCTAATAATAAAAATTTCTTTTGGTCAGGTAGTATTTTGAAATGCAACTGTTTAATTGATTCTGGTTTAGTAAATTTTTTGTTTTAATTGGAAATATAATTGTTTTCATGAAATAATGCTTAATTTTTTCTTTGAGTTGTTACTGTTTTCATGAAACAACTCTTTTTTTTTATTGAGTTATTACTGTTTTGATGAAATAGTTTTAACGAGACTTTGTAATATCATCACTTTATAATTTTGTATTTGAGAAATATAGCATTTCATTTTTGATCAGCAAGAAATTTTATTATTAAATTTATTAAACATAATAGTGAATATTTGAAATCAAAAGGTCTAATTAGTTCAATTAACAAAATGAGTTGTCCAAACATAGAGCACTATTCATTATTATGTAGTACAACAAATATAAGTAGTGAAAGTTTTCATTCTTCTGGCAGCAGCTTTGCAGATCCATTCAGTGATAATTCGGAAAATGATTTTGATCCACGTACAGTGAGTAGTAGCAGTTCTTCAGAATTTGATTTACATGAGGAAGTGTTAAAAAAAGGAAATGCGAGAAAAGTGAACATTATAACAAACGACAAAAACGGCAAAAAAGTTGCGATACTCAGGGTATTCTTATTCATCGATTTATAATTCTGCAAAGACGATAAAAGACAAGCGTTTGCGAGAAGGTTGTGGTGAGAAGTGTCGCCTTCAGTGTAGTAAAAAAATAACAGAATCATTGCGCTATGAAATATTTCATAAATATTGAGATATGACTAGCTTGAATAGACAAAGAGAATCTATAGCCAATAATATGAAACCAATTAAGCCAAAGTACAGATACTCCTGTACTCAAGATTTACGCAGATTGAACAACGCATTTTTCTTCGAAATTAATTCGCAACAAGTAAGAGTGTGTAAGTTATTTTTTAAAGCAACACTTGACATAAATGATACAGTCATAGCAACAGTTATTAAAAAGAAAGATGAACATGGTTGTTAAAAATAAAGCACACTAAGTTTATTTAGCTGTTTATCGTTTTAAAAATCTGAAAGCGATTTTTATTTATTTATTTATTTTTTAACAATATTAAAAAATTATTACCTTAGTTTATGCTCTATAATTTTGAGCTCCTCTTTTTTGGTTATTCTTTTTAATTAGCAAATGGCGAACTTTTAAGTATGTATAATAAGAATGACTTTAAAGAGATGGAAAAATAGTGTTGACAAATGGTTTCAAATAAAATGTAAATAGGGTTGTAATAAAAGGTAGTAGAGTCTAATACTGGCGGTAACAATTCTCCCCCCAGTAAGATGAGTTCTTGGTGAATCTTACTTCAATCAATTGACGACGTCTAGGACTGCTAATTTTACTGCGGGTCTTTCAATGATTCCGTTCATTGTTTTTAATTTAGCTCTTCGAACTTGACCATCTTTAGCTTTCGTGACTTCAACAATTTTTCCTCGTAACCAGGTGTTTCTATCGGCATTTTCATCAACCACAAGTACTACGGCACCAACTTCAATTGCTTTAGATTGCTGGGACCACTTTCCTCTTCGGGTCAGCATTGGAAGCATTTCCTTCACAAAACGACGCCAAAACATATTAGCAAACACCTCACTTTGACGCAAGCACATTTTGTAATCGATGTTGTTGGCTGAGCAAAATGGCTTCGTACCATTTGAGCTGCCAAGAAGGAAATGGTTTAGAGTGATGGCTTCCTGATCTTCAGTCTCCAATGATACATATGTGAGGGGTCGTGAGTTAACTAATAATTCCACCTCTATTAGGGCACTTCTTAAGCTTTCGTCGGTGAACTTTTGCGCAGGAGATATCTTATATAAAATAGTTTTGATTGACCTCACTAATCTCTCCCAAGCTCCCCCCATATGAGGAGCTGCTGGTGGATTAAATTTCCACGAAATGCCTCTATATGCAATATCAACTTGCACCTTGTTGAATTCTATATTTTTAAGCTCGTCCTCAAGGAAACGACCAGCACCCCGAAAATTTGTCCCATTATCGCTGTAAATTTCAGCTGGGGTACCGCGTCTTGCAACAAAATTTCTAAGGATCATTAAAAATGAGTCTGTTGAGAGTGAATGGGCTATTTCAATATGAATGGCTCTTATAGTAAGGCATGTGAAGATAACACCCCATCGTTTTAATGATTTTCTGTCAGAAGTTACTGCTATTGGTCCAAAGTAATCGACTCCGACAAACGTAAAGGGTCGCTGAAAGGCTCCCAGGCGAGCCGGTGGCAGGTTAGCCATTTGGGGTGGAATAGGTTTAGCCGCATCAATTTTACATTGCTGGCAACTTCTTCGAATGGTTTTGTAAACAGCTCTCAAATTTATTATAAAATAAATTTGACGAATTTCATTTAGGACTGTCTCGTGATTTAAATGGTGGTAGGCTCTATGGTAATCCATAATTATAAGTTTTGTGACATGGTGTTTACCTGGTAATACTATGAAATCTCTTTGGGGCCCACAAGTCTGTGCTGCATACTGAGCCCTATTTTTTACTCTGATGATGCCATCTTCATCCATATAAACATTAAGTTTATCAAAGACACCGCCTTTAGTAATGGGTCGACCGCTTTGTATTGCAGCATATTCATCCACAAAACTTGTCATCTGAGTCATTTTCAATATTATCTTTTTTGCTTTAACAAAATGCGACGAATTAAGGCTTTCAACTATTTCTTGCTGCTTAAATTTTTGTAGTCTTCTTTCCACGTACATTACCCAATTAGCCACAGCACGTTTAAGTCGGTACTAACTAGAAAAATATTCAAAATTAATTGAAAACTGTATTGACTGACGAAAATGCACATTTAGATAACGAGGACGAATTTCTGTAAGGTCGACATCTTCGATATTGGGGGTAATACCAACGGAGTTATTTGGCTAAAAATGTTCAGGCTTCTTCAACCAAAATGGACCCTCAAACCATTCATTGTAGTTGTCAGTAGCTGGCCTATACTTTGTGGCAAAATCAGCAACATTCATTGCGCTTGGAACCCATCGCCATTCAGAAACATTTGTGAATTTTAAAATTTCAGCGACTCGAAACATGACAAATTGCTTGTATTTCCTTGGGTCCCCTGTCAACCAATTTAAAACAGTTTTTGAATCGGTCCACATTACCTTTCGCTTCAATTTTATATCATGGTGAGTAATAGTCTTCATAAGCCTTGCACCAATAGTTGCTGCTTGCAATTCAAGCCGAGGTATGGAGAGGGGTCGAAGTGGAGCTACCTTTGATTTTGCTGCTATGATTCTTATTTCAACCTTTTCACCAAACGTAAATCGAAAATATGAAACGGCTGCGTAGGCGTCCTCACTTGCATCGACAAATGTATGAAATTCCACAGAATATTCGTTTTGTTGTAGTGTGAGTGAATAACATCGTGGTAAGGCTACCTGGGCAATTAACGGTAAAAATGTGAGCCAATTCTTCCACTTCTTAAAGAGATCATCACTAAGAGGTTGGTCCCAATCTATACCGCTCCGCCATATTTCTTGCAAAATAGTTTTTAAATATGACATGAAGCATGCCATAAACCCCAGAGGGTCGAAAACGGACATTAGGACTTGTAAAACCTCCCGCTTTGTGGGTACTAAATCCTCAGTTAGAATTGGTCGCCGAAGCCGCACAAAGTTAACATTCATTTTAAAAACATCGTTTTTGGGGTCCCAATAAAGTCCAAGAATTTTTTCATATTGAGTCATTTGTTCACTATTTTCAAATGTTTTTTGGTCTGAGTCTTTTCTTTCTCCTAAAGCTTTCAAAACGTCAATTCAATAGCGCCTTCTATAGTGTTTGTAGAAGCAATAAAATCATCCACGTA
Source organism: Sarcophaga caerulescens (assembly GCA_927399465.1). Taxonomy (NCBI): domain Eukaryota; kingdom Metazoa; phylum Arthropoda; class Insecta; order Diptera; family Sarcophagidae; genus Sarcophaga; species Sarcophaga caerulescens. Next base: position 63,902,021 of record OV656866.1, read on the forward strand.
ATGCTGTTTTGTAATCGCCGCAATAGTACTTTCATTACCAAATTGTCTAGCGTTTTTGTCTCTGACAAAATGTGCAATGCATGGTGAACATGATGCTCCAAAAGTGACTACATTTAGTTGGTACACTATCAGGGAACTGGTTTCGTCCCACCACAAAAATCTCTGCGCCCTTGCATCTTCTTCACGAACAAGTATGCGGTGGAACATTTCGGCTATATCACCACACACAGCTATGGCTCCCATTCTAAAATTAAATAAAAAATAAATAAGGGGCACCAGCAAATCGCGGCCTTTTAATAAAAAGTCATTAAGAGCCAAATCGTTCGACTTAGCTGCAGCATCCCACACGAGTCTTATTTTGTTTGGTTTATGTGGGTTCTTGACAATAAAGGTAGGCAGGTACCATTTTTTAGATTCATTTCGCTGAAGAACCTCTATGGGTAACCTTTCAGCATAACCCTTTTCTTCTGAATTGGCGATTTGTTGACTTAATATTTCGGCTAGGTTTGGGTCTCGTGCAGCTTTCTGCTTTATACATTGTAAACGCTTCTTGGCCATTGGCAGACTATCTGGCAACTCTGGTGGGTCAATCTTCCATAAAAGACCAACTTCATACCTGCCGTCCTTAAGTACACAGCTGTCGCTTAAAATTTGCATAGCTTGCTCATCATCTTTGGATATAGGCTTTGGCTGCTCACCTGTTATACCAATGCTTTCGTCAGCAAAAAACTGTTTCACGAACTCGTGAAATTCATCACATTTGCATTTGTGGAAATTAAGTTTTCCACGAGCTGTAGAACCACCACCAAAAAGAGTCCACCCCAATCTAGTTTTGGATGCGACAGGTTGATGCCATCCACCTTCTCGTACTTTTAAAGCTGCAATTAAATTGGGGTTGTTTACACCGATTATCATCGATGGCACGACATTGGTATAACCTTGCAGGGGTATATCTTTTAGGTAAGTATATTTAGATTTGATTTCTTTCACATTCATAGATTCTCTCGATAAATTCAACTTTTTACGGTGTACACATTGCTAATGGGAAAAATATTTGAGTTGGATCTGGCTGAAGAAATTTTTAAATCCAGCCTGTTAGAGTTGTTTTCATAGCGAGTGACGTCACCAGTCCATCGGATGCAAAGTGGATCTTTAGTACCCTCAGCACCTAATATGTCAGCTACCTCCTCTTCTAGAAGTGTAAGAGTCGAACCATCATCCATGAGAGCGTATATTTGAACAGATTTGTTGCCACTGTAGAGAGTCACTGGTACCACACGGTAAAACGACTCACCCTCACTAGACCTGTGGTTATTAACCACACCATTTGTCTGTTGCTCTTCGTTGTGCATTGTGCAAGACAGTGCACCCATTTACACCACATTGTTTGTGAAACCAGCACCTACGCCTGTGCTTGCCCAGACAAATTTGGCATAAATTGTTCACATTAACAGTATCCCACCGTTCAGCAACAGAAAGCTCTTTAAATTTTGTGCACTGACCCAATTTATGTGGGTCTTTACAAATTATGCATTGCTGCTGTACGTTCTTTGGCTTATGTGTGTTTACACGCCCCTCCTTGCTTGCTGGCTTCTTATTGTGGCCATTAATATTTAAAAAATCCCTTTCATAATTATTTCTATTAAATTGTAAATTAGAGCCGTCGTTTGTTCTGCTTTTATTTATTCTCAGCTTGTAGCACATCTGTTTTGCTGTATGATGTTACCCAATAGGTTTTGAGTCTCAAAGGTGTTGCCACCATGTATAGTACTAAATGTACGCGCGGTTTGTGTCTGGGATAAGGTGTGATCGTGACCTAATTGTTCTGCTACTCGCCGCAAGATGGTGCTGCTCATATTGAGAGATGTATTCGTTTGGAGGTTAATGTTTGCATTTTGCTGACGTTTTTGTACACACGGAGTGTCTTTTATGGTAGCATTTCTACTGCTATTACCCACTAGCCGTACAGTGTCAACTTCTTGGCATTGATCATCCTCTTGGCGTAGTAATTTGTACTTACGTCGCAGAAACTCCTGTTTCAACAGCATCTCTTCTTCTAGCTGTTGCAGTTCGAGCTGCTTTTTTGAAATTATTGTTGACCGGACTCCTTGTGGGTGACTCGTTTGTTGATTGATGGTAGCTGGTGGCTGTTGTCTTGGTGTCTCAACAATATCAAGACTGGATTCATTTATGGGGTCTGATGTTTGGAGGTTATGTGAGTCTTTTTGTTGTTGGTCTACAACAAGACAAGATTGGCATCTCCAGCTAAACACATCAACATTGTCGTCGATTTCACAACAGCTGCTATGGAAACAATGAAGGCATCTGGAACAGGTTATCATGTTTCCATCATCCGGGTGTGTACATAAAATGCAGTTTGCAGCAAGGGTCAGATTTTCCTTCGGCATACTTAGAGCCATTCCATGGTATAAGATTTTTTAAGAAGTGTTAAAAATAAAGCACACTGAGTTTATTTAGCTGTTTATCGTTTTAAAAATCTGAAAGCGATTTTTATTTATTTATTTATTTTTTTTAGCAATATTAAAAAATTATTACCTTAGTTTATGCTCTATAATTTTGAGCTCCTCTTTTTTGGTTATTCTTTTTAATTAGCAAATGGCGAACTTTTTAGTATGTATAATAAGAATGACTTTAAAGAGATGGAAAAATAGTGTTGACAAATGGTTTAAAAATAAAATGTAAATAGGGTTGTAATAAAAAGTAGAGTCTAATACTGGCGGTAACAATGGTTTTGTAGATAAAGACCATCGTGGGAAGCATTTAACTGTGAACCCTGAAATTAAAAATAGCATAAGACAATTTATTAACAATATTCCGAGGGTTGAGAGTCACTATTTACGTGCTCAAACAACTCGTGAGTACATTGAGAATGGCAAAAGCCTAACCGACCTATACATGGATTACAAAGAGTTTCGAGAATCTGCAAATTTGCCACCTGGTAGTAAAAGTATGTTCTACCGAATTTTCAAGAACGAATTTAATATTTCATTTTTTAAACCAAAAAAGGAGCAATGCGATCTTTGCGAGTCATTCTTGAATTCAGATGAGAATGAAAAGAAAGACTTAAGCGAGGTTTACAACAAACACCAAGAAGAAAAGTATTTATCCAGAAAGGAAAAAGATTTTGATAAAGAAAATAGCATTGCAGTTGTTTACGACCTGCAAGCAGTTCTTCCACTTCCAAAAGGACTGACATCAAGCTTTTATTATAAAAGCAAAATAAATTGCCATAATTTTACTGTCAGTGACCTCAAAGCGAAACATGTCGAATGCTTTTTCTGAACGGAAGTAGAAGAAAAACGTGGAGCAAATGAAATCGGGAGTTGCGTACTTCAATATATAAAAAATTTGGTGACAAAATTAGATAACGCTCAGGACTTGGACTTAATTTTTTATTCTGACAATTGCTGTGGACAGCAAAAGAACAAATACTTGCTCTCCATGTATTTTTATGCAGCACAGAAATATAACTTAAGAAGTATAGCACATAAATATTTAATTCAAGGCCATTCTCAAACCGAGGGTGATAATGTACACAGCGTAATTGAGAAGCAGGTAAAAAGACATCTAGTCAGCAAACCAGTATATACTCCAAGTGAATATACGGCTCTAATAACAACAGCTAAAAAGACTGGAATGCCATATAAAGTTCACGAATCGTCTTATGAAGATTTTTATGATCTAAAAGTCCTACAGGAACAGTGGGGCAAAAATTTCGTAGTAAATGAGGAGCGCGAAAAAATAAATTGGCATAGTATTAAAAGGACAACCTGGATTCATTTTTTTACAAAACTTCTTATAAGGACAAAGACTATTTAAGAGTTTTTGTACAGAAAGATAATTTGAAATCTAAAAATTATTGGGAAAACCTGGAGTAAGTTCTAAACCCGTTTTCCCAATTCTAATACCAAACTAACTTGTTTGTAATTATTTCAGGTTACCTTGTGTTTATTTGGAAAAGGTGCCGCTGTCCGAAAATAAAAAAAGGATATTATGGACCTAGTCAAGAGAAACGTAATCCCTAAAAAGTATTACGAATCATACTGCAAAAACTTAATAGGGAATTAATTTAATAAAATATATACTTTAAACTTTTTTAGCATTTATTTAGCTTTAAAAACTTTATTTACTCTTTCCTTTCATGTTTATCTGTTTTATTAAAAATAAATTTCATGTAAAAAAACACAACTCAAAATATTTACTTCTTATAAACAAAAATAATTCAAGAAAATGATAGTAACTAAAAAATCCCTTTTTTATCTGCAGACAATGAACAAATAAAAAGTTAATGCAGCACAATACAATAATTGATGGGTTTTCTAAATATTGCCAAACTTTTTGTCTCTTCTGGAAACTTTGAGCTTTTTGAGTTAATACAGTATTGTTGAACACGTGCGATATATATAATTAATTTAGATTATTGGATTTGTCCGAACATAAAAACTTTGTATAAAGATAATCCAAATATAAAGATTTGTGAAAATCATAATTTAATCATACATGTGCTGAAAAGAATATAATTTTACTTAGAAATTTTGTTAAAAAGAGAAAACATTGTTAATCAATGAAACCTTTGAAGTTGTTAATTTTATTTTCAGTTGATCCTTACTCTTTATACAGTATACAAAAAGTCTAACAAAAATTTTAACTCAAAAATGATGTTACCAGCTGAATTGGAAGAGCTATTAACAAAACATAGTAATCAGATTGATAAATAACATATAGATTTATTTATGAAACTTATAAATGAATTAAGAATTTGTAATTATGTAAATCATCCATTTATAAGTGTTAATAATATCATACATAGGTCTAACTGTCAAAATACTTATTCATTTGTCGATGTCAAACATTCTATACACAATATTTGTTAACACTTAAGCTTTTTAATCTTTATAAACGTATTTTTAAATTTGAATCTGTAAAAAATTTAAAAAAATAAATATCTAATAATATTTTCAAAAAATAAAAACAAATTTTTTATTATTTATTAATTATTATTATTTATATAAATGATCATAAAGATCAGTATTTTGTATTGACCGAAAAACAGTAGACTTCGAGATTAATTATTAAAGAACGAAAATTTCTGTATCCACATGTGTAATCAAAATTCAATTACAACGCCCAAAAATGCTTGTGTGAAATTTCACTTTCCAATTATAACACTCGCAAGAATTGTAACATTTAGCGCTTCGCAGACGGCACATCGCTAACACAGCTGGAATGCAAAAATCAATGGTTATATTATATGCAACATCCCACCCGAATAAGCACCATCTGTGGGCAAGAAAAGGCAAAATTAAACCTGCAAGGATCTCGATTCATAAAAATAACACCAGACTGCACACTCAAATTCAATTCTTTCAACGTCAAGGAGAATGAAAATGATTCCACTCTACTTCAAGCTTCATACACAGAAAGTACAGAACAAACTACACCAACAAGTGTCCACAGACATTGCTAATTGTCGCCCTAATTTTCCCAATTCTAATCATCAACATTATTGCATGGGGAAGAGTGCGTTGCAGAAGGGTAAATCCAAATCAACGTCAATATAATTTACCAGCAGAATTTAAAGTATGGAAGGGCAATTGAAGGTTGCTACACTTGTAATTGAAGTTGAGCATAGCTTACTCTACATTTAAAACTGTTATTCCTTTCTGTAGTCGCCGTAGTCTAGGTAATGTATTGGCTTATTAGACGCAAAGCCAGGGTTCGAGCCCCAGGCCAGACATCAAAACAAGATACAAAAAGTATTTCTTAGGCGATTTCCTCTCAGCAGATTTCTGGCAAAAACTCTGAGAGTAAATAAAATTGCCATGAAAAGTTTCTCAACAAATCTGTCGTTCGGAGTCGACTTTAAACTGTAGGTCCCGCCACCTATGTACAAAATTAACACACACAACATAAGTGGTGTGAGAAACTAGGTCAATAATCCTGACTGAAGGGTTGTAATGACCAATTTGTATTATGTATGTAAACATATAGGGCCATAATCATAGTCATCAAAAAAGTACACTTTAAGTATCATTTATTAAAATGTCTACTTTTCAGCTACTATAGACGCTAAAAAGCTTACTTTTTCCGCTAAAGTCAGTTTTATACTTAAAGCAAGCTGAAGTTGTTTTTAACATAGTTAACATCGCTTTAACTCTATCAGCTGTTTGTCATTTATCAAAAGTTACAAAATCAAAACAAACCAAAAACAAAAGTTGTGTGAATTGAAATTTCGGCAATAAGTTTATTTTGCTTTAAAATGTTAAATTCTTCAGAGAATAAAGATTCCTTTGCGATTTGGCGTTGTCTTTCTAAAATAATGTCGTTTTTAGACGGAGTTTTTTTAGGAAGGTTTCTTAGGCGTTTGAGTTTGGAAGAAAAATTGGCTGTTTTCAATTTTGGAGTTTTATGCGAACATTGCTCCGGTGTGGTGATTTTAATATTTTCCGTTTCCTCGCTGTTTTGGCCATCAAGTATTTCGCAGTCTAAATATTTAGCAGCTCTTTATGCAATTGTTTTTTTTTTTTTCAAAATAACAGTTTATATTTTGTTTATTTATTTGGCGCTTTTATTGCATCAGCTGTGTAGAGATGCCACTTATACAGTATTTATACCAGTTTGTATGCAAAATTTCAAACATTATACTAATCACCCACTTAAAGCTGATTCAACTTAAAACTATTATTAATTTTCACTATATGTAGTTAAGAAACAGTTAGTAACAGGTTTAAATATTAAAGATGTTTTTAAAAACAACCGCCTTTAGTGTTTGACTATGATTATGGACCATATAGTTTTTATAAACATAGTATTGAAATGTAAAAACTGTACTTTTAATAAAATTTAATTATAATTATAAGAAATGTATTTAGTATAAGTTTTAGAATAATATTTTTTTATTTTATTTTTCTCTAATAAAAATATGAATATAAAAATAAAACAAATTAAACATTTTTTTATTTCAACATTAATTACACCTATATTAATCATAGAGCCACAATTTTTTTCTATATTTCTCAAATCTCAAACAAATATTTAGTCTATTTTTAACAAACTAAGTATTTCCTTAGAAGTCGCCGTAGTCTAGTAGGTAGTGTGTTGGCTTATTAGACTGAAGGCCCGAGTTCGAATCCCAGGTCAGACATCAAAACGAAAATATGAAAATATTTCTTCTGGCAAAAACTCTGAGAGTAAATAAAATTGCCATGAAAAGCTTCTCAAAAAACTGTCGTTCGGAGTCGACTTTAAACTGTAGGTCCCGCCACTCATGTCTAAAATTAACGCACACAACATAAGTGGTGCGAGAAGCTAGGTCGTAATCCTGACAGAAGGATTGTAATGACCAATTATGTATGTATGTAAGTATTTCCTAAAACCATAAATATACATATATTCTTAACCAAAACAATAAACTATTTTTTCAAACTCTACTTTGTCTCACATTTTCGTAGCATTAATCATCAAACAAATATTTAAAAAAATAAAACAAATTAAACTTTTTTCTATTCCAACATTAATCACAGCTATATCTAACTCAATATGCGTTTTGCATTAAAAATGTTAAACTATAAAACAACCGACATAAACGCATCACAATCACCCTACTTCACCCTACATCACTCTCTCTAACAAATGTTACATACCTATCACTCAACCGGAGAGGAGTTATATTATCACACCAACCCCCACCAAAACCCAGAAGATCTATCTAAACAACAACAACACGTTTCTATTTCTTTAACATTAAATCATACAAATCAATGAAGTCGCCGTAGTCTAGTAGGTAGCGTGTTGGCTTATTACACGAAAGGCCCGAGTTCAAATCCCAGGTCAGATATCAAAACGAAAGTATTTCTTCGGCTGTCAGCAGATTTCTGGCAAAAACTATGAGAGTAAAAATTGCCATGAAAAGCTTCTCAAAAATCTGTCGTTCGGAGTCGACTTTAAACTGTAGGTCCCGCCACTCATGTATAAAATTAACGCACACAACACGAGTAGTGTGAGAACCTAGGACGTTGTACAATGGGTCAATTCGACCTCCGGGTACTGTACTTGTCACAGTTGACAAGTACACGTCCTCTAACCTAAATCATACAAAAAAAATTAAATAAACAAAACCACATCCAAAATTCTTTATACTTAAAATTAAAACTGTAATATGAGACGTTTTTAAATTCGTTTACATTAACAAATATATTTTGCATTGCATTTTCAAAATATATGTTACAAACCTATCGACTAACCGAACATTACCGACTGTAGCGCCCTATAGACTTCACAAATTAATACACACCTCTGCACACTACATGTTACAAACCTATCGACTAAGCCACCATGACCGGCTGTAGTGTAGGGATGATCCCAAATTTGTATGGAAATATTGCAGTCATCTAGTTGTGGTTCGCATTTAAAGATGCTTAGAAACTGATTAACAGTAGTGATTCACTCCCAACAGAGTCAAACATGTCAGATGTGTCTTACCTGAACACCGAATGGTTCCCTTGTTGTGGCGAGTAACAGATACCAACCATACCACACCATATTAAATGAGATTTTACTCTGCGTCTGTTTTCTATAGAGCGGAAGTTTTAAAATACTGGTAGTAGGTAAATATAACGCAAACTACCTATTCGTTATTTTGCCCATTATTGGTTATTATAAGTGACTACCTCTTCGTTATTACAAAATCACGCTCTGCATATACGTGAAAGCATAAGTATTGGCCTCGAGCAGTTGTGCGCTTCTGAAACTTGCTCCAGAAATCTACCACTAAGGCCTAAAACAAGGTCCTACAAAGATGAGGTGAAAGATAATACTATTTATGCAATCATTAACCACAATAAGAACGAACACAAATTATCTTAAAACAATTAGATATTGGTTCTCATTGCTGATTTATTCATGAGTGTTATTCGGTGTAATTTAGAACTGCCTCCCATTATGAAGATGCTGGTTGTATTGTCTCTCCATTAAATATATATATAATACCTCGTGAAAATTAGCGTTATACGCTGCATAAGAGAACAACAGTGTTATTCGGGGAAGTTTGGCGTGGCACAAGTCGATTCATTTCATCGACATTTCACAGAGGATGAAATCTTTAGGTGTACCACTAAAGTTAAGATGTCAAGAGGTTTCCGCAGGATAGCTCTCTAGGTGCCTTCAGCCTCTACCCTATCAAGACCGTTAGTGTGTGACATCGTCACATCCTTCTAGAGGTGGCCCTGCCCTTCAACAAAACACTACGGATCTAGACTGGGGAGTCAATAAACACCTCCACTTCAGTCGGCGTAACTATGGCTGAACCCCCCTTTTTGGCACGACCCTTTTTTTCTCCGGACCCTTCCCCCTTCCTGTTTCTGATCGGAATGCCCTGAGCTGGTTGCTGTAGCTTTCTGGACCTAGTTGCGCATGCAAGGCAGCACCGGGGTGAAACCCGCAGTCTGAATGGCTCCAGGCTAGCGTTACAATCGCCCCCGCCCCGTTAAAACTCTGGCAGGCCTCAAAGTACGTTCCTTGTCCGTCGCCGTTAAGTTGGTGGTATAGGTTCTGTTGAGAAGACTCCCGATTAGTACCCGGTCTGGCTCTGAGCAACTGTCCCCATAAGAGCTGGTGCCAACCCCCGCGTGGCCTCCCTTCTTGCATATATAACCACGGGACCAGTCATGGGTAACTACACATTGCGGGCAGGGATAGCGGCTTTGAGTAGGGATCCAATTGCAATGAACTCGAACCCCAATCCCAAAAAAAACCTCGCTAACTCAAGTCGGTGAGTGAAAAGCATCCACTCAAGCCGGTGGACGTAACACCTTCCCCAGGCAGGCACCTGTCAAAAATGCAGCTGCCCCTACCCCAAAACTCAAGGCCCAAACACCTACCTTGACAACATCCCGTTTGGCACACAAGGCTCCAGTTGCGAAACCGGCCCCTAGTGTCGCCACACCTACCGCCCTTGCACCTTCAACCGAGGCAACGCCTACCTCCAAGGCTGCGGTGAATATGCCCATGCACTCTTCGGCTTCCGCTAAGGCATTGGCAGATAAATCTGGCGCGCAGGCCCCTGGCACCAACCCACCGTCGGGTGTCAAAAGTATCCTGAGTGATAGCGTTAGGGCATACGGAACTCGCAGATCAGCCATGCGAATCATTGCTAGAATAGGCTCGATCGACCCGGCTTTCCTTTCAGAGGATGAGAATGGTCATCTGGCCTGGGCTAAGGCCCATACAAATGATCGCCCCCGTCTCTCCGATCACAGCAGAGACGGCCCCAAAGAGTTAAAGATCTACCGAGCTAAACGCTCCACTCCAGCCTCCCAAACGATCGAAGGTTGCCAACCCGAGAATGCCTTCCCTTACGAAACCTCGACCGTAGACTCAGTCTAGACGTCCTGACCCCAGCATACCTTCCAAGCCTCTCAGCGAGGTATTAAAGGAAGGTCTTACCTTGGCGGTCAGCGACCGGAGCCACCCTAATGGTTCCATCGCTCCCACTAAGTGGAAGTTGGTGGAACACGCGCTCCTGGACGTCTTCCACGAGGTTAAGGAATTGAACCCTTCACCCAGCTGTCGTGAGGCAGGGTGGTACCAAGGGCTCCGACCTCCGTTCTATGGAGCTTTACAAGGCGGCTATCAGTAAGATTGGCGAAGTCTGGCCGGGAGCAAGACTTGCTGCCGTCCCTCCAGACCAGACTCCTAACTGTCTCAGATCTAAGGCGAGAATCCCGACTGAACCAACTGACCAGAAAGCGATACTTAGGATCCTCAAGGCCAGCAACACTCACCTGCCCACTCACAACTGGAAGGTGGCAAAAGTTGCTGACCAGCGGGGTGACTACCGCGAGGCGGTGATCATTCTAAATGATCCGCTTATCTGCGCCTGCGAGGGCGTGATAAACTATGGCTACAAGTCGGACTCTCGTGCTGTCATTCATCCCCTAACAAAACCCGTCCCCGTAGATCCCATCATATCGAAACCCATTTCACAGCACCCCGTCTCATCTGATCCTTGATTGAACGCACAATAGGAATTCTAAAAGCTAGATGGAAAATTTTGAGTAATGATAAAAGAAGCCGTTACAACCCGGAAAAAATGGCAGTTTTTGGAAACGTATGTGCCGCATTGCATAATTTATGTATCCAGTTTAAGGTTCCTTTATATACACAAAAGGAAATCATTGGAAATGAAACCCAATTAACACGAATTGGTCAAAAAATTAGGGATCAAATAAAATCATCATTAGAAAGATAAAAGGTTATTAAAAAATGTATGTATTGTATGTATATTACATAAAAACAAAATTTTTAAGAAATTATTTAAAATCCAAATTTATTTTAGTTGCATTAAAATGCTACAAATACAAACCTAAAAGAAAAGTTGTATTATACTCGTATAACATAAATTTAAAATAATTATTTAAATCACATTTGAATTCATTTTTGTACTTTTAATTAAACTAATATTATTCTGTAAATATATTGCCATTTCTAAAATTAATTATTTTGAATTTTCAAGCGTTTAATTGCCATACTAGCTCTATGCTCTTCCTCTTTAATTTCTAAAGATCTTTCATTGATTCGTAACAGGCGGTCCATTCTCAAGTTATTCTCTTTTGCATATTTCTCCATTTTTTCACAATGTAAAGTTAGTACTGTCACTAAACGCTCCGCCTTTAGTAATAACTCACTTTGATAGTCTTCGGTTTTCTCTACATGTGATGTAACAAGAGATAATTTTGTGTCAACCTTATTTTTATTCTCATAATTCCTTGGCTTTTCTTTTTCCACATATTTACTCGCAGTATCATCGACATCGACATCTTCGTCATCTAAAATAGTTTGCATGCTTTCATCCAAAAGCTTATTTAACTCCCCCAAGTATGTTAATTTGGGATTGCCGAAGCTTTTTACGGACGAAAGTCCTTCTACATCTGCGTCTATTCCAGTGGCTTGTATAATTTGTTCTTCTGCGGAGGTTAAAATCAATTCTTGATAAGGACCCCCTCCAGTCTTTTGTTTAGACGCTTTATTGAAAGAAATTTTTTTCTTTGCGTTGAATTTTTGATCAGCAAAAACCTAAAACATTTCTACATAAATATGATTATTTAATGCTATTTAATTGTTCACAATTTTTTACTTTTCTCCACGATTTTTCGTCCTTAATTGGTGGTCCATAAGAATTTAGTTTGAGTGTAAGCTGCTTCCACAACCTTTTTGATATTGCTTTTCCTTGGCTGCAGTTTGGTAGTATGTTTTTGGCCAAATTAGGACTGACCATGAACTGAGCCATTTCATCCTTTTGTTTTCCATTTATTTTGTTTATATTGGTCCTTGAAATATTTTTTTTCTTATTTAACTTAAAAAAAAAAAAAAACAAATTATAAAAACTTAAATTTTTTGGATTTTTTATGCACGCTTAAGTAAAAATATTTCTTTTCGATATCTGTAGTGTTAACGAATGACATTTCAAAAATATGCATTCGATTGCACACTCGTTATCGTATGCTTTCATCTCAAATTTCGATACAACCTATTCGATATCGAATGCGGTAATCTAAAGAAGAAAGATTACGAATAATTCTACTCGATCACGAATGCGGTAATTCGGCCCCTGATCAGGTTCATCGAGCTTCTCCTTAAGTCGAGAATAGTAACCTCCACGGTGCAGTGAAATAAAGTCATATGGTTCTATTCTTCATTCTATTGAGAAATAAGGCCATATGGCTCTATTTCCTACACTCATGTGTAATAAAGCCATAACCAAAGTGGAAATAAAATCATAACAGTGTAATGTTGAGCTCGGTTGATCTCGTTCGGCTGGCGAACACGGCGCGGCAGGTGCGCTCTATATTGCATTTTAGCCACCGTTCTTTAATCAGAGAAAATAACGATACTGACTATGTATGAAGAAATGTTAGTTTATATTAGCACGTTATTGTTACATGACATCAATTCAGTATACTATCTGCGTGTTACAAGCAAACTGTTTTATAACATTCATTATGAATTGTTTGAATTGTAATAATTTTTATTTGAAATACTCGAAACACTATAATCATCAAAAAATCAAATCAAATAATAAAATAAAATGGAAGAGGATCAAATATACTATGAATTAATACCTGGATTTAGGACATCCAGCAAATTATTGTACATAAAAGAAGGAGATCAGATATTTAAATATAAATATAGCAGAAATAATATTAAATATTATTATTGCTATGAAAAAAGCTGTAACGTTGGTGTTGCGGTGGATTTAAATAACACAACATATTGCCGAAAAAGTGGAAAATTCCAAACTCATAACCATGGACCACAAGGTGAACTTTTTAGAAAATTGGAGGTAATCAATGCAATTAAAGGTAAAGTTAAAAAAGCGTCAATAAAAAGAACAAGTGTTCGTGATATTTTTGACAAACAATGTAAAAAATTTAAAGAAGCTTCGAAGACAGTAGAGTATGGAAAAATGCGTAGACAACTACTCAATATAAAAAAACAAAAATTTCCTAAATCTCCAATGACTTTCAGTAACATTTCCAAAGCTATACAATCAATGAGCAGCACGTCTGAGCGCCACGTAATTACGTAATGGATGCAACTTTTAATGCGGTTCCAACATCGAAGGATTTTAAGCAGTTGCTCATTATCCATTTCGTTCACGGCGATTATGTAAGTTATAATAACGTTGTTAAATATATTTATCAATACGACTAGAAACAAATTCATTAAAATAAATTAATTTTTTTCTGCTTTCAGACGTTTGCGTTTATATATGTGTTGATGTCCAAGAAAACAGAAGAAGCATACACACACTTGTTTCATTATTTAAAGTCTAATATATTAGATTTTCAACCAAACAGAATTATAACTGATTATGAAAATGGGTTTCGAAATGCCATTCAAAAGTTATACCCAACAGTAAAACTGGTTGGTTGTTGGTTTCATTACACACAAGCATTGCGGTGAAAGGCTTTGAAAATTCCTGGATTCATAAATGAGTTAAATAAGAATAATCAGGCCAAAACCAAACGATATAACAGCAGCATACCAAATTTTGAAACCAGATGCTATGGATGTAAAATATATTAAAGGAAAGATGTCAGAAAGTTATTTTCAACCTTTCATCAAATATTTTGATTCTTATTGGATGAAAAAGGTATATAAACAATTATACAGTTTATTTTATTTTAAAAATATTTCGTTTCTTTTTGTTTAAGGAAAAAGTAACGAACTTCTCGGTGTACAAAGAACCGATCCGAACAAGCAACGCCGCAGAATGCTCGCAAAAGGACATACAATTTAATTTCATTCCCCCAGTTTGGTGGTATATGGGAGGCAGCTTGCAAATCAGTAAAGTATCTTTTAGTCAGAACCTTGGAGAGTGCATCTTTAACTTACGAAGAACTTGAGACTACGGTTGCTGAAATTAAAGCAATACTTAATTCGAGACCCATTTCACCGATGACAAATGATCCAAACGATATAGGTTCAGTTACTCCAGGACATTTTTTTAAAGAAGAACCATTGGCGGCTCAAATCGATTCACAAGCGAAATACACACAAACCTTTATTTCGAGACAAGATGGAAATTGCTTTCTCGTCTCAAACATGAATTTTTAAAAAGGTGGTAGCGAGACTACCTTAATGAACTGCAGCATTGAAACAAACGGCGAGAGCGATCAAGAAACCTAAAACCAGGCGCAACCGTAATCATCAAAGAGGATAACGTGCCAGTCATGAAATGGCCCATGGGGTGTGTAATTAAGGGTTACAAGGGGAACAACGAAGTTGTAAGAGTAAACAGCATCAGGTGTACTTAAACAATCATTTCACTATCAATCCCCACTTCCCAGGCTGAACGACGAACCTGAAGCAACAAGCGAGTACACAAAACGCAATATCTGGGGAGAATTATGAATTAACCGTAGTAACCAACATCCCAAGCCTTCATGTGATAAGGGGCCGCATGACAAAAGACAGCGGACATTAGGAAATATGCCCTTGATTACATTACTTTCATTCCTGCTTATACTTCTGCTAGTGTCTGCGAACAACATTGAAATAACCAAATTTGATCCAATATTGGCTTATACTACGAAGGCCTCGGCAACACACAAGCATCGCAATCGGAATGGAATATAATTTCCTACTACAGTAGTACCCGCTTAATTGAATCGGTCAAATTGCACAGCTTTTGTTGCAATTAACCGGGTAAATCATTTAACCGATACTCGCCTAATTGATTTACTGACGCAATTAAAAGAACTCCGTTTAAATGAACTCTGGGCTCAATAAAGCAGAATATCTGACGTAAATGTATAAGAATTTACATACACAAAATAACTTAAATGTATCTTTTTTTTTAAAATAACGAATAGTTTATTGAAAGAAAAAAAAATTGTGCATACTTATATATTGTACTGTGTATAAAATAAAATAAAAAATGTTTATATTATAATTCAATGATGTTAAACATCGTACAATATTTGTACATTAAGTAAAAAACAGAAACTGAATTAACAAAAAATTATTTCATTACAGACAGATCCATTTTCATATCACATATACATCATACATACTACATATGTATATACATAGGTATATGTTTGTAGTTTTATGCTGTATCTAGATAGGCTTAAAAAATCGGTTATTACAGCTTGAACCTGTTGTTTGCAAAATTGTTCAATAGTATATTTTTCTATACTATCGAGTTCATGTGAAAAAAGATTTTTGGGCAAGAAAAAATCACGAATGTTGTTCAGACAAATCAAAACATCTTTAGTTGAAAGAAGATTGCTGACTTCTCTTATGTCGTCCTCTTCTTCAGACGAAGAGTCCGAACTTAAATCGTTCACCACTTCATTTATGATTTCCGCATCCGTAAGTTGTCCACAGCATAGAAAACTATCATCAAAGGAAACATAATTTTCGAATTTTTGTTGTTGTTCGTCATCAAAAGAGAATTCTAAAATATTTTCTTCTATGTTGCTACATGCAGAGGAAGAAATAAACTTTGCCTAAAAAAATAAATGTTAAAAGCAATTAAAATTTTGCGTTCTCTCTTTATTGTAATGTAGTCAGATTCCAAAAAGCTCAAACTTTCTGATTACTGATAAAAGAGCGCACCTTAATGACGTCTGAGTTTCAAAACATTACTTCGACTTAAAATGGTGTCATATTTCATCAAATGCAATTCTTCACGAAACGTTAAATGGTTGAAATATGTAAACAAATTAAAACTTATGGGGGAAGAGTTACCAAACTTTTACACAATATTCACATTACCATATTTTAGGAAAGAGGCCAATTAACCGGGTATTTTTGTATACATTTATCAAGAAAGAGGGAATTTATGATTCAATTAAAAGGGTAACGCAATTAACCGAAACTCAATTAAACGAGAGTTTTTCAGTATATCCTATACGGAAAAACTTCATTGCTAATTTTTTAAAGCAAATAAGCGGGCAAATCAAATAACCGGGAATCAAATAAGCGGGAACTACTGTATAACTTAAAGCCATATTGGGAAGATGTAGCTACCTACAAGAACGAAACATCTACTCCATCTTCTTAATCAGAAAGCAACCTAGAAATATGTTTTACAACCGGTCGACACAGCTTAGCAGATCTGATGGATAAAAAATTTTTCTAAAAAGAAGGGTTAAACGCGACATTTTTAATATTGTGGAAATTGGTGCTAACTCACTGTTTGAGACTCAAATTATGCTGAGGAAGGTAGTATGTTTATGTACCTTCTGAATAAATTTTTCCATTCAATATTTGATTCATGCTCGGTAATTTTCAGTTAGTTGATAGGTTTGTAACATGTAATGTGCAAAGGTATGTGTTAGTTTGTGAAGTGTATGGGGCGATGAGTAATGTTGTGTTGTAGATATGCTTGTTGTGTGAATGGGTACGTGTCGATCATAGTCCCGCAGATGTGTGGCGGTGGGTTTGTATTATGTTTATCCCGAGGATTTCTGGGCAGAGTATCTCTGGTCCGAGGATGTCTGGGGCGAGGATCCAAAGATCAGTGAGTGTGTGATGTAGGGTACCGTAAACTCATGTTGCTGATTTGTGGAATGTTGTGGTTTTGTTTATTTTATTTTTTGTACGATTTAAGGTTGAAGAAGTAGAAATATTGTTGCACGTGTTGTTGTTGTGTTTTTGTGTTATAAGCATAGCTGCCAGATCCTTGAAGCATCAAATCGTCAAACATTAGAAAAAAATTGTCAAAATCATTCATTGAAATCGTAAACAAAAATCGTCAGAAAAATAAGTAAATAAAAATTAAAAAATTTAAAAAATAAAAATTAATTCTTATTGTACTAAAACGTATAAAGTTAATTCTATGTAGGGCCGATAGCCTTGGTTGCTAGTGCCTTTCTAATATAAGCTGGATATTTATAACTAGTGTTATAAGGTAAAATAAATAAATAATTTTATGTACATTGAATTAGTTTAGTTTAGAAATAAAACACCTTTAACAAAAAAATTTAACAAGCCTTTTTAACGCTTTAATGTAAAAATAAACTTAACCCCTGAAAACGTTGAGCGATTCTAATGAAATTTTTTGTGTACATATTAGTTTTTAGGTCTAACCAAGATATATTTAAAGTTTAAAGAAAATGGAACGATTGGTTTTCGAGATACATATGAGGTGGTAAGTTTACTTACCAGTGGGCAGATGTGTTAACTTTTTTATGAATAATACACAAAAATTAAAATTTTTTAAGATATTTATTAAAACGCAAAAAATCTATGCATATTAAAGCACATTACATGTGGTTTGAATACATGGAAAAGCATTTTTGATGTAAATGCACGCAGCATACCTGACATATATACGGTGTATAGGTATGGCAGACGACACATTGTCTTGGGTTGCCAGAGCGTCTAAAAATCCCCACAAGGGAATTTCCCCGTTTTACAAGTAGACTCCAACAAGAATAAGACAATTATGTAAAGGCGCCTGGAGACTATCAAATAATACATACATATGTGTGAGTGTCGTGTGATTGAAGTTTAAATGGAGACGTTCAAATAAATTCGTTAATCATCATTTGCATTTTGATTTTGTAGTGTTCGTTTCGTAAAATGTCTTCATCGGATGACACACAAAATATAAAATATACACACAAAATATATATGTGTACACATAAAATATACATATGGGCAATTTCGTGTCAAGTGACCCAATTTTTAAAATCGATGTCTTCCGATTTGGATGAAATTTGCACCAAGGTTAGTACTTTTGGATAGTTGGCCAGACACAAATTTTCAGCTCTATCAGTCTAGAACTGCCGGAGTTAGAGGGGGTCAAAGTTGGACATTTTGGTCATACAGTTTTTTTTTAAAATGTATGTAACTTTTCACCTATTGGTCCTAGCAAAAATTTTCCAAAGGATATTAGATAGCTATTTCTTCAATCTTTCCAAAAATAATTTTTATAATTTTAAAAAAAAATTTTTTTTTATTTTTTTTTTTTTAATTAATTTTTTTTTTTAAATTTTTTTTCAATTTGGGCCCTTTTTTTTTTTTTTGCTTAAAAGAAAGCTTATAAAATTTCCTTTAAGGCCTTCATAATCGCTTAATGGGATGCGAGTGGGATATCTATCAAAAAAATTATTTTTTAACTCAAGAATAAGATTTTTCAATATTTAGCACATGTACCATTTTCATTATCCCCCATTTTTTTTTTCGAAATGGAATTTTTTTATCTTTCCTCAAAAGAAAACTTAGACCATTTCCTTTAAGGTCTTTGTGGGCACTTAGTAGCAAGAGGCATATCTATAAAAAAAATATTTTAACTCAAAACCAAAGTTTTTAAATTTTACCATATGCACTATATTTTTTTTTAATGTTTTTTTTTTGCTTAAAGAAAGCTTACTTCTTTATTAAAATTTAAATATTCTTAAACTAATGGTGTTTTCTTTTCTACCAAAAAATGTGCATTGTGCATGTGTTTGTTTCTTAAAATTTGTTTCTTAAAAATGTTTCGCCCTCAAAAAGGGTGGTATGTTTTATTCTAATGGTGTTTTCTTTTCTACCAAAAAATGTGCATTTTATTTTATAAAATGCAATTTTGTGTTTGTTTCTTAAAAATGTTTCGCCCTCTAAAAGGGTGGTATGTTTTATTTTAAATAATTTGCACTTGCCAATGGTGGAGGGCATTGCATTTAATGCCCTGTATAAATCGAGAGTGCTGATAAAGCCCTGTAAAGCAGATGACTGTTGTTTATTTATAGGGCTACCAGATGAAATTTAAAAAAGTCGCCTGGTAATTTTGAAGTTAATTTTTTCATTGTTTTGTGGAGTAACATGAAGGAAACATTACATTATTAAAGCTACATGGTCAGTAATATAAAAAAAATTGTATTCAGTGTTAGAACAGTGTTAAAAAATTTTTTTTTGGTTATAAAAAAGTGCTCAAAAAATTAAGTCGAAAAATTAGCGATCTGGCAACACCTTTTTCATATTTACATATTTTATTGAAAACAAATCAAAAAATATAACATATTTTTAAATTAAATTTTTAAATATGGATATTGCTGCATCTATTTTATTTGCGAAAATTGAAATAAATCAGTTATTAAATTCTTCTTTTAGATTCTTCGTCATCTTTTGAACAAATTGGCATTTCCTCATTCTGAAGTCGCCGTAGTCTAGTAGGTAGTGTGTTGGCTTATTAGACTGAAGGCCCGAGTTCGACTCCCAGGTCAGACATCAAAACGAAAATATTTCTTCGGCGACTTCCTCTCAGCAGATTTCTGGCAAAAACTCTGAGAGTAAATAAAATTGCCATGAAAAGCTTCTCAAAAAACTGTCGTTCGGAGTCAACTTTAAACTGTAGGTCCCGCCACACATGTATATAAAATTAACGCACACAACATAAGTGGTGTGAGAAGCTAGGTCGTAATCCTGACTGAAGGGTTGTAATGACCAATTATGTATGTATGTATGTCATTCATTTTCTTAATAAGTGGTAAACACAGAGCATACCCTTTTTTAAAATTTGTGTTTTGTTCTTCTCAAATAAAAAATTACATTACAACAGGGTTGGTCAGCAATTTTTTTAATGTACCTTGTAAGAGGGTGACATTTTCTTTGTAGAAAAGAAAACACCATAAATAATTCGCACTTGCCAATGGTGGAGGGCATTGCATTTTATGCCCTGTACAAATCGAGAGAGCTGATAATGCCCTGTAAAGCAAATGACTTTTCTTTAATTATAGGGCTACCAGATGAAATTTAAAAAAAGCCGCATGGTATCTTTATTAAATTTTGAAGTTAATTTTTTCATTGTTTTGTGGAGTAACCCTAAGGAAAAATTACATTATTAAAGATACATGGTCAGTAATTTAAAAAAATGCATTCAGTGTTAGAACAGTGTTAATAAAATTTTTTTGGTTATAAAAAACAGCGCTCAAAAAATGAAGTCGAAAATTTAGCTATCTGGCAACACCTTTCTCATATTTACATATTTTATTGAAAACAAATCAAAAAATACAACATATTTTTAAATCTAAAACCTTAACGTTAATAAATATAAAACATTTAATACGTACAAAACACTTTTTTTAAATTAATTTTAAATATTATTATTTACATTTAACAGCTTTTGAACAAATTGCCATTTCCTCATTCATTTTCTTAATAAGTGGTAAACACAGGGCATACCCTTTTTTAATATTTGTGTTATGTTCTTCTCAAATAAAAAATTACATTATAACAGGGTTGGTCAGCAATTTTTTAATGCACCTTGTAAGAGGGCGACATTTTCTTTGTAGAAAAGAAAACACCATAAGATACAAAATTAAACATAAAATGACAAGCCAAGCATAATTCAAAATAAAGTACTTCATTACGTCTGAGAAGCAGACGTAAGCATAATTCATAAGAAAATATCCTATTACGTCTGGGAATTTATTTAAAAAGGTAAAGAGTTTTGCAAATCTACTGATTTGCAGTTTTTAATAAAGAAATATATCTTACGCTAAGCTACGAAATATAAATGGAATATTTAATTACGTCTGGGAATTTATTTAAAAATTTAAATACACAAAAAGAGTTTTTGCAAATCTGCTGATTTGCTGTTTTTAATAACAGAAATAAATCTTATGCTGAACTATGGAAACAGGTTTCCTATGCTACTTGTACACACAAAATATAAAATATGCACACACAAAATATATACACACAAAATATAAAATATACATTCACAATAAAACAAAATATTTCTTTGTTTGCTATTACATTATTCACAATAAAAAAAATATTTGTTTGTTTATCCGCGCATGGATGATGTGTTCATTACGACGATATCAAAGCAAATGAGATATTGCTTGTCAATCAGAATTGGAGACGATCAAATAAAAATTCTTCAAATGAAAAAATCAAAATGTTTTGATTTTCGTCAATCAAAGCCGACAACGTATACGTATATAACGACAAAACGCACACATGTAAGGCGTTGATGGTTTTATTTGATCGTCTCCAGGGGCCTTAAAGAAAACACCGGTGTTGAGCATAGAGTGGTTATGTTGTTTCTTCTAGCGCTTTTATGAAATATTGCCTGATTTGCTATACGTTTCTACCCATTGGTAAGTAAAATTACCACATGGAAAAGTAATAATATTTCAAGCGTTTAGTGAAACTAAATCAAATTGTTTTTTATATGTAATAAAAGTACCATGGAATATTGGTTAGAAACAGAAAACAGTTAGCCAATTTCATTTCTTATATTAATTTTATATAAGTTTAAAAAAATGTCCATTTTTGGAGGTTTGCGAAAACGTTAGCCAAAGGCTCATGAATAACAATATATAAAAATCCTTCAATTTGTTTTCTTAACACGTTCTGTGCCAAGCTGTTTATGCGAAGGTGTCATTTCTAGGCCACGTGTACCATTTTCGGTACACGATAACTACTTTTATAAATTGCTATAAATACATGTTTTGTTTTTGATAAAATGTATATTATTTTCAAAGTTATTAATATCTAAACGACGAAATGCACAAAATAACAATAAAAATTAAATTTATTTCACATAGGGCCATTATTACAACTTGCCGTTAAACTTGGGTTTAGTTAAAGGTACCTTTAGCTAAAGGGAACTGTAAAGTTACCTTTAACTGATTTTCGTTATTACAAGTTACAGATAAAATAAAATTAAAATATGCCAGTGCCGGAGCAAAGTCGATAAAACTGCTCAATTAAACAAGTTTTTTTTCAACGCAGTGGCAACAGCGGACTTCGTTTTTTTTTGTTGTATATGCTCATTTTGTTTAAATTTGAAGTTGCCATATCGAAAAGAGTATATGATATGGCAAGTTCAAACATAAAGTGACCTTTAGATGTTAAAGGTAGGATGATCTTCCCTTTAGCTTAACGATCACTTCTGTCTTATTGGGTACTCATAATAATGAAAAACAATTTATATGCCCGTTAAAATCCTCCCTTTAGTTAACGGCAAATTGTAATAATGGCCCTTAGAATAAGAGACATAAGGGTGATGTACAAAAGAGAATATATGTTTTACTTAAGTTTGATTACACTACTATAATTTTTCACACTTTCTGCATAGCCTGATTTGCAGAGGTTCCTTTTTCCTGGTCTGCCATTACCTTTTTGTAATTTATGGCGTTTTCTAGAAGAAGATGGTCATCTTCTTCAGAAAATATACTATATGAAATCAGCAGCCTTCTACATTGTAAATATGAAATTGAACAGTTGGGTTTGTATTATACAAAATCGATGCATTTACAACTCCCGTACTCATTAAAAGCTCAAAAGTGCTCTGATAACTAATTACCACGCCACATGTACCGTTATCAGTACATGACTCAAAAATTGCTCTAAATATCATTACGTTACCTAAAACAGTGCTAACAATAATTAAATTTTGGATATAACCATTTTAAATTCGAAAATTCAGCTTGGCGTAGAAATTAGGTTTAGTGTGCACCGAAAACGGTACACGTGGCACGGAACGTGTTAAAAGACTCTAAATTATGGCATAACTTAACAAAAAATTTAATTTTTTACATATTTTTAGCTTTACAGGTGTTTAAAGAACTGGTAAGTGAAATTACCGGTTGGGCAATAAGGGGTTAATAAACGAGTGTATTATATAATATATTTGTATGTTAAAAACATATACCTATATAGTTTGAATACATGTATTAGAATTAAACAGTTTAATCACATCAGGTACAATATTAAAGCCGAAGGAATTACAATTGTCAAGTTTTAAATAATCAGCCCAATCATGAATAAAAATTCCGCATGAAATTTCTCTGTTTTCCCTTCTCTCCTATTATGAATAAAAATTCCGCGTGAAATTTTTTACTTTCCTTTTTCTCTGTATTAATCCCATTTTTATCAACCGTGTGAAGGGAGAAATATTAAAAAGGGAAAAAAGTAGGTATTCTCAATGTATTTTAGTTTGTATTTTCCCCAAAAAAAATTCACTTATAAAACACAAGGGAGTTTGATTAAAAATTTTTTTATATTTTTGTACAACTAAATTTAAATAAATAAAAAATATTTAAATGTTCCTGTAGGTCTAAAACAACTAATAAAACTCAAGATCAACATTTGGTTACATTAATGGAAGCCAATCTGTAAGCACTTTGCTCAAAGTCGACTGGCCTAAAGACACATTGAAGTCTTTTCCTACACCAGTCTGGTACCCACCTTCTGCGAAAAAACGTATGCTCGCACTTAGATTTACAATTGGTGAAACTCCAAATTGATTTTTTGTTGGTTGACTGTGAGTTGGTAAAATTTCTATTAAATACCGGTTTATTTACTCTGTAGTACTTTTGAAACCTGTTGCAAGATAAAATTTAAACCAAACACGTTCATTTTTATTTATTTACTTACAAAGACAGCGGCAACTCAAGAAGATTAGATTTATCCCTTAATTGCCTTCTGGAAATACGTTGGCTGTTTTGTTGTTGCTTCTCTAAACTACCAATTTCCTCCACAAGAATACACATGATGGCACTATTCATTGTTATTTTCTTGTATTATATTAAACTCTTATGTGTTTTTTCAAATTGTATTAATTTTATTTAACTTTAATTTTACTTTATTTTCACAAATTGTTAAAAAAAAATTAATATCAATAAGAAACACAGCTGACTTAAAAATTCGATATTGCCACTTTTTCAAACTTTTACTCCCGCGGAATTAGTAATTAGAGGATTTCTTTCTCGAGAAAAACGTTTTCCGTGAGAAAGAAATTCCTTGAGAATATTCGTGATTGGGCTGAATATTTTTATACAATATTGCTTCTCAGCAATTTAGGTTAAGTTTTAAAGAATTAAAAGGTACCATCTCTGATTTTAATTTTTTGACATTTTTCCAAAAATCGAGAAGTTTTTTCAGGAAAAAATTATTTAATGTTTAAACTATCTATACCAAGTGTTGTTTATTGACACATAAGCCCAGCAATAATATTGCATCATATATATCTACGGTTGGTGTAAATATTAGTGGATCAGAAGCTCTTGACATTCAGGGCATAAAAATTCAGTGTGCTGTTCGCTAGAACCGACACATTATTCAGTAAATTGGCTTCTTAAGAAGGTGCAAGAAATATTTCACTTCATCTTCGTCCTATTTACATACACACATAATTGGCCATTATGTCCTATTTACACCAATTGTATCGTGCCGAGAATCGAATACAACTCTCATGAATGGACCGGTGCCTTAAAAAGTATAATATTTTACTTATTGTTATTATTAACCTAAATTTGCAAAACTAACAACTGCAAAGAAAATACAACGCTCAAAGCGGCTTTGAATGTACTAAAGAAAAGAAAATTATATAAATTTGTAATTTCTAAAAATCGTCAAAATGACGATAAATCGTCAAATCTGGCAGCTATGGTTATAAGGATTTTCAATTTTAAACTGATAAAAAAGGAATATAGTTGCACGTATTGTTTTTTGTTTTTTTAGTGTGATATATTTCCGTTGTGTGTGGTCGTTTTCATGTGATATTAAAGTGTTGACACATTTGCAAAGAGTCGAAAGTGGGATAACGGCACATTGATGATGTAAACAATAACAGTGCGAGTCTTTATTATATTTTTGTATTCTTAAGAACTAATTCAAAAAGAATATTTTTTAATGTAAACAAATTTAAAAACACTTGTCTTATATTACAGTTTTAATTTTAAGTATAAAGAATTTTGGATGTGGTTTTGTTTATTTTTATTTTGTGTATGATTTAATGTTGAAGAAATAGAAATATAATTGTACGTGTTGTTGTTGTTGTGTTTTTCTGCTATAAGGATCTTTAATTTTAAACTGATAAGAAAGAAATGAACAGGTGTGTCTGCGTTTTTTTTTTTTTTTGTTAGTGCGACACATTTGCAGAGGGTCAAAAGTGGGATATCGACACATTGATGCTGTAAACAATAACATCCCGCGTCATTATGATTTCGTATTCCTAAGAATAAGTGCAATAAACATATTTTTTAATGTAAACAAATTTAAAAACACTTGTTTCATATTACAGTTTTAATTTTAAGTATAAAGAATTTTGGATGCGGTTTTGTTTATTTTTTGTATGATTTAATGTCGAAAAAATAAAAATATAGTTGTACGTGTTGTTGTAGTCTTTTGTGAAATGTACAGCTTTGTATTTTTTTACACATAAGTGGAATAATGGTTTTTACATAATTGAATTTAATCCCCATTACTTCTAAAATGTATTACCCCCTCATCTACATCCCAGAGTATAATAGACTTGTTTTAAGAATTTAGAATTTTTTTAGTTTTTACTGTTTTAAATAAATAAAATTATATATAAAAAACATAAATTAAAACAAATTAGTTTTTTTATTTAATTAGATTTTTTCTCTCAGGTATTTATATTTTATTTCAGATTTTGTTATTTTGATATACAATAAATATATCTATGGAATACAATAAAAGTCAAACATTCGTTTGTACAGATTAAAAAGCTTTTGTGTTATATATTTTTCATAAAATGTTTGACATATGCAAATGTTAAAAGATTCTGAATAAATTTTTTCACAATAATACGCATGTATGATATTATTAATACATAAAATTTTATTACTTATTTTACTACTGTTACATATTCTTAGACTTAAAAATAAATCAATCAAATTTATCAATTTGGTTACTATGCCTATATAATATATCCTCTAACTCACCATTTTTGTCCTTCTTTAAAAAGTCAAAACTAGTGTATTTTTTTTAATCGTTTTTAAGAAATTCGCGTTCAAATTATTAATTTATAATTGAACTCTTAAAATTGGGCACTTATGAAAACGTATAAAAAGACCAAATTTAGCGAATCGATTTTACCACACGATTGCGATTATGTTTTACAACTAACTTATTTATTTAAATATTTTCTTAATTCTAGATTTGCATATATCTTATCATAACTGTATACTTCTATTCAGCTACTGCGTTGCTTATCTATTTGCCTATTTACTACATTCTAAATGGTTATTGAACTTAAAATTACCTGAAAATTAGGGTAGTTCAATATTACTTATTATGAAATTCATTATAAAAAAATCATTTAAATTAAAGATTTAAATATAGATATAAAAAACAGAAGAATAAATATTGAAATGATACAACATTCCGGCCCCATTGAAGGACTGAAAGTCTTCAATCGAGTGGGAGTGGGGCTAGTTTGTGAATAGGGCGCTTATATATGCCGGTGCACGTTGCGACCTACGCCACTCTGACCATGCCGTCTGGTCCTTTTACGACTCTCCCGGTCATCCAATGCTGTGGCGGGCAGCTGTCCTCGTGGACTATTACGACCTGATCTAGCTTCAGGTTAGGCGTTCCGCTGATCCACTTGGCCTTGCCTTGCAGACCCAGGACGTAGTCTCGTGATCAAGCCTGCCAGAACTTCTGCTTGAGACCACAGAGCAGTCGCCAACGCTTCCAGAACTTGGGTTCGTTGAGTTTCTCGCCGCCTACGGATTCTAGCGGCAGCGAACGCAGACCCTCTCCTATCAGCAGATGAGCTGGAGTTAGCGCTTCTCCGTCGTTGGGGTCTGGAGACAGCGGTGCGATGGGTTGAGTGTTGAGCACCGCCTCTACTTCTGCGAGCATTGCTGCCATCTCTTCGTGAGTGAGCGCCAAGTTGCCCACGGCTCGCAGAAGTAAGAACTTCGCTTGCTTGACACAGTCCTTCGAAGGTGGTATGAAGCTGAACCTCACCCCGGACGACGCTGCGTATGACTCGACGGTATGTTGAACGCTTAATGAAGATCCTTGAGGACTCGGCTGGCTCCGACGAAGTTCGTCGCGTTGTCGCAATACACCTCTTTGGGAAGACCTCTTCTTGCAGCAAACCTTTTAAACAATAAAAAAAAGGAATCAGTGGATAAATCAGACACTAACTCTAAATGCACCACATTAGATGTGAAACACACGAAGACCGCTATATACATTTTCGATGGTGGCCGACCTCGAATTATCAAAGAGGCATTAACGGGACCACAAAAGTCTACGCCGACGATAAGAAATGGTCGTGTAGCTCTCACTCTATTAGTGGGCAAGTTTCCCATTATTTGGGACATAAGTCTTGGTATATAGCGGAAACAATGTACGCACTTGCGAACAATCCTACTGCACTCTTCCTTGGCGTTAATTAGCCAGATTCTCTCTCTGGCAAGAGCAATGAGTGCCTTTGTGCCAGCATGGCAGTTTTCGAAATGGAGATGTCGCAAATAAAGTGTGACAAAGTCATTTTGCTTCGGTAATAAAAGTGGGAATTTTGCATCATATGGCAAATTTGCATTAAGCAATCTCCCATCTACCCTTAATAGTGAAAACGTTCTCTCTTCATCAGTGAATGTATGAATGAAAGGTGTAAGTCTCTGTATGTTCGACGGTAAGATCAGAAATTTCTGTAATTTAGAAATCTCTTCAGAAAAATTAGATTTCTGGATAGTCCCAAAATTTCCGGATCGAATCAACATTGCTCTCGTCTTCTCTTGAAGTATTTATATAAAATACTTTAGTGTCGCACGAGTTGGCCAACACACATTAAGTCGAAGAAAGGACCTGCGCCAATTAACAAATCAATTTTTTTTAGCTTATAGAAGCAAGGGTAAGCTAATTCCAAGTTTGATGGGATACTCAAACTAGCCATGTTGACCCTACGATCAGGTTGCAAGTTTGCAATTGATTTCAATACCCAAAACTTTGATGTGAATTGGGTAGAGTTGACACTCGAGGTAACAGTCAAATTGACGCGAGATTTGGATAATGAATTTGTTTCACCAATACCATTCAAATTCAATCCGCCTCCTTCTTTTTTCAGACGTAGTAGTTGTGCCAGTTCTTCGGTTATCAAATTAGGTTGAGAACCGGAATCTAAAAGAGCACTGGCTGGTATAAGTTGGCCAGAACTACTTCTTACTTAAGAGAACTACTGCTTACTTTAATCTTTGTGGTAAGCCACAACCGTCGCTAGAATTAAGCGTTCATCTGACGCCGAATAATTTAATTCCGATTTGGTACAATTTAATGATGTTCGACTGGTTCTAAAATTGAAATGTTCATTCTTAGGTTTATTAACCCTCGGCCTTGAACTAGAAGACTCGTCAGCAGAAATATGCTAGTAACGTCTATTCAAGGCGGCTTCGCATTCTGACCACAATGGGAGCTTCTCGAAATCAAGCTGTTCTTCCCATTTAGATTTGGTGATTGGAGCCACTTTCGACATCACCAAATGTATTAATGTTGCATTAGTTATAGTTAGTTATAGTTAGTTGCTTCGCAAAGCAACAGCCAAAGGCTTGGTAATTTCGATCAAATCTAAAAGTTCATTCATTTCATTCATTATCATATACTTTCTTCAAGCTAGCTATTGCTTTGGGGTAATTCTCTTCGGAGATTTGAAAGGCCTTTACTGTACACAAGGCTGATTCGGCCAAGCATGAGATTAAATGTTTGAATTTTTCAATATCCGTTAAGGTCGGATCGTTGTGGACCAGGTTCTCAAAAAAGCTCATGAAGTTCTTATAATCAGAATATTTCCCACTGAATTTAGGCAGCTTCATATTTGGGAGTCTTGAATGGTGCGCTTGTACGCTGAATGAAGTTTCAGGCACATTCGATTGCCT
Source organism: Sarcophaga caerulescens (assembly GCA_927399465.1). Taxonomy (NCBI): domain Eukaryota; kingdom Metazoa; phylum Arthropoda; class Insecta; order Diptera; family Sarcophagidae; genus Sarcophaga; species Sarcophaga caerulescens. The sequence continues at coordinate 63,931,183 of OV656866.1, forward strand.
ATTCTTGGCCAACAGACTCATAAACAAACTTTTCGTGGTCACACAGAGATCTTCAAGCTCGGCTCTGTCATCATTATCGGGATCCAAATTATCCACTTCTGACTGGAGCTTCATTGCTTGGTCAATATATGTTTTAAAAATATCCAATCGACATTCGAGCTCCATAGAATTAAAAGAAATAGTCCTATCTACAATGGATTGCCGAATTCTGTCGATATTCTTAATGACCTTCGCTTTTTTCGCGACTAATTTCTCCAAGCTTTCCGCTCTGAAAGGATAATCTTGGCGTTTAGAGTTTACTAGTCATTATGATTTTGCTTATTCAATAAATTCCTCAAAACAAGAATTTAAAATTGATCAAAATAAATTATTGGTCGAATTATATTTGCATTTATTAGTGTTCACCTGTTCGGAAAGAAGAATTTAATCGATATTCTTCGGACACACGAAATTCAAAATTTCAGATTTCAGATTTACGGAGTAAAATCGCTCAATAGTCGATTTATTATAATTAAACAACAATTAAATGTCAACGCGAGCACACTGTATCATTAAAATTATAATAATCAAGAATGATTTGAATTCCGAAACCAGTGTGAACACTCGACAAAAAAATTTATATTTAATTGTTCTATGAAATTCACTTTTTGTGGCTAGTGTGAGCGGTCCCACTGTAAGAAGCTGTAATATAAACAAGTGGTATGCGAACGTGTGGAATGAAACACCGATCAAACAAATATACGAAAATAAATAAAATGGAAAATTAACAAAAGCAACACAAATGCTGTGCTAAATGTTCTCTCGCAAATACCGAACAAAAGTTGTTAGTGTAATGTGGAATAATATTTCACTAAATAATTTTCACTAAATTATTCTTATAACGAGAATATTTATAGACGGAATAAATAAATATAATATATACATATTTATATATATAATAATTCTTGTGTTCGACTCGAAAAGTGTATAATTTTTGAGTATCTTACAAAAATCTCTTAATTTTGATTAATTTACAAAATTAAGGCAATGACACAAGAATTACTTACACTTTTACCTAGTGCTCAGACTCGGAGCTACTTTCCAAGATGTCTTCTTTCCTGCACAGGACACAACGGCAACGGGGTATTTGGATGAAGTCCGGGGTAATTTTCTTCTATAATAATAGGTTGGGGGTTGTATAGATGTATGATGAGTTGTTGGTGCGATGGAGTGATGTGTGTCATTGTTGTTTTTAGTTTTGTTTGTTTCACAGGCACTACACTATATTTGTATGTAATTTTGTGTATTGTTTTGTATATGCATGTACATACGTATATATATATATATATATATATATTTTAATGTTATACACAATTATTTTGTTTAAAATTTATTTTGTTTTAAGGTTTTATTTTATTATTTTTTTTTTATTTGGAATTTTATCAAACTTATAAAATTCGTCACTCACACACACGCACGAGTTTTGTCTTCCTTTTCTATTTTTTTTTTTTTAAATTATTTGAAATAAATTATCACACAATTTTTTTGTAAAGTTTCACAAGTTTTCACTGTCCCTGCTCAGGCGCTAAACTGTATTTTCTTAATCGTTTTTAATTAAGAAATTCGCGTTCAAATTAATTAATTTATAATTGAACTCTTGAAATTGGGCACTTATGAAAACGTGTAAAAAGTCCAAATTTAGCGAATCGATTTTACCACACGGTTGCGATTATGTTTTACAACTAACTTCTTTATTTAAATATTTTCTTGATTCTAGATTTGCATATATCTTATCATAACTGGATACTTCTATTCAGCAACTCCGTTGCTTATCTATTTGCCTATTTACAACATTCTAAATGGTTATTGAACTTAAAATTAACTTAAAATTAGGGAAGTTCAATATTACTTACTATGAAATTCATTATTATCTCATTATAAAAAATGCATTTAATTTAAAGATTTAAATATAGATTATAGATATTTAAATTTAAATATAGATAAAGATTTAAATATAGATATAAAAAACAGAAGAATAAATATTGAAAAGATCCAACATTGTATTAGTGGTTGGACGATGTACTCTGAACAGAGAGTAATGATTAACAAAAGGATATTAACATATTTTTAAGTGATTTATAGTTTTCAAATGTTTGGAATAGAGTTTTGTTTATTAAGAATTAACTTTACAAAACTTCTAAATAAAATGGCATTTTTTCCAACACAAATTCGATTACAGTGATTTTCACAAGTATTTAGATTAGTACTAAATTTATATAAAGTTCTTATATTAACCACACATATTAATATTTTTCCTTTAAGAAAATCTATTAACCACTTAATTTTTCCATTTCCTTTAACATATATGAGAGAACATTGTCGTTCCGTTTTTTTCAAAGCTGTTGTTAAGTAGTCTATCACATCTCGTAGTGTAGAGTAACCTTTATTCCAATGTATACCATGAAAATGATTAAATTGCCATGTATTTATCATAATATCCTTATTAGTTAGTTCTGAATGTTTTTCCAACTTTGAAATGAGAAACTTTCGGATTTCAAAATCTGATATTGAAACGCAGACTTATTTTGCATGAAATTTATTAGCAATGAAAAGTCGCCGTGGTCTATTAGGTAGTATGTTGGCTTATTAGACGTAAAGCCCGGGTTCGTATCCCAGGTCAGGCATCGAAACGAAATATGAAAACAAATATTTCTTCGACGATTTGCTCTCAGCAGATTTCTGGCAAAAACTCTGAGTAAATAAAGTTGCCATGAAAAAGTTTCTCAAAAATTTGTCGTTCGGAGTCGACGTTAAACTGTAGGTCCAGCCACTCACGAATAAAATAAACGCACACAACATGAGTGGTGTGAGAAGCTAGGTCGTAATCCTGACTGAATGGTTGTAATCAGAGATCAGCAACGAGTATTCAAAACGATGAGTAGATTGGAGTCATACTTATAATTTCAGCTACTTATACGCATTCATACTTATTTTAATATCATACTCATACTACTCATATTCAAAGTTAGAAATACTCATCGTACTCATATTTAACAATACGCACGATGTTGTTGATTTCGACTCTCCATGATTCAACATATACACGAAGCACAAAATAAGTATGATTCGAGTACGAACACCACAATACTCGCTAGAAGGTTGTGTGTGTGCTTTGCTTGCTGTCTTTGTCTTTTCTTTTCTCTTCTTTTGTAAATGCAACAATAACTACTACTGTAAATTTTGATGAATGATTCAAGTGACTCGAATCATTCGTAAGTATTATAAGTATTTTTCTAAATTTATGAATCTGAATGAGTAGGCGTATGAATCAAACAATGAATCGAATGTTGTGAGTTTGATGTCAACGTTGTACTCATACTCATTGCAACCTATACTTATAAATAAATGTTGTAGCTAGTACGAATGAATCAGAGTAGTTGAATTTTAATACTCTTGACTCACTCAAACTCAAAATTTCATAAGTACCTATGAGTAGCGAAAATACGATTCATTGCTGATCTCTGGTTGTAATGGCCAATTATGTATGTATGTAATTAGTATTTCCTTGTTTAATTTTTTGAAAATAAAAATTGCCTTTACAGAGGTCTCCAATTTGATCTCCTGTCACCCTTAAATATTTTTGAGGGAGAAAGACAACATTTTTTTCTAACTCGAGCATTATCCTTTCCCCGAATTTGGTATTCACTCTATTACTGTGAGTGACACTGTGTTCATCTTTTTAGTTTTTTTTTCTTTTTCACGTTTCTAGAGGAACTGCAGTGTATGTTTTCACTATTATTTTCAGAATACGACTATTGAAAAGCACCGAACAAACAGAATGGAAAGCAGTGACGTTTGACAAATGCTCATAACGTAATTTTACATAAAATTTCAGTTGCGGCTTTTCGTATCCTTATTCAGTGGGAAGTGTCTCTATTTCGAATATATATTCATTTGATGAGGAGTCTGTTCTTGATTCTTTGTCTGGACTGAAACTTACATACTTGCCAGGCCCTGACGGGGTACCGGCCTGCATTTTAAAGAAGTGCGCTGTTGTATTGAGTGATCCTTTGACCTTTATATTTAATGGGCTTCTGAGAGCTGGTCATGTTCCATCTATTTGGAAGAGTTCGTTTATAATTCCTTTGCATAAGTCGGGTAATAGATCCAATATTTCCAATTACAGGGGTATTGCCAAACTCAGTGCTATTCCTAAGTTAATGGAGAAACTGGTGACTGATTACCTCTTTTTTAATACGAGATCTTTAATATCCCCTTTCCAGCATGGTTTTTTGAAAGGTAGGTCGACTGTCACTAATCTTCTTGAATTTACTACGCATGTTTTCAGGGGTTTTCTTGCCAGGGCTCGGACTGATGTGATTTATACTGATTTCAGTAAGGCTTTTGATAGGGTTGATCATGGAATTTTGCTTCATAAACTGTCATTGATCGGTATTCCTGATACTATTCATCGTTGGCTGGGCTCCTATCTTTCCCTTAGGACTCAGAGGGTATTGTCTAGGAATGTATTATCTAGGACTGTTTATGTTACTTCTGGTGTTCCGCAGGGTAGCCATTTGGGTCCTTTACTGTTTTTATTGTTTCTTAATGATCTTCCTTGTGCTATTTCTGATTGTAATATTCTGATGTATGCTGACGACGTTAAATTATTTTATACTTTTGATGATGACCATGGTCAGGCTGTTCTTCAGCGAAATATTGATTCCTTTGTAACTTGGTGCGGGACTAATTTGATGGATCTTAACTTGAGAAAGTGTAAGTGCATGGTTTTCTCTCGCGGGGGCGTAATTTCGTCCACTTATGTGATTAATTCTTGCCCTTTGGAAACTGTTACTTCATTTCTTGATTTGGGAGTATTATTGGATATTAAACTGTCTTTTATTGATCATATTAGTATGGTGATTGGCAAGGCTCGGGCTGTTCTTGGTTTTGTGAAAAGATGGGCTAAGGAATTCACTGATCCTTATATAACAAAACTGCTATACATTTCACTTGTTAGGCCTATTTTGGAGTACGCGTCTGTTATTTGGAATCCATACTATCGTTGTCATAGTGATTCAATGGAGTCTGTGCAGAAGCAGTTTTTATTATTCTGTTTACGTGGCTTAGGATGGGATTATGCCAATGGGTTTCCATCTTATGAGGCTAGATTAGGTCTGATAAAACTTTCAACTTTGGAACGTAGAAGGGCTGTGTTAGGCGTTTGTTTTGTCTATAATCTGGTTAAGGGTGATATCGATTCCGAGTTTTTGCTTTCTAACCTAAATTTCAGTATTCCAGCAAGATTTTCACGGCACTATCGTCCTTTTTCCCTAGATTTTTATAGAAAAAACTATGGTTGTAATTTTCCTTTTCGTAGATTATGTAATGATTTTAATATGTATTATGATTTTATTGATTTTAATTGTACTGTTTATAATATTAAACGTAGCTTATATTCTGCCATTAATTTGTAAATTATTATAGAAAAATATATTCTCGTTCTTGTCTTAAGTAGTTATGGCTTATTGTTGCTTTATTCAGCTTGTGATTAAGTTCTGTAGCTGATTTATGTTGTCGTTGCCTTTACTTTTCCCTAACCCGCTATAGTCCGGACTGTAGTGTGTACGTGTCCCTACGTAATGGGGATGAGCCCTCCGCGGTCGGGTGAGGGGGGGTTAGTGTGAGGCCGGGGACGTTCGATAGAAATATTTAGAGGGAGAAAAAAATTAATTATAAGTTTTGCAAAGCAAATGTGTTAGAAGCAACAGATATACAGAGTGAAAACTGGTGCATAAAGTTGAAAAATTAAATGTAAACAAACATTGATTTTGTGTTAAAAAAGAGAAAATTTGGGAAAAATTTTAATTTCTTCAATGAAAAGTTTAAAGATTCTTAAATATTTAATTATTAATCGAAATGTATGTGGTTTTTGGTCGCAATGAATATAGTTTCTTGTGCAAAAGGTAATTAGGAAGCTAAATATATCAAGATCAAAAAAGACATTGCTCATAAAATTTTTTTCTTGCAGAACTTTGTGTATATTACCAGTATTTATTAATTTTTTGAATGAAAAAGTTAAAATTCGGTAATTTTTTTTATTATTAATCGAACTCTTAGCAATTTCTCTTCACAATGAAACGAGTTCCGTGTGTAAAAGATAAGTAAAAAGAAAACTATAACAAAATATATACTCATAACTTTTTGTTTCAGGAGTTTGTGAATATACCTCTAAATTGGTTAAATACTAAGTTAGTGACAATCGATGAAAGGTGTCGCCAAATACATTAGTTCCGTATTACGTTTCAACAATAAAACAGTTCACTTGCTTTCAAAACTATTCTATTATTCTACAAAAATATCACCAATTTCTACCAAAATAGAAAATAAAAACCCACCCTAAAAATTAACAAACATAAATAAACAAAACAGAAATTATCAGACAGGGACAGAAATACTTTTTTGTAATATTTGCTGTCCCTTTCATATTATTTATGTAAACGTCAAACTTTCGTTACCATTCTGTTTGTTCGGTGTTGAAAAGTTTCATTTGGACTCACTACTTATACTATAATTTGTGGGTCGGAGGGAGTGATGGTGAACGGTGGGCTGGTTGTTTTTAAAAATAAGATTTCAGATGAGGTTAAGTTTTTCATTTGTTACGTAATTTCTTCGTTTGAATTGATTTTAGTTTTAATAAAAAAAAAAAAAAACAAATATGTGTAGAATATTGTAGTTTTGAATTTATTGAATTAAATTTATTTTTTCTGTTCTGCCGTTAATATAATCGCCTTCATATAAACGTAAGTATTCTAAACTGTCCTCTATATGATTACACTCTTAGCCAAACAGATCTATTAATAACTTCTATTACTTTTAAAGATAACATAATTTAAAGATAAAGAAATATAGTAAGCAAATATATGCCCATGGGTGACCCAATGGTCTAATTGGTAGTGATTGTCTGATTGTTTGTTTGACTTATATATGATCACTCACAAAAAAAAAAAAAACACAAAGGGAATTATTACCAAAAAATAATACTCAAAAATAAAAATTGGTGTACACTACCCCCTCTTTCCTTTGTCCTTTTTTCAGGTTTTCTACAATACACTGCATGCATCGTTTAAGCACAAGCTTATACTTTCTTATAAACACGAGACGAATTGATTTAATAAATAGAACTATATTTTACTGTTTTATACCAAATTAATATCAAAAGTGAACAATCAGAAAGAAGTTCCAACTTTATTACGATAACTTTAACTGATTTCTAGAAAATTAAATGCGATGATCAATACGACGGTGAATATTCCTAATTGAACGCAATACAAGCAGCATTTGCGCAGAGAAACATTCTGGACCGACTTTTATGTCTTTTATAACTTCACTAGAGGTATACAAAAAGCTTATGAAACGACTAACATCCTACTTGCTGAAGACTGAAATATTTTGCCAAATCTGAAATAAAGCGAATTACAGACTAAATTAGGTTGAACAATTTCTTTGTTTTTGTTTTTTACATTCTATTGAATTCTCAATTTACCATAATATTTTTAATCTTAAGCGACCGTAACGTAATGTAACGTCTATGAACGTAAAAATGTAAGTGCAATTATAGAACGTAAAAACGTGTCATATGTTTTTATGTAAACAAAACAAGAAAAGAAGTAAACAAAAACTAAATTGCAGAAACTAAAAGACAAAAATTCAGATATGGATATAGAAGACATGTTTATGGGTTTGAGTTCTTTTAAATGTTTTAAAAATGTATAAGAAGCTAAAATAATTCCAAATTTTAAAAACTTCGTTTTAACTCCTTTTATCACTTTTAATATGGCGCCTTTTGTTTTTCTTTAATTCAGCTGTTAACCAGTGTTATCACTACATCGTTTTTAGATTCATTTCAACGATTTTTTATTTATTTAAAGGTACTTATTAAAAGTTGTATGTAATGTTTCTGTAAGCCAAACAATTTCACACAAACAAAAACACTCAATTTAGTTTGTGTTTGTTTGTTGAAGAAAACACAAACACAAAACTGTACGCTTTTGTGAAATGTTTATCCTACAGAAACAGGTCAGGTATTTCGAAAACCAAATTCGTACGAATGTTAAAACGTTTTTATCTTCTCTAGTAAAAGAAAAATGCAAACTAAAATGCTTTTCGAACGCTTTAATTAGTTAAAAACGGATAACTATATTTTTCTAATTTGAAATAAAAATAAACACTACTTACATAATGTAATAGTAAAATAGTGTTTATTTTTATTTTAGATTATAAAAGTTAATAATGAAATAAATTATAAGTGAAGTTTTATTTAAAGAGAATTCCACATACAGATAAACATAACACTCGTACAAAATTTAAATTTTGTTTATAAATTAAATTTTGTTTATAAGTTTTGGTGGTTTTTAATATTGACATGTTGTTAACACTGATAAACAGATGTCACGTAAAAATGTAAGAAAATTCTATTTTTTTTACAGATCCTTACGTTCCGGTTACGTTACATTAAATTTCTATAACCATTCGTATTGCTTTATACATAACAAAAACGATCAGCTGTTTCTTACTGCTGTTTCCATGCTATCCATGATGATATTCCTTCTTCTCAGCTTTCGCTCAATGCTTACACTCCAAATTACAAGGTCAGCGTGAAAGAGCATCAGCGGTCCCATGTTTTATGCGTCTTCGGTGTTCAATGCTGAATTCGTAAGTCTGGAGGCGCTCAATCCAACGTGCTAACTGTCCTTCAGGGTTCTTGAATTGCAGCAGCCATCTCAGTGCGGAATGATCAGTCCTTAGCAGAAAATGTTGGCCATACAGGTACTTATGGTAATGTTTGATGCACTCCAGCACTGCAAGTAGCTCACGTCGAGTCACACAATAGTTCCTTTCAGGCTTTGACAGTCGCCGTCTGTAATAGCCTACGACTTTCTCTGTACCATTGATCACTTGGGAAAGTACACCACCAATACCATATCCGCTAGCATCACTGTCTAAGATTAATTTTTCTCCTGGGACTGGATACGCCAAAACTGGTGCAGCACACAATAGATCTTTTAGTGTCTGGAACGCCGTTTCTTGTGACTCACCCCATTGATACGCTTTTGATTTCTTGGTGAGCTCATGCAAGCTTGAAACCACGTTAACAAAGTTAGGCACAAAGCGTCTGTAGTATGTGCATAGTCCCAAAAAGCTGCGTAGTTAATGAAGATTTTGGGGACGAGGCCAGTCCTTTACTGCTCGTATTTTATCTTCATCCGTAGATATTCCATCTGCTGTAACAAGATGCCCCAAATATTTCACCTGTTTTTGGAAAAATGCACACTTCTTTACGCTTAATTTTAATCCAGCCGTTGTTATTGTTGCAGAACTTCTCCCAGGTTTTTGAGGTTGTCGTCGAAAGTTCTGCCCATCACTATAATGTCATCGAGGTACACCAGGCAAGTCTTCCAGTGCAGTACCTTGAGCACACGTTCCATAAGCAGCTCGAATGTGGCCGGAGCATTACAAAGTCCAAATGGCATAACTTTAAACCGCCATAAGCTGCCGTTCGCACTGAATACAGTTTTCTCCTTGTCCTTTTCTGCAATCTCCAACTGCCAGTACCCGCTTTGTAGATCCAATGTGGCGAATAATTTTTTGTTTTTGGAGCTTTTGATTATCATTTTAATAACACCATTTCCACTTTCGTAACAATATTAATAATGAAACTAGGAATAAAATGTAAGCGGGAATATATACAAACATATTAAATTATATTCATAAATTTTTTGACGTTTAAGTGAAACTCGCGAGAAATAAAGCCCATTCGATAAGGTTGTTTACGTGAAATACAATGTATAAAAATGAATGAAAACGTTCAGATTCTAAAAAAATCAGAAATTTTGAATTTTGTTCTGATTTTGAAGCCAGAAAAGGGGTATAGTTTTATATATATATATATATATATATATATATATATATATATATATATATATATATATATATATATATATATATGTATACATATATGTAATAAAATGAACAAGGAGATTATATACCAACTCATTTCAAAAATGATTTAAAGGCATTTAGGTCAAAATAATTTAGGTATTAATTAAATTAAAATATAAATAAATAATAAAAAGACACGGTACACAATTTTACGCACCGGGGTTTATTCCTTGCATTTACCGGGCATAATTATTTAATTAGATCAGGGGTTACCAAAATTTTTGTGGTTGTGTATTAGAGAGAGAAAAATTAAGTTGAGAGAATTTATTTATTTACAGTCATAGAAAAGTGTTAGTAATATACGCTATTTTGATTTCCATCTCATCAACATACATAAAGTTATACATTTTTGACTTAATAATTAAGGAAAGTTTTTTAGATATTTATTTACTAGGGTCTAATTTTGGTTGATAAATTTCGTCACATACTAATATTGAAGCTTTTATTTTTTCAAATTATAGATTTATGTCCATAAAAAGTGATTCTATTTCCTTATCATTTAAATTATTTACTTGAATATTAAAACAATCAAAATGTTTTTTACATTGAATTTTAATACAATTATTTTTTAACATAAAATATTTTTTGAGTGTGAAGAGCTGGTTATGCATTCGTAAGAAACGTAAAATTGTAACGTACGTAGCCTTAAAAACTTTTATGTAGTTATAGAAACGTTAAAAACGGGACATATGTCAACGAAGAATGTAAATAAAAACGAAACAAAACACAAAGCAATATACAAACGAACACAACACAATGCAAAGAAGTTGGTATACAGACATTTGCACTCATCATCAGTGTTGCCGTTTTTGGTTATTTTCTTGTTCAATATGTAGATTTTTCCGAATTTGGTTATTATTTTTCTTGTAAAAATAGCTTTTGTTTTGTTTGTTAAAATTAATTAATTAGTAAGACTATAATTTTATTTTGTTATTTTTTGTTTTTTTTTTTCTCAATTATAATTTAAATTTGAAAAAAAAAATAAAATAAAAAAACTACGAATTTAATTTTGGTTAAATTTTTCCTTATTTGGTGATTTTTTCACAAATGTTGGTTACAATATTTTTTTTTTCGTAACAACACTGCTCATCATCAATCATGTTCAAATGTCACGTAAAAACGTTACAGAGTAAATTCGACGACGAGCACAAACGAGAGATGTACCGCATGGAGTTGAGATGCCGGGCGCAAAAGGCAAACGAGTCATTACAAGCCTTTGCAATGGAGGTTGAAAGGTTTCTGCAGCTTACATACCCAGGAGAAAACCACCCGTTGATAGACAACATTAAGACCGAGGCGTTTGTCAATGGTATACGCGACCCTGGCATTAAACTAGCGGTATGTTCTACGCAGAAGGCAACCTTTGCAAAGACCGTGGCCTTCGCACTAGCCCAAGAGACCAAGAAGTGTGAGGAACTTAGCAATGTAAGACTTCGGACAGCTACTGGAGAGTCTGCCACCGTCCACGGAAAACCAGAGGTGAAGGTGATAATGCTTTCCCTTTCGCCAGGAACAATATAAGACAAGGAAGAACAGCTATGGTCATGCATGAAATTGATACGGGCGAAGCGAGACCGATAAAACAGGCACCCAGAAGCATACCGCTGGCGAAGCGTAATGAGGTTAAAGAGCTAGTCGACGAAATGAGGAGGAGTGGTGTAATCGAACCATCATCGGGTCCATGGAGCTCACCTGTAGTCTTAGTCAAGAAGAAAGATGGCAGTACAAGATTCTGCGTAGACTACAGGTAGCTGAATGATGTCACTAAAAAGGACAGTTAACCGCTACCGAGAATTGGCGACACACTCGACACGCTAGCTGGAACGAAATGGTTCGCCACATTGGATCTACAAAGCGGGTACTGGCAGGTGGAGATTGCAGAAAAGGACAAGGAGAAAACTGCATTCAGTGCGAACGGCAGCGGTTTAAAGTTATGCCATTTGGACTTTGTAATGCTCCGGCCACATTCGAGCTGCTTATGGAACGTGTGCTCAAGGGACTGCACTGGAAGACTTGCCTGGTGTACCTCGATGACATTATAGTGATGGGCAGAACTTTCGACGACAACCGCAAAAACCTGGGAGAAGTTCTGCAACAATAACAACGGCTGGATTAAAATTAAGCGTAAAGAAGTGTGCATTTTTCCAAAAACAGGTGAAATATTTGGGGCATCTTGTTACAGCAGATGGAATATCTACGGATGAAGATAAAATACGAGCAGTAAAGGACTGGCCTCGTCCCCAAAATCTTCATGAACTACGCAGCTTTTTGGGACTATGCACATACTACAGACGCTTTGTGCCTAACTTTGCTAACGTGGTTTCAAGCTTGCATGAGCTCACCAAGAAATCAAAAGCGTATCAATGGGGTGAGTCACAAGAAAAGGCGTTCCAGACACTAAAAGATCTATTGTGTGCTGCACCAGTTTTGGCGTATCCAGTCCCAGGAGAAAAATTAATCTTAGACAGTGATGCTAGCGGATATGGTATTGGTGGTGTACTTTCCCAAGTGATCAATGGTACAGAGAAAGTCGTAGGCTATTACAGACGGCGACTGTCAAAGCCTGAAAGGAACTATTGTGTGACTCGACGTGAGCTACTTGCACTGCTGGAGTGCATCAAACATTACCATAAGTACCTGTATGGCCAACATTTTCTGCTAAGGACTGATCATTCCGCACTGAGATGGCTGCTGCAATTCAAGAACCCTGAAGGACAGTTAGCACGTTGGATTGAGCGCCTCCAGACTTACGAATTCAGCATTGAACACCGAAGACGCATAAAACATGGGACCGCTGATGCTCTTTCACGCTGACCTTGTAATTTGGAGTGTAAGCATTGAGCGAAAGCTGAGAAGAAGGAATCCATCGTTGATATCCGGCTAACGCAGATCGAAGCAAACGAAGACTGGTCTGAAGCACAGAGAAGTGACCCAATATTGGCGAAGATTATAGCAGCTAAAGAAGAGGACAAACGACCTACCAGAAATGAGATATCTGTAGAAGGTTCTCTTACAAAAGCATATTGGGTACTACGGGACAGTTTAAAGCTGATAAACGGGTGCTTATATCGACATTGGGAAAGCACTGATGGCAAGACCTCATCCAACCTAATAGTGGTGCCTTCCTCCAAAATGAAGGAAATGTTAAACGAGTTCCATAATGGAGCTAGCGGAGGACACCTTGGAGTAACAAAGACGCTGGAGAGACTGAAACAACGTTTTTATTGGGTTGCAGCTAAAGGTCCAGTAAGAAGAAGTCGAGGTCAGCTGCTACAGTATAACTCGGGCGCACCTTTCGAGCGGATAGCGATGGACGTAGCAGGCCCTTTTCCAGTCAGCAATGCCGGAAACCGATATGTTCTCGTGGTGATGGACTATTACAGCAAATGGCCGGAAGTGTATGCCATACCCAATCAAGAGGCGACCACAATCGTAAATGATTTTGTGAACAACTGGGTATGCCGTTTCGGGGTTTCAATAGAACTACATTCCGATCAAGGCAGAAATTTCGAGTCAGCTGTATTCAAGGAAATGTGTGAAGTATACGGTTAAGAAGATTCGAACGACGCCGCTTTACCCACAGTCTGACGGAATGGTTGAACGTTTTAATCGAACCCTGGAGGAATACTTGCGAAAAGTAGTGAGCGAGAACAGAAGGACTGGGGAGAACACATCCCGAGGTTTCTACTGGCGTACCAATCTGCGGTTCATGATTCAACATCACTAGATCACCCGCCAAGGTTATTTTTGGGACTGAGGTAAATCTACAGGGTGACTTAGAGTTTGGTGTTAAGCCCGCCACAGAGAGGGATGTCACATACACTGGAAAAGAAGAAAGCCTAAATGAACTTCATGAATTTGTGCGCACACGTCTAAAAATGGTCAGTGATAGAATGAAAGCCAGGTATGTTCGTGCAGCAAACATGGAGGGCTTCCATGAGGGACAAGTGGTTCTACTATACAACCCAAAGCGGAAGAAGGGATTATCCCCCAAGCTACAAACCAGCTGGGAAGGACCTTATAAAAGGCTTAAGTGGGCGGCAGTGTTACTCAACAACAATCGAAACGACCTAATTATCGTTAACAACAAAAACGATAAACAAAAGCTATCAGCTACACATACTTATTATAAGTAAACCAGCTACAACAAGTATGAGAGAAAAAGGGACAGACAAGTATGCAAACGCAACAACAAATAATGTAGTCGCAAAAGAATTCTCGAGAAATCGAAACCCCGAACATTCCACTTAGAGAACCATCATCAGACTGAAGACGTTCGAATATAAAAGGTCAAGGCAAAGCAGACGACGAGTCAGTAAGAATTGAGACAGTCTTGTGTGAAGTTGCGTGTGAATAAAAACGGTCGTGGTTTGAATAGCGAATAGTTGTGTGTGAATAATAGCGAATAAGCAATAATTGTTGTATCAGTTAAGTGTGAACAGTGGCACAAAAGTAGTGAGAACAATAAAGAATTTAAGTGAAACTAAACACATATTCGTTTTTACTTGGTTTGCAATTAACGAACTCATATTTAAACGTTTTTAAAAAGGTAAAAACGTAACAATATTAAAAAACTGCATAATAGTACTGTACACTGATGATGAACTTATTTTCACTGAATGAGAATCTGATTACAAATTTATTAAAAATGTTAATGCACTTTTATTGAGTCAATATTCGTTTAATTTATAAAACCATTTTAAGTGTTCAGGCTTATCGGCATATTCAATTATCATTTGACAGCTGGAAAACAACAACATTGTTTAAAAAAATAACGATATAAAAATTTGGGTCTAAGCTTAAAAAAATAGATAGCAATTCATATTTTTAGAACTAACTTAAAGAAAAAAGAAACTGAAAAAGAACAGTTTGCTTGTCCACATATCCAGTGGGGCTGGCTCACTGGCATCCAATTCATTCCGGTTTTCTTTATTTTTTTTAACTATTTACATATTTAAAATATAAATTGATTATTTTTTATAACAAATTAGAAATTTAAAACTAAACCTACCATGACAGGTCAAATGACTTCTTTTAAGATTTTTTTTTATCAGAATCTCATGAAAATAACATTATAACACCGCCATTTACCTTTACGACTCCTATTGAAAAATAAATAAAATTTGAATTTTATTCTTTTTATTTTTTTTTATTCTCTTGCAGAGAGGAGTTAGTCTACTACTGCAAGGAGTTAGAAAGGTAGTGTATCTTGTAATATAAAACCACTGTATTTTTGTTGGTTAACGGATGGATATTCACTCTACTCCAAGCGAGTATTATACTAAAAAACTTTCAAATTTAGTGCTATTTTGTTAATAAAAATTCTTATTTCAATGATTTGCTAATAGTTCCTGTCTCCAAAATTTCGAAACATTCAAAATATTGAGCTCAATAATGGCTATTATTACGACTTACGCAATAAAGGTGCATATCAATTGTAACCGCAGTTAATATTAACAAAACTATAATTATACTATAATCATACCATATACATTTCTTCGGCGACTTCCACTCAGCAGATAAGTTCCTCAAAAAGCAGACGTTCGGAGTCGACTTAGAACTGTAGGTTCCGCCACTTAAGGGGTTGTAATGACCAATTATGTGTCATAAATACTACTAAGGGTATTTATGTATTATAAATACTATTAGGAGTCAAGCGGTATCCGCAGGATAGGAATATGCGGTTACACTTCTAACAGAGCGACTAGCTTCTACCCTATCAAGAGTAGGATACGAGCTACTGACATTGTCAAACACTGTGGATCTAGACTGGGCAGTCCTCAGTCGGAGTGATTATGCGCCCTTTCGCGCCACCCTCCTCATTTCTTTTCTGGATTATTCTACCTCCGTTTTTGATTTGACTGCCTTGAGCTGTAGCTTTCTGGACCTAGTTGCTTATGCACATTTTCAGGCTAGGCCTACAACTGCCTGAACACCTGTCCCTATAAGGGCTGGTGGATCCCTCGCGAGGCCTCCCTGCTTGCATAGTTAACCACTGGACCTTTTTTAAGTAACTACTCATCGCGTGCAAGGAAAGCGGTTTTGAGTGAGGACTCCTTTTGTCATGAATTCCAATACACATAAACCTAAACCCTCGCTAACCCTCGACGGTGAGCGAAAGCATCCACCCGCTGGTGAACGCAAAACCTTTACCAGGCGAGCTCCTAGAGGAAAGTAAATGTCTCCGTAAGACAATGGCACAGAAGTCGACTGTGAAAGCCACCGACACCAATCCATCTTCGGGTGTCAACCATGCCTTGAGTGCTAGCGATAGGACACATAGAACTCCCAGGCCAGCTTCGCGTGTTATTGTCGAAATTGGCTCTTAGACGCCGCTCTCCTATCAGATGATGAGAAGAGTCGCTTGGCTTGGTCTAGGGCTCACCAAAATGACCAAAGAGGCATATATCTGCCGAGCTAAACACTCCTAGCAGAACGAAATAATCCCAGCAGACCATCCTAACCTTTCAGCGAGGTGATTAAGGAGAGCCTTACCTAGGTAATAATTCATCAGGGCTCCCACTAAGAGGAAGTTGGTGCACTTCTGAATGTTTTCCTTGTAATTATGGCCTCTAACGCCAGCCCTTTATTCAGTTACGGAGATGTAGGGTGATTCCAAGAACAGATTACTACCAGATTTTACCTCCGATCTTTGGAGCACTATAAAGTGGCTATCAGTAGAATTGGCGAGGTCTGGCCAGGAGTCAGGCTTTGGCAATGGACTCAACGCCAATGTACTTCCATGATACAGGAGGGCCTAGAACTTGTGTAATGGCAAAACTAATGTCAGCGATCGAACTAAACTAATTATCGCTAATAATGAATAAATTTTCCTCACTTCTAACAGGAAGGAAGTTCTGGACATCAGAAGACCTGCAGCTATTCCTATCACAGGTGCCGTACATTCCAACCCTACAAAAGCCCACTCCCACTCTTGCTAAACAAGCAGCCAAATTCGCCGAGACTAGACTCAATGCTGTAGCGTATTTCAGGCGATCAAACTTGATAGCAATGTTATCTCGATCACAGAAAACCATGTAAAATTTAAACTTAGATAAACACGTGTAAAAACTTGTCGCGTAAGAGTAACTTAAATATTTTAAAGAAATATATCGTTAGTATAATTCGCAAAATATTTCCAAAATTGAGATTTTAATGCAAAACGGTAACATTGTACATAATACATATTTTACAACAACAAAACATGTCATTATATAGTTTAAAGTTGTTGTAATTTTGTGGTTTGCAAAAACGCTAAGTCCACAAAACTACGAAAAATATTAATATCGAGCCATAACCGCAATAATATCTCAAGCGACATATTTTTCATATATCGTATTTTGTAATAAATAAATTCATTGGCATCATTTGCATCATCTATAAAAATTTCAGGGTCACACTCTGTACCGTTATGAGTTTATAACAAAAAAAAGTTTAACTTTCTAACTTAATTTGCACAAGAAATAAATAATAAAAACCTTCTCCTGTAAAATTTCGTTTTTGTTGCTTGAGCACCTGGCACCCGCCAGGTGCCCCGCTTGTCACAAAAAAAAAGTCTCAAATTCTAGCACAGTGTTATTATTACACAGTGTTATTATTACACTGTGCTAGAATTTGACACTTTTTTTTGTGACAAGCGGGGCACCTGGCGGGTTAACCTAATTCGGGTACGCTGAATCCAGTGGTGCTAACCGTTTTTTTTAGGTTAGCTCTTGTTTTCGAAATATACCGTTATTTCGAAAATGGAGGAGGTTGCACAACATATATTCGCGTAACTCAAAAACGGTTTAGTTTATTATAATAACCACACGAAACTTCAAGAACTAAAACATTTATTTTTGTTGTTAATTAAAGTTTAAGTTTTTATTTACAAATTTATTCTTCTTCCTCCTGCAGATTCCAACAAATATCCCCTAATAGCGAATCAAGTTGTTTGCAACTATACCAATGTTCGAGTCTGGCTGTTACTTGGTGAAATCTCTCGCCATGTTCATCAGACTCGGCTGGTGATTGTTCATTAAATTTTTCTGCATGACAAGGCAAAAAATTTATTTTCAATGACATTCTGACGTTTAAGTTTTTAAATGCGGTTAGCATATTTCCAATTAAAATTCGCCAATTTTCAGACCGATGATTTCCTAATACATTTTCTATTACTGATTTCACACAATTCCAGCCCAATAGCTCCATATCATTCAATGCAAGTTCAAATTGTTGGTCCTTCATTAGACGACGAATGTCCGGACCATTAAGAATTCCTGTAAAATAAAAACATTATGATATGAAATATAAATCTGATATAATAAAGTAGCTATAGTTCATACCTTCTTTTACTTTCATGCCGCTTAATCGTGGAAAAATTCGGCGCAATTCGGTAAAAGCAATTCCATCTGCGTTCAATGCTTTTATAAACCCGCCAGGTTTATTATAATAAACTAAACCGTTTTTGAGTTACGCGAATATATTTTGTGCAACCTCCTCCATTTTCGAAATAACGGTATATTTCGAAAACAAGAGCTAACCTAAAAAACGGTTAGCACCACTGGATTCAGCGTACCCGAATTAGGTTAACCCGCCAGGTGCCCCGCTTGTTACTTTTTCCAACTAGCACAGTGGAAAATATAATTAACAATTAATAATAATTAACATTATTAGTTATTAATATTATTATTATTTTGTAAAAATAATTGCGTTTAAACAGTTTACAAATTTTAAAAACTGAAAAAGCTACAATGTTTTTTGTGTCTCCTGTAAAATTTGAAAAAAGGGACTTAATACACCACCCCAATTTTTTGAATTTTTAAAAAGGTACATTTATAATAACAACATCAGACCATTTCATTATGTGTAGGGTTAATGTACTTTAGTATAAAAGTTAAGGTTTTTAACCTTTGCATAATCATAGCACCAGTCTCATTTTTGTTAAATAAGAAGCTTTATTTACCAAAAATATTGATACTTAAAACTTAGTAAAGCTCCCCTTAGAGCTTATTAAACTAAATATTCGATCTTTCATACTCTTATGAAGATTATTTAATATTTCTCCGTCTATTTTCCCCACTCTTCGATTATTTTTAATTTCAATTCTTCAACACTGGTAAATTGTCTGTTATTTGAATATACTCTTCGGATAAGAATGGGGAATTCGTTTGGGGAAACGTTTTCAATAATATTCATATCAGGAGAGCAAGATGGCCACGACAAAACCTCAATAGATTGGTTACGAAACCATTCCATCCTCTGTCTGCTGACATGAATTCTGCCATTGTCCTGTTGGAAAATATATTTTTTTTTCATTATTTTCTCTCAAGAAGGGGAGCAAACTACAGCTAAGAACAGTAATGTTAAGTAATGTTAGGTTAGGTCGGCCCGTTGTGATGCCACGGGTGAACGCAGTCCCTGTACTGACCAAGTTCCACCACAATGCAAACTACAGCTAAGAACAGTAATGTTATGTTAGGTTAGGTCGGAGTGGTAGCTCTGATATCACAAAGCTCACTTGAGCACGCATAGCGGCCCGTTGTGATGCCACGGGTGAACGCAGTCCCTGTACTGACCAAGTTCCACCACAATGAGGGAAAAGGAAGAAGTTGGTCAGCGCAAGGGCTGCACAACGGAAGCACGACTACACCGCACTGGAAAACCAGCCAGAAAGTTTGATGAACGAAGCTATATCCTTGATATCAATGGATGATAGCTCCGTTAAGCTAACAAGGAATGGGGAGCCAAATAACCTATATCTACACCTAGCAAGAGACAAAGAAAGTGAATGACAGTCTCATCTTCCTCAGAGGACCTGCATCCACGGCAGAAGTCGTTAAAAGGGAGCCTCATTCTTTCCGCGTGTCTACCCATGACGCAATGACCCGTAAGCACGGCCACTGTAGTCGAGATGACGTCACGACCAAGACCAAGTAATTGGTTGGTACGCCTTTTATCCATCAAGGGCCAGGTGAGCCTAGCGGTGAAGCAGGACTCCTCATTGACCCAGGATAGGTTGGCGTCCCGAAAGAATTTCCGCGCAATGGTCAACTTGACCGGGACAAGTGGTATACCCACTTCAACAGAAGAGGATTCCGGAAGGAGCGCACCAGCTCTGGCGAGCTCGTCGGCCCTACAGTTTCCAGAAATTTCACAGTAATGTACTCTGTACTATTCATTCGCGTAGATGGAAACTGAAGTTCGAGGCAACCACTTAAAGAAATAGCCTCCCCCAAAATTTCTTTTAGTAAAATACTTTGGTTCCTTTTTAAGGTCACGCCAGTAGTATCGATAGCCATCTGGTCCATCTAAGTTCCACTTTTTTCATCAGAGAATATGACCTGAAGACAATTTTATATTCATTGTTTGTTATTATTGAAATGCAGGTGGTGCTATAATTATGAAAAGCACTATACTAACGATATATGATATTTATGCTTTCTTTGAATATTTTGGGTTTGTAAAAAATTCTGTTAATTTAAAATACAGTTAGCTCTAGAAATTCCACCCTGTTTCGTTTTTATAATTAATAAGAATAACCAAGTGGAGGAAATTATTGAAATTTGCAAATATTTATTTGAAAAAAATCCCTAAATTTTAAGTGTTTTGGTTGAATGTTGTTTATTACGTTATCTCCTGCTTTTACTATCGAAATTAATACATTAAAGAGAGATAGGTAAGTAATGAATTGAAAAATATCGAAATTTAGCATATTGTATCCACTAATGTGTAAACAACTACAAAATCAACCATTGTAATATTCACATTTCTTATGAATATTTTTTAACCGCATTTATCGATTACAAGCGTCTATCGAAGAACTTTAAGGGCCATTATTACAACTTGCCGTTAACTAAAGGGAGGATTTTAACGGGCAGATAAATTGTTTTTCATTATTATGAGTACCCAATAAGATAGAAGTGATCGTTAAGCTAAAGGGAAGATCATCCTACCTTTAACATTTAAAGGCCACTTTATGTTTGAACTTGCCATATCATATACTATTTTCGATATGGCAGCTTCAAATTTAAACAAAATGAGCATATACAACAAAAAAACGAAGTCCGCTGTTACCACTGCGTTAAAAAAAACTTGTTTAATTGAGCAGTTTTATCGACTTTGCTCCGGCACTGCCATATTTTAATTTTATTTTATTTGTAAGTTGTAATAACGAAAATAAGTTAAAGGTAACTTTGCCGTTCACTTTAGCTAAAGGTATCTTTAACTAATCCCAACTTTAACGGGAAGTTGTAATAATGGCCCTAAATAATGCATTTATTTACTTATTCATATTCCCAAATTCTCGTATAAATATTTATTTAATTCAGTGGAGAATTACAATGTCGTACGTTTCTTTGCAGTGTCTATCGGTATAATAGAGTATTACACTGGCTTCTACATTTAGAGTTTCAAAAACTTTTCCAAAACAATAAAGATACTGGCTTTCCTTAAGTTCATTTAAATCAATAAAAATCATAAAAATAATTACATACATATACATAATTTGGCCATTACAACCCTTCAGTTAGGATTACGACCTAGCTTCTCATACCACCCATGTTGTGTGTGTTAATTTTATATATGAGTGGCGGGACCTACAGTTTAACGTCGACTCCGAACGACAAATTTTTTAGAAACTTTCATGGCAATTTTATTTACTCTCAGAGTTTTTGCCAGAAATCTGCTTAGAGGAAGTTGCCGAAGAAATATTTTTTCATATTTCGTTTTGTTCAAGATGTCTGATCTGGGGTTTGAACCGTGGCCTTAATAAGCCAACACACTACCTACTAGACTACGACGACTTTCATACAAATAATTACAAAAATTAAAAGAGAAGTAAATAAAAAAATAAAAATACCCTGTGACAAAAATGTACATCCAACAATTGTGCGACGTTAGAAATTTGGTTGTTAACTTTCCTATACTCACGTCAAAATATCAAACACGTATACCTGGTCCCGGTCTGTTTGCACAGCGTTTTGGGCAGTTTTTTGAGATTTTATATAAAAAATAAATTAGACTTTGTAAACAAAATTTTTGTATTTAGTTATTACAAGCACAAATTGAGCATTTGAAATATTTTTACTGTATTCAAATCTGATAAGTAGTTTTTTGTAGTTTTTTTTCTTCACCAGCTTAGTGTACGAAGACTTATTTGAACAAGTGTACGTCTTGCTTTCACGAACCCTGTAACCGCACTAAATTCAAACCTTTGAGAATGATTAAGTCAACTGAAATTACAATACTATCGCGCAGTTCGTTTATAAGAAAACAATTCTAAAACTGAAAGTCGGTATAGTATAGGAAACTACAAACGTAGTCAAAATCTTAAAATCAAATAGCAAAATTCGAAATTTAAATCGGTCAGCACTGATATAAGAAACTATATAAAGGTAAAACAACAATGTGTAGTCGCAAACAATCATTTCAATAGAGGTCAGAGGAAGCCTGAAGGCAAATCCAAGAACAAATACTATAAAGTTAGCTGATGACATAACCCATAGATAAGGAATATCTGACTATATGCTATTTCGTAGCAGAAGACCAAGCAAAAAACCACTTGTTAGTTTCTTTAGGTGTATGTACACTTTTGTTACTGGATTTTTTGGTTTTTTATAATTTTTCTGTCGTGTTTTTTTTTGATATTTTTTGTTAATAAAAATGAATTGGTAGATCTGCATTAGTTTAAAAAAATTATTGGCTATCGAGCATTTTATTTTGTGTCTAAAATGTAACATAATTAATGGTCTGCTTAAAATGTGCAATTCCATTGATTTTTTATGGAGTATAAATAAAAAACTATTAAAATAAGTTTAAACATCATAGGTTTAAATTTCTCCATCTTAGTCACTTATAAACCGAAACCGAATTATAATATCATCTCGTAGATTTTAAATATATAACAAAAAATTTCTTATAAAGTTTTAATATAATTTCAATAACAATACCTGAAACTCGCATTCAAGTATGTCAGCGTCTTCAAGAAGTCGTACAGTACATTTATAGATAATATTGCTTTCGTTTTTATTTTTAAACATATCACTTTTGTATTTATCTCTAAAGTACAATTTGTGTAATGTATATGAATAAATTTCAACGTTTTATTTAATGATAAAATAATTTGAAGTTAAAAGATTGCATTATTTTAGGCGTTTACGTTTGCAAACAAATTTTCTTGTGTTGGCAAAGGGGCAGCATATGAAAATCTACATTCGTGGAAGTTGGCAACGCAATTGATGGAAACCAATAGTGTTAGCAAATAATATTTTTATATACGTTTTTTTAACAATTAATTTGTGAAATAATTTTTCTAAGAAAATTATACGTAAAAAATTTAAATGAAAAATTATATAATTGTTTATTTTTTTTTTAATAACAAGAACTGAACCTATTAGTTTATATGATTTAACCATTACTTACTTTTATATATAAATAATATGTCACAATCAAAAAACATCTGAATAAAAAACATCAGAGGCACAAAAATAATGAATAAATCTGTATCAGCAATATTTTATTCATTCTGCTCATCATCTAGGTTTCTTACTCGTTGAAACCAATAGATTAGTTTTATGCTAAATTCATTTTCATTAATCATTTCATTTTCGAAATTACCAATAAGACGTTTCCGACTTATCGGTTTTCAGTCATCTTCATGACCGATATCAACAATTCGTAAAACAGATTTTTTATAATTCTTACCCCTGACGCTTTATTATTTAGTCTAATTTTAGGATTTCATTTCGACTCCCGGTCATCTAATTTTTCTCACAATCTGAATTTTTTCTATCATTTGATTACGCAATTTAAAACAAAACATTTTATTACAAACTTGTCCTTTTTAGCTTATATAAAAACTTTTAGGTATACGCCGTTGCAAAACATAATATAAAAAATAGTGTTATTTTTTTAAAAATGAGTTAATTTATTTCTGAAACAACAATAGCATTATTTAAAATAGCGAAGCAGCAGAGATGAGTAGATTATTGATTCACATACATAATTGGCCATTACAACCCTTCAATCAGGATTACGGCCTAGCTTCTCACACCACTCATGTTGTGTGCGTTAATTTTATACGTGAGTGGCGGGACCTACAATTTAACGTTGACTCCGAAAGACAGATTTTTGAGAAACTCTTTCATGGCAGGTTTATTTACTCTCAGAATTTTTGCCAGATATCTGCTGAGAGGAAATCGCCGAAGAAATATTTTTTTCATATTTCGTTTTGATGCCTAACCTGGGAAACTAACCCGGGCATTACGTCTAATAAGCCAACACACTACCTACTGGACTACGGTTACTACATATTATGGATTAGCTTGGGTATTATTGTTGTAACCCTTTATTTAATGTCAACAGCTTCCAGAACACTTATTGAATACATTATGATATTGTACATCTACTATTAATTTTGTTGAGTTTTTCAATTTGCCAATAGTATGGATATATATCTACTTTCAAAAAGTACTAAATCATAAACTTATACCTATGGAAAGTAATTAATGTTCAAAGTGCCGTACCAATGTTACATTTTCTGAATCGTCATTTTTATAGAATTAATTTTTCTATTTTTGCAGATGATTATATAAACGTAAGAGAACGATTTCAATCAAATCTTCAATTATGTACGGCTCGATACAAGGAGCTGTACAAAGAGATTTCAAAGTAGGATCTCAACGTTCCATAGATAATTAAATGAATAGAACGTGAAAATGCCGTTGTGTTAAGCATATGTCCGGACAAAACTGATATTGAACCAGTGCTGCGTAAAGAATTGTGCTTTTCATCAGACTGACTATGAATTAAATATTTTGGTTTTTTGTGTTTCATAAAAATATTAATCTTTTAGACCACCCTCTAGGTTGAATAACCAAATATAACTTTATGAATATATACTCTTTTTCCACGATTTTTTACAAGGTACCGTGTAAAAACAGGATTGGGGTATATGTATATTTACTAAAGAATTACTAAAAAAAATGTATTTGAATTTAAAAGATATGGTTGAATTGTCTATATATGAACCTTCAAGGGTTGACTTAGGTCCAATAAGCCAGTATAGCTGTGCTATTCTGATTTTGATCTGAGTAATTTTGGCAGCTATATGGTGAGCCCAGGTAAGGCGACGGTCGAGATGGATGCCCAGATATCTTACACTATTATGTTCTGGTACTGTCACGCCATTAATCTTGATGGGCGGACAATTTCCCCTTCTCAGTGTAAACGGAATGTGCACTCACTTAGAAACGTTGACTTTTATCTTCCATTTCAGCAGCCAATTTTCCAATTCACTAACGTGAGATTGAAGTCTTTGTGACGCTAAAAAACGCCGTATCATCCGCAAAAGTAGACGTGTGAGTCACTACACTTGTAGGCATATTTGCAGTGAACAATAAGTATAGGAACGGCCTTAGAATACTTCCTTGAGGTACGCCAGCAGATATCTTTCTGCGGGAAGAGGTGACATCTTTTGATTTTATTTGGAAATATCTACATTCGTTGGTAAAAACTGCGTGATCTTAAATAGAAGTCCCTCATGCCAAACCTTATCGAAGGCTTGAGATATATCAATAAATAGCGCAGAGCAATACTGCTTGTTCTCAAAAGCACGTCTAATTAAATTGGTAATTCTATGCACTTGCTGAATCATGCTATGTTTTCGCCTAAGCCGAACTGATGGTCGGGAACTATGACGTTGGCATCCATATGCGGTGTTAAATTATTAAGCAGCATTTTTTCGAACATCTTAGAAAGTATTGGTAGTAAACTTATTGGACGATATGATGATACTTGCGTGATGTCCTTGCCTGGTTTAAGTATCATCACGAAATCAGATAATTTCCAAGATGCGGGAAAGTAGCCTATTCGCAGCATAGCGTTAAAGATGAACAAAATAAAGCGCACAGCCGATGTAAGCAAATTTTTAATCATTGTTGCAGTTATTTATCAGAACCAGGTGATTTGTTCGGCTTTAGACTCTGGATGACGGTAATCACTGCAGACAGCCGGTACTTGATCGGCGACGAACCACATCGTCAATTGTAAATTTGTCTTAAATGAAATTTAAACTTTTGAAAGAGATTGTCAAAAATATTTGATGCCATCAAGAATAATATTCAAATGATTCACTATTAATTTACCGTCACTATTGCTGAAAATGTAACTTTATAGCTAAAAATAACATTAAAATGTTATGTACTTATTAATGAGTAAATCTTGTATGTGTTAGTTGTCCGGTTTCGACTTACCTCTGTCCTATAAACGTGCTGTTTGTTTCGGTCATTCAATTGTTGTAGGGTAATAGCACACGACGTTTGATTTTAATCATAAAAGTTTGCTTTTCATCATGTAATTTTTTAAACTTTTATGTCTATTGGAAACAAAACTTTCATCTTAGAAACATAGAAAGTGCCCTGGTAGTCAAATGGTTAGTGTACTAGGCAATTAGCGTGAGGGTCGTGGGTTCGATTCCCACCAGAGACTCTGGTCTGTGACACTACACCGAGCACATTGTCGAAATTATTCAGCTCGTGTATGATTTGTAATTGTATTGTAATTTAAAAATAAGTAAATAAATAGTTACATAGATTCGTATGAATTTTCAGTAAGGTTTGCTATACGTTTTTATAACCTAAAGGCGTATTATTTCTTTGGTGTGTAACTACCTCATAAGAAATGAATGACCGAAACTAACACCATAGCGGCCCGTTGTGGCGCTACAGGTGAACGCAGTCCCTGTACTGACCAAGTTCGCAGTGATGCGAATAGCTGCGGACCTTCTGACTCCGTCCAGGAGTCTGACATTGTGCCGCTTGTCCAGAGCAGTCCACCAGAAGGCAACACCGTATAGAAGGTTGGGTTCGATGACTTCAAAGTAGATCCAGCGCATGACCCTTGGGCCGAGACCCCATCTGGATTCAACTGCCCTGCCGCAGCAGTAGGCAGCACAGGCCGCTTTTTGAGGCCTGGCAGCCAGATTTGCCTTCCATCTGTGTTTGGGATCGAGGATCAGGCCCAGATATTTAACCTCGGGACTCAGCGTGAGCCTGGTCGTGTTTATACTAGGGAGGGTGGAGGTCGGAACCTTGTATCTCCTTGTGAAAAGAATTGTATCTGTCTTGGAGGGATTAACCTCGCACCAGTCCAGTACAATTGATAGCGCCAAGTTTAGTTTATCAGACAGCGTTTGCGGACATATTCCCGACGCTGTTATAGCAATATCGTCAGCGTAGGCTATGGCGTTATTACCAGAGGATTCAAGTCTTCTCAGGAGTGAGTTGATTGCGAGATTCCAGAGAAGTGGAGATAGAACACCGCCTTGTGGTGTACCTCTGCAGACAATTCTTTGACACTGTGAGGCCCCCACTGTGGAGGTTATTATTCTTGATTTGAGGAGGAGCTCAGTAAACCTGACCACATTCTGATCCAGGTTGAGAGAATTAAGAGCCCTAACTATAGCGTACGGGTTGACGTTGTTGAATGCACCCTCAATGTCCAGGAAAATGGCCAGAGTGTATTCTTTAACGTGCAAGGACTTTTCCACCCGAGAGATAAGGGAGTGCAATGCAGTCTCCATTGATTTACCCCTCGTGTAGGCAAGTTGGGACGAGGATAGAAGTAATGGATCAATCGAGGCCCTAATATGAACATCAAGGACTCTTTCCAGTATCTTCAGAAGAAAGGAACAAATCTGATTGGTCTATAGTCACCCGCCTTAGTGTGGGACGGTTCCCCAGCCTTAGGAATGAAGATAACCCAAGATATTCCCCTGCTCCACGGGATATAAAGGAGCCTAAGGCTATCGTCATAGATGGCAAGCAGCCAGGGTAGAATAATTTCCTCCCCATGCTGAGTGTCACCTGTAATAATACCATCCGGTCCTGGGGACTTGAATGGTTTAAAGGATCTAATAGCCCACTGCACTTGACCTGGGTTAAGAGTAAGGGGAGAATGGTCCCCAGACGGCGGTGCCGTAACCTGATAGAGAGCCTCACCTCCAATGGTGACACTCCCCGGAAAATGTGTGTCGAGGAGAAGTTCAAGCGTGTGTCCGTAGCCATATCCATATCAAAACGGGTGGCAATGGTCGGAGGTCCAGTGGTCCAGTTGGTCTTTCTTCTATTGACTGAAAGGGTCTCCCTGTGTGAAGACTCTACCAAGTCAATATTAAATGTGATGTATCTGTGGTCCGATACAGAGACATCAGATCTAATCAAAGTGATGTCCAATACCTCCTTCCTATTCGATTCGATGCTTCATTACCCCGATTGGCTAGTTATACTAGATGGCTTATTATACTAGAAATTGAAAAAAAAATATGTCAGTCTTCTTCATTTCTCCGAAACATTTCTTAGATGTGTAATCGTAATATGATAAGAGCTTTGGACGCCGGACATCCAGAATACAATCATGACGCATTTGTTTGGGAACAGAGCGATGTTCATTGGTTTTTCCGGAAAAATTATATTAAAAGCAAAAGAAATATCTGGGTTCTGGGAAAGCTTTAAAAATTTTGCTATTACTTTCAAACACTAATAGATATTTCAAAAATTCAAATTACATTTGATATGTTTTAGGTGAGTATAACTTACAGCCATGTTCGAAGCCCTAGAGAAATCTTACAACGGCTCATGAAAAATGTAATGAAAGAAATTGCCGCCTGCAAAACGCTGTCTTGGTGTCCATAAAAATTCTTTTAGATGCTTAATTGGATCCAGGGGCTTACATTATGCACTTGCTGAAGTAATTTAAATGGTAAACCTCTGCTAATGATGACGATAAAGTTAAATAAAATTTAAATGAAAATATATCAGTGACAAATTTTATACGAAACCAAATTGGACAAAATATATAAGCTTTAACACAAAAATGTTTGTAACAAAATTAAACTTATTTCATTTAAAATAGAATAGAAGAAAACTAAAATAAAAATAACCATTTACTTTTCAAATTCATAAAAAATTAATCACAACCAAATACCTACGAATAAAATCTTAAATTGTATTTTGATTATTACGAACTGAGCAACTAAAACTATATGTTCAGTGCAGTGTAGCAGACCAGAGCATCTGATGGGAATCGAATGTACGACCCCCACTTTAATAATCTGGCACACTACTCAGTAGACTACCGGGACACCCAAAAAATGTTCTTTTAATAACACAAATAATTGATCCTTTTAATAACACAAATAATTTTCAAGAATAAATAAATTAACTGAGCTTTTAATAAAAATTGGATAAATAACTACATTTTAACATAAACTATGCTTTCTCTTCTGTGAAGTGCTTTACAACTTCAAACATACCTCTTGTCATTAATTTCATGGACTTAACCATTATTTTTGAGAAGCAGATTGGGTTTTCATTGCTTCAGTATACGCTTTAAGAGCAATCGCGCATTATTTTGCTGCTTCCGATTGTGTTTTTATCGTCACCAGGGTTTTAAATTAAATTATAGCCTGTTATTTAAGTCGATCGTATCTTTATCGGGATACTTTCAGTGCCCTGGAGGCACAGATTTTGTCATGCGGTATGGTTTGGTTTTTTTTCGTTATTTTTGTCGTGGGAGGGCTAACAAATTTTTTTACATAAACAAGCCGGACAAAGCTTCTTCTACAAGCACTTCAATTTGCAGTGTAACAATTGCAATTTACTGGTTTCTTTTCGACCGAGTTATTTCAGTCGTAGGTTCCTAGCTGTAATTTTAGATAATCTGTTTCGCATTATGAGCTGCAACAGATTCATCTAATAGAGGTTCAGTTTTTTGGTTAAATTTTTGTATTTTTGTTTTTGGCGGACCAGAAATTATTCCGCCTGTGTAGCTACAACTGAAATATAACATATTCTGTGGATGTCACACTCCAACTCCGTAAGATTGTTCACACGACAAGGCCTTTCTCTAGTTTCATTTTATTATTATCGAATTTTAAACGACACTAAGTTCAAACCTGAAAAAATTTATTTAGAAATTAATGAATATATAAAACATACTAAAATACTCTTTCCATTCACTTTCACTTCTATCTGAAGATTTTAAGTACATATTTTTATTCATACCTACGTAGTACATTTATATATGTGCACAATGTACTATAAAAATCACTTACCTCTTTTTTGCAAAATTATCCATATTTTGTAATTATTTTTTGTACACAAACTTTTTAACATTTCTAACATTTAAATTCGCTTTTAATAAACCAAAAAAAACGTCAAATGTTACGTCTCTTAACATAAAAATTATATTCGCTTTCTGTAAACGCTAAAATTAAAAACGTAAATAAAAAGAAATCGTTTTCTATAAACGGCTGTAACACTGGTATCTGTTGCTTATACATTCAGCGGACAGCAAAAGCCTAGTTGACGGGTAAATAAAGAATCAAATCGTCGAATGTTGAAGAAAAAATCGTCGAATATTGAAGAGAAAATCGTCGAAGAGATTCATAAAAAAAATCAGTAAAAGTAGCTAAAACTTTTTTCTTTTAAATTATTTTTGTTGTAGTAAAATGTTAAAAGTTTTAACAATTAGTTAAAAAATTAAATATAAAGGATAAATTTTACAAGTCCTTTTTACACTTTAAATATGAAAAAAATTAAAATATAAGTATTTGTTTACAAAATATTAGTATTGTTACGTTTTAACCTTTTTAAAAAAGTTTGAAACATGAGTTCGTTGATTGCAAACAAAATAAAAATAAATTGGTGTTTAGTTTCAATTAAATTCATTATTGTTCGCACAATTTTTGTGTGCCATTGGGTCCAACTTGATGTATACAGCAATAATTTGCTTGTTCGTTATTCTTCTTTGCTTACACCCTTTGCGTAAAAAACAACATTTGTTCGTTAGATCTGTATAGCGGAGATCATCAAACCACGACTATTCTCTTTACATCCAACGCGTCTTCACACATGACTGACTGAATTCTTACTACTCCTTGCCTGCTTTTTCTTGCCCTTTTATATGCCCACGTAAAAAGTATGATGAATGTTCTTGAAGTCGAATGTTCGTGGCTTCGTCTTCTCGAAAACTCTAGTGGTTTCATTGTTGTTTGTGTATTTTATTTACATTCTTTGCTATTGCGTTCTCGCTTACTTTTCCCCTTTTCTTTCATACTCATGGTTTTTGTTTTTGTAGATTCTCTTTATAATTTTAATGTTAAACGATGTTACACCGTTTCCATTTTCGTAACAGTATGTTTAAAAAATAGAGCTACATAGTTTACAAATATAAACTAGAGCTGCCAACATCGGGCACGAAGAATGAACTCCAAAAGCGGTTAAGGGAACAACTGCAGCTTCAGGACATTGACATCGATTCCTACAAGTTCGAAGATGATGAGGAAACAGGCCCCTGCAACCCCTAGCGGTATCGACATAAATTCGTTGCTAGCCGCTGTGATGGAAAAAATGAGGGGCAAGAAGCGAACAAAAAGCTATTTGCTGATGTACAAGAAGCTTCTAGAGCCGAAAATCAAAAACTTCTGGCTGAATCGCGAAAAGATAGTGAGCAAAGGATGGAAGCAATCCAACAAAAACTGTTGTTAAAAATTGAGGAGAAACTTGAAGCGACAACAGAGAAGCTGCATGAAATACATAAGTCGGTCAGCAAAAGAATTACAAGTGTCGAGGAAAAGGTGTCAAGTTTAGATAAGACCGTTGACATGAAGGTAATTAATTTGGAAAAGTCCGTTGAGGGAAAACCCGTTATGATGGAGGAGAAAATCAACAACCTCCAGAGCCAGCGACCAGAACCAGTGCGAATCGTATCAGAAGGTACCGGCAGGATAAAACCACCTTGCTTTGATGGTAGCTCACCCCTATCCGTGTTCAAATTCCAATTCGAGACAGTAGCCAGCAGAAACAGATGGGACGATGGGGAGAAGGCTTTCGAATTAATTTTGGCGTTAAAAGGCTTCGCAGCCGAGATTCTAGAAACCATGCCAGCCAGCTGCAGAAACAACTACAACGACTTAAAGGTGGCGTTACAGTGTAAATTCGGCGACGAGAACTGTACTGCATGGAGTTAAGGTGCCGTGCGCAAAAGGTTAATGAGTCACTTCAAGCCTTTGCAATGGAGGTCGAGAGATTAGTATCGTTTACATACCCAGGAGAAAACCAATCGTTGATAGACAACTCTAAAACCGAGGCGTTTGTTAATGGTATACGCGATCCTGACATTAAACTAGCGGTATGTTCCACACAAAGGCAACCTTTGCAGAGACCGTGGCCTTCGCACTAGCCCAGGAGACCAGTCGCACTATTTCTGGACCACAAGTAAGGTTAGGTTAGGTCGGAGTGGTAGCTCTGATATCACAAAGCTCACTTGAGCACGTATAGCTTCCCGTTGTGACGCCACAGGTGAACGCAGTCATTGTACTGACCAAGTTCTGCCAAAAAAGGAAAGAGGAAGAAGTCAGTCAGCGCGAGGGCTGCCCAGGACCACAAGTAAACAAAGTGCGAAAAATGGAAGTCGTAGAGGAAGAGGAATGCCTTTTAAATAAATTTAAAGAAATGATGAAGTAAGTGTTGGAGGAAAATGGACAGAAGGCCAAACTTAAATGTTTTAATTGTGGAAAGGGTAGTCATTTCCAACGAAACTGTAAAGCGCCACGAAATAAGTCAAGATCCGTCTCACCAACAAGACGACGTGCCATTGCTACACATAAGGCTTCTGAAGAACACTGCGTTGAAACGAGTAGATCCAGGAGAATGCGCGGAAAACATGAGAATAGCGATGATCATCATGTATCGAAAGTAGAGATAACAAAGGCTAATCTTCATCACGAACAGTCTCCGGACCCTCATACGGCTGTAGAAAAGACCGCAGATATGAAAGCTGGAAGAGGACACAAGAAAATTGAAGACGATGATCCCGAACTATTGCTATTAACAAAACGAAGAGGTATAAAACATGGAAATGCTGATGTTCTCTCGCGTCGACCTCGTAATTTGGAGTGTAAACATTGCGTGAAAGCTGAGAAGAAGGAATCCATCGTTGATATCCGGCTAACGCAGATCGAAGCCAACCAAGACTGAATTGAAGCGCAAAGAAGTGACCCGATATTGGCGAAGATTATAGCAGCCAAGGAAGAGGACAAACGGCCTACCAAAAATGAGATTTTCGCAGAAGGTCCTCTTACAAAAGCATATTGGGCACAATGGGACAGTTTAAAATTAATAAACTGACAAGCACCAGTTCGACATTGGGAAATGGCAAAACCTCATCCAACCTAATAGTGGTGCCTTCCTCCAAAATGAAGGAAGTCGTAAAGGAGTTCCATAATGGAGCTAGCGGAGGACATCTTGGAGTGACAAAGAAAGGAAAGGCTGGAAAGGCTAAAACAACGTTTCTATTGGGTTGGATGTCAGCAAGCAGTGGCGGATTGGATAGCAAACTGTACAGAGTGTATTGCAGCTAAAGGTCCACTAAGAAGAAGTCGAGCCCAGCTGCAACAATATAACTCGGGCGCACCTTTGGACGTAGCAGGCTCTTTTCCTGTCCGCAAAGCTGGAAACCGTAATGGATTATTTCAGCAAATGGCCGGAAGCGTATACCATACCCAATCAGGAGGAGAACACAATAGTAAATGTTTTTGTGAACAATTGGGTATGCCGCTACGGGGTTCAAATAGAACTACATTCCGATCAAGGCAGAAATTTCGAGTCAGCTGTATTCAAGGAAATGTGTGAGGTATACGGTATTAAGAAGATTCGAACGACGCCGCTTTACCCACAGTCTGACGGAATGGTTGAACGTTTTAATCGAACCCTGGAGGAATACTTGCGAAAAGTAGTGAGCGAGAACAGAAGGACTGGGACGAACATATCCCGAGGTTTCTACTGGCGTACCAATCTGCGGTTCATGATTCAACACTAGATCACCCGCCAAGGTTATTTTTGGGACTGAGGTAAATCTACAGGGTGACTTAGAGTTTGGTGTTAAGCCCGCCACAGAGAGGGATGTCACATACACTGGAAAAGAAGAAAGCCTAAATGAACTACATGAATTTGTGCGCACACGTATGGTCAGTGATAAAATGAAAGCCAGGTATGTTCGTGCAGCAAACATGGAGGCCTTCCATGAGGGACAACTGGTTCTACTCTAAAACCAAAAGCGGAAGAAGCGATTATCCCTCAAGCTACAAACTAGCTGGGATGGACCGTATAAAAGAGTGAAAATATTAAACGATGTCGTGTACAGGATACAGAAAGCTAGCAGCCCCCGAACAAAAATGAAGGTCGTACACATAGAGCGAATAGCAAAATATGGGAGAAGAGATAATGAGCCAATTCGGAAATGGAAACGGTGTAATATCGTTTAACATTAAGATGATAAAGAGAAGCTACAAAAACAAAAACCATGAGTATGAAAGAAAAGGGGATAGACAAGTAAGCAAAAAGGCAATAGCAAAGAATATAAATCAAATACACCAACAACAATGAAACCACGAGAGTTCTCGAGAAGGCGAAGCCACGAACATTCGACTTCAAGAACATTCATCAGACTGTTTACGTGGGCATATAAAAAGCCAAGACAAAGCAGGCAACGAGTAGTAAGAATTCAGTCAGTCTTGTGTGAAGAGAACAGTCGTGGTTTGAAAATCTTCGCTATACAGATCTAACGAACAAGTGTTGTTATTTAAGCAAAGGGTGTAAGCAAAGAAGAATAACGAACAAACAAATTATTGTTGTATACATCAGGTTGGACATAGTGGCACGCAAAAATTGTGCGAACAATGAAGAATTTAATTGAAACTAAACACCAATTTATTTTTATTTTGTTTGCAATCAACGAACACATATTTTAAACGTTTTTAAAAAGGAAAAAACGTAACAATATATTGAAAATGAACATTTTATATAATTCTGGTACAACTTTCAGATCGAAGCTGTTACAATAGCTAAGTCTTAAATTGTTAAGTCTTTTGTGTATAATATTGCTTCTAAAGAAGATTTTAAGAAATTCCTAAGTTTTGTTTTATTTAGATTAACTCGGCTAAATACTCACTACACATTATTTGCAGAATGTAGTAATATCAATTTTTTGGAATAAATTTCGCCAAGGTTAAATATAGAAGGCTAACATCTCATATTTTTATTTCTGACATTCTTTAAAGTTAAAAATTGTCAAAATAAGAACATAAATAGTTAGATCTTCAATATGATCTTTTTGGAGTACAAAATCGTCAAAATGAAGATAAAACTTCAAATTTTACAGCTATGATCCCAATAAATTTTATCAGTTTTGTGTTTTTTTTTTTTTGCAGTGCACAAATATAGAGCCACAAGAAAGTTTTCATTATTTGTCTTATGATTTTTAAAAAACATTAAAATTTTTTTTGTAAAATAGAAGTATATTAATAAAATATTTATAAAAAATATTAATTATTTTCACAGATTCTTGCTCGAAATTTATGAAATTGCTAAAATATTTTGTCTACTGCGTTTCGTAATATGTCAAGCAATGCATCATCACTCAGTTAATTAGCCAGTTATTTGTTTGAATCCCTTTCAATCGTAGAAATTTTATTTAGAACAATTTCATAAGTTAGTTAACGCCAAATGACATGTTGAAAAACTTAAACTTTAAAAAGAAAGGTAGTTAATTTAAAAAAATATTAAAACTTGTTAAATACAAAACTTTAAAGCCGAAAGTCCACACAATTCGTTTAATGCGTTCTTGAGTTACATGCGTGTGTCAAAAACGTAGAATGAGTGAGGTAAAGAAATTTTAGCTGAAAAATGTTAGCTGTTTTTAGTACCAGGAATGACAAATTATATTATATTTTCAATGATATCGATAAATATGTTTGTATAGTGCAGTAGTATTTATTATTTTGTAAAAAAGAGCTATGGAGGAGAAACTCATTGAAACACTCATTTTGTGTTTTTTAAGCTTTTGTAGACATTAGCAGCACAAAATATTATGTACGTGAGCTCAATTAATTAAATAAATTCTTTTAAAACCACAATTTTACTTCCATTTTTTCCAAAATTGTTTTTATTTGATAATTATTACCACAACAGTTGATCAAAACAAAAAACTTGTCGTATTTAACGTATTATGTGTAACTTCAAATTAAAAAAGCATTGAATGGGAGAAACACAAGTAAAGCAAGAACGCATCAAATGCATTGAATGGACTTTTAGCTTAACATTGTCCCCGCAAAACTTTTATTGTATATTCTTTTTTTACATTGAATGTTATGTTAACTGAGACTGTTATACCCTTGGTTCACTGGTGTATATGATTTTGTGTAAATGTAAGAGTGCTCTAATTTTAAGCATTTTATTTAATGTTACACCATAAATTTAATTGTAAAGTTAGATACACAGTCGCACTTCGATAGCCCATAGACATATCGTACTACAGCATTATAAGCCACATTTAATTTTCTTAAGCTCGCAGAATCACAGAAGGCAGAGATTTCACATCCGCACAAGAATACTTTTTTATTTAAAATTTCATCTTTATTCAAATATCTAAGGATACTACAACGAATATTACAATTATTTATCACAGATTTCTTAAAGGAAAAATGGGAAAACCTTTATATGAAAGGAAGGATGATCAAGTAATGCTGCAAAATGTTTATGTATATAAAGGCATTTTAGAACAAAATGCGACTATATATATTTTTCCGCTTTGGTGATTTTGTTTTTAAAGCTAAACTTAGGCCAACTCACTACATTCTACTGTCTACTGT
This sequence comes from Sarcophaga caerulescens, assembly GCA_927399465.1. Lineage (NCBI taxonomy): Eukaryota > Metazoa > Arthropoda > Insecta > Diptera > Sarcophagidae > Sarcophaga > Sarcophaga caerulescens. Next base: position 63,967,853 of record OV656866.1, read on the forward strand.
ACTGTCTCGAAATATTTGCTTTTCAGTCTCATTATGAAGCCCACGATTAGGTCCTGCTTCTTTATGAAGCAACCGACTAGAGTATCTCTAATTTTTAAACATTTATTTTGAATAGCCTGGAGTTTCTTAAAATGAGTTTTTGCTGTTACATACCATATCGGGCATGCTTAAGTTAAGGTGGGTCTTATAACGCTCTTAAAAATTAAATTTTTGTTTTTATGTTCAGTCTTGAACGATGGCATATAATGGGCCACAAAGCCCTTATTACTTTGAGAGATTTCTTACAAACTTCGTCAATATGTTTCGCAAGGTTTACTTTTTTATCTAAACATAGGCCTAAGTATTTCACATCATCGCGTATCGTTATTTGATCGTTATTTAAACATAACTGGCGGTTTGGTGAACATTTGGGCGAGTTATTACTCTATAATGGCTTGAGTTTTGTTCGTGCTAATTTTTTTCTTCCATTTGTAAAAGTATTTAGCCAAGCTGCAGAACCATTTTCCATTTTCTTTAATAAAGCCTTTGTAAGCTTGCTGAATGTTATTAGAGCGGTGTCATCTAAATAGTATGCACTTTCATATACTTAGGTGGAGTAAAGTCCGAAGTCAAAATTGAGTACAGCAAAGGCGATAACTCTGACCAAAGAATATAAATATATAAAGATGTTGCACTGCCATACATTGTTCTGCCAGAGCCAAATTTGTCGATGGCAGTACGGCTACTTACTCAGAGAACTTATTATACTCAGAGAACGTTCTTTGATATTGTTCTCTTCTCTAAGCAATTTATTCTCATATGCGTGTATACGTGTGTACATGTATGTATACATCAGGGATTAAAGCCGAAAGTACATACCATCCGTTTCATGCTTGCTTGCGTTACATGCGTATACCGAAAAAGTAGAATCAGTGTAGTTGTTTGTGACAAGTTACAGAAGAAACGCATAGAATGCATAGACGCATAGAAAAGTAGAAAGTAATCCCAAAAAAATGAAAATGTCAGCAGTTTTTTAAACTTGGCATGCCAAATTATATACTATTGTGAATGGTTCCGATAACTATGTTTAAATAGTTTATTACTATTTTCGCATTTTTCTTTTTTCATTATAAAAATATTAATAAAAACATATTTCAAGATAAAGTTTATTACTAATTTAAGAGGGAAAATACATTAAAATGCATTTTTTAACACATTTCTTTCATGAACAAAATATGTATATTATGATTGTTTATATGTAAGTTTGAAAAACTTGTTTGCATTTTCTTTCTTTCGCTTTTGCACGTAAGAAATTAATTTCACAAATTTTGTTTTCTTTTATCGCGTCGTTCTGCTGTTTTTGACAGTTGTAACTTTATGTATTATTATTTTAAAATATATTGTTACGATTTTACCTTTTAAAAACGTTAAAAATATGAGTTCGAGATTGCAAATAAAATAAAAATAAATCTGTGTTTATTTTTCAATCAATTCTTTATTATCTGCACAACTTTTGTGCCACTGTTCGAACTTCTTCCACTTATACAACGATAACTTCCACAATATGTGCTTTTTTTTGTTATATTTCTCTGCTTACAACCTTCTTGTAAGCAACAACACTTACTAGTTATTCCTCTTTGCTCACAACCTTTTTTTTTTGTAAGCACAACACTAACAACTGTGTTCTCAAACACAACTTGTCTGCACACAAGTCTGACCGAATTAAAGCTCGATAGATTTAACTCACACCGACGTGACGTCGTCTTACACGATTAAATTCAAACTCAACCATTGCTCGCTTTGTCTTGCCTTTTTATATCGCTGGATCATTAGTGTGATGAATGCCCTTGAAGGATGATGACGACCTTCGGGAACAATCCAAAAATGTAAACAACTTGTTTCCATTTTTGTTGTTCGTGTATCTTGTTTACTTTCGTCCAGGCAGAGTTGTTGTTGTTTTGTTTGTTTGTCTTTCTGCTATATTTTTTATACACGGACGTTGTTGCTATATGTTTGTTTATTCATCGATCTTGTAAACAAGCCCTGTTGTTTTTGTTGATATATGCTTACTCATTCGTTGATCACGTGAACAACTGCATTGTTTTGTTTTTGGAGCTTTTGTTTTTATGCGTGATCAAGTCCATTGTGTTGTTTTTGGAGCTTTTGTTTATTATTTTAACAACACCATTTCCACTTTCGTAACACTGCCGCCCACTTAAGCCTGTTCGTCCCGAATAGGCTCATCATCTCCTCTCCCATATTTCGCCAGTCGCTCTATGTGCACGACCATAATTTTGGCTCGGGGGCTGTTGGCTTTTTGTATCCTGTATACGACGTCATTTAACCTTTTAATTATTTTATAAGGTCCCTCCCAGCTGGTTTGTAGCTTGGGAGACAACCCTTTCTTCCGATTTGGGTTGTAAAATAGAACCAGCTGTCCCTCATGGAAGCCCTTGGTATTTTCTGCACGATCATATCTGGCTTTCATGCTATCGCTTACCATTTTAATACGGGTGCGCACAAATTCATGAAGTTCATTTAAACTTTCTTGTTTTGCAGTATGTGCGTCATCCCTCTCTGTGGCGGGCTTACAACCAAACTCCAAGTCACCGGGCAGTTTTAACTCAGTCTCAAAAATAACCTCGGCGGGTGATCTAGATATGGAATCATGGACCGCGGATCGGTACGCCAGTAGGAACCTCGGAATGTGTTCATCCCAATCCCTCTGTTGCTCGCTCACTACTTTTCGTAAGTATTCCTCCAGGGTTCGATTAAATCGTTCTACCATTCCGTCGGACTGTGGGTGAAGTGGCGTCGTTCGAGTCTTTCTAATGCCGTATACTTCACACATTTCCTTGAATACAGCTGACTCGAAATTTTGGCCTTGATCGGAATGTAGTTCTATCGGAACCCCATAGCGACATACCCAGTTGTTCACAAAAACATTTACTACGGTGTTCGCCTCTTGGTTGGGTATGGCATACACTTCCGGCCATTTACTGAAGTAATCCATCACGACGAGAACATAGCGGTTTCCGGCGTTGCTGACGGGAAACGGGCCTGCTACGTCCATCGCTATCCGCTCGAAAGGTGCGCCCGAGTTATATTGTTGCAGTCGACCTCTACTTCTCCTTACGGGACCTTTAGCTGCCATACACTGGGTGCAGTTTGCAATCCAATCAGCCACAGCTTGCTGACATCCAACCCAATAGAAACGCTGTTTTAGTTTTTCCAGCGTCTTTTTTACGCCAAGGTGCCCTCCACTGGCTCCATTCTGGAACTCATTTAAGACTTCTTTCGTTTTGGAGGAAGGCACCACTATTAGGTTGGATGAGGTCTTGCCATCAGCGCTTTCCCAAAGTCGATATAAGCACCTGTCTATTACTTTTAAGCTGTCCCATTGTGCCCAATATGCTTTTGTAAGAGGACCTTCTGCTGCTATTACATTTCGGGTAGGCCGTTTGTCCTGTTCTTTAGCTGCTATAATTTTTGCCAATACTGGGTCACTCCTTTGGGCTTCAGACCAGTCTTCTTCGGCATCGATTTGCGTTAGCCGGATGTCGATGATGGATTCCTTCTTCTCAGCCTTCACGCAATGTTTACACTCTAAATTGCATGGTCGGTGTGAGAGAGCATCAGCATTTCCATGTTTCGTACCTCTTCGATGTTCAATGCTGAAGTCATAAGTCTGGAGGCGCTCAATCCAACGTGCTAACTGTCCTTCAGGGTTCTTGAATTGTAGTAGCCATCGCAGTGCGGAATGGTCGGTCCTTAGTAGAAAATGTTGGGCATACAAGTACTTATGGTAATGTTTTATGCATTCCAGCACTGCAAGTAGGTCACGTCGGGTCACGCAGTAGTTCCGTTCAGGCTTTGACAGTGTGCGACTATAATACCCTACGACTTTCTCAGTCCCATTGACCACTTGGGACAGTACACCACCAATACCGTATCCGCTAGCATCACTGTCTAAAATAAATTTTTCCCCTGGGACTGGATACGCCAAAACTGGTGCGGCACATAATAAGTCCTTTAATGTCTGAAATGCCTTCTCCTGTGCCTCTCCCCATTGATACACCTTTGACTTCTTGGTGAGCTCATGCAGGCTTGCCGCCACACTGGCAAAATTAGGCACAAAGCGTCTATAATATGTGCATAGTCCCAAAAAACTGCGTAATTCATGAAGACTATGAGGACGAGGCCAGTCCTTTACTGCTCGTATTTTATCTTCATCCGTGGTGTTCACACGAGTGAACAAATTAACTCAACCCTAATCCTGCCTTCCAATATCCCTTACACACATAATGACAATAACATCTCCAACACACATCAACATTCACAATATACACATATAAATGGTTGCCATCCTACATACAAACATTCATCAACATCACCAACATAATGGTTAAAACATCATCATCGATCAGTTGATTATCGATCACCGAACAGCACAAAACTAAACCCAGAAAACCCAACACGAGTGAACAGTGAACAAATTATTTTAAACATATGTATATACACATAAAATTATTAACTTATATCTAATTGTGAACATTAATAACTTAAAAACCAACAGTGAACGATACTGAACATAATAAACTTTATAAACAATATTTAGTTTTACAAAATATACCCAAACAATATACGCTTTATAACGTTTAAAATAAAAAACATTTAAATATATTATATACACTAAAACACATTAACATTTATTATTTACATATACAATCCAAATATAAAGGTTTGTGCAATTATACACCCCACCCCCTCTTACCCAAAAACTAAATACTAACCCTACCCTATAACCCGTCTATTCATGTGGTCCTTCGAACCGGATTTTGGTGTTGGGTTAGTATTCGCTGGATAATCATGTTCAGTGCCACGTGGATATGCCATCTGCTGTAACGAGATGCCCCAAATACTTCACTTGTTTTTGGAAGAATGTACATTTCTTAACGCCCAACTTTAGGCCAGCCATTGATATTCGTCGCAGAACTTCTGCCAGGTTCTCGAGGTGTTCGTTGAAAGTTCTGCCCATCACTATTATGTCATCGAGATACACCAGACAAGTCTTCCAATGCAGTCTCTTTAGTACACGTTCCATAAGCCGCTCGAACGTAGCCGGAGCATTACAGAGCCCAAATGGCATGACTTTAAACTGCCATAAGCCGCCATTCGCACTGAATGCAGTTTTTTCCTTGTCCTTGTCTGCAATCTCCACCTGCCAATATCCGCTTTGTAGATCCAATGTGGAGAACCACTTTGTTCCGGCTAGCGTGTCAAGCGTGTCGTCAATTCTCGGTAGCGGGTAACTGTCCTTTTTAGTGACATCATTCAGCTTCCTGTAGTCTACGCAGAATCTTGTACTGCCATCTTTCTTTTTAACTAAGACTACAGGTGAGCTCCATGAACCAGATGTTGGTTCGATTACACCGCTCCTCTTCATTTCGTCGACTAGCTCTTTGACCTCATTACGCTTCGCTAGCGGTATACTTCTGGGTGCCTGTTTTATTGGTCTTGCTTCGCCAGTATCAATCTCATGTTTGACCATGGCTGTCCTACCTTGACTTTTATTGTTCGTGGCAGCTTTAGCAGCTTTAGCCACCCATTTCTCCACATTTTTTTCCAAATTCCTGTTGGTCATTGGCTGACATCTCGGCAGGTTTCGGCGATGGTTCACTGTTTATTACCGCCTCTTCTGGAGCACATTGACTCACCTCGGAGTTTTTAGAGATGACTTTTTCTTGGCCTGATAGATTTAGTACTCTCACCGGGACTATTTTTTGTTCGGTAAATTTGACGAGGGTCTTTCCTGATAACAAGTCCGTCTGAATTTCCTCTGGTTCCACAACCCACAAGCGGTTTTCCTCACAATCTCCCTCCACGCGTGCCCATATCAGCGTTTCACTCTGTGGTGGTAATTTTTGTTGTTCGACAGCAACTAACCTTCTGGCGTGCACTTGGTGCTTGTACCCCACGTCAAGAGGTATCTCTAGATTCCGCCAGCTCATTATCTGTTGCCCCACATTCAAATTTATGCCATGGGCTATCATGAAATCGGCACCAATGATAACCTCGTCTACAATATCGGCAACAATAAAGACGTGGCTTACGCTGATGTTGGCTATCGTTACCTTCGCCTCTGTTTTTCCGTGGACGGTGGCAGACTCTCCAGTAGCTGTCCGTAGTCTTACATTACCAAGTGCCTCACACTTACCCTTCACTACATCTGGTCTGATGATAGACTGCGTTGCTTCGGTGTCTATAGTGAAGGTGTGTTTTCTGCCGTTTATGTATTCGCACGCCGTAAGGTTATTGTTGTCTTGCTGCATCACTGATATGGAGATTGTGGGGCCCTTGCTTGTGGGAGCCAGCACTTGCCCCTCAGTGCTAGCTCGTTTTAGTTTAACGGGGACTCTTGTGTAGATTGTTGGTGGTTCGCCCGTTTATTATTCCTTGCTGACGAGACGGACCTTGACCTTTTTCGTGGCTCTTTGCAGTTCCGTTGGAAATGGCCGCCCCTTCCGCAGTTGAAGCATTTAATCTTAGCCTTTTGTCCAGATTCTGCCAAAACTTGTTTAATCATTTCTTTAAATTTATTTAAAAGGCTTTCCTCTTCATCCACGACTTCCATCTTTCGAACTTTGCCTACTGGTCTAGAAATCGTTCGAGCGGTCTCCTGGGCTAGTGCAAAGGAGACGGTCTCTGCAAAGGTTGCCTTTTGTGCAGAGCATACCGCCAATTTGATGTCTGGGTCGCGTATTCCGTTAACAAACGCCTCGGTCTTGAAGTTGTCTATCAACGGGTGGTTTTCACCGGGGTATGTTAGCTGCACCAATCTCTCAACCTCCATTGCAAAGGCTTGAAGCGACTCATTAGCCTTTTGCGCTCGGCACCTTAACTCCATGCGGTATAGTTCTCGTTTATGCTCGTCACCGAGTTTGCGCTGTAACGCCACCATTAAATCGTTGTAGTTGTTTCTACGGCTGGCTGGCATGACCTCTAGAATCTCGGCTGCGGCACCTTTTAACGCCAGGATTAGCTCCAAAGCCTTCTCTTCATCGTCCCATCCGTTCCTGCTGGCTACTGTCTCGAATTGGAATTTGAATACGGACAGGGGTGAGCTACCATCAAAGCAAGGAGTTTTAATCCTGCTGGTTCCTTCCGATGCAATTCGCACTGGTTCCGGTCGCTGACTCTGGAGGTTGTTGATCTTTTCCTCCATTATAACTAGTTTTCCCTCAACGGACTTTTCCAAATTAATTGCTTTCGTGTCAACGTTCTCCTCCAAGCTTGACACCTTTTTCTCGACACTAGTAATTCTTTTGCTGACCGACCTATACATTTCTTGCATCTCATTCGTGTTTGCTTCTGGTCTCTTCTCAATTTTAGAGAAAAGTTTTTGTTGGATTTGCTCACTTTCTTTCCGAGACTGTGCCAGAAGTTTTTGATTTTCTGCTCTGGAAGTTTCCTGCGCTTTCTGGTTTTCAGCTCTAGAGGCTTCTTGAAAATCATCAAATTGTTTTTCAAATAGCTTTTTGTTCTCTTCCTGTCCCTCCGTTAATACTTGTATTTTTTCCACTAGTGCGGCTAGCACCGAACTTAAATCAGTACCACTGGGGGTTACAGGGGCCAGTAACTCGCGTTCCTCTTCGTCTTCGAAATCGTAAGTGTCGATATCAATGCTACGATTCCGAAGCTCTTCCCTTAACCGCCTTTGGAGCTCATTCTTCGTGCCCATTGTTGGCAGCGCCAATTTAGCCAATTCTGGTTTGAGCCTTTCGACTCTTAGCTCCGAGAGTTTCATCTTGTTTTTTTTTTTTATTTATTTATTTTTACTTTTAGATTTTGCAATCCCATTTCTGACACCAATTGTTACGTTTTTACCTTTTAAAAACGTTAAAAATATGAGTTCGTAGATTGCAAATAAAATAAAAATAAATCTGTGTTTATTTTTCAATCAATTCTTTATTATCTGCACAACTTTTGTGCCACTGTTCGAACTTCTTCCACTTATACAACGATAACTTTCACAATATGTGTTTTTTTTTGTTATATTTCTCTGCTTACAACCTTCTTGTAAGCAACAACACTTATTAGTTATTCCTCTTTGCTCACAACCTTTTTTTTTTTTATGCACAACACTAACAACTGTGTTCTCAAACGCAACTTGTCTGCACACAAGTCTGACCGAATTAAAGCTCGATAGATTTAACTCACACCGACGTGACGTCGTCTTACACGATTAAATTCAAACTCAATCATTGCTCGCTTATATTATGATTGTTTATATGTAAGTTTGAAAAACTTGTTTGCATTTTCTTTCTTTCGCTTTTGCACGTAAGAAATTAATTTCACAAATTTTGTTTTCTTTTATCGCGTCGTTCTGCTGTTTTTGACAGTTGTAACTTTATGTATTATTATTTTAAAATATATTGTTACGATTTTACCTTTTAAAAACGTTAAAAATATGAGTTCGAGATTGCAAATAAAATAAAAATAAATCTGTGTTTATTTTTCAATCAATTCTTTATTATCTGCACAACTTTTGTGCCACTGTTCGAACTTCTTCCACTTATACAACGATAACTTCCACAATATGTGCTTTTTTTTGTTATATTTCTCTGCTTACAACCTTCTTGTAAGCAACAACACTTACTAGTTATTCCTCTTTGCTCACAACCTTTTTTTTTTGTAAGCACAACACTAACAACTGTGTTCTCAAACACAACTTGTCTGCACACAAGTCTGACCGAATTAAAGCTCGATAGATTTAACTCACACCGACGTGACGTCGTCTTACACGATTAAATTCAAACTCAACCATTGCTCGCTTTGTCTTGCCTTTTTATATCGCTGAATCATTAGTGTGATGAATGCCCTTGAAGGATGATGACGACCTTCGGGAACAATCCAAAAATGTAAACAACTTGTTTCCATTTTTGTTGTTCGTGTATCTTGTTTACTTTCGTCCAGGCAGAGTTGTTGTTGTTTTGTTTGTTTGTCTTTCTGCTATATTTTTTATACACGGACGTTGTTGCTATATTTTTGTTTATTCATCGATCTTGTAAACAAGCCCTGTTGTTTTTGTTGCTATATGCTTACTCATTCGTTGATCACGTGAACAACTGCATTGTTTTGTTTTTGGAGCTTTTGTTTTTATGCGTGATCAAGTCCATTGTGTTTTTGGTTGTTTGCAAAATCAACCAATTAAAAAATTAAAAACTTGAAAAATTAAAAATGACAATGTATATTAATGTTTAGCGTCTTTACTCTACGGTTGCACCAGAACGAATGTTCGAGAACTTTCTGATGCAATTTAATCAACGCGCGTTTTTCGTGTCTTTCCCTTTTTCTTTTATTCGCCGGAGTTGCCATACATGTCACGATTTTCCAGTGTTACCAGATGTTTTCGTGGGGATAACCCTCACATTACTCCCCCCTAAATGAGGTTGCTAAGCAACAATCTGAACGTATCTTCTGGGTTTACTTATCTGTCTACCTGAGCGTGATGTTTTAGGAGGAGTAGCTGTATTCTCCGTTGAACGTTGTGGTTCCATAGGCTTCGTTCGACTAACAGGAACTGTAGGGGTGCTGGTATAAGGTGATGTTCGTTGCTGATCTGTAGTGCTTAATTTTGGAATCTCTAATTGGTTTTCGTTGGGCATAAACGCAGCTTTAACTCTGTCTATGCTCACCTTGACGTTCTTGCCTCTCACTTTTATCTCAAAAACTTTGTCAGTTCGATTTATGACCTCATATGGTCCATCATAGGGCGCTTTTAACGGAAGTCGTACTGTATCATCTCTCAGGAAAACATGTGTGCACCTGGCCAATTCTTTTTGGATAAAAACATTTTGGTGTGAATGATTCGACGTTGGGACTGGTTTTAGTTTATTCATTACGGCGCTCAGCTTTTGTACGTAATCACTTTCTACGTATTCACTTGTCTGTGCCTCAAAGAATTCACATGGTAATTTAAGTGTGGAACCGTATGCCATTTCTGCAGACGAAGCATTTAGGTCTGGTTTGAAGGCAGTCCTTAGACCCAATAACACTATTGGCAAACTATCAGTCCAATTTGAAGACGTATGGCACTTGATGGCACATTTCAGGGTGCGGTGCATGCGCTCCACTAGGCCATTCGCCTGTGGGTGGTAGGCTGTTGTACGAAGGTGTTTTGAACCCGTCAGGTAAGTAAGTTCCTTGAATAGTCTCGATTCAAATTGTCTGCCCTGATCAGTAGTTACAACAGCTGGCATACCATAATGAGAAATCCAACCGCTTACGAATGCCCGTGCCACTGCTTCTGCTGTTATATCTTTTATTGGAATAGCGACTGGCCAACGGCTAAATCGGTCTACACAGGTTAAGCAGTACCGAAAGTCATCACATAACGGCAATGGACCCACTATGTCAATATTGACGTGTCGAAATCGTTGATCTGTAACATTAAATTGTTGTAATACACTTCGGTTATATTTACCTATTTTTGTCCTCTGACATTCATGGCAGACTTTTGTCATTCTACTGATATCACTCTTCATGTTCTTCCAGACAAACCGTTCGGTGATCATCTTATTTGTTGAACGTTTTCCAGGATGAGAAATGTTATGAATTGAGTTGAACACTTGTGACCTGAATGGTGGAGAAACATACGGACGAACTGTGGTTGTTGACACGTCACACCATAACGGTATTGATGATTCCGGTAATCTGATGAGCTTCAACTGTAACGTGGAGTTCTTCTTCAATTCTTGCAGCTCACTATCTTCTTCTTGGCTCACGGTCAGTTGCTGAAAGTTTATCTGGTCTGCATTAAACATGGCTTCAACCCTTGACAGTGTATCGGCGACAATGTTGTCCTTTCCCGAAACGTTTTGGATGTCCGTTGTGTATTCACTGATAAAACTGAGTTGGCGTATTTGCCTCGGTGTAGCCTTTTCGGGATTTTGTTGAAAAACAAATGTAAGTGGTTTGTGGTCGGTGTGTATAGTGCATTCCCGACCGTCGATGAAGTGCTTGAAGTACTTGACTGATTGGTATATCGCTAGTAATTCTCTGTCGAAAGTACTATGAAGTCGCCGTGGTCTAGTAGGTAGTGTGCTGGCTTATTAGACGAAAGGCCCGAGTTCGAATCCCAGGTCAGACATCAAAACGAAAATATGAAAATATTTCTTCGGCGACTTCCTCTCAGCAGATTTCTGGCAAAAACTCTGAGAGTAAAAATTGCCATGAAAAGCTTCTCAAAAAATCTGTCGTTCGGAGTCGACTTTAAACTGTAGGTCCCGCCACTCATGTATAAAATAAACGCACACAACACGAGTGGTGTGAGAAGCTAGGACGTTGTACAATGGGTCAGTTCGACCTCCGGGTACTGTACTTGTCACAGTTGACAAGTACACGTCCTCTAACCTAACCTAACCTAAGTACTATACCTCTTTTGAGTCTCAGACATACGTTTTGAGAAAAAACCCAGCGGACGAAGTTGTCCATTTTGCACCTCATTGATTACCGCGCCTACACAGAAGTTGCTCGCCACCTGGAGAACCAATTTCGCGTTCGGAGAGGGGTGCACTAATAATGCTGCTTTGGCAAGATTTCTGCATTCCTCGAAGGCCGATGTAGCTTCATCATTCCACTCTATTGGCGTTCTGTCATTCTTCTTATTCGTTTTGATAAGTTTTTGTAATTGGCCTTGTTTATACGCGGCATGTGGAAGAAAACGTCTGTAGAAATTAAGCAGGGCTATAAATCGTCTTAAATCACAGGTAAGCATTGGTTTTTTGAAATTCAGAATAGCTGAAACTTTTTCTTGTGTAGGTAAAATGCCATCTTTTGTTATCCGATGTCCTAAAAACGTTATTTCACTTTGTCCGAAGACACATTTTGAAACTTTTAATTTCAACCCCTGCTGCTGTAGACGGTCGAAGACGATGTTCAAATTGTAGTGTGTTTGACTAATCTAAGTTGACATACCTTTTGTATGCAACTTAATATCAACACATTCTTGTTGATATTGTCCACACTGCATAAATGTTGGGACGACGTGTATTATGTCGTCTCAGCATATTCCCACACTCATGGAGTGTTAGAATGTAAGGTATTTAGCATAAGTTTAGTTTTAAGTAATTAAGTAGATTTAGTAATAAATAAACAATAAAAATGAACAGTCGCACAAGCGGCTGTTCTAAAACAAATTAATGACAAATAAAGACTTTTAATTTTTATTGTTATTACATGGCGATCCTGCCAGTCTGGTCTGTTATTCTTTGTAAAACGAAAAAATCGTGAAAAAAACTTTTTTTTTCTAAAAGCAATTAAAAGAAAAGAAAATGTAGTGAAGCATAATTTAAAGTGTGGAAAAATAAAATTAAAATTTTGTTTAAACGTCTTAAAAAAAAATAAAAATAAAATTTTGTTAAAAAAAAAAAACCATTCAACAAAATGTAAGTCACCGTTACCAGTAATAGACAACAACAAAGCTAAGCACAAACAAAACAACAGAAACAAAAAAAAAGTAAATTTTAAAATCAAAATAAAAAAAAAAAAAATTAAAATGTACAATGGCTTTAAGTGTAATAGAAAATAGATATTTTGTGAAAAAAAAAGGGGAAAAGGAAATCCATAAAATGTTTAAACAAAAAGGAGATAAAAATTAAAGAAAATAAATATTGACAACTACCTCTATGCCATACAAAGCCAATAAATTGCAAAAAAAAAAAAAATATATATATGACTTCAAAAAGTGCAAAACAAGCATTAATGGCAACAAAACAAAAAGAATCGAAAGCAAAAATGAGCAAACAAAAGTTTTTCATCAAAATGAATCATAAACATAAATAAAAGTGAATGCAAATGAATGAAAAACTATTAAAAAAAAAGAGCAGTTTCATTAAAGTGCTTACTTATCAAAATAATAATCTCGGACGGACGACAATGTGAAAATATAATAAAAAAAAAAAAATAAATACACAAAAATCAAACTTTAAAAGAAAAAGATAACAACTCTTCAGAGTATGTCCGCACGGAAAACGAAAAAAGTGTATTTAGAAAAGTGTGAAAAAAAGTCAATATAAAAAAAAATATAAAACGAAAAAAAAAAAGAGACAGCAACTGCAATACCGGGAAGATAAATCAAAGACGAGAACAAAAATCTTCAGAAGGAAATAAATTTTTTTTTTTGCTAAATAGTTTTTAAAAACAAAAGAAGTGCAGTTTTGTAAAGGAAAATAAATAGTTAAAGTGTGGTTGGAATGAAAAGAAGAAAAGTCGAGTGATGGAGAAAATAAAAAGTGCAATTTATTCAAAAATAAAATTAAAAAAAAAAACCGATGCATTAAAGAAAAAACGAACACAAGAAATTTTTGTAAAGCTTTCTTTTTTTTTTTAAAGCCTAATAGAATAAAGCACAGTTGTAAAATAAAAAGGTATTATTAAATCGAAAAGAAAAAACTAAAAACAATAATGAACACAAGACCATTCATAAAATCAGTTTTTTTTAATAAGCCTAACAAGAGTCAATGTTAGAGAAAAGTAGTGCTTGGATAACAAAAATGAACTTTAAGAGTGTTATCAGAATGAAAAAAAGTCGGTAAATTAAAAATATATAACAAATTTAAAAACATTTATGAAACAAAAATAAATTAAAGAAAACAAAAAGAATCGGTATCTGCAATAGAAACGTATCCAGAAATCAGCGAGTGCCAGGTCTAAGCCACTTATTTGGAATCTCGTTCTCGTTTCATTACAAAAACAACTACAACAATCCCTACCACTAACACTACAACAACAACAACAGCAACATGTACAACAAGTGCAACTAATACAACAAGTGCAACAAATACAACAGCATCATATTATTGATCAAACGGGTAATATAATGGCCAGCAACAAACACAACAACAACAACAACAACGTATGTTTTAATTTTATTATATTTAATTAATATTATGTTTAATGTAGATTTATTTTTCTTTAATTAATTAATTAGTTGTTAAAACAAAATTTTTTTATTAATGTTGTTTAGTGAGTTTAAAATATAAAACTTCTTGTAAACTCACTAATAACTTAAATTTTAAACTTCATTTATACACCTCTTGTTTACATTTACAAACCTTTTAAAAATATAAAAATAATTAATGTTTCATTTTTAGTAATTTTAAAATACATAATCAATCTTTAAATCTCTTCTAAATTGTAAAGAAATGTTATTATAAAATAAAAAAAAAAGAAATAAAATACGAGAAATTGAAATAAACTTTACTATTACCTACATATAACATTATATATATATATATATATATTATTATTTTAAATATTATTTTTAAAAGATTTTATTTTAAACTGCTGCGACACTTACGAGTCCCTCCAGTGGTGTAAAAAAAAAAATTAATTAAAAAAAAATTTTTTTTTCATTATATTTTTTTATTTTATGTCTTTGTTTTTATAAATTAGATTAATTTTTTTATAATTTCATGTTATTTAGTGAGTTTAAAATCTAAAAAAAAAAATCTTGGTAAACTCACTGGTAACTTAAATTTAACAAAAAAAAAAAATTAAAAAAAAAAAATAAAAACAAATTTTTAAAACATAAATTATATTTAATATCCTATTTTTTTCATAACCTTAAGCAAATATTTTTTAATAAAAATTTAATTGTAAACTGCTGCGATACTTACGAGTCCCTCCAGTGGTATAAAAAAAAAAAATTTTTTTGTGATTGGCCTATTCAGATATCAATTGGCGATATCTGCTATATACCATCGCCTTGGGAGACTATATCTGGTGGTATGGTATCCCAACGCCATGATATATGGTAATATTTTTTTTTAACTAACCACAAATAAGGCAGACTTACTAACATTTGTACAATTGTGTAAATTTAGATTTAAGTAAAATTATTATAAACCCATTTTATGCACAATTGTACAAAATACTGACGAGACAGTTCTGTTTCTGCTACAATCATTCAAGCAATTGAATGATTGAACAATTATCCTTGTGTATCACTTGGATAAAGCCCCAATTCTTTTTACTTTCATTTTTAAACGTTTGTCAAGGTACACGAGCCTTGATCTAAACATTTTCGCGGATCCCCCTAAGGATCAATATATGTAATTAAATACAATTTCATATTCCAATACGACAGTCGATAGACATTTATCCTTGCAATCATGGGTAATAAAGACTCAAAAATTGAGAACCCAAATGCGAATGTGATAAATGAAATCACTGTAAAGGTGGAATATCCAATTGTATATCTATTAATCATTATCGCGGTTTTAGTTCTACAGTTCTTGACTACGCTCTATCAATTGCACAAAAGATCGCTAAAAAAGAATTATAGAAGAGCAGCATCTATGGCAATTGATATTGACAAAGTATAGGAACTGCACTAAGTTCAAAAAAAAAACAAAATTATTTTCCCATAAATTTCGTATAAATATTCGGTTAAATTTAGCAGCGCGCAATATTCTTATTATTCTGTTCTTATGGACTGGCAACAGATCCTTATAAGATTAAGACAGATAAAAGAAAATTTTGATAGGTCCTATAAGTGTCTAAACACAGACAGACCTGCCAAGGACGAAACGGTCGAAAAACATATTAAAAATCTTTTCGACTGTTTCGAACAAATTAGAATTATAATAAATGTTAATTATTTACGATTAACACAAGCGCACAAATCTGCTGCTGAAAGTTTCTTCTCTGACGTCAGAGATAAACTTGCCAATATCCTGTCACGTAGAGGTATAGAGGCAAAATTACCAGTCACATTTAACGAAAAACTCGAATATTCGCTAGCAGGTCAAGAAGACCTAGCATTACAATCGAATCAATTACAGACTCCTCAAAAGTCTCATAAAGATTATAATACAATGCCTCAATCGGTTACTGAATTTCTTGGTCTAGCCTCAAAGCTCTTACCTGACTTTGACGGCACACCAGAGAACCTACAGAGTTTTCTTGACGCCCTAAGCCTGGTGGACTCAATAAAAGATACACACAGTGAAGTGGCAATTACTCTGGTGAAAACAAAACTCAAAGGTTCAGCACGTAACCTTATTTCTCAGGAAACTACACTCCGAGAAATAATTGACAAACTCAAAACTACAGTGAAAGGAGAATCTGTAGATGTACTGGCAGCAAAGTTGATGAATATTCGTCAACAAGGGAAGCCAGCAAATACATACGCAAAAGAAGTCGAGGACTTAACAAAGAAACTCGAAACCGCGTACATTAATGATGGCTTACCAAACATGGTAGCAGCCACATATGCAACCAACTCTGCTGTTAAGGCTATTATAAAGAATGCCTCTAATGACAGAGTTAAACTTATTATGGAATCCGGTACCTTCAATAACCTGAATGAGGTTATTGCAAAATTCATAGGCAGCTGCACAGAAGCCTGTGGCCAATCTAACTCAATTTTGACGTATAACCACAATAGGAACACTGACCAACGAAATCGCGGTAGTAGTTATAGAGGATTATACAACAGAAACCGCAATTTCAACAATTTCAATAACAATAACAATAATAACGGCAATAATAGTAATAATAATAATAGCCGTTACAACCATAATCCAAGAGGTAACTCTAACCGCAGTAGAGGTAATGAGGGTTATAGAAACAATCCCTCTCGTAATCGCAATATTCATTGCATTACCGAACAACCCCCGGAAAACTAATAAAAACCCCTAATGTTTCCACCTACAATATCAACCTAAATTTATATAGTTATCTAAAATGTAGATTGTCTACGAACAATCTCACCTCTATTTTCCTAATAGACACAGGCGCAGACATTTCTGTGATTAAACACAATAAAGTTCTAAACGAACCAATAGATAGCAGCAAAATAACAAACATTAATGGTATTGGACAAGGTCTAATCCAAACACTCGGATTAGTTGACATAGACCTTAAGGTAGGAAATATTTCCATACCTGCTGAGTTGCATATTGTGAATGATGATTTTCCAATACCAGTTGATGGAATATTGGGAATGGACTTCATCAGAAGACACAAATGCATACTTGATTTCCAAGGTGTGGAGGATAGAATAATTCTCAATGCTCCATTCCTACCATACGATGTAAGCCTAACACTGTTGAGTGCTCCAAACATCAACTCGATTTCAATACCAGCAAGATCTGAAGTAATCAGACAAATTAATATTCAATCTGACGTTGAGGATGTCTTGGTTCCCCAGCAAATACTCCAAAATGGCGTATACATAGCTAACACCATCACATCAAAATCTCAACCACTAGTCAGAATAATTAATACAACCAACAAGGACCTCGTCATTGAGAATGTTCAAGTAGTAACAGAAAATCTTAATGACTATAAAATGGTTCAAACAAGCTGCAATCCGAAATCATACAGGGAAAAGATGAGAAAGTTATCCGCAAACTTTCCAGAATTCGTTAGCGATGAGCTACACAGTCTATGTTCAGAATTCATCGATATCTTTGCCCTTGAATCGGACAAAATAAGCGCCAATAATTTCTATAAACAACGGTTGAGACTTAAAGATAATCAACCAGTTTATATAAAGAATTATAGAATACCATATTCACATAAAGAAGAAGTGAATAAACAGGTTATGAAACTGATAAACGATGATATTGTAGAACCCTCAACCTCTGAATATAACAGTCCCATTCTCTTAGTACCTAAAAAATCATTACCAGGTCATAAAGAAAAGAGATGGAGACTTGTAATTGATTACAGAGGTATAAATAAGAAATTAGTCGCCGATAAATTTCCTCTACCCAGAATAGATGACATATTAGATCAGTTAGGGAGAGCAAAATATTTCTCATGCCTCGATTTGATATCGGGTTTCCATCAAATAGAGCTCGAAGAAGAATCTAGAGACATCACATCCTTTTCAACTGACAAAGGATCTTATAGATTCAAAAGACTCCCTTATGGCATTAAAATAGCACCAAATTCATTCCAAAGAATGATGTCGCTTGCCTTTTCGGGATTAAAACCATCCCAAGCTTTCGTATATATGGACGATTTAATAGTCGTCGGTTGCTCTGAAAAACATATGTTACAAAACTTAAAAGATGTGTTTACTTTGTGTAGACAACATAATCTCAAACTACACCCGGATAAGTGTTCATTTTTTCGTCACGAAGTGACATTTTTAGGACACAAATGTACAGATAAAGGTATATTACCTGATGACAGCAAATTCTCTGTAATCGAAAATTACCCTACACCCACAAACGGGGACGAAGCTAAACGCTTTATTGCATTTTGCAATTATTACAGAAGATTTATTCCTAATTTTGCTGAATCATCACGTCACATTACTAGATTATCTAGAAAAAACATACCTTTTGAATGGACTCAGGAGTGCGAAAATGCTTTTCAATATTTAAAAACGCAACTCCTGAGCCCACAAATACTACAATATCCGGATTTAAATAAAGAGTTTTGCATAACGACGGACGCTAGCAAAAAGGCGTGCGGAGCTGTACTAAGCCAAGAAAAACAAGGTATACAGTTACCAATTACTTACGCGTCCAGAGCTTTCACAAAAGGTGAAAGTAATAAATCCACAATAGAGCAGGAACTCACTGCCATTCATTGGGCAATTCAATACTTCAGACTATATATATATGGGAAAAAATTTTTAATCAGAAGTGACCATAGGCCACTCACTTATTTATTCTCACTGAAGAACCCGTCATCTAAACTAATACGAATGAGATTAGATTTGGAGGAATATGATTTCGACGTTGAATTCATTAGGGGTAGGGATAATCACGCGGCAGATGCGCTGTCGCGTATAAATTTCAATGATATAATGAATAAAGAATCTCAAACAATACTGAAGGTAACAACTAGACTTCAGGCGAGGAAGAAAACAAACTGTGCAGATAAAATAGCACAGCCTAGTCCATCGGTTGAATTAAGAGTATATGAAGGGATTAATGCCCTAGAGCACTGGAAAATGCCATGGTTGCATTTATCACAGGATAAATTAATTATCCTAAAAGGAAAGAAAAAACTTTCCCAAATTATGTTGCACGACTTTGTTATTAATGGAATAGTGGATCTAGATCTACTCTTTCCAAAGCTTGAAAAAATAGCTGGTAACATGGGTCTGACAACCTTGCGACTTTCTATAAATGATCGTCTGCTCAATACCCCGGGGATAAGTATTGAAACCTTTAAAAATAAAGGTAATGGTTTACTAAAAAGATTGACCATAGTGCTCCTACCTGCAACAGAAAAAGTAACAACCGATGCTAGAAAAATAGAAATCATGCAAAAATATCACGATGATCCTATTAACGGAGGTCATACAGGGATCACACGCATGATCAGAAAAATAAGACTTCGTTATCATTGGAAAGGCATGACTAAAGACATTACTAAATATGTCAAGAAATGCAAAGCATGCCAAATGAATAAACCTGCGATTAAGGGCAGAGAACCCTTTGTTTTAACCCCTACTCCAATGAAGCCTTTTGAGATAGTGATTATAGACACTATTGGACCTTTACCAAGGTCCGATTCTCAAAACGAATACGCGGTAACAATAATGTGCGACTTAACAAAATACTTAATTGCCATACCCATTAACAACAAGTCCGCCAGAAGTGTAGCGAAAGCGATCATGGAAGGATTCATTTTAATATATGGTCCAATGACTAAAATAGTCACGGACATGGGTACGGAATATATAAACCAAGTATTACAAGAGCTATGCGAACTCATGAAAGTGGAGAAGGTAAATTATACTCCATATCATCATGAAACACTTGGTACTGTGGAGAGATCACACAGGACATTCAACGAGTATCTAAGATCATATATTTCAAATGACGGATCCGATTGGGACATATGGTTAAAATTTTTTGTGTATTGTTATAATACAACGCCTTCCACGGCTCATGACTATTGTCCCTTTGAACTTGTTTTTGGAAAAATTCCACCTGTCTTAGATTTCACGAAAGACCTCAGCATAGCTCCATTGTATAATATTGATTCATATGAAAAAGAGGTCAAATTCAGACTTCAAGTTGCGCACCGTAGAGCCGCTAGTTTCATAGAAAATGCTAAATTGAGTAGGCAAAAGGTTTCCAATGATAAAGCCAATCCTGTAAATTTATCGTTAAATGACCTAGTCCTTCTTACCAACGAAGCTGGTCACAAACTGGATAGTATTTACAAGGGACCCTTCAGGATCATAGAGATCCAAAATAATAACAACATTAAGATTAAGGATGATAATGGTAAAACAGCTCTGGTACATAAAAACAGGCTGAAGAAATTTACCTGAAAGTTTATATATAATACTTATTTGTATTGATAGTTGTTTTCCAACAAAAATTTTGATGAAATCCTTTTAAATATTGCGCTTCTTCCACACAAGCGCCCAAATTCCTGATTGTTTATCCATTGTGTTAATAACACAATAAATTATTATTATATATATTATATAAAATAAAAAGAAATCTAATTTCTTTTCCTTTCCAAAAGGGAAGGTGAATGACATGTTGAATCAACTGTCATTTCATTCACTTTCTCTTCAGAAAATGTTTATTAATCTATGTTTAGTAATTTATGTAAAAGAGCAATCAACTCGTATTGATTGTTCTTCCTTATTGAATGAATCATTTTTTTTTATTTTTTATCTTTGTAAAAGAACACTCAACTTATGTTGATTGTTCTTCGTTAAGAGGGAAGGTGTAGTGTGTTTGACTAATCTAAGTTGTCATACCTTTTGTATGCAACTTAATATCAACACATTCTTGTTGATATTGTCCACACTGCATAAATGTTGGGACGACGTGTATTATGTCGTCTCAGCATATTCCCACACTCATGGAGTGTTAGAATGTAAGGTATTTAGCATAAGTTTAGTTTTAAGTAATTAAGTAGATTTAGTAATAAATAAACAATAAAAATGAACAGTCGCACAAGCGGCTGTTCTAAAACAAATTAATGACAAATAAAGACTTTTAATTTTTATTGTTATTACAAAATGTTGGACATGTTCCTCTATACTTGTGGACGCTACACAAATGTCGTCAATGTACACCGTTACGAACTCTAGATCACGAAAAATTTGGTCCATATACCTTTGAAAAGTTTGGCTAGCGTTCCGTAGACCAAATTTCATAACGTTGAATTGGAATAAGCCAAACGGTGTAGTTATAGCGGTCTTTTCGCGATCTTCCGGTGCAATAGGTACTTGATGATAGGCTCTCTCCAGATCAAGGGTGGTAAATACAGACTTGTTATGCATTCTATGCGATATGTCATGAACGTGAGGTATAGGGCAAAAAATCGACGCCTATGATTGGTTTAGTGACGTCAGCAATTAGAAACTCCCAGTCCATTTTTCTTCGTAATCCGAAGTCGACCGTAATAATTTTTGTTCCGTATGTTTTTATTGGTGTGCCGTTTGCTGCACATAGGTTGTAAGAAAGTGGTACGTTTCGCTTTGTGGGAGGTACAACTGAAAAATCAGCGCCGGTGTCAATTAAGTACTTTATTTTTGATTTCTGGTCTGTGATAAAGAGACGACGGCTTTCTGTGGCCCCTACTCTGTCCGCCGCCGGTGACAAAGTGGCCGTTAGTTTTCCGGTTTCAAATTTTTAAATTGGCAAGGTTCCTCACACTTTCTTGCCTTATGACCAAACCTGTAATGAAATTTACAAAAAGGAAAACGAACTTTCGGCCTTGACTTACTTCGTTGTCGACTTACTTGTTGTCGACTACGTTCCGTTGAGCGGCCCCTATCACATTCGGTACGCAACTTTTTAACTTCTCTTCGGAGTTCTTCTATTTCCGCTTTAAGACTTACATTGTGTTGAATAGTTGATATTGAAGAATAGTTCTGCACTTCCATTAACTTGTCAGCCTGTAAAGCCATTTGCGTAGAATTTCCGTCTACAATTGCTACCACAGACCGAACTGTTTCCGGTAATCGTTCCATCCACAACGATTTTAGTGCATCATCGGATATTTTGTTACCTGCTAAGTCTTTCATCCTTTTCAACAGCTGTGACGGCTTCAGGTCTCCAAGCTCGATTTCCTGAATAAGTTTTCGCAGCTTTCGGTGGTCAGAATCTGTGTATTCAGCAATAAGGGAATTCTTTATAGCCTTGTATTTGTCTGTGGCCGGAGGGTTGCGTATAATGTCAGCTACTTGCATCAAAAACTGTGGCTCCAGTGATGAGATTATATGGTGGTACATCGTCTCGTCCGATTTAATGCCGGCAACCGCAAATTGGGACTCCATTTGAATGAAAAAAATGTCCGGCTGTTCCCTGCAAAATGTTGGCGGCTTGACGCCCACTCTAAATACCTCGCGGCCACTTTCGCCTCTTTGTCCACCCGTGTCCTCAGCGGAGTCTAATGGCACGGAGCCCTCGTCGTTGTTATGTGCTGCAGGTCCTTTTTTATCCATGTTCATTCTGCTTTTCGGGGTCACCACTTTGGTTGTTTGCAAAATCAACCAATTAAAAAATTAAAAACTTGAAAAATTAAAAATGACAATGTATATCGTTTTTGCAAATAATTTTATTTAGCGTAATTTCTGTTTAGCGTCTTTACTCTACGGTTGCACCAGAACGAATGTTCGAGAACTTTCTGATGCAATTTAATCAACGCGCGTTTTTCGTGTCTTTCCCTTTTTCTTTTATTCGCCGGAGTTGCCATACATGTCACGATTTTCCAGTGTTACCAGATGTTTTCGTGGGGATAACCCCCACATGTTGTTTTTGGAGCTTTTGTTTATTATTTTAACAACACCATTTCCACTTTCGTAACAATATTTACCTTATTTAAATTATATTCTTTTTGATTTTTATAAAATAAAAACTTAAATTATATTCTTTTTTATTTTTTTTTTATTTATTTATTCAAAAATACATTATAAATAAATTTATAATATATTTAAAGGAAAAGCGCAAGGTATCTAGACCAAATTGCACGCAAATTAAGATAAATTTAAAAGTTACAAATTGAATAATTAAAGGAAATTGACATAATTAAGTAAATATTAAATAAATAGAAAATCAATTCTAACAGTATTAACCTATAACTAATTAATTGTTTGGCACTAAAATTTTTCTTTTGCGAATGTTTTGATTTCAAACACAAAATAAACAAAAAAGTAATTTTATTTTAAATAAGGGGGCTTTATATTAACACGTTGACTGCCAACTACAAGTAATCTCATACTCACTAAAACATGCCAAATTATATACTATTGTGAATGGTTTCGATAAATATGTTTAAATAGTGCATTACTATTTTCGCATTTTTCTTTTTGCATTATAAAGATATTAATAAAAACATATTTCATAATAAAGTTTATTACTAATTTAAGAGGGAAAATACATTAAAATGCATTTTTTAACACATTTCTTTCATGAACAAAATATGTATATGATGATTGTTTATATATGATTGTTTTTATGTACTGAGTGTCATCTATTTTGAATTTATTAATTTGTAAACAAGAAAAATGGAGGATAAATTAACTGAATACACTCGTCTTGTGTTCGATTGAGGATTTTCGTAGGCCTTAACAGCACAAAATATCACATATGTAAACTCATAAATTATTAATTAATGCCATAAATTCTTTTAAAATCACAATTTGATATTCTATTTTTCCCAAAAGTGTTCTTGTTTGCTTGTTTGTTGTTTACCACAGCAGCTGATCAAAACAAAAAACCAGTCGCATAAAACGCATTGTGTGTAACTTGCAATAAAAAACCGCATAGAATGCAAGAATCGCATATAACGCAAACACGCGTGAAACGGATGGTATGTACTTTCGGCTTAAGCCATCCGTTTCATGCTTGCGTGCGTTACATGCGTATACCGAAAAAGTAGAATCAGTGTAATTGTTTGTGACAAGTTACAGAAGAAAACGCATATAACGCATAGAAAAGTAGAAAGTAAAGCCGAAAGTACATACCATCCGTTTCATGCGTGCTTGCGTTATATGCATATACCGAAAAAGTAAAATCAGTGTAGTTGTTTGTGACAAGTTACAGAAGAAAACGCCTATAATGCATAGACGCTTAGAAAAGTAGAAAGTAATCCTACTTTTCTATGCGACTCATGCAGTGTTGGAAAATGTCAGCAGTTTTTAAAATTGACATGCCAAATTATATACTATTGTGATATTATATACTATTGTGAATGGTTTCGATAAATATGTTTAAATAGTGCATATGTTTAATAGGGCCTTAACAGCACAAAATATCACATATGTAAACTCATAATTAGTAGTTAATAAATAAATAAATTTAAATTTTAAAATCACAATTTGATTTTCTATTTTTCCCAAAAGTATTCTTGTTTGCTTGTTTGTTGTTTACCACAGGTTAGGTTAGGTCGGAGTGGTAGCTCTGATGTCACAAAGCTCACTTGAGCACGCATAGCGGCCCGTTGTGATGCCACGGGTGAACGCAGTCCCTGTACTGACCAAGTTCCTCCACAATCAGGGAAAAGGAAGAAGTTGGTCAGCGCAAGGGCTGCACAACGGAAGCACGACTACCCCGCACTGGAAAACCAGCCAGAAAGTTTGATGAACGAAGCTATATCCTTGATATCAATGGATGATAGCTCCGTTAAGCTAACAAGGAATGGGGAGCCAAATAACCTATATCTACACCTAGCAAGAGACGGGCACTGACAAAGAAAGTGAATAACAGTCTCCTCCTCCTCAGAGGACCTGCATCCACGACAGAAATCGTTAAAAGGGAGCCTCATTCTTTCCGCGTGTCTGCCCATGACGCAATGACCCGTAAGCACGGCCACCGTAGTCGAGATGACATCACGACCAAGGCCAAGTAATTGGTTGGTACGCCTTTTATCCATCAAGGGCCAGGTGAGCCTAGCGGTGGAGCAGGACTCCTCGTTGACCCAGGATAGGTTGGCGTCTCGAAAGAATTTTCGCGCAATGGTCAATTTGACCGAGGCAAGTGGTATACCCAATTCAACAGAAGAGGATTCCGGCAGGAGCGCACCAGCTCTGGCGAGCTCGTCAGCTCTGCAGTTACCCGGAATTTCACTGTGCCCGGGGACCCACACCAAAGAGACACTGGTGAAGCGCCCCGAAAGAAGGTCTAGACAGCGACGACATTCCCTAACGATCCTAGAGTTAATCACGAAACCCGATAGAGACTTTATCGCGGCCTGACTGTCAGAGAAGACCGAGACGCGAGTGAAAGGAGCATCGTTGACGAGGATCCATTGAGCGGCTCGGTAGATCGCCATCACCTCCGCCTGAAACACGCTGCAGTAGTCCGGCAGACGGAGAGAAATATTCAGGTTCAGTTTCCCAGAGTAGATACCGCTTCCAACACCATTGTCGATTTTAGAGCCGTCGGTATATATATCTAGGACTTCCGGGGGGATGACCGTATTAGGATTCCAGTCATTCCTATTCGGAATCAGAGAGTGGAAACATCTGTCAAGACAATATTCAGCAGTGATATAGTCCATGTTCGCAGGGGCCACCGGATCAACCTCCAGAATAGTGGAGTGTCCAGAAGGTATAATGTGCCAGCGAGACAAAGCATTAAGTCTAGTCGCAGTAAACTTGGCCGCCTGCTTAGCGAGAAGCACAGTAGGAAGCCAGTTGAGCATCGCGAACAAGGCTTTCGTGGGGGTGGTGCGTAGAGCACCAGTTATGTAAATGGCGGCAGACCTTCTGACCTTGTCAAGGAGTCTGACGTTGTGTTGTCTGTTCAGAGCAGTCCACCAGAAAGCAACGCCGTATAAGAGGTTGGGTTCGATGACCGTAGAATATATCCAACGCATGATCCTTGGGCGAAGACCCCATCTGGTTCCGACCGCTCTACTGCAGGAGTAAGCAGCACACGCCGCCTTGCGTGCCCTAGCAGCCAGATTCGCCCTCCAGTTGAGTTTGGGATCGAGGATCAGGCCCAGATATTTAACCTCGGGACTCAACGTAAGTCTGGTCCCACGTATCATGGGAAGAGAGAAGGTCGGAATTTTATATTTCCTCGTAAAAAGGATCGTGTCGGTCTTAGAGGGGTTGATAGACAGTCCAAAATCCCTACACCAGTCCAGTACGATTGACAGCGCCAAGTTCAACTTATCCGACAGTGTCTGCGGACAAATTCCCGACGCAGCAATGGCAATGTCGTCAGCGTAAGCTATGACTTCGTTGCCAGAGTGTTCCAGCCCTCTCAAGAGAGAGTTGACTGCAAGGTTCCAGAGAAGTGGTGATAGAACACCGCCTTGCGGTGTGCCCCTACGAACCATTCTCTGACAATTAGTGGCCCCCACTGTGGAGGTTACTATCCTCGACTTGAGGAGAAGCTCGATGAACCTGACCAGATTCTGTCCCAAGTTCAGAGAACCAAGAGCCCTAAGAATAGCGTCCGGGTCGACGTTATTAAATGCACCCTCAATATCCAGAAAAATGGCCAAAGTGTATTCCTTAACGTGCATGGACTTTTCCACCCGAGAGATAAGGGAGTGAAGTGCAGTCTCCACTGATTTACCTCTCGTATACGCATGTTGGGAAGCGGATAGAAGCGCTGGATCAATCGAGGCCCTAATATGAACATCAAGGACTCTTTCCAGTGTCTTCAAAAGAAAGGAACACAGACTTATGGGTCTATAGTCATTCGCCCCAGTATGGGACGGTTTCCCAGCTTTGGGAATGAAAATCACCCTAGATATTCTCCAGCTCCAAGGGATATAAAGGAGCCTAAGACTAGCATTGTAGATGGCAAGCAACCAAGGGAGGATTATCTCCTCCCCATGTTGAATGTCACCCGGGATAATACCATCCGGTCCTGGTGACTTGAATGGTTCGAAAGACCTAACAGCCCACTGCACTTGGCCAAGGGTGAGAGTCAGGGGGGAACAGTTTCCAGACAGTGGTTCGTTGACCTGATAAAAGGCCTGACCACCCAGGGTGGCACTACCTGGAAAGTGAGTGTCAAGGAGAAGCTCAAGCGTCTCCAAACTGGACGTAGTCCAGCATCCGTCAGTCCGTCGGATACAGTCAAGGGATTTGTGAGTGGAACTTAGAATTTTACGGAGACGGCCCGTTTCGGCAGAGGATTCTACTCTGGCGCAGTAGTTCCTCCACGAGGCCCTCTTCGCTCGCCTTATAGCGTATTTAAGTTCCCTCTTTTTGGCCTTGTAGATTGACCATTCGCCTGTCGCCTTCGCCCTATTAAAGAGCCTGCCACAAGATCGGTGTAGATCATCGATCTCTTGGCTCCACCAGGGCGGTTTTCGTTTGCCCCTATGGGCAGCGGGTTTGACGGAGGATGTGGCTGCCGCCCTAAGCGCGGTTGACAGTGTGTCCGCAGCCCTATCCACGTCGAAACGGGTCGTTATAGTCGGGGGGGTAGAGGGAAGGCTGCTACGCAGTTTCTCTCTAAAAATGGTCCAATTCGTGTTCCTCCTGTTGACCGGAGGGGTCATGGCAGGGGGAGACTCGTTCGTGTCGATAGTGAAGGTAATGTATCTATGGTCCGAAAAGGAGCATTCCTGAGATACAAACCAGTCCTTAAGGTTAGTAGAGAAATCGGAGCTGACCAGAGTAACGTCCAACACCTCCTTTCTGTTTGAAGTAAGGAAGGTTGGTTCATCGCCCCGATTTGCTATGACTAGGTTATTACTCATAATAAAATCAAAGAGGCACTCACCCCGTTCGTTGGTACCGGAGCTGCCCCACATCGTGTGGTGGGAGTTGGCATCCGCACCGATGATGACCGGAACTCCGCGCAGTCTCGCATCTGCCACTAGTCGACCGATGGGCTCCTGAGGAGGAGAGAGCCCATAGTCATGCGCCAGATACGATGACGTGATCCAGATGGTCATCGAGTTCATCTCGACGACCATGGTGACGGTGTCTTTATCGCTGAACCTGTGAAGGAGAAGAGCGTTAATACTATTCTTAACCATGACACAAGCCCTAGGCTTACCTGAGTTCTGGATATACGCTAAGCGATATCCTTTGATGTTGAGTCCGCAAACCTTACCGTCTACAATCCAGGGTTCTTGGACCAGAACGAGCTCTGCTTCCTCGGTTGTCAGTCGGAGGAGCAGAGCGGCGGAGGCTGTTTTAGAGTGCTGTAGATTAATTTGGATGATTCTCAGCATTGGTCAGAGAATCAACCACTGTCACGTCAGCGTCCTCTTCGTCCGACAACGGTGAGGTTGCACCCGCGTCAATGTCAATGCCGTCGAAGAATTCCCCCACCAGCTCAGAGTTGGACTTCTTGCTGGATGAGGAGCGTCGAGAAGAATGACTACACACGCTTCTACACTCGACGTCTTCGACGGGTTCGAGGGGTCCGGGGGTAGGGTCGGATGGGGCAGGATCGGATGGGGCAGGATCCGATGGGGTAGGTTTCTGTGGGATGGGTTGGGATGGGACGGGATCTACGGGGATGGAATCTGTTGGGGGATGTGCGGCAACGAGGGAATCCGACTTATAGACCCTTAGCTCGATTGAGCTAAAACCATATTTTATCACGCCCCCTCGGGCATTGATAAGCGGAAGTGACTCCTCATTCAGAATGATCACCGCTTCGCGGTAATCACCCCACTGGTCAGAAACTTTAGCCACCCTCCAGTTATGGGTGGGCAGGTCCGTGTTGCTGGCCTTGAGGATCCTCAGCATGGTTTCCGGGTCTGATGGTCCGGTCGGAATTCTCGCCTTGGATCGGGGGCGGTTGGGGATCTGGTCCGGAGGGACGGCAGCAAGCTTAGCTCCTGGCCAGACTTCACCAATCCTACTGATAGACTCCTTGTAGAGCTCCATAGAGCGGAGATCCGAGCAAGCTATCATCTTGATGTGCCCTTGATACCACCCCGCATCAGTACAGCCGGGTGAAGGGCCAGGGTTGGAGTCCATTACTCCAAGGAAGACGTCCAAGAGCGCATGTTCCACCAGCTTCCACTTGGTGGGAGCAATGGAACCATCAGGGTGGCTCTGGTCAACGATTGCCCAGGTCAAACCTTCCTTTAATACCTCACTTAAAGGCTTTGGAGGTTTGCTGGGGTCGGGACGTCTGGGACGGGGTCTTGCAGGGGGGGGGATGTTAGGGTTGGTCACCTTTGGGCGTTTGGGAGGCTGGAGTGGAGCGTTAAGCTCGATTGATCTTTGCCTCTTTGGGGCCGTCTCTGCCGTAATCGGAGAGCCGGGGGGGCGATCATTTTGATGGGCCTTAGCCCAGGCAAGGCTACCCTTCTCGTCCTCTGAGAGGAGAGCCGGGTCGGTCGAGCCAAATCTCGCAATGATCCGCATGGCTGATCTGCGAGTTCTATATGCCCTAACGCTAGCACTCACGGTATTTTTGACACCCAAAGATGGATTGGTGTCAGGGGCTTGCTCGCCAGACTTGTCTGCCAATGCCTTGGCGGCAGCCGAAGAGTGCGTGGACATGTTCGCAGCAGCCTTAGAGGTAGACGGTGCCTCGGTAGAAGGTGCCAGGGTCGAAGGTGTGGCGACACTAGGGAACGGCTTCACAGCCGGAGCCTTGTGTGCCAAGCGGGGTTTCACCGAAGTGGAAGCTTGGGTCTTGGTTTTAGAGGTTGGGACAGCCTTTTTGACAAGTGCCTGTCCAGGGAGGGTTGTGCGTCGACCTGTAACAGTGGATACTTTGCGCTCACTCTTTTGAGTTGGCGCTGGTTTGTGTGGTCTGTTAGAGTTGGTATTCATTGCTAGTGGGTCCCCACTCAAAGCCGCTATCCTTGCCCGCAAAGTGTAGTTACCCTTAAATGGTCCCGTGGTTATCTATGCATGCAGGGAGGCCACGCGAGGGTTGGCATCAGCCCTTATGGGGACAGTTGCTCAGAGCCAGACCGGGTACTAATCGGGAGTCTTCTCAACCGAACCTACACCGCCAACTTAACGGCGACGGACAAGGAACGTACTTTGAGGCCTGCCAGGGTTTTAACGGGACGGGGGCAGCTGTAGCCCTAGCCTGGAGCCGTTCACACTGGGTTTCACCCCGGTGCTACCATGCGTACACAACTAGGTCCAGAAAGCTACAGCCACCAGCTCAGAGCAATCAAAATCAGAAATGGGGGGGTAGGAGTGGTCAGAAAGAAGAGAAAAGGGTCGTGCCAAAAGGGGGGAGGGGTCAGCCATAGTCACCCCGGCTGAGAGGGAGGTGTTTATTGACTCCCCAGTCTAGATCCGTAGTGTTTTGTTAAGGGCAGGGCCACCTCGTTGTTTACCACAACAGCTGATCAAAACAAAAACCCAGTCTCATAAAACGCATTGTGTGTAACTTGCATTAAAAATTGCATAGAACGCAAGAATCGTATGTAACGCAAGGTGGCATGAAGCGGATGGTATGGACTTTCGGCTTTAGTGATATGCGCTATTTTGATTTTCATTTCAACAACATACATTAATCTATCTATCTTTGGCTTAATAATTTTAGATCAATAAAATAAAACAATTTATTTTTTATTAAAATAACATAAAGCTAAAAATTAGACCATGTGTAATAGATAAATAAAAATCCCATTTTTTATTAATAGAAGAAAGCGAGAATTCCAAAGCATTTAAAAAATTATACTATGCGACAAAATGAAATACGCCCAGCTAATGACATAGAACATTTTTAACATAAATTATTTTTTGAGTATCATTCTGAAATAAAATGATAAACTATCCGCCGCACATGTCTTCTTGTTGCAGTCTGATCGACAACTAAATCAAAAAGCACAAGAATGCGTGTGAGTTCTCTCTGCACAATTGTGCTATGAAATGGTAATCCCTGATGTATGACGCCTTTTGCACGTTGAAATTAGTTTCTAAACAAGTTTGAAAAACTTTTTTGCATTTTCTTTTAAACTTTCTTTCGCTTTTGCACGTAAGAAATTAATTTCACAAATTTTGTTTTCTTTTATCGCGTCGTTCTGCTGTTTTTGACAGTTGTAACTTTATGTACATATTATTATTTTTTAATATATTGACCTTATTTAAATTATATTCTTTTTGATTTTTATAAATTAAAAACTTAAATTATATTCTTTTTTATTTTTTTTTATTTATTTATTCAAAAATACATTATAAATAAATTTATAATATATTTAAAGGAAAAGCGCAAGGTATCTATTCCATATTGCACGCAAATTAAGATAAATTTAAAAGTTAAAAATTGAATAATTAAAGGAAATTGACATAATTAAGTAAATATTAAATAAATAGAAAATCAATTCTAACAGTATTAACCTATAACTAATTAATTGTTTGGCACTAAAATTTTTCTTTTGCAAATGTTTTGATTTCAAACACAAAATAAACAAAAAAGTAATTTTATTTTAAATAAGGGGGCTTTATATTAACACGTTGACTGCCAACTACAAGTTATCTCATACTCACTAAACCACTTTTTCTCCTAAAAAACATAATTTTTGCTTTTTGATGATACCTACGATCTAAAAATAGAGTTTTTAGTAATATAATGTGAAAAAATCAAATTGTCATTTTTGGCCAATTTTCTGAAAGCGACAGTCAACGTGTTAACTTCACTATGCGAAACAAAAAATAAAAGAAAATGTCAAATAAAATGTGAAATCAAATACAACTCTGTGTATATACGAATAAAGAATAAAGCAAGTTTGCGAGTACATGAAATTGTGAAATCACCCCCGCTCGTTTTTCCCCTCCCTCCTACAAACTTAATAGTTTTCAAACTTATTTCGAAACTAATTTCAACGTGCAAACGGCCTCTATACATACATGCACACACGAATACACGCATATGAGAATAAATTGCTTAGAGAAGAGAACAATACCAAAGAACGTTCTCTGCAGTGTTGCAAACCTGAAATTTTGAAATGGTACTGAACTATAACTGAAAGAGTACTTTTTTGCATCAAATGGTACTTTTGTACAAAAAAGACATGCATACGTAATTGGTCATTATAACCCTTCAATCAGGATTATGACCTTACTTCTCACACCACTGATGTTGTGTGTGTTATTTTTATACATGAGTGGCGGGACCAACTGTTTAAAGTCGACTCCGAACAACAGATTTTTGAAAAACATTATCTTGGCAATTTTGTTTACTATCAGAGTTTTTGCCAGAAGGAAGTCGTCAGAGAAATATTTTTTCGTATTTCGCTTTGATGAAGATGTCTGACATGGGGTTTGAACCATGGGCTCACGTTTAGTAAGCCCACTAAACTATTTATTTATTTATATTTAATACACTTACCTCACGTTCAAGGTTGAAAAGAACATTTCCTGCAGTGTTGTTTTTGACGCAATTACAAGCCATATGTTTTGTGTTTAAAGCATCTAACATAATAAAATCTTTGTTAGATGTCGTTAATTTGATTATATCGTTTACAAAGCTGTTTTTATATTTTGCACAATAAACAGAATTCATAATAATGCTTCTATTATTAACCATTGTTTCTATTGAGATGTTTTCAATTCCTGAAGTTCCCACAATAGAAAGTAATTTATGTTTGACTGATTTACGAACTACAAGAGCTCCTCCTCACGAGTTTTGCCTATCATTCCGATATATAAAATAATTCTTAAAATAAGTTTTGTGCTTTTCGTTAAGATGTGTTTCATTTATAGATGCAATGTGTATATTTTCTCTCTTAATTAGAGATTCAAATTGAAGCAGATTAGAAAATGTAGTAATGCCATTAGCATTCGCGTGAAGCAGTTTTAGTTCGTTTTCATTATGGTAGACCATAAGCGAATTTTACCTTAGACATTACAATTTGAATTTGTTGTATTTTTGTTGTACATTTACTAAGGACATGTAAAGCTGTTGTAAATATTAAACAATTCGTCTATAGTAAATCGATCACTGTTCGTTTTTCACAATCAGCATATGAAAGAGAATTGCGAAAATAGTTTCAATTCATGTTTGGTAAATCAGCATTGGTATGATGTTGTGAATTTTGTCTATTATTTTTGTTGTAAATTTTTGTTATTCCTAGTTGCTTTGGCTTGTAATGTATTCATTCACTTATATGTAGAATAACTAAAATAAATATGTAGAATAACTAAAATAACAAAATGTAAACAAACGTAAAGTGACTTCACAAAATATAATCGTAATATGCAGAGTATGCAATATCAAGTGGCTTGTGTTGATTAATATGGGTCACTAGAAATGCAATACAAATGAATACGATATTAATATTATTGTAGGTCACTTAACTATTAACAATTAATAGTTTTAAGGGGAAAAGAAAATGAAAACATAGAATAAGTAGGAGAAATAGTTTAAGATTATTATAAGAAAACATAGACTAAGAAATAGTATATAAGCAGTGAAAATTTGTAAAATAAATTAGAAATATTTCTGACTCCAAAGTTAGAGTTTGTTTTTATTTCTCGCAAACTTCGGCAATTAACTTTGCCATGAGATAGAGCCGTCTACTATTCTAAGGCTCTTTAATAAATAAGAATACTATAGGGAAATATACTACAGACAGAACTTATTACAGCTCTAGTTCCTAGGTAGAGTGAGCGCAGAGGGCAGTTAATGTCATTTGCAGAGTGATCAGTGCGTTCTTTACCATGTTCTTTATAATTGAAACAAGCAAATGCAGCAGGAATTTTATTTTGATTCCGTGGCTGGAAGGCGGTTACAATGTTCGCCTTCATGCCCATACATTAAACAATGTCGGCATAGCGCTTGGGGTACCATTTTTTCTAGATCTGTATTTCTTCCACGATACAATTACATTACAAATCGCGGTAATATTGCTCAAGGATTTCGGATTAAAATTTTACCTAATGAATTGGATTTTGTACACTGCGTTATTTACCGAACTGTACTTTATTTCAATTTCAGTAATTGAAGAGGGATTTAGGTTATAGCTTTGGATGTCTTGTTTTATATCCTCAATACTTATTTTGGGAAGTCCGGCCGGTTCTCTTTTGAATTTAAGGGTTGATTTTTTTGCAGCAACATTTTTTTATATTTTTCGTGCAATTCAGTACTTTGAGGAAAAACTTTTGTACCAATGGATGCACCAATTTGATGCAGCACCAACTGCATTAGACTTAATGGGCAAGCAACTATAGATGACATCTATCTGACTAACAAATTCAAAATCGAATAAATTAGAACTAATAGAACATGATTGATTTAGACAGACAATTTGGAATTAGGTAATGTTGTGAATTTTTCATTGAGATCATCTATTCCAATTGCATCAGACTGAATATTACTGTTTTTATTAACGCAAATATTCCTTATTGCTGTTCATGTTTCTTTTTATCCTGTAGCAGATGAATAAACAGAAGAATAATAATATGCTTTTGCTCTTTTGAGGTTACGTTAGGTTAGAGGACGTGTACTTGTCGACTGAGACAAGTACAGTACCCGGAGGTCGAATTGACTCATTGTACAACGTCCTTAAAAAAGGGAGGATAATAGAGAGGATAGGAAAAAAGGAGAGGAAGTAGGAAAGGGAAAATGGGAAGCGGAGGAATTACACAGACCAAACAAAACAAAAAGGGAGAACGTGACTACACTGATGAAGCCGTAGCACTTCTCAACCATCTCAAGCCACTAATGAATCTGTGGAGAGCCTTGATGTCGGCTCTCGACACAGAATTCAAACTCTCAAAGAAGCCCCTGCCAAGGGTCCTCAACCTCAACTTACCAAGGGCTGGGCAGTTACAGAGGAGGTGCTCGACAGTCTCCAACTCCTCCTCATCGCAACATATCCTGCAATTGACCGGCTGGGATCTGTTCCAGATCCCCGTCAGCGACCTAATCTCGCAGTGCCCCGTTATAAAACCGATAGCTAACCTTAAACTGGCCTTATCCAAGCCCAGTAGCCACTTGTTCTCACAATGTCTAGAAACATAACAACGCGATCCGTTCCCCCAACGCCTCCGCTCCTCCCCTCTGACCCATCCATTGATGAGGCCGTAGAGGTGGCAGATTGGGGGTCAGGACCATCTACTAAATCGTCTTCAGAAAGTGAACGTAGCCTAGCGAGCGCATCCGCCGTCTCATTGCACAGTATTCCGCTATGACCCGGAACCCAGCATAGACGGATACGGTCCGGTCCAAAAGTCCTCAACGACTCCTTGCACCCACGAACAAGTCGTGATTTGCACCAGACCGACGCAATGGCGCTTAGGGCAGCCTGACTGTCAACGAAGATCATGTAAAATTCCGAATCCGAAGTGGCGGCACTCAGCCTTCAGCCTCAATAGCCTTCAAGATTGCGAAAATCTCCGCCTGAAACATGCCTCATTCAACCTGAAGTGAAGTTCAAGACCGAGTTCCCTGCAGAAAACCCCAGCACCCGTACTTCCACCTAGTTCCTGCACTGGTAGAGAGCATTCAGTCCCTTCTTCATTCTTTCCTCGGTGTTTCGTTTCCAGTTCAGCTAGCTGTCCAGGACAACACCCAAGTACTTGACCTCGGAAGACAACGGAAGTTCTCTGCCACCTATCCTCGGCAACCTGAAGGTTTCAATTTTGTATCTACGCGAGAACAAAACGAGGTCTGTCTTATTGGGATTTAAACCCAAACCACAGTTCGTAGCCGAAGAGGATAAAATTCCAAGAGCAGACTTCATCAGTTCCCCCAGCGTCGACAAAAATTTTCCACCTACTAGAATAACCACATCATCGGCGTATGCCACAACCTTAAAGCCTCTACCTTCAAGAAGCCTCAAACCAACATTAGCAACCAAGAGCCACAAAAGAGGGGATAGCACCCCCTGCGGAGTACTCGTAGTTGCACGCTTGACGATAGAACATCCACCCAGATTCGATCGGATTAGTCTATTACCCAACATATGGGTGATAAACCGCACCAGATTTTTCTATTCATAGTTCTCCTGGCAAGACAGTGTCCCTCATGCAGGTCACTAGTTTTAAATCTATTCCAACGATTGAATAAAACAAGATCTATTTTAGTTATTGCGAGTTTTATATCATTATTAAACCAAGGTTTGCATTTGAATTTAGTTCTAAATCTCTTCCTACAATTGAAAACAAGATCTATTTTAGTTATTGCGACTTTTATATCTTTATTAAACCAAGGTTTACATTTGTATTTATTAGTGAATATTTTTACTGGAACATACATACATTTCAAAAATGTTTTTAAGATTATCTTCAAAGAAATCCAATTGATGTTCAATAAATGTTCATAGTAAATCGAATTCCAATCAATTCCCTGTATTTCATGATGAATTTAAGAGGGGAAATAGTTTATATTTTCAAAATCATAAAATTTTCCAACATTTCGAGAAGGTTGATGATGAAATTCTAATGATATAAATAAGAGATCGTGTCTTAAAAACCAGGAATCAGTAAAGTGTCATAAAGTGAAACTTTTCCTATATTACTGACGAAAATAATATCTACCAAAGTGTCACTGGTTGAAGTAAAATTAGTAGGAACAGACTTATTAAGTGGAATAATAGTACATAATAATATTATGTACTAAATAAGATTCACAAAAAATGGTCGAATTGAAATCTCCAGATATTAAAATGTTACCATGTTTAAAGGCTATCTTATCAATAGTAGATAGAAAAATATTGTTACGTTTTTACATTTTTAAAAACGTTGAAAATATGAGTTCGTAGATTGCAAATAAAATAAAGATAAATATGTGTTTATTTTTGAATCATACATACATAATTGGTCATTACAACCCTTCAGTCAGGATTATTGACTTAGTTTCTCACACCACTTATGTTGTGTGCGTTAATTTTATACATGAGTGGCGGGACCTACAGTTTAAAGTCGACTTCGAACGACAGATTTTTTGAGAAACTTCTCATGGCAATTTTATTTACTCTCAGAGTTTTTGCCAGAAATCTGCTGAGAGGAAATCGTCGAATAAATACTTTTTGTATTTTGTTTCGATGTCTGGCCTGGGGCTTGAACCCTGGCTTTACGGCTAATAAGCCAACACACTACCTACTAGACTACGGCGACTATTTTTGAATCAATTCTTTATTATCTGCACAACTTTTGTGCCACTGTTCGAACTTATTCCAAGTATACCATGATAACTTTCACAATATGTGCTTGTTCGTGATATTTCTCTGCTTACAACCTTTTTTTGTAAGCAACAACACTTGTTAGTTATTCTTCTTTGCTCACAACCTTTTTGTAAGCACAACACTAACAACTGTTTTCTTCACGCAACTTGTCTGCACACAAGTCTGACTGAATTATATCTCGATCTCTTATCTTCACACACCACTGGTTGAATTCTCACTCAATTCAACGCGACGTCGTCACACGACTAACTTAACTCGAACTCCGGGAATCACGCGTCTTCATACACGACTGACTGAATTCTAACTGAATCCTCGTTGCTCGCTTTATTGTCATGTGCGTTACTCAAGCGTGTTGTCTGTTACACGTCTGTCTGGGAAAGAAAAGAAGTGACGGGGTGGCAGCTCTAGACAAAGAGTTACCACAGTTGGCAACGCGAAATGGATCAGAGCGACGACTGCTAAGGTTGAAATGAGACAAATATATGTCTCATATCATGATGGTAGAATAACGGTACAGAATATTCTGGAAAAACAGAGAAACAAACAAGTATAAAAGGGCTAAAACAGAACGACTCGCCCTTCTTTTTGTTCTGTTTGAGTCGAGCTGTCGTGGGGAGAGCACAATATAAGCAGCACAAAACAAACAGAAACGAAAGCAATGACATTTGAAAAAGGCTCTTAACATAAATGCATAGGCTAAACTAGAGGGAGAAAAAAAATGTTAAAAGTTTGTGCGAAGTAAGTGTGTTAGAAGCAACAGATATACGTAGTGAAAACTGGCGGATAAAGTGGAAAAATTAAATGTAAATAAACATTTATTTTGTGTTAAAAAAGGGAAAATTTAGAATTTTTTTTAATTTCTTCAATGAAAATTTTAAAAATTCGTAAATATTTAATCATTAATCGAAATTTGTATGGTTTTTGGTCACAATGAATATAGTTTCTTGTGCAAAAGGTAAGTAAGCAGCTAAATATATCAAGATCAAATAAGACACATTCCTCATAAAATTTTTTTCTTGCAGAACTTTGTGTGTATTACCAGTATTTATTAATTTCTTGAATGAAAAAGTTAAAATTCGGTAATTTTGTCATTATTGATCGAACTCTTAGCAATTTCTCTTTAAGATGAAACAAGTTCCGTGTGTAAAAGTTAAGTAAAAAGAAAAATATAACAAAATATATACTCAAAACTTTTTGTTTCAGGAGCTTGTGAATATACCTCTAAATTGGTTAAATACTAAGTTAGTGACAATCGATGAAAGGTGTCACCAAATACGCTAGTTCCAAATTACGTTTCCCCAATAAAACAGTCCATTTCCTTTCAAAACTATTTTTATTATTCTACAAAAATATCATCAATTTCTATTTTGGTAGAAATTTATGATATTTTTGTAGAATATTAGAATAATTTGAAAGGAGATGAACCGTTTTATTAAGGAAACGTAATTCGGAATTAATGTATTTTTTATGACACCTTTCATCGGTCGTCACTAACTTAGTATTTAACCAATTTAGAGGTATATTCACAAGCTCCTGAAAAAAAGTTATGAGTATATATTTTGTTATATTTTTCTTTTTACTTATCTTTTACACACGGAACTTATTTCAACTTAAAGAGAAATTGCTAAGAGTTCGATTAGTAATGAAAAAATTACCGAATTTGAACTTTTTCATTCAAGAAATTAATAAATACTGGTAATATACACAAAGTTCTGCAAGAAAAAAATTTTATGAGGAATATGTCTTATTTGATCTTGATATATTTAGCTTCTTACTTACCTTTTGCACAAGAAACTATATTCATTATGACCAAAAAC
The DNA here is from genome assembly GCA_927399465.1 of Sarcophaga caerulescens. Classification (NCBI taxonomy): domain Eukaryota; kingdom Metazoa; phylum Arthropoda; class Insecta; order Diptera; family Sarcophagidae; genus Sarcophaga; species Sarcophaga caerulescens. The sequence continues at coordinate 64,006,681 of OV656866.1, forward strand.
AATACAAATTTCGATTAATGATTAAATATTTACGAATTTTTAAAATTTTCGTTGAAGAAATTAAAAAATATTCTAAATTTTCCCTTTTTTAACACAAAATAAATGTTTATTTACATTTAATTTTTCCACTTTATCCGCCAGTTTTCAAAAAAACAAACGAGTGCCTTTTTTGTGTGTTTCTCGGTGTATGGTGTTTAGTGATTAATTTTTTTTCTTCTCAATTTTGAGTGCCTGATTCTTTTTGCCTGTCTGTGGTATATTACTCGTATTGCGAATATAAAATTGCTCCTGATGAATCTAAATGAAATAGCGGTTCTTGGGAGGATCCACTTCCCTCAGTGACATCAACTACAACAATAACGGCTCAATTGCATAATCTGGCAAATTTACGACGTCCTGATACGCTCGCACGTCATAATCTTCAGCCGTTGATTATACAAGCACCCATCAACTTACCATCAGCCGCCGTCAGCAACAGTGGCTGTACCATAGTCCCAGTAACGGTACCATAGCCCGTTATAATCATCACCTATACATCAACTTACCATCAGCAGCAGTCAGCAACAGTGGCTGTACCACAGTCCCAGTAACGGTACCATAGCCCGTTATAATCATCACCTATACATCAACTTACCATCAGCAGCAGTCAGCAACAGTGACTGTACCATAGTCACCGTAACGGTACCATAGCCCGTTATAATCATCACCTACACATCAACTTACCATCAGCAGCAGTCAGCAACAGTGGCTGTACCATAGTCCCAGTAACGGTACCATAGCCCGTTATAATCATCACCTATACATCAACTTACCATCAGCAGCAGTCAGCCACAGTGACTGTACCATAGTCACCGTAACGGTACCATAGCCCGTTATAAATATATACCTCTACTTACCTTCAGCAGCAGTCAGCAACAGCGACTGTACCATAGTCCCAGTAACGGTACCATAGCCCATTATAATCATCACCTATACATCAACTTACCATCAGCAGCAGTCAGCAACAGTGACTGTACCATAGTCACCGTAACGGTACCATAGCCCGTTATAATCATCACCTACACATCAACTTACCATCAGCAGCAGTCAGCAACAGTGGCTGTACCATAGTCCCAGTAACGGTACCATAGCCCGTTATAATCATCACCTATACATCAACTTACCATCAGCAGCAGTCAGCAACAGTGACTGTACCATAGTCACCGTAACGGTACCATAGCCCGTTATAATCATCACCTACACATCAACTTACCATCAGCAGCAGTCAGCAACAGTGGCTGTACCATAGTCCCAGTAACGGTACCATAGCCCGTTATAATCATCACCTATACATCAACTTACCATCAGCAGCAGTCAGCCACAGTGACTGTACCATAGTCACCGTAACGGTACCATAGCCCGTTATAAATATATACCTCTACTTACCTTCAGCAGCAGTCAGCAACAGCGACTGTACCATAGTCCCAGTAACGGTACCATAGCCCATTATAATCATCACCTATACATCAACTTACCATCAGCAGCAGTCAGCAACAGTGGCTGTACCATAGTCCCAGTAACGGTACCATAGTCCGTTATAATCATCACCTATACCTCTACTTACCTTCAGCAGCAGTCAGCAACAGCGACTGTACCATAGTCCCAGTAACGGTACCATAGCCCGCTATAATGGTAAGGATATTTAAGCATCACTTTTTGTTGTTGTTATATATTAAGTTTAGTTATTCTCTTTTTTTTAAGTATACAAAAGTTTTTGTAGTATCTTTGACTTTTACTTAAGTATGTTAAAGTTTGTAGATTCTTGGTTTTACTTTTTAATTAAGTTTAAATACTTTTGATTCTGTTTTTTTTTTCATAATTTAATATTCTAGGTTTGACTTTTGGTTAAATGCGAACATTTTTGATTATGCTTTTATTTGAGTTGAAGCATTTTGTTTATACTTTCACTTAAATTTAGGTATTTATGATTTTGCTTTTATCTAAGTTCAAATATTTTTGATTTTACTCTTGTCTGAGTTAAGTATTTTTGACCTTTTTTGAATTAACGTATTTCTGATTCTCTTGTTTTTCTTTTGAAATTAAGAATTTTAGATTTTCTTTATTTTCGGATAATTTTATATTATAAGAATCGAATCAGGGTTTCCTTTTGTTTTTCTTACATTAGTTCCTTAAATAGAGGTACGCGTCTAGACCGTGAAAACCGAGCTCGGGTTTTAGGGGTGACGTTATATATATTTTTGTTTGGTACCTATAAGTCTTGTAATAGTAACCAAGAGGAAAAGGAAAGAAAACCCATTTATAGAAATAATATAGGATTAGATTTATATTATTGTATATTTTTTTTTATAATTAATAAATCATATTTTCTTTGGGTGTATATCCTAAAATGAATTTTGCGGTATCTTGCGGCCTTGTCCGTTCGCTTTCGGGTCCCTTAGAATGTGTTTAATGTCTGTTTAAGTCTGGTATGGAATTTTTTTATATATGTGAGCGCGTTTTCGGTTTGGATAGCAGACAAGAACCACCCCATCCGCCGAGCCACAGCCCGGCATGACGCGAGCATACCAGCAAGGTCTGCTTATCCGAACGCACCGGCTTTAGCTGATGAAATTTTATCAGCTTTAGCACGTTTTTCTTTTCGGTCGATAGCGTAGCAATACCAGCGCTACGAATCTATGAAGCACGCAAGCATTCACATTATTAAATGGCGCCCAACGTGCGGCCCGAAAGTGTATAGTCCTATCCGTTTTTGTGTAGTTTTCCAGTTTTGTTTTCTGTTATATGCGTAAGTCCCGTCAAATATGGCTTAAGAGTCCTTGACGCGTTGCGACGTATATTCAGAACGCCAAGTCTGGAGGATAAACCAGAAGCGTTACTAAAATTCCTTTACAATAGTTTGATTTTTACAAAATATTTAACTGTCTTAACTGTAAGTCCCGATTGGCGTTAAGTTTTTGTCTGTCGCGTTGCGACAGGGTAGCGGTTAAGTGTGATTGTGGAAATCCAAAATTTTGTGTTTGTGGTTCATGTCTGAGACTGACGATTGGTATGTCCAATGGTTATTGCTACAGACGGGCACAGCATAAAATTTTCCACCCCATTTTGTTTTTTTTTCATAAACCACCTTTTGATTCAGCTCAGAATTCATCACCATGAACTTGGTAGTTAAGTAGTCACGATTCATTTTCGGGTCTTGAGAACCCACCGAATCTGTTAGCACTTCTACAAAGTCTTGGTGGTAGTGATGAAGTTTGAACCCCATAAGTACAAATCTGATAGATACTGATGAGAACCTGGAAGTTTTTTTTTTAGTGATTGGAGTTACACATTCGTATATGAGTTTTTTATTTTACTTGCCTTCGTTTATCCACGCCACCTGAAAATCCTATTGACTACCTTCAATGAATCATCATTTAGGTTGTGTTGTCCCGATTAGTATCCGTTGCACCGTTTATCTACGTTCCAGGCCTTGTCCGTTCGCTTTCGGGTCCCTTAGAATGTGTTTAATGTCTGTTTAAGTCTGGTATGGAATTTTTTTATATATGTGAGTTCGTTTTCGGTTCGGATAGCAGACAAGAACCATCCCATCCGACGAGCCACAGTCCGGCATAACGCGAGCATACCAGCAAGGTCTGCTTATCCGAACGCACCGGCTTTAGCTGATGAAATTTTAGCAGCTTTAGCACGTTTTTCTTTTCGGTCGATAGCGTAGCAATACCAGCGCTACGAATCTATGAAGCACGCAAGCATTCACATTATATTATCTTGCCTTTTATGTCACTGGATCAACAGTGTGATGAATGCCCTTGAAGGATGATGACGGCCTTCTGGAACAATCCAAAAATGTAAACATCTCGTCATCATTGTTGTTCGTGTATCTTGTTTACTTTCGTCCAGGCAGAATTGTTGTTGTTTTGTTTATTTGTCTTTCCGCTATATTTTTTTATACACGGACGTTGTTGCTATATTTTTGTTTATTCATCGATCTTGTAAACAAGCCCGTTGTTTTTGTTGCTATATGTTTACTTATTCGTTGATCACGTGATCAAGTCCATTGTTTTGTTTTTGGAGCTTTTGTTTATCATTTTATACATGATCAAGTCCATTGTGTTGTTTTTGGAGCTTTTGTTTATTATTTTAATAACACCATTTCCATTTTCGTAACAATATTAATTCTAATTGAACGATTGGTTCTATTGACACATTCTATAAGTACTTTGTCATATAACGACCAAATCTCAATGAAAATATATTCCTTTGGTTCATTTGGATCTGAAGTGTAACACTTTTTACATACAACACCCTTTCTCACATATGTATATCACAACACCACCAGCATGGAAGTAATACATATGTATAATGTTTAATACAATATGATTTAATAAAATCAATTATTATATTTGTGTATATTTTGTGCACTTAATCGAAAATGTCTACAAGTGGGATAATTCCCGTAATCTTATAGAGTTTTTATTTTTACATTATTATTATTTTGGAATCATTAGTTTTTTTATTTCGTTATTTTATTTTATTTCTTTTTTTCATTATTATTTTGTATTATATTCCTTTTTGCTATATTCTATTATTACTATTATTTGATCACTTCATAGTTTTTTTGAACCAGGCATACTTTTACTTGCTGGGGACAGCTCGTATCTCCTCCAATTTAAGCTCTCGTGAGTTTAGGGCTTACGCGTTGATTGTTCCGGTTTTATGATACCTTGTGGATTCTTGATTGCTTTTGTTACCCGTTCGGTTTTGAATATTTTGACGTAGAGGGTTGGTAGGGAGTCCGCAGTTACTGTTCTATGAGGGCAACGCGTTCAGGTAGGGTATACTCAACGTTATTAGATATAGATTCTAGCGGGATAATGCAGAACGCCCCGAGACCTGCAATACAGGAGTCCATATCTACTCCACGACCAACTAGGAGCACAACAACAGCCGCTCCTATGGCATCGGCCAACATACCGCCATCGGTACAACTATTTATGGCGATGGCACACAACCAGTCGGAAATATCAAATGAATCCCAGAGTTCACGGGAAGCAGCGCTCGGTTATGGTAACTACACGGCCAGAAATTTATCACAGGAGTCTCAGCCAAATGTACCTCCACAGCCAAATTCACCGGCGACTGAAGTCATCAGAAGGGAAAGTAGGGACATGGTAAAATGTATGCAGGACATCTTTAGAATGCAAGAGCAATTGGCTAGCGCTGTAGCGAGGCTAGCGTCAGTACAGGCGGTGTCCACCAACGGAGTGTGCCAGCTTCACACCGATCCTATTTCGCACCGATCAAGCCATCCTCAGCAGCCTATCCGCAGGTTTTCTTCGCAGGAGGGGGAGCAACGAGTTGGTTCACAGGAACACAGGCTTCCGAATTCAGACATACCAGTTTTTCCGCCAATGGTAAGTTTTGAACCTAGGGAAAATCCAACGGCATCTCAACCAAATAGGACAGTTCCGCCGCAAGGTTCCGCAGCATATTCATCACCGGCTCCTAGCATGCCTATGGTTTGGCAGGGGCATAACCGTATAGATCTTTCTAAGTGGGGGATCAAGTTTCATGGCACCTCTAAGACGATGAGTGTCGAGGATTTTATTTTCCGGGTAGACATGCTAAGACAGGATTTCAATTGTGCGTTCAATGATATCAGGCGCAGCTTCCACCTATTATTAGAGGGGCAGGCATTAGACTGGTTCTGGATGGCCAGGAAACGGCAACAATTTCAGTCCTGGGAAGATTTGACACAGGCTTTTCTTAATCAGTTTAGTAGAAATGGTAATGAGTTTCAACTACAGAAGAGGATAATGGATCGTAGGCAACTTCCACAAGAGTCATTTGATGATTTCTCTAGTGCCGTTATGCATTTAAGGAACCAACAACGTAACCCATATTCGGAGAGGGACATCGTGGAAATAATGAAGGGAAACCTGAAACCGTCTCTTTCCCATCTTCTGTTCTCTACTCGGGTAGAAAGCCTAAATGAGTTTTGTCAGGAGGCAAAGCGAGCTGAAAATCTATTGGCAAGCCAAAGATCTCAGTATCAGTCGCGTGTTTACCCTACACAGAGGGTACAGGAGCTTGAATTCGATGTACCGCCAGCCGCAGCCCTGGAAGTGGAAGCGTTAACAGCAAATTATAGGTATACCTGTTGGAACTGTAAGCAAGCTGGACACGGTTTTACGGATTGTCCATCATCCACACGTCGGATTTTCTGCTACCGCTGCGGTTTGGACGATGTGGTGACCCCAAGATGCCCTAAATGTCAGGGAAACAGTTCACGGAGCCAGCCTCAAACCGGGGAGACTCGCTCGACTCAGACCTAAGCCCGGAGCAACCCATAGTACAACCTGAGGAAAATATACAAGTTTTAGTCAACCACCATAGAAAGGAAGAAAAGGAGATAGACGTCCCAAGAGCGCGAATGATCAAGCCACTTCACCAAAGGGTGAAAGAGTACACAGACGCCAGGAAAAGGATATTTGGGAACATTTCGAATAGGATTAGAAAAGCTAGAGACAGGTACAGGAAACGAAAGGAAATAAGACGTGAGATCAGTGCGACAACGCTGTATGAGGGAGAAGATTCACGTTTTTATGTGAAAATCAGATTTGGTCAATTAGAGGTAGAGGGCTTGCTCGACAGTGGCGCCACCGTTTCTTGTCTGGGTAGGGGGTGTTTGGAGCTGGTGGAAAAAGCCGGATTACGAGTTGTTAAGTTTACATCCATCGTCAAGACGGCTGGTGGCACTCCTCATAGAATCGTGGGCCGAGTGAGAGCAGTGGTTTTCTTCAATAAGTTGTCAAGAGAAATGGATTTCTATTTAGTGCCTTCCTCGAACCGAGAGTTATTTCTGGGAGTAGATTTTATAAAGCGATTTGGAATACTTGGAGACATCAGTAGTCTTACCCCTGGTGACATTGCTTTTGATCCGGAGAGGGAAGAAGCGGATAAAGTTAAGACTCACACCTTGGATCCTGAACAACGTCTCCGACTTGATGAAATTATAGCTAAGTTTCCTTGCTACGCCAAGAAAGGACTCGGTAGGACACACCTAGAGGTGCACACGATAGATACCCGCGACGCAGTCCCAGTGAAGGACAGACACTATCCTGTCTCGCCGGCGGTGCAAAGGCTATTATATGCGGAGCTGGATCGAATGCTGGAGCTTGGAGTGATTGAGCCGAGTGAGAGTCCCTGGTCGCATCCGGTTACGCTTGTTCGTAAGGGCGAGAAGAATAGGCTGTCCCTGGACGCTCGTAAGTTGAACGCGCTCACGGTCAAGGATGCCTATCCTTTACCGCACATAGAAGGTTTGCTCAGTAGATTGGGGGATACCCATTATATTTCGAGCGTGGACCTGAAAGACGCGTTTTGGCAAATTCCTTTAGATGCGATGAGTAGGGAAAAGACGGCGTTCACGGTGCCGGGAAGGCCTTTATACCACTTTACCGTCATGCCTTTCGGATTATGCAATGCGGCTCAGAGACTTTGCCGTCTAATGGATAAAGTTATTCCAGCAGTACTTCGTGATAGAGTGTTCGTATATTTGGATGACCTGTTGGTCGTTTCTCCAGACTTGGAAACTCACCTGAGTCTACTACAGCGTGTATCGGACTGTCTGGAATCGGCGGGCTTGACGATTAACGTTGCCAAGTCTAGGTTTTGCTTTAGAGAATTGAAGTACCTAGGATATATAGTAGGTGGAGGTCAGGTCAGACCTGATCCTGACAAGGTGAGGACAATTCTCGAGTACACTTATCCAAGGACCGCAAAGCAGGTGAGAAGTTTCATGGGCGCTACAGGGTGGTATAGGCGTTTTATACCGGATTATGCAACCATTTCCGCACCCATCTTTAACACCCTTAAAAAGTCTAAATCTTTCAGCTTTCCTGAAGACGCTAAAAGGGCTTTCGATAAACTAAAGATCGCTTTAACCACTAGTCCAGTACTCACGCATAAGCTAAGAACGGAAATTATAGAAAAGTGCCACAACCCTCCAGAGGCATCACATGGCGGCTTCAACAAGACCTTACAGAAGGTTAAGGAATATTTTTATTGGCCTCACCAGAATGCTCAGGTAAGGAATTTCGTGGCAAACTGCCAGGTCTGCCGAGAGACGAAACCAGCTAATACGACTTTGCGAGCCCCAATGGGAGCTGAAACCATTTCAGAGCGTCCTTTCCAACGGATATTTGTAGACTTTTTGGGTCCATACCCTCGATCGAAAAGAGTCAATAGCTACATATTCATCGTTTTGGACCATCTTACGAAATATGTAATACTTAAGGATATGCCGAAGGCTAACACCCAAAATGTCATAAAGTATTTGATTAGTGAGATATTCCATAAGTTTGGCACACCAGAAACTATAGTCTCCGATAACGGACAACAGTTTGTAAGTAAGGATTTTCGGAACATGGTGAAGAATTTTGGCATAACTCATTTTAGGACGGCTACACACGCTCCTCAGGCGAACGCGTCCGAACGTGTAAATCAATCTATTTTGGCAGCCATAAGATCGTATCTACAGGAGGATCAGACTGAATGGGACAAATATTTGTCCGTAATAGAATGCTCACTAAGATCATCAGTACACTCCTCAATTGGTGTGACGCCGTATTTTGCACTGTTCGGAATGAACATGATTTCTCACGGAAGTGTCTACAAGATATCCAGAAAGTTACAAAGTTTAAGTGATCCGGAAAATAATATCGTACCGAAATCCGTACAATTGGACCTCGTAAGGGATAAAATTCGGGAGAACCTCCACAAAGCCTACCTAAGGAATGAAAAGTCATACAACGTGCGCTGCCGTCAGGTTAAGTTTGTTCCTGGACAAGAAGTTTTCCGAAGGAATTTTCAACAAAGCGACTTTAAGAGTAATTTCAACGCCAAACTGGCTCGTAAATTTCTGAAATGCAGAATAGTACGTCCTATTGGTAACAGCTTATATGAAGTGGAGGACCTGAAAGGGAAATTGTTAGGAGTATTTCATGCCAAAGATTTGAAACAATAGTTAGAGTATCGTCAGAAGATTGTAGTTTTTTCCCATAGTGTGATGTTATTCACTTATTTAAATTTTTCTTTCATTAACCTTATAGTGACCCGTAATTAGTGGAATTTGAATGATTGAGGATAGCAATATGCAAAGTATTGAAAAATTTTGTGAGGAGAAATTAAGAATCTATACTTAAGAAAAACCAGAATGTAATTCGTTCTGAGATATTTAAATGATATTAAATGGAATATAAGGAAAAATATAGAAAGCGCAGATAAGTTTGATAAAAATTTTGTTGATAGCATTAGATCAATAAACCAAATTTTAAACCATAGATTAGTGCAATGAACATCGCGTTTTGCATTTTTTATTGATCTAATGTTGTCAACAAAAAAACATGTATTTCGAGCATTAACTGGATAACCTTAGGAACATATGCGGAAATTTAAAAAATAAATCGTACTGTAATGGAATATTAACGAAAATTATACTTAACAGCTGGAATAGCAAAAACTCTGATAATAAATAAAATTGCCATGAAAAATTTCTGAAAAACCTTCGGTAGGAGACGACTTTAAACTGTAAATTCCGCTACTCATGGTTAAAATTAATACACACTACATGGCTAATGCGAGATATGTTGTAATCTTAATCCAATGTCCAATTAAGTAAGTAAATTTTATTCATGAAATAAAACTTCTAGTTCAAGTAATTCAAGTGAATCGCCTAAGAAATAATGATGACTTCAGAATTCAACAATAACGAACAATTGAACAACAGACTAACAATTACTCAACAGACTACCACAATATATCAAAAATTAATATAGCACAGTTGTATTTTGGAAAAATATGATTTTTTTTATTGTTAGGAATGGTTTAATTTAAACCACAATTACGTATTTGTGAAATAATTTTTCCCAAAATATGTAAATATTTTATTAAAATGTTAAAATATTTTTTAACATTAATAAAGAATTAATTATATATGTATAATATAGATGATACGAATACTTCTGACCGATTCGACTATTTTTTTTTTATTCCTACTTGGTATTCGGCAGTAAAGCTTCGATACCAAAAGTTTTTGGTATTTTTTTTAGAATAAAGCTAGGTACTCTGTTCGAAATTTCGTGCGAAATGCTGTCAAACTACATATAAAATATTTCGTATGAAATATTTGCGAAATAATTTCGCAAAAGCAGTACTCTGTTCTTTTTATGAAAAACGCTGTGAAATTTATCTGGCAACTTTGTTTCCAACTTAGGAAATAACATAAGCTGCACTTCTTTCTCACGAAATTAACCCTACAAGAAATGAACGACTGAAACTAACACCTGAAAAATTATTATTACTAACACATTTGCATTTTTTTTTTATAGAATTGTTGGAAAAAAAATGTTATGAATATTTTCATCAATAATGACAGTCAAATGACTGGTAAAATGACCGTCACTGTGTGGTAGAGAGTTGCATTTTCTGCCGTTAAAAATTGTTGTTGTTGTCATTGTTAGAAAAATTTGTAAACTGGTAAAGAGTGCATATGCAAGAGTGAAACAACTACATTTTGATTAATATTTTATTAAAATGGTTATTTCCATCACAAATGTCAGACATATGACAGGTAAAATGACTGTCACTGTGTAGTTTGGGTTACAGTGTTGTATTTTCTGTCGTTACAAAATAATTATTTCTGCGAAAAGTGAAAAGACGTGAACATTTTAAAACTAAACAAAAATTAAAAGATTAAAGCGAAAAATTAAATTGGAAATAATAAAAAATAAGAAATAGCATTGAAAAAACAATAAAAGAACTTAAAAACAATAAGAAAACTTAAAAAAATAAAGAAAAAATAAAGATAAAATAAAATTTTTTTAAACAAATTTAATTATGAAAAAAATTCAATTGCAAAAACGCCTTAGCATTGAAAAAAGGACATTTGAGTCCAATGTAAAAAAATATAAAAGTTTTATTCAAAATAATGCAAATAACTCAGTGAAAAGTGAAAAAATAAAAATTGAACAAGTGAAGAAAATTAGTGAGAGAATTGTTTGTGATGATTTTGTAGGAATAGATAGTTTAGATTCTAAGCCAGGTTGTAGTGTATCCGCAACTGTAGAAGAAATTGGTAATGTAGATTCTAAGCCAGGTTGTAGTTTATCCGCTATTGTAGGAGAAATTGATAGTGAAGATTCTGAGACGGAATTTGTAGGGATTGATAACGTAGATTCAGAGCCAGAGCCATCTGAAATTATGGGAAACAATTCTAATTTTCAGGGAAATTCGGATATTAAAGGCAAGTGTGAGGAGATTAAATCGTGGGCTGTTAGGAATAAAATTTCTCAAACTGCTGTGGAGGATTTATTGCATACGCTAAATAGGGTAGGAGTGGAAGATTTGCCATTGTCGGCAAAAACTCTTTTTAGTACAAGTAGGGAAAATATTCAAATTTCAACAATAGCAAATGGTGAATTTTTATATTTAGGTATTCAGAAATTTTTTCTTTCAGATTCTTTTGGATATTTATGTGGTAAAGATGAAGTTTTGATTGATGTAGGGGTTGACGGTCTTAAACTTTTCAAGAGCTCAAATAGAGTTTTGTGGCCCATTTTAGGAAAAATTGTAGGCTTTGATAGCGTTAATCCTTTCATTATTGGTTGTTTTTCAGGTTTTAAGAAGCCACAGAATTTGGATAGCTTTATGACAGATTTCTGTTCAGAAGTAAAGTTGCTTAGAGAACAAGGTTTAAAGGTAGGCCATAGCGAAAAGTTGTTTAGATTTGATGTTCGCTTGTTTATTTGTGATTCTCCAGCTAGGGCTTTTGTTACAGGTGTAGTGTCCCACAATAGCAAAAATGGTTGCTCCAAATGTTGTCAGGAAGGGTTATATAAGGAGAGAAGAGTTTGTTTTTCGAAAGAGGTTGGCATTCCAAGAACAGATATGACGTTTGAATTTAGATGTAGTCCTTTTCACCATACAGAAGAGTTTAGGGAAAAACGAAGTATATTAGAAGAATCAGGTTTTGAAATGGTTTCTCAATTTCCGTTAGACAGCATGCATTTAGTAGATTTAGGAGTCAGGAAGAAATTGCTTAAGCTTTTAGTCAATAAGAGGAGTGCAACAGGTATGAATGAGAAGATTGGTTTTATAGGTCAGTATGTTCCATCAGAATTTTGCCGTACACCTAGGAGTTTAGATGAAATTAGTAATTGGAAATCCACTGAATTTAGGCAGTTTTTACTATACACAGGTATTTATATTTTGAAAGATTGTGTTAGTAGTGATCAATATTATCATTTTCTATTATTACATTGTGCTATAAGGCTTCTGTCTAGTGAAATGTCGCATATTAGAGAGGCAGATATTTCCCAAAGTGTATTAGAAGATTTTGTAAATTGTTTCGGTAGATTATATGGTGATGAATTAGTTAGTTTCAACATTCATGGTTTACTACATTTAGCAGATTGTGTTAAACAATTCGGACCCTTAGATTCTTTTTCAGCATACAAATTCGAAAATTACATGCAGTATATTAAAGGTTTTGTTAAGAAACCAAATAGAATTTTGCAGCAGATATTCCTTAGGCTAGAAGAAAGGCAGGGACTTAATTCAGATTCGAACTTGGTTTCAAAATTAGGAAGTTTTAATATTAACTATAAGAAGGAGAAAGATAGTTTTTGTTTTAGCAAAGAATTAGGACCAATTAAAGTAGTTAATGTTGTAAATGTAGGCGAATTTGTATGCAAAGTTTTCCTAAAGACAGAACTATTTCGATGAACCGTTTAAGTCATTCAGTGATCTAGGGATAGTCGTTGGTAGTAATTTAAGTACTGAAACTTTTGTAATTAAAAGGGAAGATATAGATTTTAAATATTTTTGCATACCCTACGATAGTAAGTTTCTTCTTATTCCCCTTCTTCACCACCTTTTTCACGAATTTTCTCACTAATTGTTTCGGCACATATTCACTGGCATTATTTTAATAAAACTTCAATTTAAATAAATAATAATGTACCCATTTTTTATAATTACATGGATTCCCAAAATATATTTGAGGGTTTTGGGGAAGCATATACCCAAGAAATGATTAGTAAGTAAAAAACAATGTACAAATATTTACATATGTAAAATTTAATAAATTTAACTATTTAGCAAACCAGTCAATCCTATCGAGGAAATCATATTCCATAAATTCCAGTGACAACCTACCATCAACGTCAACAGCAGCCGCAAAAAATTAAGGTTAAGTTAATTTTTCTTATTATCATTGGATTAAATTAATATTTTTTTTTTATTTAAGACATTTTGGAAATATTAAAAAATATTTCATCTCGCCACGAGAAGATTGAAGAAACTGTAAGTATGCAAATATGATTTTGTTTTAAATAAAAAATTATTTCTCCTTATTATATATACATATGCATTTCCGAGATCTAATATTATTATTTTCTGATTTCGTTTAAGCAAACAACTATATTGCAAAACCAGAGCATACTGAGCAATGGTCAAGCCTCAATAGTCTCCAACCAACAAGAGATTTGCAATAAATTGGAGAAACTAGAGACAAGCGTAAGTATTATTAGCCTTCTTTTATTACTATTTAAAGAACAAATATTTTAACAGATTTTGTCAAAGCCCGAAGCCTTGGCCCAGTCCAAGGTGTTGATGGAATGTAAGGTAGCCATCAAAAAGGTTGAAAATTCTGTTTGTCGCATGACTGGTGAAAAGCAGGATAAGCGTCTTGACGAAGTAGCCAGCATGCTTCCGCTGAAATCAATCGAAGCGGTGGGAGAGGTAGAGCAGAAGATAGAATCTCCAGAGTTTTGCCAAGCAATGGTAATAAAGTCAAATTATTTCTTCTTTAAAAAATTTAATAATCATATTTCTTTACATACATACATACATAATTGGTCATTACAACCCTTCAGTCAGGATTATTGACCTAGTTTCTCACACCACTTATGTTGTGTGTGTTAATTTTATACATAAGTGGTGGGACCTACAGTTTAAAGTCGACTCCGAACGACAGATTTTTTGAGAAACTTTTCATGGCAATTTTATTTACTCTCAGAGTTTTTGCCAGAAATCTGCTGAGAGGAAATCGCCGAAGAAATACTTTTTTTTTGTATTTTGTTTTGATGTCTGGCCTGGGGCTCGAACCCTGGCTTTACGTCTAATAAGCCAACACACTACCTACTAGACTTCGGCGACTTCCATATTTCTTTACAGATTACGTATTTCCATAAATTAAAAGGCACTTCTGAGGATGTCAGCAGTGTCATTCGTGCAGTACTAACTGATGACCTGCTGGAAAAATATAATTGGGAAGGAAGGTGGGGGAAACAAGCGCTTGCTAAACTTTCGCTATTTCAAAAAGTTTTACGAGGTATGTCCATATTTTTATATATAAATTATGAAAAAGACATATTATTTATGTATCAGCAAATGTACTATATAAATATATATCTTCTACAAATTTCAGAAGTTTTCAATTTGCAAGGGTCCTTAGACTTTGAAAAAAGCATTAGAAAAGCCGTAGAACGGAGCCATCATAGAATGAAACAAAAAAAATATTTAAAAAATTAATCCTAATGTAATAAATAAAAAATTAAAACTAATACATTTTATAACAAAAATAATATAAAACCCCAGTTTTATTATAAAAGTTATACCGGTCAGATTTGACGGATATATTCATCAAGTATGACTAGTCAACAGTGACGGATATATACATCAAGTATGATTGATCAACAGTGACGGATTTATGCATCATTTATTACTTGTTAACAGTGATGGATATATCCATCAAGCCTGATTAGTCAACCCTGACTTACATTTCTATCATCCTTGATTGGTAAACAACAAAAGAGTGAGCAGCTCAAATATATGTTTTAAAGTCGATAGAATTCATAAGTGCAAGAGAGATGAAAAATCACATGTACACAAATGTTTCCATCAGTTTTGTCCATTTGCCTTAAGAAACTGATAGAAACTTTGTTCTACGCGATGATGGATATTTCTATCAGTAGTGACAGTCAAAAGACCAATCAAATGACTGTCACTGTTCTTGTAGGGAATACAAGCAGCTGATCACATTTCATTTGTTTGTCATAAATTCATAAATTATTATTTGTTGAGCCAGAAAAATGGAAAAATTTCAAAATTATAAAAAAATTAAAAATTTAACGGCACAGATAAGCGGTTACTGATAGTTGCTGTAAAAAACAAAAACTTATTTGGTATAAGTGCCATAAGCTGCACAGTAACCGCAACGCTGAATAGTTTATATTATTAAAATTTGTTATTGTTATTTTTATTTAATTTCAGCTTTCAAAAACATGGTTTTTGTTTACGCTTTTATAGCAATGATGCATACTTTCAAGCAATAAAACCGACAAATTTTCCAAAATCGCGAGATAGACTACATTTGTTGCACATCAAAATTTTTGCATGAAAAAACCATCATTTTTCGCAAATATGAACGGAGTACCTACCTTAATGTGAGAATAAAAAAGTTGCGAGGCTTTGCTCTTTAACCCTTTATTGTGCAATGTCAATAATTGCACAATAATATTGCAAATTTGTGTATAGCCAAAAATAGTCTTACCAACTAGGAAAGAATTTTTTGCATGTATAGCAGCATTTTTGTTTTTTATTTTATAAAAGATAGTGTGGCAACCTTCTTGTGGCACATTGAAATGTTTGTTATTGGCGGGCCGACTAAAATCAACCAAACTGATTTGCAAAATGTCGCAAACAAATATAACGTAAGTTAGAGGATGTTTGAAAATTGTGATAAAATATTGTAATTTTTTGGCTGTGTAATTAAACATTTAGGTCATTTTTTAAACCAAAAGTTCAGCAAGATGCGGAAACAACTAAGTCTGAAATTATATTCAAGTAAATTTTGCTATTATTGTTAATTACTTTTTGCACTACTAAATAAACAATATTGAATTTAACAGCGCAGACAAATTGACGAACGGAAAAAATAGAATTGTACCGAAAAGAAAATCTGAGGATGAAATGAGAAATGAGTCTAAGCTTGCAAAAATTGATGAAAATTTAGAAAAAAACAGAATTACAACTGTACATGAAAATATTTCATTAAAATTGGATGATGAGAAGCACATCACAATTGCTACTGAATACAACCCAGCTAAATCTGGCTACCATCCTTTAAAAGATGCTTTCTGGAGCAAAAATCAAAAGTAAGTCCAAAAGCATGTATTGCCAAAAAAAAAATATTTATGTTCGGTGAACAAAAAGAAAAAATTTCTAGTTAATATCAAATTAAAGCTTGTAATTTTTTATTTAAGGCTATGTATAGAGAACAAAAAATCTTCAAAACTAGCTGATATAAATATTTTTTAATTTCAAAAATATTTAATCAATGTGTTTTGTTCACATTTCCTTCAATAAAGTCGAGGTCTTCTACATTCTAAGCAAAATGACTTCGAGTTGTAAAAGAAAAGGTCATCACACAAAACACTATCAGAACAATTTCTTTCCTTCTCTATTGGTATTTTTTAGTTTTGACGATTTTTTCTTTAGTCCTAACAAAAAATCTTTCAATTTATGATAAAAATAGATATTTCAAGCTGTATTTGGTACAAATCTTTTAATTGGTAATATTTGAAAAATTTATTTTGAGGTCGGAAGTGTACAAATTTGTTTTTTATTTACTGTATATACTTGTTTGATTTAGAGAATTCCTTCAGAATGCATTAAATTACACAATTAATGCCTCGATCATGGTTGAGAACTGAATTTCAGTTGCATTGTCAGTTTCCAAAACCGGTGCTGAAATTAAAAATTAGTCTTGTGAAAGAATTTTTTCGGCAATCGACAATTAATTATTACAATTAACCACATATCACAAACTAGATTATTTGCCTGATGCATTAAAATTAAGACATCACTAGAAAGAGTAAAACTATACGCATGAGTTTATTACTTTTGTTATATTAAATAATGACATTCGTAGAGACTTTAATCTTGGGCTTGAAGTAAAAGCTATAATATAAAAAGATAATGTTTCCAAAGACTAATAAAGTAAGAAATACACGTCCTTAGGAATAAATTCTACAACTAAAGTTGTATTTTTAAATTGGTGATGACTGTTTTGGGAAGAAGATTGGGGACAATGGTGTACAGATGGTACCTACTTCTAACGTTGACAAATGCACAATATTCGTGGAGAACACGATTAATACTGGAATACTGTTGCATCTGAAGCAAAATGGATAGCTATAATTCTTTATTAGATATTCATGAGAGGAAGAAAACATCCTTATTATGCTTGACTATTGTTGTTGGATTGAGACAAAAACTTGCACAGTTACAACTGTTTTTTATTATTATTGTTATTAATATTATTTATAATACTTTTACATTACATTTTATAAAATATTTAAATCAATCATTACATACATAATTGGCCATTACAACCCTTCAGTCAGGATTACGGCCTAGCTTCTCACACCACTCATGTTGTGTGCGTTAATTTTATACGTGAGTGACGGGACCTACAGTTTAACGTCAACTCCGAACGACAAAATTTTGAGAAACTTTTTCATGGCAGGTTTATTTACTCTCAGATTTTTTGCCAGAAATCTGCTGAGAGGAAATCGCCGAAAAAATATTTTTTTCATATTTCGTTATGATGCCTGACCTGGGATACGAACCTGGGCTTTACGTCTAATAAGCCAACACACTACCTATTAGATTACGGCGACTTCATTCATTCAGTTAATTTAATTTACATTGGTATGTCTAATAAAATTTTCCACGTTTTTTCTAAAAATGTTAATATTTGCTTCATATTTTATACTAAATGGCATCATGTTTTAATTTCTAAGTCCTTTGTAAAATAGCGAACGTTGCGTTGCATTAGATAAATCGTTGTAATCTAAATTCATTATTATTCCGTAGATTATAGGGTTGAGAATCGCCAAAATATTGTAGTTGCTCCATTAATCAGGTGCATTGCCCATTTGCATTTTGTTGATGAAGGTCAGTGTCGTTAATTCTATTCTTTGATGAATGTTCATCCATTTTAAAGTATCCAACATATATCGTATGGAAGTAAAACGATTCCATTTTAAAATAGTTCGCATTGCTTTGTTTTGTAATTTTTGTAACCTGTTTATTTGCGCATTTGTGCAGCACGTATATTATATAGTTGATCCATACTCAAAATGAGGTTTAATAATCGTATTGTATATATTTATTGCTGTTATTATTGAAAGTTTATTTCTAATACGAGAATAAAAATAGATTAAGAGTCATATAATAGAGTTATTTCATGTCAGAGAGTTAATATTGGATGGGAAAGATGCAGGGTTTATGATGGCACGGCGGTGACGCAATGTTATAAGTGTCTAGGTTATAACCACAGGGCAGCGGAGTGTAGAAATGAGGAGGTATGCTTTAAATGTCACGGAAACCATAAGAGTAGGGATTGTAAAAGGAAATGATGGATAAATGCTTTAATTGCATAAGGGAAAATAAGAGACTGAATTTAGGTCTAGATGAAAACCATAATACGAATCATAGGGATTGTCCAGTATATCTGAATAGACTTAATTTGAAGAAAAAGGCAATAGGATTAGCTGTTTAGCAACCAAGCTGCATAAGGGGTATAGACACTAATATTCAAGGATTGTTGAATAATTTTAATCAGTTGGAGATAGTGATGCATTCAGTAAGACCAGTTTTTATAGTTCTATCGGAAACTCACCAAACGGAGGAAGTAAGTGTTGAAGAAATAAAAGTAGTGGATTATGACCATTACTATTTATTATCGGCTTCGGCTAGAACCGTGGGGCAGATAAGTAAAATTCGAGAATCTATAAGGGAACATGAATTTTGGATAGGTGCATTTATGGCTAAATATGGGAAAATTTCGATTGTTATAATAGCAGTTTACAGTTCACCAAGTGGCCGGTAAGCGGAATTTTGTGAGGCGTTAAATCAGTTTTTAGATATAGTATGCGAAGCGAATTATGAGATTGTAATAGCAGGAGACTTCAACATTGACTGGTATAGGGACTATTATAGAACTAGATTAGTCAGCATAGTTAATGATAATGGCTTGAAACAGATAGTGAATGAATTTACTAGGATTACACAGAGCTCTAAAACGTTGATAGATTATATTATTACCAATACGGAGAATATTACGGCAAAGACTAATGTGGATAATAAGATAGCAGATCATGAGTCTATTGATATATTAATGGAAGTAGGAAATTAATGTCATGTGCCTGAAAATAAGGAATGTTGCCTTTTCAGATATAACAAGAATAGATTTAGAAGCAAACTGGGATCGATGTTGGAATTTGAGGAAATGGATGATTTAAATGAGTATGTGGGCAAATTTGACTTGTGTTTGGATAATACGGTGGAACATTTTACTGTTAGATCGAGAATAAACAGGGAGAAAAGGAATGAATGGTTTAATAGCGAACTCAGGGCCTGAAGAAGGGATAAAATTATAAAATACAAAAATCCCATTATGAAGAACAGTATTGATGCATGGTGCAGCTATAGGGCAGCGAGGAACTTATATAAAGTTAAAGTAGTAAATTCAAAAAACCAGTATATAAACACGACAAAATATCAGAAGGAGATTTGGAATAGGATTAAGAATTTAGTATTAGGAAAACCAAGGAATGTGATATACGGAGAATGTGGAAATTGCTGAAAGGTTCAATCAATATTTCATTAATAGCATTAGGGATATACGTATTTCAATTGAGAATGTACATTATGAGAATAATGTACGAACTTCAAACTATAGATTTAATTTTCGTGCAATATCTTTAATGGAATTAGAGAAAATATGTAGGAATATGAGGAAAAAGAAAGACTACAGGAGAATATCAACTGGCATTTTATTAGACAATTGGAACACAGTTGGTAATATTTTGCTCACAATTATAAATAGATCGTTGGAAACTGGAATATTCCCAGAGGACTGGAAGGAATCGATGGTTACGCCTGTTGAGAAGATTAGAAATACTATTAAATGTGAGGAATATCGCCCGATAAATACCCTAAGGACATGTGAGAAGATTATTGAGAAGATGTTAAGAACCAATTGCAGGAATATTTTGAGAAACATAACCTACTATCGAAATATCAGTCAGGCTTTAGAAAGAGGTATTCATGTGAGACGGCAATTAACTATGTAATAAATAGGTGGAAATTTATAGGAAATGATCGCAAAGCTCTGGCAATTTTTTTGGATTTCAAAAGAGCTTTCAAAACTTCTTAAAATTTCAAATATTAATTAGTTTTATCAAATTATACCATTTGGTAATATATTTGAAATGAATTTTTCTTCATTCGAAAATGAGAATAAAACACATCGTTCTCCATGCTTGCAATAATTTTACAAAAATTTAGAGTTTTAGGAATTTTTCTCTTTGAATCTTGGCTAGTTAATAATGCTATACGACGACGCTTTCTTTTGTTTAAAATATTTTTGATCAAAGTGCTGATTGAATTTTTATTATCAGCCAAATCGAAAGCGGTTTTCAAAAGAAGACTGCATTTTTTCTGAATATTCATTTTAAAAAATTAAATTATACAAAAAATTTAAGTCATACAAGGATCAAAAGTTTTCGCGTTCATAAATGTATTAAAATGCCATCTTATTATTTGACAAAGCAGTGGTGCAATAAAACATTGCTTTGCCTTGTAAATAAATTTCTTTGCAGTGTTGCATTGCAAACTGCGTTTATGAAGTCAGCCAACGCTTTTATTGCATTGGATGTCAACAAGCAGTGGCGGACTGGATAGCAAACTGTACCCAGTGCATTGCAGCTAAAGGTCCAGTAAGAAGAAGTCGAGGTCAGCTGCAACAATACAACTCGGGCGCACCTTTCGAGCAGATAGCGATGGAAGTAGCAGGCCCTTTTTCTGTCAGCAATGCCGGAAACCGATATGTGCTAGTTGTGATGGACTATTTCAGCAAATGGCCGGAAGTGTATGCCATACCCAATCAAGTGGCGAACACAATAGCAAATGTTTTTGTAAACAACTGGGTATGCCGCTACGGGGTTCCAATAGAACTACATTCCGATCAAGGCAGAAATTTCGAGTCAGCTGTATTCAAGGAAATGTGTGAAGTATACGGTATTAAGAAGACTCGAACGACGCAGCTTCACCCACAGTCTGACGGAATGGTAGAACGGTTTAATCGAACCCTGGAAGAGTACTTGCGGAAAGTAGTGAGCGAGCAACAGAAGGACTGGGACGAACACATTCCGAGATTTCTACTGGCGTACCGATCTGCTGTCCATGATTCAAAATCTACATCACCCTCCAAAGTTATTTTTGGGACTGAGATAAAACTGCCCGGAGACTAAGTTTGGTGTTAAGCCCGCGACAGAGAGGGATGCCACATACACTGGAAAAGAAGAGAGCATAAATGAACTTCATGAATTTGTGCGCTCCCGAATAAAAATGGTCAGTGATAGAATGAAAGCCAGGTATGATCGTGCAGCAAACACGGAAGGCTTCCATGAAGGACAACTGGTTCTACTCTACAACCCAAAGCGGAGGAAGGGATTATCCCCCAAGCTACAAACCAGCTGGGATGAACCGTATAAAATAATTAAACGGTTAAACGATGTCGTGTACAGGATACAGAAAGCTAACAGCCCCCGAACAAAAATGAAGGTCGTACACATAGAGCGTCTGGCAAAATATGGGAAAAGAGAAAATGAACCTATTCGGGACGAACAGGCTTAAGTGGGCGGCAGTGTTACGCAAATGGACACGACCTAATATCGTTTAACATTAACGATAAACAAAAGCTACACACAAATACATCGAACTTATTCCAAGTAAACCAACAACAACAAGTATAAGTAAGTAAGTAGAGAGAAAAAGGGATAGAGAAGTAAGCAAAAGCAACAACAAACAATGTAGTCGCAAACGAATTCTCGAGAAGGCGAAACCCCGAACGTTCCACTTTGAGAACCATAATCAGACTGAATACGTTCGCATATAAAAAGGCAAGACAAAGCACGCAACGAGTCAGTAAGAATTCAGTCAGCCTTGTGTGAAGTTGCGTGTGAACAAAACGGTCGCGGTTTGAAGATCTCCGTTGTGAGCAGAATAGCGAATAGTTGTGTGACAAGATCTAACAAGCAATAAATTGTTGTAGTTACTGTTGTGTACGTTGTATAAGTTTAAACAGTGGCACATAAGATAGTGTGGACAATAAAGAGTTAAATTGAAGCTAAACACATATTTGTTTTTACTTTGTTTGCAATTAACGAACTCATATTTAGGTTAGGTTAGAGGACGTGTACTTGTCCGTTAAGACAAGTACAATACCCGGAGGTCGAAATTGACCCATTGTACAACGTCCTTGGAGAGGGAAGGAAATAGAGGGAACAGGATGAAAGGAGGGCATAAAGGTAAGGGGGGTGGGAATCACACAGAAAGAAACAGACACAAGCAAAAGGGGTTGAGAGCGCGACTACACTTATGAAGCCCTAGCACCTCTCAACCAGCTCAAACTGCTAATGAATCTGTGGAGAGCCTTGATGGCGGCTCTCGACACAGAACTCCAGCTCTCAAAGAAGGCCTTGCCAAGGGTCCTCAACCTCAACCTACCAAGGGCTGGGCAGTTACAGAGGAGGTGTTCGATAGTCTCTAATTCGTCCTCATCGCGACATACCCTGCAATAGTCCGGCTGGGATCTGTTCCAGATCCCCGACAGCGACCTAATCTCGCAGTGCCCTGTGATAAAACCGACAACCAACCTTAAGCTGGCCTTAACTCATATTTAAACGTTTTTAAAAAGGTAAAAACGTAACAATATATATCTAGGTTTAAAAAAGCGTAAGAAATAAATAAAATTGTTTTTGTATTTTGGGGAATAAGCAGTACATACAATAAGTTTTCTGTTGTTGATTTCAGTTTCAATCGAAAGATTTTCTATTGCTGAGGTATTTGTAATTGCCAGTAATTTATGTTTGACAGATCTGTGGACAACTAAATCAACTCCACCAGAGTAATCTGTGCGCTCTTTACCATATTTTTGCAATTAAAACAAGAAAATACCGTTGGTATTTTTGCTTGATTCCATAGTGAGCAATCGTTGGAGTGAAGTGAGTTTACACATATCATACATGCTGGAAGACGAATACAATGTTCCCTCCATGACCATATACGAGGTGTGATCAAAAAATAACCGTTATTTTAAAATTTCGTGAGTTACGTGTGTTTGATTTTCGCATTTTTTTCTGTTATGTTGGTACACATGTCTGTTATATATGTTGACAATATCAGCCATTTTGGATTGTCAGTTTGTTTTTGACAGATCAAAAGGTTAGTCGTGTTTTGGTGTGCTTTTCGATTTTTTACTATTCGAAAAAATGGATCAAAGAAACTGTATTAAATTTTGTGTAAAAAAAGAAATTAAATGTGCAAGGACATTTGAAATGTTGGCTGTGGCGTTTGAACGTCGTCAACATCTCCTGAGCGATGTACATGCGACGTTGTTTTTGCTCAAAATTTAGCAATTTTGGAACACATCGTATAAGGCAGTTCCAACATTGGGTTGGATTGTTGCCTCTTCTTGGCTTATATTTTTTCCATGATACGATTATGCTGCATATAGAAGTTACGTTACTTATTTTGGGTTGAAGTTTTTTCTTACAAATTGGACTTTATATACAGCATTGTTGACAGAACTAAATTTAGTGTTAATCTCAACGATAGACGAAGGAGTTAAATTATAACCTTGGATATCTTTATATCTTCAACACTGATTCTTGGTAGTCCATGTAGAAATACTGTATATAGACGATTTTCTTTGAAATTAAAAGTATGGAATTCAATTTTCTTGTTCAATAAAATCTTTTTGCACTTTTCGTAGTAGCATTCGATATTTTGTGAAAAAAATATTTTTCAAATAGATGTACGTTTATAAATCGAGTCTTTACCCAATAATTCTTGAAGATCCTTGAGAAAAATTTTATCGTGGGCAACTAAAGTTGGAGGTTTAACAACTTTCTCTTTCGTTATGTTAGATACTGGATCCATTTCCGTATCATTGAGATTAGCAAGAACACTAAACTGGTCCTTTGAAGTTGATGGTAGATCAGAAAACATACAGATAGGAAGAGGTCGAGACCTTGATACTTGTCTTTTTCAAATTATAATTGTTACTCTTGCCACACCCGGGGCCATGGTAGTGTTGCTATACCTGCTGGAGTATTGTAATTTGTGAAACGGTGCAGTTCAATAAGAACAAAAAACAACAATTACGAGAATAACAATTTTTCTTTAAATTTTTAATTTTATCAGTTTCAACTATCCGCTACTTATTAAGAGAAGACCGAACTCTGCGAGATTAAATATCGAACTGACCTCAGATAAACAAGTGTTTGCAGCTTCACGACAAATTTTTAAAGTTTTCATGTCGATACAATCTGACACCGGTAAAATGGAATTGAGACACTCAGCAGCTTGATTTATACCCCATTTACACTACAGCGAAATCTAGTACTTATGAGATTTCGAGCCAAATCTAGTTGATTTTAACTAGATTTCCCATACAAAACAAAATCTACTTATTTAGTAGATTTCGGCAAAATCTGCTCAAAATCTAGTAAAAATAACAATACAACTATGTGTTTTGCCAAATAGTACTTAAAAACACAACGCTGCGCAGGAAAAAAATGACAGTTCGATTTAAAAACATGTACCCATTCCATTCTGCTAAAGGGTCCGCCAAATAACTTTTTTTTTTGAAAATGCTTTAAAAAACTACTGAATATTTTCCCAATTTCTTTTTTTATTTGAAAGTACAATCCTCAAGGTTAATAATGGAAAATAAATTATTATGCGTTTTCGCTTCGCTAAGTGGGCCTCGATCGACTTACAGAAGATGCCGATTTTAGCAAAAAAAAAAAAATCATCTTTTCAGATGAAGCTCATTTTGATCTTGGCGGGTATGTAAACAAACAAAATTGTCGCATTTGGGGCACAGAAAACCCGCACGCATACATTGAAAAGCCGACGCAACCAAAACGAGTCACTGTCTGGTGTGGATTTTGTACCAGAGGCATAATTGGGCCACCTCGGAGCTGCGATTTGACACCGTTGGACTATTATTTGTGGGGTGCCGTCAAAGATAAGTGTTATGCCGACAAGCCAGAGACAATTGGCGCTTTAAAGGACAATATTCGTGAAGCCATTGGTGAAATACAGCTGCACACAATCGATAATGTGCTTAAAAATTGGACCGATCGTGTGTAGGCTACTGCATGGCCAGGCGAGGCAGCCATTTGAATGAAATTATTTTCCATTATTAACCGGAAGGATTGTACTTTCAAATAAAAAAAGAAATTTGAGAAAATATTCAGCAGTTTTTTTTAAAGCATTTTCAAAAAAAAAAAAGTTATTTGGCCGACCCTTTATTTAACAATTGTGTATAGTAATACATTTGCATTATTTTTTTAAATCTTATATTCAACAAATGCTGAAGTTTTTTTTTCGCAACTACATTATTTCTGATTGGATCTTATTTGGTCTTGATGAAAACGATACTAAATGTCCTATATTTTTCATTTTTGTTTCGTATTAAACTAAATTTGGAAATATTATTATTTTTTATTATTATTTATTTTTTATTTTTTTTGAAATCTTGCTACTGTCAAATAAATCCAGTGTAAACGATCTAGATTTTGAGCAAGATATGAAATCTAATCTATTAGATTTCGCTGTAGTGTAAATGGACTATTACGTCTAACTTAATAATAGTATTATTATGAATTGCAGGAACTATTTTTTTAAATTCACAAAAAAATTTAAGGATAGGAACTTAATTATATAGAAAATTATGGAATTACTTTGAAGTACCTCTACATTGCTTACTCTAATATATCATTAACGCTAACTGGTGCAGTTAGGTTAGGTTAGAGGACGTGTACTTGTCGAAATTGACCCATTGTACAACGTCCTTAGAGAGGGAAGGAAATAGAGGGAATAGGATGAAAGGAGGGCATGGTGCAGTTTCCGATTCAAATTTTGTTTCAAAATTGATATTGTCCAGAAAAGCGGGATGAACTACACTTGTGGACATACAATTAAGTCACTTTGCAACATTTTAAATTTTTGTAAAAATTAAAAAGATTTAAGAAAAATTAAAACAAAAACAACTAATATTTATCGTTTTTGTTGTTGGTTTTTTTGCGTTCTTTTTTTGTGGAAGAAATATGCTTAGTATATATATGTGTTGAAGATATCTATATCAAGTATATTTAATAATAATAATTAATTTCATATGCTTAATAATTAAATAACAACAAAAACTTAAAATGTTTTAGTACGGAGTTGATATCAGACTTAAAATTTAAGTGGACACATAATTAAGTTATCTGAAAAAAAATATTAAAAATTTGATTTAATTGCATTGAATTGACGATTCTGAATTGACGATGAAATTCTGTCACCAAAAACACCAGCTCCGAATTTCGATTTAATTTTTTATGTTTTTTTTTTTTTATTAATTTAGCCATTATTTTGTATCAAATATTG
Source organism: Sarcophaga caerulescens (assembly GCA_927399465.1). Classification (NCBI taxonomy): domain Eukaryota; kingdom Metazoa; phylum Arthropoda; class Insecta; order Diptera; family Sarcophagidae; genus Sarcophaga; species Sarcophaga caerulescens. The sequence goes on from OV656866.1 coordinate 64,033,255, forward strand.
TTTGTTAACAATCTTCATTGGCATTTTTAAAGCAAGCATTTTAAAAAAGAGGTATTATTTCCAATTTTTTAAAATATATTGGTTTTTATTTTTTGATAAAAAAATGTTGATGTGTGTTTGTTGTACTTTTTGCATAGGTTTTTATATGAATATTGTCTTATGGCGGATGATTGAGTGTTGAATAGTAATGTTGATGGAGAATATGAGTTTAATGTAGAATAGAATATTAATATTTTGGTAGAATTTGACATTAGTTTTGGCCCTAAAAAGGGTCTTTAGTTAACACGAGATAAACCGTTTTATTGGTTAAAAGTGCTTCGGAACTGATGTATTTCGTAGAATCTTCCATCGATCGTCACTAACTTATTGTTTAACCAATTGAGAGGTATATTCGCAGTATATATGGTCCGGAAAAGATGGCGTCACATGCTGTTGAAGCCTCGATAGCCTAGTTGATAGTGTGCAGATTGTCAGGTATTTGTATGACATTATATATAATTATGTATTGATATTTATCCAGTAGTCTAGTAGGAAATGTGTTGGATTATTAGACATAAGGCACGAGTTCAAATCCCAGGTCAGACATCAAAACGAAAATATTTTTTTTTCAAATCTTTTATTTGCAATCTATTCTAGAACATTAAGTAAATGAGATAATTATTTAAGAAATTCAAATAAGTTATTGGTTTCCAGTGAAATCAATAACATTATTTATACTTAAGTATATACATACAGCTATGGACAGAGAAATAGCGCACTAATTTTGAGCTTTATACAATGTATTATTTCTTGAAAAGTAGAAAACTTAAAACAAGAAATGCGATGCTCTTAGTTTGCTTTACTGCATTTCTCTTAATTTTTTATGGAATTGTACCGTTAAATAATGTACATGTTTGTTTTTGGTGTGTTTTGATAAAATAATTGTTTTATTGCTTGGACAATGAAATAGCGCATTAACTTTCGATTGTTGGCAGAAGAAGTTGTTTGGAATTCCGTTTCTTAGTTTTGGTCGAAAATTAATTAAAATATTAATTTTAATACAATTTTTTTCATTTTGTAATTAAAAATGGGTAGAGGACCACACTGTTCACTTGAGAAAAAAAATATTATCTGGGATCTTTATCAGAGAGGTAAAAAACAAGTGGAAATAGCTGAAATTAATGGTTGTTCCAGAAAAATGATTTACAACGTAGTCAAATGCATTAGTGCTGATCATAGTTTGCTAAAAAGAAAGAAATATCGAAAGAATCCCCCTCGAAAAACAACCTTGCATCAAGACAGAGCAATTGTTCGGAAGAGTAAGCTTGATCCTTTCAAGTCCTCAAGAACAATAATGGCCGAAATAAATGAGGATTTTGGCTTAAATGTGTCGGCTAGACTTGTGCGAAGGCGGCTGAATGAAAATAACTTGTTTGGACGTGTTAGTAGAAAAAAACCTCTTCTGTCAAAAAAGAATGTCAAGGCGCGATTATCTTTTGCAAATACTTACGGTAGCAAAGGCATCAATTTTTGGAAAAGAATCTTATTTACGGACGAAACTAAAATTAATCTGATTGGTCCTGATGGAAAAACGTTCGTTCATCGTGAAAAGATCCAAGAATACAATCCTCGCTACACTTTAAAAACCGTAAAGCATGGTGGAGGAAATTTAAAGGTTTGGGGATCATTTTCGTGGCATGGTGTCGGAGCACTTGAAAGAATTAATGGCAATATGGATAAATTCGCCTATCTTAACATATTAAAAAACACAATGGAGCCATATTGCTTCGAAAATATGCCTTTGAATTGGATCTTTATGCACGACAATGGCCCCAAACATACGGCAAAAGTAGTAAAAAATTGGCTTTCCGATGAAAAGATTCCAGTTCTGGATTGGCCTGCACAGAGTCCTGACCTTAACCCTATAGAAAATTTGTGGAACGACGTAAAGGTTAAGGTAGGACAACAGAAATGTAAAAATTCTGATGATCTTTGGAAAGCCATAAAAGAAGCATGGGACTCTATTCCTTTAGATAAATGTCGAAAATTAATAGAAAGTTTACCCCTCAGATGCGAAGCTGTAAAAAGAAATAAAGGCTACAGCACAAAGTACTAACACGGCAAGTACATTCGTAAAAATAAACCGAGTTTATAATTAATTTACCTCTTTTTTTTGCAAATCAAGAAAAATGCGCTATTTTGTTGTCCACTTAAAATATAGACAAAGTCAAACTTTATAGATTTTATGTTGATTAAAATATCAGTTAGCATTGTTTTTAAGTTCTCCTTTTTACTAACAAGTTAAGTGAATTAATTTATGTAAAAATATTTAATGAATATACAGTCAAAGCTCGGTATAACGAACGATATATTGTCAGGCCTTTTCGTTATAGTGAAAAATTCGTTATATCGCAATTTTTTTTTTTTTATCAAAATTTTATTAAAAAAAGAAAAGTACATTTAATTCATTTTATTAAAAATATATAGACATGTCCTTAAAATAACGTTTGATAATCAATAAGTGAGTAAAAGTGTTAAAAATTATTTAAGTTGGTGGAAAAAAATCATTTATAGACGGTTGTTTACAATTAACTTGAAGACTGATTTCTCGAGGTACTAATTGTTTTTGGATTTAAATTTGCTTACATTTGGAAAAATTGTACTTAATAGTCTGACTCCACGTCTTATACACTGTACTTTATCCCCTTGAAAAAGTCTAGAAAGGGGGATCTCGTCCTCATCATCAAACTCAAAATTTTCCAAAAATAGAATTTTTTTCCAACATTTAGATAATGCGTCCTCCTTAACATTGTTCCAGGCGATACTAATCATACAGGATGCATCATAAAGAGAAAGACATTTTAAAAAATTTATGATGTCATCTGTTTCAGATGCCACTATTTTTGAAAGGAGGCTATTTCTGTAGTGTAATTTGAGTAAGCGAATGGCGTTTTGGTCCATTGCCTGGCAAAGAGGAGTCACGTTTTTTAAATCATTCGTTATACTGAGCTTGAAAATTATAAAACATTCGTTATATAAGGTAGTCAATGTAAGAAATTTACTCATTCGTTATATCCCGAATTCGTTATAGTGAGTATTTGTTATACCGGGCTTTGACTGTATATATTTTTTTGAATTTGTTGAACCATTTCTCGAACGACTATGAAGTGCGCTATTTCTCTGTCCATAGCTGTATATTATTTATATGTACTTACATACATATTTACCATTGTAATTATAATAAAACGAAAATATGAAAATATTTCTTCGGCGACTTCCTCTCAGCAGATTTCTGGCAAAAACTCTGAAAGTAAACCACTCATGTGGAAAATTAACGCACACAACATAAGTGGTGTGAGAAGCTAGGTCGTAATCCTGACTGAAGGGTTGTTATGACCAATTATGTATGTATGTCATGTTATAAACTATAACATGAAAATAAGACCAAAGCTTTGAAAAGTTTTAGCGACAGAGAAGCCAAGGATGATTTTCGCTCCTCTATTGTCCCGTTATGGACATGCCTTTTCAAATGCCCCCACTATGATTCTTACACATTTGTTAGTTAGTTGGTCCATAATCAAAAAGCTATAATGATATTGAAGATTTAATTTCTTTTTTTTATGCAGCAGAAAGGGAGTGCTCCTCGGAGATTTTCCAATCCTTAATTTTGTCCTAAATATTTTTCGAGGCTCTCTCTTTTTTAATTTTTAGACACAAAAGTGGGCGTTTTAGCCATGTTACATACCATTAAATCATTTGAGATAATAAAATCAAAAAGTGACCCCGTTTATTGACATCCGTACTGCCCCATATAATATGATGACAATTAGTTTTTAGCTTCAGTATACAGTCTCTACTGGATCCAGTGGAGGATCATCGGTTAAATCGTGCGCCACTTAGCACAGTTTTGTCTATTTTTGATGCCATTAAGTTATTTTTAATAAGTGTGCAGGATCTAGATCTACTACAAATCAATCCAATCTACAGACGTATTGGCTATAAGCCAAGGTTTTTAGATATGTGTTCTCCATTGTTTGTCAGCCGGATAAGTAGTGCAGCTAACGCTGCCTTAGAGTGATGGAGATTTATTTGGATTACTCTTACTCTCTGCCATCGTTATGACCTTCATCATTTTTACCACCGTCTTCTAGGGCTCCCTTAACAGCATTCTAAAAACATGTCATATCCAAACTAGTGGAAGAAAAAAAATTGGATCTGTGGCGAGGTTTTTGGTGGGTTATCAAACTCCTTTTTTTCATCATCCGTTTTGCTCAAATGTTCATTTAGTAAGAGTTCCCTTGTGAGTTTTGTCACCAGAATCTATAGGTCAGCTATATTTCTTATTGATGCTGGAGACGATATGCCCAAATTGCGCTCCTCCGACTTGGTAACTTTCCAATTGTGTGATGGTAATTTTTGATTGTACATTTTGATCATATGAAATACTTTATCCGGCTGCATTAGGTTTGGCGATATCCAAAACAGTGTGCGTGGTCGACTTGGACTGGCATCTTTAGATACCACCTCCAACTTGGCACACGACCAGATTTCTCCTATCCTAGAAATAAAGAATGAAAAGAGATAGAAGTCTGTTTTGTTGGCACACGTTACTAGATGAACGTATACTGTGCTTCAGTATTTCGCTATGTGTTATGTTTGTCCGGTGAGAGCTTATTTGCGTTCTCGCACGAACAATGGCAGCAGTCTCCATGGTTCGGTCAGCTTTTTCTTTGTCCACGCAAAAACCTCATAAAACCATAAGGCCAAATGAGTATAGACGCTCTTCTTTTATGAAGGCCACGCTATCGGGTAACCACCATTAAGTAGAGGATTTGCGTCGGTCATATCCAAAATTTCAAAATTCTATGGCTTTTAATATTATTCATTCGTTGCAGCTTACATAAATGCTATATAAAAAAACTAAATTTATGCATAGTGTTACAAAACAATTTTATTTTATAGATTAAAAACTAATAAAATAGAGTAAGGCATTAGAGAAAAATATGTACATTGTTACATAATTTCCAATCTTATACACACCTATCCGCAAAGCTTCAAAAGAACCATTACCTATGTGTATGACCCAGTGTTATCTTGAGCACAATTTCTCTCCTGCCGACCATATATAACCACTCGCTAAATTAACACCAAATAAAAAAACAACAAACCCTACCTGACCGTGTATCTAGTCGATTACGATAATATCGTATTGACGTTATCTTAAGTGACTCACTTTTCGTCATCATTCGCTTCAGCAGTGGGTTAATTTTGTTCGGCATAGATCAGACTTATTTAAATTGTTTGAAACGGTTTTCATGCACTGTTAAGCATCTAGATGGTCTTAGACACAAAATATAATTACGAGTTAATTTCTAATTTTTTTAACCGGTTTGAGGCAATCTAAACTTATTGGGTGATTTCATTAGGAAGAGGTTTGAGATATTGTCGATCAAACTTTATTGAGTCAAAATAGATTTTTTATTTAATTCAACATATTATATTTAAAACACTATCAACTATGGAAAAAATAATGTATTTCAGTTTTTTTAGACTTTAGATTCTAAGTATTAATGTTTATTTTATTTTACAGAACACCATATTTGGCTCTTACAAGAACCTTTCAGTTAATTGAAGAAACTAAAGGTCGTTTAAAAATGGTTGAAATCCTTGGAAATTTTTTTAGTTCAATAATATTGCTTAATCCCGAAGACTTACTGCCCAGTATTTACCTTTCGATAAACCAGTTGGCACCATCATACGAAGGTAAGCAATGAGCAATAAAATTAATAAATTAGTCAGATTAACTTCATCAAATTAACATTAGAATCAATTTTTATAGATTTTATATTGGCATTGGTTTTTAAATTTTCGTTGCGTGACACTTCTTATTTTAGTATTCTGAAATGACTTACTGCATTTATAGAACAATATGTACACATGTTTTCAACACATACATAATTCGGTGGGGTGTCACAAAGCCATAGGACATAAAGCCATAATTTTGATATGGCCTTAAGTCTCATATCAATTTTAGTGAAATGGGACATAAAGCCATTATGATTATATGTCCCATTTGATGTTTTGCGTTACAAATGCTTTATTTCACTAAATATGCCTATTTATCTATGAAATTAATGATTTAATGAAATTAATGTCTCAGGAACTGAAATGAGAGATAAAGCCGCTTTCTAATATTGCTAATGTGAGCTAAGGCCATGATGGCTTTATCATGCAATCATTATTAAAAATATGGCTTTATGTTTCATTTTCGAAAAAAAATTTAAGGCGTTAAGTCCCATTATAATGAGACTTAATGGCATATGCCCTTATGTCTCAATGGAATGGGACTTAACGTCATATGGCTTTATGTCCTATGGTTTTGTGACACCCCACCACATAATTCGTGGCGCAGTGTTATAAAGCCATAGGCAATAAAGCCATATGGCCTTATTTCCCAATAGAATGAGAAATAAAACCAAGTGCAAGTGCAATATCACCATAATCGTTAGTAACCATAGTGGAAATAACGCCATAACAGAGTAATTTTTACGGTTGCAAATTGCCAAAAGAATGAGTTCCCATTGTCAAGTGTTGAAAAATATGGTAGAGGAGGTGGAAGGGGGGGCGGGTGAGGGAGCGCGCGGCGGGCCCGCGACTGTCCTCTAAAATGAAGAACTGTATGATTGAGGAAAGTTTAATTAATACAATTGATAGCAATGACGAATCAGATGTAAATAGCATTGGAGAAGACAGCACTGACAAAAAAAAGTAGAAGGGGGATGATGATGCGACTGTTCTCTAAAATGAAGAACTGTTTGATTGAGGAAAGCTTCAAAAAAAAAAAAAAGTTAAATGACCATAATAGCTTTATTTCATTCCTTACATGGAAATAAAGCCATATGTCCTTATTTCCCATTCCATTGAGAAATAAGGCCATATGGCGTCACTGCGTCATAATTGGTCATTATAAACCTTAAGTCAGGATTACGACCTAATACCATTTATGTTGTGTATGTTAAATTTAAACACGAATAGCGGGTCCTGCAGTATAAAGTCGACTCCGAACGATAGGTTTTTGAGAAACTTTTCATGGAAATTTTAGTTATTCTCAGAGTCTTTACCAGAAATCTGCTGAGAGGAAGTCGCCGAAGAAATATTTTATTTCGTTTTGTTAGAGATGTCTAACCTGGATTTTGAACAGTAGCCTCACGTCTAATAAGCCAACACACTACCTTCTAGACTTCGACGACGACATATTTGGTTCTAGGGAAACATCCTTCGAAAACACGAAATATTTATTTTTATTTTATTTATTTATTAGTAGTATGTATAATACTTTTACATTACATTTTCTAAATATTGAAATCAATCATTAATTCAATTAATTTAAAGCTCTAATTTAATTTGCATTGGTATTTCTAATATAATTTACAACTTTCTTTCTAAAAATGTTAATATTTTCTTCATTTTTTATACTAAATGGCATCAAGTTATAATTCCTAAGTCCTTTGTAAAATAGCGAACTTTGCGTTGCATTTGTATCTGATCGTTGTAATCTAAATTCATTATTATTCCTTAGATTATAGGGTTGAAAATCGCCTACATATTGTAGTTGCTCTATTAGATATTCAGGTGCATTGCCCATTTCCATTTTCTTGATGAAGGTCAAGGTCGTTAATTCTAGTCTTTGATGAATGTTCATCCATTTTAAAGTGTCCAACATATATTGTATGGTTGTAAAACGGTTGCATTTTAAAATTGTTCGCATCGCCTTGTTTTGTAATTTCTGTAACCTGTTTATTTGCGCATCTGTGAAGCTTATATACACCCAACTCTTTTTTTACACGGTTGAAAAAAAAAATTTTTTGTAAAAAAATTTTAATCTAGGACGGTTTCAAAATCACTGTCTTGTAATTATGTTTGTTTTTACCACACTTGGCACCATTGCTGAAATGAACATACATAGTAGTAACTGCGAAATCCCCTTATTCGATAACTCTTACCTACACATTTTGTTCGCATGATTGTACATATTTACATAAAATATTGCATAATTAAAGTGTTTAAAGTTTATTAGCTCGCAATATTTTATCAATTGTTCGTGCTATCAATTAGATTTGAACATTTCTGACCTTAATAAGTGAAAAAAGGTATTTTATCTATAAATTTTTAGTTAAGCTTAAAAAATAAAATTTTTGTCCTTACAGTTAACAAAATGTCCAAAATTTCAAAGATTCGTAAAAGGCAAGCCATTTCTTTGGAAGTAAAATTAAAAATCTTGGACTGTCTGGCAAGAGGTGAAGGTTCAACATCTGTGGGCAAGGATTTTGCCTTAAACGAAGCTACTATCAGGACCATTAAAAAAAATTCGAATGAAATACGGAAATCTGTCATCAGTTCATCAAAACATAGTTCCAAAACATCGTCATATATTAGAGATGAAGTGTTGTAAAAATGGAAAAATGCGTAGTGTTTTGGATTGAGGATTTATTGTAAAAGAGAATACCTGTAGATGGAAATATTATAAAGCAGAAGTCACTACGAATTTATAAGCAACTGCAGATATCGGAGCTATCAACAAGTCGTCAAGATAAGAGAAAGGAATTTTCTGCTAGTGATGGATGGCTAACAGGATTTCTTAAAAGAAACGCATTTCATAATTTAAAAATTAAAGGAGAAATCGCATCAGCAGATGATAAGGCAGCTAAATCCTTTCCAGCAGAACTAGCCAAAATAATTGAAGATGGGAGCTATGTCCCCGACCAAATTTTCAATGCCGATGAAACGGGTTTGTTCTGGAAAAAAATGCCTTTCAGAACTTTTATAGCAAAATCCGAAAAAATTGCTAGTGGTTTTAAAGTTGCTGAAGATCGGGTAACATTTTTATTGTGTAGCAACGCTTCTGGTGACAAAATTTTAAAGCCTTTTTTAATTAACCGATCATTAAGGCCACGTGCTTTGAGAGGAAAAAACATTCAAGAGTTGCCTGTTCATTGGAGGACGAATAAAAAGGCCTGGATGACAGCAGGTCTATTTACGGAATGGTTTGAAGAATGCTTTGTTCCTGAAGTTAAAATATATATGGAACAGCAATGTCTTGATTTTAAAGTGCTTTTGCTCATAGATAATGCGCCAAATCATCCCGTTTTAGAGCATCCAAATGTTCAAGTAATATTTTTGCCACCTAATACCACTTCCTTGATTCAACTATTAGATCAGAGTATAATTGCTACGTTTAAGCTTTATTACATTCAACGAGCATTCCAACATATTTTAGATGCAGTAGAGAAGGACAACCTTACGATCGTTGATGCATGGAAAAAATATTCTATTTTGGATTGCATTACATATGCTTCAATGGCTAAAGAAATGTTAAGGGTATCAACATTAAATTCCTGCTGGAAAGCACTTTGGCCAGAATGCGTCAAGAGTGGTACCTCAGTGCCCCAAGCATTGATGGAGACTTCTGAAATTATAACCTTGGCACACGAAATCGGAGGAGAAGGATTTGAGGACCTACAAATTGAAGATGTCGACGAATTAATGATAGATAAACCTCTAGATGATAATTGTCTGATTGAATTAATAACAGATGACGGCAAAACTGAGAACATTAAAAAATGATCCTAATATGGAACGTGCCCTGAAATTCGAACGAGATATTAATAATTGTATTGCTGGGTATAAAGAGTTGTATAAAGAACTTAAAAAACAAAAAGTTCAACTTTCTATAAAAGGTTTTTGAATAAAAAAGTCGACGGCGCAAGACTTTTCGGAAAGTAGTCCAACAGTTCAAAACTCTATTACCGGACGAAAGTCAGCATTGGATAATTTGATGGGTATCTCCAGTGATGATACCGACTTTAGTCCAGTTCGTCGCAAACAATTGCGCTTGTTATAAAGTTGCGACGAATAATTATGTAGCTATGTAAATATTTTTTCTTTATTTCTATTCCAATTTTTCTGTTCTTAATTCTGGATTAACAGATTTCTTTTGTTTTTTGCTTGCTCTACCAATTTTTCACCTGTATGAATTATGTATTTTAAGTTTTAATGCTCAATAAAATGCCTTATGAACATACAATTTGTATGCATTTCTGAAATTTTATAGTTTTCAACATTTTTACACGGTTTTTCGAAGTAAATATAGTTCTTTATTTCATCTTACACGGTTTTCAGATGACATGGAACGTATCCCCCATTTTACTATAGGAAACGTAAAAAAAAAGAGTTGGGTGTATAATTTAGTTGATCCATACTTAAAATGAGGTTTAATAATCGTATTGTATATATTTATTGCTGTTATTATTGAAAGTTTATTTCTAATACGTTTAAAGAATCCTATTTTTTTCAATTTTCTTACATATACATGTAAAACATGGGTTAAATTATCAGCTGATAAGCAGCGGTAAGAGAGATAGAATAGATATATACAGAAGACAGAGAGATAAAAGAAATAGAAAGAAGGGAATAACTTTAACTTTTTATAATATAATTTACTGACAGAAAATTGAATCTTGTGTCAGATATAATCGGGAACTAAATAACAGAAGACAGAAGAATAAACATTTAATTGTTGATTCTCTTATTTTAGGTTAGTCAACCATGTGAAATTTTGTAATTACATATTATCGTTTTATTATTCATTTAAATAAATAAACTCTTATTTTAGTGCATCAAATTGTGTTTATTTCTTCTACTAATTCCACATATTATAAATCAACAATTACTACGTTTGTAAACGAAATTGGAAAAAATGGAAAGACTACGATTTGAATGTGAAGTGGTTCCTGATGATGATCCAAAGACAAACACCATTATAATTAAATTCATAACAGACGAAGATGGAAAAAAATTTCACATTCCACAATCTTATGAACCACTCAGACAACACACAGAACTATTAAAAGTACCAGAATTCAAAAGTGTAGTAAATACATTAAAAAAACGTGGACAGTGCAGAAATGTATGGGTAAGGCTAACCGACGAAATCCGAGCACTCTATAAAGATGAAAGTGGAAATATGGTAATGAAGCATTATTTACTAGAAGACATTTCTATCCTACAACAAACAGTACCTAGCACTTCTGAAAACCAAACAGATGAAACCTTAATGAAACTTGCAAAACTGTGCGAAAAAGAAGCACCTGAAAAAGAAAATAAAAATAGAAATGCTAACAAACTGTATGAAAAATTTGTCCTTGATAAATTTGAAGGAAGAAAAGCGAGTGCAAATCAATGGCTACATACATATGAAAGCGAATGTGAGAGATTGGGTATTAAAAGCGATTTAGAGAAAATTGAAGTTCTGAGACTATTCTTGGATGATGCAGGGAAAGATTGGTTTAATTCTATGTTTATCAAACACTCACTAAACTCTAAGTGGGGAACATGGAAAGAAAACTTTCTACAAACTTTCGCAGACAAAGGGTGGTCATCTGTCACTTACGCATTAAACTATAAATATTTCACTGGCTCAATTCTAGAGTATGCACTAAAGAAGGAACATTTATTATTGGAATCGAATAAAAACATGGATGATAGAATAGAAGTGGATTTGATTGCTGATGGCCTACCAACGTTTATTAGAAACAAAATTGACAGAGAAATCACCACTACTCCAGTTAATTTATTCAGTGAGTTGAGGAAATATGAAAACATTATGGGGAGAAAACCCAGCAGGACAAATGAGAACAAACCTAAAATGATAAAAACAGAAGCAAGATCAAATTTTAAACACCCATGTAGAATTTGTGAAGGCAGAGGAAATAAAGACAGAAACAAAGGCACAGGAAAAATAGAATAAATAATTCCATATTAGAATTTGACGCTACGGAAGATCCAAAAAACTAGATTTCCCCCGCTGATTGAGGTTAAGGTGGTACTAAATGAAAATACAGAGTGTAAAGGTATTTATGACCCTGGTTCAAATATTACATTAATAAACTCTAGATTGGTAAAAATTAAAAATTTAAAGAAAGAAAACTTTAGTAACACAATAAAAACAATTAGTGGTAGGGGTAAAACAAAGGGTCTGATAACAATCGAAGCTGAAATACTGAACATTAGGAAAAAAATCAATGCATTTGTATACGATAATGATGAGTTCAACTATGATATGATCTTAGGACTAGATACTATAGACAAATTTGGATTGACCCATGAGTCATGACTGGAATTTAAATATCCAATTACAGAAGGAAATGAAGTCTCAGTTAGGTAATTATGAAAAAGACAGAATAATAATTAAAGATACCGGATCCAGAAACAATAGCAAAAGTGAGATAAGAAGCAAAGAGGAAATTAAGATGAAAAATACATTTGACCAATTGCAGATAAATTTCAATGAGGGTATTAATATAGATGAATTCACTGTTTATATGGAACATTTGGAAACTGACCAAAGACGCAAGATAAATACACTATTAGACAATTATAAAAGTATTTTCGCAAAGGACAAGTACGATGTAGGTAAAGTAAAGAATTATGAAGCTTTTATAGACCTACAAGTTGTTAATATTGCTACAAAAGACCATACAGATATTCAGTAGAGGATAAAGCTGAAATTGAGGAACAAGTATCTCAATTATTAAAACATAACCTAATCGAAGAATGCTACAGTCAATTCGCAGCGTCAATCACATTGGCTTATAAGAGAGATGAAGGAAAAAAGACAAGACTGTGTATTGACTTTAGGGATATAAACAAACTGATAATACCCCAATCGCAACCTTTTCCTCTAATTGAAGACTTAATGATTAAAACAACGCTGGACATAAACTCCGCTTTCTGGTCCATGCCGTTGAGAATTACAGATATACAAAAAACTGCATTTGTAACGCAAGAAGGTCACTATCAATGGTCCCCAGCTATATTTCAAAGGATTTTGGTGAATATAATTAGAAAACACAACTTATCGAACTTTGTTGTAAACGATATAGATGATATAATGATTTTCTCAAAAACGTTTGAGGAACATTTAGACCACTTAAGACGATTATTAGATGCAATTGTAGAAGAAGGATTCCGTCTGAAACTCACGAAATGCAAATTTGCAGCCAAGTCAGTCGAATACTTGGGTCATATTATTACTGAGAATACTGTAACTCCTTTAAAAGATAATCTGAAATCTATAATAGACTTTCCTGCACCACAGAACAGGAAACAAATACGTCAATTCTTAGGTAAAGTGAATTTTTATGGAAAATATATACCGCACACAGTCTATGCCTGGCAATTGCCGAGTGCACACGTTTTTTCTCTCGCGACTTTCGTGTTTTTTCCGGTAATTGGTTAAATTATCGTTTTCTCTCGCTAGTTTTATTTCTCGCTAGTGAATTTTTTATTGAAATCTGATAAGATTATTAATATATTTGTTTAAGTCTTGTTTGAGGCCTTTGGAATGAACGGGGTTCATCCCCCGAATTATAATCGATTTCAGGAGCTTGACTCCATCGGAAAGATTAAACCAAATAAGAACAAACGTCCTCGCTCAAATGATTTTGTACCTTTACCACAACATGCACCAAACGAAAATAATCTTCCTCGTTACCTAGTGGCTACCGCATTAAACACCAAGGAAAATGAGTTAGCTCCAACACTGGCATCGTACAACGTATTTCAGGTAGAAAGGGGACTAAAATATATCTGTCCTGATCGTCTTGAGGTCAAGGAAATGAAAAGTGGCGATCTACTTATAAAGGTGGCGGATAGTAAAATGGCCGAGAAGTTCCTTAAGCAAACGCATATAGATTGTATCCCAGTCAAGATCACACTCCACAAAACACTAAATACAATTCAAGGCAGAATCTTTTCGAGAAAAATTATTAATATACCCCAGGAAGAACTGCTAGACGCGCTTAAGGAGCAAAAGGTTGTCGACATCCATAAAATGATGAAAAGAGAAGGTGAAAAATTAGTTGCCACTGGAGCAGCAATTCTCACTTTTGACTTAATAAATCGTCCTGAGAAAATTAAACTTGGTTGGGAAATAGCAAATGTTGATGAATATGAAAAATCGAAACAGAACATAGAACAAATAATAAAAAAAATAGAAGCCGTTACAAATTCATCCAGCAGCAAAATAACAACAAACACACAGTCAAATTTAAAAGAACAAAATAAGGCTCTAGAAATAGCGAAACAAATTAAAGAAAAAGAAATTCACCAACAAAAAAATAATACTTCAGCTACTCAACAACAAAAAGAAAATAGCAACCAACAAAAAAATAACAACGCAAATCAAACTCTCTCTCGAGAAACAATTTTAAACTCATCTACAGAATCTAATATAACCAACTATAACTCACTCAAATCGCCCACTAAAAACAGTACAAACTTAGATAATTTCAATGATGATTTTTTGAAAACAGTTCCAGCGATGAAGCAGCCGCTAACATTGACGAAAATATTACTGAGGAAATGATTGTTAGTGACATTGACGATGGTTTGGGTGTATCCACCCCAAAAAAGGATAATGAAAACAAACCTGATGAAAACTCTCCTTGCAGCCAAAATTTCCAAGTTTAAATACTATAATCACACCTAGAACTTTTAAAAAAACTTTGCCTAAAAAGGATAAGAAAAAATTAAAATTATTAAATGAACATTGATCTTAACATTAACATATTACAGTGGAACATTCAAGGATTCATTAATCATAAGTTTGCCTTAGAACAATTAATTGCTAAACATAAACCTAATATAGTAGCTTTACAAGAAACCCACATAACTCACAAGGATCTACATCTTTTACATTTACCTGGTTTTAAAGCCTTTCATCATAACAAAGATTATAATTATGCCAAATCAGGGATAGCAATTTTTGTTAAGAATAACATTCACTGCAATCAGCACAGTAAGTCAGATGAAAACCTTTTGTTTCAATCTTTAATTATAAAATGTGAAATTGACTTACAAATTACTAATATATATAAAGAAGGTGACTTCAATTTAAGTCCTCGAATGCTCGATAGGCTCAATATTTTTAATAACACACAGCAGCTCGTATTAGGTGATCTCAATGCTCAAAACGTAATTTGGGGTTCTTCCGTTAATTCTACCAGCGGGAGAATCTGGGAAAATTTTGCAAATGATAAAAATTTGATAGTACTCAACGATGTTTCACCAACATTGTTCAGCACGAGAAATACTCTTACTTCTATTGACGTCACAATGAGCAGTGTGGATTTAGCTCCCAACTTATCTTGGCGATGTTTGGATTTGCCACTTGTTGCTGACCATTTTCCCATTCTTATAACAAACAGCGCAAACACTACAATAGAAAGAAATTTTGTTTCACGCTTTCAAGACCAAAAAGCTGATTGGGCGCTCTTTAATAAAAAAGCAGCAATGTTTAATGAGAAGTTCGAAAAATCAACAAACATAAACAAAGAGGCAGCACAAATAAACTGCATCTTAAGAAGTTCAGCCAACGAATCCATTCCACTCAGCCGTAAGCCTGCCAAAGTAAATAATCCAATTTGGTTTAATTCTCACATTTACGGTTTAATTCTCGCGAGGCAAAATGCGTGGAAAGTTTTTAAAAGGATCCGTAATCAGCAAAATGCACTTGAATACCGAAGAGCCTGTGCCAGAGTTAAGAGGGAGTGTAGAACTGCTAAAAGGCGCACTTGGGAAAATTTCGTGAATTCTTTAAACCCATCCATGGACGTCCGTTTTTTGTGGAGCAAAGTCAAAAAATTGAGAACTTACAATATAGACAATTTTCCCACAATTTTTGTCGATGGATTCAGTATTTCACATCCTCAGCAAATTGCAGACAGGTTCGCTAATTATTGGTCATCTTTAAGCTCGAACAGTGCTTTTGACCCAGAGATCATATCAGCAAAGAATAGTTTGGGTATTGAAGATTTTGCACGAACCAACAATAAATATAATGATATAGTGCATAAAGTTGAAATTATTGAACTGAATGAGACCCTAAAATCGCTTAGGGGTAGTACCCCCGCAAATGACAAAATTACATACATTATGGAATTTTTCTTCATCAGTGGAAAGGTGCCACATTATCTCCGATTCCCAAACCAAATAAAAACCTGAATCAGCTTGACGGATACCGTCCCATCTCACTTTTGCAATATGATTAAAAACTCCCCTCTTCAAATCAAACAGCGTCTGTGTGAATTGTATAGTAGGATATTGGATTCTGGAATTTTTCCTCATCAGTGGAAAGTTGCCACATTATCTCCGATTCCCAAACCAAATAAAAACCCGAATCATCTTGAAGGATACCGTCCCATCTCAATGTTACCAGTTGTATCCAAAATTTTTGAAAAAAATTTATGCAAGAGATTTTGGAAATTTGCTAGAACTGAATTAAACGTCAGCCAGCATGCTTTCTTACCTAGACGTGGAGACCACAGCATTTGTCATCAACTGGAGGAAACATTGCGAACAAATTTAAAAAATAAAAAACACTCACTGGTTCTGTCAGAAGACATTGAAAAGGCTTTTGACAGAGTAATTTTAACGTATATTTTGCGGGAGCTTAGTGATTGGAAAATGCCATTACTAATAATTATTTTAATAAAATCCTTTTTAGAAAATCGAACTTTTAGGGTTAAGGTTGATGGCTATTTATCGTTATCGTATCCCCTTGAAAATGGTATTCCACAAGGGTCGCCATTGTCTGTTATGCTTTATGCTATATACGCCAATTCTCTTGCTAAGGCAGTCGAAAATATACCAGGTATTGATTACATTGGTATTTATGCAGACAATATTTTTGCAGTAGCATCCGGTAATCCCCAAAGGATAAGTGATAATCTCAACAAACTTGACTATGAAATAAACCTCTGGGCGAAGGAAAGAGGAGCTGTTATTCCAGCAGAAAAATCAGAGATATTACATGTGTGCAGGAAAACTAACTGTAGTGAAGATTACGTCTGTATTCAAGGTATTAACATCATAATAGCTAAAGAGATGCGTATTCTTGGATTATTGTTTTCCAAAAATTTGTTATGGAACAATCATGTTAAATTCATAACAGTTAAACTCTCAAAAATAAACAACATTTTGAAGTTAATTTGTTCTCGTACTAAAGGACCTCACATAGAGACTGCCCTAAATATTTGTAGATCTCTAACAAATGGTATTATCCAACATTGCATAACTTTATACGGATGGACATCACAAAGAAATATCAACAAAATTAATGTAGCTTTAAATAATTGTTACAGAACAGCAACAGGATTGCAACATTTCAAAGAGAATGGTGCAAACACACAGTTAATTTCAAACATAAAAAATATCTTAAGCAGTGCTTGCAAAGTAAAAGAGCGCAGCACAAAGCACAGCAAAAGCACAAGAGAAACAACAAATGCTGAAATGCTGTAAGCAGTAGGGATCGCTGTGAAATTAATCGCTGTGCTTGACTGCGTTAGCAGAAAACATTTCACTGTACCACTACAGCTAATGAGTTTATTTTTGTTTATCTGCTTTGCTGTTTGCTTTTGCTTTGGGTACAATTGTTGAAACACTTTAAGCATAGCAGAAATTTAGGTGCTTTTGCTAATTTCCAGCAAGCAATACAAACCCTGGTCATATATAATCGGGAACTAAATAACAGAAGACAGAAGAATAAACATTAAATTGTTGATTCTCTTATTTTAGGTTAGTCAACCATGTGAAATTTTGTAATTACATATTATCGTTTTATTATTCATTTAAATAAATAAACTCTTATTTTAGTGCATCAAATTGTGTTTATTTCTTCTACTAATTCCACATATTATATACATATATTCTAAATGTTATTTAAAGTTTAAGTCTATATCTATTAATTTATTTTATTTACTTTTTCAATTATCGCATCATTTATTTTAAAAGTTATGTTATTGTTCATATTGATTTGCATTAACTTTGTTTTACTTTCGTTTAATTTTAATTTGTTCATTTTTAGCCACTTGTTAATTTTGTTCATGTCAATTTCCATATTTTCATAGCATAATTCATCTGTTGGTGCTTCTGAAAAAATCAGAGTATCATCAGCATAAAGTACTATTTCTCACATCTCCAAAACGTTCTCCAAATCATTGATATATATGATGAACAACAGTGCCCCCAGAATTGAACCATGAGGTACACCGAAATCATTTTCCAATTCCATAGATTTTAAATTATTAATTTTCGTAATTTGTTTTCTATTACTTAGGTATGATTGGTACCATTTCAATTCAGTATCTTGTACACCGTAGTTATGTAGTTTTTTCAATAAAATATCATGATCGATTGTTTCAAATGCCCTTTTAAAATCCAGAAAAATAGCTAAAATTTTATTATTTTTCTTCAAGTATTTCCATCTATTTATCACGTAACTTAAAGCAGTCTCGCATGAATGTTTTTTTCGGAATCCTGATTAATATTTTGAAAGAACTTTATGTTTTTCCATATACTCTTCTAATTGGTTTTTGACAATTTTTTCGAGAATTTTTTCACATGTTTTTAGGCCATTGATAGGCCGAAAGTCTTCGCATTTTATCGTATTTTTAACTTTTTCAATAGGTGTAATTATTGATTCCTTCCAACTATTAGGAAATGATCCAGTTTCTAATGATTTGTTTACTATATGCAGTATTTTATCGCCTATTACGTCCCAATTATCTAATATTAAGTTGTTATTTATTCTATTATAATCTGGTTTTCTATTTAAGTCTTTACATATACTTTTTATTTCTTGTAGATTTAATGCATGCAAATTTAAATTTATTGTGTATCTCAGTGATTTTATTTTCGTATTGCACAAATTCAATGGAATTATTTATTTCCTTAATACTATAATGTTGGGATGCATAATTTAAAGACTGATTTCAGAACAATATTTTAAAGATGTGAAGCACACGTTTTATTAAAGTAAGAGATCAAAAAGGAAGTAAGAGTTACAAAAAAGGGAATGCAAATAAAGTTAGTTATAGTAAGAGTACCACAAAAATGCATTATAAAAGGTAGAAACAGTGATGCCAGATTTGCTCACTCCAACACCTCCACTAAAAGCTGGCTAAACTTTGCAAAGGCCCAACATCCTGGTTACAGGTTTAGTCAGGAAATCAGCAGCCATTTCTTCAGACTTTTTATATTCCAATATTAATTGGCCACAGCTAACTTTTTTTCGAAGAAAATGGTGGCGAACATCAATGTGTTTAAACCGTCCATGGAAAGCATCACTTTTTGCCAAACTTAAAGCGCTTTTGTTGTCGCAGAAGAGAGTTATGTTGTTTTGTGTATCATGCCACAAGTCACTGTGCAGTTGACGTAACCATTCTGCCTCTTGGACGGCTGTGGACATAGCCATATACTCGGCTTCGACACCAACTTATTACGCCTTTTTGTAAAAAAAACATAGCCCGAGCAAGATCGCCTATCTGTTGGATCACTAGCGTAGTCGGCATCACAAAAACCAAACATTCTAAAATCAGCACGGTTTTAATACTTAATTCCCAAATCGATTGTGCCCTTGAGATAACGAAAAACTCGTTTTACTGCCATCCAATGTGAGTTGTCGAAGTTGTTGTTGAATTTGCTGAGGTAATTAACGGCATAAGCTATATCGGGTCGAGTGCCCTGTACCAAAAAAAGTAAACTTCCAACTGCCTCTTGGTATGGTATATTTTCAAACCTCCTGGCATCTCTTGTAATTGAAGGATTTGTTAACTTTGTGTTGACATCAAAGGGTGTTGATATGGGATTGCAATCTGACATGTTAAATTTTCTTAAAATTTCTGCTGTATATGTAGATTGGTCAATAAATATTTCTCCTTTCTCACGATTTCTTGAAATTCGAATACCAACACAGCTACTAGCCTCCCCCAAATCCTTCATTAAAAACCGGTTCTGTAGCTCATTTTTAACTTTGGACTTCAATTCGTTGTCATTTGAGAAAATTAAAAGAGCGTCAACATACACTGCGATAAAAATCATTTGGGTTCCGGCAACGTGAAAATAGATACATTGATCAAGCTTCGAGCGTTGTAAATTAATTTCATTTAAAGCATGGTCTAGTTTCCGGTTCCACTCACGACTTTCCTGCTTTAATCCGTATATCGCTCTGTTAAGTTTGCAGACTTTACCCATTGTGTTGACTTAAACTCCTTCTGGGGGTTTCGTAAAAATTTCCTCAGACAAATCACCTTGTAAAAAAGCAGTTACAGCGTTCATTTGTTCGATGTCGAGATCAAAATGGGCTGCAACAGATAACAAATACCTTATTGAAGTGTAACGAACTACCGGAGAGTACGTTTCTTGGTAATCAATACCTGGTCTCTGTGAACAACCTTTTATAACCAGTCGCGCTTTGTGTCGTACCGTTTCACCATTTTCGTAGCGCTTGGTTTTGAATACCCATTTGCATTTCAAAGGCTTAGCTCCAATGGGCAAGTCTACCAGTGTCCAAGTTCGATTATCTGTCAACGATTTCAGTTCACTCTCCATGGCTTCTTTCCATTGGGTAGCATCACTTCGATTTAGGGCGTCCTGTACTGTTATCGGATCATCACTTACATTTGCCTGCACTGTATAAGTATAAAAGTCCGTCATATTAACTGGTCTACGGAGCCGCTTGGAACGACGAACTTCATTATTTTCCGTGGATTGTGGAATATTTTGTTCAATAATATCATCGGGTATGTAGTCTGGGGAAATATCATCATCCAGTTGACCATCAGAAAAATCATCATCGTCGGCATCAAAATAATCTTCACTTAGATTATTAGTAACGTTGTTGTAACTAGCCTCCACTAAATCTATGTTTAGTAATTGCTCATTGCTTTGATTTTTAAAGTTGTGGAGGAAATCATTTTCAAAAAAAGACACATCACGGCTTTTAACCACTCGCCAACCATTAGGGTTCAATAGCCGATAACCCTTTGTATCTTCACAATAGCCGACAAATATTAAATCTTGCGACTTATGGTCCCACTTTCTACGTTTCTCATCAGGTATATGAGCAATAGCACATGAACCAAATACACGTAGGTGACAGGTTTCAGTCCAGACCGAACTTTTTCGAGTATGCTTCCATTTATAGCAGAACAAACGGATCAATTGATGACATATGTGGCATTGGTAACGGCTTCAGCCCAAAATTTCTTTGGCAAACCAGCGTTTAATAACATGCATCGTGCGAACTCGACTATGGTGCGATTCATTCGCTCAACAACGTCTGTTGCGGGATGTATGGCACAGTCGTTTGATGCTGAATGCCACTTGGCGTAAGTATTTGTGTAAGCCTTTTGTTACAATATTCGGTGCCGTTATTTGAACGCAAGCATTTTATCTTCCGACCAGTTTCGTTCTCTACTCTGGCCTTAAATTGTTCAAAAAATGCTGGCACATCCGTTTTGTTCTGTAAAATATAAATAAAAACTACGCGAAAAATCGTCAATAAAAGAAAGAAAATACTTAGCTCCTCCTATTGAAGTTTCTTCCATAGGACCGCAAATGTCAGAGTGGACGAGTTGTAGCAAATCCTTAGAGCGAGTTTCGGAAGCACGATAAGGTTTTTTCGCCATTTTACAACTATCAGTATTTTTTGTTGAAATTGCATTCCATTTACCAAATTTCTTGTTTTTGCCAAGTCACTAGTTGAGGTGACCCATGCGTGCATGCCACAACTTAATGTCACCCTGCGTTGCCATCATACACATTTGTTTTACACTGTTCAACTTAAACATGTTCTCCTGAAGGTACGCTGTTGCAACAATTAACCCATTTTTTCCAATTGTGCATTTTTCACCAACAAATTTGACAGACAAACCTCTCTTCATCATTTGACTTACTGATAGAAGATCTACTGTCAAGTCTGGAATGTGTAACACATCGTGGATTGTGATATTCACTTTATCACCATTTTTATCTTCAATAACCATTGAAATATCGCCAACTCCTTCAACATTGAGCTTTTGTTTGTTTGCGACAAATATTTCCTTTACATGTGAATTTCTTATTTTGCCAAACCAATCCTTGCGCATCGACATGTGCAAGCTGGCACCAGAGTCAACAAACCAATCTGTTGTATTAATGGAACCTGCTGCAAACACAGTACAAAACCCAACTTCTCTGTTTTGACTCTTTTTTTTTTTCTTAGCATTCACCCGGCAGTCAGCTGCTTTGTGTCCATATTGATTACAATTAAAACAACGAAAGCCCTTTTTAACCTCAAACTTCTTTTTTGCTCTAGAAAACAAAGCTCCGCCTGTCGTTGATTTCTTAATATCTTGTAGAAGTTTCGTTTTAAATGAATCGCATGTGATTTTGACTCCTGAGCTCTCAATGCCCATGATCATGGGAGCATATTCTTCAGGAAGGTCTGCTAACAACAACGTTTCAATCCATTCATCGCTGACCGGCATGTCCACCTCTTTCAATTTGTGAGCCGTTAATACAATTCTACTTACATAATCTTCTATGCTATCGGAAGTAGAATAACTAGTTGTGATCAATTGACGCAACAATCCAACTCTCCTTGTGAGCCCTGAATCCTGAAAAGCCGCTTTTAGTTTGTTCCAAACCTCGTAAGATGTATTGGCGTCTTCTATGTGGACATAATTTATTTTGTCGATGAGCAAAATAATCTTTGTCTTGGCTTTGGTGTCAAGCTTCACATCAATTCCAGTCGTTGGATATATTCCTTCTACTGTAACCCACTGTTCTTCATGCTGTAATAAGTTCTTAACAGCAAAACCCATGTGGAATAGTTTTCACGACCAATTAATTTTTCATTATTTTCATATTAAAATTAGCTATTGACATATTGTTTAAACAGTGGCTGGGCCCATAACCTGTTGGGATGCTTAATTAAAATACTGATTTCAGAACAATATGTTTAAAGATGTGAAGCACACGTTTTATTAAAGTAAGAGATCAAAAAGGAAGTAAGAGTTACAAAAAAGGGAATGCAAATAAAGTTATAGTAAGAGTTGCACAAAAATGCATTATAAAAGGTAGAAACAGTGATGCCAGATTTTCTCACTCCAACATACAATATCAAAATTAAAAGTGAAACAAAATATAGATATATGTATATATACATATATACGGATGTATATATGTATATATACACATATACATATATACTCATTACGTCTGAGAAGCAGACGTAAGCATAATTCATAACAAAATATCCTATTACGTCTGGGAATTTTAAAATTAAATACATAAAAACAGTTTTCGCAAATCTGCTGATTTGCGTTTTTGGGACCAAAAATTACGTATTTCGCGTAATTCGAAACATAAAATACATGTAAAACTCACTTTTGGTACTTAAAAATCGTGTAAAAAAACACACCAAATTATTTTTTATTATTAAACTTCTCAATCTTTTTGTACTTGGACTTTTACATACATAGTTGTACATTATAATTTTAGAAAATTAACTTGTTAACTTTTGGAAAAAAAATTAACATTTTTACAACGCAGTACTGCATTTCATGTAAATCGAGGGTTGCCACTATTTTTTAAACGCGTTATATCAAAATCGCGTAAAAAAGTCGCGTAATTAGAAAAATGCATGTTATTTTGAATCGCGTTATATCAAAATCGCGTAAATGAAGTATCGCGTAAATCGAGGGTTACCTGTATTTGGAATTTTAGCTATGAAATACAGCACATCATTCGCCTGCCATAATGAAGTTTTAATATATTCTAATTGATTTGTATTTAATTCAGAAATTTTATCCGGGTCTATTGATTTCGGATTTAGAATACCCTGTTTACTTAAGGTCAGTCCTAATTGAATGTCCTTCAAATGTTCGTAATAGCTTTTGATGTTATCTAAAAATCCGTCCGATATTACCTTTCTAACAATCTGATTCTGCAATGCATTAGTGGCATTTTTCAAATCTTTAATAAGTTGCGTTTCGTTGTTAATATAATATAAAATATTGTTAATGTCGTCCTGTGTCAACATGCTATCTTCTATTGTCTTCAACCGACTTTGAATTTCCTGCCTGTCCTCGTTATCAAGAGTGCCAAACAAAAATTTTATTCCACTGCCCAATGCGTTGCCAAGTCCCCGTTTGTGTCTAATATTGAACAGTCTCCTTTCGGCATTTGCTATTTTAAGGTATCTCTCAGTCATTGTTGTCTGCAAAAATTTATTTTAATTAAATTCCCTTTCTAACAATTCATACGCTAATTGAATTTCCGTTTTGTTAATCTTTATTATTAATTCATTATACTTATCAGGTATATCTATTGTTCCTTTCTGCAGTATTACATAACCCCTGTCACTGCTTACCTCCTGGATTTGTATCGTCTGTGGCGCTACTACCGTCATTAATGCGAGGTTTATCAGGATTATTAGTGTCATCCCTGGTATACTGTTTCCTGGAATTGTCATAAGAACATTTTTTCCTTTTAAAACACGTTTTATATTTTCTAGTATTTCTATCTCTCCATTTAACTAAATAAGACTTGCGCATGCTTAAATGGGTTTGCTTTTTATCTAATCGTTTTCTTGAATTTTCTGCATCTAAATATCGTGTATCTATTTCATAATCTTTCCTATTTTTATTAGCACTATTTATTCTATTTTCTTTTACAGCTTGGGCGTCTTTTGTAAGGGGTTGATTATTAAAGAAAATATTGTAAGGAGTTTCCTAGTAGTTGAGTGTGTTATAATATGATTATAAGTGAAAACTGTTTGTTCAGCTGCTACTTGCTTTAGCTCCTGATCACTGCTACTGTTAATGATTCTTAATTTCTCATTCAAAGTTTTATGTAGTCTTTCAATATCTGCTATTCCTGTTTTTCCTGTTGTGATTTCCAGTCCTATATCTAAAGTCTTGTACCATTCCTGCAAACTCATATTAACTAGTCCTGCATCTTGGTCAGTTTTAATAACTTTTGGAGGACCCATGGTATTGAACACCTTCAATAAAGCTCTTTTTGCTTCCACCTAATTGGTGTGGTTTAGGTTTTCCACCATAGCATATTTAGAGGAAACATCAATACAGGTGAGGTATGAACAATTGTCCCACTTCCAAATATCAGTAATATATTTTTCTCGAACATGATATGTAGGAGGTGTGACTTTAAAAGACATTTTTGTAATTCTGTGGTCGAATTTGCACTGATTGCATAAGTCGCAATTATTTATTATATTTGATATCTCTGAAACATACATAATTAGGATAGTAATATTTGTTCTTAAATTCAGCTTGCGTTTTTTCTATTCCTTGATGCAACCCTTTTAAATGTATAGTCAAAATTATTTCTTTGAATCTATCATAGGATGTTATATCCTCTAGCAACCTTGTAGCCCTTAAGATACGATTTTTCCTTGTCTGCCTTATAAGATTCGCATATATAGACTGATTTTCAAAATACACTGTTGCTGTAATACCCGCAAGCTTCTCCAAAATAATTTTTTTCGCTAAGTCCTGCGTCATCTCAGCATAGTCCACAATAGTTCTAGTATTTCTAAATATAATTTTTAGAGTCTGTTTTTCTACAGGAGCCCGCCTAAACAAAAACTGTGTACGAAAAACGTTCAATGGTCTCTCTGTTATGAATATAATATTAGAATTGTCTTCGTCTGCTGAGTGCATTGTTGCCATATCAGAGGCTATATCATTCATGTTGCACTCGATATTATTCACACGCGATAGGGCATCAGCTACTCTATTTTCCTTTCCCGGGATATATTTCACATCAAAATCATACTCATTTAGTTTTATCTTCCACCTCTGTAATTTGGAGTTAGGCTCCTTCAAATTATGCAACCATTGCAAGGGTTTATGGTCACTGTTAATGATAAATTTCCTACCATATAGATAATGCTGAAAATATTTGGTTGCCCAAACAATTGCTAGGAGCTCCTTTTCTGTGGCAGAGTAATTCATCTCATGTTCATTGAGAGTTCTACTCGCAAAACAGATGGGGTGATTCCCTTGACTAAGTACTGCTCCTAGAGCTACATTAGAAGCATCAGTGGTAAGAGTGAATAACTTTGTAAAATCTGGACTTTTCAGTATAGGGTCACTTGTTATTAACAATTTCACTGTTTCGAATGTCTTAACATATTCGCTGTTACAACAATCAACTTTGTGTCCTTTTTTCAAACAAGTGGTTAAGGGTTTGCATATTTTTGCAAAATCCTTTATAAATTTGCGGTAAAAACCGGCAAGTCCCAGAAATTGCTCGATTTGTTTCTCATTTTTTGGGATTGGAAATTTTTTTTATTGCTTCAATCTTTTTCGGATTTGGTTTCATACCTGCGGAACTTTAAATTTGCTTCCTTTAATCGCTTGAGTACCCTATCCAGTGAAACAAGATGTTCCATTTCATTTAAATTTTTAATAATAATCAATAAAAGTGTTGCCCCCACATGACAACATCACTACTTAAAGTGTCAAAACGTTAACGTCCAAGCCATATGTATAAAATACCAATATATAATTCATAAAAACCATTGATATAAAAATTAAATGCTGAAAGAGATGTATTCACTACATAACATCAGTGTAATTTTATTTAAAAATTTTAAGTAAATCAATAATCTATTTAATGTATGGATTTTCCGCGAAATGTTCTACAAAATTGTTTGCCACGGCCAACAATTATTACCTAAAGATATATTTTTAAATATATTTTAATAATTGCATATACTGTTTGATCAATATCTCTATTATTTTAATCAGAAGTCATTTATTCTTAATGTTTTACAAAATATGAAAAACCTCTAATTAAACTTTGTTTTATTAAAATTAAATATGTATGTCTTTTACGCTAAAATATCCAAAATTATAATTTTTGTATTAATATTTCGTTAGACCAATTGAATATAACCAATTTTATATATTAAAATTACATCTAAATAAGTCAAGTAATATTATGACTAATTGTAATTATAAATTCTTAAGTAATATCGTGAAGTATCGAATTGTCGTTTGGCCATTTCTTACTCACTGTTGCCTTCTGTTTCTTCATCAAGCAGTAAGCTAGTGGAACCATAATTACGGAGTCGAATTCCTTCACCAGTAACTACCTTAAAGTCAACCAATCCATTGGTTGCTCTCTTCTCTCTTTCGCTGCTTCCATTTTGGCTGATATTTTTATACTTTTAAGTCTTTTCGCTAAATCTTCCACTTCGTTCATAAGTTCAATTCAATGTTGTTTACAAAGGTTTTTATTTTCACTTGCAAGATTTTTCACCATACATATATTGAGCATTTTTTAATGAACCATTCTTATCATTCACAAAAGAATTTGGCCTTATTAACACAAAACTTGTTAGTTTGAAATTATTAGAAAGTTTAAACACAAAAATTCTTAATATATTCAATGATTTTTCAGTTTTTGCACTTATTGTCGTTAGTAAGGCACTTTTTTTGTCTTATATTTTATCCTTTTCTATTTTATTTCTTTGTTTTCAACACTGTTTTTGTAATATATTTTCACTAAAATTTATAGTTTTAGTTTCACGTTAATAAGCTTTTAACTTCTGCAATTTTCTTTTAATGTATTTTTTCTTTTCGTTTAAGAAACCACAATTTTTTCTCTTTTTTTTTTAGTTTTTCATTATAAATGCATTTATTTCTTACGCTTTTATAATTGTATTTACCATGCAAATTTTCTAGTTTTTTTTCACACACCATTTTTAAAACTGGAAATTCTTTACGTTTCCCTTATAGTTTCAATAGGATTTTCAAACAAACTTCTATTTTCCTTATAATAACCACGTAAGTATTTTTTGATATATTTTCTTTTTCTTGATCGCCGTCACTCTTCACACTAATTAAATTTTCCAATTTGTTTTTAATATTTTATTACTTTTTATTTATATTCTTTTTTTTTTGTTTTTTGTTAATGGATATGTTCTTTCTTTAATCCAAAATTATTCTATTTTTATTTTTCATTTATTATTCTTTATTACATTAAATTAGCACAGTTGTTGTATTTTCTTGCACTTTGATTTAGTTTTAAGTCGTTGTTATTGTAATATCTTTTATATTCAGTTTCCAATACTTCTTTTTATTTTACACTTCATTGTTTGTTGATTTGTTTAATTATTTCTTTTAATTATTTTATTTTATCACTAACTTATAACTTAACGGTTCTTTTCATCGACTGCGCCAGTAACGTATTCGAGTTATTCATACTCAAATCCGGAGAATAAAACCACCCGGACGATTCGGTTGCTAGTTTATTTCTACTTTATTAAAATTTAAATATTCTTAATCTAAGATACAAAATTAAACATAAAATGACAATTCAAAATAAAGTACTTCATTACGTCTGAGCAGCAGACGTAAGCATAAGCATAATTCATAACAAAATATCCTATTACGTCTTGGAATTTTAAAATTAAATACATAAAAACAGTTTTCGCAAATCTTCGTTTTTTTCAATAAAAGAAATATAACTTAAACTAAACTAAGGAAATAGGTTTCCTATGTTACTTATGTATATATGTATATATAATATATGTAACATGGCAACGCCAATTTACCAGCTAAAGCAGGGAAGCTAAAGAAGAAGTTGTAAAAGGTAGAAGTCAAGTGAGGGAGTGCATTGAAAGAAGTTGATTAAAAAAGTTGTAAGAAGAAAGAAGAAAAGACATTACTTGAATTGAAATAATAATTTCTAATTACAATAGCTATATTTTTTGTTAAAAAAATTAAATTGAACAGAATTCAAATTTAATTAAATAAATATTTTTTAGATTATTTAAAAGATTTAAATTAAATATAAATAAATGAAAACTAAATGGCTAGGAAAGTCAAAAATTGAAAATATATTGAAATAAAACTATTATTACTATTACTTCTAATAATACAACAAATAAAAAATAATAATAAAGTCTTAAAAGTACGATTTTACTTATTTAATTAAATCATTCAACAGAAGCTGTTCAAAATTTACGTTATTTTTCTTTACAACCAAAAACATATTTTACATTTGGGAGCTCAACCAAAAGAAAAATATATTGCTATATTTTTTGTTAAAAAAATTAAATTGAACAGAATTCAAATTTAATTAAATACATTTTTTTTAGATTATTTAAAAGATTTAAATTAAATATAAATAAATGAAAACTAAATGGTTAGGAAAGTTAACAATTTAAAATATATTGAAATAAAACTATTATTACTATTACTTCTAATAATACAACAAATAAAAAATAATAATAAAGTCTTAAAAGTACGATTTTACTCATTTAATTAAGTCATTCAACAGAAGCTGTTCAAAATTTACGTTATTTTCCTTTACAACCAAAAACATATTTTACATTTGGGGGCTCAACCAAAAGAAAAAATTAAAATAAAAAAAAACCGTACGATCGCACCAGAATATACATATATAGAAAAGTGTATATAAGGAGAAACTGACAAACGTAGTATATTAGTGTCTTGGAGTGAAAAAGAGAAATAAATAAGAAGAGGTAAATAAGAAAAAGAACAAATATAAAAAGATAATAATAAATAAATAATAAAAATATATAAACAAACATGTGGAACAGTGGTATTTTGCGCGTAAAATGTAAAAATCGAATTATTTCATGTTGAAGATTTAGTCAAAGAAAATAGTAAAGTGTAAATGAGTGACAGCGAAGACAAGTTAAGACAATACAACTTAAGACAATTTAAAAAACAGTAGTACAAGTGAAGACGCTGAAAAGGTGACCGATACAGAGAACATTGGAAAGGTGAAAAACAAAACAAATACGGTTAAAAACATGTCGAACGAACAAATAAACGAATTAATAGCACTATTAAAACTGAAAGCAGTGAAAGACGAAGAAAGAGATAATAGTGCTAACATAACAGTTGACTCTTGCGAAAATTTTATGTGAAAATATGCCAGTGAAAAAATGGTTCCAAAATTTTGAAGATAATGCCGAAGCATACGGTCTAAATGGGAAGCAAAAATATGTACGAGAATATTGAAGATCGTGCGATTATCCGGTATATCGTGGACGGAATAAGTGGTAAAATTATTTTTAAGCAGCAGTTATATGCATCAAAGGACTATAAAGAACTATGCGAAAATTATGAAATTTATGAAAGTTTGTATAACGAAAATGGAGGACATTTAGACCAAGGCAATAATCGGATGAAATGAAACCGAAGATCGAACAGTATCACTGTTTTAACTGTGGGGCAAGGGATCAGAAACTTAAAGATTGTAAAAATGGACTTAAGTGTTTCAAATGTAATGCTCTCGGTCATATACCAAAAGGCTGTGTTACAAATAATGTGACAGGAAAAAGTTTAAACATAATAATGACAAATGAACGGTTTAAAATGGTAAAATTTAATGAGAAACATATAAATTGTCTGGTTGATACGGGGGCAGATGTTTCTGTAATGAAAGAAAGTGTCTGCAAGGAAAACTTTCCGTTGAGTTCGTTGCAAAATAGTAATGCTGTGTTATTCGGATTTGGCAGTAATAAAACAAATCCAATCGGGTCGGTAACGGGTAAATTATATGTACGTCGATGAAGTTGAAAAGGAGCATTGCTTTTTAGTAGTAAAGGACAATTTATTAAAAGTAGATGCCATTTTGGGCTTTGACTTCACAGCAGATTTTATTCTAACATATAACGGGTATAAATTTGAATATAAACAAAAAGATATGGACGATAACCAACTGCAACTCTATAATATTGTTACGCAAGAACAATCGAAACGACCTAATATCGTTTAACAATAAAAACAATAAGCAAAAGCTACAAAAACAAAGACCATGAGTATGAAAGAAATAGAAAACACAAGCACAACGAAAGCGAACGTTTAACAAGAGGCAATGTGTACACAATACACAAATACGCATTAACAAATACATCGAACATCTTTTAAATAAACCAGCAACAACAAGCATGAGGGACAGACAAGTAAGCACACGCAACAATAAACAACATAGTCGCAAAAGAATTCTCGAGAATGCGAAACGCCGAACATTCCACTTCGAGAACCATCATCAGACTGAAGACGTTCGCATATAAAAGGGCAAGACTAGGCAGGCAATCAGTTCAATTATAATTGAGACAGCCTTGCGTGAAGTTGCGTGTTAACTAATCAGTCGCGGTGTGAAGACAAGTTGCGTGCGAAGTAAAAAGTCGTAGTTCGAAGATATCCGTTGCGAGCAGAATAGTTGTGTGTGAATAATAGTGAACAAGCAATTATTGTTGTATCAGTTAAGTTTGAACAGTGACACAAAAGTAGTGTGAATAATAAAGAGAGTTTAATTGAAATAAAACACATTTGTTTTTACTTGGTTTGCAATCAACGAACTCATATTTAAAAGTATTTAAAAAGGTAAAAACGTAACAATATTAATGCATGTAAAGTCGATGTAGATGAACGATATAGAGGACAAATCGAAGGTATGATTAAAAATTATAAGCCGGTAAGTCAAATTGAAGAATCACCAGTTATAATGAAGATAATGCCGAACAATGAGATTAAGCCGTTTCGTCATGCGTCTGTAATGAAGAAAATGCTGTCAACGAACAAATACAAGAGTGGTTAAAAAATGGAATTAATAGAAAATCATATTCAGACTTCGCCAGTCGCCTGGTCGTCGTAAGGAAAAAATGTGGTGCGTATAGGGTGTGCGTTGATTTTCGCCAGTTAAACTCAATGGTTTTAAAAGATTGATTTCCGGTGCCAGTAGTTGAGGATGTGCTGGCAAAACTCAGCGGTGCTAAATATTTCATTACGCTGGATTTGGAAAACGGTTTTTTCCATGTACCCATTGAAGAGACTAGTAGAAAGTATACTGCGTTTGTAACCAAGCGGGGATTTTTTGAGTTTAATAAAGCACCTTTCGGCTTCTGTAATTATCCGGCAAATTTTATTCGACTTGTCAATTATATATTTCAAGATATGATAAATGAAGGTATTTTAGAATTGTACGTCGATGACATTATTATTTGCGGCAAAACTCTTGAGGAATGTCAACGGAAATTACAGTTAGTTTTTGAACAGGCAGCTAGATTTGATTTGAAGTTCAAATGGGTAGAATGCGTTTTTTTGAAAACAAGAATTAACTTGTTATTGAAGATGGGAAAATATGGCCAGGAAAAGAGAAGACAAAGGCGGTTCAGAAGCTCCCTATCCCGAAGAATGTTAAGGACGTGCAGTCCTTTTTAGGACTCACAGGTTATTTTAGAAAGTTTGTGCAGGGGTATTCTCCCATTGCGAACCCTTTAACAGAATTACTGAAGAAAGATGTGAAGTTCAAAATTGAGACGGAACAGTTAAAGGCGATCAATCAGTTGAAGAAGATTCTTACAAACGAACCAGTATTGCGTATTTTCAATAGGGAAGCGGAAACCGAACTGCATACAGACGCGTCGAAGCTGGGTTTTGGAGCTACGTTGATGCAGAAGAGTGAGGGCAAAATGCACCCAATATATTTTTGGAGCAAGAAAGCTTCGGTACAAGAAAGCCAATTGCACAGTTATGTCCTTGAAGTGAAAGCAGCATTCTTGGCGATGAAAAAGTTCCGACAATGCATTCTGGGTATTAAATTTAAATTGGTAACAGAATGTGCAGCATTCAAACAAACCATCGCGAAAAAGGGCGTTCCCAGAAGTGTAGCACAATGGATCGTCTTTTTGCAAGAATTTGACTTCACAGTAGAACATAGAGGCGGAAATAGAATGAAACATGTTGACTCGCTAAGTCGGTATCCGGCAGAAGTAACGATAATATCAACAGAGTTAACGGCAAGACTGGCAAAACAGCAGGGCGAGGATGATTATATAAAGGCGGTAAAGCATGCGCTACCTTTGGGTCCATATGAAAACTTTTTCACGAAATTTGTGTGGTTGTTTCCTTCAAAGACAACAAATGCCGACGAAGTGGTCAGACATTTAACTACGTGGTCTGATATCTTTGGGTGTCCGACCAGAATCGAATCGTGAGCGATAAGGGCCCGGCCTTTACTTCAGAAAAGTTCAAAAAATTCTGCGACGAAAGTAATATTGAACATGTAGTAATGACGACTGGAGTGCCGCGCGGAAATGGACAGGGGTTGCCACCACCAGCTAAAGCAGGGAAGGTAAAGAAGTTGATTAAAAAAGTTGTAAGGAGATAGAAGTTGATTAAAAAGTTGTAAGAAGAAAGAAGTTGATTAAAAAAGTTGTAAGAAGAAAGAAGTTGATTAAAAAGTTGTAAGAAGAAAGAAGAAAAGACATTACTTGAAGTGAAATAATAATTTCTAATTACAATTGCTATATTTTTGTTTTAAAAATTAAATTGAACAGAATTCAAATTTAATTTAATAAATATTTTTTTAGATTATTTAAAAGATTTAAATTAAATATAAATAAATGAAAACTAAATGGCTAGGAAAGTCAAAAATTGAAAATATATTGAAATAAAACTATTATTACTATTACTTCTAATAATACAACAAATAAAAAATAATAATAAAGTCTTAAAAGTACGATTTTACTTATTTAATTAAATCATTCAACAGAAGCTGTTCAAAATTTACGTTATTTTTCTTTACAACCAAAAACATATTTTACATTTGGGAGCTCAACCAAAAGAAAAATATATTGCTATATTTTTTGTTAAAAAAATTAAATTGAACAGAATTCAAATTTAATTAAATAAATTTTTTTTAGATTATTTAAAAGATTTAAATTAAATATAAATAAATGAAAACTAAATGGTTAGGAAAGTTAACAATTTAAAATATATTGAAATAAAACTATTATTACTATTACTTCTAATAATACAACAAATAAAAAATAATAATAAAGTCTTAAAAGTACGATTTTACTCATTTAATTAAGTCATTCAACAGAAGCTGTTCAAAATTTACGTTATTTTCCTTTACAACCAAAAACATATTTTACATTTGGGGGCTCAACCAAAAGAAAAAATTAAAATAAAAAAAAACCGTACGATCGCACCAGAATATACATATATAGAAAAGTGTGGGTGCGTTCGTAAATTCAGCAAATTTGTGCACGACTGCGGCAGTAATGCCAAGTTTTGTTGCTAATGCGTGATCAGCTGTTGCAAATGCTTTGCTACTGCACAAAAACAACAGAATTTGCTTTTTAGAACGTTCTGCTGGGTTAATAGAGTGTTTTGTACCATATATGTGGTGTGAAAATTCCAAAATTTCCGGCTTATTTCTTCCTTTGTCATTTCAAAGTCCGATTTGATTTCTTTAATTTTTAATAAAACTTTTCCCCACAATACTGACCGACTCCATATCCAGTCTAGTCCGTATTATTAATTTTTGTATGTTAAATGTGAAATCTTCCTCGGAACTAAAAATATAAATAATTAAAATTTTCTCTAACAATATCGGTTAAATTTTATTAGTTTTCCATTTTTCTGCACATAAAGCAAGATTTTCTTTTGTTTAATAGCTTTTATATCACGAAACTACAATATTGTCGAAGAAATGGTTTACCGCAAACTATTGCAACTGAAATCTAACTGTTGCTATATTTGCGACAGTATTGCAATTTGTCTGCAAAAAAAAACGTTCGGCGCAAGTCAGTGCTGCCAAGTATTGCATTTTTGAACATTTGATTTTTATTATGCTGCAGGTTGCACAACTACTGCATTTACGAACGTACCCTGTATATAAGGAGAAACTGACAAACGTAGTATATTAGTGTCTTGGAGTGAAAAAGAGAAATAAATAAGAAGAGGTAAATAAGAAAAAGAACAAATATAAAAAGATAATAATAAATAAATAATAAAAATATATAAACAAACATGTGGAACAGTGGTATTTTGCACGTAAAATGTAAAAATCGAATTATTTCATGTTGAAGATTTAGTCAAAGAAAATAGTAAAGTGTAAATGAGTGACAGCGAAGACAAGTTAAGACAATACAACTTAAGACAATTTAAAAAACAGTAGTACAAGTGAAGACGCTGAAAAGGTGACCGATACAGAGAACATTGGAAAGGTGAAAAACAAAACAAATACGGTTAAAAACATGTCGAACGAACAAATAAACGAATTAATAGCACTATTAAAACTGAAAGCAGTGAAAGACGAAGAAAGAGATAATAGTGCTAACATAACAGTTGACTCTTGCGAAAATTTTATGTGAATACAAAGGTGAAAATATGCCAGTGAAAAAATGGTTCCAAAATTTTGAAGATAATGCCGAAGCATACGGTCTAAATGGGAAGCAAAAATATGTACGAGAATATTGAAGATCGTGCGATTATCCGGTATATCGTGGACGGAATAAGTGGTAAAATTATTTTTAAGCAGCAGTTATATGCATCAAAGGACTATAAAGAACTATGCGAAAATTATGAAATTTATGAAAGTTTGTATAACGAAAATGGAGGACATTTAGACCAAGGCAATAATCGGATGAAATGAAACCGAAGATCGAACAGTATCACTGTTTTAACTGTGGGGCAAGGGATCAGAAACTTAAAGATTGTAAAAATGGACTTAAGTGTTTCAAATGTAATGCTCTCGGTCATATACCAAAAGGCTGTGTTACAAATAATGTGACAGGAAAAAGTTTAAACATAATAATGACAAATGAACGGTTTAAAATGGTAAAATTTAATGAGAAACATATAAATTGTCTGGTTGATACGGGGGCAGATGTTTCTGTAATGAAAGAAAGTGTCTGCAAGGAAAACTTTCCGTTGAGTTCGTTGCAAAATAGTAATGCTGTGTTATTCGGATTTGGCAGTAATAAAACAAATCCAATCGGGTCGGTAACGGGTAAATTATATGTACGTCGATGAAGTTGAAAAGGAGCATTGCTTTTTAGTAGTAAAGGACAATTTATTAAAAGTAGATGCCATTTTGGGCTTTGACTTCACAGCAGATTTTATTCTAACATATAACGGGTATAAATTTGAATATAAACAAAAAGATATGGACGATAACCAACTGCAACTCTATAATATTGTTACGCAAGAACAATCGAAACGACCTAATATCGTTTAACAATAAAAACAATAAGCAAAAGCTACAAAAACAAAGACCATGAGTATGAAAGAAATAGAAAACACAAGCACAACGAAAGCGAACGTTTAACAAGAGGCAATGTGTACACAAATACACATTAACAAATACATCGAACATCTTTTAAATAAACCAGCAACAACAAGCATGAGGGACAGACAAGTAAGCACACGCAACAATAAACAACATAGTCGCAAAAGAATTATCGAGAATGCGAAACGCCGAACATTCCACTTCGAGAACCATCATCAGACTGAAGACGTTCGCATATAAAAGGGCAAGACAAGGCAGGCAATCAGTTCAATTATAATTGAGACAGCCTTGCGTGAAGTTGCGTGTTAACTAATCAGTCGCGGTGTGAAGACAAGTTGCGTGCGAAGTAAAAAGTCGTAGTTCGAAGATATCCGTTGCGAGCAGAATAGTTGTGTGTGAATAATAGTGAACAAGCAATTATTGTTGTATCAGTTAAGTTTGAACAGTGACACAAAAGTAGTGTGAATAATAAAGAGAGTTTAATTGAAATAAAACACATTTGTTTTTACTTGGTTTGCAATCAACGAACTCATATTTAAAAGTATTTAAAAAGGTAAAAACGTAACAATATTAATGCATGTAAAGTCGATGTAGATGAACGATATAGAGGACAAATCGAAGGTATGATTAAAAATTATAAGCCGGTAAGTCAAATTGAAGAATCACCAGTTATAATGCAGGACCAATAGGGTAAAAGTTACACACATTTAAAAAAAAAACCCTGTATGACCAAAATGTCCTCTAACTCCGGCAGTTCTTGACTGATAGAGCTGAAAATTTGTGTCTGGCCAACTATCCAATAGTACTAACCGTGGTGCAAATTTCATCCAAATCGGAAGACATCGATTTTAAAAATTGGGTCACTTGACACGAAATTGCCCGTAATATAATATAATATATATCGTCGTAGAAAATCCAAAAGTACCAAAATCGAGTTTTTGATTGATTATGATTCGTGAGGTTATCTAACATATCTCTACCAATTTTTAGATTTTTGCGACCAAAAATAACGTTTTTATATCAATAATTCAAAATGACGTACCATATATAGTATTTTTTATTTTATAACGTTTTTTGCTCCTGTAAAATTAGAAAAAGTGATGTTACGTACTTTTCGATTTTCGACGACGATATATGTATACAGTTGATCATCAATTAGCCGTGATTCGATTAACCGGGAACATCAATTATCCGGGATCGGTAATGAACAAAACCTTTTTATTTTTAATCGATTATTCGGGATTACATCAGTTATCCGGGATCTTATATGATTTGTTTTTATGAAGATGATCTAATTGTTCCGAAAACATCTTTGCAGGAAGATATAAATGCATCGATTACTTTACTAGACTTTTTGGAAAATTCAGAATTTTCGCACATAACAGAACAAGATAAATTGCAGCTCTATCGTGTTTAAGAGAAGCTTTTGGCAGAAAAAAATAAAGTTAAAAAGAACAAACAAACTACTTTAAAACATTTTTTTAATTATTAATTACATGTACATGTTAATACTATGTGCTCCATGTGTATATATTATTTACATAAATAAAAAACATTTACAAATATGTATAAAATTTTATCTCAATTAACCGGGAAAACCGATTATCCGGGATGCTCCCGGCTATCCCGGTCGATGCTCAACTGTATATGTATATATAATATAATATATTTGTGGCAATAAATGATAATGGCTTAAATTGACATAAGTGTTTTTTCATTTTATTACATATTCTTATTCTCTTCTTCAAGATCTATCACTCAGCTAAATTTCATATATAAAATGTCATTATTAATAAAACTATACGCATTTATATTTTAACTTTTCTTAACTTATACACTATTTATTTTAGACAAAAACCTTAATATCTCTAAACACGAAATTTCGACTTAAGCTATTATTATTTAATGCCACAGATATATATATGTATATATATATATATTATATTGTTACGTTTTTACCTTTTAAAAACGTTAAAAATATGAGTTCGTAGATTGCAAATAAAATAAAAATAAATATGTGTTTACTAGCAGATTGTACCCGGCGTTGCGCGGGTTATGTAGTTTGGATTAGTTTAAAAAATTAAAAAAAATTATTGGGTAATTTTTGCATTAAAAATAACAATAAATAAAAAACCGGTTTATCCGTTTCGAACCCGGTTTTGAAACCGGTTTCTTAAAAAATGCAATTTTTCAAATTATTCGGAAACCGGTTTAACAAACAACCCAGTTTTTTGAATACTCCTAAATATAAATGCACTCAATTTGCCCGTTTTTCGCCCCTTTCCTCATTTTTGGACCCCTTTTGGTTCAACTTTTGAAACGGAACACCTCCAATAGCTATTTGGGAAACTTAACCAAGCTAAATCGTAAAAAAATACCTTTAAAACAGATAAAATACAGCATTTATGCATAAAGTACTAATTTTTGCCCATTTTTTCTCCCCTTTGACCCATTTTTTCCCCCTTTGGGTCAAAATTTTGAAAATATTTATTGCCTATAACCTGCACCGACAAAAGTTCGATCAATATCCCAAATTTCAAGAAAATCAGTCCAGGCGTTCAGGCGTGATTGGCTATACACTCAATTTGCCCGTTTTTGGCCCCTTTCCCCCTTTTTGGACCGCTTTTGGTTCAACTTTTGAAACGGAACACCTCCAATAGCTATTTGGGAAACTTAACCAAGCTAAATCGTAAAAAATTACCTATAAAACAGATAAAATACAGATTTTATGCATAAAAGTACTAATTTTTGCCCATTTTTTTTCCCTTTGTCCCATTTTTTTCCCCCTTTTGGTCAAAATTTTGAAAAGATTTATAGCCTATAACCTGCACCGGCAATGGCTCGATCTATATCCCAAATTTCAAGAAAATCGGTCCAGGCGTTCAGGCGTGATTGGCTAACAAACAAACCAACAAACAAACAAACAAAAAAACAGACTTACAGAAAGATTTATAATATATATTAGGATTTTTGAATAAATTCTTTATTATCTGCACAACTTTTGTGCCACTGTTCGAACTTATTCCACGTATACAATGATAACTTTCACGATATGTGCTTGTTCGTGATATTTCTCTGCTTATAACCTTTTTTATAAGCAACAACAACACTTGTTAGTTATTCTTCTTTGCTCACAACCCTTTTTTGTAAGCACCACACTAACAACTGTTTTCTCAAACGCAACTTGTCTGCACACAAGTCTGACTGGATTATAACTCGATCTCGTGTCTTCACACACCACTGGTTGAATTCTCACTCAATTCAACGCGACGTCGTCACACGACTAACTTCACTCGAACTTCGAGAATAACGTGTCTTCATACACGGCTGACTGAATTCTAACTGAGTCCTCGTTGCTCGCTTTATCTTTCCTTTTATATCACTCGATCAACAGTGCGATGAATGCCCTTGAAGGATGATGACGACCTTCGGGAACAATCCAAAAATGTAAACAACTTGTTTCCATTTTTGTTGTTCGTGTATCTTATTTACTTTCGTCCAGGCAGAGTTGTTGTTGTTTTGTTTATTTGTCTTTCTGCTATATTTTTTATACGCGGTCGTTGTTGCTATATTTGTTTATTCATTGGTCTTGTAAACAAGCCCTGTTGTTTTTGTTGCTATATGCTTACTCATTCGTTGATCACGTGAACAACTGCATTGTTTTGTTTTTGGAGCTTTTGTTTTTATGCGTCATTAAGTCCATTGTGTTGTTTTTAGAGCTTTTGCTTATTATTTTAACAACACCATTTCCATTTTCGTAACAATATATATATATTATATATATATGTGGGGGTGAGCGGGGAAAGAATAAAATAAAATATTTCGCGAAAATACGGGTAAATAAAAATACAAAAGTATTAGTTTTAATATTCAATTATTATTTATTTTGTACATAGAACGTACCTTCGGGTTGGGGGGTTGATCGGGTAATGATCTCTTTTCGTTTATATTCTTTCACAATATAATAAACGTAATTACAGGGGTGGTTTATACTCTTTAACAAACTTAAATCTATACTTAAAAGTAGGGTGGCCAACGTGAACAATATATCTATATTATATATATATATATATATATATTATATATATGGGCAATTTCGTGTCAAGTGACCCAATTTTTAAAAACGATGTCTTCCGATTTGGATGAAATTTGCACCAAGGTTAGTACTATTGGATAGTTGGCCAGACACAAATTTTCAGCTCTATTCTCTATTCTTCAATCTTTCCAAAAATAATTTTTTTAATTTTTAAAAATTTTTTTTTTTTATTTTTTTTTTAAATTAATTTTTTTTTCAATTTTTTTTTTCTATTTGGGCCCTTTTTTTTTTTTTTTTTTTTTTTTTTTTTTTTTTTGCTTAAAAGAAAGCTTATAAAATTTCCTTTAAGGCCTTCATAATCGCTGAATGGGATGCGAGTGGGATATCTATCAAAAAAATTATTTTTTAACTCAAGAATAAGATTTTTCAATATTTGGCACATGTACCATTTTCATTTTCCCCCATTTTTTCTCGAAATGGAGTTTTTTTTTTATTTTTCCTCAAAAGAAAACTTAGACCATTTCCTTTAAGGTCTTTGTGGGCACTTAGTAGCAAGAGGCATATCTATAAAAAAAATATTTTAACTCAAAACAAATGTTTTTAAATTTTACCATATGCACTATATTTTTTTTAATGGATGTTTTTTTTTTTGCTCAAAGAAAGCTTAGTTCTTTCCTTTAAGAGCTTTTTTAAAAAAATAAAAAAAAAAATTTTTAAAAATTAAAAAAATTATTTTTGGAAAGATTGAAGAAATAGCTATCTAATATTCTTTGGAAAATTTTTGCTAGGACCAATAGGTGAAAAGTTACACACATTTTAAAAAAACCCTGTATGACCAAAATGTCCAACTTTGACCCCCTCTAACTCCGGCAGTTCTTGACTGATAGAGCTGAAAATTTGTGTCTGGCCAACTATCCAATAGTACTAACCTTGGTGCAAATTTCATCCAAATCGGAAGACATCGATTTTAAAAATTGGGTCACATGACACGAAATTGCCCATATATATATATATTATTTATTATTACATTATATATTATATATATATATTATATATATAAATATATGTATATATACATATATGTATATATAAATATATATGATACGAACTTTACTCCTAAATAAAAGAAAAGTAGGCGCGATTCTGAGTTAAGAATATTTGTACTTAAACAAGATACGAGGATTAACGGCTACAAACGGATTATTCCGTATATTACGGATAAAGTGAGAAAATATATACTTGCGATGGTTAAATTCAATCTAACTTTGCTTAACACTTTCAGCTATGGTGACTTGACGGTGGTAGAGAATGATGGAAGAAGTGTGGCAAGACTAGTTTAAGTATATATTTATTTATTGAGTAAACTATTTGAAAATGTACACAGCCAAGAGGTACTAACTTTAATGATTTTTAAAATGGAAGTCGTTCGGTGGAAGGTCAAGAGGTTCTTTAATATTAATATTATTAAATAAAAATATTAAACGAACTGTATTGTGCAGTATGCGAAACGTTAAGTTGGAGGCTTTGATATTGATTACTATTAAGATTTTTCCGTCACTGTAGTCTAGTAGGCAGTATTATGGCTTATTGGGCATTAGGATTCAAATCCCAGGTTAAACATCACAATCTAAACGAAATATGAATAAATATTTCTTCCTCCCAACAGACTTCTGGAAAAACTCTGAGAGTAAATAAAATTGCCATGAAAAGTTTTTTAAAAATCTGTTGTTTAGAGTCGAGTTTAAACTGTAGGTCCCGCCATTTATGGAAAAAATTAACATACAGAACATAAGTAGTATAAGAAGCTAAGTCGTAATTCTAACTGAAGGGTTGTAATAATCAATTATGTGAAAAGAATTGTGTGAGAAGCTAGGTCGTAACTGTCCAGCCCTTAGTAAGTTGAGGTTGAGGACCCTTGGCAGAGGCTTCTTTGAAGGTTTGAATTCTGAGTCGAGAGCCGACATCAAGGCTCTCCACAGATTCATTAGTGGCTTGAGATGGTTGAGAAGTGCTAGGGCTTCATCAGTGTAGTCGCGTTCTCCTTTTTTGTTTTGTTTGGTCTGTGTAATTCCTCCGCTTCCCATTCTCCCTTTCCTACTTCCTCTCCTTTTTCCTATCCCCTCTATTATCCTTCCTTTTTAACAAGTTGACTGCCACGAAAATTTTCAGAAAACTGGCCAAAAAACGACAATTTGATTTTTTCACATTAGTGAGGACGAGATAACTCGTAGTTTGGCACCCTAGAAGGGAACGCATTCTACGAGTTATCTCGTAGTTGGCAGTCATCGTGTTAAGGACGTTGTACAATGGGTCAATTCGACCTCCGGGTACTGTACTTGTCTCAGTTGACAAGTACACGTCCTCTAACCTAACCTAGGTCGTAATCCTGACTAGGGTTGTTATGACCAATTATGAATGTAATTATGCATAAATGTTCTAAACGATTATGGACAGAAGCAAATATTGAACGAGAAAATAAAGAATAGCGCAAAACTCTAAGACATTTACAGACAAATAATGAAGTAGGAAGGTTTCAATTTTTAAAATAATAAAAAATAATTTAATTAAATGTTGAAATGTGAAGATTGTTACGTTTTTAATTTGGTAAAACGTTTGTTTATCGTGGATTCGTAGATTTGAATTAAAATAAAAGAACTTATTTACCGCTATTCGTTTTTTGTCTGTAAAAAATCCTTTATTTATTTAAACAACGACAACACCTTTTTACTAATACCTAATACGGTCCTTTTTAACAAAAGTTCACAGCCAGTGTGTAGAACACGTAATTTGTTATACAACACTGTCTAGTTCGTTTTTGTCCGCGTAACAGTATAATTTATTCTCCAGCCGTTTGCATTCACACCAGAGATCAGCAATGAATCGTGTTTTCGCTACTCATAACTACTCATGAAATTTTGAGTATGAGTGAGTCAACAGTATTGAAATTCAATACTCTGATTCGTACTCGCTGCAACATTGATTTATAGGTACAGGTTGCAGTGAGTATGAGTACAACGTTGACATCAAACTCATAAGATTCGAAATATGTTTGATACATACGCCTACTCATTCAGATTCATAAATTTGGAAAAATACTTATAATACTCATAAATGATTCGAGTGATTCGAATCATTCATCAAAATTTACAGTCTTAGATGCTGTTGCATTTACAAAACAAGAAGAAAGAAAAGACAAAGACAGCAAGCAAAGCAAATACACAAATCATACTTATTTTGAGCTTCGTGTATATGTTGAGTAATGGAGAGTCGAAATCAACAACATCATGCGTATGGTTAAGTATGAGTACGATGAGTACTTTAAACTTTGAATATGAGTATGATATTAAAATAAGTATGAATGCGTATAAGTATCAGAAATTATGAGTATGACTCGAATCTACTCATCGTTTTGAATACTCATTGCTGATCTCTGATTCACACTTCTAACTTTGCTGATGACACAGCTTTCCTAAACATACATGAGAGCTCCCACAATACGTCTCCGTGCCTGCAAGACAAAAGTGTTTTCAACTCTCCAATTCATATAAATAACTGTCAGCATTCGTTTGACTTGGAAATTCTATATAAAGGCAAAATTGGCGCTAATGAAGTTAAAACTATTTGAAATACATTGGCTTATTGTTAAAACTCGTGCCTAAAACAGGACTTTAAACTCTTACTATATAATTTATTTTAACCTAATATAGTATTATGGTATGTATTATGTATTATGGTATGATCTATCTCAGCGCCGCATATAGAGAATTTAAAAAATAGGATCTTACAAATGATTACAACAGAACCTTGGTATATCAGGAATTAAAACATATATAAAGATCTCAATGTGCCAAAAAAAAAAAAAAATTGGGAAACATCCAGAGAGATGCTTGAACAAGCTCACAGTACATTCAAAACCCCTAAATCGTAGCATTTTGAAGTTCCTTTCGCTTCAAAGAAGGTACACTGCAGCACTCATATTGATATAAAGAAAGAAATATATATGTACATATATTTAGGATTAAAATCAATCTATTTCTCGTATTGACCAGGTCTAAAAATTTATTTTTAGTTTCGAGATTTGAATATTGTTTTTCAACAAGAATTGAAGACTCATTAAATAATATAATGGAAAAAGAAAGTAAACTGTACATCAGTTTTCAGTACTTATTCGATAAGTTTATTATCGAGATATTCTACTTCCTACTTAGCATTGTTACAATATATTGTTAATAACAGGTTTTTTATGCATATCCTTAGTTAGTTTAAAGTACCCTGTCCTTTTATTTGTTATAATCGTGTAAAAAACAGAATTATTTTGCCTTTCCTAAATTGTGTAATATTTTATTATAATACTGATCGTTATATTACTGCAGTGCTGCTATTTTATTATTTTTCTTAATTCCGTATACATCACTCATTTCCTTGAATACACTTGACTCGAAGTTCCTGCCTTGATTGGAAAGTAGTTCTATTGGAACCCCGTAGCGGCATACCCAGTTGTTCACAAAAACATTCACTATTGTGTTCGCCTCTTGATTGGGTATAGCATACACTTCC
The DNA here is from genome assembly GCA_927399465.1 of Sarcophaga caerulescens. Classification (NCBI taxonomy): domain Eukaryota; kingdom Metazoa; phylum Arthropoda; class Insecta; order Diptera; family Sarcophagidae; genus Sarcophaga; species Sarcophaga caerulescens. The sequence goes on from OV656866.1 coordinate 64,077,800, forward strand.
GGCCATTTGCTAAAATAATCCATCACAACGAGAACATATCGGTTTCCGGCGTTGCTGTCAGGAAAAGGGTCTGCTACGTCCATCGCTATCCGCTGGAAAGGTGAGCCCGAGTTATATTGTTGTAGCTGACCTCGACCTCTTCTTACTGGACCTTTAGCTACAATACACTGGGTGCAGTTTGCTATCCAGTCCGGCACTGCTTGCTGACATCCAACCCAATAAAAACGTTGTTTTAGCTTTCTCAGCGTCTTTGTCACCCAAGGTGTCCTCCGCTAGCTCCATTATGAAACTCATTTAACACTTCCTTCATTTTGGAGGAAGGCACTACTAATAGGTTGGATGAGGTCTTGCAATCAGTGCTTTCCCAATGTCCATATAAGCACCCGTTTATCAACTTTAAACTCTCCCATAGTGCCCAATATGCTTTTGTAAGAGAACCTTCTACAGATATCTCATTTCTGGTAGGTCGTTTGTCCTCTTCTTTAGCTGCTATAATTTTCGCCAATATTGGGTCGCTTCTTTGTGCTTCGATCCAGTCCTCGTTGGCTTCGATCTGCGTAAACCGGATATCAACGATGGATTCCTTCTCGGCTTTCACGCAATGCTTACACTCCAAATTACAAGGTCGGCATGAGAGAGCATCAGCATTCCCATGTTTTATGCCTCTTCGGTGTTCAATGCTGAAGTTGTAAGTCTGGAGGCGATCAATCCAACGTTCTAACTGTCCTTCAGGGTTCTTGAATTACAGCAGCCATCTCAGTGCGGAATGATCAGTCCTTACCAGAAAACGTTGGCCATACAGGTACTTATGGTAATGTAAGTAGCTCACGTCGGGTCACACAGTAGTTCCGTTCAAGTTTGTGGCAATGTGCGA